>OZ010750.1:3188050-5588050 GCA_963932245.1 Tachinus rufipes
AGTCGGGTTACAATCCAAAGGTTTTGACATTTTTGTGTTTGAACAAAAATTTTGAGAAAATTTGTTTTTGAATGTTTTGAAAAATTTTAATTTTTGATGAAAATTGATATTTTTGTTTCAAGTCGGGTTACAATCCAAAGGTATATACCTTTGACATTTTTGTGTTTGAACAAAAATTTTGAGAAAATTTGTTTTTTGAATGTTTTGAAAAATTTTAAATTTTTGATGAAAATTGATATTTTTGTTTCAAGTCGGGTTACAATCCAAAGGTATATACCTTTGACATTTTTGTGTTTGAACAAAAATTTTGAGAAAATTTGTTTTTGAATGTTTTGAAAAATTTTAAATTTTTGATGAAAATTGATATTTTTGTTTCAAGTCGGGTTACAATCCAAAGGTATATACCTTTGACATTTTTGTGTTTGAACAAAAATTTTGAGAAAATTTGTTTTGAATGTTTTGAAAAATTTTAAATTTTTGATGAAAATTGATATTTTTGTTTCAAGTCGGGTTACAATCCAAAGGTATATACCTTTGACATTTTTGTGTTTGAACAAAAATTTTGAGAAAATTTGTTTTTGAATGTTTTGAAAAATTTTAAATTTTTGATGAAAATTGATATTTTTGTTTCAAGTCGGGTTACAATCCAAAGGTATATACCTTTGACATTTTTGTGTTTGATCAAAAATTTTGAGAAAATTTGTTTTTGAATGTTTTGAAAAATTTTAAATTTTTGATGAAAATTGATATTTTTGTTTCAAGTCGGGTTACCAAAGGTATATACCTTTGACATTTTTGTGTTTGAACAAAAAAAAAAAAAAATTGTTTTTGAATGTTTTGAAAAATTTTAAATTTTTGATGAAAATTGATATTTTTTGTTTCAAGTCGGGTTACAATCCAAAGGTATATACCTTTGACATTTTTGTGTTTGAACAAAAATTTTGAGAAAATTTGTTTTTGAATGTTTTGAAAAATTTTAAATTTTGATGAAAATTGATATTTTTGTTTCAAGTCGGGTTACAATCCAAAGGTATATACCTTTGACATTTTTGTGTTTTTGAAAATTTTAAATTTTTGATGAAAATTGATATTTTTGTTTCAAGTCGGGTTACAATCCAAAGGTATATACCTTTGACATTTTTGTGTTTGAACAAAAATTTTGAAAGTTTTGAGAAAATTTGTTTTTGAATGTTTTGAAAAATTTTAAATTTTTTATGAAAATTGATATTTTTGTTTCAAGTCGGGTTACAATCCAAAGGTATATATATACCTTTGACATTTTTGTGTTTGAACAAAAATTTTGAGAAAATTTGTTTTTGAATGTTTTGAAAAATTTTAAATTTTTGATGAAAATTGATATTTTTGTTTCAAGTCGGGTTACAATCCAAAGGTATATACCTTTGACATTTTGTGTTTGAACAAAAAAAAAAAAAAAATTGTTTTTGAATGTTTTGAAAATTTTAAATTTTTGATGAAAATTGATATTTTTGTTTCAAGTCGGGTTACAATCCAAAGGTATATACCTTTGACATTTTTGTGTTTAAACAAAAAAAAAAAAAAATTGTTTTTGAATGTTTTGAAAATTTTTAAATTTTTGATGAAAATTGATATTTTTGTTTCAAGTCGGGTTACAATCCAAAGGTATATACCTTTGACATTTTTGTGTTTGAACAAAAATTTTGAAAGTTTTGAGAAAATTTGTTTTTGAATGTTTTGAAAAATTTTAAATTTTTTATGAAAATTGATATTTTTGTTTCAAGTCGGGTTACAATCCAAAGGTATATATATACCTTTGACATTTTTGTGTTTGAACAAAAATTTTGAGAAAATTTGTTTTTGAATGTTTTGAAAAATTTTAAATTTTTGATGAAAATTGATATTTTTGTTTCAAGTCGGGTTACAATCCAAAGGTATATACCTTTGACATTTTTGTGTTTGAACAAAAAAAAAAAAAAAATTGTTTTTGAATGTTTTGAAAATTTTTAAATTTTTGATGAAAATTGATATTTTTGTTTCAAGTCGGGTTACAATCCAAAGGTATATACCTTTGACATTTTTGTGTTTGAACAAAAATTTTGAAAGTTTTGAGAAAATTTGTTTTTGAATGTTTTGAAAAATTTTAAATTTTTTATGAAAATTGATATTTTTGTTTCAAGTCGGGTTACAATCCAAAGGTATATACCTTTGACATTTTTGTGTTTGAACAAAAATTTTGAGAAAATTTGTTTTTGAATGTTTTGAAAAATTTTAAATTTTTGATGAAAATTGATATTTTTGTTTCAAGTCGGGTTACAATCCAAAGGTATATACCTTTGACATTTTTGTGTTTGAACAAAAATTTTGAAAGTTTTGAGAAAATTTGTTTTTGAATGTTTTGAAAAATTTTAAATTTTTGATGAAAATTGATATTTTTGTTTCAAGTCGGGTTACAATCCAAAGGTATATACCTTTGACATTTTTGTGTTTGAACAAAAATTTTGAAAGTTTTGAGAAAATTTGTTTTTGAATGTTTTGAAAAATTTTAAATTTTTGATGAAAATTGATATTTTTGTTTCAAGTCGGGTTACAATCCAAAGGTATATACCTTTGACATTTTTGTGTTTGAACAAAAATTTTGAAAGTTTTGAGAAAATTTGTTTTTGAATGTTTTGAAAAATTTTAAATTTTTGATGAAAATTGATATTTTTGTTTTAAGTCGGGTTACAATCCATAGGTATATACCTTTGACATTTTTGTGTTTGAACAAAAATTTTGAAAGTTTTGAGAAAATTTGTTTTTGAATGTTTTGAAAAATTTTAAATTTTTGATGAAAATTGATATTTTTGTTTCAAGTCGGGTTACAATCCAAAGGTATATACCTTTGACATTTTTGTGTTTGAACAAAAATTTTGAAAGTTTTGAGAAAATTTGTTTTTGAATGTTTTGAAAAATTTTAAATTTTTGATGAAAATTGATATTTTTGTTTCAAGTCGGGTTACAATCCAAAGGTATATACCTTTGACATTTTTGTGTTTGAACAAAAATTTTGAAAGTTTTGAGAAAATTTGTTTTTGAATGTTTTGAAAAATTTTAAATTTTTGATGAAAATTGATATTTTTGTTTCAAGTCGGGTTACAATCCAAAGGTATATACCTTTGACATTTTTGTGTTTGAACAAAAATTTTGAAAGTTTTGAGAAAATTTGTTTTTGAATGTTTTGAAAATTTTTAAATTTTTTATGAAAATTGATATTTTTGTTTCAAGTCGGGTTACAATCCAAAGGTATATACCTTTGACATTTTTGTGTTTGAACAAAAATTTTGAGAAAATTTGTTTTTGAATGTTTTGAAAAATTTTAAATTTTTGATGAAAATTGATATTTTTGTTTCAAGTCGGGTTACAATCCAAAGGTATATACCTTTGACATTTTTGTGTTTGAACAAAAATTTTGAGAAAATTTGTTTTTGAATGTTTTGAAAAATTTTAAATTTTTGATGAAAATTGATATTTTTGTTTCAAGTCGGGTTACAATCCAAAGGTATATACCTTTGACATTTTTGTGTTTGAACAAAAATTTTGAGAAAATTTGTTTTTGAATGTTTTGAAAAATTTTAAATTTTTGATGAAAATTGATATTTTTGTTTCAAGTCGGGTTACAATCCAAAGGTATTTTTTATTTTTGTGTTTGAACAAAAAAAAAAAAAAAATTGTTTTTGAATGTTTTGAAAAATTTTAAATTTTTGATGAAAATTGATATTTTTATTTCAAGTCGGGTTACAATCCAAAGGTATATACCTTTGACATTTTTGTGTTTGAACAAAAAAAAAAAAAAAATTGTTTTTGAATGTTTTGAAAAATTTTAAATTTTTGATGAAAATTGATATTTTTGTTTCAAGTCGGGTTACAATCCAAAGGTATATACCTTTGACATTTTTGTGTTTGAACAAAAATTTTGAAAAAATTTGTTTTTGAATGTTTTGAAAAATTTTAAATTTTTGATGAAAATTGATATTTTTGTTTCAAGTCGGGTTACAATCCAAAGGTATACCTTTGACATTTTTGTGTTTGAACAAAAATTTTGAGAAAATTTGTTTTTGAATGTTTTGAAAAATTTTAAATTTTTGATGAAAATTGATATTTTTGTTTCAAGTCGGGTTACAATCCAAAGGTATATACCTTTGACATTTTTGTGTTTGAACAAAAATTTTGAGAAAATTTGTTTTTGAATGTTTTGAAAAATTTTAAATTTTTGATGAAAATTGATATTTTTGTTTCAAGTCGGGTTACAATCCAAAGGTATATATATACCTTTGACATTTTTGTGTTTGAACAAAAATTTTGAGAAAATTTGTTTTTGAATGTTTTGAAAAATTTTAAATTTTTGATGAAAATTGATATTTTTGTTTCAAGTCGGGTTACAATCCAAAGGTATATACCTTTGACATTTTTGTGGTTGAACAAAAATTTTGAAAGTTTTGAGAAAATTTGTTTTTGAATGTTTTGAAAAATTTTAAATTTTTGATGAAAATTGATATTTTTGTTTCAAGTCGGGTTACAATCCAAAGGTATATACCTTTGACATTTTTGTGTTTGAACAAAAATTTTGAGAAAATTTGTTTTTGAATGTTTTGAAAAATTTTAAATTTTTGATGAAAATTGATATTTTTGTTTCAAGTCGGGTTACAATCCAAAGGTATATACCTTTGACATTTTTGTGTTTGAACAAAAATTTTGAAAGTTTTGAGAAAATTTGTTTTTGAATGTTTTGAAAAATTTTAAATTTTTTATGAAAATTGATATTTTTGTTTCAAGTCGGGTTACAATCCAAAGGTATATACCTTTGACATTTTTGTGTTTGAACAAAAATTTTGAGAAAATTTGTTTTTGAATGTTTTGAAAAATTTTAAATTTTTGATGAAAATTGATATTTTTGTTTCAAGTCGGGTTACAATCCAAAGGTATATACCTTTGACATTTTTGTGTTTGAACAAAAATTTTGAAAGTTTTGAGAAAATTTGTTTTTGAATGTTTTGAAAAATTTTAAATTTTTGATGAAAATTGATATTTTTGTTTCAAGTCGGGTTACAATCCAAAGGTATATACCTTTGACATTTTTGTGTTTGAACAAAAAAAAAAAAATTGTTTTTGAATGTTTTGAAAAATTTTAAATTTTTGATGAAAATTGATATTTTTGTTTCAAGTCGGGTTACAATCCAAAGGTATATACCTTTGACATTTTTGTGTTTGAACAAAAATTTTGAAAGTTTTGAGAAAATTTGTTTTTGAATGTTTTGAAAAATTTTAAATTTTTTATGAAAATTGATATTTTTGTTTCAAGTCGGGTTACAATCCAAAGGTATATACCTTTGACATTTTTGTGTTTGAACAAAAATTTTAAGAAAATTTGTTTTTGAATGTTTTGAAAAATTTTAAATTTTTGATGAAAATTGATATTTTTGTTTCAAGTCGGGTTACAATCCAAAGGTATATACCTTTGACATTTTTGTGTTTGAACAAAAATTTTGAAAGTTTTGAGAAAATTTGTTTTTGAATGTTTTGAAATATTTTAAATTTTTGATGAAAATTGATATTTTTGTTTCAAGTCGGGTTACAATCCAAAGGTATATACCTTTGACATTTTTGTGTTTGAACAAAAATTTTGAAAGTTTTGAGAAAATTTGTTTTTGAATGTTTTGAAAAATTTTAAATTTTTGATGAAAATTGATATTTTTGTTTCAAGTCGGGTTACAATCCAAAGGTATATACCTTTGACATTTTTGTGTTTGAACAAAAATTTTGAAAGTTTTGAGAAAATTTGTTTTTGAATGTTTTGAAAAATTTTAAATTTTTGATGAAAATTGATATTTTTGTTTCAAGTCGGGTTACAATCCAAAGGTATATACCTTTGACATTTTTGTGTTTGTACAAAAATTTTGAAAGTTTTCAGAAAATTTGTTTTTGAATGTTTTGAAAAATTTTAAATTTTTGATGAAAAATTGATATTTTTGTTTCAAGTCGGGTTACAATCCAAAGGTAATATACCTTTGACATTTTTGTGTTTGAACAAAAATTTTGAGAAAATTTGTTTTTGAATGTTTTGAAAATTTTTAAATTTTTGATGAAAATTGATATTTTTGTTTCAAGTCGGGTT
The DNA here is from genome assembly GCA_963932245.1 of Tachinus rufipes. Classification (NCBI taxonomy): domain Eukaryota; kingdom Metazoa; phylum Arthropoda; class Insecta; order Coleoptera; family Staphylinidae; genus Tachinus; species Tachinus rufipes. The sequence continues at coordinate 3,194,181 of OZ010750.1, forward strand.
ACAATCCAAAGGTATTGTAACCCGACTTGAAACAAAAGTATCAATTTTCATCAAAAATTTAAAATTTTTCAAAACATTCAAAAACAAATTTGCTCAAAATTTTTGTTCAAACACAAAAATGTCAAAGGTATAATATACCTTTGGATTGTAACCCGACTTGAAACAAAAATATCAATTTACAAATTATTTGTAGAAGCAGCAATGAAGCCAGAGTTGCCGTTTTTGTTAAAATACTACAAATCAAGGTAGCGGTCGGTATGCTCTTAATGAATAAAATTTAAAAAATATATTGTGGTTTCAAAGTAAATTTGTTATAAGCACGATTGATTTTTTAGGAGCTAATCATGTTTTCTAAATTAGTAGCTTAATATAAAAATATATTTAGCTACAATTTGCAAAATTAAATTTGATTTAAACGCAATTTGATTTTTTTAGGATTCCAAAATGTTATCCGAATTAGAGGATTTAATATAATTAAAAATTCAACACATTATGTTATTAGTAATGCAGGAACAATGACGTATATGTTATATTAATATGTAAATATAATTCGTTACAATGTGCATATTTGATGATAGAAACTCTGACATGTACTACTTCTTGCAAACCACCTTAAAGCGAATATTAATTTTAATGTTCCTCAAACGATGTATACCGTAAGTGGAATTCATTTATTATTTACCAATATACGCAATTAGATTCACAAGTTATAAAATCTTATGCATATTATTAAGTATTTTATAAATATTACGTTAATAAGTATTATTATTATAAAACATTATTTTACTTTTATATTTGTTTCAGGTGAGTCTCTTGCCGTATTTTTTTTATGATGCACTTCTTAGAAATTGTAAGTAATAAAATTCAATAATTGATATTTAATCCTTTCCGGCATTAATTTTATCTAGTAATGGTCACAAAAACTAAATTATGTAACAATATACTAACATATGTAGCTTAATGAAAGCGGAATAGTGTTTTAGTTTATAGCCTAAATGAAATTTTTATGAAGTCTAGACATAAATATTATGTCCTTACTCCTTTAACATTAAATAAATTAAGAAAGAATGCGTTATTATATCTGTCATAAAACGGTGCTTCTGTATTTAAAGTAACAGATAATGCTTCCTAGGAAATATATTTGAGAACAGCCGTTTAATTCAGTTCCACACAGATTTAATCGACGCATTTTATTTGCATAATGTCTGTGTACTTTTCCTACGTAAAGATATATTGTAATTGTCACTTGATATGTAGCAACCTTTAAAAGGGGTTCGGTTTCAATTATAGTCTTAAATTCGAACCACAAATAAATTGATTGTAATTTAATTGTGTTAAAAAATTTAATTTAAGAAGTATAACTAATTGAGATTAGTAAAAATAAATAAATAAATAATTTGTTTTGGCTTGTAGATGTAATTGGCTGATTCTATTAGATGTGATTAGTTTTAAGTCTATTTTGTACTAAAAAAAGCAGTGCTAGTTATACAATAAGTTATTATTAGAGCATACGGAATATACAGGGTGTTAAGTAAACATGCGGTAAAAACTCAGAGTTATTCTTTCTGAAAAACCCTTTCGTTTTGAAGATACTGGGTGAACAAAATTTGCTCAGCCTGTACCACATGAAGCACATTCTTGATAACATTCTATAAGATTTTTTTAGACTTTAATTGATATAAAGGGTGGTCTATCTAGTGTCATCTTTTTAATTATTTGTTATTTTGACAGTGTTAGGTCTTTCCCGTAAAAAAAATTGACAAAAAGTTAGTACCATATCTTCGCGGAACAAAATAAATTGCTTTACGCTTGAACATCGTTGGGAAATATTGCAAACTTTTTTCCAAAGTCAATGTTGTGTAGCCCAAACAGTGCGCTTATTGAAAAGAAATTTTGATCAAAATGAGGCTCCCAACGCGTGCTGTACGTAAGCTTGTGCAAAAAGTTTGTAAGACTGGAATGCTTGTGGCCAACACTCATGGTTCCCGCCGTTGTACGGTGCGCACTGACGAGAATGAAGTTGCCAACGCCAAGAGTGTACGACTTAGTCCTGGAACATTGACTTGCCATCAATATCAATAACTCAACATTTCACGCACCAGCTTGATGCAAATTTTACACAAAGATCTCGCATTATTTGCTTATAAGGTCCAATTGACTCAGCAATTGAAGGCACACAGTTTGTGCTTTAGAGCAGCTCAAAATGGACAAAAATTTTGCTCAAATTTTTTTTTTTTTCTGACAAAGCGCATTTTAATCTCGACGACTATGTTAACAAGCAAAACTGTTGCATCTGGAGATTGGAAAACCAGCACGTGATTGTCGAGAAGCCAATGCATCCTCAGAGAGTGACAGTTTGAAGCGGATTTTGGAGCGGTGGCATTATTGGCTAATTTTTCTTTAAAAATGCTGCTGGAAACGCCATTTTGGTCAACGGTTAGCGCTACAGAGACATGGTAAACAATTTTTTGTGGCCTGAAATTGAAGACACAGACACGATCTTTGGTTTGAGCAAGATGGCTCACCATGTCACACAGCCCATGCTACAATCGATCTTTTGCTCGCCAAGTTTGGTAAAGTTATCAGCCGTCTCGGCAATGTCAATTGACTAAATTTTGTGGGGTGCCGTAAAGGACCCATGTTATGCAAACAATCCATTAACAATTCAGGCCCTTAAGGCAAATATTGAGCAAGCCATTCGTGAGATAGAGCCAGAAACCGTCACCAAGATTTTAGAAAACTGGGTTAACAGGATGCGCTACTGCAAAGCCAGCCGAGGTAACTACATAAATGAAATCGTGTTCCATTAATTTTGTTTTTTAAATTTTTAAAAAGGGACCACTAAATGAACATCTTTTTAAAACCGGCGATTGCAGTGGTAAACCGCTATTGGCAGAAGTTTGTCTTACTGCTTGTGGGGTTGATCTTTTCTCAAGGCCCTTATGCTCTTTTCAAGCTCTGCATGCCTACTTCTGACCTGGTTGGCGTGCAAATGTCACTGTTGCATAATTTTGTTGTCAAACGGAATTACTTTTGGGTATTTCCATTGGTGGAATTGTTGTTTAAATAGTTTTGTGGTTGCCTCACTAGTGGCTGCCTGTACTCGTATTGCTTTCACCCACCTGGTGCACATATTTATCATTGTAAATGCATATTTGTTTCCTGCCTTTGTCGTGGTTTAAGGGTTTTACAAAATCGATTGTTATTTTTTTTCAGGGCCGGCTAGGAGGTTGAGTTTTCAGCGGCGCTTTGGGTGCTGATGTTTCTGTCTTAACTTTGGCGCTGATCATGCATCTTTTAATAAACGTTTGTACATCTTTGCTTACGTTTGGCCAAAGGTAGGCTTTTAGGTTAGCTGCCGTGGTCCTGTCTCTGCCTGAGTGATCAGGTGTGATTGTCAAATGATGTTGCTTGATTACTTCTTGTTTGGCGCTTGGTGGTACTGCTAGTTTGGATTAATTCTATGTGTTTGCCCAATCTGTACCCCAGATCTATGTTTATTGGATTTTCTGAGTTATCCACCATTTCCTGACGTTGGTGTATGGTTAGTTGAATTTGCTTGCATTTGTTTTGTGCGCGCCAAGGTTTTACCGGTCAGTAGATGTATTTTGGTTTGTTGTGGGTTATGAGCCCGATCCAACCGCTGGTATAAACAGTGTATGGTAGCGGTTTTCTGTTGGTTTGGATTTTTGGGCGGCACCAAACGTTTGGTTTTTTCTATTGACTTGTTAATGAGGTTGTTGCTTAGGGAACCTAAGCGCGTCAGACAGCAAGTTTATTGTGTTTTATGGTGAAATCTATAAAAAACTCTTGGATAATAAGCAACCAATTGGTAAATTTTGCTTTGCTTTTGTTGAATTTTAAGCCAAACTAGAACCCCGTTATCCGTCTTTAATATAAACAGCTTGTCTTTGAGGTAGGCTTTGTATTTATTTGTTGCTTACATGATAACTATACACTTTAATTTGTTACAGTAAAATCTTTGTTAGCAGGGCGTCAGTTTTACACTGTTGTAGGATACCATGCGTCGATGTCCGTTCCCTTCTTGAAGCGCAAACGGTAGCTTAGGTTTTTGTCAAGCGAGCATCAACGGTTTGTCGAGTGCATTCTTGACGGTTTAGGACGCGGTGTTTTTGGGTTTATTTCATACAAAAGTTTGTTTGTTTTTTTGCAATGCCATCAGTGATGCTGCCATCTTTGAATAGTCGGGTATATACTCCTTCAGCCATGTGCAATAACCCAAAAGCATTTCAGTTGTTTTTTGTTTTGCGCTATCTTGGTCTCGGATTAATTTTAGGTAATTTGATAGGCGTTGATTCCTTTCCGTGGTAATCTGGTGACGCAAATATTTCAACCAAGTTGGTTCCAAAGTTGCATTTCTTGGGATGGCATCTTAGTCTGTATTTTTGTAGGCGCTCAAGCATTTTCCGTAGATGCACTAGGTGGGTGGCGTGGTCTTTGGAGTATACCAATATATCGTCCAGGTAAACAAGTACAATACTCCCCAAAAAGTTGGACAACACCTGTTTCTAAAATATCGCCGGCGCTTTATTTAAACCAAACATCACCCAAAACTGATATGTGCCTTCATTTAGAGCAAAAAAGACGGTAAACTGTTTTTTGGATTCTTTATCGGTATTTGCCAATACTCTATTCTCAAATTCTTACTAAACACCTTGGTTGCTCTGAATTTTTTTAAAGTTTTTTGGATCTTGGGCAAAAATTCGTTTTTTTTTTTAGTTACCTTTTTTAGTGTTCGGTAATTAATGCTGAAGGGTAGTGACCTTCTCTTGCTGCTTGCCAATAGATATTTTACCTGTTCTACTCAAAGATAAGAGCATTGTATTTTATGAGCGGGTGGTGGTGCGTATCGACGTCATATTTGTCACTTTGATCTTTGTTAAAGACAGTGGGGAAGTTGCGGACCAGTTGTTCAAAACTTTTTACGTTGGGGAACGAGTGCTTTGGTAATTGCACCGGCTTGTGTACTTTGGTCGGCGGCGTCTATATTGGCGTAAGTATTCTAGGCTGTCTTGGTGTTTATTTAGCCATGGCCTAACCAGGATTATTTTTGTTTTCCAGCTTTGGGGCGGTTAAAAGAGTGACCGTGTGGTGTTGATCTCCAACTGTCATTTTGACGGTGGTTTTTCCAATTGTGTTAAGCGTAGTGGATGGATCCGCTTGCGTGACAGAGATTGTCGGTGGCTTTAGGTTGTCCAACTTTAATCGTGTAAAATTGTGGCTTGCTTCTGAGTCAATAAGGGCTTCCATAGTCTTGCCGTTGATGGTTATTGTTATCCTGGGTAGGTAGTTCATTCCGACATTGCCTATTGTGGCTTGTTAGAGTTTTCAAGTTTTTTCTTCTTCTATTATTGTTTGTTTTGAGTCGGTGTGGCTTTCTTTTTTTGCACATGCCAACTCTCTATTTGTTTTTTAAAGTTGTGGGGGTTTCAGTAGTGTTTGATTTGGCATTGGTCCGGGTGCTACTTTGCGACCTTGTTAGTTGTGTGTACAAGTTAGTCGAACGATGGAAAATCAATAATGTTTAGCAATTGTTAAGTTTTTGGTTTGATAACGTAACTAACACGTTTGCCAAGATCTGCTTTGGATGGTGGGGGGCAGTGTCGCCTGCGTGACGTTGTAGGAAGCATTCTACTTCTGTTGCCGGACCGGAGCCTGTCATAGACGTGGTTTTTCACTAGCCAGTTCTACCGCATTGCTCAACCACAAACATCGACTCTGCTTTACCACAAAACCAGGCGATCCAAAACAACTGCTGAGTTGTATCTACCAGCAGGGCCAACGTCCACCTGTTTCAGGACGACCCATTCCCTGGTGGGTAACGTTGCCAACCTCCGTCGAGATCTCGCAGTCTTTAGACCACTTGAGCTGCATTGCACCTGACAAGCAAGGAAAAGATAGCTTAGCTATCTCCGACGACCTCTGTCCAGCGACCTTGTAGTACCCTGGAGGTTAACCACTACTCTTATTGACCAGTTTCTTTTACCATTTTCTATGAACACAAACCCCATTGCAATACCCCAAAACATTAAACGTTAGCCGCCGCCAACAAAACTAAACCGGTAACACTACAACGGTGAAAATGAAGATCTTTGTATGGTTTGCCGCCAAAGCGGGGTAGTTTAGCTTGGTACAAGCTGTGGTAGCGTTGTGTATATGCAACTTTGTTTGCCAAGTGTGCGGTTTGTTGGTAGCTCGCTATGTTTTGCTGGTTGTCCTCAAACGCTGCCCTGTAGACTTGGTTCTTTCTTTGTTCCCTTTCTTCCTCCAGGTTGTTGGTGGTTGGCTGGCAGTTGGTTTTGATCTGTATCTTACAGTTTTGGGGTGTGTGTTTAGGATCGTGCAGACACTATGCTCTGCAACTGTCTCACGTTGGGCGCTATTTGTTATCAGCCCTCTTTGAGGTAATAAAAGTGGGGGTAGGTGGTTGTGGAGAAACAGACGTTCCTCTTCTCATTGTGGTTTGTTTGTTGTTGAGGTCATAGGTAGGATGCTACAGCCAGGGTTTTTTTTGTCGGATCAACCTATGGTTCACCTGGTGGAAGTGATTGACGTGTTGCGTTTTTTCAGGGGCATGGGTTGTAGGTACGTACCCTCAGCCAGATTGCAAGCCCCAGAACGTCATTTGTATTTCCCCAAAGCTTGAAAACTGTCTCACGGCGTAAGGTGCAATGTAGTAGGTGCTGGCAATTTATTCATCACGTTTTTAATAATAAAATGCAGTTTACAACTTTTTTTTAAATAAATTTGTTGCAAAGATGTAACCGCAACCGTATAACATTACAATCCCTTATTCCTTGTTACTTAGATCAGTAGTAATCCAAAATAAATAATTCAAACCTGCAGAAGAAGTGCATTGGCAAGTAAAGCACTCAACTAAACTAAATTTTTATTTATTTAATATTGTTTCAATCTTATAAATTTTGAAAATAGAAACATATCCATTTCTTAAGATTTTTTCCGCTACTACGGTTGTTTAATTTTTGTCCACTTCCGCAAATAGAGAAAGAGAATTTAAGGAAATCATACAAAGAACGTCAAAGTACAAAGGATCTCTGTGAAGCATTTTCCTTATGTGCACTAAGAGGTATATGTGTTGACTTATTTTTAGTATATTATATCCTTTCTATACGAATTGTATAAAGAAACACAATCTTTACAGAGATATTATAAAGGAAATGAAATATTTATAGTATGGAATTTAAAATTAGATGTTTAAAATAAACATTACTTTTAGTGTAGTATAATGTAATAACAACTAAAACTTAATTAAGGAACTTAATCTGAAATGGTGCACACACGCTCGTCTTATCAAGGATTTCACTGGAAATCCTTGGAACCATAAACAATTATGCTATGACTTTTATATCATGGAATGTTACATAAATACAGGTTTACTTTTGTTGTTTATCGGATACGATAACGATAACATTTTTGACGAATAATGGGAAAAATGAAATTAGAAAAGGAGCAGGAAATAAAAAAAATATGCTGGAATAAGCAGCGTTTAAGAAGATATATGTTCATAGAGCCATGGAGCTATAAGCCAATATAGAGGAAAAATCAATGGAGTGGGTATTATTGTTAAGGACTCATACCCATCGGTTGGCTGAGTCCATCTTACAGAGGTCAGCTAGCAATATATACGTATGAACAGACATATGTTTTATATACTAAAAATTATAATCTTAATTAATGTAGTGTTACTACATAGTTAATTAATATATTATGTCGTAAACTATATTGATTAAGGGGATTATAATGGATAATTAACTTTTATTACCTATAATGCATGTTATATTGTCCCTTATCACATGTTTACTAAACCAGTACGTAGACTAATGGACCTTCGTAGCAGGTACTGTATAATTTGATAATTAATTCGGAAATACTTTTCTATTTGTGTTTGTAATTCACTGATTAACTTCAATAGCTTGATTTAGTTATTCATTATCTAGTTAAATGTTACAATTGGCTACGGTGTACTTTAGATGTCGTTTCTATTTAAAGTTCTTCAACTTCAGCAATTATAGAATTGAGTCTCTTTTCGGTTGCAAATTAAATGCAAAGAAGATCATAGATGCAAACAACATTGAGAGTTTAAATGTAAAAACAGTTTTGTGTGCAGCTATTTATCATAAATAAATAATGTCGTTATTTTATTAAAATATATTTAAATTTGCTGTAGTCAAATATTTTAATAATAATGACATCTACTACGTGATAATTCATGTTTATGAAATAATAAAACAATTTATATTTAACTTTTTATAATAAAAAACAAAATTTGTGTTATTGGAGAGGATGGCCTTGGGATAGCCATATCTATGGAGCGGATACGGCTTTTGTCTATCATATCGATATATGCATTGGCATCTGCCAGTATTTTGTAGTAAAGTCTATTTTTGTAAATATTTTTGCTTTTTCAAAATTCTTAAGTGTTTCTCTTATCTTGAGCAGTAGAGTCATTTTGTTTTGGGTAGCTTTATTTAGTTGTTGGTAGTCGATGCAAAATCTTGGCCTTTCTATTTCATAATGACGACAGGGCGCAGTATTTGCTGGTACTGCGTTTGAAGATGCCAGACGCTAACAGTTCTTCCATATGTTGGTAGATCAACGCTCAGATTGGTCAGCTCAATTTTCTGAATGTTTGTAAAAGTGATGTCAAGCGTGCTAAAAACTGTTTGGATGATGTTCTGGTAGTGCTGTAGTTCTCGTAAGCGTGATTTTACTTTAGCTATAGCCAACTGTTTCTTTGTTTCTAGTAGGCGGCAATCCTGGAGTTTTGGCCAAAATGTAGGCATTCTTTGTCATAATCTATGTTGATCTTATTAACCAGTCTGGAGTGTTTCAGAATTTGCCTAAGTAAGGTGTTACAAGGAATTCTATCCGTTGGGTGTTTTTGACTATAGTGATGGTGGCGTGGGCTTGGTTCGTAGTATAAAGCCTTATTTTGGGTCTGTTTGTTAAATTGTTGGAAGGTCTAGAAGTTTTAATTGGCTTCACAAACTGATCAAGGCTCCGTGGTTTAGGCAGATGATCTGGATTGCTATGCAAGGCAAAAAATTGGCATTCCCCGCTACCACAAATTTGTCGACATTTTTAGACAGGCGTCGGTAGGTTTGTTTTTGTTTTGCTTTCTGGGTTGATAGGTATTGTTTTCTTTTGGGCCGACTTGACGCTCGTTTACCAAATACTTAGTTACACCCAGATCACCATTGGGAATCAGAAACTTAGTATAACGATCCTCGTAACACCAGCCTTGGGAAAAGAGTTGATCCTAAGGCATCCATAGATGGAAGAATTTAGCGTCACACTGGACTACACAAGGAAGTGCTTCTATTGTGGTTGAGACAAGAGATCAACCATATATTGGAACATGTTCGCCTACAAGCCAATAAAACTGCCAAACATGCATTCCCGGATCTGGCAGTCTTTGAAGAGAGATTTTTCCACAGTTTTCGATAAAGGAGTGATCCCAACGACCACAAAAACTGTCAGCCACTACATCAAACTGGTTATCCACACACTCATATGGTCAGTTAGATATACATGCAACGCACACAAGAAGGCCCAGATCTATTTCTAAGTGGCAGAATTCTTGGCCGCGGGAATAATTGAACAAAGCTCGAGCAGAATAGCTTCTAGTCGTATTAATCAAAAAACAGGACAGAAGGCCCCAGTTCTGTGTGGACTACAAAGACCTGAATAATAAAACCAAAAAAAAAAAGCCGCACTCTTGCCAAAGATACTTGAAACTTTAAAAGATTTTGGTCTTCAGCAAAATAAACCTTAAATCCGGCTACTGGCAGGTTCTCATAGCCGACCAACACAAACACCCGACGGCGGAACCTATCAGTTCCGTGTGATGCCGTTTAGGTTAAAGAATGCACTCGCAACATTCCAAAAACTGATGTTCATTGGCAGAGTTGTTAGGCAACATAATATTGGTATACCCGAACGACATCTTGGTATACTCTAACAATTATGAAGAGCACGTTGGCCATTTAAGGCAGGTCTTAAAATGGCTGCAGGAGTATGGGTTAAAGTGCCACATCAAAAAATGTGAGTTTGGCCAAACTTCAGTTGAATACCAAATCAGAGTAGAAGGAAACAAGTCACTGACGCACCACTTGGACTTGATCAGAGAGCTGAGAGGTAACATTCCGGGCTACACAAAAATGGCCGCCCCACTAATGGAATTGCAAGTCAGCAAGAAAACGTTTGTCTAAACACAAGTAGAAGAAGAGGCTTTTGAGCAGGTGAAAACAACTATTGAGACTACTGTCAGGTGTCCAGTTTATTCTGCAAACAGACGCATGCAACACAAGAGAAGAAGCAGTGTTGGTATCAAGAGGTAGAAGAAAAAAGAAATATTATTTCCTTTGCCAGTGTCAAACTGACGCCATGTCAGACAAGATATCACTCAAACAAATTGAACACTCCAATGCAATCATTTGGGCTGTGCACAAGTACAAGACAACAAACTGGTATGGCTAGGAAACTTTACCAGATGGTCCTTCCAGTTGCAAGAATACAATTTTACGGTGGAACATACGCCAGGCAAAATTAATCTGCTACCAGAAACTTTGAACCGACATCTGTGCAAAGAAACTATAGAGCAGAAAGCTGTCAATCCGGACCGACTGCTACCGCCAGAAACACCTGGCAAGAAACAAGAACTTACGCTAAGTTATCTATACACTCACTTGGCAAGGGCATTTAGGACAGACTTCTTGAACATCTGTCTCTTGAAAAAGAAAACCCTAGCAAAAATGGTTCGAATAGCGCTGAGGGAAAGCTAAAATATAGAATTACTGCAAACCAGCGCAGGAACGGAACAGTTGGTAGTGCCATCACAGGCTCAGCACTAAGTGTTAAGGCAACATTATGCAACCATCACGGCCGGACATCTAAGCAGAGATGAGACAGCAGCTGCCATATTAAGATTATACCACTGGCCCAAAATAAGAGGGGATGTTAGGACATTTATAAAAGGTTGCCTAACTTGTTTGAAGGTCAAAACTGGAGATCTACAACTCAAGGCGCATAACACATCCACCTGGCAAACTATTGAAAGAAGTAGTAATCGATTTTGTTTGATATTACCCGCAGGAAACAAATACTTATGACCATGATGGACACCTGTTTCCACTGGATCGAGGCTGTACCAGTAACCGCGACCACAAGTAAGTAAAATAACAACAAAGATTCTGGAAAGACACCTATTCTATAGATGAAGATATTCAAGAGTGATCCTGTCAGACAACGGTAGCCAGTTCACGTGATAACAGGCCGTGAAGCAGTGGAAAGCAATCGTACCTTTTGCAGGCAAACCTTGTGAAGCGTCGCCATGCCAAACTAAAAAAAAAGCCTGAGGATACTGCGGGAAGAGAAACTCCGGTTAGAGTGGGATGAACACCTCACAATGGCTGTTTTCTACTTAAACAGGAGAGCTAACGCGGCTACCGGTTGCACACTGTGAGAACTCCTGCTGGGTTTCAATTTACCAGAATCAGAGTTTGGATAAGTCCAAGAAAACCCCGGAAAACCCAGACACAAAATTGCAACATGCCAACAGAGACAGGCGACTTACAAAGTCAGAAGATATCCCAGTTGCGCAAATGTGAGAGAGTACGAGGGTAAAAAGGAAATAATGGTACGTGGACACGCTCAGAGGCTGAACAACAGATAGATGGGACAGAAGAGGATTATCATATTGGGTGGTAGCCAGCGCCAACTCTACTACTAAACAACAACAAGGGGCAGGGAAACAATCGGAATTGAACACGTACTCCCCACGCCGGTAAGGCAAATTTTTCTGAAGAGGAGTCAGTTAAGTCACAGCCGCCACAAGAACCATTCAACATGCAAGCTGCCTACTCTAATAAAGACCACAAGCAAGAAGACAACGCAACGACCCTGGACAATTTCCTTGGGCTTACTTCTACACCGACGACAGCACCGGGAAGAAATCAAACACTTCCAGGCTTCACGACAACTTGCTATTGACCTCAATTTATAAAGACTACAATGAATTAGAGGACGTACCAGTCAGGATCCTACTTAAGGTTTTCAAACCATTAAAGAGCCGATAAGTTCGCACAACTTGCCTTCAACTTTAGCCCAAACTTTGTGGCGTACTCCTAACCGGTAGTCACATTGGAGGAAGTGGTGATTCACTTTTCACCATCTCCAAATAATGATGCGCAAATACCTAGAGCCTTACACCCAGTAGCGCAAGATTTCAGGATGCAAACGCTACACATGCATCCGTCACCATGGGAAGCGCCGCTGGTGACACTGTACGTGTTTGACTGTGTGTCTATAAGTGTTTGTGAATGTCTGTGGGTGTCTGTGGGTGTATGGAGGTGTCTATGTGTACATATAAGTGTTTGAGAAGTATATGTGTATGTATGTCTGTGGATTTTTATGTTTATCCATATGTGTGCCTGTGAGTGTCTGTGGGTGTCTGTGAGTTTCCGCATGTATCTGTGGTTAGATGTGAGGTGCCTTTAAGTATTTGTGTATGTGTTTGTAAATGTCTGTGTGTGTCTGTGGTTGTCTGTGAGGTGTCTGTGAGTGTCTTTAGGTGCCTGTAATATGTCTGTATGTGTCTGCATGTGACTGTATGTGTTTGTAGGTGTCTTTAGGTGTCTGCAAGTGTTTATGAGTATCTGTAAGGTATTTGTAAATGATTAGGAGTACAAAATACACTGCTAAAAAAAACTTTTTTTTGTAAAATAAAATAATTGCTTACTAATCCAAAGTACTAAACACGTTTTATGGTAGTTTCCAGCAATTCTTTTAGATCATTCCACACTTTTGAATGGGTTTCAAAAAAAAACTAAGATAGTCAGTTTTATGATTGAAAAAACTTGTGCAGGTTGTTGTCACTCCATAAGTTAAACTTGTTATACTTATGGCTAAAAGTGTAGTTAGTTAAAGTAATAATAGTATAACAAATAACTCATTTTATAAGACAGTTATATATATATATAATGTATAACCTCTTAATACCGTTAGGTGTCAAGATGTCGTACACACCGAGCCACAGAGAAGACGTGTATTTATGGATGCCTATATTGGAAAAACACAGTTATTTAAATTATTTTGTATAAGGATACGCATTATTTAAAAATCAAATGAATTATCACGTAGTAGAGGTCACAACCATCAATTACAGAACAAAAAATATAAAAATATGATAAAATGATAACATAAATTAAGCAATATACGCAAATATCAATATGTTATTATATTATGTTATGATATATGATAATATTAATCCTATATTAAGTTAATATGTGCAGAGAGAATGAGAGCTTAATTTTTCGTTCATGATAAAATAAACAAGATATTCCAAGTAAAATAATGTTGGTAGTAATGTATGGTATTTCTATTATGCTACAGTATATAGAATAATTAATTTTCTCGTATGTACAATGATACCACAGTTGCGTAGATCGGATTAATTTAATTTGATGTTGGTTGAATAAGAGAGATGTAGTAGATAGGCACATGGATAAAAGTAAATATTACAGGGAATAATGAAAACGGGTGATAAAATAACGAGAAAATGGAATCACGTTTACCGTATCGCAATTGTAGCTGTGCTATCTGGCCACAAATGCTACATCGGGAATTAAATGACGAGTTTTTCTCATTATTGCACTAAATAATGGTTTAATTTAGCGTGACTTCGTGGAAAACGTGTTAAAACTTCACTCACGGCGAAAAATCAAAATAATAGGGTGGTGATACCAAATGGAAATTTTAGTACGGATGCATAAAATAAAGTTGATTACTTTTACTAAATTGCTTCTTTAAATCAAGAAAAATGTTTAACTATCTGATTACACATTAATCCACATCTGTTTTGTATTCAAAATATGTTAACTTTATGTGAAAGCTTATTTAGCTAATTTAATTCAATATTTACTTCAGTAATGCATTACATTTAGTTGAAGTAGATCATTAATTAATTAAAGCATCCTAATTTGAATATAACGGTAGTATTCATTAAAAGTAGTTTTCATTAACTAAATTGTCACTAATTTTGTTTTAATATAAATACAAACGATTATGTGCACTGTTAATTGTATATTGCTACACTTATATTATTACCGAATTAGTGGAGAGCCACATAGTATAAAATATTTGATATTACCAACCATTAAAAATCATAATTACTTTACTTCAATGAGCTAACTAAATTTCTAGTTTAGTTTTGAAATCAATAAATATTAATTTGTCAACATAATAAAAATTTGCTGTAATTATCTTGTTTAGTAAAAGCCAATGCCAATGCTCTACACACGTAAATTCAGATATTGCACGGAATTTGTTGCATCTCAGGCGACCTTTTTCTTGGTTTTAAAATCCCTCGCACAGTAAAATGTGAGAGAAAGTACAATACACCAAAAATGATGTGACCGGTGGTAAGAGTTTCTGCTCATTGAAAGATAAATAATACTTATAGCCAGAATGAAAGATCAGTAGCGATAACTTTGCATGTACATTTAAGTTTGGTTTTGCATGCAAATGTACCCATTTTACTATTGATGTTGTTTAGAGCTATTATCTCACGTTTGTTTTAGGAGTGACCGGTCACAGTGTTTTTGGTTTACTACAGCAAACGCAAGCCACCTCTAAAATGACGTCTATAAGATTGGTGCTATGCATTACGATTACTCTTTTAAGGCACGTTAAACATCTATAGATATAAAAGTTATGCACAATTTTTTATATTTAGTTGTTAGTTGGGATTTAGTTGGTAAGCACTTTACATTGAGTCTTTTAAAACCTACTACAAAAAATGCAACTTTAGTAGCAGTGAGTTTTTAAAAAATTATATACTGAAACTAATTGTATTCTCCAGCAACTCATTATGAGACCTTCTAGTGACTAGTTTTACGCAAATGGAAAATAAAACTTTAACACCTATGATTGGCCCTTATATGATGCTCATGCATTTTGGCCTAGTCTCAACGTAAGCTGCAGCTTTGCACATCTTATCGCAAATTGCTTAAATAAAAAAACTAGGAACCACTGACTCAAGTAACCTTGCAAGAAATCTTTACGTATAACCACCATGCAATCTTCACCTCCAAAAAACCACTTTAAACAAATTATCAAACAGAAAGGCTCCAAGTAGAAAACCAAAATCTTTTATCATAAACACATCACTACAACTTAAAGAAGGCACTAGTTCCCTTACTTAGCAGAGTGTGTTATCAGTGACGTTTTAAAAAGTTAGTACTGTGCTTACTATTTTTTGATATTTTTAGCTTAACTGCATAACTGCTTAGATTAGCTAAATTAGCTAAAGTCTACTAATTCATTTTTGCTGAGTTGTGTTTTTGGATTCTCTTGTCTGGTTGCAGGTGGTTACTTTGCCTTAAAGTGCAATTTTAGCAATTTGGGAAACAAATCTTTATTGTAGAATCAGCAAAGAAGATCTTTTGGTAGAAGAGTTTTGAATGGAAGGGAAATTTTTTAGGAGTTGTTTTATAGGTTAATGGAGAGTGTAGGGTTTTAGTCATGTTAACTAGGCCTCTGTGTCTTAAAAAGACAACCTTCTTATCTGGCTTAACAAGTCAAGCCAAATCTTGGTTTAAATGAGTTAATACAAGAGCGGGTCAATAAGTCCGTGACTTTTTAAATGAAACACAAGTTTTTGGATAAAAAATCATTTTATTTTTTAACGTAGTCTCTTTTGAGTTCTATACACTTTGTTCAACGTGTCTCCAATTTTTTTTTTTCAAAAAATAAGATTTGTTGAGTTCATCTTGTAAGATGATTTCATTGTTGGAGTCAAATCTTTTTCTGCCGAGCCATTTATTCAGGTTTAGAAACAAAAAATAATCACTCAGGGCTAAATCCAAAAAAATAAGGCAAATGAGGAAGCAATTTGTAACTTAATTCATAGATTTTTACTATAGAAACTGCACATGTGTGCACCCTTGCATTGTCTTGATGGAAAAGAACTTTTTTCTTAGCCAAATGATTGTTTTACTCTTTTGAAAGTAGTCAACACATTTCAAAAAACGGTCTCTATGACTTTATTGGCTGACAAACTCATCTTGGCCTTTATTGACGCCGTTTTACGAAAAACTGCTGTTTGGTTTCTGGTGTATTGTGGTGGAACTACGTTTTGTTTACGGTTACGAAACGGCGCAATAACTCGTCCACTTAAAATTTATTTTTTTTATTTTTTCTCAAATCACGAGGTAGTCTGCTATCAATGCTTTCAAACACAAATTGAATGACGCAGTTCATTAAAATTTTGACAGGAGTCAGCTGATAGTTGTCTCCCGATAGAAGCAGTGTTGCCCTTTCAGTTAAAAAGCGGGAAATTCAAAAATTCACAGACTTATTGACCCGCTCTCGTAGTTTATCAAAATACTTGATGGCGTAGATAAAATTTTGATTTCTTCTTTAGTGTTTTTGGCGCTTTAATGAATTAACGCAAAGTTTTGCTTTGAAAGGCTTCCCTATACCGACGACACAAATGTAAGTTGTAAACAAATTATTATTTTGTAAAACCAAATTTTTTTGTTAAGTGACATTTCACTGTTTGTCTCAGATCCGAGATTAAACAGTTTTTTCTATCTTAGCTTTAGCCAGAATTGATTGGACGTGCAATCTGAAAGTCAGTTCTTTATCAGGAAAGACGCCGAAATATTTTGCGGAATCAGTTCACGAAATTGGAATGTTGTTAAAAGAATATTTTTTTGGGGTTTGATGTGTCGCTGCAAACAGCTTTGCTCTTTTTTGGTTTTACCTTTACACGCTATTCTGTCTACCAGTTTTTTAGTGCCTTTGTGGTTTTTTGTATCCTTAGAGAAACCAGTTTAGGGAATTTAGAATTGTAGATCAGTGCCGTGCCGTCGTAAATATTCAGATTATCGAGATTGAAGAGTATCGGCAAGAAAATTGAGCTATGTGGTACTTCTGCAGTTATACTGCAAGGAATTAAAGTATTACTATTAAGCTTGACTGCCAAGGTTTGTTTTTTTAAGTACGATAAAATTAATTTTGACAGAGTTATAGTAGAAACCATAACTTGTCAAACGCCTTTTTAACGTCAAAAAATACTACCTTTGTAGCTTTTTTAGTCAAAATGCTTTGGCAATGTGTTTTGTCACCCAATTAAGTTGGTGGGCAACTGAATGGAGTGATTGCGATGGAAATTGTATTGATGATCAGGAATCAACTTTTTCATTTTGGTATGGTCTTGGATTATATTCAATATGACTTTTTCTACAACTTTGCTCAAAGTACATAGCAGACTGATGCAATTGTTTTGAGGAAACTTATAGCGTACAAACTTTTTTTAAGACTCTGGGAATTGACCGGTTTGAAGAATCGCGTTTGTTATGTTGGCAACCACCATAATTATTTTTGAAGAAAGGGGCGGGCGCTTTCTAGTGGTTGCAATCTGCCAATTGATTGAACACGTCCTATGTGTTTTATATTTGAGACGTTGTCCATATTTGGAACGTACTGCAGTTTCAGACTGTTGGCAATTGTCTTGGCTTTTCTTTCTAACCCGTACTTTAACCCGTTGTCATCACAAATTGCTGGTAGTGGTTTTGCTGGCTTGCAGAGGGTTTTGGTAAATTGCCACATCAGATTTTGATCATTAGTGGTGGGCATCAAAGTTTTTTTGTGTTTTTATTTTTGTGGATCTTAATGGCTTTTTTAAATTGGCGATGAAGCATATTCAATGGTTTGAGATCATTTGGGCACGGGTTATTTGCCAGAGCTCTTTGGCCGCATTTTGTTTGCAAATGAAGGTCTTAGTTGTGCTTGAAAAACCTAGTGGATTGTCAGCCCAAATTGGGTTATAAAATTAGAAGCTTTAGTTAAAGCATTAGTTAAATCCGTGGCAGCTCTTTCTAGTTTAGCAAGATTTTGGTCCTGTAATTGGGAGAAGGATTGGAATTTTTTATTTTGAATGACTCCAGTTCCACACAGGGTGTTTAGCTTTATCAGCAATTATAATTGGCAGTTGGTTGCTTAGTACTTTGTCAAAGTTTGCAAGGTCAATAAAGTTGGAAGTAAACTGACTCAATTTTAAGTGTCCCTAGTCTAAGCACTTTAGCTACAATTGCTTTAGATTTTAGCGTGACGGTGTAGCAACTTTTTTTTACAAAGATTGTTCTTTGTTCTACTTCACTGGCTTCTAGATACGTAAAAATATTTGGAAACTTAAAACGATGCTACGCTTTACTTCTACCATTTTATTTGGTATGCTATCTGCATTCCAGAAGCCTGTACAAAGAATGACATTAATGGGTTTGTTATCCATTATTGTCGAAGATTTGATATGGCGGATGAGATTTTGGCGTACATAGCCTTTGTGGATTACAAGAAGGCTCTCAAAACGTGGGCAATACTAAGATCCCTAAACAATGCAAGAATCGACTTGAGATACTCGAACCTTATCAAACAAATTTACGAAAACGCTACTATCCAAGTTAAAATTGACAAAAACTTAAAGACAATATTCCAATTGAAAGAGGAGTGCCGCAAGGAGATACAATTTATCCAAAACTTTTCACATTAACCTTGGAGAATGTCTTCAAAACCTTAAACTGGCATAAAAAGGAATAAATATTGACAAAGTACGCTTCAATTACTTGTGATTTGCAAACGATATAAGAACTTAAAAGCATGCTTCAGGAACTCCATCAAAAGTCAGTAAAAATTGGACTTGAAATGAACCAAAGCTCAGGAAATATCCAGGTAACAATTAATAATCAATCCATTAAACAAGTATCTACAAACATTTATCTTGGTCATGAAGTTCAACTTGGTAAAGAAAATCAAATTTCCGAAATCTCAAGAAGAACAGGTCTTTTTTGGGCGGTTTTTGGAAAATTAAGCCATCAAATCCTCAAATCCAAAGAGTTTTCTTTAAACCTCAAAACAAAAGTATTTGAATCTTGCGTGATTCCAGTGCTCACTTACGGCCTTGAGACAATATTCATGACCCGAAAAACATCTAGCAGACTGAAAACCACACAAAGAGCAATGGAGAGGTCTTTGCTTGAAATTACTGAAGGACAGAGTTTGGAATGAGGAAATCCCAAGACAAACCGGTGTGACAGAGGTACTTATTAGAGTTGCGCAGCGCACATAACAAGGCAGGACCAGGATAGGTGGACCATGAAGATTCTAACTTGGCATCCGAGAATGACCAAACAAAGTACAGGCAGACCCCAGAGAAGATGGCGAGATGATATCTAAAACATTGCAGGAAAAACTGGATTCAAACTGCAGCAAATAGGAAAACGTGGAAAGGCTTACATCTAGGAGTGGATAAATGATGGTTGAGAAGAAAAAAAAAAAAGAAAAGTGTCCAAAGATTAGGCAACAAGCCCGCCCAAAGAATTTTTGCGCAGAGACTTTTTTGAGAGAGTAAAAGTTTTTTGAAGGTTTTTCTGGTAGAACCTTAGTTGTAGCCGGTCTTATTAGTTGCTGATTAGCTTGTAGTTTCTGGTAGGCTTTGCAGTCAGGTAGTTAGTTAGTTAAGGTCTTGAGCATAGGGCACATTTTGGTTGTAAGCTCTTGCGGTATTCAAAAATGTTGTGAGATCCGCATCTTAGTTTTGCAAGTCTGAAAACTTGGTTACTTTTTTGCACCTGGGGAACTGCACCAACATCATCCGGTGAATGTGTTTAGGACTGAACTTTATTTGTTTGAACTCGCGCCCTATTTCTTCCTCAGTTCAGTACTTAGGAACCTGTTTGAGGTCTGAGTAGTGGAATTTTTTGTTTTTAATCAAGTAGGCTATTGTCTTTTAGTGGTTGATCATTGATACTGGCAAAATTTGACGTGCTGGTGGCAACTATAAACAAAGTAAAATGTAAAACTCTTTCTATTAATTTACAACATTTGGCAATATTCTAACCAAAAATAACCCAACATTGTCACAAATAAATTTACTTTTTTTAAATATAAAATATTGTATGCATCACGTGCATTGCTAGATAATAATTCCCATCAGCAACTTCAATCCCTTGGGCCATAGTCTCCCAGGTTGAAACATGTCGCGTTTCGTGCATTATAATTATTGTAATGCGTTAATGTTGTTTGTTAACTTGTTTATTATTAATATTAATCAATACTTACAACAATTAAATAAATCCAATTCTATTAAATATTTAACTTTTTTATATGTTAGAAAAGTATCCCCATTGGCATCGCTTTGCGATTGAATGAGTGCCTATTCTGTTCGAGTTTCGCTCTCGGCTAACTATTTCCATGTCGCTTTGTTAACTAATTTTATTTTCAGACTGAAACTATTTCTCCGCTAAAATGTAATTGTGATTGATTTAAAATAATTTGTTCGGATTAATTAATAAGTTTGAAATGAAATATACATTTTAGTTTTGTATAAAAATGTATGTTTTTAACAGTTTTATGATTGAAATGTCACAAGTTTAAAACAATATATGAAAATATACAATTTATGCAAGCTATGCACTGTTTATTCCATATTTGTCAGCTTTCAATTCAGTGATGGATACTTTAAAATTAATTAATTTAAATTCAATATTTAAAAAAATTATAATTAATTAGACACAGTATAAATTATATGGCTTGATTTTCACTACTAGGTAATTACATTTAATTTCCTCGTGTTAGAGCAAGAATTAAATGCAATCACCACAGGTTTGATTTAATTTGTGGACTGGTAGCCATATGGTAATTAAGACAAATTATAAAGCTACCGAATGCAGTAATTAGATAATCAAAAGACAAGTCAATGCATTCGGATGAAACTAACAAACATTATTTAGAGACAATTTAATTAACACGACCGTAATAATTATCAGAACATACATGGTTTATTTACATTTAGACCTTACAGTTTGCAATCAAAAGAAATGTTAATTAATTTAGTTGGGGCTTTCTTCATTTATAAATAAAGTTTGTACAATAATGAAATACAATTGTTAATACTGTCAGTTAACAGTCGCATTTAATAACAAATGGTTTTTTTTCATACAAAGAGCCCGAAGCTTTCACCTTTTCAACATTTATAAAATTCACACACCCTTTACTGGTGATACGCGTGTAATGTGGAGATAAATGTTTTTTGAATAATTATTATGTACTGGAACATCCCAGTTGAGTACAAAAATATACACATAATGGATTACCGAAAGGACGATTAGTTAAAATCAATAACGTTTTATAAATATTGTTTTTGTTGAATAAAATTATTTACACGGATTGAATACGCTTACTCTTAATTGCTATGCTGCAAAAATTTTATGTAATTGGTGAAATTAAACTTGCCCTAATTGGATAGATTTTTTTATTAATATTCTGCACATGTTATATGCAAACGTTTTCATTGTGATTCCCTCGACGCACATTTAAATTAAATTGCGCTTACTAACCACCTGCACTACATTTAATATATTTTTATAAAATATTTAAAGCGTAAAATGAAATTTAATTACAAATATATAAATTCAGTACAATTTAATAATTACATTGTTATTCAAACTGATTGATAAAATGAACAATAATAATTATATAAATTAAACAATAAAAAAATAAACTCTAAAATTTCACTTGTAACTGCAGTAAACATACAAAAGGGAGTGCAGCACATCCCATTTGTCTTTAGATAAGGGAAAACTGTAAAAAATCTTATCTAAATAGGTCTGGACAAGAGGGTTCAAATTCTGCGTGAATGTTAAACGACCTCCCATGTTATCACATATATAAATAGCAAGTACCGTTTTAAAATATATTACAAAGATAATAACGGAAAATTAGGATATTAATTCTAATTAATCATCTTTTGAGTATATCAAAAGAAACCGCAACCGAATTATATTATAATTATGATATAATTAAAATCAATTTGATTTAAAAATTTATTTCCAACAGTTTCGATTTAATTAAATTGTATAAAAAGATAACTTTTTGTAGTAGTAGGAAGACGGTCTTCATTTGAACAGCTAACGGGCGCATTTAAATGAAGCTATGTTAAAATTGCAGTAAATTAATTGTCTTGTCTAAAATGGAGTTATTTAAAATTGCACCAATTTATTACTTTAGGTCAAGGTAAAGTTGCATTAAGCTTTTGATTATTTTTTATAAATGGTTTAGGGATCGTTAATGAATAGATGAAACTAACTTAAAGCCAATCAGTGACTGGCGGTTATTAGATGATTTATTTTAAGCTTAATGATCAAAGCTACTGTTCCTCTTGTAGGCAAACGATTAATACATTATCCCTTTATAATCTGAAAATGTTCTTGTTAAATCAAACCAATTTATATTTAATGGATAGTTTTAATAGGATAATAAAATAACTAATTTTTATATTTTTTTATAACTTTAATTGAAGATTATAATACATTTTTTTGCAATTAAAATGAGCGTAGCTTCTCAAATAACCAAACTAATGACACTAGAGTTGCTTTTTCCTTTGTAGGATAATGTTATAAGCCAAAAAACCTCACTAGTGCACAGTTTACTAGTTACTAGTCTACAAGGATACGGCGCTTTTACATTTTCACTTTACGCCGACGCGGTGAAGCTAACATAATTGCTGCGTGTGACGTCAGTTGTGGGCAAGAATGTTTACTATGTTAACAAATTTCTTTAAATGTTTTAAAAATTATAAAAATTGGAGAAAGACGAAATTAAATTTACTACAAAAATTATTTAATATTATTTTTGTAAAAATGCTAAAACCCCGGTTTTGAAACAAATTTTTTTAAACATTTGAACAGTCAAAGAAAAAGTTTTGTAATTTTATAATTTGTTTTTGTTTCATATTTTGGCAATTAAACTGTCAAAATAATTAAATTCTAATATCTTTAATTATTTTAAAAATTAGAGTTAGAAACAAGTTGCACAGAATAAAAAAATCAACATATGTTGTGTTATTTAATTAATTTAAAAACTTGTGTGTGACGTCACTTGTGGGCATAGAACGATGTTATGTTAGCTTTATCACAAGATAGCAAAAAATATCGTAAAGCCTGTTTATAAAAGTTAATAGACCATTAAGGAAATAGTAATTAAGCAAAATATTTTGTCCGGTTAATTACTGCAAAGCAGAGCACAAACAACTCTGTTTAAGTGTGTCAGAAATATTGTATCATTGTTGGTTGTTAAAGTAAGGAGCAGCGATAGACTCCCAAATTTTATTCCTGGGAAGGGGTTGTTAGCGTGACAAAGGTTTTGGAAAAGTTTGAGTACTTTCAAGACTTTACCTTACAATTTTTATTTGATGGGTAGGTGGGTAGGTCACTTTAATCCAAACTACTAACTTGTTATCTTGCTAAGGAGTTCTATCTATCTACCCACCCAAAGGTTAGTTATTAAAAGGTTGGATTACGAGCACCTCTTGTAACAAAATAGTTTCTGATGCTTGCAGAAAGGTCAAACATTTAATTCAAAACATAATAACAAGGTTAGGTTAAGTTAGGTTAGGTTAGGTTGTTGGGGGAACAAGGCCACTAGACCTTGTAATCCGTATGAAGACGGAAATGTGGGGATGAATGGGTGTAGAGAGAATGGCAGAGAAGGTAAGATGAGTGTGAGTCGAGTGGAGGTGGTAGTGAACTCGGGTGGTCAAGGCGGCTCATCGTAAACGTCATGCGGTGGGTTGGCAGGGGTTACGGCGAGGTAAACTACTACCTCACGCAGGTATTAACGGGACACGGTTGTTTCCGGGCGTACCTGCAGTGGGTAAAAGTGTGTAAAAGCGACAAATGTTTGTATTGCGGGCAGCGAGACAAGGTTGAGCACACCGTGTTCCGTTGCGAACGTTGGACGGAAGTGAGGGAGAAAATGATTGAGAAAGTGGGCGGAGCAAGCGTGAACCTTGACAACATGGTGGAAGCAATGATGGCGTGTCAGGCCGGCTGGGATGATGTGTTCACCATGATAGGGATTATTCTCCGGAAAAAGAAGGAGGAGGAGAAGGAGCTTGCTCCGATAGATGAATGGGGGGTGGGGGTTTTGCCTGGGGTGAGCTCGTAGCTGTTTCTTTTTTTTATTATTGTGTAAAAGTATGAATGGAAATGTTATATTTTTTGTAAAAAATGTGTCTATTAATTAAGAAAAGATTAACTGCCGTCCGGGATTCTCCACCCTGAAGTAATGCTTTAATGCAATCCCGGGGTGGAGTAAAAACATATATATCCTAATGGGAGGAAGGTTTTAGCCGGTAGGAACCCGGCACTACCGTGCAGAACTGGCTCCGGTGTCTTAGCTGAAGAAAAAAGGTTAGGTTAGGTTAGGTTAGGTTAGGTTAGGTTAGGTTAGGTTAGGTTAGGTTAGGTTAGGTTAGGTTAGGTTAGGTTAGGTTTGGTTAGGTTAGGTTTTTAATCTTTTGATAACAAACACTTGGGTAGGTAGGTGGGTCATTTCACCTAAACTACTAACTTGTTATCATGCTACGGAATGAAATAGTGAATTAGTGAATTTGCACGTGAAGTTGGGATGCCCCCCGGCACTCCTAATGAGGAGTTGCCTTGCGAAACCGTTGCTAAGTAGCATTGCACAATGTCTTTTAGTTTTTGGTTAAGATTGCAAAACTTGGTGAGAAACAGTATCTCTTTACTTTGCGCGTTTTGCGGAAAACTGAACGTAAAGCATGGGGAAGGTTTTCCATTCCTTCTTATGCGTTTGATAGAAATTGGTATATATCCGAAAACTGATAACTTTGCCTGAACCACATCAGCAGTCAAAGATGATTCAAACTACGTATTTTAGCGTTTTTTCAGACGTCAGTTGGTATGTGTAGTTGTGCACGTCATTGCCTTTGACATAGTCTATGACGTCTTTGACATCAATTGATCGATCGATTTATATCTTTTACAAATTGTGATGGGCAGAACACGACGTGTGTCAGCGCCCTTTGTGGGAGCTGACGGATTTGAAAAGTTTGTTGGAAGGCCAAAGGAACTAGAGGCTGTGCCAGAAGTAGACGCTTTGACCTTAGTAGGCAGCAAGGTTTTGGACCATTTGGCTTTAGTGGTTGATGACTTATATATATCTTGGACACAAGCTGACTATTGACAAAACAAATCAGACGGAAAAAGAAAAAAGAAGAATAAGACTTGGGTGGGCGACCTTTAGAAAATTGACCTTTATTTTACAGAACAAAAAGATTGCCCAACATCTAAAATCAAGAAAGTTTGACCAGTGCATACTACCCGTCATAACTTTGGTACAGAAAACTAAACAACAACAAATAAAAATATTGAATCAATAAGGGTTGCACAACGGGCAATGAAAACATCGATGATAGAAATAATGAGACAAAACAGATACCAAAATGACCGAACAAGAGCAATCACTAATGTCTGCAATGTTGGTGAGAGAATTGTATTCTTCAAAATTTGCAGGTCATGTGCACAAAACACAAGCATAAACAAAGTAGAGGAAGACCACCTATGTGCTAGTACAACGACTTTAAAAAATCAGCTGGACTGGCATGGATCCAAATAGCTCAAATCCGAGAAAGATCAAAACAGTTGGAAAAGGCCTACGTTTAAGAATGAACATAACAAGCTATTGAAGAAGAAAGTTGATGACTTTGATTAGGAGGCTGGCTGATGGCTTAGTAATAACAGATTGGGGTTTACTCAATTTCTTCTTCTGTTTTTTTTTTTAGAGATGTTTACCCAGAGTGAAACTGACTGCTTAGTTGCAGCAGCTAGGGAAGATGCTTTGATTTTTTGGACTTTGGTGGAAGAGGTCTGTACCGACGGTTTCGGTAATCTGGATGCTATTTCTTTAGAGATGTCTTTGCGCAGAGTAGCAAAGGTATTGGTGAGACCGTACCAGATCTGCTTGAAGTTGTAGTAGAAGTTGTTGATCTTTTTAGAGTTGTTTTCAACCATTTGGATTACAGTCTTTTTTAGGCGCTTGAAGTCTTTTGTTTGTTGTTTCAAGGACGCTTCTATTTTTGCTTATATTTTCTGAAATTAAATGTAGAGGTAGGACATTATTTGGCTGTCTGTTTCTGGGTGGAGGAATTGTTGGATCCATCCTGGAATAAATTTGAATTAATTAATTAACTAATTTAGTTGAATTAAAAGGTAGATAATAAAACACAAATAAGTCATTTGTAGTCGCATTGTTTTGTTGCAATTATAATTGCATTTGGTCCGGGTTTTGGATTTGCATCAGTCGGGTGCTGATTTGATTTGGTCGCTTTTGGTGTGGACTTGCCGGCTGCTGGCAGTTTTATCTCTTTGTCATTTTCTTGTTCTACTGTATTGCATTTGGGTGGATAGGTGAGCGACTTCAATCTAAATTACTGACTTGTTATCGTGCTAAAGTAGACTTAAAAGACTTAAAAATTGCTCAGACTGTTATAATAAATAAAAAAAGTTTTAGATACTCTTTTGAGAAGTCTGAGAAGGTCTTTAAAGTACATTGCAAAGAGATCTACTATAAAAAATTAGTAACTTTTAACTACTTTTTAGAGAATTTGAGAAGTTTGAATAAACTTTGAGAAATCTTACAAACAAAATTGCAAAGATTTACGTGTGAATTTTATTTTTTGTTTTGTCCCAGGAACGCCGCTGGTAATAAAATATAGAAATCTGTAAATTAAGTGCAGTTGCATTATTTCCCGGCAATGAGAAAAATAATAGAAAAAACAATTGACCCGGAGGTTTGGTCAACTCGAACCGGAGCCTCCGGGTAGAACAAAATTTAATATTACAGCAATCTACACTGCGTGAAACAAAATCTTACGTGCAATCAACGTCTTAAATTTTTATTTAGTATCCAATTCCGATTTTTCAAATACACTCATAAAAGACATCAATAAATTTATGACAATCTTGATAAGCATCATAGAACTACTGATTATATACTTTAAATAAATTATTTTCATTTGTTCCTTATTTAATTTGACAAAATGTTTAAAGCTTCAACCTTACGCTCTGAGATAATTGAATATTATAGCCCATCGTTAAGCACAGTGAAGCATAAAACTCTTATAGCTTTAGTACATATCTAAAATTTCATGTATACTAACACGTCTCTAACTAACCAACTGTCTGTGGAGATAGATTTTCAATAATTTTATTATTTTACTGCTTTTAAAAATACTGTGTTAAATGCATTCTGTAATTAGGTTTTTATTTAATTTCCAGTTGGATCCTAAAACTCGGCTGTAAATAATATGTGAATTTGTTGATGATTCTAGCAAACTTCATATACACCTTGCTTTTGTTTGCAGACGTAATAAAATAATAATACCATTGCAAACAGTCTCTATTAATTAAGTTCTTTAATTAGGGAAATCTCTTTATGCATTGTAGTATTGCGTTTTAGGGTTTAGTTTAATTTGAGAAGAGTAAGGATTGATGATAAATACGGTATAAGGATTGCATTTAACAGGATTATTTATAATTTAATAATTTAACAATTTAAGTGTAATGCAAAAATTATGTTGGATTGTTTAAATAAAAGTTGGGTATTAACTTGACTTATTGATAAATAATTGATTTCTTAAATCCGCACTCTTAAAAACAGTTTTTCTTGATTTAAATTTTTGATTAAACGGTGCTGTAAAGGGGCTTCCAATAGAAGAGGAATTGTGCTGTAAACATATTTTTTTTGTCATTCTGGATGCTGTCTCTGAGCCTATAACAATTCTTCTCTCTTGTGCGTTTAAGCTTGAGACACGGTGTTGGAGATTAAATTGGCGTCTGGAAGATCATCAGTTTTTGTAGCAAAGTACTTTTGATTATATTGGTTTTGAGATGGGAGTTTTAACCCAAGCTGGTAGTTGGGGTTATGTTATTTTTGTCTTAAAGTTTTTTTTTCTATCTTGGTGGTCTTCATTTTTTTTGTCGAAGTTTCTTTGGTTTCTTGGCCATATTTAAGCTTCTTCTTTTTTTTGGTATCAGCTTTCTAGAAATTTGTTGATGGTTGCTGGTTTGGTTTGGTTGGTTAGCATTTTTTTTTTTTTTTTTTGAGTTTTGTTGGTTAACTAGTCTTTTTGGTGATGATGCTGGCTTCCGGTTTTTGTAGGTGACCTAATCTTTGTTGATTACTAGTTTAGTTTTTTTGGATGCACTTGGCTACGATTTGGGAGGAACCGCGTTATTCTTTAAAGACTTTTTAAAACTGCTTTTTTTGCTTTGTTGGTTTTTCATTGATTTCTGAATGTTTGTTGAGAGAGACCAGTCTGGCGCTGTTGTTAGGCAGTTTGAATGGTTTAGTTGGGATACGTCACCCCTCAAGGAGATTAGGCGCTTATAGAAGTGTTTCCTCAAAAGTTCTATTGAAATTTTTGTTGTGTGTGCCGTGGCTCCGTCCTGCTAGAACCATACGTCCCCAAGTTCCATTTCTTTAAGTTTTGGTAGAAAAAATGCCTCAATCATTTCTTTGTAGCAAACTGCATTCACAGTAACATTGTGTTCTTTTTAATCAAAAAAGTAAAGCCTAATTATTTCAACTCTTGACAATGCACACTACACAGTAACACGTTTACAATGAAGTGGCTTCTCATGAAGTTTTGTTTGTTTACGCAGCCGGAAAAGTGGAAGTAGAGCGCTTCACATGCAGGCAAGAAACAAAATTGCGTTCACTGAGCTTTTGCACTACAGCAAGTTTGTAAGGATAAAACTTGAGTTTGTTGTAAAGAATTTGTCTCACACTGCAATCAGAAATTTTCAGAGCACCTGCTTGTTTGCGCGCCTCGCAACATTTTTTGGGGTTATGGAAGTTTGTTGACTTCTAGGCCCTTTTTTTGACACACTGCTACTTTTTCTGAATGCGTCTACCCACGAAACAATCAATTGCCGGCCAGAAACGTGACCCGTGGGATGAATATTGAACCGAGTTTGAAAGACACGTTGGGTGGCAATAACCAAACGGCATTTGGAAAAGTAGGCTTTGACGGCAAACGCACGCTTATTTTTTGTACAAACAACGCATGACGATAACTGGCTTGAGCGGTAACAAAACTTTAAGATTTCGTTTTTTTAATGAGACCTTTCTTACTTCTTTCTGACCACGTCTTGCTCATTGGCGCCCAATTCAAATCAGCAAGTTTCTCTGCCGCATCTTGTATATGCACTTGTTATAGTTTGCTATTTGGATTTGAGTTGACTTGGACGCAGTTCTACATTATCAGCTTTCTAGCTAGATTTTGGTTGCTTGCTTTTTGGCAGATGTTTTTTAGTAGTTCCGCCAGGGTATCAATATTTTTAAATCTAAAAGTTTCTTGCATTTTATATTTACTGTTGTTTTTTGTTTCTGTAGTATTGGATGAGAATTTTGTTAATTTTCCTGGTTGTTAGTAGTCGTCAAGTCTACTAAAAAGTTTGTAGCGGGTAAAGCTGGCTGCATACAATAGTAGATGAGTGAATTTGAAGACAGTTCTTGATCTATTTAGAAATTTATTAAAGTCTAGTTATTGGTGTTTTTTAGGTGATTTTTGTAGAGACCAAATTTTGTTGTTGGTCCGTTTCTAAAACTAAGGCAGGAACAGCCATTTCCTAATAGTTATATGCGTGGGTGGATAAAGTTATGGCCACTTTCGTTTTTTGGTTTGGTTTTGTTGTTGCTTTTTAGAACAATGATTCAAATTTGTTGTGGAAGGCAACGGTGCGGCACGGCAAGTGGCTTTTGTTGGTTAAAACTTTTTTAGTGTTTGCTTGAGACGTTGCAGTTTTGTGCCGGTAACATTAAAAACTGCGGGCGATCAAGACAGACATGATACGTCAGAAACATTAAAGCTTGAGCTTTTTAATTGTGTTGTACAAAATTTTTGCATTTTTGTTTTGAAAATATCAGAAACACCTTATGAAGCAGGTAGATACTTTTTGCATCTATCATAGACAATTGACTAATAAACATAATGTCTAGCAAAAGCAGTAGATGACCGGTGTCTTGCATTCTATTAGTCTACTTACAGTTAATTTTTACTTATCTTTGGCCAACTAACCGTAATCAACTAAGGTTTTTTTTTAGAATTTTCACTTGGTTTCGAAATAGAATTGTTTGCCAAAACAAACGGACACTTTGATAAGAACAAGCGCAAGCAAGTTATCAGCTGCACGACTTCCCGATTTAACAAATGTAAAAATTGCTATTGTATTATCAGACATTGACAGCAGTCTACAAAGGAAGCCAATTGACGTGCCCATAAGCCTACAACGTTGTATTTCAGTTAAAAGTAAAACTCTCACCGTCTAGTTTTAAGAACCCCATCACCAACCATCAAGAGACTGCTTGCGGACTTTGACCCACCGTCATCTGTAAAGCCGGTAATAGTTTTATCTACTGTTGATGTTACTGCAGTTACAAAATTGATGGATGTCAGTAATGTAGAAAAAGAAGAGAGACAACAAATATAGCAAGTCCAGTGACCAAACTATTAGAACTATTATAAAAAATACCACGACAACTTTTACTAAATCTTACTATTGCATTAACGCAGTTACTTTAGCTTAGCAGTTGTAGAAGCACATTCTATTTTTTTGCGGATCGGGAAGAAAATTTTCCTAAAAACTTGTCGGATTTACTTTTACGGGCGCTTACCGACTACACTGTTCCCTTAATGATTTTTAGAAGTTTGCACTGTTTAGTGCAAGGACCTTCCTTACCTTAAAAAAAATTGGTCAAAATGGGGAAAAAATGCACGTTTTGTGCCAGCCATGTAGGCGTTGCATAGTGTTTTGGGGAGACTATGTCTGGATTCAGACTAACGGACTAATAGTTTGTTTCTAATTTTTAGACTAGAAGATTTAGCAAAGATATTAATATCTTCTTGAAATCAGCTTTGTTTGCTTGTTTTTGACTGATAACGTATTGACGTTTTAGGCCTAACTTCCCGTTCTCTAAGCATAAGATTGCTTTAAGCCGTAGAGAATTGAGAGTTTGCTTTTGAGAGGCTGGTGCTTTGGAATAGAGCTTTGCCTTTAGATTGATTTAAGCGGAGCAGTTTTTGTAACTTGCGGTGTAAGGCTTCGAGCTTGCTGGGCATGTTGCTACATGCCCTAACTCTTTGGTAAATTTGCAAGTGGATCTGAGATTGTCTTTGGAGCATTTGACGCATACGTAAAGGGAATTACATTTTGATGTCGTATAACTATAACGCTGGCAATTGTAGCTTTGGACAATGTTTCCAGACTTGCGTTTAATCTCAACGTTAACAGTGAGATCACACATTTTAGTAAAAAACAGAATCTTTTTACTTTGTTCGTTCCGTGGATGGGAAGTAAACGACGTGAGTCAGCGTCTTTTGTGGGTGCTGACGGAGAATGAAGGTTTGTAGAAAAGATAAAAGATCTAGTGGTTGTGCTAGAAGTGGACGTCTTGGTCTTATTGGCCGGCCGGGTCTTGGACTATTTAGCCTTATTGGTTGAAAACTCAGATGGCGCTGAAGACGCTTGACTTGGAAGGTCAGCTAATGGCCTAATAAAATTAAAATTGAAAAAATTATTTTGTACTTTCTTTTTTTTCGACTTCAAGAAATTGACCACAACTGTGTTTTTTTTCTCTTGAGGCAGAATTTAATTGTGGGCAAAGTCTTTGCTATCCGTCTGGAGCTCTATAGACTTTTTGTCCTCAAAGGTATTAGACTTTCTCGGGTTTGCGGCAGTTTTTTTGAGAAAAGACTGGGTTGCTTTGCTTAAAGTTTTAATGGGCTTGTGCATTACTGTAAACCCAAGTGGCGACTGTTTGGTCTTTGGGACTTCTACGTGGGGAGTACAGGCCGGAGCTGTGACGGACTTAGAGATCTTGTCAATTTGTTTGACAACAAAGGACATCATTGCGGCGGTGGAGATGGCTTTACTTTTTTAAATTCTTACTCTTACTGATATCAGTGCAAAGTTTGAAGAGCGCGTCTTTGAGATCCGGCCTGCTCTGTTTGATATTAGTTTGTTTAGCATTGTTTTCAATCAGGCCGATTAAGAACGTTTTAAGTTTATTGAACTTGGCATTTTGTTCCCTGAGGATGTCTATCAGCTTTTGTAGTTAAACGTACATAGAACCCAACATCTGGCCGTATAGGTGGTTTCTCCATTCTGAAATAAAGTTTGAATTATTTATTTTAAACTTAATTAATTTCATAACTAATTACAGGGAAAAAAATAGTTAGATGAAAACATAAAACGACACAATAATGTATTTCGCATCTAGAAAAGTGAAAATATAATAAAAAGAAACTATTATTCAGTTTCAAAATAAAAAAACCTTCTATAAATAATCTTTCATCTGAGAAAACAAACTTAGTGAATCAAAATATTAAAGCACATCATTGAAACCCTTAATAACGTTCTAACGCGTTGAGATCCTACAATTACAACTAAACACAAAACTCCTGCTCTGTCCCTTCAACTTCAACAACATATCTTCCCTTATCACCTACCAACAAGACTGACGCACACCCTCATTACATGACCCATTATTTTCTTTATTTACTTTTAAAATAATTAAATTAAATGTTGAAAGATTAAATATAAATAGATCTATATTTAAGCAATCAAGGAATCAAAATAAAGCTCTGTTTAATTAATAATTTTATATTATAATAAACAATGTGCACGTTGAATGAATTTGAATTAAAATAATACCAGTCAGCAATTTGTTTTTTAATAATAATTTTAAATTATTTAATAGAATAACGGGTGTATCTTATTACTAAGCTTATGGGGGTGAAATGGTAAAATTGTGGCCAAATGAAGGGGGGATATTAGACGACGGCTGCAAACGTAATCTTAGACTAGGACAATTGCTATGTCCTGATTTATACTGACAGAAACATTGGGTAATTAGTAAAGAAATAACTAACCCTAACTAATACCATATTATTCAACCCTTTTCTATCAAGTAGAAATCTTAATAAGAACATAAAATAATATTTATTCAATTCTATATTGGACGATATAATTTTTAATTAAATTGCGAAAAGACAGAAATGTAATTATTTACTTAATTTCTATCGGAACGATTCCAGCTTTAGATTGGTTTAAATAAAAAAAAAGTCGATCCATTTATACACTTAATCTCGACTAGTTGAATCTCCATGTTAACGATGACAGAGGGAGCTTAATCACTCCCCACCCTATTCATTTCAACTGCGGCAAGACTCAACATTTGGGAATTATAAAAGCACTCTAAATAAAACCAAATTTGAAACAAAAAATTTATACAATTTTTTCAATTGTAATAGATAAAAATCAATAACTTATGAATTACTAACTCGAATGACATTGTTGTGTACAGGAAAGTTGGTATTTTTATATAAAAGCGAGCGTAGTATTGCGATTGCAAAAGAAACATGAACATAACAATAACAAAGCAGTTGTGCTTTGCTTTGTGGAAAGGTTTATGATAAGTATAAAGCCCGTACATCGGTGTGCTTTCAGGAAGATAACTAAATTTTATCTAATCGCAAAAAAGATGACGTTTAAAATGTTATCTGATTATACAAAGTGCATTAAAATATAGATAACAAAACGGTTGAGTGCTATTAACTTAACAAATTAATTTTTTTAAATTAAACTCAAATATTTTTTAGTGTTAGCAGTTGAATTTAATGAATTTGATTTGTATTTAATGGTAAAAAATGCAAAACTTAGAAAGTAATGTATTAATTACTGTTATGTATTACGCCCAGTTATATAATTTTATTTTTTTATATAACTGACGCAACGCACGCTCAACCTCAAAACCACCACACCGTGCTCTAACGTTGTATACTAATTAATGAATACCAATTTATCAAATAATTCAACCGCATCTCTTCGCTACGCCAACGTTACTGATCTTTCTTTCAGCAGTCAACTCCCACTCCACTGCATTGCGATCTAATCGTGCTGAACCGGTCCATCTCGTTTTCTTGCAATAGTTTTTTTTAAAAGGCATTGTTACAGATTAGCTCTTGAGAATAAGCTAGTTTTATTGGTACAGTAACCCACTACTGATAGTTGGTTTTGGGGATTTTGGGTTTAGAAAAATTTGGTTGGGTTAGTACTAGTTGGGTAATTTAGTCAATGCAGTTTATTGCGGGGACAGATTTATTCCGTTTGGTGACTGGATGTTCTTTGTTAAAGATGTTTTAAAGATGTTTTGTAATGAGTTGGCGGTCAAGACTGAATTAATATTTTTGGCTTGACTGGGCAAGGGGTCGTGTTGTCAAGCGGCAAAGCCAGTCACAGGTTGTCGACAAGGGTAATTTTTTATTCAGTGAGAATGTTTTTTTTTGCACTAGTGAGCAATCATTTGGGCCTTCATTATTTTTTTTTGCATTTTGGGTCACTTACTTGATCTTCAAGGCGGTATTTATCAACAATTTTAAGAGTAGCAACTTAATATTGTCTTAACACTCTACCAATGTAAAAATTTGCTTCACAACATTGTCAATGCACACGGGAGTACCTAACACGTCTACGACTCAAATTATTAGTATACTTTGTTGACCTTATCAACATAATTTAAGAAAGCCGAACAATTTAGGGTTATTTTCTCTAAAATATGATTCCCAGCAGGGACTCACAGTGGCTGGAAGCGGTGGAATTATATCTTATAATAATCCTGATGGCACCATTACCATCGAACACTCATCTGTCGTGACTGTGATCTCAATTAATTCACCACCGGTTGTGACCCCAGTCAGCCAAACTCCGCTATTCAGCAAACACCAGACACGGCATGTTATCTAAGCCATAGCATTGGGCAGCTGAATATGTAACTGCTAGCCATATCATGTTGTACTAGCTTACTAGCTACAAACGGCTTTACCAAAGCCGATTATCTGTTGTGCTGGACTAGGGACTTCAATTACGTTGGCGGCACCAAGTTCAAACTTTACGCCGCAAGTTATTTCAATAACAAGATCACGAAGCCTACGAAACGAATGAATTGGATGCGCACACACGTGCCTACTCAAACCGCAACTTTCAACAAAACCACGTAGGAGATGGAGGAAGTCTTGAAACTTAAACCAGACACCGTCGACATCCAACCAGTGGTTATCCGAGAAGATGCTGTAAAAACAACGGTTGCGACTACTCACAACCCGCCAGAAATTGCCGCACTAGCACACATCCAAACAATCAAAGTAGAAGCAGAGAAAAAGGAAAAAAAAGTAGTAGAGGAGCAACAACCATGTCCAGACGCCTCCGCCCCGATATTCGTCGACGATGAAAGGACTGGAA
Organism: Tachinus rufipes; assembly: GCA_963932245.1. Classification (NCBI taxonomy): domain Eukaryota; kingdom Metazoa; phylum Arthropoda; class Insecta; order Coleoptera; family Staphylinidae; genus Tachinus; species Tachinus rufipes. The sequence continues at coordinate 3,229,388 of OZ010750.1, forward strand.
ATAAATCGTCCACTATTAGGCACCTGCTGGCCAACCAAAAGGCTTACATCCCAGAGACACCAACCATCGAGCCCGACCGACAAAGTCACAGTCACTTCCACGGACAAAGACGACAACGTCGGACAGGACGCTCTATCGATGCCTACGCGGCATGGACAAAAGGTTAGGACACACTTAACATACGAGGACAAGGCACAACACACGACGCAACCGGACACCGCTGTTAACCGCTTCCACAAGCGGACCTCACGCTTTACCACGCCACTCAGGTGCGGGAACAGTGCAAGAATCCTCAATCCCTTAGTTAGTGCACGCGCCACCTACAACTCATAGTAAAATTCCAGTGGACACTTCTTTATAACAGACTACTCCCTTCCCCATACAATAGTGCCGTAACCAAATCGACGACACTTGGACACCATCACCGTGTGGTGGACCCAGAGGTCCCTACACACGCGTCACCCAGACGCCGCCCCGGAGGTCACTACACGCGTATCCACACAGGATACCCACCTACGCAAGGCGGAAGTCCACTAGGACGATCGTTATTTTGGAGCGACGTGTCAGTGCAATTAAGCAACTGCCAGTGGCCGTCCTGAATCTCTGGCGGGGTGTGCAAGCACAGAGTGTTGAAGGTTTTGGAGGTCGTCGTCACCGTGGTGGTGTCGGTTGAGGAAGCTGCAGTTTGGGGATGGTGGACTCTGGTAGCAGCAGACGGATAACCGGTCTATGACTGCAGAGAGTGTTCCGATCCGATGTGGGCTGGTTCGATGCTTGGTCTCGACTGAGGATCTGAAGGCAAAAGTTTGATATTTATAGGCGCGCTGTTGCGCGCGCTGCGCTCGGATTAGCAGGCAAGGCTCCGCCTTTGCGCGGTTTAATTTCCCCCAACCTCGTAGGCTGAGCTTCCGGTTTTATCTCGTTGTTTGGTGATGACATCTTGGTGACTTTGACTTGGAATTGACACTATTGTTTACGGAGGGAAGTTGTCTATAGTAAAAGTGTCCACGGGGGTTTCACTGAGTCTGTGATTTGCAAAGTTTAAAACACTCGCGGCACGGGCTGTCCTAAACTGGGCATGGTCCAGGTTCAGGCGGCGGTCTCCCTGGTACACTGCATCGCGGAGGTCTCCCTGGTACACTGCATCGCGGCGGTTTCCGTTCACAAGTTGTCCCGTTTTGCGCACAAGTGTTAAACTCGGGATAAGGCGTCGCGGGAATGCCTAGCCTTCACCTAGGGGGGGTGGTTGTTGCTGGCCGACTTCTTTCTTTTTTTGTGCTTGTACGCCGTGAATGCGATGGTTTGCCGGTGTGTGTTGTCCGTCAGCGAGAGTGAGGGTTATGACGATGTCGGTTGAACGAGTGTGGGCCATGTTGTTGATGCTGAGGGCTAGGCCTGGCTCAGCTGCAAGTGTCTCCAGGTGGTTGTTCACATCATCGGGAGGTTCCGGGGTGAGGGTAGACGGTGCAGTACCAGTCTGTGTCTCTGCCAGTTCCCTATGTGTGCAACACACTTCTTCTGCTTCTTCTGTCACGTACGGTGTGTGGACGTGTGGACGTTGGCCGTGATGCGGCTTCCGTCAAGTGTGCCGCTGATGTTAGCGACTGCAGCTGTTGCCGAGCCGAAGCAGGTTGCTTCTTTGTGGTTCTCGGAGCTGCTGATGATCTTGGCTGCGTGGATCTCAAATGTTGTTACTTCGGGTTGCACCAACTCGTAGGGCATCTCTTCTGCGACTACATGGTAGAGTTTGGGTGTGTCCAGTTTAATCTCCAGGACATTTACTCACTCTTCGGTAGTCTCGCAGATTGTGGCGAGTTGGATCTGCTGTTTCCACGATAACCACTTGATTGCGTTTTGCAATCGGTTGGTGGAATCCCGAGCAACGTTTTGTTCTATGTAGCAGTTGCCGGAGTTGATAACGTCTAACTGTGCAACCATGGTGTTGATCATCCACTGGATTTGCTCTTGGTCCAATGCACCAGATAGTCCGTGTTCTACACAACGGCCAATCAGATTGCGCCAGTCTTCCTCCAGCTCCTATAAAGATCCAACTTTTTCAGATTCTAACAGTTGAAGCCAAGCCACTAACAAGACCGTAACACGAGGCCCGTCAATACAGATCGGATTAACCGTCTACAACTCTCTGTGCCGATTCACCACCGTCTCTGCAGCTTTCTGGCAACGGTATTCAACCGGTGTCGTTGACATCATCAAGGAGTCGATTCCATCTCTAGAAATTCCGGGGGAATCGCTCCTCACAGATACAGTGTGTGCTTGCACACCCCGCCAGAGTTTTTGGATGGCTACTGACAGCGGCTACAGCCCTGACACGTTGTTTTACACAAAACCACCTAGTTCTAGCGGATCTGGCATTTGTTAGTGGATGCGGGTGGAAGTAGACTGTGTATGTGCGTAGTAGTAGCGTTCTGGGTGAACGTGTTTGTTGCTTTCTGTGTGAGAGTGTTTAAGAAACGTTAATTTGTTTAAGAAATGCCGGTAACACTTTTTATATACTTTTAGTTTTTTAATTGCAACAGTAGGATAGATTCTTGCAACATGTAATCTGCTAAAGACATTGGGAAAGTGTTTTTGACAACATCTGCTAAGAACTTGTGGTACCTTGGATAATGAATATCTTTTATTGCCTCCGTACCCAGGACGCAATTTCCTAAAAAAATCACTTCTATAATCGTTTTTACTCTCTGCGGCATTTTTAGAGAAAAACCCCGCACTAGACTCACATTAACAACTGTTTTTTCAAAAAACACTACCAGCCCAAGAATTTACCTCAACTACCGTCTTGGACAAGCATGGACTGTAACAAGTCGGATCTGAGACATTGTTAGAAACTCGTCATCTTAAAGCCAGCCTCTATTTCTACTTTAGAAAAACAACCATAAACCACTCACAACTCACACTCTACAGCTTTTTTCTTCTCCTATTTAGCTCGCTTGGTTGAGAAGTCATAATTAAGTTTAACTGTTGTGAGTCATGGCTCCATAAACTATCTTGAGCCAGCAACCTCTATGTTTAGCATTTCTGAAAGTCTTGCTACTAAAGCTGCTAAAGCGCTACGCAAAAGTTACTAAAAGAAGAAAAACCTCATCTACCAGGTTTTCTCAATTCAACACTAAAGGTCAGTCAGAACACAATCCAATCTATTGGTAAAAACCACAGTAAATTGCTTTAAGCATTAGCATCGTGAAAACAAAACACAATCTGTGTAAATGAGTGCGTTTGATAAACAGCTCTCTGTGTGACTGTTGTTAGCCTACTAGAGAAAAACCATTTTGTGGCAAACTGAAAGTTCCTTTAAAGAAATTCTAATGGTTTTATTTACAATGTAGTCAAACACCTAAAACTTAACTACTGCGAATCAAATAGCAATCAGCATTTACGATGTAAACTACTTTTTGCAATTTTTCATATACCGTATAAAGGTACAGATTATGCACTGCATTTTGTTTCTACACGTATTTTAAAGCACGCCAACAAAATTAAAGTAATGTTTTTTTTTTAATTCCTTGCATATGTAATACGCTTAAACAACAATTGTTAGTTTTTTTAAATTTTCTCAAGCTTGGTAAGAAATAAGTTAAAGTTGCTGACTATTTTGCTAACAATGATTATAGCTACTCAGGCATGACTAGCTGAATAGAATGTATGTTGTGAACAAGCTCCTTCATAAAATTTAAAACTATATGCAATAACTGTTTATTTTATATACCGTATAAACGTACAGAATATGCACAGCAGATTGCTTCTACACACGTTTTGAGGCGTGCCAACATAATAAAATAACTAAGTATCAATATTGTAAAATAAAAATCTCTCTATTGTGATTTAAAACCAAAAATTGTAGAACTTTTTAGTTTATTGCAATATTTCTCAAAATCTATAGATATGTTAGTTTTCTCATGCTTAATAAGAAGTAATATAAAGTTACACGTTAATTGTCAATAAGTTACTTAATAAAACATTTTAGTTTAGTTTTAAGCAATATCTATTTATTTCATATACCGTACAAACGTACAGATTAGGCGCATTATTCTGCTTCTAGACGTATTTTGCGGAATTAAAAAAAAACCTTTTTTCTTTTTTTAATTTTAATTTTTTCCACTAAAGAAATATATATATTTTAACCAACAAACAGCAAGAGGCTAAGCTAACAATGCTTGAAAACCGACTCAGACAATAGGTAATATCATGATATAACCAAAACTTTATGCAATCACCTTTTACATCATTAAAATAATTATAAAATTATACGCTAAAATCATATTTCCAGTAAAGGCAATATTATACACATTTTAACATTTCATAAAATTTATTCGAATGACAAGTATCCCAATATTTGCTAATATCGCATATACATAATTAAAAACTCATAGTTGCAGATTACAATTTTTCAATTCAATATCCACAGTTTTTAATATAAAATATCATGAAAATACATTGATAAAACGTAATGCGAATGGGAACGGGTACTATCGTAAAAATAATAAACATTCGTTTGACCAAAAAAAGTAATTGAATTTTCACATCATAGTTGGTTTGTAGCACATTCCATCAAAATTTCATAAAACGGGATCAATATTATTATGTAAAATTATTACTTTATACATTGTAAGCACAAATAGGTATTTCAAAACCGCCACCTCATACCACAGCAAAGGGAGCTCATGTCGAGTACTCTTATTATCAACAACTTTCAACAGCCGGAAATGCCCTGGAATTTGAATTTAATTAAAAAAATAAACGATTTTAAAAAATAATAATCTAGTTTAATAGAATTTAATATTCCAAGCATTACAGTAACGGAATTGTTTGGGGATTTAGATGGGTAACGAAATGATCATTCCCTATGTACGCTTCAAGTTATCGGGTAATTATAAATAGTTAATACAAACGGTATTATTAGAGGCAAGCCATATTGCCGTTAGCGGTTAGGAAAGCTAATATGTGGTCGAAACCTCGTATGTGTTACATTTAATTTATCTAAATCACATACTGGATGCAATCAATTATTAAATCGCACACAATAAAAAAAGCTAATTTAAATAAACTCCCTATAAATATAAATGTACAAATAAATAAAATTGAACGGCACTTATTTATTGTAACATTTCACTAGATGAATTTACATTGCCCCGATACATAACTGCGGAACGGTTTTATTAAAAATATCTTCCAAGTATTCCATATGTAGGAAACAAATATACAATTTTAATGCTTTACTATAAATCCGAGATTATATTAAAAAGTATTAAATTTTAAAATAAAATTGTAAAATGCATGAAAACTTTCCTATATATTTAGAGATAAAAATGTGAGTGTGAACAACTTCAGAAACGTTTTCTGGTTAAACAAGCTTGAAGTTTTTTAAAACATCTGAATTTAATATTGTGGAAAATAAGGCAATGCTTATGCAATTTTTGTTCTTTGGAATTTCTATGATTTTTATGCAAATAGAATAAATGCAACCACATAAATAATAAAATCATAAATTGTATAAAAAAATATCTACTACAAGTATAAACATAAATCTAAAGAACTGCATATACAGATTGTCGAAATTATTCCAATACTTAGCATAAATGTGGTCACTCGTTATAAATAGTAGTAAATATCAAAAGTGCGCGCATTTGTTTTTATATGTATAGTGTGTTTAATTATTAAAAGAAGTATATTTATACTTACTTCTCAAACATAATATAACATATTTAAGAACAATGAAGGTAAACAATACACTCTCGAATACACTCAAACTTTGCAAGAACATTGGGTGCGACTACGTTTGTTATTTACTAGTTTTACTATTCATATGAAAATGGTCCTGGGCTTAGTGCATCAATTTGCTAATAGATTACTATTGGAATTTGCAGAAACTTCTTAAAATTTTGTGTTTGCTTTTAAATAACACCGGCTGAAAGAGCTTTCCAAGTGCAATGATTGTCACGTGGCTTTGGGTTGTGGTGCTAGACCCAAAAAGGGTTTGGTGGTTTGTTTTCTTGGAGGTTTTTATGATATGTGTTAAAATAATTTTGAAAAACTGAATTGTGTTGCCAATAAAACCGTTCTCATTAACTTCTTCGACCAATAGATCTCCGCTGGAGTCTGCAAAAACTGTAATGAGTGTCACGTTGCTTCAAGTTGTGATGCTAGACTAGGAATTAGTTTAGGAAACTGTTTTGTTAAGGGTTTTTAAGAGTATTCTGGGGTTGCCGTTTTTGTAATATTGCTGCGTCTGCAAGTCTTGTAGTTTTCAGATTTTTTTATCATCCCGTTTTTGCCATCTGCACTAGACTATGCTTTTGAACCTATTTGTGTGTGCTAAGAGGATACACCCGCTGATAGAGTTTTCTAGGTCCTATGATTGTCAGGTGGCTTTAGGTTGTGGTGCTAGATCTGGAAGCGGTTTGGTAATTTGTTTTGTTAGAATGTTAGAAGTTTTCTGAAAGTGTTGTCTAAGTACAATAAACCTCCGGTTGGACTCAAACTCTAGTGCAAGGTTTAGGATTGCCATTTTTGCGTTTACAAGTTGTAGTACAAGACTACAACAGTTTTTAAAATCTTTTATCTTGTTTGTTAGTGTTTTGGAGAGCTTTAACGACTGGTATTGCATTGTGACTAACACGGTACTACCATAAGTCTTTGTTGTTGTTGGGCTAGATTTGTTACTGTTCTTGGGACTGGAGGCAGCCCATTAAAAGCAAAACATTCTAAAAATGATTAGTTAGTGCATCAACTCCGCTTAATAAAGTTTGCTAAAGTTTATAAATTTTTTTTGAATTTGTTTTGTTTGTTTCTGGATCTCCATTTATTTAATTTTAGAAATTGCTTGGAGTTTGATAAAAACACTAAACTTTTGTTTTCCTAACGTTGGGCTCTATTTGTTGACGTTTTTGGAACTAAAAACAAAACACTCCAAAGACAATGTCATTTCCCGCTAAATAAAAAAAAAACTTTTAAATTTGTTGTGTTTTTGGCTCTAGCAAATGGAAAAGTACATTTCTTTAAGTTGTGGAGTTAGAGGCTTGAAATTGTTTTTAGGAGTTTTTGTGTTAGAGATTTTTTAAAGTTATTCTTCAACAAATCTCCGGTAGACTTCAGATATAGATAGTGCAAAATCTAAAGTTATACTGCTGCGTCTGCAAATTGTAGTCTTTTAGCCTCCAGGTAGTAGTCTATTGTCCTGTTTTTAACATGTACACTAGACCATGTTCCTGAATCTATTAGTATGCGGTAGAAAAATATAATTTTGGCTTTCCCGTGTAGTATATCCGCAGCAATTTGAGGCCTTGTTTTTTACGAATCATGTGCTTGCAATAATTAACCCTTTCTTCCCTTTATTGCAACTTTTTTTCTATTATTAAAGGTATCATGAAAAAGTCGTGCAGATTTATAGTACGCACTAATGTATGTCCAGGAATGAATCATGTAGTAAGTTCAGTTCTGGATAACATAAATTGTGTCTTAGAATAATTTTTGGTATTTTTAGTATTGGTTAGTGGTGTTTTGATTTATTATAGTTTAAACGCAAATTACTATCACTGTTTGGTTTTGCGTTGGTCTTTTCTGACCTTTGGGGAACGCGGTTTTGTCCAGACGTATGACACCTAAGTTTTGGACAGATTAAGATTATTTTGATACGGTTTTATAAGTTTTGCTCTATAAGATTCTACGTTTGCGTCTAGTAGTGAGGGAACCATGTTGGCCATTGTTGGTCGTTTAGTCTAGAGACGATTTAGAGATGAGAGCAGTGGTTATTTTTCAGGGTACTGTAAAGTTTTGGCTAAGATATCCTGCATAATTGCGTCAAGAAATAAACAACTATGCCCAATTGCGGCTGGTAAACGTTTCTCAGTAGTAGATTATACAAGGTTTAGGCAAAGAATACTTTTTAGGAAGTGGCCGTCTTGGAACAGGTGATATTGGTCTATTGCCGCTGGTAGATGTTTTCAGTTTGGTAGAAACAGAGGCTTTGTTGAAGCCATTTCATTTTCGGATCCAATGATGACATAAAATGCTGTTTAGTACTGTTTTGCCAATGCCTAAATTTGTTATTTTTTTTTTCTAAGTTGCCTTAGCAATTATCATTGCTATGCGGACTTTTGAGGTACTTTAAATAGTGACTAAACTATTCTCGTAGGTTAGCCATTAGTGGCGTCTTCTTTTAATGTTTTTACTTTTTCTTATTTTTTTTTGGGTATTATAGCCTTTGTGTTGTGATGGTGTTTACGATTTTCTTATCTTTTTGTATTCTATTAATCATTTTTATATTGGTTACCCTTGGTCTGTCTATAGTATTTTTAGTATTCTTTTGTATGTTTATAGTTCAAACCTAACCTAACCTAACCTAACCTAACTTAACTTTTTTTTTAATTGTAATATGGGAAAGCTCTACCAGCCTGTGTGTAGAGCTTTTATCTACTAAACCCCCTATTTACTTGGCGTGGTTTTTGTATCCTCGGAATTGCCAAGCATACCTTCAAGAATACACGCCCTAGTTTGTCATTTTGACTTTGCTATCTTTCTCCTCTTTCTCCTTTTGCGGAGACCACCTCTTTAGCAAATTCTTTTACCCGGAGCCACATCGCTTCACTAGGTATTTTTTTTACTGTCTTGTTAATGTGGACAGTCATTTTGGTGTTTCTATCAAACCACACACCAAGATTGCTTTTTTTAATTTCCTGATACCGTACAGAATGACGGCCCTCGTTTTCTAAGCGGCAATCTCCAGCCCTAGCCTTAGCCCTTCGATTTTCGTTTTAATCCTCTGGACTGCCGTGTTGGTCACCCTGACCAGTTCTTTTTCCCCTTTTGTTGTTGTTATAATGCCGGTATCGTTTGCAAAACACAACAGCGTAGTTCCTTTTGGCATAACTACTCCCAGTACGCTGTTATAATATATGGTCCACAGTAGAGGACCTAGAATCGATCCTTGTGGTACGTCGCACGTGATCAGCATCTTTTTCCTCCCTCTTCCTATAAGCAGTTCTCTGCTGTGAAAGAAGCTTTGAGTTACTTTAATAAGCCTCTTGCTCACTCCCATTTTGATCAGTGCTTGTACCACCCCTTCCCATGGAACAGTACCGAAGGCGTTTTTGATGTCCACCGTGGTAAACATACACATTTTCCTATTTTTGTTGGTTTTTTTTAATGTCTTCTACAGTGTCCATCAGCTATTTCATAGCATAGCATAACCTAACCTAACCTAACCTTACCTAACCTCACCTAACCTTACCTAACCTTTTTTTTTTTGTGAAAAGGAGGTAAAAAATCTTCATAGACGTTGTGCAGGATTTGTCTGGAACACTGCATCTTGTGCAACTGCCAGATGCCTACCGACTAAAAAACCCCTCCTTCTTATCTATCTAAGTATTTCGGTATCACCTTTCGGCATTTCTTCTCAGTTACTTAGACCCATATATGATTTACTTTGCTTGTCTTGTTCTTTATTCCTTCTCTTTCTTTTTTATGATAGATACCACCATTGCTTCTATCACCTGCCAGTTTTCCGGGCTGTCCAACATAATTTCGATAATATTATTGCTATTCAAATTTGTTGATAGTTTTGATTTGGCGGATTCCCTGATTGTTGCCCACCTGTCGCAATAAAAGATTGTATGTTCCGGGGTGTCTACTATCATGCAGTAGGCGCAAGCATCGCTTTCTATCTTCTTCATCCTTTTAAGATATGAAGCAAAACAACTGTGTCCTGTTAGGAATTGGGTTAGGAAGTATCCTACGTCTCCGTGCTTTTGTGTAATCCACGGTGTTACCTTCTTGATTAGTTGTCGGCTCCACCTAGCAGTGTCTTCTGAGAGACTCCACTCTTTTTTCCCAGCTCTCGATGGTCTTTTGTCTGGCGTTGTTTTTATCCTCCTTGCTGGTTTTATCAGATTGCTCTTTTGCCAGACGGTGTACTGGAATAACCCCTGCTACCACGTGGATAGCTCTGGTAGACGTTGTTTTATAAGCACTTGCAATTCTCAATGCTGATTTCCGTTGCACTTTTTTAAGTAGTTGCCTGTGGTTGGCCTTACCTAATCTAACCTAACCTAACATAACCTAACATAACCTAACCTGACCTAACCTAACCTAACCTAGCCTAACCTAGCCTAACCTAGCCTAACCTAGCCTAATTTAACCTAACCTGGAGGAGGAGAGATCTTCAAAAGATACCTGCATGCCGGATTCGACTACTCCTGTAGCCTCCTACCGACTAAAACTCCTCCTCCCATTTCGCTGAGTGGCAACGGAACCGCGCGAGCATTACTTCATTACCTCCAGCATGTCTTTCTGTATCCTGTTTGTTATCTTTCCTCTATTTGTCCTGTTCTTTCTTCTCTTTGTCTTGATCTTTCTTCATCCTCTTTAGTTTTTATTATTTTTGTTATCGTCTTTTCGATGACTTCCCATTTATGTTTGGTCTCTAGCATCAGGTTTGTTAGATTTCCTACCGTGATCTGTTCTTGTAGCTCAGCCTCTAACTCCATTCTCTCCACTGCCCATCTCGAACTCTGAAACAGTGTATGTTCCGGCGTGTCCACTTCATTGCAGTATACGCAGTTATCTCGCTCTAGAATGAACCTAATTCTCTTCAGGTATACCCCAAAACAGCCGTGTCCAGTCAAAATCTGCGTTAGATGATAGTTAAGCCTACCATGCTTTCTGTCTACCCAGGGCCTGATGTCCGGGATGAGTTTTTGAGTCCAGGCAGCTGTCCCAGTATCCTTTCTCTATTCCTCAGCCCATATCCTGAGTGATTCATCTCTAGCAGCTTTTTTGGTTTGTTCCTTGTTTTCTCCTTTCTCATAAGATCTTTCTTTAACCATAAGGTGGATAGGTATTGTCTTTGTGATACCGAGAGTTGCTTTTGTGGAAACCGTTCGATAGGCATTTGCTACCCCAATTGCCATAACTCTCCTTGCCCTTTCCAATTGCCCTTTGTGCTTTTTATTTTTCATATAATAGCACAGAGTTCACTACCGCCAATAACGCTCTTCTTTTTTCCTCTTTCGCCCCTCCATTGTGAGGCATAATTCTTCTGAGCACCATTGTTAACTTTACGGCTTTTTGTGTCACCTCCTTTATGTGATGGTTCATATTCCAGTTTCGGCCAATTCTTATGCCCAGATATTTGACGCTATCCTGGGTTTCTATGACGCTACCTCCTACCATTATCCTCACTTTAAGGTCCCTCTTCCATCCTGCTAAGATTACGGCCTCAGTCTTGTGATGAGCCATCTTGAGACCTTTTTAGTCTAGCCATCGTTCCACCTTCTTTACTGCCCATTCCGCATCTTCTACTAGCTCTTCCATATTCCGGCCGCATACGACCAGCGCTACATCATCCGCATAGGCAATCATCTTCGTGTGTTCCGGCATCCGTTCCTTTAGCAGGGGATCGTAATATATGTTCCACAGGGTTGGTCCCAACACCGAGCCCTGTGGTACCCCGCAGCTCAGATCGACAGTATGGTTTTCCCCAACCTCAAACGTCCTGTCCTGTAGATAGTTGCCTATTATTTTCCTCAGGTGTGGCGTAATCTTTCTCGCCTCCAATTCCTGCATTATACCACGCCATAGAACCGTGTTAAAGGCATTCTCGACGTCCATGGTGATCAGTATGGAGAACTTCAGCACTCTGTGCTTAGCCACCATATTCCTGACCTCTTTCACACTTTGCACTGCATCTACCGTCGTATGTCCTCTTCTGAATCCATGCTGATATTCCGATAAACCACCATTTTCATCAATTTGTTGCATCAATTTTTTGTTGATGACATGTTTTTAGAGCTTCGCCATTGTGTTCAGCAGACATATTGGCCTGTATTTAGCCTGGTTTTCCGTGCTGCCTGGTTTTCCGTGCTGCCTGGTTTTTCGATGAGCGCAAGTTTTGCTCTCTTCCATTCCTCGGGAAACGCACCTGCCCTCAGAAGAGAGTTTATTGTTTCTGTCACACTCTCCGTGCATTGTCTTGTCAGCACTTTAACTACTTCCGCAGGAATCTCATCTGGTCCTGGTGCCTTTTTGGCTTTTATTTTGCTACCCAATGCTAAAATTTCCTCCTCTGTGCATTGTGGTATTTCATTTCCATCTGGCGTTATATTTGCCCATATGTTTTTTGTATGCTCAGGAAAGAGCGCCCTTGCTATTTCTATCTGTCTTTTTTTGGACAGCGTTGTCGGAGCTTTGATTCCAATTTTCTTAGTTACTATTTTATAGCCTAACCCAAATATGTCTGTGTTCACTTCCTCGCATATCTTTTTCCAGGCTATCCTTTTGGCTTCTTCGATGGATTTCTTCAGCTCCTTCTTTTTTTGCTTGTATTGTCTGTGTGTTTCCTCCCTGAGCTCTTCATCTGCCGGATTTGTTTTATTTATCCTTGTCACTTTTCTTTTAGATCTTATGCATTCATTTCTTGCTTGAGCAGTTTCTGCACACCACCAGTACGTTGGGGTCCGTCTACTTGTTTTGCCTTTTTTGCGGTATGTGATGTCGCAAGCTTCTCTTATCGCCTTCATTAGTGTTTCTGCTGCCCCTTCTTCCCCTGCAGCGCCATTTAACGCCGTGAAGCACTGTGCTAGTTCGTCATCATGGTCCTTGTTGTAGTACCATCCTTTAAAGTTGTTCATTTTTACTTGCTTTCTTGTACATACATTTATTTCCATGTAGATGTTATGATGGTCACTTAGATTCTCCTCATTTTCATTTACGTACCATCCTTTAACTTTACTGAACAAGCTCGGATTAACTTTTGTCACATCTATGAAGGAGCTTTGATCTCTTCTACGGAAGGTCGGAGTGTTACCACTATTCACTATTTGAAGGTCTTGTTCGTAGATCCATTCTGTAAGTATGTCTCCTTTGCTATCATCTATGGGTGATCCCCATAGGGCTGATTTGGCATTAAAGTCTGCTCCTATTAGCACATCTTTTTTGTGTCTTTTAACGTCCCGGCTTATCTCTGTTAGGTGGTTCTCATATTCATTTTTTGTGATATTCGGTGACAGGTATGCAGCGTAGAGCACTTCCTCCTCAGTTTCTGCCCATATATATCCATTTCCTCTCCCTACATTTATTATGTCTACCCTATTTCCGTTTGTAATATATATTGTAGCATCTGTCTGATTGTCAGTAATCCATCGATTCCTGTTGCGGGCTATAATTTTGTTGGGTTCTGATACTAGTGCAATATCAATGCCATTTTCTTTGCAGTTGTGTTCCAGCAAGTCCATTCCTTTTCTGCTTCTATTGAGGTTAACTTGGATTATTTTCATAATCGGTTTACTCGCACCTTTCTGCTCTCCTTAGCTTCTTGAACCAACCTCCTGTATTTGGGGCAGTTCATCGTCTCCGTCTTGTGTCCTGTTACTTTGCAGAGGTAGCAGGCCTTGTCTCCTGTACATTCTTTAGCCCTATGTCCTGCTTCACCGCAGTTTCTGCATGGTTCTCCATCTTCCGTTCTGCACTCTTTTGCAACCTAACTTAACTTAACCTAACCTAACCTAACCTAATCTTTTGATGTCTGTCTTTTTGGCATTGTTGATGTTAGCTTTTGTGTGGTTTGAATTCTGTTCAGGATCATCTTCTCTATGATCTTATTTAAGGTAAATAGAAGGCTAATTGGCCGGTAGTTTTGGTAAAACTTTTGGTCTTTTGGTCCCAGGTTTTGGGATGTTTATTACAATTGAGTCTTTTCTTCCTGTTGGAAAGTGCCCTTTTTGCTTTATGTAAGAATGATTTTAAAGCTTTTTTGTGGGGCCAGGAGCTGACTGAATTTTGAATCGATTGATGATTTCTCTGGTTTGAGAAGTTTTGACGCTTTCTAGCGGAGCGTCGTCGTTAGCGGTTTTTAAGAAGTTTTTGACTTGCTGGTGGACCTTTTTGTGCATTGAAGTTTGAAGTTGTTGCAAATGCTAAGGCTTTTCTCTTGATAACCTTATTTTTGCTAAGAATGGCTGGAATGGATACTTGTCTATTCCGTAAAGTTTTAGAGATCTTTTATATTGGACTGTCGTCTTCTTTAATCATTTTTAAAGTAATTCTTTAGCACATGTTTTTGTCTACTGATGTTTGTCTACTATGGATCAATGTTTTGGGATAATCCAAAAATATTATTAGCGCGAATTTATGGCTTGGAGAATTTGGTTTGGTTTGGTTCTTTTTATTTGTTGGATCCAGACTGCCAATGCTCCCATCTAGAGATTGTGAGAGTGTATGTGTTGTTTTTTTTTTCGGTTGATTCCTTCTTCTAGTATTAAAACCTAATCAATTTGATTTACATAGCTTTTACAATCTTAGTAAGGGTACTGAGAAAACTTTTAAAAAAATTGGGAGAAATCTTAGATGATTTTACGGAAATCATAAGACAATAAAAGCTTTTAACAACTCTGGAAAGCTTAAAAACTCTACGAATGTTAACTCAATGGTACAGCGCTGGCATACTATGCAAGCAATCCGGCGTTTGATCTCCGACATAAGTAAATAAAAGTTTAAGTTTTATTTACCGGAGTAATTCTAATCTAACTTCCATTTTTTACTAAGGAATAAGTTTTATTGTCTATCTTTATCTCTTTCTCTCTTTTTTTTCTTTCTTTCACGCACACCATCATTTTTTCTCTCTTTAAATCAATATAATGTAAAAATCTATAATTATTTTGCAGTAGTTCACAACAATTTATCTCATAAAACTCTAGAATAATTTGCTAAAAAAATGTCCAATGCAGTAATTTTAATTCAGTTTAGCTAACCCAATATTTTTCTTAATAAGCATGCTTTTCATGTTTAATTATCTTTTAATATCATACGTGATTTGGATTTACATTGCCCAGACATTGTATACAATTTATCTAACCTAACCCAACTCAATATATGTATTTTATTCTTTTAATAAGCATGCTTGTTATGTTTAATCACAATATACACGTGATTTAGGCAACATCTACATTGCCCGGGCGTTGTATACAATTTACCGGTAGCATATACATATATAACTCGAAGATTTATCACTTTAGATTCATACCCTTTTAACATGTTGCTTATTTCATTGTTAGTAAATTTGTTGATGTTATTTCTATAATTTTATTTTATATTAATATTTTAATTTTCTAAATATAATTATTTTCAGATAAATTGTTCTAGAATAAATATATTTACCTTCCTTTATTTCATACGCAGATAAGACAAACAAAACAAGTTTTTATTTAAAAAAACTGATTAGTTTTTATCGGTATATTCGACTTTCTGTCTCAACAATCAGATTAGTAGTGTGCGACTTGCATTCGGGTGAACAGGGTGAGCATATCACACATAAATCGAATATTGCGCGTGTTGTTAATTAGTGTTAATTGGTGTAGAACATTATAATCAAGTGCAGAGTGGATGTATATAAGGTATTGTTTTATACTAATACGATTAAATTTTACTGAAGTGTAAAATTGTTTAATGCAAAGCTTTTATTCTTTTGATAATTGTAAATTTATGAAATAGCTATGGGGCAATCTTGAATACCGTCTAGTTTTCCTGATTAATTAACGTATAATTAAATTGGTAATGATATAATCATATTAAAAGTGTCTGAATGATATGATGGAATTAATTGACTTCATTATTGTTATTATGGGTTATTAATCTATGTTATTGTTATTTATTTATGAAAAATGGGTTTGTAATTAATAACTTGATATTTTGACATATTTTATCATATAAAATAATCTCTTTTTCAGCAGGTGAGTCAACAATGAATTTGTAATTATGTAATACGGGTCAAAATGTATGAATCTATATTAAACAAACGCAGTAGCGTGGGGGTAGTTATTACAACTCATTTAAAATTGTGCCATTTTTAATTATTAAATATTAAACAATAAAAAAAGATGTCTATTACAAAAAACTGTAATTGTAATTGTGATTTAAATTGTCTGTCTGGACAGTAAGATGCTAGGCACACTGATGAAAGGTGCATACCTTGAAACACTCGTGTATGTGCCACACTAAGTAATATATAATAAATTTATATTAGCTTTGTCTTAATTAAGATTTCTATGGGTATAAATTGAAATTGATCATTTTAGCGGTATGCACGTCACTGCTTGCGCATTAGCTTCTTCTCTGCCCGTAATGATGGCAATTTGAACTCACAATTTTTGGTGCAGCAGTCGAATGTTTAGACTACTGCGCTACGCTCCTAATTGATGAACATTGGTTTAAAATAGCTTGGTGGTAAATTTGGTGCTTCAGAAACTACATTTCTTAACATTTGTTTGTTTGACATGATTTACTTACAATTCTAGTATCATTTTTGCTTCAGAAATTTTGGTTATTAAGTTATGCTATTATGACGGTTTAAAGGCTAAGTTTTAATGGATTTATAATTTGTGACCGAAGTTGAATTCAATAAAGCAAAAATTATCAAAGACTTTATCAAAAATCTCAGCAAGTTTGCTGTTTTGTAACTTTAGCTACTACTGCAGATTCTGCTGCTTGTCCTTGAGCTAAAAAATAAGAAAAAATAAGAAAATCTGAGGAAAAAGATAATCATTTTGACATACGAGTTTCTGTTTTCTTGTAAACCAGATTGTCATACATTTTATTTTGGTGGTTTGAGAGGGAAATATTTCAAAGACTGAACCTTTTGGATTCAGTCTTACGAGGAAAGTACTTACCGACTAAACCTTTCCAGTAGTGAGCACCTGATGAAAGTTTGAGATCTTGCTTTAGATTTAGAAGGTTGCCTTATAGACTAAGTTTAGGAATGTGGTTTATCAACTTTTGGAAGAGGTTATTTGATTACTATTAGATTTACCGATTGTTTGTGGCTTTCCAATCTGGTTTGGCAAAATTGTGCTAGGTTTGGTTTGGAGTGAACCGGTTTTTAAAGTACTTTTTGGCCAAAGCTTCAAAATAGTGTACAAGTGGAAGAATCCCGAGGTTGGTCCGAATATCCATGTTTTGGTTAGTCTTGCTTTGAAAGGCCTTAAGACAACTGAGGTGGAAGTTTGTAGCCGTTTTTCACACGGGGGAAGTATACGTGATCATTGGTCTGATGGTCGAGGTTTTGTTCCAAAGCGACATGTTACGGTCTCAACGTAACATTGGAGATATAGCAAAGCTTTGAACCATGTTGGCTTTGTTGAGAATGGCTTATACATGAGGCTCTTACCTAAGTCCCTTGTTGAAGATTATCTTTGGACCACGGTATGGAAACGTTATTTAATTTGACGTTTTCATGAGAAATGAGTAATTGTTGCCGTGTGAAAACAACGGTTTTGCTTTTCTTTGGATTTACTTTTACGCGCCAGTTCTTCAGCGAATCTTCCAGATTGGAGGTGGCTTTCTGTAGTCTGAAGATGATAATTTTGGTTAATCTAGATGAGTAAAAAAGTGCTGTGTTATTAACATATTTCGCCATTTTAACATGCTTTCCGAAGGCAGGTCGGCGACAAACAGGTTAAAAAGATGAGGCGAGAGAGTTTTGAGGGACTACAGCCGTAATCTGCCGTAAGGTAGAGATGTGGTTTTTGAGTTTTACTGCCAGACTTTTGCGGTTTAGTTACTGATCTGATCAGTTTTAGGAAAAGTCTGTGCCTGACTTTGTTAAAAGCTTTTTTGACACTAGTGGTTTTTCTCAGTTTAAAATCTTTGGTAATGTGGTCTGTCACGCCATGTCAACCCATGTTGGTGGGAGGGAAAAAGATTGTTTGCTTTTGTGTGTTTTTAAATAATGTCTAAGGTCACTCTCTCTATGAGTAGGCTTATAGGCCGATAGTTCTGACGTAAGAGCCTTTCCAAAAGGTCGGAAAGTACCCTTTTTAAAAATAATTTTTGAAATATTTGTGAGTGCAATTATTGATTTCAGAGCTCCGGTGGAATTTTATTCGGGCCAGGGGTAGAACGGAATTTGATTTTTTAAATTATTTTTTTGATTTGAAAAGGTCTGACGCTATCAAGTGTTGCGTCGTGATCACCTGTTTTTAGGAAATTGTACGACAAGTACAATCAACGCGGACCGCATACAGAACGCTGTTTGAGAGGACTTTCTGATGGTGGAAGAACAGTGCTTTAAAGATTTTGTTTCTGTTATCTTGAAGGTTGTGGCTTTAAAGTTAACAACACTTTGTTACGCCAGAGCTTTTCAGCTAGTTTTAACGCAATTACCAGCCGCGATGGACCGATACTTTTTGTTTTTGGACGCTTAACCTTGGAGGATTTTGTTAGGCAAAGATTCTATGTCTTAAGAGCAAACAAACGAGAGGCCAGACAGGAATTTCTTGCTATTTGGTAGATGGAATTGAAAGACCCAAAATAGACTGGCAAGCTTAGGGTTTACTTCTTTAGGTTGAACTGCCTACCGACTAAAAAAAACTGCCTAATAATGAGTGCCAATAGAATTTTGAGACTTATAAACTCTTTGATTAGAGTTTGTGGAGCTGTTGATAGTTAAGATTACGCCCTATAGGTTGGTGTGGTGTTAGCCACTTTAGATTAAGGTGCGGCTACTTGGTTTAACGGTCGTTTATAGAAGAAGTTTTTTCTTTGAACTAGGTCTGAGTTGGAATGATTTGCAAGATTATTGAAGTACTTTACGGCCAAAGTTTTGATGTGGTGGCGCAGCGGGGATAACCCGAGGTCTGCCCAAATTTTCTTGTTTTGGACATATCATGGAACTCTGTGAAACATCTTTAGAGTGTTACTTTAAAAGACATTAAGACTATTGAGATGATAGTTAGTTGCCGTTCCCCATACTGGGGACGCCTAAGTGAACATGGATCTGCTGGCACTATTCTAATGCAGCATGGGAACAAATAATTTTTTTGCTATTTTTGGCTTTATTAAGAATGGACTGCACGTGGAGTTTGTACGTGAGTCCCTTGTCAAAGGTAATACTCAGGTACTTAGCAGTATTGGACCACGGTATGGGAACGTCATGTGTGAAGAGAACAGCTTTGTTTTTTCTGGATTAATTTTGACTTGCCACTTCTTTAACCATTCTTTGGGGTTGTCGGTGGCGTTTTGGAACCTTGAGTGACTATTTCAGGCAACCTTGAAGAGTATAGAAGTGTTGTATTGTCAGCAAAATGTGTCATTTTGACCCAGTGCTTTGATCTCGATGGAATGTCAGCGCTATGGCGTATAGGTTGAATAGCAGCGGATAGAAAATGAAGCTTTGAGAAACTATACCGTTATCTGCCGAGAGGTAGATGTGTGCTTTTCGAGCTTTACTGTCAAAGTTTTACGGTTTAGATATAAAGCTATCAGCTTCACAAGGCACAGAGGAAGTTGGTTTTGTATAATTTGAAGAGAAGTGCTTTGTGCCAAATCTTGTTGAAGGCTTTTTTGACGTCGACAACGAACTCTTCGCTGATTTTTTTTTTGTCTAAATCCTTCTACTATAAGGTTTGTGAGGCGGTTTAGTTTATGAAAAAACAAATGCTTCTATGGGTAAGAATGTTGTTTGATTTTGTGTGGTCCTGGATGGAGTCTGTCTAAAACCACCCTCTCAATGACCTTGCTTAAGGTGCTAAGAAGACTGATAGGCAAAACTTTTGGACTTTTTCTAGTTTTGTTATATTTATCACCAGAGAACTTTTTCAATCTGTAGGAAAATGCTTAGTTTGAAGATTTGCATTAGCAATGTTGGTGAGCGCTATTATTGCTTTATGCGAGAACGCTTTGAGAACCTTGTTAGTTATGTTATCGGGACCTGGAGCAATGTGAGTTTTGAGAAGGTATTTTTGAAATTACTTAATGCGTATGAACATCAGGACTCACGACAATTGCACCTTCTGCGGAGAGCCAGACACCTCTGAACACATAATTCTGAAATCCAAGACACGCTAGGTGCCAACAATCTTATTGACAAGATGTTAAGCCAACGAAGACTAACGTCATACCAAAAATTATGAGTAGAAAAGTGGAAAAAGAGAGGAAGTAATACTTTACGCAGCTTAGGTTTGGGACGGGAAAGCAATGCCAAGAGGTGGATTCTACCCTTTCCAGCAATGCACAAGAGGTTTTAGCTGGTACAAACAAACAACAAAAAGAAAACCTTGGAGGATCTTTAAGAAGACCTTGTAGTATCTTTAGTTATTACTAGTAAGAGACACCTACCGGCTGCAATGGGTCAAGACCACCTGTTCTAGAACGTGTATCCTTGGACGGCATTTTTGACGGTCTCTGCTAAAACTTTGTGGTATCCTAAAGGCATCAACACTAACTTAGAGTTGTTGCTAATTACTATCTCAGACGAAGCAGATGAAACTGATTTTAACGGTTTTGACTTAAAAATTAAGGAAATTTTCAAAATTTATAGTTGCAGTTGTTAGTCTACCTGCCGAGATGAGCAGAGATTACTTGTCTGAGGACGTCTAACCTTGAAGAGTGTCTTTGCCAAAACTTCGTAGTATCCCCAGTCACTACCATTAAATGATTTTGTTTTGGAACGTTCAACTCTGGAGATAATTTTCCAAAATTTTTTGCTAATACTTTTGTGGTACTTTGGAAGGTAACTGCTACTTCTATCTTCAGGACGCAATTTCCTGACGGGTCAGCTATTCTTGTAACCTTTTCTACTTCTTGCAGTCAACTCAAGTCAGATGATATGCACAAACTACACAATTTTACATTTCTTAAACATTAACATTAGTAGAGAGTGTGGCGCAGTGGTCTAGGCATCCGGCCGCTGTACCGAAGATTGTGGGTTCACTTTTCACTTTCTATACGCTCTCCCACTCCCCAACCCGCCTTGCCAGCGTGGGGTTTTACGGCTAAAACCTTCTCTGAGGAGTGATAAATTCTTTCCAGTGGTTCGGAATCCACTTAAAACTGTAGGTCCCTTGTAATGTAAGTTGCCAGCATTACAAGCAGAGAAGAGGCTAAGACGCCAGCAGTGGCGTATAAATGGCTGACACAGAAGAAAAGAACATTAGTCTAGAATTTTTGCTAACTACTACTTCCAACAAAGCTAGACCCCAACAGCATTGTTGCTGAATTTGGTTTCTGAGTAAATGATATTTTGGCCCGGGATCCATGGGTTAGACTGTTTTAAGATTTAGATGCTGTTTAGATCATGGCTAGATGATCGGCCACGCGTCCCAACTCAGATTTTTTTTGGATTGAAAAATCTAGTTTTTGTTGGTTTGTGTTCTGGTGATTGATTTGGAATTCTGATCATGTTTGAAACTAATATTAAATGGTTTGATGGAGCCAATTGTTTTTGTCTAGCTTTGAAGGATAAAGCAGGAGACATTAAAGTTAGGGTTGCAAAAACAAACTTCTGGTTGTGTTGTGAAGAGTTCTTAAGCAGTTTTTTTAGGATCTAATTATTTATTTTTCTTTAAAAGAGCGGACGACATTACTGTTTTGCTTTTGGTTGGATTTTGTTAGAGTTTTTCCTGTGGGGAGGGGAGGGGGGGTTGATTCCTGCTGTGGTGTTGGCTATGCTGCAGAGTTTTTTGACTTTTTGGAAATTGCTGTTGTCTTAACTCTACGGACAATAATACAGGATATATTTTTCGTGTCTTACTGGCTGCAACAATCACAACCGTTATTCTCAGATCCATTTGGTCCGGTACATTAGCACGTTATTTCTCGGCTTATCATTGTTTCTGCGTGCTTTTGTATAAATTGAATCTGCACATAATTGTTAAATATAGTTTAATTAGTAATTATCTTCTTTTTGCATCGAATTGATAGTTTTTGAGTTTAAAATCCAAATCATATCACAAAGTATTTATAAATTCTGTTTATAGACACTTATGATACTGTTGGCAGTGTTTATTGATCCGCTTAATTTTATTGTTCTGCGTAAGCATAACAATATTGTGCAATTTCAAGGCATCAAATGCCAGTGCACAGCATGCTCTAAACGAGTGTTACATAAAAGACTTCAATGCCAAATACGGTGTTCACACACAACTCCAAGGTCTTAACTTTTAGTGTATAAATATTTTTTTATAGCCTAGTACAGCCCTAACTTTGTTAGCGTAACTAGCATGACAATTATTTTGTTGTATGAACGCTCAAGTCGTAATAACTGCTGTGAAACACACTTTTAGACTCTGTACCTATTATAAACAACAACTAATTCATGTCATTCAAAATAATTATAAATTTGAAAATAGTTTTTTTTTTTAAATTATTTTTTTATGTTTATTTTACCTCCCCAGCATTGTAATTTTTAGTTGCGCCACGTTGCGGCTTAAAGCACAAACAAGTACATATTTTTTATGCGCCTTTATCAGTTTATAATGAATTCGATATTATTCACGTCGAGTAAATATTCAAGCGTAAAATAATAAGCGTGTTTATAATAAAGAAGCTTATAAAATACCCTTTTAGTTGCAAGCCAATAATGTTATAAATCATGCAACATTATCACTCGCCTGTAAAGAAAATGTTTCTTGTTAATTTTCACATAATAATATTTTCTATATAAGCACCCACATTCTATACAGAAAATATTATTTATAAACGTTATAATAACAATAACATGATGATATTTTATTGTTTATTATAGTACTTGAGAAAACTTAAAAAGTTGTTTTACAAAATACCCTTGCAAAAAAAAGTTTGAATTATGTAAATGATTTAAAGCAAACATAACAGAAAATATTTTTCACGGATTCGTTTATACGACATCATCTATACATTTGAAGTGCTTTCATATAAAAAAAATGCCAACTTTTATTTTCCTACTTGGCAAAACTTTGCTGCTCCCACAAGAACACGGAAATAAATACAAGCAAAAAGAACTCCTATTTATTATTTGGTGTTTTATCAAAGAATTCGCAACTCATTGATTATATTTAAATATATTTTTTATTTAATTAGGAAACGGGATTTGGGTTGGATTTTTTGTCTGGTTATTAAATATTTTTAAAATTGTTTGCTAACAATATTAATTTTTAAAGAAGGTTGTAAATCTGTTTAACATTATCTCGTAAAATAGTTTGATTTATATCTTTACATAAAAGCAGATTGCGAGTTATCTGTAATATATTATGGATGAGTTATGTTCATCATTTAATAATCATTTAAAAATTAGGATTAAATTAAATTTCATAAATATTTAGATTTTACACTGAAAATATTGTTTCCTGTTTCCACCGCAATTTTTTTGATGATAAGTTGCGGTAATCTTGGAAGTGATTGTATGTAAACGACTTGTTTATGGAGGCGACTGACGCAAAGAAGAATAAAGGCAAAAGATAAGAAGACGGGGGGGGGGGGGGGGGTGATCTTCTTGATTGTGGTTTGTGTTATTTTTGTGTGAGGCTTGTTGGAGAAGTTCTCCAGGTGCAGTAGATCTCACGGTGCTACAGGTCCGAGGTTTGCTACAGGTGTGCTGCAATGCCTGTAGCGATTTGTTTTGTTGGTGTGTTTGGCTGCTTGCCTTGGTCATGCCCGGACGGTGTGTGTTCAGCACTTTTAACTGATGGTAGATTTTTCAGCAGTAGTGCTTTTTGTTATGCTGAACTTTATACTAATTTGTTCTGCAAAATCAGTCGTTTATATAGATGTCTGCGACCATGTCTGTTGATAAGTGAATTTGAATTGAACTTCATTTTGCTAGTGCAACAAACCAAATCCACCTCATAGCACATTGAGACTACAAAATCTTTATGACCAAGGTCGGCACTTAAGGGCAATCTTACCGACTCTTTGTACTTGTGACTGTTTAGATTTTTTTCTACAAAACTCCAAAACTGTAATACTTTTTTGACTACTGCAGCATTGGAAGTTGGAGTTAGTTGAGCTTATGTTTGGTTTTTAGATTTTTGCGGAAACTTTTTCTAAGTCTTCTTAAGATGCTAGGACTACTTTTCTAGATATTTGTCAATTAAAAGTAGCAAAGTCGTTTGGTGTGGCAACGGTGAAATGCACCGAGCCGGCGGTAGTAACTTCTCTTTAGCTTTCTTTTATTATTGAGGTTGTGTCCTAGGTTTCTTCTGATTGTTTAGTAAGCCCGGTTTGGCTTTTTGGTTGCTTTTTAGTTTACTTCTGAGTGTTTGTTGGTTGTGGCATGTTCGGCGGCGGTGAAATGTGCCAATAGGACGGCGCGATTGGTTACTGCGCATGCGCGATTAATTACTACGCATGCGCAACTGCATGTACTAAAATGAATGAAATGCGCATTGACCCGACGCAATAAAATACCTATTGGACAAACTGAAATGGTTAATAGTGTAAGGTTGAGAATAATGCACAACGCACGATGGTCAATGTCGTTGTCATGTTACCGAGCACATCAAGCAATTACAACTATCTAAGTGACCTGCGTCATATAATGCATCGAGGAAGAGTGTTACAAAAAAATCATATTTTTTATTTCTACTTTGTTTACACTCATCAACATATGTGAACTTACATGTGACATTTCAAACTTAAATGAAAACCGCTTCACGGTTGACACCTGGACAGAAATGAAACTGTCTCCCGTCATAACCAAAGGAAAAACCGAAATAGTTACTCTGAAACATTTTGTAGTTAAGCCTTTAAGGCCTGGCCAGGTTCAACTACATGTGTTGTCTATACTAGCACCGTTATTGAAGTCTACCACAACGAAGAAAACAACTTTGGCCAACAGGACATCTTGGAACCGACATACCGGAACTGCAAAAAATATTATGACACTCTGCGCCTGGTCAACGAGTACCTGATTTGGTCAACGATCACGTTAAAAAAAAATTCAACATACACCGATCAACAGTAAAATCAAAACTTGTGTGCAAAAAACTGAACAGACTAAAGATGTGCTATGGGTGGTGGCATGCAGGATACCTCGGTTACTACTGCCAAAGTCTGGAATCTAAAACAGTTCTAAAAGTGTTTCAAATATTCCAAACTTGCGACAACCAAACTTAATCCTACTGAAAAGGAGTAGTTTTCCATACAATAGTGAGCCCGAGTTTTTTTGGATTGGGAGGTGGTCTTCTTAAAGTTTGCAGTTTATGGTGCTTAAGAAACTTCTTGTTTAACTGAGAATTGTTTTAGTGGAAATATCAAGAGCGCACATAACTTGGTGAGAGACATGATCTCTTGATTTTGTGCGTTTTGAGGCACTTGATCGTATTGGGAAGGGTTTTAATTTTTTTCCTATGTGTTTGAATGAAAAAGGAGCAGACCTCAAGGTTGTTAACTCTGCTTGTGCCGCATCAATTTTGATGCAGTTGGGTATGTTTCTAATAACGTAGTATAGGGTATTTTTGGACTCAAATTGAAACGTGTAATGAAGTCGCTGTTTTTGCAATAAGCGACCGCAGTTCAAAACACGGCGCGATTGATGATTACATTTATATTTTTGAGTATAGGGTAACAACCTTTGAAATACGGATTTGTTTCGTATTGTATTACAATGGGGGGGTGGACGTTATGAGTCAGCATCCTCTGTGGATACTGACGTGATTGGCTGCATTCGATTTTTTTTTGTGGCTTAGGACGAGAATCTTCTAAATACTTAAAGTGTCAGATGCACCCTCACGAGAATGGTGCTTATCGACTAAACTCCCTTTGGTAAATTGCCCGAAAGTTTGAGATTGTTAGGCTTATGAACTTTTGTTGGATAGGTAGAAAAAAACAAAACCAGTGTCAAAGAAAGAAGACAGATGCGCTCTATAGGCTGAGGGAAGAGTAGGTAGGTAATTGGGCGCTTTGTCTGGCTTGGCGAGTCGGGCCAAATATTTTGCGAACAAAGCTTTGATGTGTCTGTGCGATAGAGAAATCCCGAGATTGCTGAAAATTTTCGATTTTGGACGAACCGTGGAGCTCCGAAGAGCATCCGCAAAGTCAAGCTTTGATACGACTCTAATCTATCAAGATGCGTGTTTGCGGCGGTTTTCCAGATGGGAAACACATATGTCATCATAGGCTTGATGATGGACGTGTACAACCGGATTTTATTCTAATTAGAAGATTTTTTTGCTATTTTGGCTTTCTTGAGAATTGACTGCACGTGCAGCTTGTACGTGAGCCTCTTGTCAAAGTTATTTTCAGATACTTGGAACAATTGGACCACACTGTATGGAAACGTTGTCAAGGCAAACGATTTTATGAGAGGCGTTTCGTCGACGTATGAAGAAAACGGCTTTGCTTTTTTCCGGATTTACTTTGACTTGCCAGTCATTTAACTAGCATTTCAGATTGTTTGTAGCTTTTTGTAGTTTAGAGTTGATTACCATGGGTTACCTTGACGAGTAGAGAAACGCTGTTCATTGGCGTATTGAGCCATTTTAATTCCGTGCTTTCATCCCAAAAGCATGTTAAGAGGTTAAAATGGACAGGAGCAAGAATGGAGTCTTGAGGGACTTTTGCCGTAATATCTTTTGTAGTAGAGATGTGTTTTTGAATTTTAACAGTTATGGTTCTACGGTTTAAATATGAGGCTATCAGCTTTATAAGACGTAGAGGAAAGTTTTGACTATGGAGTTTGTAAAGAAGACCTTTATGCCAGACTTTGTTGAAGGCTTTTTTCACATTGAAAATGCCCATTCCTGTGGCTTTCAGGGTTTTCTTAACCACCTGTTCAATCCTTTTGACGTGCACCAAATCCGAGTTATTGTTTGGGGAGCATTGTAGTTTTAGGTTGTCCGCAAATGCTTAGGTTTTTTTCTCAATCGAGTACTGTACCCTATTTTGACGTGAATAGCTGGAAGCGGCCTGCTCCTTAAGGTTTTGGAGATCTTCCACATTAGATGGTTATCTTTTGTGAAAGATTTCTAAGTATTTTTCTAACACAAATTTTTATGGGGACCTTATGGCTTGCTTCACTTTACTATAAAGGGAGTTTAGTGTCTGGCTATCTAAGGGGTTGCGGTAGCGCTGCCAAAGGTGCCTGGTGGCATTGCGTCTACGGACTAGGTCTTTTACGTCTCGAGATATTCCAAGAGGATTATCGACGCAAACCTAAAAAGTTTAGAGGCTATTTCCAAAACTTGTTGGATTTGGCGCGTAAATAGTTTAACAGTCCTATCAATGTCCGTGGCAGTTCTTACTGAAGTCAGGCTGCATCAGAAGTGGTTGTCTTGGCTCTAGTAGTAGTAGACCTTTTGGGCTTGTTAGTTGATGGCGTTGATGACGCTGAAGGCACCTGACTTGATAGGCCGTCCGATGGCTTAATACGAGCTGAAGTTAGTTTAGTTAAAAGACTCGATTTTTTCTTGGCTGTCTTCTTGTTGTTAATCACAGTTGTGCATTTTTCCTTTTGAGGTTTATTGAGGGCGGCGACTTTCCAGCTAAAACTATTTGCTTTTCATCCTGGATTTGATCGGGTTTTTGGCAGGCCTCTTGAAGGAGGTTTGGACTCTGTCTTTTACGAGGTTGCGATTGGAATTTTTGCTGCCGTGTGTGGCTGGGAAACTTGCCTGGCAACGCATGACAATATGGACGCGGTGGAGGCGGTATTGCTTTTTTTATTTCCGAAGAGGACCTCCTTCATGTCCAGTCTGTTCTGCTTTAGCCCGACTTTTTAGTTGACTTATTGTCGTTCATTTGGATGACGTACTTCCTGAGTCTATTAAACTTCTTATCTTGCTCTTTCAGGAGGTTCTTTAGTTTTTGTTTGCAAAATTTGGCCATAGTTATGTAGTCTAGTTGCTTTGTTTTGACCTGATTAGTACTATAATGTGTTGGATGTTATGAGGTATTTTGAGAGTGAATTAATATTTTACCGGTATTTTGTTGACGAGAAGGTTGTTTGATGAATGATTTCTTAGCAAAGAGCTTTCTTTTAATAATTTTAGGATTGACCTTTTGTAGTTAACTGAAAGTGCAGGATTGTTACTGTGAAATTTCTAAAGTGCTACGAAGTGAGTTGTTTTTTGTCTTTTACTTGATGTTGAATGGGACTTCTAAATATTGAGACTAAATATATATTCTAAACGTTGTGTGTGGAGTGAGCTTAAACCATACACACTTTTAGACACGCTTTTTTCCAACGCGGTGAAGCCAACATGATCGAAGCTTGTGACGTCAGTAGTGGACAAAAACGCGTACGTAGCAAAATACCTGTAAATACATTTTTACGCACTTAATATACTAAAATGAGAATAAATCTTTGACTTAGTGCATTAGTGTAAACATAATTTATTTTACACAAATATTGAATTTTGTAATTGATCTAACAATTATAAAAGTTTACTTTTAGTTATTGATAATTAAAGTTAAAATTAAAATGTTGTGTTCATTAATTTTTACCAAAACTTGTAAAACCAACAATTAGCGCGTGACGTCAGTTGTAGGCATAGAATGTTATGTTGGCTTCACTATGCGACAAGCGGGTTATAGCATAAGTGTATATGGTCTAAGGGTGTGAGGGTGGTATTTAATTTACACAAACCGCATACTAAACTAAATTTGTTGGTGTATTTATTACTTTATTGTGACTTACTACAATACGATGTAGACTTTTATGTAGTCGCATTTACTTCATATTTTTTTGTGGCCGTATTATTGCTGTGTGCATTGCAAACTGCATCGGTTTTTCCACCACTTTGACAAGCTTGTTGAATGTGGCTACAGTGATGTTTGAGTTTTCAATGAGCAACAATTTAATTTAATTAATTTTGTAATTATATTTTGTTTTATTAATTAATTGTGATTGAACACAAAATATCTTTTGCTTTAGCTGCTTGTCATGGACTTCAAGAGCTTATCTATGGCATAAGAGGGATTAATTATTTGTATGACACTAGTTGCCAAACTTACACGGACCGCTAATGAAACGCCTCTTGGGAAGGCTTTCATATAGTGAAGGAGCTGTGTGTAGTGTTACTTGTTAATTGGTTAATTACGAGCGGGGCTGCAGCAATGCTTTATATTGCCTGTTTTGTACTTTTACATTGCGGAACATCAACAAAATACTTTTATAAAGATTGGTCTCTGTAAAGCTGAGACAAAAAATATATTTACAGTTTGCAGTTTATTATTAATTCAAATTAATCTTATTAACCTTTAACTTTCATTATACTTTTACTTTTCAATAAAAGGTTGCTTCTATAATGTTAATTAATAATGCATTCAAACAAAGAATATAATTTCTGTTTATGACATTAACCTCTTGATATTCTATTTGTTAGAACATTGTAAAAGTGATAATCTACAAACACCATTGACAAACAAAGCTGTGATCATGTACTCTATTATTAATACGGGGCTTGAAATTCATTATATTTTGTGACGTTACGCTTTAACGTTCCAAACAATAGAAAATATTGCGTGGGCGATACTGGATATTATTTAACAGCTATTATTATCAAACTGCAATGTTATTGATGACGAAAATATTGTCATGGGTACAAACAAAATAAATAGATATTTGAATATCTGTAATTATCCTTTGTTGATATTAATTTAAAGTAATGTAATTATAAATTTGTAATTAATATGATAATAATTATATAAAAGTTCAATAAAAGTTGAATATTAAAATATGAAAGGGACGGCTATGATTTATGTGCATTATTTAGATTCAATCGTATAAGTATGCAATCGATTGATTTTATGCAGACTCAATTTCGAGGAATGATATATTGCGATAAGAGTCTGTCCATCTAACGTAATAAGAACGATTTTCATTAAAATTCTGCTGTAGATAAATCTATTTGGAAATGCGGAAGCTTTATTTTTTATAGAATAATTCTAATTAGAAAGTGGACTTCGGGTCCGAATGTTAAAACCACTGACTGATAATACCACGTTAATTTCCGGTGATGCAGTTCAGTTCGTTGTGCGAGGATGCAAAAGGCTTGGGGAGTTGGGGACTATAGGGGAGACTCATATTGACCCCTTTCCCTACGGATAACCCAGCCCAGTCACCCCTCTGAAACTTCGTTGGTAACCACACAATCTGACCAGGTACTTTTACCTATTACGCATATGGACAGTCGGATTAGAGATTGATTTATAATCAGATTTCAATCAATATATAATAAATGATGTTTTTTTTATTGTAAATAAATAAATAAATTTTGAAAGGGGAAATTGGGACTGAAGCAAATTGGCAATAATTTATTTGTTCGCAACGATATTGATTAAAATTTTACTAAAGAGGAAAAGTTTTTGGGGACGAAAATGTGTGCAGTATTGATTAAAGCACGCAACGATTAAAATCTTTCAGCGGAACCTTTTACCTAACTGGATTTTCAAATTTTATAAACTATTTGCTTATAATAATTCAATGTTTTGCACTCTTGGCAGTTGTAAAATAATAATAACAATAAATGAAATTAATTTGCTATAATAAATAATACAGGAAAGTAAACAAACAAAAACATATTTATTTAGGCTTAATATTTTAGCATGGATTTAACTCTGTCTATATTATATAACCTTTATTGGCATAATATTATGTTTACCCAAAGTGACTTATTTACAAACATTCATTTAATTCTACGCAAGATTTAATTCTTTTAACAAATGCTGCTTCAATCCCCTTTTTCATTTTTTACATTCATACCACCCAATATTTCATTGTTTCTAACTTTCCCTCGCACAGTTTACACATATTGTTCTCTTTCCATTTCTTGTTCCCTTTTACATCATTCATTAATTGTTTGTCCTTTTCATTTATATCTCTATTCAGAATTCCTACATTTTTTAATATTTTTGTACAATGCGATGAACTAAACAAAGGGTTTTGTATATTCACTTTATATTTACCATTTTTTATAGCAACTTTTTTCAAACTAAATGCATTTTTTTTGTATATATCTTAATTAGTTTAAATGATTTTGCTGTTTTTGTAAAAAAATGTTTTCTACTTTTTCTTTGATGGTTACGATGAAGTAATAATGTTCTTGATGTAGCACAATAAAATAAGCATGTTTTGTGTGTTACTTGCCAGCTGTTACAAAGCGATGCGTGGTTTTAATTCAAAGATGCTGGGGGGTTTGTACAATGGCTCTTGAGGTGGTTAATAGTTGAGTTATGTTTTCTTTTTTTAGGTGGTGCTATGGAGTTTACAAAGAAAGTTTCTTGAATGAGTGCTGGAAGTTTGTTACGTCTAAGTGGCTTAGACCTTCTTGTCTTACTAATCATTTTATTGTGACTTTTGATATTACATAATGCACTTTTGTGCCGCACATGGGTTTTGTGGTGAATTTGTACCACGTTCATGTTTGAGATGCACACTATTAAGAACTTGTCTGATATGACAGCTCGAATCTTGCACATCTTGGTGAGAGACAGAATCCTTCAACTTTTTGCTTTTTGTAGAACCTGCACGTACAGGATTGGGAAGGTTTTCTCGTTCCTTTGGGTCTAGAGAGCTAGTCATGCCAGAGTTGGCCGACGGCGTTTTAAGGGCTGGCTGGGTTGAGGACTTTTTGGCCTGATTGCCTTGCTGATGCGGATGCACCTTACTTGAGAGGCCGGCTGATGTTTTAGTAGTAAAGGATAAAGAAGACTCACCTGCTGCCTTTCTTAGCTTCTTTGTTTTTTTCTTACCAGTGACCGGAATGAATTATTTCTCTAGGGGTGGGGTTTCATACCGGTCAGCATCATTGTAGTCCTGGTGGACCTCTATGTCTTCCTTTTTTTTGGAAGAAGCGTTGTTGGACTTGACTTATTTGCCTACAGATCATTTGAGGGAAACCTTGGGATTACTACCTGCTTTTCTAATAGAACCCCCTGCTGCAAGATTCTGTTAGTTGCGGCGGGTGGGTTTGAAGCTGCCTCTTTGGTGGTGGGCGAGGTTGTTCTTGTTGTTGCGCTGCTCGTCGATCATCTTCTTTGTTTCTATCTTTGTTTTCAGGAGGTGTATGGCATCCTCTTGGTCAAGCCGGATTTGATTAAACTTGTTTTCATGTAGGTTGCAACCCTCTACGAGCACGATAATTTTTAAAAATTTTTTTTTTGATCAACTGCTCGTTTTTCTGTATCTGCTAATACATTGTCTTTAGGATTTCTGAATTGGCTGCTGCGTTGGCCATTCTGGAAGAAATTTTAAATTAGTTACCCAAGAGCTTAGTTGGACGAAACGCCTAACTCAAATCTTGACGTATACATTCTTGCAGGTTCGAGCTCCAGCTCCGGCAAAGCATTTTTAAGAAATTGTGGCATTTATTAATTTAGAACGTTAGTCTAGTCCTTGATTGGAGTCCATGTAATCATAACACATAAATTTAGAATAAAAGTGTAGGCGGGCCAGATACTAGGCCTCGTCAGTATATTCAGCGTCCAAATTAACTAATTCAGTTAAATTAAGTCGTGGCAAGATGACTTGGATTAATAAGTTAATATTAATCAAGTTACTTGCACTTTGTTTGGGTGTGGCTTTCTCGATGCGTCTTGGCCAGCTGTTGGCAGTTGACTTTTTTTGCAGTTTAGGAGAATCTTCTAAAAAGCCCGGAAGTTTGAGACCGTTAGGCTCATAAACCTTTTGTTTGATAGATAGTGAAAGACAAAAACAAAAACAAAAGAGGGGACAGATGCGCCCTATAAGCTGAGGGAAGATATGTAAGTAATTAGGTGATTAACCGGGCGCTTATGTTGGGATACTTTCTTGTCTGGCTTGGTGAATCGGGCCAAATCAAGACTGGAATAAACCGCAAGATTGTCAAAGTATCTGCGCAATGGAAGAATAACAAGATTGTTTTGAATTTTACAATTTTGGATGAACCATGGAGCTCCGAAGAGCATCCGCAAAATTATGCTTTGAAACAATTCTAATTTATCAAGATGCATGTTTGCCGCGGTTCCTCAGATGGTACACGCGTATGTCATTATGGGTACGTGTACATTCGGATTTTATTTTGTTGAGATAAACCACAGTTTTGTCGCAGCATCGGAAGCAGAAGGTTTTTTGCTATTTGCTAAACGAGAGAGCGTGGCGCAGTGGTCTAGGCATCCTACCGCTGTACCGAAGATCGTGGGTTCGATTCCCATATACCGTGATATACTTTTCACTTTCTATACGCTTTCCCACTCCCCAACCCGCCTTGCCAGCGTAGGATTTTACGGCTAAAACCTTCTCTGAGGAGTGATAATTCTCTCCAGTGGTTTGGAATCCACTTAAAACTGTAGGTCCCTTGTAATGTAAGTTGCCAGCATTACAAGCAGAGAAAAGGCTAAGACGCCAGCAGTGGCGTATAAATGGCCGACAAAGAGCTAAACGGTTTTGCTTATTTTTGGATTTACTTTAACTAACCAGCATTTTAAGTAGCCTGGAGGTGATTACTATGGGTAACTTTGACGAATAGAGAAGCGCTGTGTTGTGCCATTTTAACTCCGTGCTTTCATCCCAAAGGCATGTCCGTGACGAAGAGGTTAAAAAGAAGCGAACTGAGAATGGAGCTTTGAGGGACTTCTGCAGTGATATTCCGTGTGGTAGAGATGTGTTTTTGAATTCAAAAGCCAAAGTTCTGCGGTTTAAATATGAAGCTATTAGCCTTATAAGACGTAGAGGAAAATTTTGACTGTGGATTTTGTAAAGAAGACCTTCATGTCAGACTTTGTCAAAAGATTTTTTTACGTTGAAAAAAACCATCTTTGTGGAATTTTTCAACTTAAAGCTTTCAAGGATGATGTCAGTAACTTGGTTTAACTGGTGGACCGCTGAATGTTTTGGAATGTTGATAACGATTGAGCTTTTTTAAACCAAAAATGTCCGCTACGAAGAATTGCATTGGCAATATTGGTGAGAATTATTATTGCCTTGTGCGAAAACTATTTAAGCGCTTTATTGAGAATTTTGTCAGAGCCAGAAGCATTATTTGGATAGCATTGGAGTTCTTTGCTGTCCGCAAATGCTTTGACCTTTTCTTTAATTGTGTACTGTACCCCATTTTTTCCGTGAATAGCTAGAATGGGGACCGGCTTGTTTTTCTTAAGGCTTTGGAGATTTTCCACATTGGATGGCTACTCTTTGTGAAAGGTTCCAAAGTATTTTTCCAACACTAATGTTTGTGTGATTTTATGGCTTTTCTCACTTTACCGTAAAGGGAGATCAGTGTCAGGCGATCTAATAGGTTGCGGCGCCGCCTGGCGGCATTGCTTCTACGGATTAGATCTTTTACGTCCAGCGATAACCCAAGAGGATTATCAGCGCGAATCTGAAGGGTTTTAGAGTTTTTTTTTAGAGGCAGTTGACTGCTTTAAAAGTAAAATTTTAGTTAAAATGCACGGGTAGGTTTTGAATGGTGGATGTAGTGGACAAAACAAAACAAAACAAAACAAAAGGAATTCTTGGTACACTTATCACAGCGAAGCGAATCACGTATAGGACGTTCTAAATGTAGCAATACTAAAGAACCTCTACTACTACTATACCATAACCGTCATCAATAGCCTTAGCTTCGATCACAGCCCGGTAATACTAAAGCTCTACGAAAGGGGATCACCCTGGGAGGGAGGAAAATTTGTAACACATACGGATTGGATTTTTTTTTCGAGAGTCTTAAAAGAGGGTATTGGCAGATTTTCCCTAATACGAACGGTTGATGACATTGAAAGAGCCGTCAAATATTTTACGCGTCAAATACACCAAGCTACGGAAAGGGTTTCTAAGACCAATCAGGTCCGGGTAGATAATTCACTTGGACTATCACGCAAAGGCACTGATCCGCACAGGAAATACCGCCAGGCGTCAATGGCAAAGGCATCGTGACCCTTGAGATTGCAAGATTGCAAGACCTTAAACTTGCTCTACAGTTAGGAAGGTTGCACAAAAATTTGTGCTGGCAAACTAGCCTGGAATTGACCACAGACGATGATAATCTTATGTGGATGATCTCTAATGCGTTACGGAACAGACGAACTTCCATTCTAGTCATTCACGGCAAAAATGGGCTTCAATTTGATATCGTGGAATAGGCCGAGGCATTTGCCGACAGCCTGGAACACCAATGCTTCCTTTTGAAAACGGCGGATACAGAGCACGTCAAAAAGGTGGAAAAGTGGCCCTGGTTCTGACAATATCTTTAACATGGCTTTTAAAGCGTTCTTGCATAAAGCAATAATGGCGCGCACCAACATTGCTAATGCGTATTTTAGAACTGGGCATTTTAGCAAGGTCATTGAGAGGGTGGTCTTGGACAGACTCCAGGACTACACATAATTGATCAACATCTTTCCCCATCACCAGCACTGGTTCAGATGGGGGCACTCAACAATTTACCAACTAATCCGCGAGTCGAAGGTTTCAGAGTGAAAAAGATTACAGGGGTGATCTTTTTTGACGTCGAAAAAGCTTTTGACAAGGTCTGGCACAAGGGATTTATCTTCAAATTATATAGAGCTAACTATCCTTATTGGCTTGTAAGGCTGATAGCTTTTCTAGTAAAGTAAACTCTGAAATCACATATCTACACCTCGGGAGATAACGGCATCAGTTCTTCAAGGCTTTATTTTTTCTCCGCTGCTATTCAACCTATACGCAGCCAACATGCCTTTGGGATGTAAGCACGGGGTCAAATGGCACAATTTGCTGACAATACGGCTTTTCTATATTTTTCCAGGTTGCCTAAGATGCGTTGGAATAGCGGTCTGTGGACCCGGAGTAGAATCCGGTTCTACACATCTATTATTAGGCCCATCCTCACTTACGCGTCTCCAGTATGGGGAACAGCAGCTTAACAAGCTAGAGGTTTTTTAAAATAAATCTTAAAATGGTTTGTCCTAAACAGAGATTCGGGCAGACCTAGGACTACCTCCGATACTTCAACACATTGAAACTTTTGTCGCAAAGTACTTTGAGAATCTCGCAAATTATTCCAACTCTGATCTGTCCCGAATTTCCGAGCCAGACAAGGAGAACTTTTTCTATAAACGACCGGTGAACCAAGTAGCCGCACCTTAACTTATTAACTAACTAGCTAATAAAACCAACACCGCACAAGCTTATAGGGCGTAGTCTAACCATCTCACAAACTACTAATCTCTTAAAAGGAAGGTACATGAGCCGTATGATCTTGAACTTCTGTAGGCACTCACTATTGAGCGGTTTTTAGTCGGTAGCTATTTCAATCTGACAGGAAATAAATCCAACATTGCCAAAAAAAGGTAAAGGCAGATGATGTTTTGTTTTATTGTCATAGACTTCTCACAATTTGGTATCTTTAAGACAATTCTCCGGACTACCAGGAGATGATTCTGCTTTTTATTTCCTGATTTTTTTTTCTTAAGAATTTTTTTTTTGTGGTAGGATCTCACATAGCTTAAACTAGCCAAATACACTATTTTTGTTTATACGCTACCTACACAGGTAATCTGTTTATTCAAACAGAACGACTGGCAATGATTTTTTATGTTTTCTTGTATTTCTTTGCTTACTCGTTGTGGCCGGAGTTTTGGGCTGTTTATCACTGAGGTTAATTTTGATAATATTATCACTGCAGATGCTTTACTGAGCTCTACCCAGCGCTAACTGTGGTGTGGTCGGGTGAGTGGTGATTTTTATAGTTTTTGAAAATTAACGTTGGTATTTTGACGTAAAATTAATCTCTGGTTACGATTTTGGGGGTCCGACCCCGATATTCTTAGCATTTATCTGTAAATTTTAAGATAACCACCAAAAACATGGGTTTTTTACATGCAAATAAGACACTATACGGCTAAGGAAAGAGCTGCAATGGCTTCTGAGGCTAGCCAACAGACCCATCTGAATCCTTGTTAAACCGAAAGTCCGTGGCGCAAACGGTTTTCTTTTTTGGGCATCGACAAAACGTTTGGTTTTATTGCCAGTACTTATATATGCCCATGTTGTCAGACTAAAATTTGCAAATGTAAACCAATGTTTGTAATTTTTTTGGCTTTTGGGGTAATTTGGATCCAAAGCGGGTTTTTTGGTATATTTTTATTATGAAAAAATCCGGACGTGTGTTTGCCGGTTTTGGTGTTTGGAGTTATTTTGCTTATAGTCTGTACGATGGTGTAGCTGGTAACGGCCGACTTGAGGTACTTTTTGATAAAAGGCAAATGTTTTTTGACGTTGACTTTCTGGTTGACGGCGACGTATTTCTTGATTGCTTGCAGAGACAAACTGTTACATTTTGGAGGTGGCACGATGACTGAGCTTTTTGTCTTTTTTGGGCTCAAATTTTGATTGCTGCAACAGTGCTGGGCGAAGGGGTGCTGCTTGTACCGCTACATCCGCCACCTTAAGACTAGTTGAACTATTTTTTTTTGTTTGATTTTAAGAGACAAAAGTATGATGTTTGTGCTAGAAATTAAAAAGCAGTCATGACAAAAAATAACATTTGATCATATGACTACGTTGGGAGAAGCAAGTTCTAAACAAATCTTAGTAGAGAATAGAGTGTTTAAAATAAATGTATTATTTTTAAATGAGCAGGGGCGTTACAGGCTAAGCAGTTTTCTTATAGAAAACATTTGGGTATTAATCTTGAAAAACGAAATAATCGTTGGGCTTGTGCATACGCGTCTTACAAAGACGAAAACAAGTTACTTAGAAAATGAAAGTAAGTGGTTAAAATTTAAAAAAAAAATAAAAAAAAAAAATTAAAAAAAAATAATAATAAAATTAAAATTAAATTTTAATTTTATTATTATTATTATTTTTTTTTTTTTTTTTTTTTTTAATTTTAACCACATTTTTCAATTTTATTTTTTCAATGTTGCAGTATTAGTAGTACTAACTGTAATGTGCAAGTTACTTTTATTTTCTAAGTAACTTGTTTTCGTCTTTGTAAGACGCGTATGCACAAGCCCAACGATTATTTCGTTTTTCAAGATTAATATTTAATCACTTGTGTCATGTATTAATGGACATTTGTTCTAATGTTCTAAAACATTTGGGGATGTGTGGGTTTTGTGTGGCACTGTTTGTACGATTTGCAGTTGTATAAACACATGCATTATAGTAAAGAGCAGAGAAACCATTTTTGTTTTAATTCTGTACAGAAAATAAAATTATTAAATAATATCTAATTTGGATGAAACAGGAAGGTATTTCTTATTTACAAATTTGTTTTTACTAATCAATACTTACCTGAAGATAGATTTCTGCTTTCTTTGTAAATTATATCTAGAAATGTAGCATTTTATAAACGACTTTGTACTAATTAAATTAATGAACCCTTTGTACATGTATTTTAATTAAATCAATTGTATAAGATCCGTAAACAAATTCTGTGACAACTGGAATAATGATCAACAAGAGAAAATATTTTTTAATTAATCTCTCAGTTCTTATTAAGAATGAACGGAAAATGTATGAATTATAAATACGAAATGCCGGAAGGCAATACAATTTACAGGAAAACAAGAAAAATAAAATCAAGCAAAAATCAATTCCCATACACACATTGCCGCAAACCTAAATTCAAATATCCCTTTCCACTAGAACCCTCCTTCAGGCAGGCACTCAATCACAATTGACCCTGCCAGGAGAACTAAAGTTCGCACTTGATTCTACACCGTTGCCGTTCCACGTACCGTAGATTATTAATTAACAAAGCATAAAATTCTTAATGAGTATACTTTTACATAATATTAAAAACCACAAATTTTCATACAACTTAATTAAAGTGATATTTTACAGAAGGAATTGTTGCTTTTGTTTTCATATGAAGCTTTTCAATTTTTACTTAATTATAGCAGATTTGAAGTTACGATATCATAAGAAGAAAACTGTAATAGTTTTTGTGATATAGAGCAAATATTTGGAGTGTAAAAATTAAAAACAATAATTTAATTTGCTGGAAAAGTATGTTCGAATAAGATACAATTTTTCAGTAGTTACGTTTACTTTAATTCAGTTTATAGAGATAATATTTAACCGTATGAAAATCTATAAGCTTTACACGCTTGAGTAAACATAAAAGAAGAAAAATCAACGTATTCTATTCTCATTTATTTTGATATAATGATAAATAGTCTTTTATGATAGGAAATATATTTTGAAAAATGTTTTATTTTAATCGCTTTTCTATCAAGATGTATTTACTATATTCTTTATATCATTTGTCATCTTAACTTAGTGTTGTTCTGGTATGTTTGACCTAAAATAATTTTCATGTATTGATAAAAATGAATTTAGCTATTGAGTGGTGATTGTATTTTCATGTTTTAATAGACACTATAGTTCTGTGCTGTAGATAGTGCCGGATTTCTACCCAGTAAACACAGTTACGTTTAAGATACGTTCATTTTTGGTATTACACTAGTGTAATTGTTTATTTGTTAAATAAATTATACGGAAAAGTGTCTAGCAACTAAACGGATACGTATTTTAAACGTTTAAATTACACGTATATTCAACGTAAAAAATGCGTTAATATATAATAAAAATTATTGTATATTATTTAATTAAAATATACGTGTATTATAGGTTAAACTTTATCCGGCAATTAAACGTGTATTTTTTGTATATATAATAATATAATTTAACACAACTAATAAAAAACTTATTGTATTTAGAGAGGACTGGATTGGAGAATTCTTCTGCTTCTATCTGTGTGGGCTTTATCTTGAAGGTTGATGGTTACATTTATATTCTTGAATGTTGCTGCTAGCCACGATGAACTTTTTTCTGTAGTGGATCTTTGTCCTTGTGGTTGTCTATTTTCTTGTCGATTTTAGAGATGGTGTTGGAAGTTTTGCAGGCTTTTTTGGGGAGGACTGAACGGGAGGATTTTATAGCTTGCTGGTGGTGGCCTTTGCAATGGCTTCCGCTTCCATCTTTATATTGGTGAAGGTTTTATTCTGGAGGTTGAACCTTTTAATCTGGTTCTTTATCAAGGCATGGTGTGGGCTTTAAGGCTGATGATGGATATGGCTGCGGTGGTTCCAGGAGTTGCTTGCACAGCAGACATCCTAGTCTTTGGGTTTTACTTAGTTTGTTAGCAGCACAGCTGAGGGTAGTTTATTCCCCATAAAAGCGTTCTATATATAATAATAGGTTTACTACTACAGCTATCTGGTCATATTAGGTCTCAATCCCGATGTGAGTCCGACCAACATTTTGGTTGTAAAGAGCACCCGAATGGCATTTGTGGTTATATTATTCAGGTGTATGGTCATGGGAGGGTAGCTTTATATTTTCTAAGGTTTTTTAGGTTTGTGGTGTTTGGCCGTTTTGTAAATAGTACAATCACAGTTTTGCTTGGGTTTACTGATAGCTCTTTGCACCAACTTTCTATGGTGTTTAGTGCATTTTGTAATATGTTTTAGAAAGTTGGTCCAAACTTTCTGTACGAGGATGGTAAGATCATTAGTGTAGCTCATGTCGTTGAGCATCTGTACTAGGTCATTCATGACAAGGCACAACAGTAAGAGTGAAACTACTTTTCTCCGTAGGCACTTACCGGCGAATTTAGCTTTTACACTCTTTCTATGTTATGGTTACAGTCCGGTTTATGACCCATTATTGGACGACAAAACCTATTCCTCGGTTCTCTATTGTATTTGCGATGAATTTGATGGTAGTATTGTCAATGCTTTTTTACTATCCAGAAAAGTTTCCAAAGCTAAAATTTTACAAATTAGCTATATACTAGCTATGGTATATAGCTAGTTTGTAGAATTTTATCATTTAGTTGTCATATTGGAGCTGATGCTGTAACCGAGCCAGTATGTCAAGTTGATTGCTCTGTACGATTTAGCCAGGGCATACGTGGGTTGCTTTGGCTTTGGTATAAATACTATCTTGACAGCTTTAAAGCTGCTCGGTTTATATGAAAGTTAATCTCTTTCTGAGGATCTGGCATAGAAGTTTTTTTAAAACTGCAATTTTTTTCTGAAGCATAATGGTATTCTATTAACGTTTGGTGACTTGAATGGTTTGAGTGTGATGATCTTCTATTTTAGGTTGCCCTGATTGATTATGGTTTTTGCTTTATCCCAGTTTTTTTTATTTGGCAGTTCCAGGTTTTTTGTATCAGTAATTTTTAACAGCGTAGAGTTTGGAATATTTATCTGCAGCAGTTCTTTTCGAGTGTCCTTGCCCGACTTTGTGTAATTTTTCTACTCTAAATCAAAATTACTATTACCAAAATTAGATTTTTTTTCTATTTGCAAACGTTAGAAGTTTTTATGTTAAAAAAGGGGATCATGGCTCTAATCTCTTGATGACAAACATTTTGGTAGGTGGATTATAATTTTAATTGTAATTACCAGAGAGTAGTTTGATCTGGAGTACCTACTCAAGAGCTTTTTGAAAGAGTTTTTTTTTTAAGTTTTTTTTGTCCAAAAAGAAGTAGGTGGTATCCAATCTTTTGATGACTAACAGTTGGGCGGGTGGTTGGGTCATTTTAGATCATTATTACCAGCAAGTAGTTTGAACTGGAATGTTTTGTCCGAATGTTTGTTATCAAAAAATTGGAAGTTTTTCTTCTTTGAAAGTATTAGAAGTCAGAGAAGGAGAAAGGGATATCCAATCTCTTGATGACCTACACTTGGGCGGGTGGGTGGAATGCTCCAGGTTATAATTACTTTTAAGTAAATTTATATGTAATTTTCAAGAGTATGTTAATAAGACATTGGAAATTTTTATTTCATGCAAGCGTGCAAGTTTTATGTTAGAGGAGGGGAAGATGGATCTAATTTTTTGATAACCAACACTTGTGTAAACTGGTGGGTTGTTCCAAATCATGATTACTAAAGAGTAATTTGAACTGGAGTGCTCACTTACTCAAAGTTTATCAAACAATTTCCTTTTAAAAAGTCTGTTTGTTCCAGAAGGAGAAGGTGGTATCCAATCTTTTGATAACTAATACTTGGGCGGGTGAATATTTTTTTGCACTTCAACACTGTTGTGTATTAACAAACAACTTAAAACTGTATTGGCTAACGCAGCTACTAGCACGTGCACATTATGGTTGGTAAAAAATGGATGAAATGAATGAAATAATGAATCATGGTACCTCAACATACACTTTACGAACTACTACTTTTCACGCGCTCGGGTAGCCTCGGGCGTACTAACATCATAAACAGAATTAGTTGTCGAATCAAACCCAGAAATAATAAACGTTAAATATACGTAGATAATACAGATTATTTATACGAGTATTCTAATGATTAATATACGTATATTAATCAATGGTGGAAAAGAAGGACAATATTAACGTATAATATACAAATATCTTACGTATACAAGAAATGTGTATTATACGAGTATAAGTATACCATATACGCTTTTTACACCATATATACGTGTAATAAACTTATTTTAGCTAAACTTGTGTTTACTTGGTACCGGATAAACACTTTTGGGGCATTTATAATTGTTTGTATCATTTTAGTTATGGTGTTCTATATATTTTCATCTCTTTATAAGAAAATCAAGAATTTTAATATTAAAAATTAGATTCTGTTATTTAAAACAGTTGGATATTAGTAAAATAGATCTGGTTCGTTACTATGACATTTAATTTTTTATAAAGTTATGTTTTTATTTAACGATTTGTTCTTTTATACGATGTTATAGTCTGAACCATAGACTTTTTTATAATGTCTTTTTAATATACAAAATTCCTATTATATGCAAATTTAATATTATAATGATATTTTATACTGACAAGCAAAAATTTATAATTTATATAAAATCTCCTCTGTTTTTACATAAAATATAAACTAAAGTTTCCTAACATAATAGTTAATTAAAATATGCATTTACTAGAAATCTCTCTTGTTTATTATTAAACGGCGTAGTGCATTATAAATATGTTTGTGATCAAAGTTTCTCAAGGATAGATCAACTAGTAGTGTTGGTGTATGCGTAATAAAATCAGTAAACATAAAACGGAAATCCCGTACTTGATTAATTTTCTATGAAAACTAAATAAATATACTATTCAACAATTAGGCATTGTTGATTTATGTTATAAAATATGTTTTGTTTATATGTGGTTAGCCACAGTTTTGTTTGCAAGCGGTCAACTACCGTCGCTAAGAATTCAGAGTGGTTTCACGACTCGGACGTGGCTTTCCCACATATGTCAGATGCTGCTATCATTTCTATACTATGTTATTCGAGCGACGTCTATAAAAAATGCAATGACTTTCAATTGTACATATGAAAGCTTTTCATATTTTAATACATCTTTTGCCAACTGATACAAATTTTTTTCTTTTATGATTTATTTATGCGTATCTGAATTTTTGATTAACTTACTATACATCAATCGATTTGAACCCTCTTTTTGTATACTATTGAGGAAGGACTATACATATAAAAAAACTTTATTGGCATGAAAATACAAATATAATTGAAATATAGAACATGGAAATGTTTTAAAATGACGATGATATATCACACTTATTTGAAGTCAGCATGTTAGTAATATTTGTACACAAATAAGCAGCAGTAATAACAAGAAATTTTGAAGCTCAGTTTTTTTATACGTTAGGTAAGATATGGCGTTTGCAGCAAAAGACAAAGCTAGGAGAAAAATACAAAAATATGTTTTGCATCTTTTTGTCAATCTTAGGATTCTCTTCAAGTTCTTAGAAGCTGTTTGAGCTTTATAAACTTTAATAAGCTTATAAAAGCTTTTTTTAAAAAACATTTTAGACTTACAACAAAATTTTGTTATTTGTTAAAAAAATTAAGCTTTTAGAATATCAACAAAATTTTGTAAGATTTTTCAAAAAGGTTATCACAAAAAAAAGTTTTATGTGTTTTTAGAAATGTTATAAAATTATGAGAATTTCTGCAAGCTTTTTATATTTTGTTGGCTTATGCTTTTCAGAGCTACAACAAAAATTTTAAATGATTTAAAAAAAAATCACACAAGTCCTTTCAGGTTTTTAAAAGTTTAATGGATTTTGGAGAATTTTATAAGCTTATCAGAGCAACAATAAAAAAATACAAACAAATTTTTTGAGTTTTAAAGTTTTTTATAAATTATTAAATGGTATTGTAAGCAGATTTGTTTTTAAATTTTTAAACTTTACTAGTTTAAAAAAAGTTTTGTAAGGTTTTGCAGATTTTATGTTAGTTTTGGGCTTTTTTATAAGCTAATTAAAGCTTTTA
The DNA here is from genome assembly GCA_963932245.1 of Tachinus rufipes. Lineage (NCBI taxonomy): Eukaryota > Metazoa > Arthropoda > Insecta > Coleoptera > Staphylinidae > Tachinus > Tachinus rufipes. The sequence continues at coordinate 3,273,330 of OZ010750.1, forward strand.
CAAGCTTTATAAAGCGTTTATAAGTTTTTTAATGTTTTTATAAGTTTTTTAGAGCTTCGCAGAGCTTTTCGAAAAAGTATTAAAAAGTTTTAAGATATTTGAGAATTTCTATAAGCTAATGAATATTTTGCAAATTTTTTAAAGCTATTACAAGCTTTTTAAAAGTTCAACAAATTTTGAAATATTTTTTTGAAAGTTTTTGAGGATTTTTAAAAGTTTTGTAAGTTTTGATGATTTTTATGAGCTAATAGCAGTATTTACCAGTTTTTTAAAGCTTTTCTAATTTTGTCCGAACTTTTATTAGCTTCTCTGGGTTAAAACAGAATTTTGAAAGATTTTTCAAAAAGTTTTACAAAGCTTTTGCAGATTTTTAAAAGTTTTTTGAACTATTATAAGCTAATATAAATTTTTATAATTTTAGTAACTTTATTAGCTTTTCAAAGTTGCAACAGTATTTGGAAAAAATATACACAAAATTTTGCGGACATTTTACAAGCTTTTTAGTTTATTCAAATTTTTTAGAGTTTTTATAAACTTTTTTAAACTACAACAAAATTTTGAAAAAAAACTTAAAAGCTTACACAAGGTTTAGAACATTTTAAAGAATTTATGAGTTTTTGAATTTTTTATAAGCTAATAAGAGTTTCAACAAGCTTTTCAGAGCTTTAAAAGCTATAAAGAATTTTGAAACATTTTTGAAAAGTTTTACAAGGTTTTACAGAGCTTTAGGAGAATTTTGAAATATTTTAAAAAAAGTTTATACAAAGTTTTGCAGATTTTTAAAGGTTTTTAAATTTTTGGGACTTTTATAAACTAAAATAAAAGATTTTCAATCTATTTTGTAATTTTTTTAGAGTTTTTATGAGCTTGTCATAGTTACAACAGAAATTTGAAAGTTTTATGAGCTTAGGGGAAATTTATAAGCTATTAGAAGCTTCTACAAGTTTTTCAAAATTTTTGTAAGCTTTATAACGTACAAGATACAACAGAATTTTGTAAAAAAATTAAAAAATTTACACAAAGTTTTGCAGATTTTTAAGATAATGAGAGCTTCTACAAACTTTCCGTGTTTTTTTTAATTTTGTTTAGCTTTTTTTACTTTGAAAAGCTATATCAAAATTTTGAAACATTTTTTGAAAAGTTTTACAAGGTTTTACAGATTTTTAAAAGCTTTTAGAATTTAAGCAGAATTTTGAAATATTTTTCAAAAAGTTTATACAAATTTTTTGCAAAATCTTTTTAAAGTTCTCAAAGTACAAACTATTCAGAGCGTTTGTAATTTTTTTAGAGTTTTTATATGCTTATCATTGCTACAACAGAATTTTAAAAGTTTTATGAGTTTAGGAAAAATGTATAAGCGAGCTTCTACCAGTTTTTCAAAGTTTTTATAAGCTTTTTTAAGATACAACAGAGTTTTAAAGAAAGTTTTGCAGTTTTTGTTTTTTATAAGTTAATGAGAGCTTTTACAAGCTTTTTAATGTTTTTATTAATTTTTTTTAGTTTTTTTTTTGAAAAGTTTTATAATTTTGGCAGAATCTGGTAAGATTTTTGAAAATATTTCTACAAATTGCAAAATTTTTGAGTTTAGTGGAGATTTATAAGCTATTAAAAGCTTTTACAAGTTTTTTCAAGCTTTGTAAAGGTTCAACAGAGTTTTAACTAAATTTTCAAAAATTTGACGCACATTTTTAAAAGTTTTTGGGATTTTTATAAGCTAATGAGAGCTTCTGCAAGGTTTTCAGATTTCTTAATCATTTTTAGATTATTATGAGCTATAACAGAGTTTTAAAGTTTTTTTCAAAAAGTTTAACTAGGTTTTTTAGATTTTTAAAAGTTTTTAGAATTTTGGCAGAATTTGGAAAGATTTTTCATTTTTTTATTACAAATTGCAAATTTTTTAAAAGTTTTTAGAGTTTTGGAGACTTACATAAACTGAAATGAAAGTTTTTAAAGCTATTAAGAGCATCTGTATTTTTTTAGAGGTTTTATAAGCTTATCATTGTTACAATAGAATTTTGAAAATTTTATAAAAGCTATTAAGAGCTTCTACAAGTTTTTTAAAGTTTTTATAAGATTTTCAAACGTACAACAAAGTTTTGAAAAAAAAAATCAAAAATTTGACTCACGGTTTTGCAGATTTTTATAAGCTTATGAGAGCCTTTACAAGCTTTCAGTGTTTTTATAACTTTTTTGAGTTTTTTTAGTTTTTAAGAGCTATAACAGAATTTTGATACATTTTTCGAAAAGTTTAACAAGATTTTTTAGATTTTTAATAGTTTTTAGAATTTTGGCAAAATCTGAGAAAAAAAAATTAAAAAGTTTCTATAATGTGCAAAGTTTTTAAGAGAGACTTACATAAACTGAAATGAAAGTTTTTAAAGCTGTCTCTAATTTTTTTAGAGCAATTTATAACTACGTACAACAAAATTTTGATTTTATGAGTGTAAGGGAGATTTATTAACTATTAAAAGCTTCTATAAGTTTTTCAAAGCTTTTATAAGCTTTTAATAAAATACAGAACAGAGTTTTTAAAGAAATTTCAAAAGTTTGAGGCAAAGTTTAAGTGTTGGGGACCTTTATAAGTTACTGAGAACTTTTAAATTTTTTTTAGAGTTTTTTGAGCTTTTTTAACTTTTAAGAATGTTGAACTTTTTATTAAAAAGGTTTACTAGGTTTTTTAGATTCTTCAAAGTTTTTAGGGTTTTAGGGACTTAACATTAACTGAAATGAAAGTTATTAAAGTTATTCGGTTTGTAATTTTTTTAAATTTTCTATAACCTTTTCATACAACAGAATTTTGAAATTTTTAAGAGTTTAGTGGAGATTTATAAGCTATTAAAAATTACAAGTTTTTTAAAGCTTTTAAAACTTTTACAGATACAATTTTTTTTTTAATTTGGCGCAATTTGCAGTTTTTTTTGCAGTATTTTAAAATTTTTATTAGGAGATTAAAGGACTGTTATAAAGTAATGAGAGTTTCTAGAAGCTTTTTAGAACTTCTACTGTTTTTTTTTTGAGTTTTTCAGAGCTTTATAAGGTTAAAATTTATAATAGTATTTATAAGCTTTTCAGAGCGTTTTTACATTATTAGAGTTAACATAAACTTTTCACATTAAATTTTTTTCAAAGGTTTTGCAGGTTTTTGAAAGATTTATGAGATTTGGGGACTTTTATAAGCATCTATAAACTTTTCAGAGCTTTTATATGTTTTTTAGAGTTTTTCAAAGCTACAACAAAAAATGAAAAAAAAAATCAAAAAGTTTACAACAAACTTATGAACTTTTATAAGCTAATTAGATCTTCTTAAGCTTTTAGATTTTTTTTTAATTTTTGAAGTTAGATATTAAAAAAATTAAAAAGTTTACACAAGTGGTTTGGTGATTTTTGTAGGGCAATGAGAGATATTACAAGCTTTTGGAACTTTATAATCTAATGACAATTTACAATTTTTTTTAAACTTTTAGATCTTTTATAAGTTTTTTAAAGATACAACAAATTTTTTAAACATTTTCTAAAAAGTTTATTCAAGGTTTTTAGATTTTTAAAAGTATTATGAGTTTTTTGGGACTTTAAAATCTAATTAAAGTTTTTTAGAGTTTTTTAAAAATTTTAGATCGTTTCCAAGCTTTTTAGCGCTAGTAATGATTTTTATAGATGTTAACACATGGTTTTGAGGACTTTTATAAGCTACTGAGAGCTTTTACAAACTTTTCACAGTTTTTTTTTTGTTTTTTTAGTTTTTAAGAGCTACAACTGAATTTTGAAATAATTTTTTTAAGTTTTTCAAGGTTTTTTAGATTTTTAAAAGTTTTTAGAATTTTGGCAGAATTTGGAAAGATTTTTTAAACAAATTGTAAAATTTGTTTAAAAAATCTTTAAAAGTTTTTAGAGTTTTGGAGACCTTCATAAACTGAAATGAAAGTGTTTAAAGCTATTAAGAGCGTTTGTAATTTTTTTTTGGGTTTTTATAAGCTTTTTATAAGTACAAAAAATTTTTGAAAGTTTTATAAGTTATTATTAAAAGCTTCTACATGGTTTTTAAAGCTTTTTAAAAGTAAAATAGAGTTTTAAAGAATTTTATAAGAAATTGACGCAAAATTTTGCAGATTTTTAAAAGTTTTGTGGATTTTTATAAGCTAATGAGCTTTTGCAAGTTTTTCAGAGTTTTTATAATTTTTTAAGTTTTTTTTGGCTTTCAAGAGCTTTAACAAAATTTTGAAATTTACTAAAATTTTTATAAGTTTTGGGGACTTACATTAACTGAAATGAAAGTTTTTAAAGCGTTTTTTATTGCGTCTGTAGTTTTTTAGAGTTTTATAAGCTTTTTATACAACAGAACTTTGAAAGTTTTATGAGTTTAGGGGAGATTTATAAGCTATTAAGAGTTTTTACAAGTTTTTTTTTTAAGTTATTAGAAGCTTTTAAAAGGTACAACAGTTTAAAAAAAAAATAAATTTGACGCAAAGTTTAGCAGATTTTTAAAAGTTGGCTTAGAAAAGTCCTCAAAATTTACAAGAGTTTTCAGAGTTTTTATAATTTTTTTGAGCTTTTAAGAGCTATAACAAAATTTTGTTTTTTTTCGAAAAGTTTTACAAGGTTTTTTAGATTTTATGCGTTTAGGGGAGGTTTAAAAGCTATTTAGAGCGTTTACAAGTTTTTTAAAGCTTTTATAAACTTCTAAAGCTTTTAAAGGTTCAAAAGAATTTGACGCAAGGTTTTATGAGACTTCAGAAGTTTTAAAAGTTTTTTAGAGCTACAATAGAATCTTAAAACATTTTTTAAGGCTTTTTAAAATTTTGTAAGTTTTGGGGACTTTTATAAACCAATGAAAGTATTTATAAGCTTTTCAGAGCGTTTTTATTTTTTTTAGATTTTTTTAAAACTTTTTAGAGCAAAGATTTTCCAAAAATTGTTAAAGGTATTGCAAATCTTTAAAAGATTTATGAGTTTTAAGAACTTTTATAAACTTTTACAAACTATTGAGAGCTTTTATATGTTTGTTAGAGTTTTTTAAAGATACTACAAAATGTTTTATAAAGTTTTTGGACCGTTATAATCTAATGAACGTTTTGCAAATTTTTTAGAGTTTTTGAAAACTTTTAGATTGTTTGTTTGTTGTTTTTTAGAGCTACAACAAAATTTTTAAACATTTTCTAAAAAGTTTTGCAGATTTTTAAAAGTTTTATGAGTTTTTTTGGGACTTATATAATATATAATCTAATGAAAGTTTTACAAATTTTTTAGAGTTTTTTAAATTGTTTCTAAACCTTTTAGAGCTACTAAACACATGGTTTTGGAGACTTTTATAAGTTAATAAATTTTATACTAGCTTTTTAGTTTTTTTTTTTTTTAAGTTTTTATAAGAGCTATACTAATGAGTTTTTGTATTTGATTTTTTGTATTGGTAAGTATTGGGCTGCTTATAAGTTATTGAATGATTTTCAAGGTTTTTAGAGCTTTTTTAAGTTTTTTCAAAACTTTGAAATGTTTTGAGGTTTAAAAGTTTACACAAGTTTTACATGGTCTTTAGAAGCTTTGGGTTTAAGGAATTTTAAGGAAGTTTATGCGAGTTTCTACAAGCTTTCAGAGCTTTTCAGGCTTGCAATAAAATTTTAAAATTTGTATAAGTTTTGAAGTTTTTTAGAGTTTTTTAAAGTTTTTTAACGCGTCTTCAAATTTTTAAAACTGCAACAGAATTTTGACATTTTTTTTTTAATTGACGATAGTTTTTACGGTTTTTTAAAATGTTTCAGAGTTTTTAGGGGACTTTTATAGTTTAATGAAAACTTCTACAAGTTTTCTAGGAGTTTTATTAGTTTTTACAAGCCAAATAAAGTTTTTTTAAGTTTTTGAAAGTTTTTATAAGTTTCTTAAAGTAATCACAAAATTTTGATATTTTTTCTAAAAAGTTTACTGAAAGTTTTATGAGTTTATGGGACTTTTATAAGATAACAAGAGCTTCTACAAGCTTTTTTTTTTAAATAGTTTACACAAGGTTTTGTAGTTTTTATAAGTTTATTGAGTTTTGAGGACCTTTATAAGTTATTGAAAGCTTTTACCAGTTTTTATATTTTTCAGGATTTTTCTAAGCTTCTCAGAGCTACAACAGAATTCAAAAAGTTTTTGCATGTTTTTAAAAGTTTTTCTGAGTTTTGTAGATTTTTATAAGCTAATGAGAGCTTATACATATTTTTTTAAGCTTCTCAGAATTTTGAAAGATTTTGTAAAAAGTATACACGAGTTTCTGCAAGTTTTTAAAAGTTTTATGAGTTTTGAGAACTTTTATAAGACTGTAATAGCTTTAGCAAGTTTCTTAGAGTTTTCAAACTTTTAATAGAATTTGTTTTTTTTTAAGTTAACACAAAGTTTTTATTTTTGTAGTTTTAACAAAAAAATTTGAAAAGCTTTTCAAGACTTCTATAAGTTTTTTGAGCTGTATAAAAACTCTAAAAAACTGCTTTTTAGAATGAAAAAAAATTTATAGGCTTATGGGATTGTTATTAGCTTATCGGAGCTTTTAAAAACTTTTTACAGCTTTTCAGTCTTACAGTAGATTTTTGATTTTTTTTTTAATTTTACACAAGGTTTTTCAGATTTTAAAATTTTGATGAGTATTTGTGATAAGCTTATGAGAGCTTTTACATGTTTTTTTTGAGCTTTTATAAAAACATTATTATAAGTTGAAAAAACCAAAAAAAAATTAAAGCAAATCCAATTACACAAGTTTTGAAGTTTTAAAAGTTTGATGGGCTTAGGGAACTTTTTTAAGCTTATAAAAGTTTTTACAAGCTTTTCAGGACTTTTATAATTTTTTTAGAGCTTTTATAAATTTTTCTGAACTACAACAGATTTTTAAAAAAATTCTAAATAGTTTACACTAGTTTTTGCAGGGTTTATGTATTTTAGGGACTTTTATAAGTTTATACAAGCTTTTCAAATCCTCTCGGACTTAATCTCGGAATAAAATTTTACATGTTTTTAAAAGTTACAAAAGCTTGGAGGATTTTTGAAAAGTTATAAAAGTTTTACAAGCTTCTTAGAACTACAACAATTTTTTTAAAGATTTTTTAAAAGGTTTACACAGGTTTTTAAAAGTTTTATGAACTTTGAGGACTTTGCAAGCTTATATAAGCTTCTACAAGTTTTTTAGAGTTTCTAGAACTTCTTGAAATTTTATCTAAAAAGTGCACATAAGACTGTGGAAATTTTTAAAAATTATTTAAGTATTTGAGGTTTTATAAGTTTATGAGAGTTTTTACAAGTTTTTTAGAGCATTTATATTTTTTTTAGAATTTGGTTAAGTTTTTTAAAGCTACAACAGAAATTTGAAAGATTTTCCAAAAGTTAACACAAGTTTTTGGACTTTTTTTAAAGTTTTATGAGTTTTGAAGATTTTTATAAGTTTATAAAAAACTACTACAGGTTTTTTAGAGCTTCTTAGATTAACAACATGTTTTGATTTTTTTTAACTTAATGATTAATGATGATTTTTGCAAATTTATGAGTCTCAGAGCTTTTAAGACTTACAATAGACTTTTAAAATTTGTTTCAAAAAGTTTTCACAAGCTTTGATAGATTATGATAAATTGTTTCGGGGACTTTTATAATCAGACTTTGCATGTTTTATAAGCTTTGTGGATTTTTATAAGCTTTTTAGAGCTTTTAAGACTTAAAATAGATTTTTTTTTATCATTTTTTTTAAATTAAATTTTTTTAATAAAAAATTGAAATATTTTATTAACAACATTTTGATGTGTCAAATCAGTTTAAATATATTATTGTTCTGCAGATACACATTGCATATTATTTAACAAAAATCAAACATTTCTTGGCACTGAAGTATTATAAATTTTTCTGTAAATGGCTATTTAATGTGCGCAACACGATTTCCAATAAAATGCAAAAATGGATAAGTAAAACATAAATTTAATTCTTCATGAGGTATGTGTACTGAGTACAATTACAAACTTCCAACCACAACAGTAGTTGAACTTTGAATAATAATAATTTAATGTAAAATTTGTTCATGTATAAAATACTTAAACATACGCGAATATTAACACTTTGCGAAGCGTATAAGTGGTTATAGTCCATGCGGAATTGGCTCCATCGGACGATCCTTCCCTACGTGGCCGCTTTATCTAATCAGATTCAAAATTATGCTAAAATAGTGCTGAATACTAACAAACTTTCTGCTTTTATAACATATATGTTAACATAATCATTTTTGAATGTAAACATTATAATACAAACAAAATTATTTATTGTTTCAAATACTAATCAATTACACGAGATATTGAAGTGTCGATGTTAATTGTTGCGTGGAGACATGATGAGAGCTTATGCTCATTTCACCTAATATATTGATTTTCATTTCCTATTAGCTATCCAAATGATGTATGCTTAATACGCATTGATATCATCAAATGCTTATAAATTAACAAGTTTGATGATTGTATTTCTGTTCTATATCAGGCAGTTTCATCTTAACTTGTCCTTTTTATCTCTGGTTTTGTTGGCTAATACCAAGCAAAAACATTTTTAGATATTAAATTTAGATTTGAAGCTGTGAGTTGGCCACTTTAAGCGGTTTTTGAAGATGTGCTTTATGGTTAGGTTAGGTTAGGTTAGGTTAGGTTAGGTTAGGTTAATATTCGCGTTTGTTTTGTAGATGGTGAAGGAGCCGGGTTGGTGATTTATTGTTATCAATTTTGCATCTACAAACTACACAGATTATATTTGATGATATAAATTGGAGATTTAAATATTAAAATAAATAAAACTTAATTATTATGTACTGTATCACCAATATATTTAAAATACCGTAGCTAGTTTCAACCTTTACAAGGTCATCATCGGACGGTGATACAAATAAGTATGAATATAATGTTAATTTATTTTTTTATAAAGTTTCATTACATTTGTCAGCGTTCACGCCTCATCAAAATACAGTTAAATCAACATTGAATTTACAATATTATTATTAAAGATTCCGCTGACTAGATTCAAAATAAATATTTAAAATTAAATCAAACAAGTTTTGATTAAATCTCAATCATGTTTGAAATTATGCATGATAAGATATAACTATGCATGTATCGATTTGCCTGCCAAAACAATAACATAACAGTTATGTTTGGTTTAAATACTTTAGCTATTATTAATCTATCAAAACACTCACTTTTAATAATTCATACTAATATTATTATTACTTGTTTATTTTACGAGCTGCTGATTTATTTATATCTTGTGACAACTAAAATTTATTGATTTGTTTGTATTTTTAACTGCGTGTTGTGATCCGATGGTTATTTATTACATGATATACAGTTGACATGAAATACATTAAAGTTGAATAGTGCAATGGAGGATATACTAATTATACCAGTTATATTGACATACAAGCGTGCATCGATGTATGGAATACAACGAGATGGATTGTGGTTAAAAAAAAATTAGTTGTGGGAATTACTATTTCATTCATATATTTGCTGAATGCAACTATTTTAAGTAGCAGCATGTTTTTAATTTAATTTATTAAACAATATTGTATGATTAATGATAAAATGATAACATTAAAAATTGTGTGTGATATCTTGTATGTAATAGCTTTCCCGTTAGGCGAGAAAAACGTTCTTCAAATCGCATCTGTAATCACGTCGCGTCGCCTTTTTATATTGATGTATGAATTGAACGGCTTCCTTTTTTATAGGATGCACGGATGTGTAACATATTGCAATAATTTTAATTAAAATTTATAAATCAATAAATATAAGATTAATCATTAGTTTCTAACATTTGTTGTAAACTAAGTTTAAACTTAGTTTACATTAATAAAACTTGCATAATACATTATAATCAAATAAATATTTTATCAGATAATTGATTATTATATCCTAAACATTTACTCAATTAACACAATAACTTTGTAAGTGTGTATAGAACTTCAAGGCTTTACCAGTGTAATCTTAACAATCTTTTGCAATTGTAATGCCAGTGCACAGCATGCTCTTAAAGCTATTACGTAATGCCAGGCTTTAATTCCAAATACTGTGTTAACATATAAATCTGAAAATGTTTTTTATGAGTATTTTTAGCAATTAAATTTTAAACGTTTAACTATCATTGGTAATATTATAAATATGTAACCTCAGATTTATACTTCACTAAACAATGCGGCATTTTTTGATGAAATGTTTAAGTTACGGTTTGAAATCAACAATACATTCACTGCGTTTGTTTTCAATCAAATAAATGTCAGCAAAGATCAAACGCTCTTGAGCAACCTGCGGCTAATAATAAAATCATTTTTTATTTAGTTTTGTTATGAAACTTGTTAAAAAATATTAATACGAGATTTAATAATAACGCCGAGAGATAGAAGATTTTTCTGTATTTTTTTTTCACAAAAGAAAACAAATAGGAATAAGTTGATTGCGGCCGTAGTTTGATATCTGATTTGTCCTTTGTTGTCAGCTGAGCATTTACAGTGTAGTTTAATGCCAGGACAAAAGCAAAATAATGAACACTATTTGAAAAAAAAATTATATTTAACTAGTTTTAAGCGTCCTAACCTAAATATTTTTTGGGTTTAAATTAGAATATTATCATTACATTATGAATAAACCCAGAATTATATAATTAAATTTTGTTAATATTGTTACAGGTGAGTTTTGACAAGTTTCGGGTCGTGATATTTCATTATGTGGGTAAGTTTGTCTTCATATTAGTTATGATTGCCCCCTCGTGACAATGAGTTGCCTTGTGTATCATTAATAAAATGAAATAGCGGCGTGTTTATACTAGCCACGTAACGAGGTGCAGGTATTACAGGGATGGGTTATTCGATCGGGTTCTCGGGTTAGAATATTTAATAAAATTTAAATATTATTTATATTAAGTATATTCACTTTCCAAATCAAATTGTTTACAATTTATAACGTAGTGTACTTAATCGATATCAATCGCAAGACACTTAATTGTCTCGTGTTCAGTAACATTTAATCTACGTTTAATTAAAATTAATGGTAAAGTTACAAAGGATATTTAAGCATCTTCAAAATTGATATAAAGGTGTTACATGAAATGCATTGTATGATGTTGAAGATTTTATTAATTTATTTGCAAAAGCGAATGGTTAAAATTTTAATGGAATTCTGTAACATTCAATAAGCTTAACGGGAGATTTGTTCAATTTATCGAATCTGAAAGTGGATAAGCTTGCGAATGATAAATAGAACAGAAGTTAACTATATACATATTAATGGAATACAAATATCAGTTTAAAAGTTTTGTTTTGTTTTAAGAGCTTATATGTAATTGTAAATTTGGTAATATTTACTTACTTTTAAAAGTATTTTTACATAGTCCTTGAAAACTAGATTTAGCTTCTCTGCATTAAGAACTGGATCTGTTCTATCATCTTGGTTTTTAATGCTAGTAGTTAAGTAAACACTAATATTTGTTTTCACTAGAATACACAAAAAACGTAACAAAGTAAGTAGATTTCCAACTTGTCTAAATAATTTGTATTGTTAAGGGCGCGGTATTTAAGTAACACAGAATTTGGGCAATTTTTTGTGTGAATTTTATGCAATAAATGGATTTTTTATGCAAATTTTATGCAAAAACTGGTTTTTGTGCAGTTTTGACATATTTCTTGTCATAAGTTGGTTTTTTGTGCAATGTTTGATTAATTAATTCAATAAATTGTTTTTATTTATCTTTTGCATGTTTTTTTGTGCAATTTTGACGTATTTCTTGCAACGAGTTATGCAAGTGTTAATTATCTAATGCAATAAAATGTTTTTTGTTTTTATGAATTTTTTGCAGTATTTTTTTGTGCAAATTTTATGCAATATATGAATATATTTTTTGTGCAAAATTTATGCATTAAATAATTATTTCTGCGATTTTTATGTATTTCTTGCCACCTGTTAATTTTTTGTACAGTTTTGAATTGAAATTTTTTGTAATTCATTTTTTGTGCAAATTTTATTTAATAAATAGTTTTTTTGTACTCAGTAAATAGATTTTTATGCAAATTCTATGCATAAATTGGTTTTTGTAGAATTTTGACGCAATTTGAGTACAAATTTATGCAATAATTACGGTTTTTGTTTAACTTTAACGAATGAAAATCTATTGTGTCCAAATTTTATGCAATACATGATTTTTTTGTGCAAATTTTAGGTTCTATCTTATTTATTTTTATGCAAATTATATGCAATAACTGTTTTTGGTGCAATTTTGACGTTTATGCTATAAAAGTTTACTTTTTGTGCAAATTTTAATGAATTATTACAAAATTTTTTTGTTTCTATAAATTTTTTGCACTAACTTTGTAGGTAACATTTATGCAATAAATGTTTTTTATAAATTTTAACTTATTTATTTCTTGATTACTTTTTGTGTAATTTTTTAATTACTTAATGCAATAAAAAAAAAATTTGTGCGCAAAACTTATGCATATAGTTTTTTGTGCAATTTTAATGTATTTTTGACAAAAATTGATTTTTTGTGCAGTTTTGAATTATTTACTACAGTTTTTTACTCTCATGAATATTTTGCACTAAATTCTTTGTGCAATTTTTATGCAATAAATGTTTTATTTAAGTAATTTTTATGCAATAAATGTTTTTTTGTGCAAATTTTTTGCAATAAATATGTTTTTTATGCGAATGTTAAGCAAATTACTATTTTTGTGCAATTTTCACGTATTTTGTGCTATTAGTTGATTTTTTGTGCACGTTTTTATGAATTTCTTTTAACAAATTTAGGCAATACATGAGTTTTTGTGCAAAATTTATGCTTATGGTTTTTTGTGCAATTTTAATGTATTTTTTGCAAAAACTTTTTTTTTGTGCAGTTTTGAAGTGTTTACTACTGTTTTTTATTTTCATGAATATTTTGCTCTAAGTTTTGTGTGCAATTTTTATGCAAAAATTAGTTTTTTAAAGTAAATTTTATGCAATTAATGGTTTTTTTGTGTAATTTTTTTGCAATAAATAAGTTTTTTATGCAATTATTGTTTTGTGTGCAATTTTTAAGTATTTTGTGCCTATTAGTTGATTTGTTGTGCAAGTTTTTATGATTTTTTTGCAGTAAATTTGTTGTTCAAAATTTATGCAATACATAAGTTTTTGTGCGCAAACTTTGTGCAATTTTGTGCAACTATTTTTTGGACAAAAATTGATTTTTATGCAGTTTTGAATTATTTAATGCTAATAATAATAAACTGTTTTCTACTATCATGAATTTTTTGCACTAAATATTGTGTGCAATTTTTATGCTAAAATTGTTTTTTAAAGTAAATTTTATACAATAAATAGTTTTTTGTGCATTTTTTTTGGTATAATTTGGTTTTTTATGCGAATTTTATGCAATTACTGGTTTTTGTGCAATTTTTATGTATTTTGTGTCCATTAGTTGATTTTTGTGCAAATTTTTATAAATTTTTTGCAGTAAATTTATTGTTCAAAATTTTATGCATAAGGTTTTTTGTGCAACTTTAATGTATTTTTGCCAAAAATTGATTTTTTGTGCAGATTTGAATTATTTTATGCAATATACTGATTTCTACTTTTATGAATATTTTGCACTAAATTTTGTGTGCAATTTTTATGCAATAAATGTTTTTTTAAGTAAATTTTATGCAATAAATGGTTTTTTGTGCAAATATCTCACAATAAATTGGTTTTTTATGCAATTACTGGTTTTTTGTGCAATTTTATGTGTTTTGTGCCTTATGTTGGTTTTTTTGTGCAAGATTTTATGAATTTCTTGCAGTAAATTTATTGTTCAAAATTTGTGCAATGCATGAGTTTTTTTGCAACTTTTATAAATAAGGTTTTTTGTGCTATTTTAATGTTTTTATTTAATGCAATAAACTGTTTCCTACTATCATGATTTTTTTGCACTAAATTTTGTCTGCAATTTTTATGCTAAAAATGTTTTTTAAAATAAATTTATTTACAAAATGATTTTTTGTGCAAATTTTTTGCTATAAATAGGTTTTTTATGCGAATTTTATGCAATTACTGCTTTTTGTGCAATTTTTACATATTTTGTGCTCATTAGTTGATTTTTGTGCAAATTTTTATAAATTTTTTGCAGTAAATTTGTTGTTCAAAATTTTATTCATAAGGTTTTTTGTGCAATTTTAATGTATTTTGTACCAAAAATTGTTTTTTTGTGCAGATTTGAATTATTTAATGCAATACACTGTTTTTTACATTTATGAATATTTTGCACTAAATTTTGATGCAATAAATGTTTTTTAAAGTAAATTTTATGCAATAAATGGTTTTTTGTGCAAAGATTTTTCAATAAATAGTTTTTTTATGCAGTTATTTTTTTTTGTGCAATTTTTATGTATTTTGTGCTTTTTAGTTAATTTTTTGTGTAAGTTTTTATGAATTTTTTGGGGTAAGTTTGTTATTTAAAATTTATGCAATACATAAGTTTTTGTGCAAATTTTATGCAATTTTTTTTGTGTACCTTTAATGTTTTTTGTGCAGGTTTGAATTATTTAAAGCAAGATATTGTTTTCTCTTTCATGAATATTTTGCACAAAATTTTGTGTGCAATTTTTATGCATAAAATGTTTCTGATAGTAAATTTCATGCAATAAAGGTTTTTTGTGCAAATTTCTTGCAATACATAGGTTTTTTTTTGCAAATTTTCTGCAATTAATTTATGCAATGCATGAGATTTTGTGCACAAATTTTATGCATATGATTTTTTGTGCGATTTTAATGCATTTTTTGCCAAAAATTGATTTTTTTGTGCAGTCTTGAATTATTTTTTTAATATTTTTTATTTTCATAAATATTTTTTACTAAATAAATGGTTTTTTGTGCAAATTTTTTTTAATAAATAGGTTTTTAGGCCTATTGGTTGATTTTTTATGAATTTTTTGCAGTAAATTTGTTGTTCAAAATTTATGCAATACATGAGTTTTTGTGCAAAATGTATGCATAAGGTTTTTTGTGCAATTTTAATATATTTTTTGACAAAAATTGGTTTTTTGTGCAGGCATGAAGTATGTTTTCTACTTCTATGAATATTTTGCAATATTTTTTGTATGAAATAATTTTTTTTTAATGTAAATTTTTTGCAACAATGGTTTTTTTGTGCGAATTTCTTGCAATAAATAGGTTTTTTGTGCGAATTTTATGCAATTACTGTTTTTTGTGCAATTTTGACATAATTTTTGTTTTTTCTGCAAGTTTTAATTATTTAATGCAAGAAGCTTTTTTGTTTCTATGATTTTTTGCAGTAACTTTGTAGTTCAAATTTTAGGAAAAATGCAAAAAGTTCACGGAAAAGTTGAGGAAGGCAGTAAAAAAATTTATTCCCAAGTACAGAAATAGGAGGAAAAAGAGGACCGTACTGGTGGTGCAAAAAGATAAAGGAAAACAGGAAGAAAGCAATACAAACAGCAAGGAAGGTCAAAAACAGAGAAGGAGATTTTGACAAAGGTGAAGAAGAACTTAAAAAGAACAGAAAGGCTTTAAAGGAAACAATCGGGGTCAGTAAGAAAAGATGTTAGATAGAAATCCATAGATGAGAATTCTTGGAGAAAGCAATACAAAATAGTATTGAATAAATGAAAAGGAATGAAGGCAGTTGGCTTAACGGAAGAAGAGAGTGAAAGTGTAATAAATGAGGAATTGTAGAAGAACTGACAGAAATAGCTGACAAAACCAAAACAGTCCAGTTGAGAAGTTAAAACAGATTATAAGAGAACTATCTAATAACAAGGCACCAGAGAATTGAACAAAAAATAGAAGAAAAAGAAGGATGGAAACAGGAGCAGTATGGATCTACAAAGGGAAGATTGACTATAGGAGCTATTGAAAAGGTAAAGGACTTAGCAAAAAAAGCAAACAGTGGACTATACAGAAAAAGACTACACGTTTAATACCATATTATGGGAAGCAATTATAGAAGCAGTAAAAAAAAGAAAACTATCAAGATAATATAGTCACCTTCAAGGTAGAAATCTACTGACTAAGAATATAAAATTTAGGCTGACCAGAGAAGTACTACAAGGTTCTGCACTTGGACCTAAACTATAGAATCTAGTCTATAATGAGCTACTCAGGATGCAACTGCCGGAAAGAGTGACAATAACGGCATTTGCGGATGACGTGGCTCTGGTAGATAAAAGTATAGACATAAAAGTATTAAAGGAAAAGTTGGCAATAAATATGATGAAGAGCTAGATGAGAAATAAAGAGTTAGACTAGTCTTTTGCAGAAAACTGAGGCGGCATGGCTATCAACAACGAAGACTAATAGGGGAAATGGGAAAATATAAGTAGAGGATCAATTAAAAGCCATAGGGAAAAAAATTAAAAACTTCAAAATTACATTTGAAGTAAATGGATGGAACGAACAGGTTAAGGTAGCGGTAAGAGGAACAAAAAAAATGGAAGAAATGCTTAATAGAGTTATGCCAAACAAGAGAGGACCAGGAGAAAGGGCAATGAGGCTAATAGCAGCGGCGGGTAGAAGCAAACTATTGTACGCCGCAGAAACATGAGAAGACGCTGTAAAGACAAAAAAAAACAGAAAAGAACAGAAAAGAACTAAGGTCCTTGAATAAGCCCTACAGAGCCTACAGGACATTGTCACAAGAAGCACTAGAAGTAATTGCGGCATCACTACCCGCAGATTTGATGGTACTGAAGGAATTGGTAAACAAGTTGCAAAGAGACGGGCAAAAGAGAATACAATAAAAAGATTTCAGAGACAGTGGAATGAAGGAAAAATGGGAGAATGGACAAGAGAACTAATACCAGAAATTAAAAAAAATTGGTTAGAGAATAAACTAGTGACGTGTTACTATACAACACAACTACTCACCGGACATGAAGCCTTTGGTAAGTATTTACAAAAAATTAATAAGATAGAGAAAAATGTATATTCTGTCAAGAAGACACGCATGACAACGCAGAACATATGCTAGTAGAGTGCAAAGCAAAATCAACAAATCTACTATGATTAATATATGCCTGAGTGAGACAAACAAATGGAGAGCACTAAGAAACTATGCAACAACAGTACTAAGGAAAAAGAAAGAGGAGTTTGAAGCTTTAAGATTTAGATAAACCAAAATGGAAGGAACACACAGATCAAAAGCCACAGAAGACAAAAAAAGGAGGAGTTAGAAGCTAAATGGAAGCAAAAAACAAAGAAGGCCAAGACAATTATGTTTATCAAGAAATGGACGGTGAAAGGAAAGACAAGAAAAGAACATTGACTAAAACATTAGTACTAACCTAAATTGCAGAAATAATTAGAAGAAGAAAAGAACTCAAGAAAAGCAAACTAAATGACATCTCGAGGTTGACAAACAATGCAACTTTTGAAATGGTCATAGTATATCTGGCAACTAGGAGACAGGAAGAACTAACTCCAAACTAAGATTAAAGAAGTAAAACTGGCAAATCTAGGACTACCAAAGGGGATTTAATGGAGCTACACAAAATATTTAGGAGAGAAAGAGGATACAACGAGAAACAAAAAAGAGGGTATAGGGAAAGATGGGCCGGGAACAGCATGTGTTGCCGCAGCAAACTGTGTGAATTCCGCAAATCCGAAACCAGCCCACCTCAAATTAGCACTACATTAGTGACAATGACAAGGACAAGTTAATAGCAAGACCAATGCAAAGAAAAAAAAACCGCCATACGTTGGTTACTCTTTAAAAAAAAGACAAAAAAGAATATTTATAAAAAAATTACAGAATGAGTCTATGAACACAGAAAAGGGGCAGTTGGTATTGCTCTAAGTTACTCATATCTGGCCGCACGTAATATATATTTTAAGCAAGTTTTTAGTTTTTTACTTTGATGTAATCTTGCTCTAAGAATTAAATTAATTAAATTTTTTTTTTTTAATATTACCAATAAAATTTTTATTGTTTTACAATTTAAATTTTTTCTCATCATGCACTTTTCTGAATCAACAAATGCAACTGTAAAACGTATGACGTTTGTAAATAAAAATATCCATTTTTAATGTTTACTTTGTGCGCTGTTTTGAATTCCGCGTTGCCAGTTGAATAAGCGGCTTTTAGATGATTTTTAATTTACAGTTGCCATATGAGTAATATTACAGATTTACAATTGATAGATTTAAAAAAATTACTTAAGACTAATTTAGGTTTATTATTTTTACTTTTACAATGCAAAAAAAGTATTCTGAAAATTGTTTGTGTACTGTTGTATGATTTTTTTTTTCTCAACAAAACAAAGATACGTGACTTATTTTATGCAATAATCTCGTATGTTTTGTAGAATTTTTTTTAATATTTTGTAATAAAATATTTGAAAAGTAGGTAGAATATGCAAAAAAATACAACTATGAGGAAGCACTAAAAATGGAATATTGGAATCCTGAAGAATAAATCAACTTGTGAATATGAATGTATGTATGAAGAGAAAAACCGTTGGAATAGTCAAGAATGCAAGGCTAAAATTGTATCTTCTTGTACTATTATACAAAACTTAGATCGTTATCCTAATATTTTTTTTAACAAATGGAGCTATTCTGCAAGGATTATTTAAAAAAAATAAAAGATTTCAGTTCTAATTGGCTTAAAGAGAACATATAATATATTCCTGTTGTAGTTGAAGATTAGTTGAAGGATAGCTGCAGATACTAGAATATATAGGTATATAGGGCTATTCGACCCTTTGATAGACACTGTTCTGGATGGTGAATTTTCCAGAGGTCGTAACAATTCGTGCGCGCTCGCGCCGCGGTCCATTCGCCGCCAGCGTGAATTCAACCCAGCATCAACTCCAGCTCTTAGTCTTCAGTGATGTGCCGACTATCGTGAGCGCTTCGCCAAAGAAAACACGTGAAATTGTGTGCGAGCGAGGCATGACGCGCTCTTCTGACAGTTATTAAATACAGTCGTGATTTGATTTGACAATGTCAAGGCTATTGAAAATAATTTTGTGAATTATTATTAATAAAAAAATAAATAAACAGTGACTGAAAAAAAAATTGTGTGAAATTTTTTTTAGTGATGAAGTGAATATAATTAAGTGCAGTGCGATGATGACATCCTGGATTGTCCTTGCTACTTTCCTTTACGGTGTACTCACTGTCAACGGTGATAATTTAGGTAAATATTTTAATGTTATCTTGGGAATTGCCGGTTTCCTATCAAAATATATAACCCAAATTTACAAGAATTGCTCCATGGGGAAAATTTTTGAAATCAATAAAACCTCAAAATATTTGTTTATAAATATTTAAGGGATTTATTATTTTTGTTTCAAATTTGAATAATTGATGATTTTTATTGAACAATAAATAAAAATTACAAAAATATTATTTCAATATTTGTGATTTACTCCGACATATTTTTAACTATACATTTATCTAAACATGGGAGTATTATGGTATTAATTATTCGATTTGACATTTTGCTAAAATATTATACATTAAATAACTACATTTATTTATAATAATGGCTTTATTTATTTATTATGATTCAACAATAAATTTATTTTATTAAAAATATTATTAAAAAAAATTAAAAAATTAAATTGAATTTATTGGCTTTTAGATCCAAATACATTGATTTTAGACATGATCTAATATAATGCATAGGAAACATGCTACAATAAACATAAACATGTAATAATAAATATAAATTTACAATGTTAATTCAAGAACTACAAGATGCATAAAACAGTCACACAGTAAACATATAATAATAAATTTAGTGAGTCAATATAATCAATCATAAATTTGTTCCTACTAAAATCTTTAGATGGCGATTTGGAATATTTATTACAATATATAAAATTCAATTAGTGACGTAGTAAAACAGGGATTTGTAGTGAAATAATTGACATTTTATCAAGATAGGTCGCGGTTTTAATTCCCGCTTAAAATAATTCTGTAATAATAATAATAATTGTTGCTATTCAAATGTTTTGCTTATTAAAATTTATGATCAAATTAATTACATAATAATTTAGAAAGCAACTTGTTTTATATAATAATAAATATGACATTTAATACGACACAAAGTATTTAATATAAATCTTCAGAAAGCAACATTTTCTTTAATTAATTTATAATTAATTGCAAAATATTTCTTTAATAACAATATTAAATTGGCTCATTTATTTTTGATCATTAAATAGAAGCTTCTTATAATGAAATAAATTAATAATTTCATTTTTTACTTTAAGTTTAATAATTATGATTTATTCTGATTGTTTTGGTTACATCTTTTTTAATTGTTAAATTTAAATAAAAACTAGTGTAGTGTAGAGGCTAAAAAAATTACATTATTAAAACATAAATAAATAGAAGTAAATATTATAAAAACTCAAAATTAGCATACGCTAGTTTTTTTTTAAATTAAAATAATTATGATCTACAATAAAACATTGGCAAAGTTGTAAAACACAATTTTGAATCTTTGCTACATATATACAATTCTAAGGCCATAACATACTAAAGTTTGGAGGATTTAAGATTAGAATAAAACTTTTTCAGCACAACAACAGTCAGTTTATCTTTATTTACTGCAAATTACACTGGAGAATTATTATTGTAAAAACTACAATGCTACAAAATTGTAAATTTTATTAATTATTGTATAACTTTGATCTTTCAAAAGAATTCCAAACAATAGTAATTAAAGTGGACCACTCGTTGTATTATTTGTTTGCAAAGATGTTGTTTAACTTGGTTACATCAGTATAAATTGTACAAAACATTTTATAAGAATGGAGTCAGTCCAGCGAATATTACGATGATTTTGAATTCAATCAAATAAAAATATTGTTATTTATAATAATGAATACAATGAAAATTTGAATTAAATATTAATAATTCAATTAGAATAGAATAGAATTGAATAGAATAATTTAGTGATATGTATGTCATATAAAATAAATGCACATGTCATAATTACTAAACAGAATATATATTAAAATTAAACAAATTATATTAGGCATACATTTTTGTGCTGTTTTTAATGTTTGATTGACATTAAATTCAAAATGGATGTAGTAAAATTTCTTATAGCATTGCATCCTCGGTTTAAAATATTGCATTTTATGAAATATTAAACAAAACATAAATATATTATGAGTCATTTCTAAGCTAGTTACATTACTATTTTTGAAACAAATAAACGCGTAGTTTCAATACATCTTTGCTTCATCGTAAGATATAATTCTATCTAGGCCATAGTGTACACTAAAGTTTGAAAGGTTTGAGATTAATCCATTTTAATCTTTTAAACTTTTTGTGAACAACAACATTTAGTGTTTATTTATTGCAAATCAGAATTTAAACGCGTCTTATTTTAAATAAATTCTATTTTTTGCTTTAAATTTGTATTTTTGTTATTATTATAAAATATTTTAATGAATTTTATGAAGTAAATAAGTTTTTAGCTAATTTTTAGCATTGTTTTGCTTTAGTTGAGTTTTTTTTTAACAAATTTAGACAATAAATTTCTGTTTTTGTTTGATTTTTTGTCTTAAATGTACAGTTGTTGATCATTTTTTGCAAGTTTATGTTTACAATTACACGATTTTAATGGATACTTTATGTAAAGGGTGAGCTATCTAACTTTTGGAATTCGAATTGGCTATAAATAATGAAAATTTTTTCAAAATTAGAAAGATTTAAGAATGAAACACATCATTCAAATGACTGCCACGGCTGGCTTGACAGTAACCCATCCGATTAACCCAATTTTTTAGCACATTTTGATTGTTTGGGCTCTAATCGTATGAATGGCAACTTTGTTTTTGTGTTTCAAGGCATCTCTGGATGATTGGAGTAACAATTATCCTTAAGGTCTCCCCACAAAAAAAAAATTCAACAGCTCCTACGCGGCCAATTGACATCAGCATTTTTGCTGATTGTTCTATTTTTAAAAACAGTGCCTAAAAGATTGATGGTTACGTTGGCTGTATGGAACAAGTAGCCCTGCCTTGTTGAAACCAAATGTCATCCATTTCTAACTCTTCAATTTTTGGAAACAAAAATTTGTTTAGCATGGCACAGTGACGTTTGTTATTGACGGTAACGGCGACTTTTTGCTCATTTTTGAAGAAAATTGGCCCAATAATGTCGCTGGACCAAAATCCACACCAAACGGTTACTCGTTGTGGATGCATAGGCTATTCAATAGTCATGTGTAGATTTTCTAATTTTGCTTATTGATATAGCCTTTGAGATGAAAATGACCTTTTTTTAGAAAACAAGATTTTTTGATAGAAATATTTATTGACTTTAGCCCATTGCGCTAACTGAAAACGCATTGGATGGTTACGAGGCTTAATTTCTTGGACTAATTAAACTTTGTAGGTTTCCAAACTGAGGTTTTTATGCAAAATTTTCTCAGAGAAATGCGGGAATTTTTCAGTTCTTGAGAACGATGACGAGTTGATGTTGATGCATGTTTACGCATATTCTGAGCAACAGTATTAATTTTTTTGACTGAACGCACTAGACGAGAACTTGCACGTGTTGTTTTATCCTTAGGTTAGGTTAGGTTAAGTTTAAGTGGCAGCTAACGCTCACATAGGTCTCAGATGGACCCGTTGTATTACCACAATACTTAAAAGTACAACCCTCCTCAGGGGATTTTGTCAAACCATTCGAGCCGTGAATGAACTTCATGAGAGTCTGCGCATCTAGTGATGCGAGGTCAGAAAGGTCATCAAAAAAAGGTCGGCCTAAGAAAAGCAATTGTGTTGCGGACAGAGAGAAGCATTGGCATAAGTAATGCTGAACACTCTCCTCTTCCTCTTTGTCTACGCAGCCTCTGCAGTAGTCCCGCTTTGTTGTACCCAGTCTCTCAGCGTGCTTGCCAATAGGAAAGTGTTCCGTGATGACTTCCACTGTCAGTCTGATACTGTTTCTTTTTAGAGAGACGATGTTGGTGCTTTTTTTCCTGTTTCGGTGAGGCCATACTTGCCTGGTTGCCTCGCAGGTGTCTTCGCTTCGCTAGGTTCGAGGTTATTTTGGCTATGGTCTCCTTACACGAGGCAAATGGAATACCAATATTCTGTAATACTTTGGTTGAGTGCAGGCTTGCGTCATTCTTTGCAAGCTTATCCACTTCTGTGTTACCTGGGATCCCGCTGTGGTTTGATACCCACATGAGTTTCAAGTTTGTGTATGCTGCCAGCTTGTTTAGCTTTCTCCGACAGTCAGAGACCACTGTTGAGTTAGTGCACACGCTAGTAATTGCCCTGAAAGCAGCTTGGCTATCGGTGTAAATGTGGATCTGTTCACCAGGGTTCCCATTTACCATCAGCTACTCTGCTGCCTCTTTTATGGCGGTTACCTCCGTCTGTAGAACGCTGCAGTAGTCTGGCAGGCGTAGGCTGATTCTGAGGTTGAGGTTGTTGGAGAAAACTCCGCAGCCTACTTTGTCCACCCTTGGTGAGCCGTCTGTATAGACTTGCGTGTGTCCTGCTGGTATCTCTTTTTTCTCCATCCACTCCTCTTTAGAGGGTATGTGGTATGAGAATTTGTTGCCAAAAACAGGTATTGCTAGACAGTGGTCTATGTTTTTGGACACCCTTTTAAATTCATTGGTTATTCCGGCGTGACCACGATAATCCGATGTCAACATTTGCACCGACTTTAGTCTGAGTGCTGTGGTAATGGCAAGTTGCTTACCGATTAGATCGACCGGGGCTATGTCCAGGATTGTCTCTAAGGCTTTTGTAGGCGTCGTTCTCATGGCCGCCATTCTCTGCACTTTTGTTTTATTAAGTGCCGGCCACCATATGAATACGCCGTAGTAGAGTATTGGTGTAACTACGGCTTTGTATAGCCAAAAGGTAATCTTGGGGTTGAGGCCCCAGGATTTTTCGACCGCTCTCTTGCAAGAGTACAGCGCCACCGTTGCTTTCCGTACGTTTTTGTCTATATTGAGCTTTCACGATAACTTTTGGTCTAGTATGAGACCTAAGTATTTGGCGCTTTTCTTGATTGTCAGTTCAGTGCCCTTTAGCATTGGGAGCTTGAATTCTGGGATGTTGTGTTTCCTTGTGAAAACGACTAGCTCGGTTTTTGCCGAGTTGACATCTACGCCACACCTTTTGCACCATTGCGCTTGTTTTGATAGGGCCCCTTCAACAAATTGCGTTTTTATACTGAGGTGTTTCCCTGAGGCCGCTATTGCTATCTGCATAGGCGACGACCTTGAAGCCAGATTTCCTCCAGCTCATTTAACGTGATGTTCCAAAGCAATGGCGAGAGGACGCCCCCTAGTGGGGTTCCCCTACTCACCTTCTTTTTTATGTGGGATTCTCCCATTGTGGTTCTGATGTTTGTTTCACGAAGCATTTTTCCGATCAGGTGACATAGAGCGTTGCCTATTGCTAGTCCAGTTAAGGCTGATTCTATGGGTTCAGGCTTTACGTTGTTAAAAGCTTCTTCTATATCGAGGAAAACATCCATCGTGAAGGCACTTTTTTTTATCAAATTTGTTTCGTGAATTTCTTACCGTTTGAGTAAAAGACCACATTGTAAGTAAGTTTTTATTTATCACAGAGTTGATTGAACGAGACACGCACCATTTGGACGGATACACGAGATTTCTTTAATCTAACATGTCAAAAATTACCAAATTTTAAAAAGAAGTAAAAAAACACAATTTAAGATGATCTGAACTGTAAAAAATACTTAATCTATGATTATCTGTCAAAAATATCTTTTTTTAAATTTTTTATATTAGAATTTTGCACGTTTTAACTGTTAATGATTCAATTTTGGTGCTTTTTGACACTATTTCCATACTTTTTGACCGGATTTTACTACTTTTGACATGCCATAAAAAGAATTTTGCACTTTTCAACAGATTATGACCACATTTTGGTGCTTTCTGACAATACTTTTATGTTTTAATGCCGGATTTAGGTTTTTTTGAAACATTGTGATGATATGTCTTGATTGGGTTTTACTATTTTTGTAATTTTTATTAAATTTTTTTTTGTAGTAAACGTGATTTTTTAGCAAATTTTATACTACAAAAAAATTTTATATGCGATTTTCTTTCTATAAATGCTTTTTTGTATAATTTTAAGGTTTTCCGTTATTTACAAGCGGATTTTTGCTTGAAATGAGTTTTTATTGCGCAATTTTAATATTATAAATGTTTTATTTTATGCAATTTTAGGCACTAAAAGTATAAATCGGTTTTTTTTGTGCCAGTTTTGACAAATTTTATGCTAAAAATTAGTTTTATGTTGTAAACATATTTTTTCACCAAATTTTCATTTTATAAAAACTTTTTCTGTGTAATTTTGTGGTTTTCTAAGCAAATTTTCTGCAATATTTAGGATTTCTACGCAGTTTTATGTTATATTCTTTATATTTTATGCAAAAAATGATTATTTTGAGCGATTTTTATAGTTCAAGGTGCGGCAGCATAACTTCCTTTTTTAAAATGCCTGCCATTTAGTCGGTTAATGTCGTAGCGGAGCGCTAGTAGTCTCGTTTGGGAGGCGGGACTATACAGTTTTGTCTCAACACAGTTTATTTGCCATCATGCGTTGGAACAGTGAGGAGCGTGCTTTTGCCGTTGAGGTGTACTTTTCAAACGGATGTGTAGATTCGTCAATAAACAAAACATGCGCTTCTGGGTTGACACCAATCTTTGAGAACTGCATATAAGGCTTTTACATTTACCTAAAGTCACAGTTTGGTGTGCAATTTTCTCAGCTGGAATTATTGGTTTTTTGAGGAAAATAAAGTCACAGTTACAGTGAATTCGGACCAGTATTTAAACAAGTTATAGGATTTTTTTTTACGGCTAGATGAGTTGGACTTAAGGGACATTTGGTTCCAACAAGACGGTGCAACGGCTCACACTTCAAGAACATTGAACACTTTCCAGAGCGCCTCATCTCAATTAAGGGAGATTTGGAATGGCCGGCCCGCTTTCTCAATTTGACCTCTTGTGTTTTTTTTCTACGTGTTTTTTTTTTTAATTTCCGTGTTCATGCGAGTTGTCCAAGGACCCTACAAAATTTAACGCCAACATCTAGAAAAAAATTGCTAACATAACGCCTGATATGTTGGCAAGGGTCATGCCAAATGCCAGAAATCGGTTAGAGAGTGTATGGAGAATTTGATTTGATCTTCTTTTAATAAAACATATTTAATATAGTCACCATTTATAAATAGAAAACACAAAACTAAACATATATACATATAAAGAGTGGTCCATCTAGTGGTATCTTTTTAATCATTTGTTATTTTGACAGTGACAGGTCTTTCTCGTAGGAAATCTTGACAGAAAGTCAGTATCATATCTCCGCGGAACGAAATGAATCGCTTTACGCTTGAACAACGTTGGGAAATATTGCAAATTTATTTCCAAAGTCAATGTTGTGTATTCCAAACAGTGCGTTTGAATGAACTAATAATATACCGAAAAAAATTGATTTTTGTATATTTTTTTGAATTTTTAAAAAAGGACCTCTAAATGGACCACCTTTTACATTGCATCGGATGTGAATAGTGTGAACAAAGATTTACCGGCTTTATTACTTTGATTTATCGGATTAGCTCATTATACACAGGAACAACAGCGGGCCGTAGGATTAGCAAGCTAATGCAGAAAGACGAGATGGACCGGATTGGCACAATTTTGCTTTAATGCGCTCTATTAAAGCAAAAACAAAGAAGATCAGTAACTTTTGCGCAGTATAGTGATGCGGTTGGTTAGTTTGTCGGCAATCGCTGTTCATTGAGTGTTTAATAAATTAGTGTTCATTAATTAGTATACAACGTTAGAGCACGGTGTGGCGGTTGAGAGGTTCAGCGTGCGTTGCGTCAATTATATAAAAACAATTGTATAACTGGGCGTAACATGCAATTTTGACTTTTTATATATGTATAGAATGATGAAAGATTTTAACAATTTATAGTGAATTTTTATTTTTGGTTGGATTTTGATTTTATCTGAAAACATGTTAATGGTTTATTTTTAATTGTTGCTCCGTTAATGACTAATATTTTAAAAGAATTTTGCACTTTTTTATTGTTTGAGCCAAATTTACAAAGCCGTTCCAAAGCCTGATTTTGCTATTTTAAAAATTTTATGAAGTAAAATTTTCTAATTTTAACAGTTTATAGCTGGGTTTTGTTACTTTTTAACTATATTTTTATGTTTCAAAACCGGATTTTGTTAGTTTTGATATTAGTATTGATTTTTTAACAGTTTAAAGCCCGATTTTAGTGCTTTCTGACAGTTAATTAAAATATATAATAATTAAGTTAGAAATTAAACTTTTTCAACAGTTTATGGTTGGACTTTAGTACTTTCAACAATATTTTGATGTTTCAAGACCAAATTTTGTTATTTTTAACATTTTGTAAGTAGAATTTTACACTTTTCAACCGTTTTTGGCCACATTTAAGTTCTTTCTAAAAATATTTTACCATTTTATGACCGGATTTTGTTATTTTTGACTTTTTTTAAATAAAATTTTGCACTTTTCAACAGTTAATAATTAAAATTGATTGAAAAAATCACAAATTTGTTTACGTTTTTCTCTAAAACCGTTTCAATAACTGCGCACAGCTTAAATAGATGGAGGTAATCGTAATTAATATTACAAATGTTTAACAAGTTATTCAATTGAAGCAAATTGAGGCAAAGAACACTATTCATATGCGACTATAGACTCCTTGAAGCGTTACTTTTGCCTACCCCAACATGCAGTACTTATTATTAAAGGTCAGATATTGTTATTTTATTAGGTTAAAAATTAAATTGTTGGTGTTTTTGCTTGTTTTTCGAGTTTTATTGCCGGATTTCTGAGTTTTATTGCCGAATTTTTGTGTTTTATTGCCGGATTTTTGTGATTATTATATTTTTATAGAACTAAAGATAATCAATTCTATTTTGTTTTCTGCATTGTCTTGAAGTTTATTGTAGTAGCAAAATAGCTTTCTGCCTGTGCAGCACTAGTTTTGTAAGTAAAGCTTGAAGCATAGTTTGACGTTGTTACAGCAAACACTCAAGCTGGTAGGTACCACTTCTGTTGAAATTACTTGCTTGTAATTATGCATTAGAGTGACTCGCTCACTCGCTCATGTATCTAAGAGACTAACACTTACAGAGAAGAGCAATTTTTAATTTTGTTATAACAAACACTTGGGCGGGTAGATAGGCACTTTAGTTACTACTTGCTGGTAATCTTGTTTTGGAGTAATCCACTTATCCGCCTAAGTGTTGGTCATCAAAAGGTTGGATATTACTTTCTCTTCCTTCTAACTAAGGAACTTCTAATACTTGCACAGAAGAGCAATTTTTAATTTTGTTATAGCAAACACTTAAGTGGGTAGGTGGTCACTCTAGTTGAAACTACTTGCTGGTAATCATGATTGGATATCATTTTTTTTTCTTCTAACTAAGAGACTTCTAACACTTGGGTAGTCACTTGAAACTACTTGCTGGTAATTATGATTTGGAGTGACCCACTCACCCGCCCAAGTGTTGGTCATTAAGAGATTAGATATCACTTTTTTCTCTTCTAACTAAGGGCCTTCTAATACTTACAAAGAAGAGCAATTTCCATTTTGTTATAGCAAGCACTTGGGCGGATGGGTGGGCACTCCTGTTGCTGGTAATTATGATTTGGAGTGACCTACCCACTCACTAAAGTGTTGATCATCAAAAGATTAGATAACACTTTTTTGGCCTTTAACTAAGGGACTTCTAACACTTGCAGATAAGAGAAATTTTCAATTAAGTTATTACAAACACTCGGGCGGGTAGATGGGCATTCCAGTTGAAACTACTTGCTGGTAATTATGCTCTGGGGCCCGAATTGAATTGTAACTTTGTGTTACGTGTGTTTTAAATGCAGTCAAATGCTAATTTTCTTTAATCTTAAGTCTATTTTTGTTGAAACTAAAGCAAGCTAAACTAGGGTTAATGTATGCAGAAATGGGAAGGAAAGTTTGGAGGCTTTTTTCCTATGGCTTATGTTATAGTAACACTTATCTCATTAAGCTATAAGTATTGCACTTTATGAAAACTGGTACTTTTTGGATTGTTAATGATTTTTTCTGAGACAATAAAAGTTTGAGTCTTTGTTGTTTTAGGTGTCTTAAAGAAAAGTTGCTCTATTTTGTACGTTAATTTGTCACTATCAATATCAGAATCTTGGAATTTTTTTGGTTAGTTTTTGGATAATAGTTTTTGGTTTATTGCTTTTAGCAGAATTTGCTTTAGAGTATAATGCAAGTGATTTGAAATTATTTGAAATCATTGTGGTTTTGGGTTTTTTACAGAAAAATTGCTCTACGTTGGGCGCCAAATTGTCATTGTCACCATTTTGAGTGGTTCTTTGGGTAATACTGTTCTAGGTGGGGTGTAGTGGTAGCCTGACGAGTAGCACCTCTAGACTGTGCCGGTCACTTCCGGTAACGGTTGGGTACTGTTTTATTGGTCTCCCAGGACTGCCACAAACTCTCACCAGTGGCTCCAAGAAGCTGTAATGCACGCAGCGGCCACACCCCGGCAAACTGCTTTGACCAGCAGGCCAAACCTGGTACAGGGGGACTCAGGAGTATTCCCTGAGTCTAAAGAGAGAGTGTTATCCCCACCAACGTGCATGAAGACTGGTACGGCATGGATAGCGAGCAACGGCGATAGTCAAGAGCACACGGTAACCATGGCGCAACAGCAGAGCAAACGTCAAGGGCTTTAAAGGGCGTCAATAGGGATTGTGAATATTGATGGCCAGAGACTACATCCTGGGGCTACTCTAGTCGTAACCAACCCAGTTCCACTAGATCCAGTAACCTCGGACGAAAGAGTGAGTCTGAAGACAGACACCTACTTACTCACTAAAATAAATCACGTCTCTCAGAATATTGTCCAACACAATAACTATCCCACAGGGAGAAGGATCACAGAAGCAGCAATTATAAAAGCCCTTTGGCGAGAGTCAAAAGGCGGTGGGTCAAGTCGTGATGCGGCTCTGACTTAGCAAGATGGCTACACAAAGGCGGTTATGGGAGAGTGGTCGCCTGGGCATCTAGGAGGTATAGATGCAAACTTGGCAGCACCCATAACGACAGAGCAGCCCTACTCAGGGAAGCGCTGCTCTCCTCAATTCAGAGGAAGGGACTAGAAAAGGTGTCCTAAAAACAGCTTAACTCAAAAACAAATCAACGAGTGGCAACCACGGTCGCTCGTGCATCAACCTCTACGTGGTCAAATAAGAAATAAAACTACAAAACTAACTATTGCGACATGGAATGTTCGCACTCTCCAGGACAACGCAACAAACGTATGCCCAGAACGCAAAACAGCAATTGTAGCGCGCGAACTCAATAGATACGGCATAGACGTGGCAGCCATAGGCGAAACAAGGCTTGCAGAAGAGGGGCAATTAACGGAAGTAAAAGGAGGATATACCTTCTTCTGGAAAGGTCGATCCTCAGATGAAGCTAGACTAAATGGTGTTGCCTTTGCAATAAGAACTACACTCGCAAAGGAGCTCTCCAACGTACCTACTGGCATAACCGACCGAATGATCAGTATGCGCCTTAAGCTTCAAGGAGGTGGGAACCTAACTATCATAGGAATCTACGCACCAACTATGACAAACGATGACCTTGAAAAAGATAAATTCTACGAAGAACTAAACACTGCATTGACAAAGGTTCCCAAAGGGGACAAATTAGCCCTGCTCGGCGATTTCAACGCACGTGTGGGAACGGACTACACATCCTGGCGTGGCATAATAGGAAGGCATGGACTGGGTAAATGTAACTCAAACGGAATAAGGTTACTAACTCTATGTGCTCAACACAATCTGTGCATTTCTAACACAATGTTTAGACAAAAAACTAAATACAAAACCACATGGCAGCACCCCAGATCCAAGCAATGGCACATCATTGACTACATCATTGTCCGTCAGAGAGAAGCAACAGATGTTCATATAACTAGGGTGAAACGAAATGCAAACTGTTGGTCTGACCACAGATTACTGGTATCTAGCATGCAACTCCAGATAGCTAAACCCAGAAGAAATCAAAAAAGAATTCTTAGACAATTAGATATAAGGAAACTCAAGATCCCGGAAACACACAAAAACCTTCAAGATCAAGTAAACACTATATGTGAAGAAACACAGGAAGTGAACTCCCCAACCGAGTGGGGTAAATTCTCAAAGAAGCTGTACAATGCGGCTAAAGGAAGCTTAGGGCTCAAAACCAGCCAACACCAAGACTGGTATGATGAAAACAACGACGAACTAATGCAAGCTCATAAAGCATACAGAGCAGCATTGAGAAAATGGGACAAGAATCAACAGAGCCCCAGACAAAAGCAAGAAATGCATGATGCGCATGCG
This sequence comes from Tachinus rufipes, assembly GCA_963932245.1. Classification (NCBI taxonomy): domain Eukaryota; kingdom Metazoa; phylum Arthropoda; class Insecta; order Coleoptera; family Staphylinidae; genus Tachinus; species Tachinus rufipes. Next base: position 3,304,726 of record OZ010750.1, read on the forward strand.
AATCTAAGACAACTAACACGGCTGATAAAAGATAAATGGTGGCAAGAAAGGGCACAGGAACTACAATCCCTGGCGGATACGAACCAAATAGGGCAATTCTACGAAAAGCTGAATCAAATATGCGGCCCCATTAGACGTAAAAGTGTACCAATAAACGCAACAGACGGAAGACGCCTTACGGATAAGCAGGAAATACTAGGAAGATGGGTGGAACATTACAAATCCCTTCTAAACGCAAACAACTCAGCGGATATGGAATACATTAACAACCTACCAGAAAAGACCCAATGGGAAGAACTCGACGATCCTCCAGTACTAGAGGAAGTAGAAAAAGCCATCACTCAACTCAAGAATGGGAAAGCAACTGGAAGTGATGGAATACCCGCAGAAATCTACAATGAAGGTGGAAAGCCGCTTCAACAGAAGCTACTAAATTTTGTAAAGCAAATGTGGACAACGGAGCAAGTACCACACGAATTTAAAATGTCCACAATATGTACGCTATATAAGGGCAAAGGCAGTACGTCGGAGTGTAACTCTTACAGAGGTATATCTCTATTGGATGTCGCTGGCAAGATCCTAGCTAGAATATTATTAAATCGTCTGCAACCAATGGCAGAGCAAATCCTTCCAGAGACTCAATGCGGTTTTAGAACAAACCGAGGCACATGTGATGCAGTATTCACTATACGTCAGCTCCAAGAAAAAAGCGTGGAACAATACCAACCACTATTCATGTGCTTCGTCGACCTAGAGAAAGCTTTTGACTGAGTCCCCCGGGAAGCTTTATGGATAGTCTTAAGGAAACTAGGGTGCCCAAGGAAGTTTCTAAATATGATCAAACAACTTCACATAGGCATGGAATGCAAGGTTCAACATAATGGTGAACTGTCACCAGACTTTGAAGTCACCGCCGGAGTAAAGCAAGGATGCGTTTTAGCACCTACTCTGTTTGCACTCTACTTCAGTGTCGTTATAAGACAAGCTCTTAATGACATGTTTGATGCCATCCACATGAAATATCGATATGATGGCGGGCTGTTCAACCTATCCAGACTACGAGCTTTCTCAAAAACCCAACTCACCAGAGTCATCGAAATACTGTTCGCAGATGACGCCTGCCTAGTAGCGGATTCCTTACTAGCCCTACAAGAGAGCATCACAAGACTCAACAACTCATGTGAACGTTTTGGATTAAAAATAAACTACGGAAAAACTGAAGTTATGCAACAAATACCCCCTAGCAGACCACACAGACCCATGAACATCCAAATAAATGACACCCAACTTAAAGAAGTTAACAGCTTTAAATATCTCGGAAGCACCTTAACTACTGATAATAAAATTGACCAAGAAACAGAGATTTGGAAGGCTAAATCAGAAAATATTTAAGACACACGATGTATCCATAAAAACAAAAATTAAAGTCTATCAAGCCATCATAATACCTACGCTACTATACGGAGCTGAAACTTGGTGTGCCTATAGAAGACACATCGTAAAACTAGACCAATTCCACCAGCGATGCCTCAGATCAATTATGAACATAAAGTGGCACGATTACATCAGGAACTCTGATGTCCTCCGCAGGGCTGATATATTTGGCATTGAAGCCCTTTTAATCAAAACACAGATGCGATGGTGTGGACATGTGCAAAGAATCGGGAATCAACGACTACTGAAACAAACAATGTACTCTGAGCTGTTCTATGGTGAAAGAAAACCAGAAGGTCAAAAAGCAAGATACAAAGACAAGGCGAAGGAAAATATGCAAAAATGCAATATACTACACAGCACATGGGAAAAATGCTCACAAAACCGCAATCTCTGGAAACAACAAATCAACACCAATGTAAAAGACTTTGAAGAAACACGTTTGAAGAACCTGGACATCAAACGTGATCTGTTAAAACAAAAACAAAAGCAGGTCCAAATATACATATTTAACGAAAATGATGAACTCGTATGCTTGCAATGCGGAAGAATTTTCACCAGCAATCGGGGGTATGCAAGCCACCTAAATGCACACGAGAGAACACAAATAAAGGGACAATAATCGCTGTAGCCGTGTCGGCTAGGACCTATTACTGTTCTAGGTTTTTGGCAATCAATGAAAATTGGGTATTTGTGGTCTTAGGTGTCTTAAAGAAATGTTGCTCTACACTGTACGTTAATTTGTCACTGCTGCTGTTTTGGGCTGTTAGAGGTTTTTTGGGGTTGCTTTTTGAGTAATGCGGTTTTGGTCTAGCCGTTGGATCTAGTAGGGTACTTCTAGCACAGTTTGCTTTAGAGTTAAGTACAATGCAGGTGGTTTAATATTATTTGGAGTCATTGTGGTTTTGGCATTCTTTCAGAAAAGTTGGTTTACTTTGGGCGCTAAATTGTCATTGTTACCGTTTTGGACTGGTAAAGGTTTTTTGGAGTTTTTTTTGTGTAATTTGGCTGTTCTGATCTATTTTTTAAGTTATAGTTGAAACTTAAGCAAGCTAAACTATGCAGAATTGGGGAGGAAATGCTTTTCTTTATGGCATATGTTATAGTAACACTTATTAGCTATAAGTATTCCAAGATGACCTCATCCGTAAACTGTGGGACAACTAGGGCTTCTACGTTACTAATTTTAATCTTTGGTAGCACTTATGTTTTTGGAAGTTTGGTCATCTTCAAAATTCTTAAACGATTGAAGACATTTAAGAATTTTAACTATCAAACTACTCAATTTATATAATAAATTATAATAAATTATAAAAATTCAAAATTAATCCCTCAGAAAAACAGATTTACATTTTTAAACGCCCTAATTATTGTTTGAACACATTTAATTTACAAATTTATAAACCGGGTTTATAATTTAAAGGCCGGATTATTAGTTTGACAGAAAAATTTAACAATTTAAAGACCGGATTTAAATTTAAAGACCAGGTTAACAATTTAACTGCAGAATTTGATAATTTAATGATCGGATTAAACTTTTAAAAGCCGGATTTACTCTTTTACAAACTGGATTTTTAATTTAAAGGCTGAATTTATAATTTAGAGATCTGATTAACGATTTGGAAGTAGACTAAATGCATATGTGGTCAAATTTTAACTTTTGAAAGCCACAATTACAGTGTAAAAGCTGGATTTACAATTTGAAAGTCAAATTTACAGTTTGTTAGTAAAGTTTAACACGTTGGTTGCCAAATTTTAAGTTTGGAACACCCGATTTACTATTTTATAGAATGAGTTTATAATATGAAAGCCGGATTAATTGAATTTATTACGTTAGTAGAGAATTTTCAGATTTAAAAGTTGAATTTACAGTTTTAAAGGCCGGATTATAATTTAAAACCAAATTAACTGTTTGACAATAAAATTCAACATTTTAAATGCCGGATTTATAGTTTTAAAGGCCGGATTTACACTTTTATATGCCGGAATAACAGTATTGCAGTAAATTTAAATACGTTGACTGCCGGATTTACATTTTTAATCTAAATTTACAGTTTTAAAGATTGAATTTGAAATTTGAAGGCCGGATTAACAATTTGGTACTCAAATATAACACTATAAATGCGAGATTTACAGTTTTAAATGCCAAGTTTTAAATTTCAAAGCCAAGTTACCAGTTTGATAGTAGAATTTTACATTTTTTGATAGAGCCGGATAGTTTAAAGACCAAATTTATAAATTAAAAGCCGGATTATTAGTTTATTAGTAAAGTTTAATATGTTAATTGCCGGATTTATAATTTAAAAGCCGGATTAACTACTTAGCAGATAAATTTAACACTTTGAAGATTGAATTTACACTTTCAAATAACAAATTTACAGTTTTAACGACCGGATTTATAATCTGAGGACCGGATTTATAGTTTGGCAGTTAATTTTAATACGTTAGTTACCGGAATTTTTGTTTTGAAAACCCGATTAACAGTTTTAAAGACCGCATTGTTAATTTGAAAGCCAGATTAAAAGTTTGGCAGTAAAAATTAATAGTTTGAATGGCAAAACTACATTTTAAAGATAGAAATACTTTTTAGTAATAGTTTAACATACTCTCACTTTTTTTATTAAATCAAATATTGTTAGCTAAATTTCCAGTCAACTTTACAAAATGCTTGGAGGCCGGATTGTCACATTGGCAGTAATATTTAATATGTTGGTGGCCGGAATTACATTTTCTAAAAACTGGTTTGAAAGTTTAATGGCCAGATTCATAATTGAAAGGCAAAACTAACAGTTTGGCAGATCGTGTTTACAAATTATTGATCCAACCTGATAAACGGTGATTTAAAACATTTCTTTTTTTGCTTTGAAGAGGTAAAGATATTTTGATATTCATTTTTTTAATCTTCTCAGTGTGGGTTTGTTGCGGTTTAAAAAAAAAGATAAATGATCCAACTTTTAAATAACCAAAGCAACCTAACTTTCTTTTCTAATAAATTGTTGAAAATATTATTTCCTAGATTTTAAATTAATATAGTAATCATTTTGTGTAAACGAATACAAAATAAAACGTAACATATATTTACATAATCAAGAAATTCTATTAAAATTCTTGTATAATTCCAAGCAAAATGTATGTTTCTGGCGTTTCAGAGAATTTCTACAAAGCGATGAATGATTTTTACATAAAAGCACATCTCATTTAATTTCTTATGTATAAAGTTTCAACAAACTGTAAAAATATAATAGATAAATATAGATTCAAATCATGCATATTTTTCTTACATTTATAAATAAGAGCCTAGCATTTGTCAAGGACCACCCATACAATTTTATTCATATTTTTTTATTTTGTTTCAGGTGAGTTCCAATTCCCATATTTTATACATGAATTATGCAAAGTGAGTAATTTTTGAATTTCATATACATTGCCAAATATTACAAAATTCTTTCTTTTACATAATTAATATGTAATTAAAATTTAATTAGTCTTGTTGATTAATTATTTCTAAAGGAATTCTTTTAATAATATAACAATAATTTTATTGTATTAACAAGATAATTTTAATAGTACTAATTCACATTAATTATCTTAAGGGTCAACTGAGTTCTGTTTTGCATTGTTGAATAAATAAATGGATGTTTCGTAACCCAATTAATTGTATCAGCAAGTAAGCAATTATTTACTCTCATCGCTTTTTTGTATATTGGGCAATTTTTCCCAATGATCGCATCGCAATTAATTTTTCATTTTTTGATTTTGTTTGTTTGTTTGCATATAAAAATATAAAATACATTAAAATTTACACTCTGTTAATTTTATGTTAAGTCAATTCATTTTGGGTTAAATTTATAGGGTTCAATTTGAGTTGGCACTAGGATTACAAATAGATTATATAGGGAATGTGCTGCGACGCGTGTAATCGGTTTATTTTCTTGTCCTCATTTATTTAATATGCAAATAGTCACTTGATAAAAATTCTAATTGGCTTTGTTGTTTTTTATGTATCCCATCAGAAGTGATTGTATTAGAATATTCTAGCAGCGCTCGAGAAAATATTAACGATGTTAAAATTGTTATCGTAGAAATAATTGAGAAATAAAGTAAAATTAATTGATTCCTAGTACAATTTATATTATATAATTAACTAAGCAAATAATGGCATTCATTGATAAATTTATCATTGGTGGAAGTCTTCTTTTCTTTAAATTAATTTATTTTGTTGTGACCTAATATAATTAGGAAGCGAATTGCGCAGGATCTGCCGAGGATATCGGATGTGACCTAATTAACTCAATCTTTATCTGAGTTTATTCAAACAACAAATAAATGGAAGGTAACAAATGCAATTAATTAAACAAGTTTTACAAATTTATGTATTAACAATACATACATACATTTGTTCTTGTCGAATTCAGAGATGATCAGCAACGACGCAGATGTAGAAATAATTTGTATTTTGTTGGATTTGTTCAACTTTGAGTTGTAGATGATGCTCTATTCGCAGTAACTGTACTTATTTCTATATTATAATACGTTGGTATGGCAATAATATTTATTTGATGATTTGTCATTAGCATGGTATCTGTACGATAGACTAGCATTTCTATCTGGCTAATAAAGTTGTTGTGGTCTCGTAAATTGTATTTTTTTTTTTTGGACGAAGTGAGGTGTTGGCCTCAACTTGAGAATGACTAGCGCATGGCAATACTTTTCGGTATTCTTATCTGCGTTGATTCTGCTGTTAATTTGTTTTTGTCATTGTCACTAATATGGTACTAGTTTGGGGTGGGCTAGTTTTGGCCTTGCGGAATTCACAGTTTGCTGCGGCAACACACGCTGTCTCCGGCTCATCTTTCCCTATACCTTCTTTTTCTGCCCTACTTCCTAAACTGACATCCATCTCTCCTTTTTCCATTCTTGCTTTATTCAGCCTAGATATTTGCTTTGTCCTTAGGTATCTTCTTAGTTTCTAAATTTTTATTAACTTTTTTGTCGTATCCTCTTTCTGTCATAAATATTTTGTGTAGCTCCATTAAATGTATCCCCTTAGGTAGTTTGCCAGGTATACTTTAAGAATCTTTGTTTGGAATTAGTTCTTTGTGTCTCTTGGTTGCCAGATATACTCTGACTATTTCGAAAGTTGCATTGTCTGTCAACCTCGAGATGGCCGTATAGAAATTGCTTATTCAATTTATTCAGTTTGCAGTTCTTTTTTTTTTCTTCTTTTTCTGCAATATTGGTTGGTACTAATGTTTTAGTAAATGTTCTTCTATTGTCTATCCTTTTACCGTCCATTCTTTGGTAGGCATAATTGTCTTGGCTTTCTTTGTTTTTTGCTTTTATTTAGCTTCTTGCTCATTCTTTCTTTGTTTTCTGTGGCTTTTGATCTGTGTGTTTTCTTCTATTTTGGTTTATCTAAATTTTAAAGTTTTAAACTCTTCTATCATTTTTGTTAGTACTGTCGTTGCATAGTTTCTTAGTTCTCTCCATTTGTTTTTGTCACTCGGGCGTCTATTAATGATTGTGGATTTGATGATTTTAATTTCCAATACCTTTTCTAACTTTTTTTTACCTTCCTCCCACGCTTTGCACTCTACTAGCGTATGTTCTTCGTCGTCATGCGTGTCTTATTGACATTTTTTGTAAATACTTACCAAAGGTTTTGATGTTTGATGGAGACCGAGCCCAGTTTACAGCGATGCAGCTTCAGAGTTAGTTAGCCAACTTTGTCTTGTCAAAGTTAGCAGCAATTTATAATGACGAAAGACAAAACTATGAGTCTTGAAAGTCAGGACAAGTGGTTCTAGTCAATCTTAAAAAAATTTGGAATTTTCAAAAATTGAGTGAAAAGTCGATTTTTTTCGTTTTTTGCGATTTGCAAAAAATCAAACAAAATTGAAATTTTTAAAAATTGAGTGAAAAGCCAAAATTTTTTTGTTTTTTTTTGCAATTTTGTCGGTTTTTTTTGTTTTTAAAATCCAAAATTTCTTTGTTTTTTGCGATTTGCATGCGATCAAACAAAATTGAAATTTTCAAAAATTGAGTGAAAAGTCGATTTTTTTTCGTATTTTTGCGATTCACAAAAAATCAAACAAAATTGAAATGTTCAAAAATTGAGTGAAAAACCAAAATTTCTTTGTTATTTTTGCGATTTTGTCGGTTTTTTTTGTTTTTAAAATCTAAAATTTCTTTGTTTTTTTTTGCGATTTGCATGCGATCAAACAAAATTGAAATTTTTAAAAATTGAGTAAAATGTTGATTTTTATTTTTTATTTTTTTGCGATTTGAATGCGAACAAGCAAAATTGAAATTTTCAAAAATTGAGTGGAAAGTCGATTTTTTTGCGATTTGCGCATGCAACAAGCAGAAATTAAACTTTTCAAAAATTGAGTGAAAAGTCGTTTTTTTTGTTTGTTACGCGTTTTGCATTAAATAAAAAAAAATGAAATTTTCAAAAATTGAGTGAAAAGTCATTTTTTTTTCGTTTTTTTTTGCGATTCGCATAAAATCAAACAAAATTGAGTGAAAAATTGAAATTTTCAAAAATTGAGTGAAAAGTCAAAATTTTTTTGTTTTACGCTTTTTGTATAAAATCAAAGAAAATTGAAATTTTTAAAAATTGAGCGAAAAGTCAAATTTTTTTCGTTTTTTTGCGATTTGCATGAAATCAAACAAAATTGAAACTTTCAAAAATTGAGAGAAAAGTCGAAATTTTTTTGTGTTTTACGCGTTTCGCATAATATCAAAGAAAATTGAAATTTTCAAAAATCGAGCGAAAAGTTAAATTTTTTTCTTTTTTTTTGCGATTCGCATGAAATTAAAATTGAAATTTTCAGAAATTGAGTGAAAAGTCGATTTTTTTTCGTTTTGTACGCGTTTTGCATGCAAATAGTCAATCTTAAAAAAAAAAAAAATTTTAAAAATTGAATGAAAAGTCAATTTTTTTTTGTTTTTTTGCGATTCGCAAGGAAACAAGCAAAATTGAAATTTTCAAAAATCGAGTGAAAAGTTGATTTTTTTTTGTTTTTAACGCTTTCTGCATGCAAATTGTCAATTTTGAATCAAATTGAAATTTTCAATATTCATTGAAAAGTTGTTTTTTTCTGTTTTTTACGCTTTTTACATGCAATTAGTCAATCTTGAAAAAAAAAAATCAAAAATTTTTTGCGATTTGCTTTTTTTTTTTATTTCCAAAAAATGTTTTAGATTTACCAAAAGTAGTTTTGACCCTAGAACCATTTGAAGCAATGTCTAGACCATGCTTGGCTCAAATATTAAGATATTATTTTGACAATTGTTACCTCAGCATGACTATATGCACGAGAACGATTAATAATTTTTTTCTTAATTTTCAAAAAATTCCAAAAATATGTTTTAGATTTACCAAAAGTAATTTTGTGCTTAGAACCATTTGAAGCAATGTCTAGACTATGCTTGGCCTGAATATTAAGATATAATTTTGACAATTGTGACCTCACCATGATTATATGAACGAGAACGATTAATAATTTGTTTTATAATTTTCAAAAAATTTCAAAAAATGTTTTAAATTCACCAAAATTAATTTTGAACCTAGAACTAATTTAAGCAATGTTTTGGCCACACTTGGCTTAAATATTAAGATATAATTTTGACCATTGTGACCTCAGCATGATTATATGCACGAGAACGATTAATAATTTATTTCATAATTTTCAAAATAATCCAAAAAATGTTTTAAATTTACCAAAATTAATTTTGAGCCTAGAACCATTTTAAGCAATGTCTAGACCACATTTGGCTTGAATACTAAAATATTATTTTGACAATTGTGACCTCAGCATGACTATATGCATGAGAACGATCAATAATTTAATTCATAATTTTCAAAAAATTTCAAAAAATGTTTTAAATTTACCAAAATTAATTTTGATCTTAGAACCATTTTAAGCAATGTCTTGACCATGCTTGGCCTGAATATTAAGATATTATTTTGACAATTGTGACCTCAGCATGACTATATGCACGAGAACGATTAATAATTTAATTTATAATTTTTCAAAAATTTCAAAAAATGTTTTAAATTTACCAAAATTAATTTTGATCTTAGAACCATTTTAAGCAATGTCTTGACCATGCTTGGCCTGAATATTAAGATATTATTTTGACAATTGTGACCTCAGCATGACTATATGCACGAGAACGATTAATAATTTAATTTATAATTTTTCAAAAATTTCAAAAAATGTTTTAAATTTACCAAAATTAATTTTGATCTTAGAACCATTTTAAGCAATGTCTTGACCATGCTTGGCCTGAATATTAAGATATTATTTTGACAATTGTGACCTCAGCATGACTATATGCACGAGAACGATTAATAATTTAATTTATAATTTTTCAAAAATTTCAAAAAATGTTTTAAATTTACCAAAATTAATTTTGATCTTAGAACCATTTTAAGCAATGTCTTGACCATGCTTGGCCTGAATATTAAGATATTATTTTGACAATTGTGACCTCAGCATGACTATATGCACGAGAACGATTAATAATTTAATTTATAATTTTTCAAAAATTTCAAAAAATGTTTTAAATTTACCAAAATTAATTTTGATCTTAGAACCATTTTAAGCAATGTCTTGACCATGCTTGGCCTGAATATTAAGATATTATTTTGACAATTGTGACCTCAGCATGACTATATGCACGAGAACGATTAATAATTTAATTTATAATTTTTCAAAAATTTCAAAAAATGTTTTAAATTTACCAAAATTAATTTTGATCTTAGAACCATTTTAAGCAATGTCTTGACCATGCTTGGCCTGAATATTAAGATATTATTTTGACAATTGTGACCTCAGCATGACTATATGCACGAGAACGATTAATAATTTAATTTATAATTTTTCAAAAATTTCAAAAAATGTTTTAAATTTACCCAAATTAATTTTGAGCCTAGAACCATTTAAAGCAATTTCTAGACCACACTTGGCTTAGTAGGAATAGTAGGATATTGTTGTAACAATTGTGTCCTCAACATGACTATATGCACGAGAAAGATTAATAATTTGTTTCATAATTTTCAAAAAAATTTAAATATACCAAAATTATTTTTGAACCTAAAACCATTTTAAGCAATGTTTAGACTACGCATGGCTTAAATATAAAAAAAATATTTTATTAACAAGCAAAATTGAAATTTTCAAAAACCGAGTGAAAAGTCGATTTTTTTTTGTTTTTAACGCGCGCAAATAGTCAATCTTGAAAAAAAATTAAATTTTTAAAAATTAAGTTTTTTTGCGATTTGCATGCGAACAAGCAAAATTGAAATTTTCAAAAATTGAGTGAAAAGTCAATTTTTTTTTTGTTTTTTACGCTTTTTGCATGCAAATAGTCAATTTTGAATCAAATTGAAATTTTCAATATTCATTGAAAAGTTTTTTTTTTGTTTTTTACGCTTTTTACATGCAATTAGTCAATCTTGAATAAAAATTCAAAAATCAAGTTTTTTTGCGATTTGCATGCGAACAAGCAAAATTGAAATTTTCAAAAATCGAGTAAAAAGTCAATTTTTTTTCCGTTTTTTACGCATTTTGCATGCAAATAGTCAATTTTGAATCAAATTGAAATTTTCAATATTCATTGAAAAGTTGTTTTTTTTGTTTTTTACGCGTTTTGCATGAAATCAAACGAAATTGAAATTTTCAAAAATCAAAAATTGATTTTTTTTCTCTAGTAACATGTGTTGCGTTGGTTGAACCTGTGAACCAAATTATTAGATGGCACTGACAATGTCTAAAAGCTTGATATTTAGGTGCTTTATTCTCATTGATAGTCAGTTATGCAGACAACATTAGCGTCACAAACTAACAGTTTGATCTCCAAAATATAACTAAATAATAACTTGTTTTTTATTCACCAAGATGATTTAAAAGTCACCTAATGAGCCGTTGCCGTCTTGGAGCTACGTAATTTAGCTATAAAATGCACAATAAAGAAGATATTTATGATGGTATAGACAAAACCATTGAACAAGGTACATTTGCCCTACAGTAGGTATTGCGGTGGTTGGTCCTGGGAGCAAAAATGACAACTTTTAAAAATTGACATTGATGCAGTTGAGCTTGGGAACTTTATTCATCATTTTTAACACGGAACCATGACAATGTTAAAATCCTGAACAATATGCGCTTGCCCCACAGCGGGTATTACGGCGGTTTAACCTCGTAACAAAATTTTAATCACTTTTCTTATAGTAGGTATTGTGGCTGTTGAGGTTGTTAACTAAATTACAAGATGGCGAGGCGTTTGAGACTAAGAACTAAATTTGAAATTGATTATTAAAAAAAATTAGGCCATTAGTAATCAGTTTTATTTATTTTAAAACTAGTTTTTTTTTGTTTATTTTGGGGACCAGACTCAAACGCCGTAATACTTACGGGTGGATTACACCTTACGGTACAAACACAGTTTAAAAAAAACAAAAAATTACATTTTTTTTTAAATTTTGGGAATTAAATTAAATTCAGATGCTAGGCATACTGATAAAGAGTGCATACCTTGAAACACCACTGTATGTGCCTCACTTTAGGCGGAGAAGCAATTTACATAAAATATATCCATTAATATGATGGATATAGTTGCTTAATAATATTACAATTTTAATTTTTGTTAACAACACAAATCTATAGATATATAAAAATAATTCATTTTTTTTGTAATTATAATCTTTACATAATTTTATTTTTAAAAAAAGCTATTAAAATACTTGCAATTTTAATGGCATTTTTATGATATTATTTACATAGAATTTTAAAAAGATTAAAAAAATTCAATGGAGATGAAAATTGTAGCTGCCTGCATCGTTCCATCTTTCATAAACTATTTATTATAAATACTTCGAATATTGCAATGATATAAGACGCTGCTTATATAATATGTATAATAATGTAATAAGCTATAAATATAATAAATTTTCAAAGTTTTATTCTACTTTTAATGCTGACAAAACTCTACAACAGCTTAACGGCAAGTTTTACGATACTTTATATGCGGAGCCCATTCAATACTTTGCAAATCTACATAATTCAGTTGATGTAATTTAGGAAAATGTGGAATACATTTTTTTTAACGTGTGGCAACTTGAATGTTGAATTATGTAGGGTCGAAGATTCAAAAACTTGCAACTTTCTGCATTTCTCAACTTAAGAGTATCTGACGGTAAGGGTAGCGAACTATTACTGGGGCGGAATTTATTTAATATATTTGGATATTTAATTAATAATTTGAACTAAAAAAAATATTTCAATGTGATTGGTACGAAATATACAATCATTGATTTTGTAAATCTACCAGGCTTAATATTACCTAGTGATGGATTAAATATTGATTTCTAGCAATGCAATATTGGAATGTACGGATCAGTTACAAAAAGCTCTAGAGATATAATAATTATGAGTGATGACAGGTTTGGGATACAATAATCCCAAACTATTTGAACTTATGCTTATGTTCATATGTTTGTAAATACATTTTTTGTTATGGTAAAAATATTTTATATTAACACACTTCAGCAGCTTTTTAACAAAATTTTGAAACTAGTTTTGTAAATTTTTTTTTTTTATATTTATGGTATATAGAATCTGCAATTTTAATTGAAATGTATTTAATTGTCTTGGACTATTTTAATTAAAAAAAAAATAAACTCACATTTAATTTAACAAAAAAATAAAACAAATTATTCTTTTGAACTCTTATAAAGATGGATAGTTTAACTCTCTCTACTTTTAAAAGTTTTGATCAATACTTTTGTATATTTAACGTTTATAATTGAGGTGTAAACCATACACTTTATTTACGCATGCGCGTATTACATCCGCACATGCGTAGTTGGTGTATTAAGCGATATTTTGCATTAGTGCATCTTGTTAACTGTTTTTAGTATGTTTTTAGTATAAAACGTTTTGAGTACAATCATGTAAGCCTTGTCTATGTAATAATAATTGGCTTATTTTTTACATTTTAAGATGAATAAGATTTGTGGATTACAAACATGAATCACGAACGTGAAATACGTTTGTGAATAACGAATGTGGACCACGAACGTAAACCACAAACGTGAACCACAAACGAATACAACGTTTGTGAACTGCAAAAAAGATCCATAAACGTAAATTACGTTTAATTTTTGTCATGTTCCGAAATACAAATGTCAAAATTATATTTATAAAAAGTCATAAATTATTTTAGTTGCAAATCTATAACTTTATTTACAATTGAGTTTCACACTTGTGATATGGGTTATTAAGTATTTTTTAACAGTTTTCTTGATTTAGGAATGAATAGAGTTACGTGGAAGATTGTCTTGTGCAAAAATTGGCGTTTTGGGTTTGGCTAAAAAAATGTTTAAAATATCTATGAACGTGATTGCGGTTTATCAAGTGAACCATTAATTTAAACCACTTTTGGGAATAATTATAAAAAAAATTAAAAGTTATGTTTATGAACCACGAACGTGAATTACGAACGTAAATTTTGTGTATTGTACAAGAAGTAGGGGACTAACTGACGTCAGAAACGTGAACTACAAACGTGAACTGCGAAAGTAAACTACGAACGAATTCATGTTTATTCAAGTTTGCATTTTTTTTTTAAGTTTGAACACAACAACTGTACAATCAAAAAAACCAAACGTGTGATTTGTGGATCACAAACTTAAACCACGAACGTGAACTACGAACGTGAACCACAAACCTAAACAACGTTTGTGAACTGTGAAAGTGAACTACAAACGTGAACAACGTTTTTGTTATGATTGCGTATCTATAAGTTGAATTTTTAATTAACGTCAGGAACGAACAAAATTTTATTTAAATTCAAATTTGCATTTTTTTTAATACAATTATGTAGTCAAACTTTTTTTGACCGCCGAAGAAATATTGATTGAACCTTGATTTTTTACATTTCAAAATGAACTTGTAATTTGTGAATCACGAACATTAATTACGTTTGTGAACAACAAACGTAAATCACGTTTGTAAACTACGTGAACCACAAACGTGAACTACAAACGTGAAGCACAAATGCCAAAATCTTATTTATAAAAGGTTAACAAAATTTTTGATTGCGAATTTATAACTTTATTGCTTGTGAACAACGAACGTGAATTGCGTTTGTGAACTACGAACATAAACCACAAACAGGAATTAAGTTAATGATCCGCGAAAGTAAACCACGAACGTGAAATTGTGTTTGTGAATTACGAACGTGATCCACGAACGTAAACCACAATTAGGAATTACGTTTGTGAACCGCGAAAATAAACCGCGAACGTGAAATACGTATTTGCGTGTTGTAGTCTGAAATACGAATGCAAAATATATTTTTATGAAAAGTTAAAAATTTGAGTTCCACATAGAATAGAATAGAACATGCAATAGGAACTTTTAATTTGTGGATCACGATCGTGAATTTTAAATGTGAATTACGTTTGTAAACCACAAACGTGAAATGTTTGTGAACCGTGAAATAAAATACAAATGCCAAGATCTCGTTTATAAAAGGTTAAAAAAATGTTTTGTTTGCGAATCTATAACTTTATTGCTCGTGAACCACAAGCGTAAACCACGTTTGTGAACTACGAACTACGTTTGTGAAACACCAAAAAAATTTCAAACGTGGAATACATGTTGTGTGTTGTGCTTGACTTTTGATTTTTGTACATTGCAAGATGAACTTTTGATTTGTATATTACGAACGTGAACTAAAAAATGAACCGTAAACATAAACACCTTGTTTGTGAACCGTAAAATACGAATGTTGAAATCTCATTTATGAAAAGTTGGAAAATTGTTTTAATTTTCAATTTATAATTTATTATTTGTGAATAATGAACTTGAACCACGAACGTGAACCACGAACGTGAACCACGAACGTGAACCACGAACGTGAACCACGAACGTGAACCACGAACGTGAACCACGAACGTGAACCACGAACGTGAACCACGAACGTAAACCTTGTTTGTGAACTACACCAATGCCAAAATTATATTTATTAAAGGTTGAAAGTTCAAATACCATTTGCAAAATCGCAAAAAAAACGATAGTTAAACAGAACTAAAAAATTTAAATATAAACGTAATAAATTTGTAAATCACGAACGTGGGCCACGTTTGTGAACACGTTTTTGTGTGTTGTATTTCGAAATACAAAAGCCAAAATTTGATTTATAAACATTTAACATTTGTTTTTATTGCGAGTCTATAACCTTATTTACGAACGTATCTCACCTTTGCAAATTGGGTTATTAAATGCCAAAAACGCAAAAAATGGAAAAATAAAATAACAAATTAACTACGAACCTGAACCTCGTTTGAGAATCACGAACGTGTGCCACGTTAATAAGCTTTGGTTGTAAATCACTTTTTTGAGCTACGATTGTGAATTGAGTCAAGTTCGTGAACCACGAACGTGAATTACGAACTACGAAAAAATGCGTTTTTTGGTTTATAAAAAATAAAAGAATACTTATTTTAAGAACATTGTAAATACTATATTAAAACAATTGCATATTTCTCTAACAAACAAGGTTTTTGATTGCTTTTATTTATGTATAGCACATAGACATTTTGAAAACGTAATAATGTTAGTATAAAGTCGTGAATTTCTCGTGTTTTCCATTGGTGGTGTGATAAAATATAAATAAGTGTGTGAAATTGCGGAATAGGAAACACTTCCGTGGGTGCTGAGAATGTTGTATTTTAAAGAAAATGTGAAGACTTCAGGGCGAAAGGTTCTCGAGTGCGATGGAAAAAATATAGGCGTGTTTTGTTCACGGTAGAGGCAGAGATGACAAAGTGTCTTCTCGGAATCTGTAAATTGATATTTTTAAACGCACATATCTCGGGGAATGGTCCTGCGAATTGGCAATCTGTCTTTTAAAGGTAACAAACTAAAAGCTTAAAGCAGATTTGCGTGTAAAGAATACATTCAATGTAAACAAGTTGTTATTGGATGATTTTTTATACCGCTTTACACATCTCTTTTATCGTGCTAAAGCTAAGAAGTCGACCTTAAATGCTTTTTAATTTCGCATAAAGCTCCACATATATCACTCCACTACTATCGCTATTACATTATTCCGTACTTTCTTCTTTCATTACATTGTTTATTTATTTTCATAGTTATTCCAAATGCGAGATTTATTATCCCTGCACGTGTCAGAAATGGAAGCGCCTCTCTAGACATTTACATTTTAACAAAAGCAAGATATACCTATATATTCATACGAGATAGTAAAAGAAAACTATAAAAGTATTGTTGTGCATTGATAACTTTAACATTTAAATTGAATCGATCTTCATGCAAATCCCATTTATTTATTTTTTATTTAAATGATTTAATTCAATTTTATAAATGTGAAATGGTATTTGTTGTCTTGTTGACTTTTGCACGGAATCAATAATTTATATAACCAGTAACATAAATTTAATTATTTTGGAATTGCATAGATAATGAAAAACATTTTTAGTGGATATGTGTGAAGCAACAATATTATTTCATTTTTGTTATCTAAATTATGTTTTTTTTTTTACTGCCAACAAATTTGATGTGTGAAAATGTGATACAAAATATATTTAAAAATAGTATGTAGTATGTAAATACGTTTTATTGACAGGTATAGCCACTTCACATTTTGTGTTGTATTTTTGACTTTTTGTACAAAGAATTTTGCATTTTTAACAGTTTATGACCGAATGTGAGACTTTCTTTCATCAAGCGAGCAAGCACGTTTATAAATTTATTCTTGGGCACAAGTAAAATAATCCGTATAAATAATTCTTTGCGCAGATATTGATTGGTTTTATGTTGTTGCAAATATATGAGGATGTATGATAATACATAAATATTATTATTTACAAATTAATGTAATCAAATATGCAAAGTTTTTTTTTACATAATTTTAAAATACAAATAAGATAAATATTAATTACAATTTATTTAAGTACAAAAAGTAATAGTAAGCGTTAATCTGCAATGTGAGAGAAAATCTCATGCGCGACCAACGGCGTAAGTTTATGCTTAGCAACTAACGCCGGGTGAAGTTGGCGATAACTGGTGAAACATCGAAAGTAAGGCCAAGAGATTTTTTTTTATTGCTGAAGGAACACCGCTTGCTTATCCGACTTTTGCTTTTGCAATCATATACTCGGTCGGTGTTTAACCTTTAACCGCAAAACACAAAAAATAACGTTAAATGTGGGGGAATGAAATTTGCTTATTCTATATAATTATTAAACAATTTATTAATTTTAATGGTTTGATGCAAGAAATGAAATATAAAACATTTTTATTAAATTATTTTATAATTAGCTCAAAAAATGCTATTATTGCTTGCTTATTATAATACCAATGGTGTGATTGCATGGAATATATAATTTCTAATAAATAAATCTTTGCCGATATATAAATATTATATTATTAGATAAAGTGCAAACTAAGCTGGAAATAATTTATGTGAAATGAAAGGAAGCAAGGTCTTAAAAATTCAATTAGACACCATCTGCAGAGCCCATTCTTATAATCTACAACCCGGATTTAACTCACAATTCTTCCATCAGTCCTTTTTCGCTGTGAGTTATTCCAATCATGAAAACGCACTGTGTTTCGCTATGACATAAAAGCAGTTGGATATTTTAGTAGTTACATTATAACCATCTATAGTAACCCGTTTGTGGTCTAGTTAAATATATGACGATGATGGTAAATTTGTATTGAATTGTCAGGCGATATATCTGCATCTTCTTCAATGGTTTGAATAGTAAGAGCTATGTCGTCTGCAGTTAAGAGATTTTATAAACTAACCAGACGTCGCTTTTTTTGTTGGTTTGTTTTGTTGTGTTTCAATTGAAGTGGACGTCAATTTTTAATTCATTTTCGAGTAGCTCTGAGTGCGTGGCAATTTTCATCACTCGACCATATGTACTTCACTGAGGACGATATATTTATTCAGCTCTTCACATGAGTATTATTTTATTTTATAATCTGTTTTTTTATTTTTTATTTTGCAGTTGGTTGAGTTTAAACGTTTATTGTTTTTAATTCAATGATACACAGATGATTTTATAAAACATAAAACGATAATAAATTTATTTGATATGCATACATCTGTATTAATTGTAGTTTTATATAATTTATTAAATTTATTTATAAAATAAATATAAATTATGTAATTAAATGAAAGAAATATTAATTGAGCTAAATATTAAATTAAGTTCATTAAGAATATTAAATTTTGTTTCTTAGCACTTTGATTAAACTGTGTAAATTGTTGTTGAGGCGCAAATACATTTTAATTAAAAGTAAAATAATATAAATTGTGTATATTTGAATAATATTTTAATGAAACAAATGCAAATAACTACAATTATTTAAATTAATTGATATTAAAATAAAATGCATGTTGACAATTAATTTTATGAAATAGAATACACTTAAAATTAAATTTGTTTAATTGTTATATTTATTTGTTGAATTGTTTAAATTTTTGCGTATATATATAACTTTGATCTATTGGAATTTGATTTTATTTATTGAATTATGATTGATGATACAATCTGAACATTTATTATTAATAGATATTTTGGTATTATTTTTGCTTAATTTTAGAATCACTGCTACAGTTTTTGATGGGTTTGTTGAAGTAAATTCTGAGAAAATTGAGTTGTTGACAGTCCAACTCTATAGATGGGTAAGAAGTAGCAGCTTCAAGTTACTACGTCACGATATACGTGGGTGGATTTAATGTAGTTTGCTGACGATTTGTGGACAGCAAAAAATACTTTGCGTGTTTTGTCTTTGTTCCTTCGAGCTGGTCTAAAAATATGAAGTCTAATAGCGACTTAAAAAGATTTTCTATTAATTTAATTAATCCATTTTTTTTCTTCTTCTTCTTATTCATATTTTCTTTTTCTTCTTCTTTTTCTTCTTCTTCTTATTTTTCTTCTTCTTCTTCTTTCTTCTTCTTCTTTCTTCTTCTTCTTTCTTCTTCTTCTTTTTTTTTGCTTTTTTTTCTTCTTTTTCTTTCTCAGTTTACGTTAGATTATAGCTGTACGAGGTTCTTTCAAACTGTTTTGTCGATTTTGATCTTTTGTGACTTGGTAATTTTTTTTTTTTTTTGTAATCTTTTTTATATTGTTTATCAATCTTTTTTGTGGTTTTTTTCTATTGGGGGTGGTGCTTTTTGATCTCTATTTTAGAAGTTGGTTTATCCAATTTTCTTTCTTTATTGCTAAACCGCTTTATTTAAGTTTGGACATTTGTTGTTTATTATATTTTTGACTCCAGTGCTTCTTTGGATATTCTTGTTTCTTCTTTTGTAGCAGATTTGTAATCGATTAGCCGTCAGTTTTATAGTATTTGGGCAAGTTTAATCAGACGTCCAAGATATACACACTTGTCTTCTTACTTATTCTATAACCTGGTTTTGATCAGCTCAGAGATCATTTTTGGTTTTGGACAAGTTCATATTTAAGCCTACTTGGTTCAAAACAATTTTTACCTACTCTGGTATGTCTAATAAGTTTTTTGGGTCTGGACTGATTAGAACTATATCATCAGCAAACCTTCAGTGATTTAGGTATGTTTATGCTTCTGCCTTTCTATGATAAGTTCTTGAAAATGTTTTCCAGGGCTAGGGTAAATGGTTTAGGTGATATTATATTTTACTCTAGCACTCTTCTATTTATTTTGATTTTATTTATGTGGTCTCAGATAAAATCTAATGTATAGTTTCAAAAATATTCAACATGGTACAATAAAGGAATGTCTAAAACATTAGTTTGCAACATTTTTTGAAAAAAAGTTAAGTTTTTTTGGCTGATTTTGTTGTTGCTAAGTTTTGGCGAAGTTTGACGTAAGCATCGATTGAGTGTTAGATTGGGTAGTCTAAGTTTGTTGTGGTTGGCAGCCGTTTGGCACAGATAGCGTTGTTTTTACCTAGCTTGGCTTTTTTTTATGTTGCTGTGAAGGTTTTTAGGTTTAGAGTACTGGTGTAGTACCGTTTTTGATGGGAAAAAAACCGTGTTGTGTGAATGATCTTCAGATCATTCTGGATGCCGCTTTTGTGCTTACAATTTTTTTTTTTTTGGAGATTGATCCACAAATATTTGTTGAAGATTGGTACATCTGAAAGGTGGCTGGTTGTTCTTCTTTTAGAGTAGCTACGGTAGTGGCACTTGGTTAGGTTAGGTTCCGAGGTCCGTTGGCGTGACGATGGGTTCTTTTTTTTAGGGTAGTGCTGGCGCCTTTCTAGTCTACTTAGTTTTTGTCCAAGACTTTTTTGGTGAGTTTGGGGAAGCATTTTTGGCCTTTTTGGTCATATTTGCGCGTTTTTTTGTATATTTTCTGCTTTTTAGAGATGATGCAGCATTTTGGAATGTTGATGCCCGAAAGTTTAGCTGGAGTGTTGTTTTTGGCTTTCTCTTTGCTAGCTCAGCATGTGTTTTCGGGTTATTGGGGTTTTAGTAGCAGCTGTTGTTTGGGAGATTTTGCAATTGAGCGTTTGTTTAGTTTGGGTATGTGGACTAATATTAGTAGACAATTTTTGGTGGTTTAGAGGCTTTTTGGGGGAGACATTTGATTAGATGGAATAAGACTCCACTTGAGGCATAGATTGGTTTTGGACATTAAGAAACTTCAAACATTTTAGGAGCAACGGGTTTGGGTATAACTATTGTATACAAACAAAATCATCAAATTTGGTCTAACTTGAATTGTGTTAAAAAAAATATTTTTGGTTTTTAAACTTTACACAAAAAACAAGAAAGATTTTGGTAAAGATTTATGGTTAGGTTAGCTTTGAAGTCTGTTGGCATAAAGATGGTTTTTTTTATGGGGTTGCCACCACCCTCAGGTTTGCACATGATTTTTTTTGTCAGGTGGCGCATCAATTTGGGCGATTTTGTTGCTAACGCCTTTTTTAGTTTTTTGGTCATACCCAGTCTTTTTCTTCTTATTTTTCTTTTTGTTTTCTTTGCTGTCTTGCGATTTTTTTGCAATCAGCTGAGTTTGTAAGAGAACAATAATTTATTGCTTTCTCAGTTTGTTTGTTAGCATTTTTTTTGTGATTTGTTGGCATTGACAATTGTTTTTTTTTTTCTATTTTCATTTTTTTTGTGGAACGTTTCTATGAGAATTTTTGTTTTCTATTTTGTAGGTTGTAAATTGTTTTTTTTGGACGTGTCGTGTCAAGAAACACTACACAAAAAAATATTTTAAAATGATTTTTGGAAGAATTGGCTTTTAAAACTACAAACAATCAAAATGTCTTAAATTTGTTATAGCCTAAAGCTGTTTCAAGCCAAAAACATCATTAAATCTTTTGCAAAACTAGGAAAATTTTTGGAAGAATTAGTTTTGACAATCAAAATGTTTTCAGTTTTGTTTTAGTTAAAAACTTGATCAAATCTTGTGCAAAATTAGGAAGAATTTATTTTCAAAAGATACTTTGTAAAATTTGGTCCTTAAAACTTCAAACAATCAAAATGTCTTCATATTTTGTATAGTTCCAGGTTATTTGGAAGAAAAAACATTCACTTTCAAGACATACTTGTACGAGTTAGTTTTGGGGACTTTTATATGATTATCCAAAGTATTCTGAAGCTAAAAAATTAAAGGTTATTAGAATCAAAAAACTTTATTAAACCTTGTATGAAACTAGGAGAATTTATTTATTTTATATGCATAAGTTTTCTGGGATTTAAATAATCAAAATGTCTTTAACTTTAGTTTTATATTTTGATACTCCAAAGTATTCTGAAGTCTAAAGCGTCAATAAATTTTTATGAAATTGAAGAACAAATACATTTTCCAGACGTATTTTAGTTGGATTTACTTCTTAAGACCTCAAATAGTAACGAAATGATCAATTAACTCAAAGATTTTGATTGTCAAGGTAGTTTGAAGTCAAAAACATGATCAAAACTAGGAAGAATTCAGTTTTAAAGTGTATTTTGAAAGAATTAGTACTTCAAACTTCAAACAATTAAAATGTCCTAAATTTTTTATAGTCCGAAACTGTTTGAAGCCTAAAACATCATCAAACCTTGTGCATAACTAGGAAAATTTTACTTTTAAAACATTTTGAAAGAATTGGTCCTTAAAACTTAAAATATACAAAATGTTTTGAATTTTGTTATAGTGTACAAAAACCTTGTGCAAAAACTTTTAAAATAAATTTAAAAAAAAATTGGGTTTTGAAACTTTAAACAATCAAAATGTCTTCATATTTTGTATAGTCCGAGGTTATTTGGAATCAAAAACATTCACTTTTCCGAAGTATGGACGAATTAGTTTTGGGGATTTTAATAAGCAAAATATTTTTAACTTTTGTTAATGATTTTGATCATTCTAAATATTTGCAAGTCAAAAAATTAAGTTATTAGAATCTAAAAAATATTATTAAAAATTTATTTCTATGGCTTATTTTATATGCATTAGTTTTTTGGGCTTCAAATAATCTAAAAGTTTTGAACTTTAGTTTAAGGTTTTGATTGTCCAAAATATTCTGAAGCCTAAATCAACAGTGAAAAAAAATTACTTTTTAGACGTATTTTAGCTGGATTTGTTTTTAAGACTTCAAATAATGACGAAATGATCAATTAACTTTAAACATTTTGATAGTCAAGGTTGTTTGAAGCCAAAATCATTATCAGAACTAGGAAGAATTCAGTTTTAAAGTGTATTTTGGAAGAATTGGTATTTCAAGCTTGAAACAATCAAAATGTTTTAATTTTTTTATAGTCCGAGGTTGTTTGAATACAAAAATTGCATTGTGGAAGATTTGGTTCTTAAAACTTTAAATAAACAAAATGTTTTGAATTTTGTTATAGTGCAAGGTGGTTTAAAGCCAAAAATCTTATCAAACTTTCTGCAAAATTAGGAAGAAAACAATTTTAAAATATATTTAAAAAAATTTTGCTTTTGAAACTTTAAACAATCAAAATGTTTTAATATTTTGTATAGTCCGAGGTTGTTTGGAAGCTAAAACATTAACTTTCAAGGAATACTTTGTACGAATTAGTTTTGGGCACTGCAATAATTAGTTTTTTTTTTAACTTTTTTTAAAGATTTTGATAATCCAAAATATTCCGAAGCCAAAAAATTAAAGCTTATCAGAATTTAAAAACATTATTAAACTTTGTATGAAATTAAGAGAATTTACTTCTAAAGTTTATTTTATATGCTTTAGTTTTTTGGGCTTCAAATAATCAAAATGCTTTCAACTTTAGTTTTAGATTTTAAGAGTCCAAAGTATTATGAAGCCTGATACATCACCAAATTTTAATTAAAATGAAGAACATTTACTTTTTAGAAGTAACTTTATCTTTAAAATTTTAAATAATAACGAAATCAACAATTAACTTAAAGATTTTGATAGTCAAGGTTGTTTGAAGCCAAAAACATCATCAAAACTAGGAAGAGTTTTGTTTTAGAAGAATTGGTACTTGAAACTTTTAACAATTTAAAAATTTTAAGTTTTTTATAATCCGAGGCTGATTGAAGCCTAAAACATTATCAAACTTTGTGCAAAATTTAATTTTAAACTACATTTTGGAAGAATTGGTCTTTAAAAGTTCAAATAAACAAAATGTCTTGAATTTTGTTATAGTCCAAATTTGTTTAAAGCCAAAATTAAGAGCAATTTACTTTCAAAGTATATTATAAAAAGTTTGGGTTTTGAAACTTTAAACAATTAAAAAATCTTTATATTTTGATAATCCAAAATTGTTTGGAAGCAAAAACATTCACTCTTAAGTCATATTTTGTACGAATTAGTTTTGGAAACTTTAATAATAAAAATGTTTTCAACTATTGTTAAAGATTTTGATAATCCAAAATATTTTGAAGCTAAACCTTTAGAATCGAAAAACATCATTAAACCTTGTACGCAACTAAAATAATTTACTTAATTTATACGCATAAGTTTTTGGGCTTCAAATAATAAAAATGTCTTCTCCTTTAATTTTAGATTTTGATAGTCCAAAGTAATTTGAAGTTAACAAATTTTGATTAAAATGAAGAAAAATTGACTTTTTAGTCGTATTTTAGTTGAATTTACTTTTAAGACCTCAAATAGTAACGAAATGATCAATTAACTCAAAGATTTTGATTGTCAAAGTTGTTTGAAGTCAAAAACATGATTAAAACTAGGAAGAATTCAGTTTTAAAGTGTATTTTGGAAGAATTGGTACTTAAAACTTCAAACAATTAAAATGTCTTACATTTTTTATAGTCCGAGGTTGTTTGAAGCCAAAAACATCATCAAACCTTGTGCAAAACTAGGAAAAATTTATTTTTAAAGACATTTTGGAAAAATTGGTTTCTAAAAATGTTTTAAATTTTGTTATAGTGCAAGATTGTTTAAAGCCAAAAACATTATCAAACCTTGTGCAAAATTAGGAACAACTCACTTACAAAATATATTTTGAAAATTTTGTTTTTTGAAACTTTAAACAATCAAAATGTCTTTATATTTTGTATAGTCTGAGGTTTGGAAGCAAAAACTTTATCAAACCTTGTACAAAATTAGAAAGAGTTTACTTTTAAGGCATAGTTTGTACAAATTACTTTTGCTGACTTTAAAAATCGAAATGTGTTCTTTTGTTAAAGTTTTTATATGTCCAAAATATTCTGAAGTCAAAAAATTAACAGAACATGATAAGAAATTTATTTTCTAGACGTATTTTGTATGAATTCATTTTTGGGACTTTAACTATTAAACCAATTTTTAATAAATTTAAGGATTTTGATAGTCTAAGGTCAATAAAAACCAAAAATTTATTAAACCTTGCACAAAATTAGGAAAATTTATTTTTAAAGCTTATTTTGTATGAATTAGTTGTTTGGGCTTTGAATAATCAAAATGTCTTCAATTTTATTTAAAGATTTTGATAATGCAAAGTATTCTGAAGCCTAAAACATTAACAAATTTTGATTAGAATGAGGAAGAATTTATTCTCCAGACACATATGGGTTTATTTTTAGGACTTCAAATAATAACAAAATCATCAAATAATTTGAAGATTTTGAATGTCAAGGTAGTTTGATACCAAAAACATGCATAAATTTTGTCCAAAATTAAGAACAATTTACTTTCAAGTATATTTTGAAAAAAATGGTTTTTAAAACTTTAAACAATCAAAATGCCTTCAATTTTTGTATAGTCCGAGGCTATTTGAAAGCAAAAATCTTAAACAAAATTAGGAAGAATTTATTTTCAATGCATAGTTTGTACGAATTAGTTTTTGGGACTTTATTAATCAAAGTATTTTCAACTTATGTTAAAGATTTTGATAATCCAAAGTATTCTGAAGCCAAAAAGTAAACAAAATTTGGTTAAAAAGGTTTTTTTTACGTATTTTGGATGAATTTATTTGGGACCTCCATTAATAAATCTTTTTTTAATTAATTTAAAGATTATAATAGTCAGGTTATTTGAAGCCAAAAACATTAAACTTTGTACAAAATTCTACACTTCTAAGGTATTTTTGGTATAAATTACCTTTTTGGGCTTCAAATAATTAAAATCTTTTAATTTTAGTTAAAGATTTTGATAGTCCAAAGTATTCTGAAGCCTAAAGCATCAACAAATTTTGATTAAAATGAAGAAGAATTTACTTTCCAGACATATTATGTATTTATTTTTAGAACATCAAATAATAATTTAAAGATTTTGATAGTCAAAGTTGTTTGAAGCCAAAAATTTGATCAAACCTTGTACAAAATTAGGAAGAATTCACTTTTTAGGTTTATTTTGGACAAACTAATTTTTGGGGCTTTAACAATCAAAATATTCATAACTTTTGTTAAAGATTTTTATAGTTTAAAGTATATTGAAGCCAAAAAGATCAACAAATTTTGATTAAAGTAAGAACGAATTCACTTTCTAGACTATTTTTTATAAATTTATTTTTGTAGCTTAAGATTGTTTGAAGCAAAAAACATCATCAAACGTTGAGCAAAATTAGGAAGAGTTTACTTTTTAGTTTTAATTTGTATGAATTAGTTTTAAAGGCTTTAAATAATCAAAATGTCTTAATCTTTTTTAAAGATTTTTATAGTCCAAGATAGTTTGAAGGTATTAGTTTTTGTTTTGCGGCATTTTTTTGCTGTTTTTCAACTTTTTGGTGAAACTTTTGATTAAGTGAAATGGAAACTTATTGTATGCGTGTTTTTAGTTATAGTTGCTTTGAAGCATTTTGGTATTACGGCCCGGTGTGTGTTTAAAATTTAAAAAAAAAAGTTTCTGGTTCAAAGTTTTGAAATTTTTTTTTTCGAAAAAGTGCCGATCAAGTTTTTTTTATGACAAAGTAGTCACGCGGTATGGATGATTTGATAGGGTTAAGAACGTTCTAGATTTTGGGCCTGGGGACTATTTTACACAAACAAATTTATCTTGTTTTGGTCTATCTTGATTATTAACTAAATTTGGGGGTGTCTAAAAAGAGAAAAAAGTTTATGGTTAAGTACAGATTGTTTGGATCTAACTAAATATGGATATTAAAATATCATAAACCGTACAAATCAAAACACAAACTAACAAGGCGGAGCGCTACGAATAGTTACAGAGCAACTTGCCAACTGTTCTTTAATATTTTATAAAACAAAATCAAATTAGAAATGATATTAAAATATAATTTAAAATGCTTTTATGATTAAAGCAGGGTAATATCGGGTTACGCTAATTAACTTCACACGAACAGCAAAAAAAATATCAATAGGTAAAATATTACAGGACAGGAGTGGCTGACGCGAATGTAATATGCGAACGGCAGTCTTTTTGAGCTACAGTGCATCGCTTCGGAGCGAAGTAGAGGAGCGAAAACCTCGCATTATAAAATAATAAAAGTATTACACGAAAAATTTAACTTATTAATAAATTTAATTTATTTATAAAAATAATTATTATAATTAAAACCTCACGTGATATTACCCAAATTGTATTTATTGTTTAACTAATTATCAAAAGTTTTATTTGTATAATCAGATTTTATTAACATGTGGTAACAATAAAAACAAAAAGTTTAAGCTCGTGTTTACAATCCAATTAATTAGAGTCACATTTTGTTTGTTAGTTTACCAGTTTAGAATTCATACAAATTATT
Organism: Tachinus rufipes; assembly: GCA_963932245.1. Lineage (NCBI taxonomy): Eukaryota > Metazoa > Arthropoda > Insecta > Coleoptera > Staphylinidae > Tachinus > Tachinus rufipes. Next base: position 3,332,312 of record OZ010750.1, read on the forward strand.
TGCGGGAGTTTTCATTCAACACAAATTCATAGGATACGCGTGGACATACCGTTTATAACATTGGTTTTTATAAAGTTTATGATACATGGAAACTTTATATGATAAAAATGTTTGAATTATAATTTGCAACATGCAATTCAAACATTAATATTTTGGCAAATATAATCGTCTCTTATCACAAAATAAATCGCCCATTTATGATTATTCATGGATAATCTACACGAGATACGAAATGTCTATAAAAATGGGACTTTCACACAGTTTATACATTATCGCATGTCACTCGAAAACTTTAAACTGGGCCTATATAAGCCATTATAAAAAAAAATCCGAATCTACATTAAATTGCCCTTCTTTAAGCGATTCGTTCCGATTTGAGGACGACGAATTCGAGATAAACACTTTACTTTGAAGTTGAAATGGATTCAATTTTTATTGACATAAGCAATACAAATATTAACAAATGCGTTTACACTTTTTAAATAAACCATTAAATTAACTTCTTTGCTATTAAATAAAGAAATATGAGAATCATTAAAGTTAATATGAATTCAATTTCTGTAATGTTAATAATAATTCGTAATATGTTTCTCTGTAATTGCAAAATGCGGAACATATACGGTTACTTTTCGAAACTACTAAACTTATTATTTTTATTGAACAGAAGGCACAAACTCTGCAGCAAATTTTAACTTAAACTTCTACAAGTAGGGTTCAGAGTTGTATATATATATATATTTATATTATGCAGTGCACTTTATATTGCTTTGCGATATATGTTTACTCCTATTATGTTTACGCATAAATCATGAAATCCAACAGAATATAAATAAATGCGATTTATTGCATTCATTTTAATATTGCAGTTGATAAAAGTGACAGATAACGTAACTAATGTTACTTTACTTGTCTTGTAAAATACAAATTGAAATTAAATATTGGATGATATTATTATTGGAATTCTGTTTGTCAGTAGTTTGTAAGTTTAAATAAATGGTAGAAAATTCTTTATTTTTTTTCAAAAAAATTGGAAGCACACGTATATTGGAAGACCTCAGTGGAGTACTCAGAATTTTTGATCTAACTGCAAAATATTGAGCTCTCTCAGAGATAGTTTAAAAAAAACGTATACATTTTTTAATATTTTTTAGAATTTGAAATAAACGTTGGAAGCCGTCTTGTGGGGCCTCTTGCATTGCAAATTTTTGTTTACAAGTACTTACGCTACTGGTCGACTATTATACAGGGTGCGGCAGGGAAACTTGCTGATTTGAAAGGTCAATAAAAGAAAAAGTATTTCACATATTGATTTAATTCGTTTTTTATTGTATTGTACACATTCTGAATTTTTGTTTTAAGTGGTTTTAAAAATAACATCAGACAAATGGCGGCCCTCATTAGTGATACACCGATTTACCCGCAGTTTGAAGTTCCGCTCCACTCTTTTGAGCATATCGACGGGAATGTTGGCGATGGCTTGGCGAATGTTGTCTTTCAGGTGTTGCAGGGTCCGTGGTTTGTCATTGTAAACAATGGATTTGAGGTATCTCCATAAAAAGAAGTCACAGGGAGCCAAATCGGGGGAGCGCGCCGGCCACAGTACGTCACCCCTCAAGGAGATTGTGGAAGTGTTTCCTATTGAAATTTTTGCTGTGTGTGCTGTGACTTCGTTCTGCTAGAACCATACGTTCCCAAGTTCTATTTCTTCAAGTTTGGGGAGAAAAAATGCTTCAATAATTTTTTTGTAGCGAATTGCGTTTACAGTAATGTGTTCTTCTTCCTCGAAAAAGTAAGGCCCAATTATCGCAACTCTCGACAATGCACACCACACAGTAACACGTTTACAATGAAGTGGCTTTTTATGAAGTTTACGGGGATTGGCACCACTCTAATAACGCATGTTTTGTTTGTTTACGCAGCCGGGAAGGTGGAAATGGGCCTCATCATTGAAAAACACAAGGGCGTTGTGAGGCAAGTCAAAGCCGCTTTACATGCAGTTTGGCAAGAAACAAAATTTGCACTACAGCAAGTTTGTAGGGATGAAACTTGAGTTTGTTGTGAAAAATTTATCTCACACTGCAATCAGAAATCCCCAGAGCACCTACCTGTTTGCGCGCCGATCGCCGGGGAGAGTGCAAACACGACCACTAAACGGCCATTGGAAAAATAGGCCTTGACGGCAAACGCACGCTCCTCATTTTTCCAACGTATGACTACAATTGACTTGAGCGGTAACAAAACTTTAAGACTCTCTCTTTTGAATGAGACCTTCTTTACCAATTTCTGACCACGTCTTGCTCATTGGCGTTTAATTCAAATCAGTAAGTTTTTCTGCCGCACCTTTAAAGCTATTGCAAGATTAGTTGTAACATTTTTCTTTGCATCTGGAAGCATTTGTGAGCCTTTATATTCAACTGATTATGAGGTTACTCAACTTGGTGAGAGACATGATCTTTCGATTTTTTCGAAGGGTTTATTGGCTTTTGTTGACGCCGGTTCTAGCACTTTGCATGGCGACTTTGCCAACAAATGGCGCCCAACATGGGACAATTGACATCCTTTTTCCAAAACTAATCACTAAGAAAAACAGAACTCCGAAGAAGATAACACGAAGTATATAAAACTGGAAAAAGACAGAAACTCTAAACCCGAAAGCACCCATCAAACCAGAGAAGCACCCAATAAATTAGAGAAGCACTTAAGCACTTATCTGGAAGTCAACCAAAAAAATATACTCAAAAACCTAAGAAAAAGAGGACTCTGTTGAAAATAACTCTATGTAAACCAAAATTGTAGAAAACAGAAACTGGATTTTTGGACCGACAGCTGGTACCAAGGAAGAGAAGCAACCAAAATCTTCCTAAAGGGATTACACTTACACTCAGACGCCGCATAGAAATTATCATCTACACTGAACTGAGAAATAACTTATTATGAAGATACAGCAAAGCCTCTCTCAGCAAACCGGAGATGCACTTACCGGAAGTCTACACCAAAATGAAGCAGAAGACCGACAGGAAGCAAATTGAAATTCCGACTGGAAGAACAGAACCTTAAACTATAGAAGTCATTAATGCTACGACCGCTGCGGTGAAGCAAACAAAAGCTAGGTAAGAGGCAGCCAACATCTTCATAAAGGGGTTACTTTTACACTCAGACGCAGTATGGAAATTACTATCTCCATCTGACTGAGAAAATTAACTAACTAGGACCGGCTTCTTTCAGCAAACAGAAAGCGCTTAACCGAAAACCAAGCCAGAGCCTTAAGAAGTTTGAAAACTGTTATAGTGATTAAAATGCTACTAATTAATTAATTTTGTTTACTGACAACGTCACTCAAGATTGTCAAGCAATGAACAAGAAGAACAACCACCTATCACACGACAAAGATTATCTAAAAGCCGGCCTTACGGAGAATAGACAAGAGACAGACAAAGCGAGGGTCTATTCAAGCAACCTCTAGCTACCATCAACTTTTGATGTTGAAGAGGAAATTAATGCCGCTTAACTAGGCGTGCCAAGTGATCAACTATTTAACGCTCAGCAGAAAACAATAACTAACTAAAAAGAAGTTTGCTAATAAAAACGCTCTGAATAAAAAACTGATGGACGCGCACCGCTATAAAAGCAGAACATTTTGTCTAAACAGCTTATCTAGTTTAAGGCAGCAAGCAGAAGATCATCTACTTGAACGAGTCAACGCTTAGACCAGAAACAGCAAGAAATTTACCGGCTTCTTCTGACATTGCACTCAACTATCGGCAGTAACCATCTGGAAGATCATTGAGAGCGGACTACGAACGATGATCTAACACCGACGGTCGAAGAACTCCATCTCTTTTTTTTGACAGACCTTGCACTATTGTCTGGCGGCTAGCGGCGGCTTATTTACCTAGGGAGCGATTTTAAACCAGCCGGAAGGGTTCATTGGTCTCTGTCGACGCATGGTGATGTCGTGATTAGCGCCGGCAAAAGAAGGCAGGTTTCTTATGGGAGGTCTAGACTGGGACATTCGGGGTCTTGGTGGGCTGTGTGCTTTACTTTTTGGGGAAGACGCTGTAGTTTTTGGGGCATCTTTGGAGGTTTGGACCGGGACTAACAGTGATGTGGCTAGCTGGATGGTCTGCCTGGTGACGATGGACATTAGAGCTGTAAAAGCGCATCTTAAAGAAGATTTTTTTTTGTGGACTAACCTGATCTGCTTGAATTTGTGTTTGTGGATATCTATCCACTTGGAGTCTTTGTCGATCAGGCTGACAATGATTTTTCTTTGAAGCTGGACGTACGTATCATTGTGACTATTTTTTTGTGCTTTAGGGGGGGGGGGGATTCTAAGCAAAAATTGATATTTAATACTTAATCAATTATCAGTAAATGTGTGTGTCTTTTGGGTTCTGTAGTCAGGTGTGGCTGCGGTATTTTCTCTAAGTGTTGACTGTTCAGGTGCTTGCAGTCAAATTATTTGCTTCTTCATTTGTTTACCTGTTACGGTCTATTTTTTATTGTAGGCGGTGTATAGTACCGGGTGTGGGGTTGCGCGTGGTTTTTGGGTGTTTTTTTTTTTGGGAAATGCCATAAGGCGTAAAAACTGTTATTGGGGTGACTGTTTCTTTAGGGAATTGCGTTTGGTTACCTTTAAGGGTACCACGAGGTTGTTGAGATGCTTTTTTGATTATACTTTTGGTATATTTTGGATAAGGCCTACTACGGCTAGTAGATTTATCTCAGCAGTTTTGTTTTGTTAGATTTTTGCCTGAGAAATGTTTTGGCTTTTAAGTTGGCCAAGGAATTGGCTGGCGAGTTTTGGCGCGGCAAGGATCTGTTGACTTTGAGGTCAGGGGGTCGATTCTGATCTTGATGACTTTTGCCATAGAAATTACATTTTAGTGAAATCTAATTATTGTTTTGTTTCATTTTACTGACTAAAACTACAACAATCAAAATTGCACCCGAGTTTTTTGCAAATTACGTGCTTGCAACAATTTTACGATTTTGTTATAATTTTTTGATGAGTTTACGAAAGAATTGTGCGTTTTTATGGTACCCTTTATTGTTTTTGCACTTATCTGGGGAAAAAGTAACAAAATATACAATTCTTCCAAAGTTATACCTAAAAGTTTTTTTTTTGGGATTTGTTTTTGGGATTTATTTGTTATTGGGCTTTGGATTTTGCGGCCCAAGTTTTTGGGTATTGCGTCTGTACGCAGTTTTGTCTTGGTTTTTGCTGAGGAAGTTTTTTTAGTTTGGGGTACGTGGTTTTTTCTGGACCTGAACCTCTAGTAGGCCAAGGTCAACTTGGTGTTTTTTCAAAAGTTTTGGACCAAAGGGTTGTAGGTTTGCGTTTATTACCATGTTAGCCAGCAGTGGTGGTTAATTTTTGCTGAGTTTGGTTTCAATTTTTGGGAGTTTTTCTATTGATCAAATCAAATGCGATAAGATTGGGCACGTGTCAAAGCAGGGGCGTTTTTGCTTTTGTCTAAAGAACTATTGTTATTGTTAGTTTGGTATAGCTGGCATATCTTTTGCATGGTTGTCTTTACTAAGATCTCTCACGTTTGAGTTTGTGTCCGACCAACTGGATGCAATGTTGATTTTGAGCTTGGGAGAAGTGTTTGGTGTTTTTAAGCTTTCTAGCTCAAGAGACTTTGGAACTTGTTCCAAACTGTAGTATTAAACACGACAATTGATTTTTTTTTTAAAAGCTTTCTTGGGGTCAAGAGTTTTCTTTGGTGACGAGTCTGTTTGGCTTGGGCGTCTTTATTTTAAGTTGTTTTGGGCGCCAATTGGAACGGTTTAGATTTTGCTGATGGTTTTTGGGCTGGTGGTATGCTTGAGAAATGGATTGGCAATGTGGGGCGTTGTGCGTGGCTACGGGCTGGAATTAGCACAAGTCTAAGGGATACGATTACGAACGAAGAAATTAGAAATTGAACTATAGTAAAAGAGCTGATAGAACGAATAGCAAAGTTGAAATGAAACTGGATAGGGCACGTAGACGTAGCCAGGAAAGATACTGAATAATTGACTAACAAAATTATAGACTATAGACAAAGAACTACAAAAGAGATGGGTTAACGACTTTAAAGAGTTTGGAGGAAACAAATAGCAAAAGAAAGACAATTATGGAACAGTTTAAAGGAGTCTAGAAGTGGACTACTAGAGGTTAAGAAAAAAGAGAGAAATACCAAATTTTATTATTGGGTTAGTTGTTATCTTTCAAGGTACCACGAGGTTTTGGCGAAAGTCGTCTAGATGTATTCTTAGTTATACTTTTGGAACTAAACTATCTTGCGGGTAGATGCAGGTTGTTGAAGGCATCTTTCAAGAAATGTGTTTTCTGGATTAGGTGATTTGGACTTCTTTTCTTTAATCTTTTTGGAATTATTGAATTTTGTGTTTATTGTTACCACCAACGTAGTTTTTGACAATATTTTTGGTTTGGAGCACAGGGTGTCAAAAATGTTTGTACCAGCTCAAACCCAGTTTTTTGCAAAGAGATTGGAAATTTTTTGTTAATTCTAGTATCTGTGAAGTTGGCTTTGATTTTGGTTCTTTGCGGTAATAAGATTTGTGTTCTTTTTTAGTACATTTTTCTAAAATTTGGTAGGTTTTTCTGATGTTTTTGATGTTTTTAGACAACGCTGCTGCTTTGATTGACCAGTAGTGCTTGGTGTTTTACAAAAAGAGTGGCAAATTCTTATTATTTGTAGTATCTGACCAAGTTAAACTGGCTGTAGTATCTAAAGTATTTTTGAACTTTTACAGTGGTGAGCTTTGTAAGTGTTATTTTTTGCTAAATCTTACCAGGTTTATTAGTTGCTACCTATGTTTCTAGACTGAGTTGGTGCTCTGATTGACCAAGGTTGTTTGTTGTAGCTTTGAACATATTTTAGAGCACAGCAAGAGCTAAGTTTTTTGCTCAAACTCCTAAAATTTACTAAATATTTTGGAGGCGCTGGTGGTTAGTTGCATTGGATTTTGAAACTGCACTGGATGAAGCGGTGTACTGACCAGCATCTTTAGTCAATATTGGGTTCTTAAGAAAGATTATCGAATGAAACATTATTGTTTGACAATCTTTTCTAAGAACTCAAAATCACCGCCGCATCCTGTTATGTTTATTTTTTAAGTAGAGGAGTTTGCTCATTACTATATTTTTTAACGTTTTTTTGAATTAATTAATTTTAGTTTTACTCGGACAGGTTTATATTTCTGCACAACGCAAAATTATATAATTTGTTGTTTGTCAAATTATTATTATTTGTTTGTGGAAACAATTTAATTAATTAATTTCAATATTTGAGTACTAGAATGCTTTTGTTAAATTAACAAAGCTATTTTATGTATTAGCTTTATTATAATAATATAGTAAAATAGTACAGGCATTGTTTTAATTAATTAATAATATTGAAATCTAAAGTATAGACAAACATTATGTAATATGAGATGTTTCTAAGTAGCCAACTCAACTAACTATACTAACACAAACTTTATTTAAATCTTACCCCAAAACAACTTTGGTCAAACTCAACCTAAAGTTCTTAACGACTCGTTTTTAATTAATCCAACTAACAAATTTTAATTATAACTTTCAAAATTGTTATAATTATTTAAATAAAATTATTATAAATACGTATTAAATTGCATAAGCACATGAAGATGCCCGGCAACTGAGTTCCAAATCGATATAATATAGTGGGGAGCTTGCTGGAGCCAAACACACATCCTTAGTCTCATGGACTATTAAAAAAAAATAGACCAACCAAATTTATAAAATAATTGCACATCAAACAGAATTTATAATAAAGTTTAATTATTATTTGTGCCATCCAAACAATTATTATTAATACCACGTAATATTTCAATGCGACCATGAAATGATAATAGGGAGAGAAACGTTCAGAATAATTGCAGCGATATTTGTGGGAGTAATTACATCAACATTATTATTTATTCAACTGATTAAAAAGATCAAATACGGCCGTTGCGCTGTGTGAAGTGGTTGTGGAAAAAAAGCAAAAGCAAGGCAAACAGTTGTCATAATTTGTGGAATATTTTAAATGGTTCTTTTGCTAACGGCGCTACGCGTTACCGCGTTGTCTTTAAGCTTATGTTAATGACTCATTAAATTAAAAATGAAATAACTGCAGCATGAGGTGTTTTATTATAGACTGGCTACCTACATAATATATAACGTGATTGTTTGAGATGTAAACAATGATGTATTAAATAAATTTGTTTATATTGCGTGGTTATGGTTGCTTGAATATTTACTTTTTATTAGTGAAATGTAACGTAAACATTAAAAATTAATTTTATAGCATAAATTAACTGTAATCAAGATTATAACAGTAAACCCAAAAATAAGACGTATTTTTTGTAATCATTAATCATTTTTGTTAATATTTATGAAAGATTAAAATGTTTAGAAAATTAACACAATCGGATTTTGCAAATTATGTGTTTGCCTAATATGTTTACCTCTGAAGCTGTGAATGCGATTATTTTAGTCTGGTTGTTTCAAATTGATGAAATTATAATTAATTAGTGGTGAGCTTTAACAAACCACTTATTTGATAAGAAACACACGTAAAAGCTTTTATCGCTTTACTTAAAGATTATTTTAGGTTATAAATGCTAGATCTTGATTATTAAAAAAAATATTTAAACTTGGAAGTAGTGCATTGGGCTAGTTGGTTTGGCGATGAACGACGGTGTGCATAGTGGCGGGATGACATTACATTTTTGGTTACTTACAGCATGAAGGAATATATTAGATATACGAAGGTAGTCCTCAAAGTACCCGCCTTCACGTATAGATGGCGGTTGTTTGAAAAGAATACCTATGGTAGAAAGTACCAACCGTATAAAGTTTGACGATACTACTATGTTGAGTGTTTGTTTGGCAAGTGATTTTGTTTTTTTATATAACTGACGCAATGCACGCTGAACCTCTCAACCACCACACCGAGCTTGAACGTTGTATCTTAATTAATTAACACTAATTCATCAAATAATTAAGGAACAGACATTGCCGTTAAATCATTTGACCGCATTTCTTTACTGCGCAACACAACACTTGGGCGGGTGGATGAGTTAAGTTAACTAAATCTAAGAGTAACAGAGTGAAAAATAAAATTGCTAGCCAGGCAGAGATCTAAGGACAGACTAAGTCAAAAGATGTTTTTAACAAAAATTTCTTATAAACGTATATTTGGAGTTTTCTGTGCGGTTTTGATAATAATACCTTTATTACGCCAAAACTATTTTAAAGCTTGATTTTGCTAATTTTAAAAATTTTGGAAGCAAAATTTTTTAATTTCCGAATTTTGTTACTTTCTAACAACATATTTATGTCCTAAAGCCGGATTTTGTTATTTTTGATGTGTAATAAGTAGAATTTTACATTTTTTAACAGTTTATGGCTGGACTTTGGTGCTTTCAACAATATTTTGATGTTTCAAGGCTAAATTTTCTTATTTTTGACATTTTGTTAGTAGAATTTTACACTTTTTAACCGTTTTTGGCTAGATTTAGGTTTGTTCTAAAAATATATAACAGTTAAGTACTAGATTAGACACGTTGGTGTCTAGATTTTTATTCGAAAAACTAGATTTATAATTAAAAAATTGGATTAAAAAATTGGCTGTTAAATTTAACATTTTGAAGACCGGATTTATAGTTTGTATTCAGAATTAACAGTTTGGCAGTTTAATTTAACATTTTAAAGACCGGATTTACCTTTTTAAACGTTGTAATTAGTATTTAAACACATGTTTAAACCGGATTTATAATTTAAAGGCCGGATTATTGGTTCGACAGAAAAGTTTAATACTTTGAAGGCCGGATTTAATTTTAAAGATTAGGTTAACAATTTAGCTGTAAAATTTGACAATTTAAAGACCAGATTAAAATTTTAAAGGCCGGCTTTACACTTTTACAAACCGGATTTATAATTTTAAAGACTGAATTTATATTTTAGAGGTTTGATTAACGATTTGGAAGTAGACTAAATATGTTTGTGGCCGAGTTTTAACTTTTAAAGCCACTATTACACTTGTAAAAGTTAGATTTACAATTTGAAAGTCAAATTTACAGTTTGTTAGTAAAGTTTAACACGTTGGTTGCCAAATTTTCAGTTTGGAAAACCCGATTTACTATTTTAAAAAATTGATTTAAAGTTTGAAAGCTTAGCAAAAAAATTCATTAGGTTAGTAGAGAATTTTCAGTTTTAAAAGTTGAATTTACAGTTTTAAAGGCCGGATTTTAATTTAAAAGCCGAACTAACGGTTTGACAATAAAATTCAACACTTTATATGCCGGATTTATACTTTTAAAGACCGGATTTACACTTTTATATGCTGGAATAACAGTATTGCAGTAAATTTAATGACGTTGACGGCCGGATTTAAATTTTTTAATCTAAATTTACAGTTTTATTAAAATTTGAATTTAAAATTTAAAGGCCGGATTAACAACTTGGTAGTCAAATATAACACTATAAATGCCGAATTTAGTTTTAAATGCCAAGTTATTATATAATTTCAAAGCCGAGTTACCAGTTTGATAGTAGAATTTTACATTTTTTTATAGAGCCGAATAGTTTAAAGACCGGATTTATAAATTAAAAGCCGGATTATTAGTTTATTAGTAAAGTTGAACATGTTAGTTGTCGGATTTATAATTTAAAAGCCGGAATAACTGTTTGGCAGATAAATTTAATAATTTGAAGATTGAATTTACACTTTCAAATAACGAATTTACAGTTTTAACGACCGGATTTATAATTTGAAGACCGGATTTATAGTTTGGCAGTCAATTTTATTACGTTAGTTAGTACCGGATTTTTAGTTCTCAAAACCCGAGTTACAGTTTTAAAGGCCTGATTGATAATTTGGAAGCCGGATTAAAACTTTGGCAGTAAAAATTAATAGTTTGAATGGCAATTTAAGAATTTTTTATTTGTAAATTTCTAATTTGATGAACAATTTGATAGTTTGACATCTATAAATGAAACACATTTGTTAATCAAATTTACAATAATGGCCGGATTTCTAATTTTGAATTTTGATTTTAAATGCCGAATTCATACTCTATACTTTTAACAACGCCCAGATGGGCACCGCAGACATCTTTTTTTTAAGGTATCCAAAGCGCCGAAGAGAAATGGCTTATTTTGGTTGGGTAAAAAACTCAAAAAATTGTTATATAAAAAACAGCAGAGACGCAACAAGTGTGGAAAGAAGCAAATTTCTTGATATCAAACACTTGGGCGGGTGGGCGGGAACACTGTATCAAACCACCGGCCAAATATTTATAAACTGTGTTTCCGTCCACCTGTCCAAGTGTTAGTTATCAAAAGAATTGTTAACGTACCTACCTCTTACGTATTGGTGACTATTGTCATTTAATCTGTCATATAAAATACAGCAGAAACGCAACAAGTGTGGGAATAAGCAAATTTCTTGATAATAACACTTGGGCGGGTGGCCGGGAACACTGTATCAAACCACCGGCTCAATATTTATAAACTGTGTTCTTGCCCACCCGCCCAAGTGTTAGTTATTAAAAAATTAGTTATTGTACCCACCTCTGACGTATTATTGATAAGTGTCATTCAATCTGTCATAATAAAAACAGCAGAAACGCAACAAGTGTGGAAATAAGCAAATTTCTTGATAACAAACACTTGGACGGGTGGGCGGGAACGCTGTATTAAACCATCGGTCTAATATTTATAAACTGTGTTCCCGCCCACCCGCCCAAGTGTTAGTTATCAGAAAAAATTGTTATTGTACCTACCTCTGACGTATTATTGACAAATATCATTCAATTTGTCATAATAAAAACAGCAGAAACGCAACAAGTGTGGAAATAAGCCTATTTCTTTAAAACAAACGTTTGGGCGGGAACACTGTATCAAAATACCGGCTCAATATTTATAAACTGTGTTCCCGCCCACCCGCCCAAGTGTTACTTATTCAAAAAAATTGTTATTGTATCCACCTTTTACGTATTAGTGACTAATGTCATTTAAACTGTCGTATAAAGAACAGCAGAAACGCAACAAGTGTGGAAATAAGCAAATTTCTTGATAACAAACACTTGGGTAGGTGGGCGGGAACACTGTATCAAACCACCGGCCCAATATTTATATACTGTGTTTTTGTTTACCCGCCCAAGTGTTAATTTAAAAAAAAAATGTTATTGTACCTACCTCTGACGTATTATTGACAAGTGTTATTCAATCTGTCACAATAAAAACAGCAAAAATGCAACAAGTGTGGAAATAAGCAAATTTCTTGATAACAAACACTTGGGCGGGTGGGCGGGTACAATGTATCAAACCACCGGCCCAATATTTATAAACTGTGATCCCGCTTACTCGCCCAAGTGTTAGTTATAAAAAAAATTGTAACTGTACCCACCTTTTACGTATTAGTGACTACTGTCATTTAATCTGTCATATAAAGAACAGCAGAAAGCAACAAGTGTGGGAATAAGCAAATTTCTTGATAAAACACCTGGGCGGGTGGGCGGGAACACTGTGTACCAAACCATCGGCTAAATATTTCTAAACTGTGTTCCCGCCTACCCGCCCAAATGTTAGTTTTCAAAAAAATTATTAATGTACCTACTTCTTACGTATTAGTGGTTATTGTCATTTAATCTGTCATATAAAAAACAGCAGAAACGCAACAAGTGTGGGAATAAGCAAATTTCATGATAACAAACACTTGGGCGGGTGGGCGGGAACACTGTATCAAACCACTGGCTCAATATTCATAAACTGTGTTCCCGCCTACCCGCCCAAGTGTTAGTTATCAAAAAAATTGTTATTGTACCCACCTCTGACGTATTATTGACAAGTGTCATTCAATCTGTTTTAATAAAAATAGCAGAAATGCAACAAGTGTGGAAATAAGCAAATTTCTTGATAACAACACTTGGGCGGGTGGGCGGGAACACTGTATCAAACCACCGGCCTAATATTTATAAACTGTGTTTCTACCTACCCGCCCAAGTGTTAGTTATCAAAAACATTGTTATTGTACTCACCTCTGACGTATTACTGACAAGTGTCATTTAATCTGACATAATATAAACAGCAGAAACGCAAAAAGTGTGGAAGTAAGCAAATTTCTTGATAACAACACTTGGGCGGGTGGGCGAGAACACTGTATCAAACCACCGGCCGAATATTTATAAACTGTGTTTTCGCTCACCCGCTCAAGTGTTAGCTATCAAAAAAATTGTTATTGTTCTCACCTCTGACGTAATATTGACAAGTGTCATTCAATCTGTCATAATAAAAACAGTAGAAACGCAAAAAGTGTGGGAATAGGCAAATTTCTTGATAACAAGCATTTAGGTGGTTGGGTGGGAACACTGTATTAAACTACCAGCCCAATATTTATAAACTGTGTTCTTGCCCACCCGCCCAAGTGTTAGTTATCAAAAGAATTGTTATTGTACTCACCTCTGACGTATTATTGACAAGTGTCATTCAATCTGTCATAATAAAAACAGCAGAAACGCAAAAAGTGTGGAAGTAAACAAGTTTCTTGACAACAACACTTGGGCGGGTGGGCGAGAATACTGTATTAAACCACCGGCCCAATATTTATAAACTGTGTTCCCGCCCAAGTGTTAGTTATCAAAAAAATTGTTATTGTAACCACCTCTGACGTATTATTAACAAGTGTCATTCAATCTGTCATAATGAAAACAACAGAAACGCAACAAGTGTGGGAATAGGCAAATTTTTTGATAACAAACATTTTGGCGGGTTTGCGGGAACACTGTATCAAACCACCGGTGCAATATTTATAAATTGTGATCTCGCCCACCCGCCCAAGTGTTAGTTATCAAAAAAATTATTATTGTACTTACCTCTGACGTATTATTGACAAGTGTCATTCAATCTGTCATAATAATAACAGCAGAAACGCAACAAGTGTGGAAATAGGCAATTTTCTTGATAACAAACACTTGGGCGGGTGGGCGGGAACACTGTATCAAACCATCGGCTCAATATTTATAAACTGTGTTCCCGCCCACTCGCCCAAATGTTCGTTATCAAAAAAATTGTTATTGTACTCACCTCTGACGTATTATTGGCAAGTGTCATTCATTCTGTCTTTTTAAAAACAGCAGAAACGCAACAAGTGTGGGAATAAGCAATATTCTAATATCAAAAACTTGGGCGGGTTGGCGGGAACACTGTATCAAACCACCGGCCTAATATTTATAAACTGTGTTCCCGCCCACCCGCCCAAGTGTTAGTTATCAAAAAAATGTTATTATACTCACCTTTGACGTATTATTGATAAGTGTCATTCAGTTTATCATAATAAAAACAGCAGAAATGCAACAAGTGTGGAAATAAGCAAATTTTTTGATAACACACACTTGGGCGGGTGGCTGGGTACATTTCTCTGTTTTTGGAGTCACCTTCTTTGACTTTGTCAACTAAAAAAAAGATTATGGTTTTGTTATTTTGAACCAAAAAGAGTCTACGTTACTAAAATAGAGTATATTTGGTGAGCTTGTTATTAATCATTATTAGTTTTTAATAGAGTTATACTAAATAGCAAAGTGACAAAATATTCTGTAGAACCGTTTATAAAGTAAATTGCCAGCATTACTAGAAGAGGGAGTGAAGAAGCTGTTTCAAGATAGTTCAGGCGTTACTGATTATTTACTACGGCCAGCGCCGTAGCTAAAGCCCAGCAGATCCCGCGACGCGGGGGGGGCAGAGACGTTTTGAGGGCCTCCAATCCTACAAAGAGGCCACGGATTATTAAAACCTGGAAGGGAGGAGTAGAAAGAAAAAGTATAAAATACACGCTATTTTTAACTGTAAGGGGCTTCTTTCAATTTTTTTGCGGGTGGGCCTACAAATCTTAGCTACGCCACTGACTACGGCTATAGTAAATTCAACACTAGCCTGAAGTGTTGCCACGTGCTATAAGACTAGAATACTATTCAGTACCAACCAAGCGGCAATTGTTATAAACCGCAAATCATTCAATTTGTATAAAATCACACTTAGTATTTGTGTGGATAAAGCAGTTCAGCTCAAACAAACAAACAATTGCATGCAACAATGCATGCATGCTTGAATATACTAAGTTTCAATTTCAGTCATCGTCAAGTAATGTCAGGTATTATTTATTAAAGTACATCACATCTTTTAAATATTTCATCAAAGCATCGTTTATACATAAAATGTGTAGCGTTTTTATCCTCTATTCTTTTGAAGTTTGTAGAGCATGTGAATATTATGTTTCAGATTGGCTTTTAATAGAAAACCGCTGCCTTGAATACTTGAATCTAAAGCTTCCTTGAAATGGTATTTCACTAAATTTAATTAGTCGCTTGATTAATGTAATTAGAATTAATTAATTTAACTTGTAATATTTGAGCAAACGGAAAATATTACCTCTCCATTCTCCCTTATTTCCAGTGAAATTATTCTTTGCTACATATATTACTTGGCACTATTTCAAATTAAAATGGTTTGTTGTTTCATTATTAAAATCAATTGTGTAACAAATAAAATATGATATAATTTGTGTTTGCACTTACAATGTTGTAGAGAGTATAATGAAGCGGGAGGATAATTTTTGTCATTACCTACCTTAAGAAGGGTAATAAATCTTTATTATGGTTACATTTTAGTTAAAAATTATACGCCGTTTTAAACATATGTAAGTAATTAATCCTTCACAACTACATTAAAAGACGTATAGCTTTTTCACTTCTGTTTTGAACATATAAAAAAAATAAAAGTGACAGAAAGAATGCTACATAAATATTATTGTCGTCATTAATCTTTGACTGTGACAATTAATAGTTGGGTTTTATTTTATAGCGCTATATGTATGCAAAGTATTTTATTTTCATTATTTATAGATTCCGTATTTTAAAATTAATTTCCGCTTCATTTTTATGAAATTTAATATTCAACTCTCTTAGCACACACACTTCCTTAAATATCAAATTTCATAATCATGTATGAAATATTAATCTCTTATCTTCATTCATGTAGGAATTTTATACGCTCTATTTGCTTTATTCAGTCATTAAATTATTGATTCTAATTAATTTCTGATGGTCAGAGATTTTTATTTGTTCATGAAAAATTTAAAAGTTTTCACTTATCTAAACAAAAAATAATTACAACTTCCATTTTAAGCAATCAATTTTTTAATTATATAATTAAAGGGCTTTTACTCGCATATGTTTACTGATAATTATCTAGCTATATTGATTTCTAAAAAGAAAAAATAATTAATTCTAGTGCGTTCCATTAATTCATAGCCTAATAAGGAATGAACCTAATTATACATCAGCCTTCGCAACGAAACTTTCAAATAAAGGAACCGTTCGCTGTAGTAATTTAAAGTTTGCACCACTGTTCCTCGGAGACGACACAGAAGAGAAAAAAAAAACACAATAATCGCTACTTTAAAACGTTAAGTATCTGCACGTATGTGGTAGCTCCATACAAACACAAATATTATTTATATGCAGTACGTGGCGTTTTTATATTTTCTTATGCTGATACTATCTTTATTTAACATTATAAAAAAAAATACGCGCAGTTAATATGAATTAGATTCAGAAACAAGATACGGTAAAGGAATTTACCTACCATTGATATCTTAAATTCTTTTTATCTCAACCAACCTACATTTCGTGGTGTAATTATCAGAT
The DNA here is from genome assembly GCA_963932245.1 of Tachinus rufipes. Lineage (NCBI taxonomy): Eukaryota > Metazoa > Arthropoda > Insecta > Coleoptera > Staphylinidae > Tachinus > Tachinus rufipes. The sequence goes on from OZ010750.1 coordinate 3,349,034, forward strand.
TTGAACGAGGCCACAATGAGGGTAGTAGTCGAGATTTTCGTGCAAACTAACAACTTTTATGCAGGCAGGGTGGATTTCGTCTTTTTATAAGGTTTACTGTTTCTTTTATGCAGCTTTAAATTGCTTCAGTTCAGAATAAATATATATTTCTTCCGACCGACGCGAATGAACATCATTATTGCGGGAATTTCGGTTGAAACTTTACGAAGTTACAGGACGTACTTGAAGCAATGCGAGGGTAGATGATTTTTAATTGAAAATGCCCACAGCAACTTGGTCACTATTTGTTTTAACTGCAATTTTATCTAATCAATTGTTTAAATAATAAAATCAAAGAAGGATTTATCAAGCTTAACAGTTTTTTAATAATTTATTTATAATGAGCAACTAGATTATTTACATAGTAATAGTTTCAGAACTTTATTACATACTTAGAATTTTGTTATTGCGAGGTAGAAACCCATAAGCTCATGTATTTGTTCAGTTTTGCTATAAAATTACAGGAACTTACAGTTATGTAAATCTCATATCAGATTTAGTAGGTTCGATTTATGAATTTTGCCGGAAATGCAAAATATTAAATATGTAGACCATATATTTCTTAGGTAATTGTATATTGCAAACGTTGCTTATGGCTATAGATATAACTCAAATAGAGATCAAAGAAATGTTGAGACTAATTAACGTAAAATGTTGGTATTTAATTTTATGCTTTGCCATTGACTGTAAAAATAATTTAAAAAATGCGATCATTATCGCATTACTTCACCTAAATACACTAAATCTGTTGCTGAGTTAAAATATAGTCCGCACGGACATTTAAATATTTACATCTAGTCTGTTGCGATTGACACTAGTTGGAGCTACTAGTCATTAGTTTTATTATTTACATCATCAATTGTGTTTAATATTTATTTAAAATTTGTATTTTGCTCATCATGCGATGCTGTGGTCAGTGTGCTTTGTAATAACATGGCACACTGACGAGGTTTGTAGAACTGAAACAATTGTCTATGCTTGACCCTTGGTCGCTGTGATCGTTAGATTGAGTTAAATGATGCCGAATAATGCGTACGTTTAGAGTTAAATTGAACTAGCTGACGCTACTGGTCATTTGTTATATTATTTAAATTTAAAAAAAACTGCTTAGAAAACTCATTTTAAGCAATTGCGTATACTTCAAAGATGTACTCACTACATTGTTTGTCCTTGGGCGTCGGCAAAGAGCCGCAATAAGTCCAGGTATTTTGCAACAATGTTTTAAAACTTGACCCTCTAGATGTCAGTTCATTTTTTTTATTGCATTTTATTCCCTATTTGCATCTTCAAATATTCTTTGGAGGTTTAAATTGAGACGATCGATAAGTTCTTGCACAGGAAACACATTGGTTATCTGACTGTAGACTTAATGTTGTATTTCCACTGCTGAGCATTGAGGATGGTGTTTTCCGCTATGTAAATGGCCAGGTCGTCAACGTATATACATTTTCTCACAAGAATACTAACTAATGACGCTATACAGTTAACATGGACACTATTAAACGTATTAGACTAATGCCCTGAATTAATTAACGCTACAATTTTTTAAAATGCTTTGACGGAGTTGGGGCTTGAACCTGCGACAATTTATGCGCCGAGATTTGAGTTGGACACGAGTGGAGGAGTTTTCTATTTGGGCTCTAAAACGGCTAGCTTGCATAAAGGCCCTTTCAGTCTCCACACGTGCAGTTTCCGCAAAATGTTGTATCTGCAGGTGGAGGTGAAGGAGTTAGTGTTTTTTATTTGAATTGTGAAACGGCCAGCTTGCATTAAGGCCCTCTCAGTCTCCACACGTGCAGTTTCTCCAAAGTTTTGTATTTGCCTTATGCTTTTTCCAAATCAAAAACACCGTGTTTAGGTTTTCTCTTCTTAGAAAGGCTTTGCAGACGTCGAGTTTGATGATGGTCAACCGTAGAGTGGAATTTACGAAGATTAGTTTTAAGCTTTACCAGGAATCCAAAACGGGTCATCCAGTAGATCCAAGCTAGCCAGTAGTGGTTGGATAAAGAAACACTGGAAGAAAATTGTCACAATTCTGTATTTCCAGGGCACGAGCTTCCGGTTCCCAGGAGTTTGCCTCGTTCCTCTACTTCTTTTTTACCTAGAGGATGTTTTTTGTTGTGTAGGACGTGATCCTGCGCTGGAGCTAACAAGATCAGTGGCCCTTCTGAACCAACTTACGAGCTACACAAGCCCCGATTAATGATAATTAATCAATCACTCTTACGTAATCACACAGATTATCTTAACCACACAGGTTGGATTATTTACCAGTTCTGTTGGTTCACTTTCTAATTCAAAGTGTGGCCGACTTGCCGTGCCCTGTTTTACTGCTCTAGTGCCTTGGTTACTATACCTGAACTGCATGTGGGGTGGTACGCGTGCGACCCCGTATGGAATGAGGAGCGGGCAGTGTGAGCCGCGCTCGTCTTGTGGAACGCTGTTGTGGATTTTCTCTGCTCGTCTCCGCTAACGATTCCGATACGCGCCGGAAACAAATTGGTCGTAGACTTAATGTTGTACTTCCACTACTGAACATTTTTTGTAACAAATATTGGTTGGTTTAAATGGTTTTTCTTAGCTTGCATTGTTACAGTGTATGTGACACTAGACACTAGACTTGTAGTAAAGGCTTGTATGGTATGCTTTTCTAACGTTTTTAGTCTTGATTTGCATACGAAAGAGTAGATTGCGCAGTTTAAATCAATCTTGGACAAAACCAAGACGCTATGCAATCGCAACAGCCTCATTTCGTGCTATTTTATTGATTTTGGCTACACACTTCAGTTTAATAAAAATTTAAGTTTTCATGAGTTAATTCTTGTGGCTTTCTGAGTAAAGACGGTATCACGATGAGGTTTGCGGATACGTCAGACATGAATCTGATGTAGACAGGCAAACATTTATTGCTTTTAGTTAACTGCAAATGTAGTAACGGAGATAGTGTTTTTTGCCATGTAAATGGTCAGGTTGTTAACGTATAAACATTTTCTGACAAGAATACTGACGGATTACGCTATGCTGTTTACATAAATATCATGTATTAGACAAATGTCCTGAATTAATAAATGCTACAATTTCTTAAAATGTTCTAACGGAGTTGGGGTTTGAACTTGCGACAATTTATGCGCCAAGATTTGAGTTGGACACGAGTGAAGGAGTTTTCTAGTTGGACTCTAAAACGACCATCTTACATAAAGACCTTATCAGTTTTCACATGTGCAGTTTCTTCAAAATGTTGTATCTGCGGGCCATGCCTTATGCTTTTTTCAAATCAAAAACTCCTCATTTAGGTCTTTTTTTTAGAAAGTCATTGCGGACGTAGAATTTGATGAGTTGGTCAACCGTAGAGTGGAATTTTGGAAAACTAGCTTTATGCTTTACCAGGAATTTAAAAGATAACTAGAAGAAAATGCTCTGACGGAGTTGGGGCTTGAACCTGCGACAATTTATGCACCGAAGTTGGACTTAGACACGAGTGTTTTTTATTTGTACTCTAAAACGGCCAGCTTGCATAAAAGGCTTCTCAGTCTCCACACGTGCAGTTTCTTCAAAATTTTGTATCTGCCTTATGCTTTTTTCAGATCACCGTATTTAGGTTTTCTCTTCTTAGAAAAGCTTTGCAGACGTCAAATTTGATGATGGTCAACCGTAGAGTGGAATTTACGAAAATTAGTTTTATGCTTTATCAGGAATCCAAAACATAACTAGAAGAAGTGCGTTGTTCTGATTTAAAAAAACGTTTGATCAGATAACTTTTACCAGACATATCTCCAGTGGTGGGGAGGGGTGGATTGGCATTTGGAAGCTTCTGATTTAAATTGTTACCGACATACCTCAGAGAGGTGCGATGGGAGTTGCCGTCTAAAGTCCCGGGGTCATTCTGGGTGTGAGATTTAAACTCGAAGGTTCCGACACACACGTCACACAAACGCAATGAACCCGAGGTTCCGACTTACGCGTTACACATACGCTCCATCGTTGCTGCATCTACACCAGGCAATGTTCAGTGACCGTACTGAAACTTGGGCGGGGTGTGCAAGGGGCCAGAAGTTTGCTACTTAGCGTTGGAGATACGGATGGTGATCGAAAGCTGCAGTTGGTTTGAAACGGGTCATCTAGTGGTACCAAGCTAGCTAGTAGTGGTTGCATAAAAAAACACTTTGATAGTTCTATTTTGCTCTCTGAGTTTTGACTGCCTGTTGGAAGAAAATTGTCACAATTTTGTATTTCCAGGAATTTGCCTCATCCCTCTACTTCTCTTCCATCTTGAGGAAGCTAACAAGTTCAGTAACCTTACTGAATATCCTCTGGACCCACTTACGAGCTACACAAGCCCCGATTAATGATAATTAATCAATTACTCACACGTAATCACACAGATTACCTCAACCAAACAGGTTGGATTATTTACCAGTTCTGTTAGTTCACTTTCTATTTCAAAGTGTGGCCGGCTTGCGGTGCCCTGTTTTACTGCTCTAGTGCTTTGGTTACTATACATGCTTGCGGGATGGTATGCCTGCGACTCCGGATGGATTGGGGAGCGGGCAGTGTGAGCCGCGCTCGCTTTGTGGAACGCTGTTATTGATTTTCCCTGCTCGACTCTGCTGACGATTCCGGTACTCAATGGGGCTTGGCACCGCATTGTCCGTGCAGAGCTGCGAGTATTCTGCAACTATGTCGGGGCAAGTTTCATTTTTTTTATTGAGGTTAGTTCTAGACGGGCTTACAACCTACCCAAAAGCAACTTTAAATACTCTCGTTTAAATTGAGACGATCCATAAATTCTTGCGCCTAAAAACACATTGGTCGTAGACTTAATTTTGTACTTCTACTGCCATTTTTTGTAACAAATATTGGTCGATTTAAATGGTTTTTCTTAGTTTGCATTGTTACAGTGTACGTGAGTACAAAGCGGTCTTGGCGGGATTTTAACGGGAACTGTAGTAAAGGCTTTTACGGTAAGCCTTATGCTTTTCTAACGTTTTTAACCTTGATTTGCATACGGATAAGTAGACTGCGCAATTTTAATCAACCCTGGACAAAACCAAGGCGCTATGCAACCGCAACAGCTTCATTCCGTGCTATCTAAATGATGTTGGCTACACTCTTTAGTTTAATAAAAATTGATAGATTGTTTACTTGTAAATAGCTTATTGAAGTGTTTTTAAGGTTAGTAATTAAAAGTCAGTCTTAGAAAATGAACGGTATTTATGCAGTTAATTTGTTTTTTTTTGGGGATTGGGAGGAGAATTTTTCTAAAATACCTTGCAAAGTGTCGGCCTACCGACTAAATTTCTCCCTCAATGATTCTTAAAAGTTTGCACTTATGTTTGCAAGGACCTTCTTAACTACACATTGTGTCAGCCTTATAGTCGATTACAAAGTGTTTGGAGAGAACTTGTACTCCGACTATGTCTGATTTTAGACTAACGAGCGTTTACTCTGAATCTAGAAATTATTCTAGAAGATGTGCAGAAGTTGTGATAAACTTCTTGAATTAAGCAAAGGATAAACTGGTTCTTTTTTGATAATTTAGCGTTTTGAGCTTGATTTTTTGTTGTCTGAGCATAGGATTGCTTCGTGCTGGCATTGGAAGTGCTTTCGGAAGGAGCTGGAGTCCGCTTTTGAGAGGCAGGTGCCTTGGAATTAGGCTTAAAAGACATACTTGCTTTTAACTTGAGATAGTTTGGGCATCTTTGGCTTGTTGGAGAACCAAGGTGGCGAGAGGTTGTGCCCGAAGTGGACACTTTGACCTTAGGGGCCGAATTTTGGACTCTTTCTCTTGGTGGTTAAAGACCCTGGCGCTGAAAACGTTTTACTTGTAGTCAGAAGAAGAGCTAGAAGTCTTACCCTGTGCATTCTTCTTAGTCTTGGAGTAGCTGACTACCTGGTAAACTTTTTCTATTCTTTGTTGTCCAGCTGGAGCTCTATGGTGTCTTTGTTTTTGGAAAAGCTGGACTCAACCTGGTTGACGGCAAACCTCTTAGGGGAGGGTTGGGTTGGTGCGCCAGGAGTTTTTGTGGGCTGAGGCGTTGCCGCCACAGCTGTGGGAATTGTGGCCGGTGCTAACGGCGCTGTGGCTAGCTGGTTGGACTGCTTAGCCAAGAGCGCTATGAAGTCAGCGCTTGATTTGGCTTGATCTCTGCTGTAATGTCCATCCAAAGAGAGAGTACAGTATTACCAATATCACGTTTGCTTTGCTTTAGCTTGTTAGCAAAGCAGTCTCTTTGATGTGTTTGTTCTTTGACTATCTTGATGATTTCTCTCTCTCTCTATGCTCCTGAGTTCAGAAGAAATAATAAAATTTCTCTGTCCGTCAGGTTGGCGGGATCGGTTGTTGGTGGATCTATCTTGAAATAAAATGGCCAATTAATTATTTAATCGAGAATAATTAATTCGAACAGGTGTCGAGGATGTTATCAGACGAGTCGCAAACCGTAAGTGGAGCTGGGCATGCCATGTTGCAAGGCAGGACCCAGCGAAGTGGACGATACGGGTTATGCAGTGAAGACCACGGACTTCTAAGAGAAGTGTGGGAAGAGAGATGACATCTGAGAAGGCCTATGTCCAGAAGTGGATAGTACCAGGCTAAAGAAAAAGAAGAAGAAGAATTAATTTGACCGTATTAATTATATATATATATATATATATATATTTACGGTGAGATAGCTCAGTTATAGAGCGTTAGTGTACCACGCTAACAGTCCCGGGTTCGATCCCCAAATATGACTAAAGTAATAACTTTGCTCTTTATCCACCGGGGTGATTCGGAAGTCACTTAATAAGCCGTTGGTCCCATCAACCCCCTTCAAACAAGTTGTAAGACTTTTGGGGCGATGTAAAATAGCTGTAAAACGCGAAATAAAGAAAGAAGAAATATTAGATGGCTTGATTGGTGACTAATCAATCAAGTCTGCTAGGTTGCAATTATTTCCGGGCTGAGGGCTTGCATTAATTGGGTCACTCTCTCGGTGTAGACGTGTTGCTCGGTCGGTTGCTGGCAGTCGACTCGTTCTCTGTTTGCAGTTAATTCTTTTGTTTTGTTGAGTAAGGACGGGATTACGGTGAGGTTTGCGGATACTGCAGAAATAAATGCAGTATTTTGCTGTAGACAAGCAAAACTTTATTGCTTTTACGTCGTTGTTTACCGCCTCTATAGTCAACTGCAAATGACGGTAGTAACGGGGATGGTGTTTTTTGCCATGTAAATGACTAGGTTGAGAACGTATAAACCATTTTTTGACAGGAATATTGACATGACTAATATCCTGAATTCATAAAAGCTACAATTTTTCAAAATGTTCTGACGGAGTTGGGGCTTGAACCTGCAACAATTTATGCGCTGAGATTCGAGTTAGGCACGAGTGGAGAAGTTAGTGTTTTTTATTTGGTCATAAAGACCCTCTCAGCCTTCACATGTGCAGTTTTTCAAAATTTTGAATATGCAGGTTAAGCCGCATACTTTTTTTAGGTTTAAAAAGCACCGCATTTGGATCTTTTCTTCCTAGAATAGCATTGCGGACTTTGTTCTCGAATTTGTGTAGTGTGAAATTTAGCTTTATGCTTTACCAGGAGTCGTAAAGGATAACCAGAATCCACTCGGATTATTGGGGGTTTTGTCTGTTTTTAAAATGGGCACAATAATTGTTTTTTCTAAGTAGTAGTACTTGATCTTATATTAAAATGTATATATTAATTATATATTAAAATGTATATATTAAGAAATCTTATTTTCATAAAGTGATCATTTGGAGACTTGGTGACTACACATGGTGGAGATGAAAAAGACAACTAACGTGCCGAAAAAATAAAGTTTTTTTTAAATTTTTGTTTTTGAGAATTATCTTTCAAAAGAAACGGAGGTGGCAAATTTTTTTTGTCATTGCGCATTAAACTTATTAATTCTCAAATATGTTGGTGTTGTCGCACCAAATCTTGCAAGTTTCCTCAAATTCTGGTAGATACAGGTTACACACGGTATCAGACCGTCATTTCTGATGCACGTAGTTCGTTAGATAATTTTTTTTTGAGATTTGCATGTTTATTGAAAGTACACACAGAAAGGTATGTGTCTTACCAGAATCATCTTTAGTAGAGGGGGGATTTACTTTTGGATTGACGCTTGGAAGCTCCTGATCGTAATGCGCGTAATTTTTTTGTACTTGAAGTGTCCATTCTCTCAATTAACGGATTTGGTAGTTTAAATTATGTAACTAATTTACAAGTGAATATTTAAAGGCAGCTTGTGAGGTAGTATTACAAACATAAACCTTAAAATATTGGTTCTTGTACTTGAAAAAAATGCCATCAATTAAATTGGTCTTTGGTTGAAGATTGACTTGATTATTGTTTAGCAGGATTTTTTAAGAGATCTTATCATGTTGTCATGTTTTAGGCTGTTGTGATGTGCTCTTAAATTTAAGTGTACCTTTAGGTGGAGCTTTAGGACCTGGTCGCTCAGAACACAAAATTATCAAAAATTGCAAAAAAAAAACATTCACAGCAAGAAATTTACTAAAAAATCTACAGCAAGTTTATTTATTTAAAAAAATATTTAATACAGGGTGCGGCAGCATAACTTCCTTTTTTAAAATGCGCGCTATTTAGTCGGTTAATGTCGTAGCGGAACGCTAGTGGTCTTGTTAGAGAGGCGGGACTATAAAGTTTTGTCTCGACACAGTTTATTTGCTATCATGAGGCTCACTTTTTGAGCGGATGTTTTGTGATTGCAACTCAACGCGCCTTTTAGAATTGCTTTAATTTAGTCTTGTTGGCCTCTGTCTTGGACCGCAAATCAATTGTTACGTGGGTCACTACGTCCAGACAAACTGCAAGTGCGACAAGACAAAGATCTAGAGTTTTTCGGCCCATTAGATTACTTGAAAACATTGAGGCAGTGCAAGCTTCAGTGTTGCAATCATCACGGCATTCTGCGCGCAAATATGCGTCTATCGTTGTACTTTCCGATCGTTTTGTGAGGGATCTTTATTTCCATCTTTACAAGATGGCGATTGTGCAGAACTTTCTGAACGTGACTTCAATTCTTGAAGAAACGCGTGTGAGGTTCTTCTTGAAGTCGTTCTTGAGGACGCTATTGTTTTTTTTATTGTTTATGTGAACCGTCTAAGCACCCTACAAGATTTGAAGGCAAGAATCATGACAAACGCCAAAAATTGGCTTACACAGTGTATGGAGAATGGGAGACGTTGCCTACCTAATTTGATCTTTAAAACTATTAAAACAAAACTTTAGGTATGCGCCTACATTATAAAAAACAAATTAAAAAAATTTGATTTAAACAATGGGTTTTATTAAGTTTTAAAGAAAGGAAGTTATGCTGCCTCACCATGTAATTGTAAATAAAATTTATTTTAAGTTAAAAATTGCGTAAAATAGTTAATTACTGCACAGAAAAATTGCTGTGAAAACTTATTTGCAGCATGAAAATTGTTAAAAACACTCATTTATAGCGTAAAGTTTATCGAAAATAGCTTAGAAAACCCATTTATTGCATTAAATTTGTATTAAAGTAATAAAGTATTAAAGTAATGTTGTTTATGATATTATAATTTACATAAAAACAATTACATAAACTGATTACAGTAAATTGATTAATATAAACAAAAAATCATCATTTATATCGATCCCATTAAATGTTTGAATTATATTAATTACAAGTTACTTGAAATTCAATTTATTATTACACTGTGTTTTAATTGGATATTAGCAGCTCTTGTTTTATTTGCTTTTATGAATTATGGAGTGTATTATTTTAATTAATCCGTTAGGACGATTTGTCAATAGAAATGGAAGTAACACATAAAAATCGAATCAATGAAAAATGCTCTCCAAAAATATATATAAACGGGAATGAAGTGAAGCATCCCTCTTTTGATAATCTATCGATGAAGTGTATTTTTTTCCTTTTCTGTGGCAACATCAAAATTCTTAACAAATACAATCCAATCTATTCAAGCGATTGTATTAAATCTAATAAAATTACTATAGAAAACTCTATTTTCAATAAATTTAATTTATCACTTGACACAAAAGTTGTACTGAAACATGATCATTGATGAGATATAGTTTCAAAGCATTGTTAATAACTTAACATCATTAATCTTGCATTTTTTATGAAATAATCCTTTAAGGGTTCATGTTTAACTACCCAGCTCCTTTAAAGCAAGATACTTACAGGAAAGTTCCGCGGTTCTATTACCTTCGAATATAAAAAAATATATTAACCTCATAAATATGATTATACAGGTCATTATTTTTGAGAATAATTTCCTTAACTCAATTATTTTTAAATTAGAGTTTTGGCAAATTTGCAACCTTCATAATACTAGTAAATTAACATTCGTTCTTAATTACATTCCGACATTCTAATTTCCAATTTATATTCTAATCGGAAAATTTTGTTACATATGTTGTTTATTTATTTATCAAGTCGGGAATTGGAACGGATTTAGATTTCTATATATTTCAGAAAAAAAAGGTTTTTACCTGCTACTAAATGAGTAAACAAATTTGGATTAATTGAAACCAATATTTCTAATCCATTACTCCGACACTTCCATCGTGAAACTTTATCCGTCTGGAGCGTATCGAATTGTACTCCTCTTTGAATTATTGAATTGTATGTCGGTTTAATCGCATCCGATTTGTTCATTCAGTTCAGACATATTTTTGTACATGCCTTTAACATATAGTACACTACTAAATCATTAATGTGGAACTAAATGTGAAATATTGATTCCTTCCAAAACAGTTGATTTCATTTCATGTTTCTAATTAATTAAACTTTTGATTTAATTGAATAAATAATATGAAATATTAATCAATTTTAGTTTTTTTAATCATTCGAATTTAATCATATTGTTCAAAACGATTCAGCATATAATTATGTTACGTGAGCCGTTTTGTAATAAAGATAGCTCTCGGTAAACAAAGTTACGTTTATTTTTGGTATTACACTTAAGTCTAAACTATTACATAAAATAAATATATTATTCTAACATTTAACAACAAAATTAAATACAAAGTATTATATATACATAAATAAAATAAACTGATGATGGCCTAATATCCGAAACCGGTCTTATAATTAAAAAAAACAATAAAACTCAGTTTACTTAAATATAAATTTTATTAAATATAAACATAACCTCAACTAATTTAATTTTTTTTCAGTGCCAACTTAAAAGTTTCACCCTGTATGTATCCCACTTACAAATTGAAATAATGAAGTGGTTAATTAGCATATTTAAGGGTCGACCAATTCAACTTCAGCACTCTTACTAAAAATTAGCACTTAATCAATATCATGCAGAGTTTGCTGCTTTTTTTATAATAAAATTACTTTAGAAATTAAAAAAAATTAATGGCCAAATAGAAATAATTTTTATAGTTAAGTAAACAGTTGAAATTTCGTTAAAAGAATTTTATGCATATTTTTTTATTAAATAATATTTACAAAAGAATCCTTCAAACATAAATTGCAGGGCGCAATTAAAAGGATACTACTAAAAAAATTAATGATGCACAATTATTAAATTAACTACGTGAGAGCTTATTTTGCAGGAAATTAGGAGACAGTTTTTATACAACACAGAGAGACTCACTCAACATTTTTCTTCCATTTATATATTATAATGCTGCCTTAACTGCCGCATTATATTTGAGATAGAAGGGGTAAATTTGTTTTCAGAATACAAAATTAATATAATTATTTAGAAAATTGTCGCTTACGCAGTTTACATAAGCAAAATACTTCCTGGGTGTATATATACTTTAGCAAATTAATTTTTTTTAACATAATTTTACAAAAAAAAATTTGAAATGAAATTTAAGTTAATCTTGTGGTCAAGACTATTCTCAGCCTTACTTTTTTTTCCGATCTTTGTTCCGACTATATCATTGTACCTCAGTTTACTGTTTAGTGCTTTGACTTTGAAACACTGGAATTTCAATCCTAGTTTATTACTCTCACTCATATATTTTTACAGTCAAAGTTCCGGAGCGTTTTAGAGTTAGGTTAGGTTTGGTCAAAGCTCTGGAGCTTTCTATGGTTAGAGCGCTGAACAATGCTATAATCAAAGCAAATTTTTCTGTTGTATCTAAAGTTTAACTAATTTCTAAACGAAAAGTTTGCGTTTTGCATTTTTTGTGTGGTTTGCGCAAAGGATTTTTTTTTGCGGACTTTGGAAGTGCTCTGCGATGGAACAGCGTTTGGGAGTTATGTGCTTTGGATTAAGTTTAGAGTTTTGGCTTGCACTCCGTGTACGTATGAGAGATAAGATTTTGTTTAGCGTTTTGCGGAAGTTTTTGCACAATATTCTCGAATTTGGTTAAATTCCGCATGAGATGCTGGATGCATTCGGATTTTATTGACTTGGTTTAGGGCGTGGTTGATGGTAATGATCATCAGTTTAAAAGTTTTTGTTTTCTGTTATGACAAAAGGAGGCTGTTGTCTTATCCCTAGGAGAATGGCAAAGAGGTTAAAGGATTTGTTGGAGATAAGGGCCTCTTAGCTTTAGGGGCCGACTGGATTAAAGACCAATTGGTTATGTGGCTTATTATCAAAATTAGAATTAGAATTCTTACCTAGTCTGTTTTATTTTTTGGAATCTGGAGGCTTTCCGTCAAATCACTACAAAGATGATGTAGTTGGTGCACTACGTTTGGCTAATAGGCCCATGCTGTAATATGTAGAAATTTTTGTCATTTTCTGGAGATGTGGATAAGTTTTAGGGAGTCTGTGGTTATGTTAAAGTTTGCAATGACACTAGGAAGGCCCTTGTTAAGGCGGTTGGCATTGGTCCAAATTATGGTCCTAAATTGCGACTCTAAAGGCATGTTGAGACTTTGTAGCACCCACTACTGACAGAACATTTACCATTCTTGGAAAGACAATCACCTTGCTGCAAACGTTGCCAATTTCGGAGGCGATTTTTGCGTAAAATCAAACACTGTCAATTGATTATTTATACTGTCAATTAGGATAATAGAGAAATACTTTACCTAGACACTTCTCAAAACAATGAAACCGTAGCAAAATTACATAATTAGTCTTTTTAGATTGATGTGTCAAACATTTTTAAAAATTACTCACCAAAACCTGGACAAAAGCCTTGAACTGAAAAGTTTTGGATTTTATCTTTAAAGATTTGACAATTTGCATTGAGTATTTGACCAACATTGCACTCAAACGTAATGAACTTCAGGGAAAGGACTGGACAAAACCAGCAAACCATGAACTTGCTTATGATTTAAATGCCCAAGTCTACAAAGAACATTTTCCAAACCGAAAAATGTTGTCAGCAAAGGCCGAGGTAAAAAGCGCGGTACGCGAGCCAAACGCCTGCGAGGTGGTAAGTCAAATCAAGACAATACTAGAAATGATTTTTGGACATGATTGTAATGTGATCCAGAACCACATGATCTATTTTTAGACGTAATTTTTAGGAGGTTTGACTTTACTATTTTTTTTTTGCATACGGAACACATTAGTGCGAACTATAAAGAAGCACGACCTTTTTGTAATACCTTAAATGGTCAAGCAGAATTGTAAAAGTAGGGTGGTTTTGAAGTCAACAAAAATCTGCCGTGCTAGAAACAGCTTTATAAACACAACTTCAAGCAGATATACTGTTGAGAGAATTTCATCATCATCATCAATCAGCCTTGGTTTGTCCACTGCTGAACATAAGCCTCCCGTAATGTGGCCCATCTTTTACGATCCTGCGCCGCGTTTATCCAGTTTGACTCTATTCTTCTGATGTCATTTCTCCATTTCGTGGGAGGGCGGCCCCTATTCCGCAGAGCGTCTTGGCGCGGTCTCCATTCTAGAATCTTCTTTGTCCACCTCTCATCCGACATCCTCGCCACATGACCCGCCCAGTTCCACTTGAGTGTTGCTATTTGTTTTATTGCATCGGTTACTCCAGACATTTCTCGTAGCCTTATGTTTGGGATTCTGTCTCTGAGTGAATAGCCCAACATCGATCTCTCCATGGCTCTTTGCGTGACACGTATTTTGTTGGCGGTTTTCTTTGTAAGAGTGAGCGTGTCCGCTCCGTAGGTAAGTACTGGGAGCACACATTGATTGAATACCTTCTTCTTTAGGCAGTTAGGAATGCTGGATTTTAATACATTTTTTAATTTTCCGAAGGATGCCCAAGTGAGACTTATTCTGCGTGTGATTTCCGTAGTTTGGTTGTCTCTCCCGATGCGTATAGCATGCCCTAGATATTTGTACGAGCTTACTTGCTCTATATTACTTTTCCCCGCTGTGATATGTTCGCTCATGACCAGGTTTGTCATGTACTGCGTTTTGCTAGCATTTATTTTAAGTCCAACAGTTCTGGTTTAATCTTCCTAGAAGTTCTTTTGCTTCATCCATCCGATCTGTGATTATAACTATATCGTCAGCAAATCTCAGGTGGCTTAGTCTTTCGCCGTTGATGTTTATGCCCATGTTCTCGAAGTCTAATCGCTTAAACATTCTCTCCAGAAGCGCCGTAAACAATTTGGGGGATATGACATCACCCTGTCGTACGCCCCTCTTTATACGGAAGTCTCCGGTATACTCGTTCGACATTTTGCAAGGGCATAGATCATTTCTTGCTGGTTTATAGTGTCGAACGCTTTTTCGTAGTCCACGAAGATTAGTACCAGTGGTTTATTATACTCTGTGCATTTTTCTATAAGGGTTTTTATTACCTGTAGATGGTCGTTCGTACCGTATCCAGATCTAAAGCCTGCTTGTTCGCATGGCTGGTACTGGTCTAGCTTGTTAGTTATGCGTTTTGTGATTATTCGCATTAGTAATTTATACATATGGGGTAGCAGGCTAATCGGCCGATAGTTCTCCAGTTTTGTTATATCTCCCTTCTTATGTATGATTACTATGATAGCTTTGTCCCATTGTGAAGGCGTTGTACCGTTTATCAGGCATGCGTTAAAGAGTTTGCATATCGCTCGATGCAGTTGTTCCCCGCCCTGTTTTATAGCTTCTATTTCTATTTTATCATCTCCTGCCGTTTTGTTGTTTTTCATTTCACGCAGGGCTCCTCTGAGTTCGTCTGGCGTTATGTCCGGTAATTCTTCTGATCCCTGGTTTTGGATCCTTGGGACGTTCAGTTCTGTCCGCTGGGTATTTTGTTCACTATACAGAATTGAGTAGCAGGACTTTACACAGTCTAGTATCTCTGTTTTATTTGATGTTATCTGCCCGTTTGCGTTTGTTAACCTGCTGATGTTTTTTCTGCCTCTTCTTCCTGATGCTTTTCATACCCTTATTTTCTTCTATAATTCTTGATATTTCACTCGTGTTGTATTGCTCTTATATCTTTTCTCATTTGCTTGGCTATTTCTTTGTTTAATATTCTTAGTTGTCCGATATTTCTAGAGTATTTTTCTGGAAGATCTCTTCTCTCCTTCATCATTCTTTTAGTATTTTTGTTCAATTTATCGTTTCGTCTTGGATGTTTGCTCTGGTGTTTCTTTTTAGTAGTTTGGATTATATTTGTAATTTGTGTGCCTAGTGCTTCAACATTTTGTTCGTTCTCGTCTAGAGTTGTGCATAGTTTTGACTCTATCTCCTGCTGGTAGAGTGCAGTGTCTTTGAACGGTTTCCATTTGTTGCTTGTTCTCTTAATTAATTTAGATCTTTCTTTATTAAGGTTTATTTCTACCCTTGCTCTTACCATTCTGTGGTCGCTTCCAATTGAAAATCTGTTCAAGACCGTTACGTCCTGGACAATGTTTTTCTTGTTTGTAATTATTAAGTCTATTTCGTTTTTAGTCCGACCATCAGGGCTTACCCATGTCCATTTCCGCTGTGGCGGCTTTTTGTAGAAAGTGTTCATTGCAAACATGTTGTGCTGCATTAGGAATTCCAGAAGTGTTTGGCCTCTTTCATTTCTTGTTCCGTATCCGTGCGTACCCAGGGGGGTTTCTATGTCAAGTTCCTTGTGGCCTAGTTTAGCATTTACATCTCCGATTATCATGATATAGTGCGAGGGCGTTTGTTGGAGTGCGATTTCCACTTCATCGTAAAATCTCTCGATTTTCTCTTGTCCATGCGTAGATGTGGGGGCGTATACCTGGATAATCTTCAGATCATATCTTGCATTTAGTTTGTATATAAGGTACATTACTCTAGAGCTGACAGACCTTATCTCTGTTATGTTTGTGACATGTCTCTTGTTTATCAGGAACGCCACCCCCCCGTCGTTGACATTGTCCGTTCCATTATAGTGGAGAATGTTCCCTGAGTTAAGTGTTACTTGTTCACTACCTTTCCTTTTGTGTTCGCTTATTCCCAGTATGTCCCATTTTACGTGTGTTAGTTCTTCTTCGAGTTCTTGGAGTTTCTCGGTTGTTGAGAGCGTTCTGGTGTTCAGTGTGGCAATCATTAGTCGTTTCCTTTGGTAGCCTGGTCCAGCCCGGTGATTCTTAGCACCCTCCACTTGCCTTCTTACCTGGCCGCTACCTTGCCCAGGGGTTAACAAGTTGCCGGGGACTGAGGGCCGTGAATTTCGATGTGTCTTCATGTACGGGGATATTAGCCTTTACTTCCATCACGCTGGCCATTGCGAGTTGATGGAGAGACTTTTAGTCTGGAATTACATTTCCTTAATTCCTGATCGTACGGTTATTCCGCCGCGACTCGGTCGACAGAGCCTCGTTTGTTATCTAGCAGTAGGTACCACGTGCAGGTGAGGTTGTCATTTGAGATGGACTTACAGAGATGTTAGTTGCCACCCCCTTACCCACCCGATCTTGAAATTACCTGTTTTAGAACGCCCATTTTCTGGAAGAAAAGCCAAGACTTAGTAATATTCCGAAGATTCATTACTTCTACCGGTTGCGATGTGCAAAGCCTCATGCACAATCCTACATTATCATTTAGACATTATTACTAGCCCAAGAATCGGCGATAACTATCGCTCCGAACAAGACTAGACCTTAACACAAAGTGTTCCACCACTTAGTAAGCACAACTTTTGCTTTTTTTGGGATGGTCTTAGTAGTTTAGCAGTGTTTTTATGGCAAAGATTTTAGTAAAAGCACCGTTTGAGTTTGTCGTAGGTAGTAGGATAGTAGATTAGGATTGAACTGAACCGCGAAATTTTTGAAGTACTTTTTGGCCAAAGCTTCAATGTGTTGACAAAGTGAAGGAATCTCAAGGTCTGTCCGAATGTCCAGATTTTGAACGTACCATGGAGCTTCTGTGAGCATCCGCAGAGTTTTGCTTTAGAAAGCTTCTAAACGATTTAGGTGGCTACTTACCGCCGTTCTCCAAATGGGGGAAGCGTATGTGATCATCGTTCTGATGGTCGAGGTTTAGAGTCGGATTTTGTTCCGGAGCGACATGCCGCTATTTTGACACAAACATTGGGTAGAGAAGAGATTTGTCCATTTTGGGTTTGTCCAGTATAGATTGTACTTGAGGCTGTAATAAAGTCCATCCAAGATTACTCCAAGATACTTGACAGTGTTGGACCACGGTATGGGAACGTCATTAAATGTGACGTTCTTATGTGGTTTGAGTGATCAACGCCGAGTGAAGAGTACGGCTTTTTTTTGGGTTTACTCTAAAGTGCCAATCATCCATCCAATCTTCTAGATCGGAGGTGGCTTTTTGTAGACGTAAGGTAATCATTTTGATCGATCTTGAGGAATAGATGTGTCGTCAGCATATTGAGCCATTTTAACTCCGTGCATGCTCCCCGAAGGCATATCAGCTACGTACAGGTTAGAAAGGTGCGGCGAGAGAATGGAGTCTTGAAGAACTACAGGTTATGTTAACTGCCAGACTTCTACGTTTTAGGGAGTGAGCGCTACAAAGAAAACGATTAGAGTAGGACCAAGCGCGCGGACTGCATGCAGAACATCGCTTGTGGGGGCTTCTGATGGTAGAAGAGTCATTCTTAAAGATGTTGATTTATTTACGTGAATTGGTAACAAAATTTATCAGTTTATAACTTTGAAATGACATTTTTTACGGCAGTCCGTGCACTTTTATTAGCAGCAAATGAAACTAAGAGTAAGTGAGCAAAAACTGATACAAAAAGTATATTTGGTGGCATTAAATTATTGTTTTTGAATTATTTCAGTCATAACAAAATTATTTGCATTTTCATTTTTTTTTTTTAGTTTTTTGCAAACTCGTTAAAATTAATTCACAATTTTTTTTTGGGATATTTGGGATAATATTTTAACTTAGTGGTTTGATTTGTGACAGCAACAATTGGTTTGTTGATCAGACAATATCTATAGAAATACTAAAAATTGTATCTAGGTTTTTTCCTATCTGGTGTGTAGCGGGCAGGGGGCATCTTCCATTTTTTTGTAGATTAGGGAGGAGATTATTTAAAAGACAAGTTTTTGTAAACTAGTGTTGGATGTATCTAATTCAGGTTATAGCTTTTTGTTTGGGAGAACTTATTGAAGAGCACGGAAGGAGAAGGGGACGGATTGCCTTATAGGTTGAGGTGTGGTGTTGTGGCTTGGAGTCAATCACAATGAATTGGTTTATTAGTTTCTTGGTTATTCCAAAAGGTCTTTTTTGGAATTTGGTGAGGGTGATGTGTTGATGTGAAGTGTGGGATGTTAGCTGTGGGTGGACTCGAGTTAAGTCAGTTTCTGTTCTTTCCCGCAGGGTTTTTTTTGTCAACTTATTTGTGATTGTGTACGGTTTGTTCTATGGGCTCTTACTAATTTATTTTGCCATTTTTTAGGTCTTTTTCTAGGATTTGCAGGGGAGTCGCAATGTAGCAATTTTGTTATGGAAGCTTATCTTAGAATGTGTGGGTGTTGTGTGGTGTAGTGACGTCTGGAAGCGACGGTGAATTCTGAAAGTCATTCATCTTTTTTTAATGTTTTGTTCATTGATGTTGATGGAGTTTGTTGGTAGTTGATGGTAAAGACTACCTTGCTTAATGCTAGCGGTTTGGTCAGCGGACTGAACTGTATTGTTCCGACAATCTTTCAGAAAGCGAAAATATGGTTTACAATTTGAGATAAAACACAAACAATTGCCATTTTAAACAAAAAGTGCACGGCGTTTTGACGGCGGTCCGTGCATTTGAGACAACACGCTCCGCAACCAAAACATTGAAAGTTATTCATTCTTTTCTAATTTTACGATGGTGGAGTGCGATGGTAGTTGGTAGTAAAAACATACTTCTCGGTTAGCTGCTAGCTTGTTTCTTTTGCTATCTTGCTTAATGCTAGCGGTTTGGTTTGCGGACTTTACTGTACTGTACTATTTCGAGAATCTTTTGATACAATTTTTGAAGTAAAACATAAACATTTGCCATCTGGAACAAAAAGTGCACGGCGTTTTGATGGCGGTTTGTGCATTTGAGACAACACGCACTGCAGTTAGAACATTGAAAGTTTATCATTGTTTTTTAATCTTTCGTTTTTTGAAGTGCGTTGGTAGTTAGTGGTAAAGACATCTTTTTTGGTTGGCTGCTGGCTTGTTTCTTTTGCTATCTTTGCTTAATGCTACTGGTTTGTTCAGCGAACTAAATTGTACTATTCTGACAATCTTCCAGGAAGATATTGTATACAGTTTGAGATGAAACACAAACATTTGCCATTTTGAGCAAAAAGTGCACGGCGTTTTGATGGCGGTCCGTGCATTTGAGACAACACGCACCGCAGTTAGAACATTGAAAGTTATTCATTCGAAGATATTGTATACAATTTTGATGAAACACAAACATTTTTCATCTGGAGCAAAAAGTGCACGGCGTTTTGACGGCGGTCCGTGCGGATTACCATTTAACTATTATAGCAGTGTTGCATTCAAATAATTTTAGTTGATTGGCTGTGCAGAGGTTTTTCTGCTACAAATTACTAACATTTTTGTTCAACGAAGAAGAGAAAATAGTGAAGAACAAAGATATGGACCAACACTACTACTACAACTCAGCAAAGCACCTGCAACAAACAGATTTGCAATATTGAAACAAGTATAATATGTAAAGTCACTGGAAAATGACAGCAGATTCAGTGGATAAACCATTTTTTAACAAATAGTTGCGAGGACAGTTGTTTTTTTTTGCTAAAAATAATGAATTAACAGCACAATTCCATCATTGTTATGGTGTGGCTTTTATCTAGTATAGTGCCATGTTCTGATTTTCTGTCTAATACAAGGATTTGTTGGCTTTAAAAGATTGACGTCTAATTCTTGGAGACGTAGTTTTTTTTTAATTTTTACCTTGTTTTTGACGTTAAACTTTGGGGTTTGAGGAATGAGAGAATCTGGGAGAGAGACATGGCACGAAATTATGGAAAGAGATAGAGATATACAAAAGCAAGAAAGGAGAATACGAGTGAAAGAGGTACAACTCAAATTATGAACATATTATAGAAAGTGAACTGCCAATGTACCTAGAGAGCGATATATATAGTAAAGATGATTGCAAGATTCAGATGTGGTAATGAAGAGCTTGTGACCAGATTTTAGATGGAAGAGGATTTGAAAATGTGCTGAATGTGCGGAGAGACTAAGGAAATAGATTTATTAAACTTACTGGTAGTTGGCATTTTTTTTTTGCGTTTTATTAAATGTTGCAAAGGCCTTCTGAAGTGAAGTGCAACTGTAGGTTTTTTAAAACCTACGGTTGATCAATTAGAGACGGGTGGCAATGGTGTAAATTTATTTGCAAATTATGGCTTTGTTTCCAAAATTAAAATATGAGGTTTTTGTTTTATTATCAAAATACGCAGAAAGTACTGCGCATAATCTGTACGTTTATACGGTATATGAAATAAATAGTCTTGAACACTAATACAATACTACAGCCACGACTTTATCTGATACATTTGATATTATTTATGAAATATTTAACAATTTTTATAATATTTAAAGCAATTTATGAAACATTTGATAGCTGCCATGTTATATTTAACAGTTCCCACGTTAAGTTAGTCTTTTTTATAAAATATTTATCAAATTCATAACATTTTTAAAATATCCGACAGATGAATTCTGTTAAATAATTTGGCAGCTTTGTTGATTATTGTACATTACTCGATTTTTCAAATAACTCAATTGTAAATTTTTATAACATATTTGGCAACGATTATTTTAGATTGCATATGTACTAAAAGCCGGTCTTGAATATAGTGATGGGTGGAATTATTCGTCTCTGACCTACTCATAGAAACTAGTAAATACACAATTGCATAATTGACGCATATAAGGTCAGCAGTCTTAGCCTACATTGTTTGAGAATTATATTTTTTGTTACTAATATGTTCCAGATGGAAAATCTTTTTGTTGAAAAAACCATTTCTTTCACATATCTGGAAGTTAAAAAGGAAATTATTTTATATGATACATCATGTCACCATCGTATAAATACACAATGAAAAAAATTCAGCTATTTGTACAAGAAATAAATTCAGTTTTATCAGCGTATGTTTTCGGTCGCCTCTTCTCCAATCTGTTTTTAATTAATTAATGTCTTTTGATTTAGTATTTTTACTGGCATTAATGTTTGTTTCATGTTTAATTTATTGCTCTGTTTCATGCCAACATACTATTATAAAATAATACCGAATATAAACACAATTTTTATGTATTATATAAAAACATCAAATTCCGTTTGTGTTATTAACATTTTTTTTTAAATAAGTACGAAGTATAACCGCAAACATTATGCTGTCCTAATCTGGCATATGTCAGTTAACGATGCTGTCGTAAAACACCCATCTTTTCATACTTGAAGTTTTTATGATCAATTAAAAAAAAACCATTATTAAATTAAATCGCATTAAAAAATATGACAATAATTAACTTGAATTAGAGTACATATATTCTTGTTTATTATTGAATTTATAAATAAATCTGTTTATTATTCGTCTGTATTTACAGATAAAATAATAAACTCGATGCAGATTCTGTACTAAAACAAGCATTAATTGAATTAAAAGCATAAAATTCTATTTTCGAAACACAAGGCGTGTTTACTATTGTACATACGCAATATCGACATTGATTGAGCTGCTCTCAATATAAATAGATATAAATTTGCATAATGTTGAATCTACCATGACACATGTAGTATTTCTATATATTGACAATTGAGAAATAATCCCATCTCCATTTAAATATTATAGAAATAATGAAACAGTGCGTGGGCGATGACCTAAAAATCTCACACCGAATTTGTACACAAATATATAAAACGTTGCGCACTTATCAATATAATAAATAGAAAATAATGTTAACGAGTTTCTAAGTGGCCGCCTTATAAATTTTAAAACAGAAATGTGGGATGGCAAAGGCGTACTTTGATTAAGCACTACGCATTTGTTATATTTAAGTGTTAAATTATAAAGTAAAAGGTCAACCGAGTAAATAGAAAAGCAAATTTATTAGATTGTTTACATCTGAATTGTGTTGTCTTATCAATAAATCATTGATTCAAAATATGCAAGATCTATTATAAAATATATTACCAAATTTATAACATAATATAATTTAATTTTAATTAATAACTATTTGAATCAATGTAATCGATATTCATTATAACTTTGACATGGTATGCCTTTAGTATTCTGGATATATAATAGATTTGCAAGGTTGTTATTACATCAAGAAGTTTCCACTGCATTTAGGGAAGTTGTTCATATTATACATTTTATCAACGTCACTTACAATGTTCTCTATGCTATGCCTTTGTTATCAAGTAATTTGCTTATTCTCACACTTGTTGACAGATTCAATGACAGTTGTTACTAATACGTTAAAGGTGGGAACAATATTAATTATAATTTGGCTGAAAAACATTTTGCTATTTTTTACCTATTTTGTCGATGTTTCTTGAGTGCAGAGGTGTATGCCTTTTACACAGGCAAATCTTGGGTTTTACTTATGAACTTGATGCTTTAAGTCAGATGTAGATGTCAGATTTAAATTTATCGATAAAACAATCAAAAATTATTTTTTTTATCCAGTGCCAAAAAATTTACCGTTTTTGGAAAGCTTTGTTCAAAAATTGAAAATCACACTTTTGAGCTTTATCTATCGAATCTATATCTCCATCTAAAAAGGGTAATTTGATTAAAACAAAGTTTTGGTTTCAAAAGTAAATCGATGCAATCGGCGCAATTAGTAGCTATAAGAGCAGTGGCAAAATACATTAACGAACAGACGGACGAGTTGTGGCACGAAATAGTCCGATTGAGACACTGGCTGCTGGTGATTGTTTGATTGCCAAAATGTAATTGGAACATTGAACTTTAATTGGAGTACGTTTTTGGCGCACGTTTCACCAAGGTATTTTGTGCCTTGCAGTGTTTTTTTGTGGTTATTGTTTGTGTGAATTAGACTTTGGCGTGGGTTTGATTGTGTGAATTTAATATTAAAAATTTGTTATAGGTTTCTAATTAAATCTAGTAAAACCTGTATTATAAATCGTGGATTATTAATTATAGAACAGGTTTCTCTGAAAAGACTAAAATACCGTCATATACCGTAAAATTTTTTTTTGCGGATTGGGAGGAGAATTTATCTAAAAGATCTTGCAAAAATGTCGGATTCAATGGTTTCTAAAAGCTTGCACTTATCAGTGCAAGTACTTTTCTAACCTTAGTGAGAATCGTAGTAGTAGATAAACTTAATATTGCACATTGTGCTAGTCTTATTGGCGATTACATAGTGTTTGGGGAGAACTTGTATGACGAGCATTTAGTCTGAATCTAGAAATTAATCTAGAAGATGTGCAGAAGCTATGATAAACTTCTTAAAATCAGCATCATTTGCTTGAGACAAGCGAAGGGTAAACTGGTTTTTTTGTCTGAGCATAGGTTTATTTTTGGAAGGAGCTGATGTCTGCTTTTGAGAGGCAGGTGCTTTGGAATAGGAGTTAGAGGACATATTTGCCTTCAACTTGATTTAATTTTTGCATTCTCTGTAACTTGCTGTGTGGGGCTCTTTGCACGATGCCACGTTCTTACATGCTCCGACTTCTTGGTATATTTGCACGTAGAGGTGGGATGCTCTCTGGCGCATTTAACACACACATAAAGGTAGTTTATCGCAAAGCAGTGTGGCCCTAACGCTGTCAATGGTGGCATTACACGATGTCCCTTGAGCTGTGTTTAATTTCAACGTACACTGAGAGGTCGCAAAGCTCTGTAAGAAACAGGATCTCTTTGCTTTGCGAGTTCTGAGACAACTTCCTTTGCGTTTGATTGACATTGCATACCTTAGAGCTAATAGCTCTGCTTGCGCCACATCAGCCGTGACACAGTCGAGTATGTTCCTAATAACATATTTTATGGTTTTTTCAGACGCTAATTGGTGTATGTAATGGTGTATGTGGTTGTCTTTGACGTGTTCTATTACAGCTCTAAAATTTTCATGCGATGTAGGGTGCATGCGGAAGCTATCGTGGACATTGACCAATCTTGCGATGGAGACTTCAAGTCAAGTTGCCATCAACCCAGGAAATTTGGATCATTCACGAATTGTGATGGGAGGAGGACGACGTGTGTCTGCTCCCTCTGTGAGAACTGACTGGGGAGGGCTTATTGGAAGACAAAGAGCGTGAGAGGCTGTTTCCGAAGTAGACGCCTTGGCCTTAGGAGCCGCCCGGTTCTTGGACTCCTTGGTTGGTTGGTGGTTGAAGGCTGATGGTCTAGTAGTAACAGATTTTTTGAGTAGGTTACCAGAATGAATCTCTTCTCTGCAGGCTAGATTTTTTTTGGGGCGGTAACGTTGTAACGTTGCTCTTCTGCGAAATCTCTATTTTGTCGTTGGAAGAGCTGAAGTTGACCGGTTTCTTGACTGGCCTTGAGTCTTGCGGTTGCCGGAGGCCTGGGAGCAACTTGGATGCAGAAGATGCTTTGATCTTTTGGACTTCAGTGAGTCCTTACTGGGAGTTTCAGTAGTTTGTCAAGCTATGTGGTATGCTTGGCGACCAGCAACGTTTTGGTGAGGTCGTACCAGCTTTGCTTGAAGTCATTGTAAAGATTATCGATTCTTTCGGAGTAGTTTTCAACCATTTTGATGACGGTTTTTTGCAGGCTTTTGAAGCTTTTTGCTTGTTGTTTTAGGGTCGCTTCTATCTAAAAACGCGGCATACCTAACTAAACATTGCAGAATAAAACTTGGAACAATAGAAGTGGATTTTACTAGTCAAAACTTAGTTTATTTAGTCGCATTAGTTTAAACAAAAGAATTTTGGAAATTTTTAAGTTTTTTAGTGTCCAAATTGAAAAATTTTAGTAGTCTTATGGTTTTTTGTAGTTTTACTGTTTTATAATAAGGAGTTTGAGTAGTCTAAATGGAAAAATTGTGGCATTCTAACGGTAATTTGGTGTTTAATTAAAAGAATTTTGGTAATTTTACGTTTTTTGATGTAAAGAATAGTAGTTTTACGGATTTTTATTGTTTCAACAAAAGAATTTAGGTAGTTTTCTACTGTTTTTTAGTGTAGAAAATGAGCCATTTTAGTATTAGTACCGTTTTTAAAGTCTAAACTTAAAGAATTTTGGTAGTCTTACCGATTTTTATTGTTTAAACAAATTTTTTAATTAATTTTACGGATTTTTAGTACAGAAAAAGATTATTTTTTGTAGTTTTGCGGTTTTTTAAAGTCTTGGTAAAAAAAATTTGGAAGTCCTACTGGTTTTAGTGTAAAAAATAAGCAATTTTCGTAAGTTTGTGGTTTAAACAAATTTTTTTGGTGTTTTACGGTTGTTTAGTTCAGTTTTACGGATTTTTATTGTCTTGACAAAAGAAGTTTGGTAGTTCTACTATTTTTTACAAAAAAATGATTATTTTTTGTAGTTTTACGGTTTTTTAGAATTTCAGTAAAAGAATTTTGAAAGTACTACTGTTTTTTAGTGTAGAAAATGAGCAGTTTTAAAAAGTTTGCGGTTTTTTTAAGTCTAAACAAAAGATTTTTTGTTGTTTTGCGGTTGTTTAGTACATAAAATAAGAAATTTTAGTAGTTTGACTGCTTTTTTAATGTTTTAATAGAAGAATGTTGGCAATTGTATGGTTTTTAGTATAGAGAATGAGACATTTTAGTAGCTCTATGGTTTTTAGTGTTTAAACTGACAAATTTAGGTAGTTTTTTAGTTTCTAAATAGAAGAATTTTGCTAGTTTTACACTTTTTTTGGTGTTTAAACAGAAGAATTTTGATAGTTTTATAGTTTTTTAGTACAGAAAATAAGAAATTTTAGTAGTCCCATGGTTTTTATTGTCTAAATATACACATTTTTGAAATTATTTGGTTTTTTTGTGTCTAAATTGAAAATGTTTGGTAGTCTAACGAATTTTTAGAGTAGAGAATATAAAAATAAGTAGTTTTACGATTTTTAGTGTCTAATTGAAAGAATTTTGTTAGCTCTACGGCTTTTTTTGGTGTAGAGAATAAGAAATTTTAGTAGTTTTTCGGATTTTTATTGTCTCAACAAAAGAATTTTGATAGTCCTACTGTTTAATAGTGTAAAAAATGAGACATTTTAGTAGTGTTACGGTTTTTAGTGTCTAAACAAAATATTTTTTGTATTACGACTGTTTTTTGGTGCAGAGAATGAAAAAAGTTAGTTGTCCTATGGGTTTTTTAGTGTGTTAACTGACGAATGTTGGTAGTTTTGCGGTTTTTTAGTATCTAAATAGTAGAATTTTGCTAGTTTTATAGTTTTTTTTACTGTTTAAACAAAAGAATTTTGATAGTTTTGTGGTTTTTCATAACAAAAAATGAGAAGTTTTAGTAGACCAATAGTTTTTATTGTCTAAATAGACAAATTTAGGTTATTTTTTGTCTTTTTTGTGTCTAATTGGAAGAATTTTTAATGTTTTTAGGTTTTTTAGTACAGAAAATGAAAAAAAATTGTTGTTTTTATTGTTTAAATAGAAGAATTTTGCCAATTGTATGGTTTTTTAGTGTCTAAACAAAATAATTTTGGTAGTACGACTGCTTTAAATGAGAAAATTAGTAGCCCTATAGTTTTTGAGTGTCTAAACCGACGAATTTTGTTAGATTTGCGGTTTTTTATTATTTAATTAGGAGATTTTTAGTGTAGAAACTGAGAAATTTTAATAGTCCCATGGTTTTTATTATCTAAATAGACAAATTTTGGCATTTTTTTGTTTTTTTGTGTCTAAGTAGAAGAATTTTGGTGGCCTAACAAATTTTTAGTGTAGAGAAGAAAAAAAAAGTAGTCCTATGGTTTTTTGGTGTTCCATTAAAAGAATTTTGTTAGTTTTGCGACTTTTTTGGTGTGGAGAATAAGAAGCTTAATAGTTTTACAAATTTGTATTGTCTAAACGAAAGAATTTTTGCAGTTTTACTGTTTTTTAGTGAAGAGAATAAGAAATGTTAGTAGTATTAAGGTTTTTTTAAATTAATTTTACGGAAAATGATAAATTTTTGTTGTTTTACGTTTTTTTAGTGTTTTAGTAAAAGAAATTTGGAAGTCCTAGTGTTTTTTAGTGTAACGAGCAAAGTTTGCAGTTAAACAAAAAAAAATTTGTTGTTTTACGGTTGATTAGTACATGAATTTTACAAGTTTTAAAGGTTTTTAGTGGTTAAACAAAAGAATTTGTCACTTTTGTGGTTTTTTAGTACAGAAACTGAGAAATTTTAGTAGTCCCATAGTTTTTATTGTCTAAATAGACAAATTTTGGCAATTATTTGGTTGATCTAAATAGGAGAATTTTGGTAGTCTGATTTTTTTTATAGTTTTGCGGCTTTTTAATACAGAAAATGAAAATCAATTGTAGTTTTACGGTTTTTTGGTGTCTAAATAGATAAGAAATGTAGTTTTAAAGTTTTTTTGGTGTTTAAATATTTAGGTAAAATTTTGGCAAATCCAGGTTTTTTAGTGTCTAAACGCAAGAATTTTTGTAGTTTTTCTGGTTTTTAGTGTAATGTGAAATTTTAGTAATTTCATGGTTTTTTAGTGTCCAAACGAACGAATTTTGGTAGTTATAAAACCATAAGGTTTTTTAAAACAGAAAGTACGAAACTTTAGGTGTCCTTACAGGTTTAGTACAGAAAATAAGAAGTTTTAGTAGTTTTACAATTTTTTACTGTCTAAATAAATGAATTTTGGTAGTTCTACGACAATTTCACGATTTTTGTGTAGAAAATGAAACATATAAGTATAAGTATTCTTATTTTTTTTAATGACTAAACGGAAGAATTTTGGTTGTATGCAGTGGTAAAATACATTAACGAACAGACGGACGTGGCGTGGCACATAATATTAAATAAATTAATTAATTAGATTTTATTGGACTATTGAACTTGCATAGTCTTCCGACAAACTGCGCTAAATTGATCAAAATAAAACTTAAAAGTAAATTTTGGTCCTCAAAATTTGTGTCAGATTCACTGAAGATAGAGAAAACGGAAGATGTGGTCAAATGTGTCTCCGGCACAAATATAAATTTAAAATCAAAAAACTCAACCTTTAAAATAATTTATTGTAATTCTGGGGTGCTAAATTTTAACTGGAATTTCCGTATATATATAAAAAAATGTTAAATATGCATTTATATGTTTTTGGCTCTCGTTATTTTTTAAAACTATGTAATAAATATAAACGCCCGGAAGGTTATACCGAAAAAAGATACAATTCCGTATTATTTATCCCGCATACAGTAATATGTTTTATTACATTTCGTTTAATTCTAGTTTACAATGTATAATAGTCATATAACAAAATCAATTTATTTTATATGCAGCAATTGTTACAATTTTTCATTATATCCGGTAATAAATTTCTTCTTCGCTAAATGTCTGTATTAGCAATTTAGTAAGCTATTGTTAGCAGCTATAAAATTTATTATAGAACGTTTAAAATTTGCAATGGCTATTGAATGAATTGACAAAGTGGCTTTGAAGTTCACAAATACTCTAGGCAATTTGTAAGTGCTAATTATACAATGTTGGTAAGAATTAAGGAATAAATTTGAAGTATTTACATTTAAACGTGCTTAACAAAGGGGACATTTTATTGATTTAGGCTCGATTCTAATATAATGATTGCTTCCGTCAAGGTCTCAAGTAGTATTAGTTTTATGCAAATTTGATAGTTAAAAATTTCAATCTGGATGGATTATATATAAGTAATACTTCTTAATTAATTAAAGAGTTACAAATTGTAATTAATCAGATTTCATTTCGACAGAATCAATATTAGAGCTTTATAATTTATGTGCATGAATGATTTATTTTATATAAATATTTTATAGATTATCAAGGAAAGAAAATAATATAATTAATATTCGAGATCTAGCCAGGAGGGTTGAATTATCAAACAGTATATCTTATTGTGAATGGCTTTACATAAGCTGTCTGCTGTGATTCCTTACAGCAGCTATGCACCGATGAATCGATTATTTAATTGTGGACTTAGTTTAATTAAGATGAACTGTTTAATGTTCTAAGTTGCGTGTTTTATACTACATTTTTATTTGACTTTTCACATAGAATGCATTTTCAGTACTGTTCTGATTAGTCTATAATGGTGAGCAATGTAAGACTTTCTCAGATAGTTTTGATGTATTGTACCTACTGCGTAATCTGGTATAGAGTGTTTAATTCAAATGAATTAGTTATGAGTTTTGGTTTCAGAAGATTGATGATGATAAGTCTTGAAGAATACTGTGAAAGATTTTAGAAAACTCTAATTCTTGAAACTTGAGAGAAACTTAAAAAATAGTACGCAAAATATAAAAGATCTTGAAAGCTATTCAAAAAAATGTCTATAGATAATTTTGAAAATTGCTACAAGTAACGAAAATTATTAAGAGCTACAATAGTTAAGAAATAGCTTGTCTGCCTACTTCTACCGAAACGATCTGTTTTGGCTCTAAAATTTGGGTCGAAGTGATAATTTAGAGACCCAAAGGCTAAAAAGTGTTTTTTTTTTGCTTTTTTGGACTGGTAAAAGCGGCGGGCTAAAGCTTATTTTTGGCTTTTGATGTACTATTCGAAAACTATGGAAAATTGGATCAGGCGATAGAATACTTTAGAAGATTCTTACACTACAACGTTTTTTGAAAGTTTTAAAAGAATTTTCTTTAATAGGTTTGAGAGATCTTTAAACCTTGTAGAAAATTAATAATTTTGCTTTTTCCCTAGATTAGAAGCGTAGTTAATTAGGCATACATTTGTTTTAGATAGAAGTTTAGAAGTCTCAGTTTGTGGAGTTGACGTTGGTTTAATAAACTGAGTTTTTTTCTTAGATCTATGTTTACTTTATGGGTATTATTTGCTGAATGAGTCAGGATTTGGGTATCCATTGATTTTTGCTTGAGCTTTGTTGCGGCATTTTCCTAGTGGTTATACTTGCATTACAGATTTGTTGGTTATCTATTAGCTGCAAAGTTGACATGGACAGCGGTTGGATATTGCAGTTAGTTGTCTCAAATTTGTTGTGGGGGCAGCAATTGTTGTTCTAAGATATTTTGCTCAAAGATTTTTTTCTGATATGTGTGCCGTTGACTTGTATGGTGTTGACTTTTTCTTTACTTGGAGTTTTGTTGACGTTTTTGGCTTACTTGAACTTTGTACCTGGTTTGCCAAAGTTTAGTGGTTGTTTTTTGGTTTGGCGTTGACTAGTAGCTTTTTCTGTTGAGGTTTGATGGTATTGACGTAATTTTTATGTTTTTGTTATTATTTTTTGGGTTTGAACAAGGTGCGTTTTTTGAAACACTTGGCATTGTATATAAGACCAGATTGCTTTTGGTGTTGACGGGTTTAGTCAAAATTGTAAAGTTTTTTTGCTTCTTTCTTGATGTAGGCTAAAACAATATAGACGTGAGTCTATGGTTTGTTTTATTTGTTCTGTGGTTCTGCTAATATACAGCGCTTGCGTATATTCATTCTCCATTCTAACTTTTTTGCCGTGTCATCAGCGTTTTTAAGCTTTTTGTTGGTGATTAAAATAATTTGTTAATTTTTGCTTGAGAAGATGGTTAAAGTGCTCAAAAGTTTTTTAGTTGATTCTGGGTAGGTCACTCCAAAACACCAGAACATGAGTATAAACCAGTAATTTAAACTAGAGTTCCCGCCCACCCAAGTGTTAATTATCAAAAAATTTGAAGTTTCTCTTCTCTGCAAGCGTTAAAAATTTCTATATTTGAGATGGTGATGATGACGTCTAATTCTTTGATA
Source organism: Tachinus rufipes (assembly GCA_963932245.1). Lineage (NCBI taxonomy): Eukaryota > Metazoa > Arthropoda > Insecta > Coleoptera > Staphylinidae > Tachinus > Tachinus rufipes. Next base: position 3,380,253 of record OZ010750.1, read on the forward strand.
ACAAACACTTAGGCGGGTGGGTGGGTCACTCCAGTACATAATTACAAACCGGTAATTTAAATTGGGGTTCCCGCCCACCCGGCCAAGTGTTAGTTATCAAGAAATTTATAGTTTTTTTTTTTTTTGCAAGCGTTAAAGGTTTCTATATTTGAGAAGGTGATGATAATATCAAAATCTTTGATGACAAACACTTGGGCGAGTGGGTGGGTCACTCTAGAACTTAAGTATGGACCTGTGATTTGAACAAGAGTTGCCGCCCACCGCTACCGTTAGTTATAAAAAAAAATAAGTTTTTTTAATCTGCAAGCGTTAATCGTTTCTATGTTTGAGAAGGCGATAGTGGTATTCAATCCTATAATGACAAATACTTGGGCGGATGGGTGGGTTACTCCAGAATATGAGTACGGACTTGTAATTTAAACTGTTATGAATCAAGAGGTTGGTTTAATTTTATAGTTGTCGGGTTCTTGCAGCTCTGACACGTCAAAAATGGGCGCAATTACCAATTTGTGTATGTAAACAATTGGTGGATGGTTGGGGTACACTATTGTATTAATTGTTAGTGGGTGGTTTGTAAACTTGTAACCCGCCCACTCACCCAACTATTAGGAATCAAGAGGTTGGTTCAATCTTACAGTTGTGTGGTTTTGGCAATTCCGACACGACATAAGTGAGCGCAATTATCAATTTTTGTACATAAACATTTGAGTGGGTGGGCAGGGTACACTATTTTATTGATTGTTGGAAAGTGGTTTAAAACTTGTGATCTACTCACTCGCCCAAGTGTCAGTAATTATAAGGTTAGTTTAATCTCACACTTGTGGGGTTTCTGACTTGTCAAAAGTAGGCGCAATTACTAATTTTTATACAAAAACATTTGGGTGGGCGGGCGGGGTACAATATTTTATTGATTGTTGGTGTGTGGTTACTAAACTTGTGACCCGCCGACCCATCCGACTGTAATTAATCTTACAATTGTGGGGTTCTTGCAGGTCTGACACGTCAAAAGTGAGCGCAATTACAAATTTTTATGCGTATACATTTAGGTGGGTGGGCAAAGTACACTAGTTTATTGATTGTTGGAAGATGGTTTTAAAGCTTGTGACCTGCTCACCCGCCCAAGTGTTAGTAATTAAGAAGTTAGTTTAATCTCGCATTGGTTTTTGTAGCTTTGACACGTTAAAAGTGGGCGCAATTACCAATTGTTGTACATAACCACTTGGGTGGGCGGGCGTGGTACACTATTTTAATGATTGTTGGAAAGTGGTTTTGAAACTTGTGTGTAATTAAAAGGTTAGTTTAATTTTACACTTGTGGGGTTTTTGCAGCTCTGATGCGTCAAAAGTAGGCGCAATTGCCAGTTTTTGTACATAAACATTTGGGTGGGCAGGCGGGGTACATTGTTTTATTGAGTGTTGGTGGGGTGGGTGGAAACTTGTTAGTTGGTTTAGTTTTACAATTGCGGGGTTCTTGCAGCTTTGACACGTCTAAAGTAGACGCAATTTGTTTTTGTACATAAGCACTTGGGCGGGCGGGCAGGTTACACTATTTCATTGATTGTTTGTGAGTGGTTTTTAAACTTAGAACCTACCTGTTAGTATTCAAGCGGTTGATTTATTCTCACATTTGTGGGGTTCCTGCAGCTCTGACACGTCAAAAGTGGGAATTATAAGTTTTTGTAAGTAAACGATTGGGTGGGAGAGCGGGGTACATTATTTGATTAAATGTTGTAAGGTGGTTTTGAAACTTGTAACCAGACCACCTGTCAGTAATCAATCGGTTGGTTTATTCTTATACTTGTGGGGTTCCTGCAGCTTTGACACGTCAAAAGTGGGCTTAATTTTTGTTCGTATACAATTGGTGGGTAGGTGGGATGTAACTCACACAATTTTATTGATTGTTGGAAAGTGGTTCTGAAACTTGTGACCCACCCACTTGCCAAAGTGTCAGTAATTAAGAGGTTAGTTTAATCTCACTTGTGGGGTTTTTGTAGCTCTGACACGTCAAAAGTAGGCGCAGTTATCAATTTTTGTACATAAACATTTGGGTGGGCGGGTGGGGTACACTATTTTATTGATTTCTTGGTGGGTCAGGATTCAAGCGGTTGGTTTATTCTCACACTTGAGGGGATTCTGCAGCTCTGACTCGTCAAAAGTGGGCGCAATTATAAATGTTTGTAACTAAACGATTGGGTGGGCGGGCGGGATACACTATTACATTTTTTGTTGGAAAGTGGTCTTGAAACTTATGACCCGCTCACTCGCTCAAGTGTTATAATTTAAAACGTTGTTTTAATTTCACATTTGTGGCTTTCTTGCAGCTCTGACAAGTCAAAAGTGGAACCAATTACTACTTTTTGTGCGTATACACTTGGGTGGGTAGGCGAGGTACATTATTTTATTGATTGTTGGAAGGTGGTTTTGAAGTTTGTAACCCGCCCACCCGTCCTAGTGTCATGAATTAAGAAGTTGATTTATCTCACATTTGTGGCTTGCTTGCAGCGCTGACACGTCAAAAGTGAGCAAATTACTAATTTATGTACATAAACGCTTGGGTGGGCGGGAGGGTTACACTATTTTATTGATTGTTGGAGGGTGGTTTGGAAGCTTGTGACTTGCCTACTCGTCTAACTGTGGCGGGGTACACTATTGTATTGATTGTTAGTGGGTGGTTTTTAAACTTGTGATCTGCCTACCCACAAAACTGTAATTAATCAAAAAGTTGGTTTAATCTTACAGTTGTGGGGTTTCTGCAGCTCTGACATGTCAAAAGTGGGCGCAAAAACCATTTTTGTGTGCAAATACACTTGAGTGGGAGGGCGGATTGTTGAAAAATGGTTTTGAAGCTTGTCACCCACTCACTCGCTTAAGTGTCAGTAATTAAGAGGTTAGTTTAATCTCACTCTTGTCGTGTTTTTGCAGCTCTGATACGTCAAAAGTAGGCGGAATTACCAATTTGTGTTCATAAACACTTGAGTGGGCGGGCGGGGTACACTATTTTATTGATTGTTGGTGGGTGGTTTTGGAACTTGTAACCCGCTCACCTGTCAGTAATCAAGCGGTTGGTTTATTCTTATACTTGTGGAGTTCCTGCAGCTCTGACACTTCAAAAGTGGGCGCAATTATAATTTTTTGTAACTAAACGATTGGGCGGGCGGGTGGGGTACACTATATTTTTGATTCTTAGAAGGTGGAGTGTACGCCTGATTTGGACAACAAAAAATCAGGACATTAAAAAGGCGGACAAACGTGCCAAAAAAACTACAAAGACCTTTTTTGAACTTGAACAGAGCAATTTGAGGAAAATTTGTTAAGGAAACTATGGTAATGCAAATGAGCCAAACAAAACTGCAAAACTAAATACTGTAGCTTAAACAAATACATGCATAGAATGGGAATCTCTATGCCGCAGATGTTTGGAAGAAAACGGAACTCCGCTACGTCTGCTGAGCAAGTGTAAGGTTTACAACGAGAAACGCATATTGCAACTATACACTGGTCTCAATATACAATTAATAGTCGCATAACATTAAGATGGAATGCATCTAAACACAAGCCGCCGTATAAAAATTTGTCTATATTTTGATATGTGATGAGTTAGCTCAGTGGTAAAGCGTTGGCTTAGCAAGCTAACATTTGATTTTTAAAACTTGGTTGAATACAAACTTTTTTATGTTTTTTAATTCGAAAGTCATAACATTGATCTATTTTTATTTGCTATGATGGTCAAGCAAAGTCTAAAACTGAGTTTGCATCAATAAATTGTTGCATTCAAAATTGATCGTAAATATTTACATATGTGGACGCAGCTTTATATCTTCAAATGAAAAAAATAATCTAGACTTTTTTAATGTATCGCATAAAATCCAATGATTGTTAACTTATGGTAACACAATTTTCATATTTGAATTAGTTTGTGACTAGGGTGTGAAAAAAATGATGAAGAATATTAATTATATGCTGTAAAAAGACAGACTTTGACAAGTAAATATGGAATTATTCAGTTTCGTATCGCGAAACGCAAGCTGCCAGGGAAAATGGAAGACGGCTTTTTATTCTAATTCCACAAGAAACAGAATAACATATTTAAATTTCCAGCGAATCACATTTTCGGGTCCGTAAGAAACTTGAGAAAATAGTATTTTTTTATAGATCTAATAACATCAAAAGAAGCAAATGAATAAATTGATTTAATTGTTTTAAACTATCTTTAAACAGGATTACTATAATTGGAAAACTGGTTTCATAATACTATAATTAATTTCAATTTTCTATCAGTAATTTTAATAAATGAGTCAGCTTTATTAAAATTTAAATACCGTGATTTATTGGTTAAATTTGGTTTGACACAATTTAATTTTAATTTGTTCTATTTACGTGTTTAACTTAACTAAAAGTAGATTGTTTAAACAGCGGAAAACCTACAAAACTAATTTCCACAAGAAACTAAAGGATGTAATTGCATTTGAAATTGGAAAACATAATCTGTTCTTTTAAATGCAAGAATATTCTAACAACTACCATCAACAATGTTTTAATTATTTTTTTTTGTGCTTGTTAACAATTAAAATTGTTGAAGTTTTTTATTTATGCATTTATGACATCACGTACAGCCATATCCACCTTTGGAATTTCTGTTGTTCAAGTAGAAGCTTACTACAAAAAAAAGTGCGGTTTGAGGGATTCTTGGTGGAAACTAACGATGGAATTTACTCACATCCCGCGGCAGCACACAACTTCCTAATATTAATTCTGTGAACTTAACTTCGATGATTGTAATGAAACTGCTGTGTGTATTGCTACTAATTGAGTAGATAACAAAATGTTTCTAGTTTTATAAATTTATTATAAATTTGAATATTCTAGTTTAACGGTCAGTTGAACAATTAAAACAATTTGATTGATGTCGGTCAATATGTTTAAAGTTTAAATCATTGTTATGTATTAATTGAATGCTGAAAGCCAAATGCTGTAAATAATGTAGTATAATCATATCTGTTATGAGTTTACGCTTGAAATACTCAACGGTAATAGATTTATTATTATAATCTGCAAAATACAATTAGAAATTATATAATTTTTAATTTATTAAGGGTTAGTTTGTAATTGTATGATAACATTTGTTTTAAATATATTCGAGATAAAGTTTTGCACATCAAAAGCAGACGATCCCCGTCTGAGTGCATAATTCAGAACATAAATAGTTTAGGGCAGGGGTGCACACACACATACACACCGGTTCCTGAATTGGGTCATATACTTGCTCTAAAAATAACTGAGCCATATTGCATTTGCTATTATATAATAATTATTTAGTAAAATAAAATAATAATAAATTATATATCAAAATGTGTCATCTAATATTTTAATAATATCTCGACCTTTTACACTACGCCACATGTTTCCACCCATTGGCACCATCTTTATTCTCATCTTTGCAAACTCAACATCTTTTATTTAAATCCCATTTCCGCATTTTTTCTTCAAAATTGTGATTATTATCTTATCTGTTGTCATACCTATGTCTGCATGCTTTTCATATTTCCTTATAACTGGATTTAATTTTTTTTTTAGGTTTTTATAGTTTTGATTTTTTTTATATTTTAACTTGCAGATTAGTTGTATTTATTTAGTATTGTTACTCTTTGTCAACAAATGTCTGAGTTTACTTCAAAGTAGCAAGCATAGTTAATGCTTTTTGATATGAAAATAGTAGAGATAACGACAAGAAATCTGTAGAAAGTCTCAACTGGTGCAACTAAGAGCTGTTAGGGAGAAGAATGGTTTGAGATTTCGCAGAGGGTCTGCTAGAACTGTTGATTTTCAAATTAGGTCTGCTCAGAGCGGACGAAGCTGCACTATTTTGGTGTTTATTGCATTGTTAATTTGTCTATGATTTATTATTTTGAACTTTAAACGTTAAGAGAAACGATTACAAAGTCAGTGGTGATTCAAGTTAATGAGAAACGAGTGTTATATAAAAAAATGTTATTGCGCACGTCACTGGATAGCGCGCATGCGCACTTAGCTTTTGCTAAATATAAATTATTAACTCCGGATGTTATGGTCTATTCTAAAGTTTCAATTTTTGATGACTTGTTTGAACATTTTATCTGGTATTTGGTTTCTAATTCTTTAATCGTAGTAGTCTTATCCATGTAGACTTTGGACTTTACAATAATAATAATAACAATCCCTACCATTTGTCTATATACTCGTTCTCTTTCATCTGGCGAATGTAGGTAGAATCTAGACTCGTCAGTAAACACTACAGTCTTCCATTGTGTTAATGTCCAATTCAAATGTTTGCAAGAAAGTTAAAGTCTGGGTGAGAGTAATTTTGGTCCAGCTGCTGATCTACAAGATTTTATGCCAGCTTCTTGCAACTTTTGACGAACTGTCTACACACTCACAGCTATACCACGAACCTCACGGAGTTGGTTTCTGGTCTCCACTGAAGTCACATGACGATTCCGTAGAGTAGTATGAACGATAAATTGGTTATCGATAGCAGTCGTTTTTTTATTTTCTGCCAGATCCCGGCTTCTTAAGTGTTTCTGCCTGTCTCCCTAAACCGCTCAAGTGGTTTTTGGACGGTAGAAAGACTGAGATAAAGGAATCTGGACACATACCGCTAGCTTCGTTCATCTGCCACAAGAGCAACAGCTTTTGCACAATCTGCAGCACTTTAAACCATAATCAACTCACCAATCTGCCCTGAGAATGACAGTTATAGAAAAACAAACAAGTTAACCTAGTAGCCACCTTGATCTTTTCTGCATAATGTTGAATGAGCAATAGGAAATGTAGATAAGTACCATATGTTGTTTTTTTCTACATTCTGATGGTCTCTTTGATTGTAAAACACTGAAAGTTTTATAAACAAAATTTAAAAACAGAAATAATTTAAGTTGAAGCGTTGTTAACATCTGCATTAGAAAATAACACCAACGAACGCACTCAATAAAGAAAATTATTTTAAAATTCTAAATTAAATTATAAAAATTTAACAAAACTTGCAATGAATACTAAAGTAATGCACTTTTTCAAACAGAAAACAATTTTTTATGTTCAAAATTGGTTCAGAAATAATGTAAACTTTAACAATTTTTTAGAAGCGATAGTACATGAACGCACAACTAATTGACAGGTTAGTGTTTGGTGCCGGTAACAATTCATGATCAAAGTTGAGTGAACATATGTTTAGTAAAGTGCGGAAAATTATGTAAATACTTTAAACAATTGATAAGCAACGGCGGAATGGTGCGAATCGAGAAAAAACAAAGGACGAATTTAAGGTAGAAATATTTGTTTATATTTGATTTAAATGGTGTTTTGATTGACTTAAATTTATATTAGTAATAGTGTACAATTGTACACAAGTTTCAACAAAATGCGTTTTATGAGGATTGACTTTTATTGGTGATAGTTTCGTGAGTAAATAAAGCACTAAGTTTAGTAAACGAGTTTTTATTCTTTATTTGCCACTGAACATCTATCTAAGGTTACGGACTTTGACTGCAAATGCATTGCTTTATCTGCAATCTTCTTGCATCACCGAAGCCTATAAAACAGAATTTAAACAAACATTTTTTATTTCTTAAACATTGTAAAGGTTTTTGGCAGAATTGCTCATGAGTACTTTGGTAAGGTTAGAGTTTGGTGATAGTAGAAAATTGCTTTGGTCAAGAGGTTTTTTGCTGGACTATAATAATTGTTTCCAGGAGCATTGTTGACTTACGGTACTTTGTTGTCATGGCAATTTTTTTGTGAGATTTTAAAATGCTGTAGTCTGATGATTTAGGGGTTTGCTTTGCGAGATTAGGGATTTTGTCTATTAGTGCATTGCTTTACATGGAACTCTCTTGCACCGTTAAACCGAATTTTTAACGCAACATTTTTTCTGGATAAGTCTTCTCTGTTGCTGGACTTCAAAAATTGTTTTGTAGAGCGTTGTTAAGATGGTAATTACTGATGGATGAAGGAAAGAAATAGAAGACAATACTGAAAAAAAGTACTAGAAGTAGAAAATAAAGAGAAGAAAAACTGGCAAAAGTTTTTTGACAAATTCTGTTAGCAACAACCCAAGTTAGGCATTTTTTGTGCGAGATTAAGGACATTGAATACAGAATCATTGTTTTGCCTGGACGTTGTTGTAGTTGGTGGTGTTTTAAAGCCAATGCTTTACCTTGAAGCTTATAACATTACTGAAGCATAGAACAGGGTTATAAAGACACATTGCAAGCTTTTACTTTTAGATGCAAAAATAAAGAAGACAAATTAAACAAACATTCTTGCTTTTTGCATCTTAGAACATTATACGGGTTCTTGGAGTAACAATTTGCCTGAACAAAATCTTTGCTCGGATTAGTCCACAGTCCTAATAAAAGTTTATTTTGGTTAAGATGTTTTTGCTGCTGGAACAGAACATCTGTTCTATAGAGCGTTATGACTGCTGGTACCGTACAGTGTTACTAGAGCGACAGAGGTTGCTGGTTTAGGTTGGCTAGTTTGTGGTAATTTTTGACTTTGTAGTGAGTGCAAGTCTCTAGTAGTTTGGAAGGTCAGTATCATACTTTTTGTAGTGGTATTCTGTCAGTAACTGGTTTTTTTTTTTAATTTTGCGGCATTTTGTTACCGGTTTTTTTTTCTTACTTTTTTGGGATGTTTGGATAAGGAAGTGGAAGCACCATGCACCTAATAGTGTATAAAGAAGGAGTCTTTTTTGGTCAAGCGCTCAGTTAATTAGCGAGAATCATAGAAGCAGATCCGCAGGAGAAATCTTAAGCCAATTCTACAAGTGACAAGATAACCAGTAGACACCAAACCATGTCTGCTATGCAACTACCAAAACAAAATTTTATGACAATACCTGCAATGAACTGGCAAATGTAACCTGAGATAATTAGTAAGCTTATGCACACCGACGAATGCTTTGCTTCTTTGCGCCAAGTAAACGGTTTGAGGGTATAGCACATAAAACACAAACGCATAGTAGATGGACTTAGTGCTGGGAGTTTTTGACCTAATGGGAGCTTGACCTGAAAGTCACTATCGACCAACTAGCTGAGGAAGCGGTCTACCACTACTACATGGAGGCACATGCGTTTGGGGTATGGTACACAATCTTGCATTTTTGGATGGACCAAGTGCTGCCTCAACGCCGATCCACAGAGCAACCTTAGGTTGAATTTGGGAGTTTGTGGCCCAAAGGGACTTGACTAGAATGTCACTATTATTAACCAGACATGAGCTTTCCTGGTATTACTGTACACACCGGTACCGAAAAACATACCATCACAACAGACCCAAAGTTTATTTACACCTGGAGCTTTTTTCTAGGGAATCACCCAAGATTTGGTGGACAACATGTATTTGGCCTGTTTGTAGTAGTTTTTAACTTGGTGGTGAGTGCGAGTTTTGTGGGCGTTGAGTTTTTAAAAATAGTAGCTTGGTATCATACTTCTTTTAGTGGTATTCTGCCAGTAACTGTTAGTTAAATTTTTTTTTTAGTCAAATCTACAACTGACAAAACAAAGAAACAAAATTTAATGACGAGACTTGCAAAAAATTGGTAAATAGAACGGAAGCAAGACGAACGTTTTGCGCCGAAGAAGCGGTCTACTACCACTACATGGAACCAAACGCGCTTGGGGTATAGCACACACTTTTTCGGAGACGCATTTTTGAACGGATCTAGTGCCTCAATACCAATTCACATAGCAACCCCAGGTTGCAGCTAGAAGTTTTTTACCGAAAAAAAGCTTGACCAGAAGGTCACCATTGACCAGAAATGGTTTTTCCGGTATAACCGTACACACCGGTACCAGAAAACATACCATCACAACAGCACAAAGTTTCTAGTTCTACACCTGAAGCTCTTCTTCGGGGAGTTGCTCAAGACTTGGTGGACAACATTACCGAGCAAAACAAAATACGTATTTTGCACCATATCTGGAGTATTTTACCTTTAGTGGATTGCTTCTAGGTTCTGAAAACTTTAAGATTACCTGGGAGCTTCTTACACTACCAAAGCTTATAGGATATAATTGCAAACTCTCTTCTTCCGTAGCAAACACAGCTACATATTGACAGCAAACTTTTTGGTTTATGAAAAATTGGTTAAAAATTGCTCAGAATACTAATTAGTTGCGTAAATTTTGTTATAAAATGTGGAGAAAACTTATTTAGAGCAAAAATTTAATAAAAAACAGCTCAAAACATCAATTTATTGCTTTTTGAGGTTATTGTTACTTTAGACAACAAAACAATGGGACCATATTTGAAACACAACAAAATGGTCGAAAATATTAGAATATTGATTTAAGGCAAAAAATGTTTTTATGGACAAGCACTTGGTCAACAAAAATTATACAAGCAGTTCTGCAAGAAAAATCCTGAGCCAAATCTACAAGTGACAAGACAACCATTGAACACTGGACTATATACGCCACGCATGACGATCTGCAATGAATTGTCAAATGCAACCAAAGCCACACTCTACAACGACATTTGCGATGAACTGGCTATTGAGACAATTGGCAAATTCCTGTACAACGACGAACGTCTTGCGTTGAAGAAGCAGTCTATCACCACTACATAGAGGCACACGCGCTTGGCGTATGGCACACACTTTTCCGGAGACGTTTTTTTTTTGGACGATTAATTGGACGGACCTAGTGGTGCCTCAAAACCGATCTACAGAGCAACCTTTGGTTGCAGTTAGAAGTTTTTGACCGAAGACCAGAAAATTACCATTGACCAGACATGGGCTTGTTTGGACTGGAAACTTTTTTGTTTAGAACACTAATTAGTATAAAATGTACAAAAAATTTATTTAGAGCAAAAAGTGCTCTGAAAATTGTTAAATAGGCAAAAAAATATTAAAAAACAAATTGAAACAAAGTGGTCGGTGACTAATGGCATCTATAGCTCTTCTTCAAAGAGTTTGCACAACATCATCTCCGTAGTATTTTTTCTCAGCAGATTACCTCTAAGTTCTGAGAACGGTAATATCACCTAGAAGCTTTTTACACCACCAAAACATAGAATATATGGTTGTAAACTCTAACCTTCAGAGGCAAAAACAACAAAACATTGACTGAAAACTGTTTTGCTCTATTAAGAATTGCTCAGAGTACCAATTAGTTGAGTATGCAGGAAATTTGGTTTTCAGAGACGCATTTTAGGATCTAGTTTTGTTTCAACACCCAATTATAGAGCAACTTTAGGTAGCAGCTGGGAGTTTATGGTTCAAAAGGGCTTGACCAGAAGGTCACTATCAACCAGACATGGGCTTTCCCGGTATTACCATACACACCAGCACCAAAAAACATACCATCACAACAGACCCAAAGTTTTTTCACACCTGGAACTTTTTATCAGAGTGGACAAAATCACCGAGCAAAACACAACAGAAAAATCTAAGAACGTACTTTACATCAAATTAGTTTTGTTGTTTACATGCCACCATTTTTGGGGTATTTTTTCCTGAGCGTATTGCCTCTAGGTTCTAAGAACGGTAACATTACCTGGGAGCTTCTTACACTACCGAAAGATAGAATATGATTGTAAACTCTCACCTTCAGAGGCAAATACAGCTCTAAAGCTTTTTTTACATCTGGAGCTCAACATCACCGAGCAAAACAAAACACACAAAATTTAAGAACATATTTTGCATGAAAGCAGTTTTAGTATTTTCTCTCAGCAGATTACTTCTAGGAGCTTTTTACATCACCAAAACATAGAATATGATTGTAATTTCCAACCTTCAGAGGCAAAAACAACTAAACATTGTCTTGAATTGCTCAGAATACTAATTAGTAGGATAAATTTAGTTAAGAAGTGTTTAGAAAACTTGGTTTCTATTTTAGGAACGCTTATCTATAGAGCAACCCTAGGTTGCAGCTGGGAGTTTTTGACCAAAGGGGGGGTTTGGCCAGAAGGTCACCATCTACCAGACATGGCTTTTCCGGTACTGCCATACACACCAGCACCAAAAAACATACCTTCACAAGCGTCTTAAAGTTTATTCACACCTGGAGCTTTTTTTAGGAAGTCGACCAAGACCCGGTGGACAACATCACCGAGCAAAACAAAACACAAAAATTTAAGAACGTACCTTGCATCAAAGCCGTTTTGGTGTTTACATCTCGGTAAATACAGTCACGTTTATTTTTGGTATCAAACCTAAGTGTAATATTTGTTTATTTGTTCAAAAAATTTTTAAGGTACATAAAGTCTGAAAAAAGTTGCTATAGTGAATTAAAATTTTGCAAATAATGTTTAAAAAAAATGCGTTTTTGGCTGTTTCACTTTTCATGCACTGGTTGTTCTTGGTGCATATTTTTGTGTCTTCTTACGTCAAATTTTGGGGCGCCCTAAAGCAATTTCAAATGTCACGGCCAAAAACGGCATAACGCCCCGAGTAGCCGGTAGCGCTACATTGAAACATTTATATACTTACTTACTACCTAAAAGGAAGACTAGAGCTGGCAATAGATGTAATACAGTTATGGATCAGAAATAAGGGTTTAAAGTTAGCAACACAAAAAACAGAAGCGGCCTAGCTATCGACTAAGAGGACTAATAGAGGAACAGGTATGATACAGGTAGGAGATCAAGTGATAACCATAGGGAAAAAAATCAAATACTTTGGGGTGACACTTGAAGCGAAGGGATGGAATGAACAGGTTAAGGAAGCAGTTATGGGAACAAAGAAAGTAGAGAGAAAGACGCATGCCAAACAACGGAGGTCCAGGAGAAGAAGCCAAAAGGTTAATAGCAACAGCAGCAAGAAGCAAATTGTGAAACATGGGGAGAAGTCATGAAGACAAAAAAAACAGAAATGAAATAAGAAGAGCTACAAGAGCCAGTTCGTTAAGGATTTGCAGGGCTTACAAGAGGCAGTAGAGGTGATTGCGGCAACACCTCCAGCGGATATGATGGTGGAAGAAAGAATAGAAATAAAGAAACTAATAAAAGAAGGAACCAGTAAAAAGGATGCTACGTTAAGAGCAAGTGAGAAGACAATGGAAAGATGGCAGAGACAGTGGAATAGAGGAGAAAAGAGAGAATGGACAAAAGAACTAATCCCGAAGATAAAAAAGTGGGTAGAGAACAAACCCGAGGCGTGCTATTATACAACACAAATATTGACCGGACATGGAGCCTTTGGAAAATTTTTGCAAAAAATTAAAAAAATCAAGGAACACATTCTAGAATGCGAAGCGTGGGAGGAAGATAGAAAAGAACTGGAAAAAATGCTGGAAAGCAAAGTGGATAAAACAACAATCGTTAAGAAATGCCTAAGAAATGAAACTTTGCTACAAGAGTACTAAGAAAAAAAAATGAGGAGTTTGACAATAGAAGAATATAGAAAAAAAAACAAACAAACACACAAAATATAAGCCATAGAAGAGAAAGGAGAGAAACAGGAGAAGCAAAATGGAAACAACAGAACAGAGAAAAAGATCAATTACAAAGAAATAAGGAACAATTATGCATACCAAGAAGTAGAAGAAAATAGAAGAACATTTCGAGAAACTACGATACAAAACAAAATTGCAGAGATAAGGAGAAGGAGAAAAGAAATGCTGAATGAATGCAGAATAACAAAAATAACGAGACAAATACCAAATGGTAGGTACGCTATCTCGAGGTTAACGGATAACGCAACTTTTGAGATGGTCATGGTATACCTGGCAACGAGAGGACACAAAGAAGTAATTTCAGATGGAGATACAAGGATATCACTGGAGATAAAACTAACAAATTTAAGACTGCCAAAAGGAATACAGCTAATGGAACTTCATAAACTATTCATGAAGGAAAGAGGATACAATGAAGAAGAAGTGAACAGAGACCTAAGAATGACAAACCAAATAATTAGAATAAATAACACACAGATTGGAAGACAAAAGATACGGAAAAAAGGTAGGGGCTATAGGGAGAGAGAAGAGTTGGGGACAGCATGCGTGCCACAAATTCTGTGTAAAAATCCGCGAGGCAATAACCAGCCTACCTCAAACTACTGCCAAATCTAGACTAGTTTGACAAGGACATTTAACAACAAGATTTGCGCAGAGAAGAAAACCGGAAGGTATTGCCATGCGTAAGTCATTCTTAAGGGCCACTTGTTAAAACCAACACTTCACTACGTAAAAAAAAAAAAAAAAAAAACTCAGTAGAGGAACTAAGCGGGAACGAAGCCAATTTCTTATGGGCATTTACAAGGGGTCCAAAATCCAACGGCGGCCGCCATCTTGGATTTCTGACATCCGGTTGGGCACGGCCATCTGGGCGCGTCAAAGGAAGTGGGCGCTGGGTTGACCTTGGGATTTGGGTATCCGGTCGGGGCCGGCCATCTGGGCATGTGAAAGAGGGCGCCGCCTGTGGCGCCCTTCTGTGTGCAAAGTGTGCAGTACCGCCATAAGAGTGTGTGAGTGCGAGGGGTGTGCGAAAACTCGGAAAGAGTGGGATGGAGAATGAGTGCACGTCAGCGCCGCGGTGGCAGAAAAAGTAAGTTGGGATGGATGACGTAATAGAAATTTTGCGTGTCGAGACATGTTAAAAATTTTAATTGTGATGAGTCATCGATGAAAGATAAGAGTTGTGTACCGGAAGTAGCAAGTGCGATAAGGATTAATGTACCGGAAGTGCATCCGGTGTGATAATGGGTGTGTGCTTAATTGGAAAGATAAGGATGAATGTACCGGAAGTGCATCCTGTTGAAAAGTCGAGCTTGTTGAGACTTGTCTAAAATGCTAATTGGGATGACGTAATATAAAAGTGTGGGAAAATGTCCAATTAAAAAATATTATTGGGATGACGTCATGCAGACAAGAGCGTAAGTAGTTTATTGAAATTGAGCGTGTTGAGACTTGTCGAAAAATGCTAATTGGGGTGACGTAATTTAAAATTATTAACGAAAATTTTAATCGTGAAATAATTAGAAGAAAAGGATTTAGGAGCATTTTGATTGGAGGAAACAAGTCACGTGACGTTTTGCAATTTATAATTTAGTATAAAAACAAGGATCGGAGGGTTCAAAATCAGTCTAGTACAACCCTCGAGAGTACATTACTACTTTATCATCATGGCTACAATTTCAAACCTTGCTGACGGTATGGTCCGAATAATGGAAGAATTTATGGCGCGAAAGGAGACTGATATGGGTGTGATAGAAGAATGGATCAAGCACTGTTCTAAACAAATTCGTATTTTAAATACGGCGTTAAAGGCGGAGACGTCTATGGGAGTACAGCAAAAGATATTGGCGACAATCAGTAAAATGATGACATACAGGACTTTGTTGAGAGTACCTGCAAGAGCCGGAGGCAGCATCTCTATTAACGGGCAGACTCACGCTAATTGGGCTAGTGAGGCGGTAAAGTGGGAAGATTCAAAAGCTGCGTTTGACGGAAGAATTAGAACGGGAGTTTTAACCAACATAAAACACAGGGAGCCAACAGCATATTTTAAAGATTGTGAAATTTTGTTTGTAAGAAGGATAAGACTAGCGTTGAAGAAGGAGCCGTTTTATAAAATAAATACGGTATTTTGTGGTAAATTTGTGAAAACCAGTCAAGACGGAATCGTGGAAGATTTCAAGTACATAAACACAAAAAATGCTGTGGTTGATCGAGACTGTGAATTAAATGGATGGTTTGAAGAGAATATATCTGCCGTGCTGTTGCGTAAGTTGGAAGAATTTCAAGAGCGAGACAGCGGGTGGGCATTGTCGGCGATTATTAATTTGTGCATCAATATTAATAAATATAATCCGTTGCGAGGTTCATCATACTTGGATTTACCCCCGCAAATTAAATTGAAACACGCGTGCATTAATGTAAAAAATAAAGATGACGCATGCTTTGCGTGGGCAGTAACATCTGCATTACACCCGGTTGTAATTGATTCAGATCGAACGTCTTCTTACCCGCATTATTCGCAAGTTTTAAAGTTGGACGGCATTAGTTTTCCAATAAGGCGTGAGGATATATCAAAATTCGAACAATTAAATAACATTTCTGTGAATGTGTATATTATTAATAAAAAAGGAAAAAAGTATGTAGTCAGTCCGAGCAGAATAGCAAAACAAAAGAGAGACAGACACGTGAACTTATTGCTTGTGCAAGATAAATATTGTACGGAGGAGGAAGACGATACGGATTTATCCGAACCGAAATACCATTACGTATGGATAAAAAATTTGTCGAGGCTGGTTAGCGCACAATTGACTAAGCACAAGGGAAAAACATTTATTTGCGATCGGTGCTTGCATTGCTTCCAAACCGAGAGTAAACTGAAAACGCATATTGAGGACTGCGAGCAGAACAATGAATATAAGGTGAGTTTTGTAAAAGATGGCAAAATTAAATTTAACAACTATAAAAACAAGGAGCGATGTCCGTTTATTGTGTATGCGGACTTTGAATGTATATTAAATCAGGTGAATATCCGCATGGGCGACAAAAGCGTCAAGTATCAGCAGCACGAGGCTTATAGCGGAGGATATTATTTTAAGTGTGCTTATGACGATACCCTATCCTTCTACCGCAGTTACCGAGGTCCTAATTGCGCCGAATGGTTTGCGGAGCAGTTAAAGCAGCTTGCCGAAGACGTCGAAACAGTATATTTATGCGAAATGCCAATGGAAATTAGTCCGAATGAAGAACGTCAGTTTAGACGGGCATCATTGTGCCATATATGCGAAAAACCTCTGGAGTCTGATCGCGTGAGAGACCACTGTCATTTGACGGGGAAATATCGAGGAGCTGCACATACAAGTTGTAATATTGAATACCAAGACAGCCGCACCATCCCGGTGGTTTTCCATAATTGGAGCGGATACGATTCGCATATTATACTGAAAGATGTGGCATTAAAAATAAACGGGAACGTAAATCTGATCCCAAGCAACACCGAAAATTTTATCGCCATGATAAAAAATATTTCAGAAAGCGAAGTGAAATTTAAATTCATAGATTCATTCCGATTCATGACATCTTCCCTGGATAAATTAAGCTCAAACTTGGACGATAAACCAATTTTAAAATCTCAGTTTGGTCATATTGACGATGGGCTGTTTAAACTGCTGACGCGCAAGGGGGTTTTCCCATACGATCATATAAAATCTGGGGAAAATCTGAACGAAAAAGTGCTGCCAACGTATAATCAATTTTATTCAAAGCTGACAGAGTCCAATATAAGTTTTGAAGACTACGAACACGCGCAAAAAGTATGGAATGAATTCCGAATACAAACGTTGGGAGAGTACAGCGATCTGTACTTAAAAACGGACGTGTTGTTGCTGGCAGACGTTTTTGAGAGTTTTAGAGATGTATGTCTGAAACACTATCGGTTGGATCCCGCTCATTATTTCACCGCTCCGGGCCTTAGTTGGGACGCCATGCTAAAATGCACCAAACAGGAGCTCGATTTCATCAACGACATCGACATTTTAATGTTTATTGAGAAAGGGGTACGTGGAGGTCTCGCCCAATGCTCAAAAAGACATTCGAAGGCAAATAATAAATACATGCCCGACTACAACCCGGGCATACCTCAAAAATATCTAATGTATTATGATATTAACGCGATGTATGCCTGGGCAATGTCGCAATATTTGCCGCAAGGCAATCTCAAGTGGGTGGAAGGAGACGTGTCCGCATTTAATTATCAGGTATCCGATGAAGTATCTATAGGGTATATACTGGAGGTAGACTTGGAGTATCCCGAGAGCATCCACGACAGACAAAAAGATTTACCAATGGCCCCAGAGAAAGGATGCCCTCCAGACTCGAAGCAACCGAAAATGTTGGCGACTGTTTGCGATAAGAAAAAATATGTCGTTCATTATCGTAATTTAAAGCAGTATGTGTCGGAAGGTCTGGTTGTGAGGAAAATCCATAGAGTGCTTCAGTTTCGCCAGTCTCCGTGGCTAAAAAAATATATAGATCTAAATGCCGAGCTGCGCAGAAAATCGTCAAATGACTTTGAGAAAGATTTTTTCAAACTGATGAGTAACGCTGTGTTTGGAAAAACCATGGAGAATGTGCGGAACAGACGAGCGATTAAATTAATAACTAGATGGGATGGAAGATACGGCGCAGAAGCTCGAATTGCGAGTCCGTGTTTCCACAGCTGTAAAATAATGGAAGAAAATATGGTGTTGATAGAAATGCTGAAAAACGACGTATTGTTTACTAAACCGATTTACGTGGGTATGGCTATCTTGGACATTTCAAAGACTTTGTTGTACGAGTTCCACTACAAGTACATAAAAAACAAGTACGGAGACAATGCTCGACTCTGTTACACCGACACCGACTCCCTTATTTACGAGCTTGAAACGGATGATGTATACAGCGACATCAAGCAGGACATTCATCGCTTTGATACTTCTGAATACGCGCGGAAGAACGCTTATGGGATTCCTTTATTGAACAAGAAGATTCCGGGGCTAATGAAGGATGAAAACCACGGTCAAATCATGACGGAGTTTGTAGGACTTAGAGCTAAAATGTACGCATGTATGGTACCATCGGCCGACAACCCCGTCACAAAGAAGGCTAAAGATATAAAATCATACGTGGTGAAATCTCACATTACGTTTGACGATTACCTGAGGTGTTTGAACGGAGGTATAGAAATGGCTCATCAACAGCATTCCATCAGGTCGATGAACCATACTATATATACTATAAATCAGAAAAAAATATCTCTAAGTCCACACGATAACAAAAGATATTTGATTCCGGGAAGCCCCGAGACTTTGCCTTGGGGACATTACGCAATAATGGAAAGTTAAAGTAAGAGAAAAATATGGTGGGGATAAGTAAAAATAATAAAAAAAATAGTGGGGATGAGAGTAAGATGAGGAGAATTAAAATCCGGGTGTGTGTAGCCATAACTCGTCTAGTGCTTGAAGTAGAAACAAGTGAAATAATAAGAAGAAGAAGAAATACCTGAAATGGCAGAAGAATTTGTGGATCCCCTCGACGAGATGTTTAGAAACTTGGACGCCAGAATCAAGAAGGAAGCAGTCATGTTGGGAGGATCTACTTACCCCTTAAATATGTCGATGACGAAATATGTGTCAGTCGGCATCAGTCCTGCATTGGGCTTTCAGCCCGCCGTAAAAATCTGGGGTGCTCGAGGCCAGCTGGTGATGTCCGTCGAAGAATGGGGCGAGTTTCTAAATATCGATCCTACAAGTATGGAAATTGGCCGTCCTGTGATGTTTGGAGCGGATACTAACATCACGAGGAATCAGTACAAGGATTTCGAGGTGTTTAACGTGGAATGCAGAAATTTCAAAGTAATTTTATCTCAGGCCACATTATACAACTTGAGCCAGTTGAGACAGGTGATTGGTTGCAAGCTGGATCTTGTGAAAAACTTAAAGTTTAAGGAGTATTATGATGGTATGCTGCGTTCATGCCTGAAGATGAAGGGGGATTTGTATTCCAACATAACATCATTAATGTACGCAAATCAGAGTACAGAATTAATATTATTAATGAACGAATTTTTGTATTTCCATTATAAGCAGATGAGTTACGATTTCGAAGTAATGAAAATATTGTAATAAATATAAAAACTATATTAATTTTAATAAATAAGTTATTAGCATAATCTCGTGTTTGTTTCCCCCCACCACTTTAGTAGTGTTTACCTGGGTCATATAAAGGATTAGAGCGAGCGGCTTAGTAGAGAGAGATGAGAGGTATCGTCAACGTCACACCGGCATCAAAAAATTTAAGAAAAACTTAGCGCATAGTCGTTTGAAGAAGTTGTATGAGAGATATAGCATCGAACTAGAAGAAAAGAACAAGGCTATCGTTGCTGCGAAAAAGGAGTTGGAGTATTACAAGTCGGTGATAGAGCTTTGCAATCTGTTTACAAAATTAGAAATATAAGATGAACGCGACATTCATTTTATTGCATGTCTTGGCAAAAGACATTTTATTTATCACAAAACCGAAAAATTCGAGATACTGCTACATATCCGGCGAGATCAAGGACGACGGCAATCCTCTGCAGTGGGAAGCCATGGATCTAAGGAACGACACCAGCCCGAGAACGTTTCAAATCAATAAAACTCTTATTCCCGGAGTAGAGTCGAATTTAATGAATCTGACATTTATGTTCCTGGATAAGAATCGAAGAGCTCAAAATATATCTCGGGCATTAATAATCGAGGACGCTGCTTTTGTTGTAGAATCGCTTTCAAATTTTTTTACATTTTTAATTATAATATTTATTTTGTTGCTTATATTAACAGCTTATGTAATATATAAATTGTGGATTAAATATTATAAAAAGTAATTATATGGTATTATTTAATCTAGGCAACCAACATAGCATGCATGCTGAATATCGTGCGAGTGATAATACCCCGAAACAGAAAAGTTATGTAATTGCCCGCTGGTCTAGTTGGCTACGCATCGCCTTTAAACCAACGATTATCTGAGAGGTTTGAACTAGGATATAGAAATGGCTCATCAACAGCATTTTATCAGGCCGAAGAATCATACTATATATTATTTAATAAATAAAAAAAATTAAAAAAAATTACTCTAAGCCCCCATGATAATAAAAGATATATGATTCCGGGAAGCCTCGAGACTCAGCCTTGGGGACATTATACAATAATGGAAAGTTAAAGTGGAGATAAAAAAAAATGGTGGGGATAAG
This sequence comes from Tachinus rufipes, assembly GCA_963932245.1. Classification (NCBI taxonomy): domain Eukaryota; kingdom Metazoa; phylum Arthropoda; class Insecta; order Coleoptera; family Staphylinidae; genus Tachinus; species Tachinus rufipes. Next base: position 3,400,955 of record OZ010750.1, read on the forward strand.
AAAAAATTGTGGGGATAAGAAGAAATGGTTCAGTAGAGAAAGATGAGACGTACCGTTAACATTGCAGAAGAACCAAGAAATAACGTACAGCAATTTAAATATAAGAAGACGAACCGAACGCAGAGTTGTTTAAAAAAGTTGCATCAAAAATACAGCATCGAACTAGAAGAAAAGAACAAGGCTATCGTTGATGCGAAAAAAGAGTTGGAACATTACAAGTCGGTGATAGAGCTCTGCAGTCTTTTTACAAAAATAAAAATATAAAATAGAAGCAACAACGTTTATTAATTTCTAAGACAATAAAATTGAGATACTGCAACGTATCCGGCTAGACCAAGGACGTCACCGATACGCTACACTAGAAAACCATGGATCTAAAAACGACACCAGCTCGAGAACGTTTCAAATAAAACTCTTATTTCCGAAGGGGCGTTGAATTTAATGTTCCTGGACAAGAACCGAAAAAACTAGATATATCTCAAGTATTAATACTTGAAGACGCGGATTTTGTTTTAGAATTACATTCTAACTTTTATATGTCTAATTATTATATTTTGTTGGCTATATCAACAAGTTATGTAATCTATAAAATGCGACTTCAATATTATCAAAAATAATTAAAATTTATTGTTTTATTTTATTCCCAGAAAAATACATTAAAAACCTTATATGTAAACAATTATAATTGGAGAGAAGATCTCTAGTAGCAAATCTGCTATGTACACATGTGACACGTAATTGACCGTATTCTGTATATTTTTAACAACGATTTCAGAAAATATATTGTTAATGAACAAGTATTTATATTTCCGTTTTAATTAGATGAATTATGATTTTGAAGTAACGAAAATACCTTATTAATTTTAAAAATAAATTATTTCTATAATTTTGGGTTTGTAGCATCTACAAACACTACTTTATATATATAACCAGGGGCTTAGCATGCGTAGTAGCATGCGGGGTTGAAGGTTAGCACGCGTGTTCGGGGGCAGGTAGGCTGGCTGGGGGGCTGGCCGGCGGGCTGGCTGGCTGGCGGGCTGGCCGGCGGGCTGGCCGGCTGGCCGGCTGGCTGGCCGGCTGGCCGGCTGGCCGGCTGGCTGGCGGGCTGGCTGGCCGGCTGGCCGGCTGGCTGGCCGGCTGGCGGGCTGGCCGGCGGGCTGGCCGGCTGGCGGGCTGGCCGGCTGGCCGGCTGGCGGGCTGGCCGGCTGGCGGGCTGGCCGGCTGGCCGGCTGGCGGGCTGGCCGGCTGGCGGGCTGGCCGGCCAGCCGGCCAGCCAGCCCGCCGGCCAGCCCGCCGGCCAGCCCGCCAGCCAGCCAGCCCGCCGGCCAGCCCGCCGGCCAGCCCGCCGGCCAGCCCGCCGGCCAGCCCGCCAGCCAGCCAGCCCGCCGGCCAGCCCCCCAGCCAGCCTACCTGCCCCCGAACACGCGTGCTAACCTTCAACCCCGCATGCTACTACGCATGCTAAGCCCCTGGTTATATATATAAAGTAGTGTTTGTAGATGCTACAAACCCAAAATTATAGAAATAATTTATTTTTAAAATTAATAAGGTATTTTCGTTACTTCAAAATCATAATTCATCTAATTAAAACGGAAATATAAATACTTGTTCATTAACAATATATTTTCTGAAATCGTTGTTAAAAATATACAGAATACGGTCAATTACGTGTCACATGTGTACATAGCAGATTTGCTACTAGAGATCTTCTCTCCAATTATAATTGTTTACATATAAGGTTTTTAATGTATTTTTCTGGGAATAAAATAAAACAATAAATTTTAATTATTTTTGATAATATTGAAGTCGCATTTTATAGATTACATAACTTGTTGATATAGCCAACAAAATATAATAATTAGACATATAAAAGTTAGAATGTAATTCTAAAACAAAATCCGCGTCTTCAAGTATTAATACTTGAGATATATCTAGTTTTTTCGGTTCTTGTCCAGGAACATTAAATTCAACGCCCCTTCGGAAATAAGAGTTTTATTTGAAACGTTCTCGAGCTGGTGTCGTTTTTAGATCCATGGTTTTCTAGTGTAGCGTATCGGTGACGTCCTTGGTCTAGCCGGATACGTTGCAGTATCTCAATTTTATTGTCTTAGAAATTAATAAACGTTGTTGCTTCTATTTTATATTTTTATTTTTGTAAAAAGACTGCAGAGCTCTATCACCGACTTGTAATGTTCCAACTCTTTTTTCGCATCAACGATAGCCTTGTTCTTTTCTTCTAGTTCGATGCTGTATTTTTGATGCAACTTTTTTAAACAACTCTGCGTTCGGTTCGTCTTCTTATATTTAAATTGCTGTACGTTATTTCTTGGTTCTTCTGCAATGTTAACGGTACGTCTCATCTTTCTCTACTGAACCATTTCTTCTTATCCCCACAATTTTTTCTTATCCCCACCATTTTTTTTTATCTCCACTTTAACTTTCCATTATTGTATAATGTCCCCAAGGCTGAGTCTCGAGGCTTCCCGGAATCATATATCTTTTATTATCATGGGGGCTTAGAGTAATTTTTTTTAATTTTTTTTATTTATTAAATAATATATAGTATGATTCTTCGGCCTGATAAAATGCTGTTGATGAGCCATTTCTATATCCTAGTTCAAACCTCTCAGATAATCGTTGGTTTAAAGGCGATGCGTAGCCAACTAGACCAGCGGGCAATTACATAACTTTTCTGTTTCGGGGTATTATCACTCGCACGATATTCAGCATGCATGCTATGTTGGTTGCCTAGATTAAATAATACCATATAATTACTTTTTATAATATTTAATCCACAATTTATATATTACATAAGCTGTTAATATAAGCAACAAAATAAATATTATAATTAAAAATGTAAAAAAATTTGAAAGCGATTCTACAACAAAAGCAGCGTCCTCGATTATTAATGCCCGAGATATATTTTGAGCTCTTCGATTCTTATCCAGGAACATAAATGTCAGATTCATTAAATTCGACTCTACTCCGGGAATAAGAGTTTTATTGATTTGAAACGTTCTCGGGCTGGTGTCGTTCCTTAGATCCATGGCTTCCCACTGCAGAGGATTGCCGTCGTCCTTGATCTCGCCGGATATGTAGCAGTATCTCGAATTTTTCGGTTTTGTGATAAATAAAATGTCTTTTGCCAAGACATGCAATAAAATGAATGTCGCGTTCATCTTATATTTCTAATTTTGTAAACAGATTGCAAAGCTCTATCACCGACTTGTAATACTCCAACTCCTTTTTCGCAGCAACGATAGCCTTGTTCTTTTCTTCTAGTTCGATGCTATATCTCTCATACAACTTCTTCAAACGACTATGCGCTAAGTTTTTCTTAAATTTTTTGATGCCGGTGTGACGTTGACGATACCTCTCATCTCTCTCTACTAAGCCGCTCGCTCTAATCCTTTATATGACCCAGGTAAACACTACTAAAGTGGTGGGGGGAAACAAACACGAGATTATGCTAATAACTTATTTATTAAAATTAATATAGTTTTTATATTTATTACAATATTTTCATTACTTCGAAATCGTAACTCATCTGCTTATAATGGAAATACAAAAATTCGTTCATTAATAATATTAATTCTGTACTCTGATTTGCGTACATTAATGATGTTATGTTGGAATACAAATCCCCCTTCATCTTCAGGCATGAACGCAGCATACCATCATAATACTCCTTAAACTTTAAGTTTTTCACAAGATCCAGCTTGCAACCAATCACCTGTCTCAACTGGCTCAAGTTGTATAATGTGGCCTGAGATAAAATTACTTTGAAATTTCTGCATTCCACGTTAAACACCTCGAAATCCTTGTACTGATTCCTCGTGATGTTAGTATCCGCTCCAAACATCACAGGACGGCCAATTTCCATACTTGTAGGATCGATATTTAGAAACTCGCCCCATTCTTCGACGGACATCACCAGCTGGCCTCGAGCACCCCAGATTTTTACGGCGGGCTGAAAGCCCAATGCAGGACTGATGCCGACTGACACATATTTCGTCATCGACATATTTAAGGGGTAAGTAGATCCTCCCAACATGACTGCTTCCTTCTTGATTCTGGCGTCCAAGTTTCTAAACATCTCGTCGAGGGGATCCACAAATTCTTCTGCCATTTCAGGTATTTCTTCTTCTTCTTATTATTTCACTTGTTTCTACTTCAAGCACTAGACGAGTTATGGCTACACACACCCGGATTTTAATTCTCCTCATCTTACTCTCATCCCCACTATTTTTTTTATTATTTTTACTTATCCCCACCATATTTTTCTCTTACTTTAACTTTCCATTATTGCGTAATGTCCCCAAGGCAAAGTCTCGGGGCTTCCCGGAATCAAATATCTTTTGTTATCGTGTGGACTTAGAGATATTTTTTTCTGATTTATAGTATATATAGTATGGTTCATCGACCTGATGGAATGCTGTTGATGAGCCATTTCTATACCTCCGTTCAAACACCTCAGGTAATCGTCAAACGTAATGTGAGATTTCACCACGTATGATTTTATATCTTTAGCCTTCTTTGTGACGGGGTTGTCGGCCGATGGTACCATACATGCGTACATTTTAGCTCTAAGTCCTACAAACTCCGTCATGATTTGACCGTGGTTTTCATCCTTCATTAGCCCCGGAATCTTCTTGTTCAATAAAGGAATCCCATAAGCGTTCTTCCGCGCGTATTCAGAAGTATCAAAGCGATGAATGTCCTGCTTGATGTCGCTGTATACATCATCCGTTTCAAGCTCGTAAATAAGGGAGTCGGTGTCGGTGTAACAGAGTCGAGCATTGTCTCCGTACTTGTTTTTTATGTACTTGTAGTGGAACTCGTACAACAAAGTCTTTGAAATGTCCAAGATAGCCATACCCACGTAAATCGGTTTAGTAAACAATACGTCGTTTTTCAGCATTTCTATCAACACCATATTTTCTTCCATTATTTTACAGCTGTGGAAACACGGACTCGCAATTCGAGCTTCTGCGCCGTATCTTCCATCCCATCTAGTTATTAATTTAATCGCTCGTCTGTTCCGCACATTCTCCATGGTTTTTCCAAACACAGCGTTACTCATCAGTTTGAAAAAATCTTTCTCAAAGTCATTTGACGATTTTCTGCGCAGCTCGGCATTTAGATCTATATATTTTTTTAGCCACGGAGACTGGCGAAACTGAAGCACTCTATGGATTTTCCTCACAACCAGACCTTCCGACACATACTGCTTTAAATTACGATAATGAACGACATATTTTTTCTTATCGCAAACAGTCGCCAACATTTTCGGTTGCTTCGAGTCTGGAGGGCATCCTTTCTCTGGGGCCATTGGTAAATCTTTTTGTCTGTCGTGGATGCTCTCGGGATACTCCAAGTCTACCTCCAGTATATACCCTATAGATACTTCATCGGATACCTGATAATTAAATGCGGACACGTCTCCTTCCACCCACTTGAGATTGCCTTGCGGCAAATATTGCGACATTGCCCAGGCATACATCGCGTTAATATCATAATACATTAGATATTTTTGAGGTATGCCCGGGTTGTAGTCGGGCATGTATTTATTATTTGCCTTCGAATGTCTTTTTGAGCATTGGGCGAGACCTCCACGTACCCCTTTCTCAATAAACATTAAAATGTCGATGTCGTTGATGAAATCGAGCTCCTGTTTGGTGCATTTTAGCATGGCGTCCCAACTAAGGCCCGGAGCGGTGAAATAATGAGCGGGATCCAACCGATAGTGTTTCAGACATACATCTCTAAAACTCTCAAAAACGTCTGCCAGCAACAACACGTCCGTTTTTAAGTACAGATCGCTGTACTCTCCCAACGTTTGTATTCGGAATTCATTCCATACTTTTTGCGCGTGTTCGTAGTCTTCAAAACTTATATTGGACTCTGTCAGCTTTGAATAAAATTGATTATACGTTGGCAGCACTTTTTCGTTCAGATTTTCCCCAGATTTTATATGATCGTATGGGAAAACCCCCTTGCGCGTCAGCAGTTTAAACAGCCCATCGTCAATATGACCAAACTGAGATTTTAAAATTGGTTTATCGTCCAAGTTTGAGCTTAATTTATCCAGGGAAGATGTCATGAATCGGAATGAATCTATGAATTTAAATTTCACTTCGCTTTCTGAAATATTTTTTATCATGGCGATAAAATTTTCGGTGTTGCTTGGGATCAGATTTACGTTCCCGTTTATTTTTAATGCCACATCTTTCAGTATAATATGCGAATCGTATCCGCTCCAATTATGGAAAACCACCGGGATGGTGCGGCTGTCTTGGTATTCAATATTACAACTTGTATGTGCAGCTCCTCGATATTTCCCCGTCAAATGACAGTGGTCTCTCACGCGATCAGACTCCAGAGGTTTTTCGCATATATGGCACAATGATGCCCGTCTAAACTGACGTTCTTCATTCGGACTAATTTCCATTGGCATTTCGCATAAATATACTGTTTCGACGTCTTCGGCAAGCTGCTTTAACTGCTCCGCAAACCATTCGGCGCAATTAGGACCTCGGTAACTGCGGTAGAAGGATAGGGTATCGTCATAAGCACACTTAAAATAATATCCTCCGCTATAAGCCTCGTGCTGCTGATACTTGACGCTTTTGTCGCCCATGCGGATATTCACCTGATTTAATATACATTCAAAGTCCGCATACACAATAAACGGACATCGCTCCTTGTTTTTATAGTTGTTAAATTTAATTTTGCCATCTTTTACAAAACTCACCTTATATTCATTGTTCTGCTCGCAGTCCTCAATATGCGTTTTCAGTTTACTCTCGGTTTGGAAGCAATGCAAGCACCGATCGCAAATAAATGTTTTTCCCTTGTGCTTAGTCAATTGTGCGCTAACCAGCCTCGACAAATTTTTTATCCATACGTAATGGTATTTCGGTTCGGATAAATCCGTATCGTCTTCCTCCTCCGTACAATATTTATCTTGCACAAGCAATAAGTTCACGTGTCTGTCTCTCTTTTGTTTTGCTATTCTGCTCGGACTGACTACATACTTTTTTCCTTTTTTATTAATAATATACACATTCACAGAAATGTTATTTAATTGTTCGAATTTTGATATATCCTCACGCCTTATTGGAAAACTAATGCCGTCCAACTTTAAAACTTGCGAATAATGCGGGTAAGAAGACGTTCGATCTGAATCAATTACAACCGGGTGTAATGCAGATGTTACTGCCCACGCAAAGCATGCGTCATCTTTATTTTTTACATTAATGCACGCGTGTTTCAATTTAATTTGCGGGGGTAAATCCAAGTATGATGAACCTCGCAACGGATTATATTTATTAATATTGATGCACAAATTAATAATCGCCGACAATGCCCACCCGCTGTCTCGCTCTTGAAATTCTTCCAACTTACGCAACAGCACGGCAGATATATTCTCTTCAAACCATCCATTTAATTCACAGTCTCGATCAACCACAGCATTTTTTGTGTTTATGTACTTGAAATCTTCCACGATTCCGTCTTGACTGGTTTTCACAAATTTACCACAAAATACCGTATTTATTTTATAAAACGGCTCCTTCTTCAACGCTAGTCTTATCCTTCTTACAAACAAAATTTCACAATCTTTAAAATATGCTGTTGGCTCCCTGTGTTTTATGTTGGTTAAAACTCCCGTTCTAATTCTTCCGTCAAACGCAGCTTTTGAATCTTCCCACTTTACCGCCTCACTAGCCCAATTAGCGTGAGTCTGCCCGTTAATAGAGATGCTGCCTCCGGCTCTTGCAGGTACTCTCAACAAAGTCCTGTATGTCATCATTTTACTGATTGTCGCCAATATCTTTTGCTGTACTCCCATAGACGTCTCCGCCTTTAACGCCGTATTTAAAATACGAATTTGTTTAGAACAGTGCTTGATCCATTCTTCTATCACACCCATATCAGTCTCCTTTCGCGCCATAAATTCTTCCATTATTCGGACCATACCGTCAGCAAGGTTTGAAATTGTAGCCATGATGATAAAGTAGTAATGTACTCTCGAGGGTTGTACTAGACTGATTTTGAACCCTCCGATCCTTGTTTTTATACTAAATTATAAATTGCAAAACGTCACGTGACTTGTTTCCTCCAATCAAAATGCTCCTAAATCCTTTTCTTCTAATTATTTCACGATTAAAATTTTCGTTAATAATTTTAAATTACGTCACCCCAATTAGCATTTTTCGACAAGTCTCAACACGCTCAATTTCAATAAACTACTTACGCTCTTGTCTGCATGACGTCATCCCAATAATATTTTTTAATTGGACATTTTCCCACACTTTTATATTACGTCATCCCAATTAGCATTTTAGACAAGTCTCAACAAGCTCGACTTTTCAACAGGATGCACTTCCGGTACATTCATCCTTATCTTTCCAATTAAGCACACACCCATTATCACACCGGATGCACTTCCGGTACATTAATCCTTATCGCACTTGCTACTTCCGGTACACAACTCTTATCTTTCATCGATGACTCATCACAATTAAAATTTTTAACATGTCTCGACACGCAAAATTTCTATTACGTCATCCATCCCAACTTACTTTTTCTGCCACCGCGGCGCTGACGTGCACTCATTCTCCATCCCACTCTTTCCGAGTTTTCGCACACCCCTCGCACTCACACACTCTTATGGCGGTACTGCACACTTTGCACACAGAAGGGCGCCACAGGCGGCGCCCTCTTTCACATGCCCAGATGGCCGGCCCCGACCGGATACCCAAATCCCAAGGTCAACCCAGCGCCCACTTCCTTTGACGCGCCCAGATGGCCGTGCCCAACCGGATGTCAGAAATCCAAGATGGCGGCCGCCGTTGGATTTTGGACCCCTTGTAAATGCCCATAAGAAATTGGCTTCGTTCCCGCTTAGTTCCTCTACTAAACTCATTTTACCGTGGACCAATTCTAATTAATCAGTGGGAGAAAATAAAAGTTTTTAAGGCTGTGAGTAGCGCTACCGTTTGAACCATTAATTTACTCATTTTATCGTGAATTAATTTTAATTAATCTAGAAACGTTAGTGGGAGATAATAGACAAGTTTTTAACGCTACTAGTAGCGCTACCAAACTAATTTTTATATATTATATTCAGCTAGTATTCTATTAATACCTAATAGTACCGTTAGCGATAGTTTAAAGATTGATTTTTTTTAAGAAATTGTATTATAAAAACGTTTGTAGCGCTACCGTTACAAAAAATATATTTATGCATTTCTTACATGACCGGTTTTTTCTACTAATTTGTTACTAGAAAGATTTATTTTTGTAAGTACATAAATAATTTTATAAAATAGCAAGAAAAAGCTTTTAGCGTGGCTAATTTAATTTATAGTAAAGTATTATTAATAAATATTCTTTACAACAAATTTTATAAATGTATAAAAAAAATCTTACTAAATCTTTAGTAATATGCATCAAATGAATGCTTTAAGCGTAGCGAGTAAAGCGCTATTTTATTGTATATTTTATTAAGACGGTAGCGCTACTTATCATCACAATTAACACCAATAATTAATAATCAAGTAAACAATAGCAATATTATATTGTATTTGATGTATTATTTATATCTTATTTTATAATTTTTGTTGTTTTTATTACGATATGTTAATTTAAATAAATCCAGAAACGGTAGCGCTACTTTTTTTTGTCAAAAAATATTTTTTTAATTTATTGCTACAGAATATAAATAAATTAGACTGATACTATTCTTACTGATTGAAAATAGTTTAGAATTGTTGGTCAATGCAAGGTTTTTATCAGCAATTTATTTTGTTGAAATAGACTAGCACAGACTAACGTAGAATAAATTTGATATAATTTCTTTGAGTGTGAACAAGCAAACAAAATAATTGATTCAAAGTAATATGTTAAATTGGGTGAAATAAAGATGAATACCATATGATAAAATAGTGCAATGAATTTCAATGCACTTAAAAAGTCAGATATATGCATATTTATAAACCGCTTTTATTATCACAATGTTTGTTCTCGTTGTAAAATTGGAAATTACAATTATGAGGCGTGTTAAATGCACACCACGATACACAATTCACTTTTTACGGAGAGTATAAAAGCATAAGTCAATAAAACTGATGGGGAATCCTGAAAGTTTCGTAGAGCATAAAATAGCAGCTGTACGCGTATTTCTCTTTTTTTCTTCCAAACTCGTAATAAAGGTAATTTTACGATTGTATTCCCAATAAAAAAAGAAAACAAGATGCGTATGGAAGTGAAATTGCAACACGGTCATAAAAATTCAAAACATTTTTAAGTTTTTTCATTCACTCGTAGGATAGTAGCTCGTAAAATATTCGGACCGTATGTTTCTTTTATTGTCGGACTACAGGTCTCATGAATATTAACAACGGCGCATAATTTGAACTAGAATAAATAATATAATAAAATGTGAATAAAAGCGATTTATATTGTTATTGTTGCGTAATGATCGGGATGAGTGGACTATTTCATATTCATTCTGAATGCACAATGTAGGACAACAAAGCTATATATCTTATAAAAAAAATGCGTGTAATATGTGTTTCAGTTTCAATGACGACCTATTCCTTTTATTGATGGTTATTGCGTGCTATGTCAATAATAATGAATTAAATAATCAATAACAAACAAACAATAATAAGAATGATTACATAACTTAATTAAAATCATTTTTTTATTTGTTTAAATAAATGGACTTATTTGTTGGATTAAATTCAATATTCTGAAACATGAGTAGTTTGCTGAGAATTCTTTCATCCCTCAATTAAATCCTGAAGTCGCCACTTCTTAGGAGATTGTAATAAAAAGGACGTTATCTGTTACATCCTTTTTTGTTGTTGCTCTCGGGTTTATCCCGTATTGTTCAGTTTGTACTTGTTATTTAGGGATAATCTTATTTTCAGCTGTGAAAAATAATTGGACAAACTTCGTCAATTCTAACAAAATAAATCAAATATATTTTAATCCAGCTAATTAGAGATAGTTTTTACGCTTTTAGCAAAAGCCGTTCGTTATTTTTTTACTCATCAAGCGTATTCATTAATTTCTTTTGATGCATTTCTTGTGTTTGTGTCATTTATTTTCTTTCAACAATAAATAAACCAAAAAGACGTCTGATGTTTTTATAGTTAATGACAACCAATGAAATCAATTACCAAATCTAACAATCTGATTACTTGGAAGTAAAAAAAGCAATTTTACGGATTATGTTAGAATAAAAAAAGAAATACGAAAAGCTGCCATGGAATTGATACAAAAAATTGTTTTTAATTACAACAATATTTCCTGCACTCCACCGGTATTGAATTGTTTTAATAATATAAGATGCTCTAGGAAAGTGTTCTCGGAAACGATTATTATACTCGCAAACAATAAGAACTCAAATAAACTTTTATTACTTTGCCTCACAATTTAAACAAATAAAGTTTTACAATAATTAGATGCGTGTGAATTATTGGTTTAATGGTCGAACATTGTTTGTTGTTTGTCGATAGGCATTTCAAAATGAAATTTGATGAACCACGAAACATCTGTATGTGGTGTACACGAGGATCAATATGTTTCCCATGCAAATTGACTAGATACATTTGCGTTTTGATTCGTTTACGTTTTTTTTATGATTTATATGTAACCGCTTTTTGGGTTGTTAGAATATATTCAAATGGAAATGGAATCGAGTTTAATGTAGTTTTATGAGTGGATCTGACACCATTAAGATGTTATTGGAAACTACAAATTTTCTAAATATTCGGCTGAAATCGTTGAGAATCTAATAACAAACTCAAGTGCTTATCAAAGTTGTGCGACTATTAAATTATATGAGAAAAATTCAAATATACATTCAATTCTTTAGTCAGTGAAAGCTTTCAAAATGATAATACATATTTTATTCAGTGCAATTTATTGTTTGATTGAAGCGGAATATTACTGCTTTAATGCACGTGTATGTGCTTGGGTACTTTTATTGTAGTTTATAAAATAAAAATTTTATGGCACTACAAACTGGCCAGTGCGGCATGTGATTTCTTACTTAATTTAGATATTAACTAAAAATCCTGCTGTGTGTGGTCTTACATTACGATATATTAAACTTAAATCATTGCCAATCAAACAACAAACGTGACTAAAACTTCAAACATCACCAAAATAATCTTGCTTGCACGATTATGATTGTTTATGTCTTGTTTGAACTGGTTTGATATTATTCATTCTCACCGCAATGCAAACAAAATCTATTTTTATTGTAATTAAAAAAATAGCGCTATATGCAAAGACATGATTAAAAGTTTGTTTAAGCAAATTAAAAAAATGTTTTCTAATTTTAAAAATAATTTTTTTAGCATTTTCACATTTTGTGAAATTTTGGAATAGTAATTCTAATGAAAACTGTTGTGACTGCAGCTATACATACCAAGACACAATTGTTTGTTACAACAAATTAAAAAAATTGGAATTTTCTTTTTTATTTAAATTTAAAAAAAAAATTTTTTTTGGATTTTTGCGTTTATTGAAAATTTTTTATAAAATTTTGAAATAATATTTTCAAAAACTGTAATAATTACAGCGATATACGCAAAGGCATGATTAAGAGTTTGTTAAAACAAATTAAAAAAAAATTTTTTTTTTTAGTTTTTTAAAGCATTTTTACATGCATTAAGAACGTTTTATTAAATTTTAAAATTGTTATATAAAAACTGTAGCAATTACAGCGTTATTTGTAAATACTTGATTAAAAAATTATTTAAAAAAAATTTAAAAAAAAAGTTTTTTTTTCTTGCATTAATTTTTTTTTTAATTTTTACTTGCTTTAAAAATACTTTGTAAAATTTGAGAATTGCAATTTCAAAAACTGTAGTGACAACAGCGTTATATGCAAAAACTTGATTAAAAGTTTGTTAAAAAAAATGAAAAAATTTGAAAAAAAAATGTAAAAACTAGTCTTTTTAAAAGGGTTGCTGCCGAGTTCTATGTTATTAGTTGCTTGTTTTGAGTTATCCGTTGGAATGTTGCTTGTACAGCTAAAAAAAGTTAATTTCTGTGTTTTGTTGATGTCTTTGTGAGGCCTACGTAGACACCAATTGTTATTGATGTGAGGGGGGGGGGGGGGTGTTTGAGCTTAGCAATGGTTGGCTGTAAGGAAAATAATAAAACCTAACGCACGGACCGCATACAAAACGGTGAACCACAGAGCCCGTTGATGGAGTTATGCTTTGCAGATGAACTTTAGATTATCTTTGACGCTGGCTGAAAATTTGAGTGGTTATTTCCATAGAAGTTACGAGATTAAGCTCCAAACAAATGTTGCTCAGACTGGGGGACTGAGGGGGGGGGGGGCGTAATATTTGTTTGTTTTTTTTAGGTTGCAGTAGTTTAATGTTGAACGTAAGCTTTCTTTAAACTTGTTCACGTTTTTTTTCTTTAGTGGCTTGATGCTAATGATGATTTTTTTTTCACGTTTTGGGTCATTTTTGTGCTTTAGCTTTCAGTGTGTGATTCTGATTTGGTGGTGTCTTCTCTGGCTACATGTCCCACCCAATTTTACTTAAGTTTAGCCGGGCGTAGCTTATTGCTTTTTTTTTGCTTTTTTTTTGCTTTGTAGTTGCACTAAGGAAATATCTTTAGGTGTTGGAACTGAGTAGTAGTCTAGTGTCGTTGAATTTTTCATAGTTACGGAGAGTCTGGACTTAGCAGTGATAATCGGTCATAAAAAGAAATTGTTGATTGAAAAGTTTTTTTTTGCGACTGAGGCTGAATCCCAGAACTGTTAAGGTCTTCTTTTTTGATGGTAGATAGAGTAGGAGATGCTAATAGAATTGCTGCTGGTAGATTCAATGATAATGTTTTAGTATTTTTTTAGGATTGCCGAATGTTTTTTGAGAAAATTTGCTAATGGTGCAATGGCAGTTACTGAGGTTTTCTAGAAATCAATAAAAAACTTGTCTTAGAAGCAGTGATGGCTTTATTTATTAGCGTTGTTTAGGTTCTGTGACTCTATTATCTAGAGGTGTGTGTGAGATGCATTTTAGATTGGTTCAGGAACTTTCAAAAAATAAAACGTTAAGGAGCTACTCAACAATCTTTTGACCGTAGACGGCCTACGACTTGGTTTGCAATTAATTTTGCAAACCGACTCTTGCAATGTGGAAACGGTACTATACTAAGAGAAAACAGACAAACAAAATTATCAGTTATCCCAGTTGACGGTTTACCCAGTTGAAAACTAGAAACTAAGAATTGGTGTGGAGTTTAAGTTTATGCGGTGGTCACTATTTTTGCTAAATTTTGGATCGACTTGTATCTTTCGACTTTATGGTTCAACCTGTTAGCCTTACGAGGTTGTTGCGGCAAAACTAAGACTACCAAAGAGTCTTTGTACTACAACCTTTGAGTGTTACGACTCTGGTGGCCGACGTAAAACAAGGTGCGGAATATTACGTCAAAGGTTGGCCAAACCTGGTGGGGACGTAGGCAAAACGCTTACAAAAAATTGTATTGCATCCCAGTGGGTTAAAACCAGCTAGCCGTTTTAGCAACGATACAGAAAGAAGTCATGAAACAGAACCACAATGAAGGGCCGCCGGACATTTAGGGCGGAACAACACATGCAACTTTTTGAGAAATCAGAAAAATTGTCAAAGCATACACCACCAGTAATGTAACTATTGAAATCCTTTGCCAATTTAGGTACCTGAAGATTGTGCCAAACAATAACTTTCTTAATTCGTTATTTAAACAGCACGTTGGCTTCTTTTGGTACGAGCTGTTACACTTGGCCACATAACTTTGTTAACGCCAAAGTTAGAGACTGAAGGAGTTAAGTCAGACAGCAGTAAGCCACCTATTGCCAACGACAATACTTTAAGCAACGCAACGCCCTTAAGTATTCTTGGCGACCAGGTCATAGTATGAAAAAGAGAACAAAAACTAGGGGTTAAATGGATTGGGCTTTTGCGCCTGATACCTCGACCGAAAGACACTGTCACTGGGTCAAATACCACTTACGGAGCCCTTTAGTGAAGATCCTTGTAAATGATCTGAGACCAGCTCCACCACTAGACTGCCCGACCGTTCTAGAGCGCAATGACCGCAGCAGTAAGGAGAAGCAATCGTGTAACCTCAAACTATAGTTTGAACTGGCAAAGGTTTGTTTGTGCCTACAACAAAATTGGTGAAGATTTGTTTTTTTTGTTACGCTCCTGCACTGTAACGTGGGCTTGCAATCAAAGTTTGCTTTGGGGTGGTATATGGCGGTTGTACCATCTTTTACTTATGGTACTACTTCTTACTTTCTGAAATCTAGCTGGTAAACTACAATTATTGGATATTTAAACTAGCTGAACAAGTGTTGCTCTAACAACGGCTTCTGTTCATTTGGTGTGGTATCTAGGAAACTAACACAATTTACTGAAATCCGTTTCTATGGTAAGTTGCGGTTGCAGTGGTGTTTTTTTTGCCGCAAACTTCATCTTTTGTTTAATACTTAGCTAGTGGTAGCTACGAAAAATGGTTTGGATGATTTTGTCTTTTTTTGGGACTTTGTTGGCTTTGATTTTTTTTTAAGTACTAGAGTAGCACATTTTGTTTTTTGTTTGTATAGTATTGACTATTGATGTTTCTTAGAAATTATGAAGGAGTTAATTTTTTAAGCTGTTCTATGCGTTAGCGTAGTTTCGGTTTCTTGTTGAAGTTGAAGCGGGATCTTGTAGATTTGATGCTTTGATTTACTGCTATAATACACTTGCTTACTAAATGAGATGTCCTCAATGAGTTTTTATTGCAAAATTTACTTCTTTTTTTTTATTAGGCAGAAAATTTTGATCGTTAGTGCAATTATTTAATTTGCTGTAGCCATGAAGTCGAATACAGTCAGTTTCAAAATGGCTAAGAGGACAGTATGTAATGGGACGATTGAGCCTGGGGAAATCTTAGGGGCTGTGTTTTTTTTTTAAATAAATGAACTGATGAGTGGATAGATAGTTGGGTAGATAGATTTATCCAATTATCTATTTAATTGTCCGTCCAACCATCCATCCATATATTTATCTATCAGTTTATGACTTGGTGGTATTTATCAAAAGAATGAAAAAAATGTGCACGGTTCTCAAAATTTTTTTAGGCCCAATTGTCTTATTACCTACTAAGGACAGTTGTTGAGAATATTGAACTGTAAGTAACAATAACTGGACAAATTTGAAAGAAAGTGCAGTTGGTTTTGATTGGTTTGTCTAAAACTTAAAACGTATTGTAGTAGGTATGGAGACAGTTGAGCTCGAAAAAGATTGAACTAAATTTTATGAAACAGGTTAATTTAGGAAGTTTGGCTTCGACACATTCTTAATTTTTATAATGGCCGCTAAACGTGTTTATCCGTATGTGTAGAGTAAAAAGTGTAGGTTTGGCAACAGCGCACAATGCACAACTGCGCATGCTTGGTTGAAGCTTAGCGTTGATACGTAAGGTGGCGCCACGTGTGTTGTTATACAGTATGATCGGTAAAGCGGTAAATTCAAATATCACATACTGAGTGATTGATATATGAAATCCAATTTGCTATTTTGCAAATAATCCATGTCAGAGAGAGTTTATTAGAAGTGATTTTATTGTAGTATTCTGAGAATTGCTCAATATTGTAATATTTATATGATAAAATGAGGGCATAGTTTATAAATTATATCGTTTGTCTGAAAACGAATTGAAGCTCCAATGGCTTTGAAGAAATTGACCAGTTTATACTGTGAGTTGTGGGTTGTATTGTTATGGTTGTAGTGCTATACAAGGCATAGAGTATGTTTATATATAGATTTTTGCAGCTAGATAGATAGTATGCCGAGTGTTGATAGAATAGAACAGGATCTTACCGTCATGCTTCCGCAATGGGTTGCGGGGGCAGTTTTTGGTGGTGGTTCCTTGGTTGTGCATTGTACTTTGATTTTTTGTTGTGAACTCGATGGTTCCGACATACACGTTGCACAGGCGCTCTACCTGAGTTCACACAGAACTAGGGGGTTGTTTGGTGCATCGACGAGAACGTGCCGTGGCAACGATCAGTGGCCGTCTTGAAACCCAGGTGGGGTGTGCAAGCACCGAGTGTAATGTTTGTAGTTTTTTCAAAGAATCCTGGAGAGTATGACTACTGTGATGAGGTGGTTGTCGACGGCACTAGTGCTTAGTGTTGTCAGAAAGCTACAGTGACGGTGGTGGATTGGCACAGGGGATTAAGACGGATATCTAGTCTATGATAACGGATTTGTAGAAGTTCCGTAGATGTTGTTGGCTTGGGCTTGACTGACTTTAGAGCGCAAAAATCGGGTATTTATAGGCTTTGGAACAAGAACGGCACGTTCTAATTTACCGTTGTCGGTTTAGTTTTGGCATTATTGTATGTGAAGGGAGTGGTCTGTAACAAAAAAAGTGTCCATTAAAGTTTTACTATAAGACTTGTGTGGCGCGGGTTTGAAAGTTTTCTAAGCTGGTCAGAGGCACTAACCGAGGAGTTGGGGTTCTTTGTAATGTTCCCGTGGACGCGGTTAGCAGCAGTGACATGCTGCTTTTAGTTTGTTTTTTGTTCTCGTATGTTAAGTTTGCCCTAACTTGGTTGCTATGTGGCGTTGGTGTCGCTAGAGTGTTTGGTCTGACGCCACAGTAGCTGTGTTGAGGGGTTGGCCGAGTTCGACAGTCGGTATCTCTGTGACGTCGGCCTCATGGTTGGCCGTCGGGTATCCGATAATTGACGGTTTTATTTTGGTCGTGTCATCGTCCGAGATTCCCGTAGCAGAGTTGCCTTGACAAAGTTGATGTTTCTGTTCTTCTCCTTCTCGATTGTTTAAATGTGTGCTGGGACAGCGATTTATTGCGGGTTGTAGGTGTTAGCGACCGCTGTTTTTACGGCAACTTTTTGAATAACCACTGCATCCAACCAGTGTTGATAGTATTTGGTTTAAGTTTCGAGACTTTATTCATCTCTAACGTGGTTTTGTTGATGGTTGCAGTTTGAGTTTGCACATGTGCGCGTATTCAGTTTATTTTGTCTTTATCTTGTTTATGAGATAGCTAACAGCGTGGAGTTTGCAGTCGATGTTGCAGGTGTAGTTAGGGTCCATGGTCCAGCACATTATGCGATCTGCTTCTGCTCTTAAGTGACAGAGCTGTGGTAGCATGGTAAAGCTAATAACTAGTTGTTCAGCTGCTAGAGATTATGACGTAAACGTGCACCCAGGTGTTGGGTGTTTGGTGATTAGCTGAGTCTGGCTGACTGGGGTTACAGTCGGTGGATGGTCGACGATGTTTTGGACGTTTGGGTGATTTTGATAGTGATGGTACTACCAGAGTTATAGGAGATAGACCAGTTCCCGGTACGGTGGCTTCTGGATGTTTCTCTAGATGGTTGGCCAGTTCTCTTTAGTTTGCCACATGGTGGCGGGTGCAAGTTTTTGTGACCTCATCTGGACTTATTGATAAAGAGTTGTAGTATTTCTCATCGTTAGGAAGGTGTTTTGCTAAGGGTTGTCTTTTGCTTTCTTTTCGGCGTCTGCCGGGTCTTCCCCTTCTTACTCTTCTTAGGTTTAATGTTATAGGTACGATGAAGCACTATGCTAACAATTGCCCAACGTTGGGCGCCATTTCTTACCGGCTTCTGCTTCTGCAATGGGTTGCGGGGGCGGCTGGTTTAAGGCTTTTGGAAGTGGTTTCCCGGTGGTCGAAAGTTGGTGGTGCGTACATTGTACTTTGTTTTTGGTTGTAAACACGGAGGTTCCGACACACAGTTTACCCAAAACTAAGTGGTTGTTTAGTGGATTGACGGGAACGTGTTGTGGCAACGATCAGTGGTCGTCCTGAAACCCGGGCGGGGTGTGCAAGCACCGGGTGTAATGTAGTCTTCCCGGACAATCCTGGGGAGTATGGTTACCGTGATGAGGTGGTTGTCATCGGCACCAGTGGTTACCGTTGCTACACGCTTTCAAAATTTAAACTTAGTTTTTGCCCACCTAGCTATGGGTTTGTGATAAAAAAATTGGATTACAAACACTCGGGCGGGTGGGCGGGGAACATTGATCTAAACTACACAAAATTTAAACTTAGTAGAGACGCTTGTCTACTTAAGTGTTTGTATTTTATAAACTGGATCACAAACACTTAGGCGGGTGGGTGGGAGGGCGGGGAGAACAATTCAAACTTGACGCTCACAAAATTTAAACTTAGTTTTTGCTGACCCAGCCATAGGTTTGTTATAAAAAATTAGATTACAAACACTCTGGCGAGTGGGCGGGTAACATTAATCATTCACTTAAGTGTTTGTATTCCATAAATTGGCAGGTGGGCTGGAATATCAGTCCAAACTACACGTTTACAAAATTTAGAAATTGCTTACAAAATTTAAACTTAGTTCAAACCCACTCTCCCACGTGTTTGTGATTAAGAAATTGCATACAAACACTTACCTACCTACCCAAGGCGGGAACACCAATCTAAACCAAATTTGTTATATTTATAAACTTAAATATTTGTTTAAATTAAAAATAATTTTTTTGACATAAACTTGTCTGTTTTTCTAATTACAAAGTAATTCCTAACTGAACATTGAACTGAGATTAAAAAAATGAATACTTATATGCATAATTAAATTCCTAAACTTAACAAAAACACATGAGGAATATTTTTAATATAATTTTTTATTCCAATTCCATAAGCTGTATCTTGGAGATCCTTCTATTGCCAAGGTCTCAATCGAATTTTTTACTGGCCCCATACTTTGCTACCATATATATATATAGCAGCTTACATAAGCTCATTCTGAGACGATCAGGATTTGTATTTTCAGGATTTTATCGAACAGAAATTTTTTTTATAGAAATTGTCAGATAGCTTTTTGTAATTTATTAGTAAATAATATTAAACAATTAAGTAAAGTAATTTTATTTTTTATTTGATCTGATTTGATTCAATTTGAATATTATAACAATATAAAATGATTACATTCATAAAATATAAAAATGGTAACAGATTGTGATAAAAATGGTGAGGTATGTGTATTGTATTTAAAAATAAGATATTTCGTGCTCCGCTGCGCATAGTAGGAAGTAAAAAAAAAAGGCTTGATCAAGTCAAGTTATCTCTCAATTGGATTATGCAACGACGTATTCTAGTTACCTTATATGTATCATATTAGGTATGGTAATTAGTTGCGTGTGTTCAATCGCATTTAATAATCTCACTACGTTTATTGATAAATTTACATGTTATCCACCGGTTCAATAAAAAAAGTGAACACATTTGCAATTTAATCGGTTGCTTTAATTAAATACAATTAGAGGTGATTTGTATTGACATGCAAAAGAAAATGCAAACGACCTTGACAAAAAAAACAAATATTTTTTCTCTGTTCAATTCGCAAGAACATTTTGATAAATGGTCGTTGAGGGTTGAAATAAGGGTTTAAAGACAACTGATACTAACTAAAATCAATAGTGCTTTTCTGGAGGGACCTAATGTGTTTATCAACCACAGATATCCTTTAAATTGTAACTTGCAGGTAACGGAATCGGTTTTAAATCCATTTTGCGAGTCTCCCAACTATTTATAATTTTCCCGGTAATTTTAATGCAAATAAATGTTATTCAATTATATTATATACTATTCATTTGCATGAATAAGTGACAAATGGTTGCGGAGTATTTTACGAATTAAAATTGTTCTTACTGAAAGGATATAAGGAGTGAGCTTAAAAGACTGAATGCTTCTTGATGTTCTAGGGAATGTTTGAGTGAGGCCCCTTGCGCACCACAAAGGAAAAGCTGCATATTTTATGGTTCATTTTAATTCTAGAGATAAGGAAACACTGGAGATAATAATGCTGGGAGGAAATCATACGCACAAATTATATAATGACATTTCGGTCTGTTAGATAACGCCATCGTAAAAATGATGTGGTCGAGGATCAGGAAGATATTCCTTCCGCCGCTGTAATTTTACCCAATATATCACAGATGACTTGTTAAAGATGCCCTTTCCAGGATATAAATATTTTTTTTCTAATAAAATTCCTTAAAAAATAATTCAGGTACAAGTATATAAATTCAATAAAAAGTTGGAAGGATTGTATAGGCCTGATTTTGGTAATTAATTTTGGCAACATTAATGATCCATGTTTCTTAGAGTTGAGAAACATTAATCTTTAATCGATAGGAAATTTGAAATAACATTTTGTTCATTTGTCGTATCTGAGTGCATAATTGTGTTACAATTTTTGTTTGTATTTTGGATAATTAAGCGCAACCAATCCATTCATATATCGGTCCCCCTGTCGCAATGGGGTTAAAACTAATTACACTTGGATACAAATAAACTACTAAATATGCCGATTTAAGTTGTGTTAGTTAACTGAAAGTTAGTTGATATTTCATTATTTTCGGTGCTGTTAAAATATATTATCATACACTGCTTTGCACCTTTCCAACTTATTTATTATGTAGTATACAAAGAAAGCACCTTTCATTAATTTTCCAGTCAGAATAAAGAGCTATGCTGTAACCATTCCAAATACACAATATAAATGCTTCCCCTTCTACAAGAACTGAGACAAGAAACTAATTTAACACCTCTTATGTTTTCTCAGATTTATGCCTTTACGTACAAAATAACTATATAAAATGTAAAAGATAAGTTAAATTTATTTCCAACATCAACCGCATATAAAATTATTAATGTGTGGAAAAAAAAGTGTGAACAGGGTTTAAATTAAATGGCTCGTTTATTTTGATTTAATCGGAACGTTCCCTTTTTTTTCTCACACTACCACATTTTTGCGATAATTAATTTACTTTTAAATTAGCTTCATTAAATCTTATCATTTTCCAGTTTGGTATACATCTGATTACAATTAATTTAATTGTTCATAAACAATAAGGGTTCTAATTATGGAAACATAAATTCTTCGTACTTCTTAATGAACCGTTTAATGTTTTCTTTTAAATTGCAATTAATTATCATTTTTATTTTTATTTGTTTGCTTTCTCATTCTCAAAACAGTTTTTTTGCTTGCATTTTAGATCAAAAAGTGATGTTTGCGGCTCAAGACGTTTAAATCTCGATCTTTAGCCACACGTGCTGCAAACAAAACTTTTCTGCTCTTGATACTTAATGTACTATTCAAAGTATTTTTGCGTTTTAGAATTTGAGTTTGAAAATTTGTTGGAATAACTATTGGTGCAGAATTAGTATGTTTGCATACCACTGACAACGAGTTTGATGTTGATTACTACTACGATTAAGAAAAAAAAGTAGTAGTCTACTCACTACACCACTAAAAGCTATCAGCGTGGTCGTGCCGATGCAAGTATTTGCAAAACGACCAAACCTTACCTTAACAGGTTTACCTTGGCCTTAACGTAGTTTTGGGCTGGACAAAAGTTTTTTAGAACCTTAAAGAAACAAGATTAGCACTACAATGACCAGCGCAGATTTTGCAACGAGAAGAAACTGCAGATATGAAAAGAACAAAACCTTACTCAATCAACCACAGCCTGTAAGACTGCGTACTAGTACGTTGCCGCTAACTACAAGGTGGACGCGGAAAAGGTTTTGCCCTTCATCAAAAAGTACCTGAAGTTGTCCGTCACCAGCCGCACCCTCGTCTAGACCAAGGGCAAGGAAACATCCGACTCGTTTAAGTTGGCCGCCGTTTCCACCGACAAACAGACGTCCGGAGCCGAGGCCGCCGCGCCTTCCAAAGCGGCCAAGTTGCCAAAGAAGGCTCCCGCCTCGAATGCCAAGAAGGCCACCGTGGAGAAGAAGTCTGCTTCTACCAAGCCGAAAGCGGCCAAGTTGCCGTCAAAGGCAAAGAAGAGCAATCCAACCTCTACCAAGAAGCCGCCTTGAAGAAGAAGTTAAGTAGGACGACATCAGAGCAGAGAATAAGTAGAAAAAGGTTTTTTTCTTTTGTAGACTTCAATCTACTTCTTGAGGCACGCAACCAAAGCTTACTTGAGACTGTCACAAACGACAGTTATTTAGTCAAAACGATGATCCACAAACGTTGAGCAAAACGTAACTCTTTCAAATGTTTTAGAGAAACAATTAAACTTTGATTGCTGACAGACTACACTTTTTGTAATTCAGGATTTTGTAAAACATTTGGTGGCAAAAGCTCTGGAAAGTTAAAAGCTAAACAAATTTATAGTTAAGGAACGTACCGCAGAATTTTAGTTAAAATTGGCAGCCAATAACGCTATGAGATAAAGCAACTACAGGGTACTACCAAGATGGACTAATATGACCCGCTGAAAAAGAATTTCATGGCAATAATACAACCACCACTGGTGTTATTTACAATAAATGTAACATTTTGAGATTTTAAGGAGGCTAAAATGAATGCTTTTTGATACCAAATTTTTTTGACTAAGTAAAGAACATGTTTGTAAACTTACACCTTACTACAACTTCATAACTAGTAAGAAACTTTGGTTTACAAGACCATTCACAATTAAATCTTAACAGATTCTTGATAAAACACATTTCTGGCAATTTTGGCTTACGAAAAACATTTTATAATAAGTGAAGCCATAGGAGAGTCTAGAGCTAAAACAAATTTTCAAAACACTGTAGAATCTTGTTGGAAAATTACTACTACTACCGAGAAGCCAACCTAAGTTGAAGAAAAGTTTAACGATTATTTTAGCCAGACCTGGTAATAACATAACCACCGCCACTAAAAATTGCCGAAACAATTGCTTTTTTTACAAGAACTTTACCTAAGAGGTATAATCTGTAGGTTTAAAAAAAAGCAGAGAATGCGTTTGCAAAATTAGACTCAACGCTACAGCCAAAAGTATAATTCCGGAAAACGACATTGAACCAAAGAATAAATAGGAAGAAGAAACTTTTGCATACTGTATTTTTTTTATTTTTAGAGGTTTGCATCCAAAGCGTGCCCGAAAATGTTGAGGTTTATAGACGTGAAGCGAGACTACTGATAAAACCTTAACAGATTTCTAACAAACCACACTTCTAGCAATTTTGGCTTACAAAAAACATTCGGTATTAAAGGCACAAGAGAATCAAAACCACAACAAGTTTTTGTTAAAAAACGCAATACTCTCATGCTAACATGGCTTATGTTGATGTCCAACGTGGTGGAAATTTTTTTTTGCCAGGCAATTACATAACCACTGAGACCGAGACTCACATTAAGTGCAAAGTCTGAAACTAAGAGGTATAAAAGTATAAATTTGGAGGACGGCATTGCATCAGCAGGACGTAGATCACTTTCAACTGATCTTTGCATGTTATTGACAAACACTTTTGGCAATGCTGTCTTAAAAAAAACATTTGGCAACAAAAGCGCAAAAATTTTTTTGTTGAGAGGCATACCGCAGTTTTGGTCAAAATTTGCAGTCAAAAACTTTTAGAAACAGATCTACTATACTATAGTTTTTGCCAGATCAATACTATTTTTGCTACTGAGATGTGCAAAATATTTAGATTCTAAGAAAGCGAAAACGTTTTTGCTACGAGAATTTTACTTGTTAGATATCATCTCCAAAAAACGTGCTAGCAAAATTACATCTTACATCACAATCCAAATTTTTGAGGATAAAGTTTTGACCAAAGAATAAGTAAAATGAAGAAACCTTTGCAAACTTTTTTCTACTTACTGAGGCACGCAGATAAGTTGTGCTTGAGACAAACATTAAGCGAGATCACACGATAAAAATAATTCTAGTAGAAATTGGCCGCCAACATGACCTAAGTTGAATCCGACGGGGTGGAGAAGAATTTTATGGTACAATAATAAAGCCACAGCTATTGATACTTAAAGTAAGTGCAATTTTTTTAAATTTGGAGATAGCCAAAACGAAAGCTTTTTGCTACGAAGACTTTACTTGTTAGCAAAATTACACTTTACACTACAGCCGAAAGTATAACTCTGGAAAACAACATTGGACCAAAGAGTAAATAAAAGGCATGCTAATTTTACTCAATTTTTTTCGGCACGTAGCCAAAATATGTTTCTTTTGAACTGGTTTCCTGAATCTTACATTGTTTTTTTTACAAACTTGAACTCTACTAGAATCATTTTACAAGTAAAAAATTGCGCAAAATATGTTGCTAAGGGAGAAATCTACTGACTAAAGATGGAAAAGTTAGGATGACCAGAGAAGTACTACAGGGTTTTGCACTTGGACCTATACTATGGAATCTAGTATATAATGAGCTACTCAGGATGCAATTGCCGGAAGAAATGCCAGTAACGGCATTTGCGGATGACGTGGCTCTGGTAGGTAGGAATATAGACATAGAAGTATTAAAGGAAAAGTTTGAGTTGGCAATAGATATAAAATAAAGGGTTAGATCTGGCTTTGCAGAAAACTGAGGAGGCATAGCTATCGACAAAGAAGACTAATAGGGGAAATGGGAAAATACAGGTTAGGGAACAAATAATAAGCATAGGGAAGAAAATTAAATACTTTAGAATTACACTTGAAGCAAAGGGATGGAACGAACAGGTTAAGGAAGCGGTAAGAGGAACAATGAAAATAGAAGGAATGCCAAACAAGGAGGACTAGGAGAAGGGACAAGGAGGCTAATAGCAACAGCGGCTAGAAGTAAACCGCAAAAACATGGGAAGACGAGTTGAAGAAAAAAATCAGAAAAGAAATAAGAGGAGCTGCGAGAGAAAGCTTGTTAAGGATCTGCAAGGTATACAGGATGGTGTAACAGGAAGCGCTAGAAGTATTTGTGGCAACACTACCCGCAGATTTGATGGTAGAAGAAAGATTAGATATAAAGAAATTGGTAAATGAAGGAACTAGTAAACAAGAAGCAAAGAGACGGACAAGAGAGAATACTATGGAAAGATGACAGAACCAATGAAAATAAGAAGAAACGGGACAAACCATGTTACTATACAACACCACTACTCACCGGACATGGAATGGAACCTTTGGTAAGTATTTACAAAAAATAAATAAGATGGAGAAGAAAGATGTATATTCTGTCAAGAAGACACGCATAACGACGCAGAGCATACGTTAGTAGAGTGGGAGGAAGATATTAAAGAGTTAGAAAACGCATTGGAACAAAATCAACAAATTCACAATTAATAATAAATGCCTGAGTAACGAAAACAAATGAAGAGCACTAAGAAACTATGCAACGACAGTACTGAGGAAAAAGATAGAGGAGTTTGAAGCAATAAAATTTAGGTAAACCAAAACGGAAGGAAACACACAGATCAAAAGCTACAGAAAACAAAGAAAGGAGGAGCGAGAAGTTAAAAAAAGAACAAACAAGGCCAAGGCAATTATGCTTATCAAGGAATGGACAATTAAAGGATAGACATGAGAAGTACATTGACTGAATTATACCAACCAAAATTGAAGAGATAAGGAGAAGAAGAAAAAAACTGCTCAAGGAAAACAAACTGAATGAATTGACTAAATAATTTCTATACGGCAGATACGCCATCTTGAGGTTGACAGACAATGCAACTTTTGAAATGGTGGAGAGTGTATTTGGCAACCAGGACCTAATTCCAAACGGAGTTTCTAGAATTTCACTAGAAGTAAAACTGGCAAATCTAGGACTACTAAAGAAGAAGAAAGAGGATACGACAAGGAAGAAGTTAATGAAGATATAGAAAACTAATAAGATACCTAAAGCAAATATCTAGACTGAATAAAGCAAAAATGGGAGAAAAGAGAGATGAATGTTAGTGTAGGATTAGAAAAGTAGGATAGAAAAACAGTGTGAATTCTGCGTTGACGAAACCAGCTCATCTTAAACTAGTATCACATTAGTGACATTGACAAGGACAAATTAAGAGGAGGACCAGAGAAGAAAACCATTTATGCAACCACCTCACTAAGACTTAAAAAAAAGCGGCAATAATCCAATTGTGAAGTGAAAGTGTGAGAAAAATATTATATAGTTGAAAAATTAAAACCATTTTCCGTTTATTTATTAACACAGTATATTTTCAAATAAATTATTATAATAATGTAAATAGTATTTTTAATTTAATCATTTATGATAATGAGTAAAATTACACATTTAAAAAATTGATCCGAGGCATCTGGTTTAATTCCATACGAGATTCACTTGTTCCAGTTTAATCCCACCATTGATAGGCTATTTATACCCATCGTGATTGAAATTTAATACCGCTTTTATCGCATTATTAAAGATATGTTTGTTTACTGCATCCGTTGTGCATTGACTCTTGACATGTCACCATGTTAAAGGTTGATTTTAATATTCTATTAAACTATTCTATCTGCTTTTTATATCGGGTATTAAATCCGACACTTAAGCTGTAGATTAAACCATCTCCTATGTGCACTTCCGTGACTAATGTGTATTAAACGGATGCCTTTTTTTTAAGTATTTTCAATCATACGGGGTGATTGATTTTATAGTCAAACGATCATTTTGACATGTTAATAGCTTATCGATTTTTTTATAATCCGTTATTTTTGTACAGGTAGTATATTAACATGTTTTGATTTGTCTTTAAGAAAAGTTTTCTGAATATTGTTTTAGATGGACTATATAAAAAGTTTTCTTAGTATCATTCGCAGGAAAATAAATGGCAAAGCTTTATTTGTATTCGGATCTGATTTTTTTTCAAAGGATGCGTTACTTCTGGCCTTTGTAATAGACTATTGTCAGTTTTTTTTTATGCATACAAATCAATTCACGTTTTTTATTTCAAATACAACAAGGCTCCCTTTTAAAAAGCTTTCATGTGTGTATTTTTTAGCTTTTCATAGGAAACTGCATGCACCAAAGTGAATACGCGATTATTTATCTTAATAGAAATCTAGCAGAAGTAGTAAGATTTTGTATACAGAATCTATCTTTACATATGAGGTGTTTATGTGTAAAGCTGATAATTAGCATAATTATAACTTATTCATGCTAAATAGTTAAGTATTAAACATTAATGATGAATATATAGTAATTCATTAAACACAAACATATTTATTATTATAGTTATTATTGACTGAGATTACGGGTGGAATAATTTGTGCAAAATAATTTTAGCAAATAGTCCCTTTTAAAAAAAATCTAATGGGGAAAACTAGACACATTTGTAAGACGATATTTCCGTTCTTCAGAATAATAACATCAGTTTCCTGTTTTAATTTAAGACCACAAGTTACGGTTAACCGAATAGTTAATGCATCACTGCAACCACCTCTTAAAAAAATTAATCTTTCCCTACGCCCTACAAAACTATAAATAGTATAAAATCGAACGTGACTGAAAGCTGAGAAATCAAGTCATCCAATCCTTAAAAAAACATTATAGTTATTTACTTAAAATTATCGAAAAAAATATAAAACCATGTAACTTTATAATGTGAAACGGCTCGAATTGTATTTATTTTTAATCTCGGCCGTATACAACTCATTTGTTTTTTATGTGTACAGGATGTTATCACCATTGCTACTGTAAATCAAGTGGTACAAATTTTTCTGGAAACAGGATCTATGTTGAATTAGTTATCGAGATGGTATTCCATACGATCTTGGAAAACTGCTTTTTAATGCCACATAGCTTTCTAATAATATGTGTATATATTTTTGTAACGGGTTTAAAAATATACAATTTATTAAGAAATGTATAAATAGTTTTTCTAAATCAAGTTCTAGCCACTTTGTTTAGTTTCAAGCTAATTATAATTTATTAATTTTATTTATTAAATAGTTCGCAATTTGAATTAAACAAAGACCGTCATTAGTCCAGTCTGATATCCTGGATTCTGTTACGTATTGCAGCTGCTTCCCTGGCATGTGTGTAGGAAAGGCACCGTGAGAGACGCCTGAAGTCAATCGTTATGTGCTTAAAGGTTTTTTTTTCACCCTTATTTCTTTTTCTTTAGTACTGTGGAAACTGAAAGTTGCTGATGTTCGTCATTGTATTAATGTGGTGGTTTATTACTAGAAATCACAGAGAAGGTTTTTTTTATAATAATAAAAAGTAAAATAAAAAAAACATTTAATTAATTTAAATATTTATAAATCAAATTTTCTAATTTAAACTACTTACTTCTAAAAATAAATACGCTACTCATTAAATTAAAATTAAATTCTAATAATTTTTTATATAAAAATTTGTCTTTGTCTACTTACAAAAAACTATAGTAATCTTTTATTACGTTTAAGCGATTATCTTTATGGATTAAAATTAAAATGTTGCGGATTGTAGTGTGCTGGCATCTTTGGATTTTATATTCTGGAACTATTTTCACTACACTTAGGCCTGATTAGGCCTTTTGTACCGCTTCCAGTAGTAACCTATGTTGCCAGTCATGTGATTGATGCACGCTAAAACGTCACATGGACGTATAGTTGCAAGTAGTAGCCAGCCATTTTGTGTCAAGTCAACTTTTACGCTTAAATATTTAACGCATTCTGATTTTTTCACAGTCTTTCCGTGGCACAAAGACTGACGAACACGTGAACTTTGTGGAAAATATGATAGCTTTAATTTTGCTAGCGTTTTGGTTGTGGTTGACGGCGTTTTTTGGTTGGCCTGATAAATAGTAAGGTAAATATTGTGGTTGGTGCAGCTTTGGGCTTAAAACAAAGCTTTTGGGGCCTATTCCTTTAGAGAGTAACGTCCAAGAGATAGTGCAGTAGCTTTTAGGGTACCACGAGGTTTTGGCAAAGATTATTGGAGATGTTTTTCAGATTTTTTGGCTCGGTATTGTATAATGCAAAGTTTTGATAAAGATTGTCAAAAGACAAAGGGAATGATTTAGCTGATTTGGTCTAACGCAGCCAATAGAGGCAGTTTAGCAGTGCTCTTGTCAGTATTTTCTTGATATTTAGTAAAAGCAGAAAAGTTAGTGAGGTCTTGAATGTTGCAATAAAACTTTGAAGCATCATCACTTGGGGCACACCAGTCTGCAACTATACTTTTGCAACTTGGCTTGCATCCTTGAAGGTTGCACGATAAAGTCTTGTGTTCTTATGGTACGCACTATTGTCTTTGTATTTGCTTGAGATAAATAGTAATAAAAATGTTTGTTTTTTTTGGGATTTACATTGAGGATAAGATCACGTGTGTGTGAGCTCAGATTTGTTCACATTGTAGTCATGTCCAAAAATAAATTTTTTACCGGATTTAGTTGTGGTTTGATCTACTAAAGTTTTTTTTGCGGCTTGGTTGTTTCTGATGACGATTTTTGGTTTGCGGTACGTGGTTATCTTTAGACGTGAGTATCTGCGGTAGGTTTAGGATATTCTGGTTTTGCCCTAAGGGTTTTACTCTATGGAGGTCTAGGTTTACGTCTATGTTGGCCAGTAGTGGTATTTGGTTTTTGTTTGAATTTTGTTTTTTGAAGCTTTTTAGGTCGTTCAAATTGAGCGTAATACGATTGTGCACCTGCAAACATGCTACCAAGGTGGT
This sequence comes from Tachinus rufipes, assembly GCA_963932245.1. Classification (NCBI taxonomy): domain Eukaryota; kingdom Metazoa; phylum Arthropoda; class Insecta; order Coleoptera; family Staphylinidae; genus Tachinus; species Tachinus rufipes. The sequence goes on from OZ010750.1 coordinate 3,431,405, forward strand.
ATTGTTGATTAGTGTTAGCTTGATACAGCTGGTAGGCCTCTGTTAGATCTTCTTTGCTGGAATCCTTTACGTTTGAGTCTGTGTTCGACCAACAGAGTGCAATGTTGGTCCGGAACTAGGCGTTGTGCGGATAGCCAGTCATTTTTTTGTTGACATTTGGAGATAGAGATTCTAAGTTTTCTATTTGTTTGAATTGGTTTGGGAAGTTTTAAAATAAGCTATACCTTTAGAATATTTTGTTTAGAATCGAAGATTTTGATTGGAGTTTCTTGATATTGTGTAGGCTAATGTTGAAAGTTATTATTTATTTTCTACTAGATTGACAGAACAGTCTTTTTAGCCTTTTAATTTGTCTATTGTTGGATATAGGCCTCTTCCATTTGCTTTTATGATTTCTTGTTGTTTGCCAGTCTCATCCATTGATTTTCTGCTACGGTCTTAATATTATCGATTCATCTTATTTGTGGACTTCCCGTGCTTCTTTTAGTTTTTTTTGGTCTTGAGAAGGTTACTTTGTGTGACCACCGTTCTGGGCTTTGCATTGCGACGTGGGCCACTCATTTCTATTTGAGGCTTGCAGTGCGTTCCATGATATCAGTAATTTTCTTTTTTGTTTTTTTAATTTTGCTATTACGCACTTTGTCTCTGAGGGTGATACATTGCGCGTTTCATGGAAGAGTGTATCAGGCGTCATTATTACCGGGTAGGTTTGTTTTGGTTCAAGTTACAATTCAGGTTGGGACTTCTGGAGACGTTCTTTATGGTGGCCTAAAAGTCGTTCCGGTAGTGTGGAACACAATGGTCAATTTTTGTGACAAAAATGTTTCCAGTATTTTGAAGAACTTTCTTAGGTGTAAGAAGGTTTTTGGTTTTGGGTTTATAGAGCTTAGATCACATTACCCTACGTTGGGCGTTAATTGTTACGGTTTTGTCAGAGGCAGTAGTTGACGGTGGTTCTTAGCTGATGGTATGCTTAAGAAATAGAAATGTTAATAATGTTGGGTTGGTGCAATTTTGGGCTTGTTTTTATTTGGAAATTGCCAAAGGGAATTTTTCTAGAGACTTGAGACCTATCTTTGAGGAGGAGATGTCTTATACTACCAGAACTAATTTATTTTGTTTCATCGCAACCGGTAAATATAACTTGGTGGTGTATACTGCAAAGTTTTTGGGTTAGCAGAAGCACACTTTAGGGAATGCGACGTCTTGATTTATGTGATTTAGCTTATAACGATCAATAGATGCAGCTCAGCAGTGTTTTTTCCTGGTTTTTCTAATTGTTTGATAGCACTAAAGGAGATGTTGTGCCTTTAAATAATCGAATCGTGTTAACAGTTTTCTTTTTGAAGTAGAGAGGGCCGGCCAAGCTTGATGGTGCGTGTTGCTATTGATTGTTCTGAATTTTTCAAAAGCGTTTTCAACATCTTGGACACCGGGTATTAAGATATTTTTCATAGGAATTGAGGTTTGTCTAGGTGCGTGTTTGGAGGTATAATTATACGACGGGCTATAGGGCTAAGAGCGAAAATAATGTTCTTGGTGTCGTTGGTTAAATGTGGGTTTAAGAGAATAATCCATGCTTGTAGCAAAGGTTAGCTTTGTCTTGGAAGAATATAAGGAGATTGGCAAATTAGTTTTAGAAAAGTGTATGAAGGTTGTAGCGGAGGTTGGCATAGAAGTTCAGTATTAAGTAAATCGCTCGGGTGTCGATACATGGCTTGGCTCTTTGGGTTGTCTTGATAGTATAATTCTGATTAGAGAGTAAGGCTCTGTTGGTAATTGACAATCGACTTTCTGGAATTTTTTAAATCGATTTATTGTATGCAGCCACCTCGCTTTATATTGTTACCGGCTTGCGTCCACAAAGGCGGGGGTGGCTGGTTTAAATCCGGGAGCGGTTTGGCTTTTCTTTGCACACTCACGCACTTGTTTTGTTTGGAGCAATGTGAAAGTGAAACTCTGGCGGGGTGTGCAAGCACAGAGTATAGGTTTGATAATGTTTGCTTCGGAATCTTTAGAGCTTGATGGAAATGGTGGAAGTCGACGACGACGGTATGATTCTAAGTGGTTTGAGCAGCCTATGTTGTCTTAGATTTGTTCCGGTCTAATGTTGTCTGGTTGGATTTTGGCTTTTGACTGACTGTGAAGTTTTAATATTTATAGTAGTAGACGCTAATGGTGGAGTGTGGCTCTGCTCACTTGCGGCGTCACCATTGGCAGGGTCAACTTTGAAACCACGTCTCTTGCGGAACACAAGCCTGCAACAGTAGTGGTAAGTTGATTGTGTTGGGTATGGTGCTACCTAAACGGGATTGTCAAGAAGAATAGGTTTTTTTTGGGCGGCTTTCGGTGAATTATGCCATATTCTCAAATCTAAGTAGTTTTCTATGAAGGTATTTGAATCCTGCGTGATTCCAGTGCTTACTTACGGCTTCGAGACAATGTCTATGACCCGAAAAACATCTACCAGACTGCAAACCACACAGAGAGCAATGGAGAGGTCTATGTTCGGAATTCCTTTGAGGGACAAAACTCGAAATGAGAAAATCGGTGTGACAGAGGTACTTATTAGGGTAGCGCAGCTTAAGTGACGATGGGCTGGCCACATAGCAAGGCAGGACTGGAACAGGTGGACAATGAGGATTACAACTTCGCGTCTGAGAGAGACTAAACGAAGTGCTGGCAGACCCCAGAGAAGATGGCGAGAAGATATTTAAAATATTGCAGGAAAAAACTTTTACATCCAGGAGTGGATAAATGATGGCTGAGAAGAAGAAAAAAAAAGAGAAGCGGGATTGACGTGGTTATGTAGGCTTTGAATTGAGGTTTAAGAAACTCTTAGCTGTGACTAGTTTTGCTTCTTTTGGGTCATTCATCATAGTAGGCTACTTCCAGTGGTATTGCGCACATTTGACGCATTTTGGTGTCCGCCGTCATGTTTGTAGCAAATTTGTTAGCAACAAATAAATGAGTTTCATTTCATTTGTTAGAGTAGCTATAGAATTGTGTGTGTATTTCAGTTTTTTTGTGCTAATAGTTTGCATAAGAGTCAAGTTTTTTGTATGTTGTATGAGATAAAACTTTTTTTATACTGTTCACTAAGTTTTTGTGTAAAGTGTTTCTTTTGATATTGATAGAAAGTAAAAATAGTTTGTGCTGAGCTTTTGATGTCAAGTTTTTAATATTTTAAAAACAAAATTATTTCTTTGCAGTCAGAATCTGCAAAAAAATTAGCATTTGCTTTCTGAAGTGTTACATAAAAATCCGCACTCTGAAGAGTTACATAAAAATCCGCACTCTGAAGCGCTACATAAAAATCCGCGCTCTTTTTATACATTTTATTGTTATTTTATGCTTTATTAATAAAAAACCATAAAATCAACAACTCTTAACTCTACAGGACATAGAAAATTAAAAAAACACTTCAATTAACTCAGAAATTCTATTATTTGCTAACTTGTTGTGGCCGTCATAAGAACAAACCTCCCCAAACCTCTTTTATCCATTACTGTCTTAATGCAGAAGCCAAACACGTTAGCAACTAGTTTATTCCACCGCCTCAACGTTCTTGAAAAATATTTACAAAGCCATATTTGTTGATAAATATTTCAATTGTGACTTTATATAAAATATGTGTAACAAACAATATGTTTTCGTGATATTTATTTATCAAATATTCCATACTAATATTGATTCTGTTTATGAAATTCTATATTCATGTTTGTATATCTAGAGATTCCTTCAAAATACTGAATATTAATATTGTTTTCTTTTGTTTCAGGTGAATATCAATTAACTATTCTAAACTACTCTGGCAACCTATCAAAATAATATAAGCTAAGTACAAAAAAACAAATATATGCTTCAAACTTAATCCAATACAGATTTGCTTTATTTTCTTTAGAAGTGTTATTGAGTTATGACCTCAACAAACTAGCATAAACATTTCATACTATCAAGGGAGTTGTATTAATTCATTATTAAGCACACGAAGTAATAGTCATGCGAAGCAAGTAGAGCTGAAATATTTTTTTCAAACAAAAAATATATATGGAATGAGGCAACACCACTTTATATGCAAAATTGCATCGTATATGAAATAATAGGAAAGTACAAAAGCCGACAAAAATGTACTTTTTCATTCTCCGTTCGGTGCGATTTTAATTCGTGGAATATTCAAACAATAAACAACACGCCGTTTTTAAAACCGGTACAATTATACACGGTTTAATGTGGATTTATATAGTTTTGAATTAAACAGTAATTCTAATCAAATTTGTGCGATACGAAGCGTCATTACGTTAATTTTTCATAACACTTTCGTTCGTGTTATGAATTTAATTTATACATTCAAAGTTTTGATACAATGTAACTTTATATAATTTTTTTTTCACGTGGCTTGCTTTCGTGATTAAGTTTTACTATGCTAAAAGTTAAAGAGGCTGTTTTAATTGGCGGTACTATGTTTTATTGGCTTCGGTTAGGGTTTAATTAATTTTCGTTTAGTTTTATGTATGAAGAAATTGTAAACTGTTTTAATTAATGATTTTATTTAAATAGTTTTCTTGCTTAAGATAACATCAACTTAACATATAATAGTTTTGAAATTAAATACAATAATAATAATAACTAATTTAATTTATTTACTTCAATCATGAAGTTAAGGAAAGTAAACATAAAACAATTTCCGGTACATTTGCTACCACAATAAACCAGACGAATAAGTTCAGAAACAAGTTGAAAAGGCATTTGTTCTACCACTACAAAATATATTATATAGCACAAAATATATTACATTTATGTTTTAACTAAAATTACAGTAAAAGTTATTATATTTAGAACAAAAACACAGCAATCTTTGCGCTGAAAATGCTAACAGTTTTGAAGCTTTGTCAGCTAGAAAATGAAAAATAAATATTTATTTATTTTGAGCTAACAAATAATTTGCTTTCCCAAACTGATTGTGCTATAGTCTATTCAATTCTAAGATTGAGTGATTTTATTACAATAATACATAGTAAGAAGAAGGGGGGGGGGGGACGCGGCCTTTACTTTGATTGTGAGTGTACGGGGGTTTTATTGTTATTGGTTATTGTATGTGGCTAACTCAAAGCTTATTTTGTGCATAGGTGCGACTAGGTGGTGCGGTTCTTTAGATTGAGATAGCACGGCGTTCATATGGGTAGCGTTTATAGATTGCAGAAGTTGGTGCGATCTGGTTAGGTACAAAACTGTTGTTAATACAAAAAAGCTTTGTGGTCTAGGGTGGCGGTATGCTAAGGTTTTGCGTTGCGTTTCTTTAGGTTTTGGAAAGTGTGGTTACGGCTAAGGTTGCAATGCCGTTAGTTGTAAGTTGGAGGTATTGTGGTAACCTTTAGAAGATTGATAGGTTGTATCTTCAGAGGTTGGAATGTGATGTACGGTGGAGGATGTAAGACTGTAAGTCACTTGCAGGCCGGGTTGAATCATTTGGGGAAGTTTTGGTGGTTGTTGTTTATGTGCATAGCGTAGGTTGAGTTGTTGTGATAAAAGTTGTAACTTGAGGTCACATCTGTATTTTTGGAAAAACGTTTAATTTTAGTCCTGCATTAAGCAACTTCTAAGTTAAAGGGTTTTTGAGTGTCTTGGGGGTTTGATCGGCTGGGTTGTTAGTAGTTACTTTGTTGTTGTTCTTGATTCAAATCATCATTGGGGAAATATTACGGTTTGAGCTTATTGGAGGTTGATGTTAACGACTGTTTTTGAGTTGGTGGTGATGCCTAAGAAATTGGTTCTTAATATGGGGTTTCTGCTTTTGGGGCTTGGTTTTCTCTAGGAATTGCCATATAAAATAGAAACGGTTACGGGGGTAGTTGTTTTTTTAAGAAAATGTAACATGAACTACTACTATAGTTACTCTCTTGGGTATTACAAAGAAGATTGTTTTGGAAATTTTGGCCCATTATGGTCAGTAGATGTTATTTAGTAGTGGAGTCTACGGACCACGAGCTTTTGGCGGAGATTTTTAGAGATATTCTCCAAGGAACGGGCATTTTAGAACAGAATTTATGGCGGCCGGTAAATTTTTTTGGCAGAGTTGATGTGGTTTTGAAGCTGGCTGGCTAGTTTTGGATTGTTGCCAGGTGGTTGAAGGGCTCTATCGTTTTGTTTGTTTGTTGTTATGGGGTTTTGTGGTGGAGTTTTCTGGACTACGCAGGTTTTATTGTTTCAACGGCTGTAGTGCAAGCCCATGTATAAGGGTTATTTGTGGCCATCATACAAAGGTGCATGGTTTGTCAGCGGAGAAAGTTGTATGGTTTTTTTCCGACGTATGATGTTATTTTACTACGGCTCGTTGATGATATTGATACTGCGTAGTTGTTTTGGATTTTTTTGCTGTTCTTGTGGTTGTGTTGATCAATTTGTGGTTATAGCAATATTTATTTATCCGGCCTCAAGCAATAGTGCTAAGACAGATGTTGTGATGTTACGAACGTAATAAGGTTCTTGCTCTGTTTTATTTTAAAATGATTCTATATTGTTTAGATAAAAAGAGGCTGCCATACCCCATACAGATCATTGCTAGTGCCTATATCACTGTACCTGCGCAGCAACGGAGTTAAAATATTGCTTTCACATTTGGCCTTACCCAGTATAGTGCAATTTGAAAGTTAAACTTTTATCTAACTCTATTCCTAGGTACTTTGCAGTATTCATTTATGGAATTGGAGCTCCGTTTAGATGGAAGCTTTTATAAGAAGATAATTGATAATTTTTGGAGAAGAGTACAGTTTTGATCTTTTCCAGGTCAATTTTTACTCCCCAGTACTTAAGTCAATGTTTTATAGGCAGTGTACATAAGTGCGGTATTGTAAGCATACTGAGCAATTTTGAAACCGGACGTGATGCATAGTGTGTTTGATACACTCAAGTTGAAGAGTATCGGGGATAACACCGAACCTAGCGGAACCCTAGTTTTGATTGAGCAAAAGGTAGATTACAAGATTTTTGGACAAAAACGTTGGTTTTATAGCAGCGCTTATCTTGTTTTTATTTGGGTTTTAATTGGTTGCTTTGGATGTTACTTGGAAACACTAGTAACGTGGCATTAGGCTCGGCGTGGTTTTGTTGTCTTTGAAGTCACACTCTTTTGCAGATCACGTGCCTGCAACAATTTTTCCAACTTTTGTTTTGCCATTGAGGGAATCACATAAAGGTGGTGCGTTTTAATGGTATGCATTAATGTTTTGCGCTCCTGAGATTTACGTCTAGTAATGGATTACAAATGACAATTGTGAGCATAATCATTTTTTTTGCATTAGGAAAAGACTCTTCTTAAAGAATTGCAAAGTTTTGGATTCACTCTTACGAGCGCCATGAGATGCAAGGACCTTCTTGTCTTATTGAGAGTTGTTTTGATGGGAAACTTAAGAACGTACGTTATGTGCCTGCCGTATAGGCGTTACATAGTGTTTGTGGCAAACTAGTGCCACAACGATGTTTGCTTTTGAAAAGAAGGTGCTTTTTGTTGAGTCTTTGAAGAAGATTGGCTTGCCTTATCTTAAGATGAGACAACTTGCGTTGTGGGATGGGTTAAGGCGCATTTGACACAGACGTATCTACAATAACGCTGGCAACTGTGGCATTATACAATGTCCTTTGACTTTTTGATCACCTAGGTGGTGTAGTAATTAGCGTACTTGCCTGCTACACTAGGGGTCTTAAGTTCAAGTCTTCTATCTGGAAAGTTAGTTTTTCTGGTTAAAAAAAATGTGTTGTGATAAGTACGCCTTCCTTTGGAAAAGAAGAAAATTTTAGTAGGTCTCGTGTACTGCCTTGATGTTGCGTGCACGTTAAAGAAGCCAATAATTTAGGTTGAAATTTTTGAATTTGCGGCAAAATTTCTAGATTTGGTAGATTTAACCTTTGGCGTTGGTGATTAGCCCTGGCAGCAAAAATAGAGCGACGTTAAATAAATGAATTAACCATAACCTGTACTTCACGCTCAGTTTTGTGAAAGACATAATTTTTTGACTGGTTGCGTTCTTGGGCAATTAAATATAAAACATTGCAAAAGGTTTGCCATTCCTTCTCATACATTTGATGGAGAGTGAAGCCTACCGTACAGCGATTAATTTTTTTTGCACTCTATCAGCTTTGATACGTACCCAATCCTAATGACGTTTTTTAAGGTTTTTTGGACCTTAATTGAAACGTGTTATACTAAAGGTGATTGCTTTGCAGTATGCGAAACAGATCAAAAATCAGCATGCGATTTTGGATGCATGCGGATACCATCGTTTACGTTTACGGCTTGTTTGATGGTTACATTCATATCTTTGAATGTAGCCGACAACCCTTGAAATACAGATTTGTTTTGTATTACAATGGGTGGACGGCGGCGTGAATCAGCACTTTTCCTCGGGGGGTCTAGGGACTTATTGGCTGTATCAGAAGTAGTTGCTTTTGCTTTAGTGGATTTTTAGCTTTGTTGGCTGGTGGCTTTGATGGCACTAAAGACGCCTTACTTTATGGGCCAGTTAATGGTCTAATAAAAACAGAAACTTGACAGTACTTATCCGTTTTCTTACTCAATTTCTTTGTTTTTCTTTTCTAGGACAAAATAAGCCCCATTTTAAGGTGGGAGACGACATTATTGACCTGGACGACGTCTATTCTTCTTTTTTTTTGGATGTTGGGCCGGCGGCAGATTTCTTGAAGGAGGCTTAGGTTGGGGGTTTAGTTTTTTTTGTGGCTTGGGTGAGGAATCTTTCAAAGACTTACGTTCCTAGGACGTGTCTTCATCTTTTTGAGGGTGCCTACCGACTAAACCCCACCCAATCTGGAGATTGCTTGGAAGTTTGAGATCTTTTGGCTCATGTACCTATTGAGGTGTGTATGTAGGAGGTTGTTTAGGAGTCGTTCGTTTGTTTTAGGTACGTGACAGCAAGGGGCGTGACCTAATAATTGACAAAACCCCGCCGCGCCAGAATTTGTCACCCAGGTTCATCGCAACTTTGAGGTCACAAACAACGAACTCTATATTTATCAAACAACTGTGATGTATCATTTAGCCGCGATGGGCCAGTCATCTGCACCAAGACTACTTGGAAGATGACTTGATGACCTCCGCCAAGACCCAGCAGCGTCATCACCAGGACCATTGGCCGCGACGGGCCTGTGGTAGTCTATTGCCGGAAATACTGGGAGGATATTTTTGTCGACTATTCTTAAAGGGTACAAGCCTTAAAACTGCACAACCCCCATTATTATCCAATTAACAGCTGAAAAGGCATACCACTAGCCCAGAACCGCCGTCCTTAACCACCTCCGATAAAGACTAGACCGTGTCACTTTGACTGATCATTGCTTTCTTCTGGGCTTCTATAGTAGTAGACGGAGCAGTGGATGCACAACTTGCTTGTGGCGGTCTTTATGCAAGTTTTTATCTTAGGGAGGCTAACTTTTGCATCTATTGCGTTGCGCTTTATTTGTTTAATCTGGTCTTGCATTGTTTTTCCGTTAGGGACTGATGTAGGCTTTCAAGGCATTGATCTTTTTGGCTTGCTTATCGATCAGCTTCTCGTTATTTTTCAGCTGCTTTTAAATAATTTTCAGGGTCTTGCGGTTTGATTTATTCTTTTCGGGATTCAAACTGAGAGGAATTTTTTAATTAAATAATAATTGATTGATTGAGTGCAATGAAAATTGTTCGTCTTTTGGTTTGCTGCTGCAATTGATGCGTTGGCTGCTTGCAGTTGACCGTCGCGTTCTGGTACTTGCCTGAGCATAATTGTCCAATTAGTTTCTGTTTTATAGCGGATTTTGCAAAAAACACGTTATGTTTGGAATCATCTTCTGCTACTAATTTCTAAAGTTGAGCACAATTATCCAATAAGTTTTTGTTTTACAACCGATTTAGCAAAAAAACTTCCGTTTTTTAGTACTAAACATTTCAAACAACATTTTATTGTAATAACTTTACAACTTTTTTCACGCATGCTGTATTTCATAACGTCTTACGCTACTAATTATTAAATTTGAGCACAATTGTCTGATTACTTTTGGTTTTTAAACAAATTTTGTAAAAAAAGTCCGTTTATAGTAGTAAAATTTTCAAAAATTATTTTATTGTAATAATTTTACAACTTTTCTTATGCATGCTGTGTTTAGAGAAACATGCTATGCTATTAATCATTAAATTTGAGCACAATTGTTCAAATAGTTTTTGTTTTACTGCCAAATTTGTAAAAGAAAATCCGTTTTTTAGTAGTAAAATTTGCCAAAAATAATTTATCGTAATAGTTTTACAACTTTTCTCATACATGTTGTGTTTAGAAACATGCTACGCTACTAATCAAGAAATTTGAGGACAATCGCCAGAATAGTTTTTGTTTTGCAACCAATTTTGTAAAAAAAAAGTCCGTTTTTTAGTAGTAAATTGTGCAAAAATTATTTTATTGTAATACTTTTACAACTTTTCTCATGCATGCTGTGTTTGGAAACATGCTACGCTACTAATCACTAAGTTTGAGCACAATTGTTTAATCAGTATTTGATTTACAATCAATTTTGTAAAAAAAAGTCCGTTTTTTAGTAGCAAAATTTGCAAAAATTATTTTATTGAAATAATGTCACAACTTTTTTCATGCATGTCATGTTTGGAACTATGCTACGCTACATATCACCAAATTTGAGCACAATTGCCCAATTAGTTTTTGTTTTACAACTAATTTTGTAAAAAAAAAATCCGTTTTAAGTAGTAAACTTTGCAAAAATCATTTTATCTTAATAATTTTGCATTTTTTTTACACTTGTTGTGTTTGGAAACATTCTACGCTATTAATCAGTAAATTTGAGCACAATCGCTGGATTAGTTTTTGTTTTGCAACCAATTTTGTAATAATAAATCCGTTTTTAGTAGTAAATTTTGCAAAAAAAAATTTTTTTGTAATAATTTTACAACTTTTCTCATGTATGCTGTGTTTGGAAATATGCTACGCGACTAATTAAGAAATTTGAGCACAATCGCCAGATTTGTTTTTGCTTTACAATCAATTTTATTAAAAAAAATCCGTTTTTTAGTAGTAAATTTTGCAAAAATCATTTTATCGTAATAATTTCAAAACTTTTTTATGCATGCTACTAATCACCAAATTTGAGCATAATTGTCGGAATAGTTTTTGTTTTGCAACCAATTTTGTAAAAAAAGTCCGTTTTTTACTAGTAAAATTTGCAAAAGTTATTTTATTGTAATAGTTTTACAACTTTTGTTATGCATGCTATGTTTGGAAACATGCTGCGCTACTAATCAGCAACTTTGAGCACAATCGACAGATTAGTTTTTGTTTTAAAACTAATTTTGTAATAAAAAATCCGTACTTTGTTATACACATCAAGACATGAATAGCCTCAACATACTGAAAAGCAATGTATTAACTACTTTAATTAGCATAAAACAATGCTAATAATTATTATTGTTAACATAATTATGATTTAATTTTCAATTTGATTGAATGATGTGCATTGATTAAGTTTTAAATTTTATTCGCAAAATTTTTCATTTAAAATTATTGCTCTAGTTCCTTTGAACATTGTATATTAGGTAATAACAATCTTGTCTAAGTTTGTACCTACATTGTTATTACAAATACTGCTTGTAAACGTGAGTTGTATGTTGTTAACAATATCCAATTCGTGTGTACATACTTTATAATTCTTTTATGTTTCAATTTATTTTTTATTTGAAAGAAACACTTGTAATTTTAATTATGATGTTTAATTGCTTGTTCCTTACGCTTCATACCCCAAAATTCAACAATCCAATAGTATTTGCAACTGTAATTGAAATTTCAGTCGCAAGTAGATTGTTGTTTCAGTACATTCCCTTGCATATGCAGTATGTACATATTTTCAATTAATGTGTACATGTAAATCGTAACGTTGAATGTCTCATAATATGAGTTATTCCGAACTAATATGTAACTGATTGATGATGGATGGTGCACGGTACAAGTTCAACACGTCTGTTATTTATATACGCGAGTGTTGTTAAAAAAACGTTTGATATAAAAATAATTAAATTCTACGTTGGGCTAATAATAAAATGCGTTTGTCTCCAGTCAAGCCCAATTGGACGAGGGTTTTATTTTAAAGCTAGTATAAATAATAGGGGTATAAACATGGGGCATGCGTTAATCTTATTATAACCGGGGCGTTGGAGTCATAGTCAATTACAAATGAATTCGTCAGAAATGTTCTTGTAAGATCGTCTTCTTCAACTGCGTATTATTTGTCAGGGAATTTATGCGCTAGATCTAATTATGCGTGGCAGATAGGGTCCTGACTGGAACAAGAACAAAGCGTACATTTATCAGGCGGGGCTTGAAATAAAAGAAGCAAAGAAAATATATAGTAAAGTACATGTAATAACCCTTAAACAGTAGGAAGTCGATGAACTAAAGGAATGAAAGCATCTCGGACAAGTTGTGATCAAACAGACGCGAACATGAGACTATGTAACTGGCATACGACATATATGGCCGTACACATCAAGATTTTACAGGCAGATACACCCAACTATTTAACCGCGCTGCAGCCGACATTCAAACTAGTTTTTACAATGAAACGCACATTTCTGTTTTTAACACTTTATACAATATCGCGATGGCCTTAATTCAGTCTTCCTTTATAATCAAAATTAACTAATACAACTTCCTCAGAGTTGTCATAATTAATTTTAAAATAATATTGTCGTTTCGCTTTGTGTGGGAATTGTTGTGATTATGTGAATAAATATTGTCTCTGGCAGCCACGGAGATCATCAACATTGGAAATCAATTTATAACCCTAAAATGGAATGGTTTCCTCAATTCCAGATCACTTTCAGCTTCTAAAGATATATAGCGTAAAAAATGTGGCTTTCTATCGGAATGAAATAAGACTTTACATATAGGCGCGAATATTTGAAGTCTGTGATTAATGGTAGCTACTGTTCTGGTTACGTTGGATTTTGACTGAGAATTGCAATTCAATTCAGCGTTATTAATGCATGACGACTTAAATTGATCCCGATTGCAGCTAATGGAGACACAATAAGATCACTTAATTTGATAGTGGCTACAAGTAGATATAAATAACAATCCATCCCTATGATGTGCTTCTGAATTATCATTTCACTCTAATAATCTCGAGTGCATGGTGTCTCGTAGCTAAATCTACACACGCACGCCAAGCAATGCAGATGACTATTAAACCGGTAATTTATTTGCGTCTTCTAAAACCGACTTCACAGCAATAAGCTATTATAATTAACATAGAGTTAAATGCATAATATATTCTACTTTATCACAATGTTAAATGCTGCAAGTTATTTCATAATCCCGATAATTAAATTAACATGCATGCAATTTAGCAGTCCGAAAATAGTTGAATAATTACAACAAAAAATAAATACAGGAGGAAATATCTCGGGGTATTATTTCCGTTACATTCAAATGTCACATCAAATACGCATTTCTGCCAACCTATTTTCATTTGAGGGTGTAACGCCCACCAGCGATTTTGTATACGGATGCCAAGTGTCTTGTTTTGCTTCATCAACGTAGAGCGGGACGTTTATATTGGAATGCTAACGTTTAGTTGGTTGGATCCTCTTTAAAATCAAGTGATTTATGCATGCAATTATATATGATTTAATCTAAATTAATTGTTCATGTTGTACGTGTTGTAATACTAGATTCCTATGTATATATTATTACAGTCGGGACACATATTTGCAAATGTTATGATTTATTAATCATAATTATATCATTTTATAACATTTACTATTTACTGACTTTACTAAACATTATTTATTATACAAATAGCCAACAAATTTGATTTTTATTAACATAATAAACACTTCAATTTCATTTCAATTTAAAATCATTTATGTTGCATTTTATTACATTATTTACCAATTAAAAAAAAAAACAGATCTAATATTATATTCAGTTTTGATTGTTTGTTTTAAGAGGCATCAATAGGTGCAAACATAATACAGAATTACAATTAGCACCCAACGTGCCTCATGTTTTTTCCGTATAAATCTATTAACAATATTACGGTTTTTTGTTTATTTTCAACCAGTGCTACTATCCAGCAAGTTTTAAAAAAATTATCCAATTGGTTTTTGTTTTACAATCAATTAAAGCACAAATTTACCGTTTTTTCTTAATAAATGAATTAAAATTATTTTTGTCGTAACAATATTATGATTTATATAATTTCAAGATGTTTAGTTACTTCTTATGGTGCTATCCAGCAAGTTTTATAAATTGTCTATCTGATTTTTGTTTTGCAATCGATTAAAGCACAAATTGACCGTTTTTTTTCTAATAAATAAATTGAAATTAAATTTTTCGTAACAATATTACGATTTTTATCATTTTAATATGTTTAGTTACTTGTTATGGTGCTATCCAGCAAGTTTTATAAAAATTGTCTGATTGGTTTTTGTTAAACAATCAATTAAATCACAAATTTACCGTTTTTCCGTAATAAACCGATTAAAATTTTTGTTGTTGTAACAATTTAACGGTGCTCATAATTTATTTAGGTTTAGTTATATTATGTGCTACTATCCAGCAAGTTTTATGAAAATTGTTCAGGTGGTTTTTGTTTTACAATTATTTAAAGAACAAATTTACCGTTTTTTCTTAATAAACGAATTAAAATTATTTTTGTCGTAACAATATTATGATTTATAAAATTTCAAGATGTTTAGTTACTTCTTATGGTGCTATCCAGCAAGTTTTATGAAAATTGTCTATCTGAGTTTGGTTTTGCAATCGATTAAAGCACAAATTTACCGTTTTTTTCCTAATAAATATATTGAAATTAATTTTGTCGTAACAATATTACGATTTTTATCATTTTAATATGTTTAGTTACTTCTTATGGTGCTATCCAGCAAATTTTATAAAAATTGTTTGATTGGTTTTTGTTAAACAATCAATAAAATCACAAATTTACCGTTTTTCCGTAATAAACCGATTAAAATTTTCGTTGTTGTAACAGTTTAACGGTGTTCATAATTTATTTAGGTTTAGTTATATTATGTGCTACTATCCAGCAAGTTTTATGAAAATTGTCCAGCTGGTTTTTGTTTTACAATCGATTAAAGCACAAATTTACCGTTTTTTCTTAATAAATGAATTAAAATTATTTTTGTCGTAACAATATTACGATTTATATAATTTCAAGATGTTTAGTTACTTCTTATGGTGCTATCCAGCAAGTTTTATGAAAATTGTTCATCTGATTTTTGTTTTGCAATTGATTAAAGCACAAATTTACCGTTTTTTTTCTAATAAATAAATTGAAATTAAATTTTTCGTAACAATATTACGATTTTTATCATTTTAATATGTTTAGTTACTTATTATGGTGCTATCCAGCAAGTTTTATAAAAATTGTCTAGTTGGTTTTTGTTAAACAATCAATTTAATCACAAATTCACCGTTTTTCCGTAATAAACCGATTAAATTTTTGTTGTTGTAACAATTTAACGGTGTTCATAATTTATTTAGGTTTAGTTATATTATGTGCTACTATGCAGCAAGTTTTATGAAAATTGTTCAGCTGGTTTTTGTTTTACAATTATTTAAAGCACAAATTTGCCGTTTTTTCTTAATAAATGAATTAAAATTATTTTTGTCGTAACAATATTATGATTTATATAATTTCAAAATGTTTAGTTACTTCTTATGGTGCTATCCAGCAAGTTTTATGAAAATTGTCTATCTGATTTTTGTTTTGCAATCGATTAAAGCACAAATTTACCGTTTTTTCCTAATAAATAAATTAAAATTAATTTTGTCGTAACAATATTACGATTTTTTATCATTTTAATATGTTTAGTTACTTCTTATGGTGCTATCCAGCAAATTTTATAAAAATTGTCTGATTGGTTTTTGTTAAACAATCAATTAAATCACAAATTTACCGTTTTTTCTTAATAAATGAATTAAAATTAATTTTGTCGTAACAGTATTACGATTTTTATATATTCAATATGTTAAGTTATTTTTTATGGTGCTATTAAGCAAGTTTGATAAAAATTGTCCACATGATTTCTGTTAAACAATCAATTAAATCACATATTTACCGTTTTTCCGTAATAAACTGATTGAAATTAATTTTGTCGTAACAATATTCCGGTTTTTTTTATAATTTTACTATGTTAAGTTACATCTTATGCTAATATCCGACAAGTTTAATTAAAATTGTCCGATTAGTTTTTATTCTAGAGTCAATTAAACCACAAATTTGCCGTTTTTTTGTAATAAATTTATTGAAATTGATTTTGTCGTAACAATATTACGACTTTTATAATTTTAATGTGTTAAGTTACATTATGTGCCACTATCCAGAAAGTTTTATAAAAGTTGTCTGATTGGTTTTTGTTTTACAATCTACCAAAGCACAAATTTGCCGGTTTTTCTTAATAAATGAATTAAAATTAATTTTGTCGTAACAGTATTACAATTTTTATAATTTCAATATGTTTAGTTACTATTTATGGTGCTATCCAGCAAATTTTATAAAAATTGTCTGATTAGTTTTTGTTAAGCAATCAATT
Source organism: Tachinus rufipes (assembly GCA_963932245.1). Taxonomy (NCBI): domain Eukaryota; kingdom Metazoa; phylum Arthropoda; class Insecta; order Coleoptera; family Staphylinidae; genus Tachinus; species Tachinus rufipes. The sequence goes on from OZ010750.1 coordinate 3,448,008, forward strand.
GAATCACAAATTTACTGTTTTTTTGTAATAAATCTATTGAAATTGATTTTGTCGTAAAAATATTACGATTTTTATTATTTTATTATGTTTAGTTACATCATGTGCTACTATGCAGCAAGTTTTATGAAAATTGTTCAGCAGGTTTTTGTTTTACAATTATTTAAAGCACAAATTTACCGTTTTTTCTTAAGAAATGAATTAAAATTAATTTTGTCGTAAAAATATTACGATTTTTATAATTTCAATATGTTCAGTTATCTTTTGTGGTGCTATCTAGCAAATTTCATAAAAATTGTCTAATTGGTTTTTGTTAAACAATCAATTAAATCACAAATTTACCGTTTTTTTGTAATAAATTGATTGAAATTGATTTTGTCGTACCAATATTACGGTTTTTATAATTTTACTATGTTAAGTTACATTTTATGCTAATATCCGGCAAGTTTAATTAAAATTGTCCTATTAGTTTTTATTCTAGAATCAATTAAACTACAAATTTGCCGTTTTTCGTAATAAATCTATTAAAATTAATTTTGTTGTAACAATATCACGGTTTTTAAAATTTCAATATGTGTAGTTACCTTTTATGGTGCTATCCAGCAAATTTCATAAAAATTGTTTGATTGGTTTTTGTTAAACAATCAATTTAATCACAAATTTACCGTTTATCAGTAATAAATCGATTGAAAATGATTTTGTCGTAAAATTATGACGGTTTTTATAATTTTAGTATGTTTAGTTACATCATGTGTTTCTATCCAGCAAGTTTCATTAACATTATTTAACTGGTTTTTGTTTTACAATTGATTAAAGCACAAATATACCGTTTTTTTTTTAATAAATGAATTAAAATTAATTTTGTCGTAACAATTTTACGATTTTTATAATTTCAATATGTTCAGTTACCTCTTATGGTGCTATCCAGCAAATTTGGCAAGTTTAATGAAATTTGTCCAATTGGTTTTTGTTAAACAAACAATAAAATCACAAATTTACCGTTTTTTTCTGATAAATCGATTGAAATTAATTTTGTCGTAACAATCTTATGGTTTTTATAATCACAACAGTTTTAATTACATCATGTGCTACTATCCAGCATGTTTCATAAAAATTCTCTAACTGGTTTTTGTTTTACCGTCAATTAAAGCACAAATTTACCGTTTTTTCTTAATAAATGAATTAAAATTAATTTTGTTGTAACAATATTACGATTTATATAATGTTTAGTTACCCTTTATGTTGCTATCCAGCAAATTTCAATAAAATTGTTTAATTGGTTTATGTTAAACAATTAATTATATCACAAATTTACCGTTTTTTTGTAGTAAATCCATTGAAATTAATTTTGTCGTTACAATATTACGGTTTTTATTATTTTAATGTGTTTAGTTACATCCTGTGCTAATATCTGGCAAGTTTAATATAAATTGTTTTATTGATTTTTGTTTTACAATTGATAAAAGCACAAATTTTCCGTTTTTTCTTAATAAATAAACTAAAATTAATTTTGTCGTAACAATTTTACGATTTATATAATTTCAATATATTTAGTTACCTTTTATGGTGCTATTCAGTAAATTTCATAAAAATTGTCCAATTGGTTTTTGTTAAACAATTAATTAAATCACAAATTTGCCGTTTTTCCGTAAAAAATCTATTGAAATTGATTTTGTCGTAACAATATTATGACTTTTATAATTTTTATATGTTAAGTAACATCATGTGCTACTATGCAGCAAGTTTTATAAAAGTTGTCTGATTGGTTTTTGTTTTACAATCGACCAAAGCACAAATTTGCTGGTTTTTTTTAATAAATGAATTAAAATTAATTTTGTCGTAACAATATTACGATTCTTATAATTTCAATATGTAGAGTTACATTTTGTGCTAATATTTGGCAAGTTTAATTGAAATTGTCTGATTAGTTTTTATTTTAGAATTGATTAAACCACAAATTTACCGTTTTTCCGTAATAAATCTATTAAAATTGATTTTGTTGTAACATTATTACAGTTTTTATAATTTTAATATGTTAAGTTACGTCATGTGCTACTATCCAGCAAGTTTCATTAAAATTGTCTAACTGGTTTTTGTTTTACAATCGATTAAAGCACAAATTTACCGTTTTTTCTTAATAAATGAATTAAAATTTGTTTTGTCGTAACAATATTACGATTGTTAGAATTTCAATATGTTTAGTTACCTTTTATGGTGCTATCCAGCAAATTTCATTAAATTTGTTTAAATGGTTTATGTTAAACAATTAATTAAATCACAAATTTACCGTTTTTTTGTAATAAATACATTGAAATTGATTTTGTCGTAACAATATTACGACTTTTATAATTTTTATATGTTAAGTTACCTCATGTGCTACTATCCAGCAAGTTTTATAAAAGTTGTCTGATTGGTTTTTGTTTTACAATCGACCAAAGTACTAATTTGCCGCTTTTTTTTAAGAAATGAATTAAAATTAATTTTGTTGTAACAATATTACGATTCTTATAATTTCAATATGTTGAGTTACATCTTGTGCTAATATTTGGCAAGTTTAATTGAAATTGTCTGATTAGTTTTTGTTTTAGAATTAATTAAACCACAAATGTACCGTTTTTTTTGTAATAAATTTATTGAAATTGATTTTGTCGTAACAATATTACAGTTTTTTAATTTTTAATATGTTTAGTTACGTCATATGCTACTATCCAGCAAGTTTCATTAAAATTGTCTAACTGGTTTTTGTTTTACAATCGATTAAAGCACAAATTTACCGTTTTTTCTTAATAAATGAATTAAAATTAATTTTGTCGTATTAATATTACGATTTTTATAATTTCAATATGTTTAGTTACCTTTTATGGTGCTATCCAGCAAATTTCATTAAAATTGTTTAATTGGTTTATGTTAAACAATTAATTAAACCACAAATTTACCGTTTTTTTGTAATAAATCCATTGAAATTAATTTTGTCGTAACAATATTACGGTTTTTATTATTTTAATATGTTAAGTTACATCCTGTGCTATTATCCAGCAAGTTTCATGAAAATTATCTAACTGGTTTTTGTTTTACAATCGTTTAAAGCACAACTTTACCGTTTTTTTTTTTAATAAATAAATTAAAATTAATTTCGTCGTAACAATATTACGATTTTTATAAATTTTATATGTTTAGTTACCTCTTATGGGGTTATCCAGCAAATTTTATAAAAATTGGCCGATTGGTTTTTGTTAAACAATCAATTAAATTACAAATTTACCGTTTTTTTGTGATAAATTGATTGAAATTGATTTTGTTGTAACAATATTACGGTTTTTATAATTTTAATATGTTGAGTTTTATCCTGTGCTAATATCCGGCAAGTTTTATGAAATTTGTCCAATTGGTTTTTGTTATAAAATCGATTAAAGCACAATATTACCGATTTTTTTTTTAATAAATGAATTAAAATTCGTTTTGTCGTAACAATATTACAATTTATATAATTTCAATATGTTTAGTTACTTTTTATGGTGCTATCCAGCAAATTTTATTAAAATTGTTTAATTGGTTTTTGTCAAACAATTAATTAAATCACAAATTTACCGTTTTTTTTGTAATAAATTTATTGAAATTAATTTTGTCGTAACAATATTATGGTTTTTATAATTTTAGTATGTTAATTTACATCTTATGCTAATATCCGGCAAGTTTAATTAAAATTGTGTGATTAGTTTTTATTCTAAAGTCAATTAAACCACAAATTTGCCGTTTTTGCGTAATAAATCTATTGAAATTGATTTTGTCGTAACGATATTACGGTTTTTATAATTTTAATATGTTTAGTTACATTATGTGCTTTTATCCAGCTAGTTTCAATAAAATTGTTTAACTGATTTTTGTTTTACAATCGATTTAAGCAGTTTTACCGTTTTTTCCTAATAAATGAATTAAAATTATTTTTATCGTAATATTACAATTTTTATAATTTTAGTATGTTTAGTTACTTCTTATGGTGCTATCCAGTAAATTTCATAAAAATTGTCTGATAAGTTTTTGTTGAACAATCAATTAAATTTCAAATTTACCGTTTTTTTGTAATAAATCGATTAAAATTGATTTTTTCGTAACAATATTAAGTTTTTTATAATTGTAATATGTTAAATTATATTATGTGCTAATATCTGGCAAGTTTAATTAAAATTATCAGATTAGTTTTTATTTTAGAATCAATTGAACCATAAATTTACCGATTTTTTACAATAAATTTATTAAAATTGATTTTGTCGTAAAAATATTACGATTTTTATATTTTTACTCTATTTAGTTACATCATGTGCTACTAACTAGCAAGTTTTAAGAAAATTGTTTAACTGGTTTTTGTTTTACAATCGATTAAAGCACAAATTTACCGTTTTTTCTTAATAAATAAATTAAAATTATGTTTGTCGTAACATTATTATGGTTTATATAATTTCAATATGTTTAGTTACCTCTTATGGTGCTCTCCAGCAAATTTTATAAAAATTGTCCGATTGGTTATTGTTAAACAATCAATTAAATTACAAATTTACCGTTTTCCGTAATAAATTGATTAAAATTATTTTTGTTGTAACAATATTACATTTTTTATAATTTTAATATGTTGAGTTACATCATGTGCTATTACACAGCAAGTTTCATAAAAATTGTTTGATTGGTTTTTGTTTTACAATCGATTTAAGTACAAATTTACCGTTTTTTTTTTTTATTATTGAATTAAAATTATTTTTGTTGTAACAAATTACGGTTTTAATGTTTAATGTTTAGTTACCCTTTACGATGCTATCCAGAAATTTCATAAAAATTGTCTGATTGGTTTTTGTTAAACAATCAATTAAATCAGAAATTTACCGTTTTTTTTGTAATAAATCGATTGAAACTAATTTTGTCGTAACAATATTACGGTTTTTATAATTTAAATATGTTAAGCTACATCATGTGTTACTGATCAGCAAATTTCATGAACATTGTTAAACTGGTTTTTGTTTTACAATCAATTAAAGCAAAAATTTATCGTTTTTTCTTAATAAATAAATTAAAATTAATTTTGTTGTAACATTATTAAGATTTATATAATTTCATTATGTTTAGTTACATCATGTGCTACTATCAAGTAAGTTTTATAAAAATTGTTCAATTGGTTTTTGTTAAACAATCAGTTAAATCACAAATTTACCGTTTTGCCGTAATAAATCGATTGAAATAAATTTTGTCGTAACAATCTTATGGTTTTTATAATCACAACAGTTTTAATTACATCATGTGCCACTATCCAGCATGTTTAATAAAAATTCTCCAACTGGTTTTTGTTTTACCGTCGATTAAAGCACAAATTTTCCGTTTTTTCTTAATAAATGAATTAAAATTAATTTTGTCGTAACAATATTACGATTTATATAATGTTTTGTTACCCTTTATGTTGCTATCCAGCAACTTTAATAAAAATTGTCTACTTGGTTTTTGATAAACAATTAATTAAATCACAAGTTTACCGTTTTTTTGTAATAAATCCATTGAAATTAATTTTGTCGTAACAATATTACGGTTTTTATTATTTTAATATGTTAAGTTACATCCTGTGCTGTTATCCAGCAAGTTTTATAAAAATTATCCAACTGGTTTTTGTTTTACAATCGTTTAAAGCACAACTTGACCGTTTTTTTTTTAATAAGTGAATTAAAATTATTTTTGTCGCAACAAGATTACGATTTTTATATATTTTATATGTTTAGTTACCTCTTGTGGTTCATTCAGCAAATTTTATAAAAATTGGCCGATTGGTTTTTGTTAAACAATCAATTTAATTACAAATTTACCGTTTTTCCGTAATAAATCTATTGAAATTGATTTTGTCGTAAAAATATTACGGTTTTTATAATTTTAGTATGTTTAATTATATCTTGTGCTACTATCCAGCAAGTTTCATAAAATTTGTTTGATTGGTTTTTGTTTTACAATCGATTAAAGCACAAATTTACCGTTTTTTTTTCATAAATGAATTAAAATTAATTTTGTCGTAACAATATTACAATTCTTATAATTTCAATATGTTGAGTTACATCGTGTGCTAATATATGGCAAGTTAAATTGAAATTGTCTGATTAGTTTTTATTTTAGAATCAATTAAACCACAAATTTACCGTTTATTTGTAATAAATCTATTGAAAATAATTTTGTCGTAACAATATTACGATTTTTATTATTTCACTATGTTTATTTACATTATGTGCTACTATCCAGCAAGTTTTATGAAAATTGTTTGATTGGTTTTCGTTTTACAACCGATTAAAGCATAAATTTACCGTTTTTTCTTAATAAATGAATTAAAATTGATTTTGTCGTAACAATATTACGGTTTTTATTATTTTACTATGTTTACTTAAATTATGTGTTACTATCCGGCAAGTTTCATAAAAATTGTTAGATTGGTTTTTGTTTTACAATCGATTAAAGCTTAAATTTATCGTTTTTTTCAACAAAAGAATTACAATTAATTTTGTTGTAACAATATTACGATTTTTATAATTTTAATATGTTTAGTCGCCCCGACTTGAAGTAAAAGCGTTTTAACTTTACAATCCCGTTAACCCGTAAAATTTCCGACACCTAGAAAAGCTTCTTCGAGAGATTTTATGCAGAAAATTCAAAAGTCAAAACGACTTTTAGACGCTTCTACCATTTAGAAGACATTTTCACGGCTTACTCAACATTCTAAGACTTCGAGCAAGATCTGCTGAAGACCTTTCAAACCGATAAAATTTAGGCCAGTCTTTGAGCTAGAAAACTATGCAACAAAAGAAAAATAGCACACAGCGCGTCTATAAGTGTATATGGTTAAATTAATAAATAAAGCACGCGGGACTGATGGCAGGCCGTAGCATTATTGTGCTGATGTGAAAAGACAAGATGTACCGGGCAAAGTTGAATGGAGAGAGGGGGCAATTTGGAGCAGCGTTTGGATATGCATGTAGAGTTTGCTTTTCTCAGTGAATGGAAATGGCAGCTAACTATAGTTAGAAAAAAATAGTGGAAAATGGTAACGGTTGTCATAGTGTAACTTAAGTGCAATTAAAGATCAACGATATGAATGTTTGGTGTGGAGGTTGGGTGATTGAGCGATTGTTAGTTGGACGTTAGTTGTTTGAAAAAAGAAATTAAATTACGAGGGCCGTAGTAGTAGTTTTTTTTTTGTAATTATGTATGTTGCCTGTTCTAATGGTCTTTAGGTAGTACGTTGTTGTTGTTTTGTATCCTTATTGATCTTTTTTTACATGGGCGATTTGTCTTGGGTTATCTTAACTGTTCTTGTTTTTGCCATTTTTTTGATGTGAGCGTTTTATTTTGATTTTTTTTTGTTATTTTGTCTATTCTAGTGCTATTCTGATCGCTGTGATTTTTTTCATAGATATGAACTAATGTTAGTGAAATGAGACAAAATGCTACAAAATTTACCAGGTCTTTTTGTTTTTGATTGATCGTATGAGTTGTTTGGTTTTTGTTGTGTCTGCGCGTATTTCCACCGTGTATACCTGAATTTGTCTTATTACCGATTTTAGTTTTTGCATTTTGCGTCATTTTTTAGAGCAATGCATTTATAAGAAAAGACGAGATGTATTGATCTAAGAGATGTAGAGAAAATTTATTTTACGCAGTGAATGGTAGCTGGTTAGAAAAAAATTGTGAAAAAAGGCAACGGCTGCCATAATGATGTCAATTAGATGAATGCTCGGTGTGCAGGTTGGCAGGTTGAGCAAAACTAAATTACAGGGCGTAATTGAAGGGGTTATTAGATAAAGTGATTTAGCGCATAAAAATTATTTTTATTTAACAAGAATCACTTAGGTTAAAACTGTCCATTTTCTAAAGTTTTTGTTTAGGAAATGGACAGTTTTAACCTAAGTGATTCTTGTATCTTGCAGAAAAAATGTAGGTTTGCGGTGAGGAAATTTACAACTAATATTACAGATGATATCGAAGTTGTAAAAGATTTTAATATCAATCGCCAATTAAAGAAATTACTTTTATTAAAGATTTACAAAATATAATAATTGATTACGTTTGCACTTGTTTATTCCCTGTTTATACAATTAATTCCAATAAAATTACCTATGAAATATGATTATTATAATACATAAATAACAAAATTAGAGCTTAATTAATGTTCGTTTTGTTTTGGATTCATATTCACGGATTTAAAACCAGAAAAAAAGAAAAAAATCATTACAATTACATTATAATTCTTAATTAATGTATGAAATTAGAATTACATACACCGCATAAATTAATTATACTTTATTTGTGGTATGGTTTTCCATGCTAAAAAAAGAAATATAATCCACAAAGACAAAAGTGTCACTGATAAACATAAATAAAAAAGTGATAATTATCATGTATAATGTACTGAAATATTTAATTACCTTCTTCATAAATATAAATCACGCATCAAAATTCAAAATGATTTTCAAACGGAGGATATTTGCTAAATTTATTTGACACGTCGGCCGGCGAGAACATGTGGTAGTTAATTATACTTTATGTCCTCGTTTGTGTATTTTCACAGGGAAAGAAATAAAAAAGAGGGCGTTGGAATTAATTCCCTTTTTTGCATGTTATTTTGCGTAGAGGTTATCGATGTGTCGTTCACTTGTACTAACGCCCATTTAGTTGCCTTATTCGTATCACTAGATTTATGCAGCAATAAAAATTAAGTAGCATTCTGTGAAATTGATTAGAATACTTTATTGTTTAACTAGAAATGTATATGTTCGTACATAATAAGCAGATCTAGGAAGTCATTTCAACAGATTCATATTCATGCGAAGTGTTTGTGATGAGATTTTAATATGTTAAGTGGAAAGCAAATTTTATACTAATTAGTATGTAGTAGTGGAAATTAAGAAAGCCGCTAGTAGTTCATTTTATTATTAAAATTAGAAATGTACATTTTTGTAAATTAGGTTTACATGATTCAAAAGAAGTTGAAGCAATCCGAATCTTTTGGTAGTTGTATGATTGGGGCCAAGATTAGGCAAATGATTTTTTGGTTCTGATTACTTCAAGCGCTAAAGATAGACGACGAAGACTTTGAAGTTACTATGAATACTTGCGTTTAAAGTATTTAAATAAATAAAAACGCTAACATAAGATTTATTGTATTGCATTTTATGCTAATTTTAAAACAAGGTTCTTGTAAATATATTAGATTTTTAGTATAATTATATGACTTCAGAGTGATGTTTTTAGAAGGTTGGTAAGCTTATCAAAATTTATTTAATTTAATTGGAAGCAAGATCATATACACGTTCTTGTGTGAAAATGTTAGGTTTTGGGTATTTAAACGGTTCTTTTTACTTCAAAGAATCTCAATGATTTAAACTAATAAAATGCACAATAAATTGCGCAGGAAATCTATTTATTGCACGAATTTAGAACAAATTGATTTAACTACATATTAGTAGCACAACAAACTGATTCCTTATTAAATTCATCATTTATCGTATAAAATTAGCATAATAAATTGATTTATTTTATAAAAAGCGCAGAAAGTTATTTATTTTATAAAATTAGCACAAAAAACTGATTTATTTTGTCAAGTTTTTAATAAATTGCACAAATAAACCCATTTATTGCACAATATTAGCACAAAAAGCTAGTTTATTTAATGTTTTTTTAATCTATTTCTTCCATGAAATGAGCTTATTTATTTCATAAAATTTATTTGAATTTAAACAGAATTAATTAATTTAATCTACGGGTTATATTAAATTAATTAAATAAGTAATTAGCACAAAATATGTATTTGAAGTTTTTTAAATCTTAAATTGAACAAAAAAACTTTACTTATTGCACAAAATTGGCACAAAAAAATAAGTTTCCTTAGGAATTTATCATAAATTGCGCAGAAACTCATTTATTACAAAAAATGAAAATTGCACAAAAAACTTGTTTTTGCATAAACCTAGCACAATGTATTATCTTATAAAATTTACAGTACATTTTTCAAAAACTGCATTTATTGCACGAAATTAGCAACAAAACTAATTTATATATTCAGTAATTTAACTTTTTTATTGCATAAATTTAGCACAAAAATAATTTAATTTTCATTAATTGCACAAAAAACTTACTTATTGCACAAAATTAGCACAAAAACTGTTTTATTTTATTAAACTTGTTTTAAATTGCACCAAGTCCTATTTACTGCATAGAATTAGCACAAAACCCCACTTTATCTTATTTTATTTTTTATTGCATTAATAGCGCAAAAAATATTTTTATTACATATTGCATGAAATTAGAACAAAATACTAATTTATCTTATAATTTAAACAAATTAACTTTTTATTGCATAAAATTTATTATTAATTATGCAATAAACTTATATATTGCAAAAAAAATAACAAAAAACTAGTTTGTGCAAAAAACTTAATATCTAATGAAATTGGAACAAAAAACTAATTTATTTTATAAAATTTATATTAAAAAAAGTTTTTTTATTAATTTTCAAAAATTATTTTTCTAAAATTTATTATAAATTGCACAAAAACTTTATTATTGCACAAAATTAGCACAAAAAACTGCATAGAAAACCTTTTTTTACATAGAATGAGCACAAATAACTAACTTATTATATTTTGCGCAGAAAACTCAAATTGCAACAAAAACTATTTTTTTAAAGAAAAATATTGCGCAAAAAAAGATTGCATTAAATTTGAACAAAAAACTTATTTATCTTCTTATAAAATTAATATAATTCAAAAAGAAAGCCAGTTTACTCCATAAAATTAGCACAAAAAATGGTTTATATTATTTATTATAATTTGCGCAAATAAACATATGTTGCAGATAAATTGCACAAAAAACTAGATTATTTGTTAAAATAAATTTTAAATTGCGCCAAAATTGTTTTATTGCATGAAATTAGAACAAAAAACTAATTTATATCATAAAATTTATAATGAAACAAGCAGAAAGAAAAATTTTTTTTTAATTAAAAATTGCTTAGAAAACTTTTTTATTGGATGAATTTACTAATAATTTAATTTATTTCTGTGAGTTTGTTATAAGTTGCACAATAAAAATTTTTATTGCATGAAAATATAACAAAAAACTAATGTATCTCATAAAATTGATTATAAATTGCACAGAATACTTATTTGGATAAAAATAGCACAAAATACTGATTTTTTAAAAATCATTATATATTGCACAGAAAACCATTTTGCACTAAAAACTAGCTTATTAATAATTGCAGAAAAACTATTTTGCACTTAATTAAGCAAAAAAACTGGTTTATCTTATAAAATTTGTTTTAAATCAAACAGAAATTTATTTTTTTGCATAAAATATACACAAAAAAACTGATTTAACTTTAAAACATTTATCATAAATTGCAAAAAAAATTAACAGAAAAACCGATTTCATTAATAATTATTATTATAAAATGTGCAACAGTGTCTAAATTTTATTTTGTAAAAATTTTGAATCATTAATACAAAAAATGTGACTTCAGCGTCGTTATGTGTGAGATTTGAATATATTAATATTTCAATTATTTTAAAAAAGTTAAAAAATTATTTTTAAACTTTAAAATTAATTTTTGAGTTTTGCATATTATTAAGCAGTGTTTAATTTAGTCTTAAATTTATTAAAATTTTATTTTTTTCAAAAAATTTGATAAATTACTTTTAACTTTTAAAATAAATTTTTGAGTTTTGAATAATGTTAAACAGTGTCTAAATTTTATTTTGTAAAAATTTTGAATTATTAATACAAAAATTGTGACCTCAGCGTCGTTATGTGTGAGATTTGAATTTATTAATAATTTAGTTTTTTCAAAAATTAAAAAAAAACTTTAGGTTTAAAAAAAAATTTCAAGTTTTGTGTATTGTTAAGCAGTGTTTAATTTATGCTTTGTAAAAAAATTGAATTATTAGTTCAAAATTTCTGACCTCAGCGTCGTTATGTGCAAGTCTTGAATTTATTAAAATTTTATTTTTTTCAAAAAATTTGAAAAAATACTTTTAACTTTTAAAATAAATTTTTGAGTTTTGAATAAAGTTAAATAGTGTCTAAATTTTATTTTGTAAAAATTTTGAATTATTAATACAAAAATTGTGTCCTCAGCGTCGTTATGTGTAAAATTTGAATTTAATAAAAATTTAGTTTTTTCAAAAATAAAAAAAAAACTTTGTTTAAAAAAAAATTTCAAGTTTTGTATATTGTTAAGCAGTGTTTAATTTATGCTTTGTAAAAAAATTGAATTTTTAGTTCAAAATTTCTGATCTCAGCGTAGTTATGTGCACATCTTGAATTTATTAAAATTTTATTTTTTTCAAAAAATTTGAAAAAATACTTTTAACTTTTAAAATAAATTTTTGAGTTTTGAATAATGTTAAACGGTGCCTAAATTTTATTTTGTAAACATTTTAAATCGTTAATACAAAAATTGTGACCTCAGCGTCGTTATGTGTGAGATTTGAATTTATTAAAAATATAGTTTTTTCAAAAATTAAAAAAAAAACTTTAAGTTTAAAAACAAATTTCAAGTTTTGTATATTATTAAGCAGTGTTTAATTTATGCTTTGTAAAAAAATTGAATTATTAGTTCAAATTTCTGACCTCAGCGTCGTTATGTGCAAGTCTTAAATTTATTTTTTTATTATTTTCAAAAATTTAAAAAAATACTTTTAAAATAAATTTTTGAGTTTTGAATAATGTTAAACTGTGCTTAAATTTTATTTTGTAAACATTTTGAATAATTAATACAAAAATTGTGATCTCAGCGTCGTTACGTGTGAGATTTAAATTAAATTTTTTCAAAAATTTAAAAAAAAAATTTAAGTTTAAAAAAAAAAATTAAGTTTTGTATATTGTTAAGCAGTGTTTAATTTATGCTTTGTAAATTGAATAATTATTTCAAAATTTGTGACCTCTATTTTCAAAAGTTAAAAAAAAAATACTTTTAATTCTTAAAATATTTTTTTGAGTTTTGAAAAATGTTAAACAGTTTATAAATTTTATTTTGTAAAATTTTTGAATAATTAATAGAAAAATTGTGACCTCTTTTATTTATTTCATAAATTTAAAACACTGATTTTTATTAATTGAATAAATATATTATAAAGCAAAACATTTTATTGCACAAAAAACTAACTCTTTTAATTTATTATAATTTTTGCAATGAGTTATTACTAAATTAGCTTAAAATACTAATTTATTTCAGAAAATTTATTATAAATTGCACAAAAACTTTTTTATTGCATGAATTTAGAACAAAAAACTGGTCTTATAAAATTTACCAAAAATTGCACAGGAAATCCGTTTATTGGATAAAAAAGCACAAAAAACTGTTTTCTTAAAAAAATTAATATAAATTGCGCAGAAAACCCATTTATAGCTACAAAATGCCATAAAAACTAGCTTATCTTATAAAATTTATTTTCAATTGCACAAAAAAAATTTATTGCATTAAATTAGAACAAAATACTGGTTTATTTCATATTAATTTAACTCAGTAAGTTTATTATAATTATATTATTGCGCAGAAAACTTTGACTTAAAATACTAATTTATTTCAGAAAATGTATCAAAAGTTGCACAAAAAACTTTTTTTATTGCATAAGCATAAAACAAAAAACTGACTTAACTCATAAAATTGATTATAATTAGCACAGAAAACCCATTTATTGGATAAAAACCGCACAAAAAACTGAATTCATATTAAATTTATTATAACTCGCGCAGAAAATCTATTTACTTTATAAAATTGGCACAAAAAACTAATTTATTTTAATATAAATTAATGCATGAAATAAGCACACCAAATAATGTATATTATAAAATGTATATTTATGATGCGCAAAAAAATAAGCACAAAAAACTGATTTATCTTATTAATTAACTTCAAATTGCAATGAAACCTTAAATTATTCAATTAAATTTGTTTATTTACAAAAACTCTATTTAATACAAAAAATTAAGTCTGCACTTAAAATTAATTAAATTTTTTTTTTTAAATTGCATGATAGCACAAAATTTTTTTGCAAAAACAGACTTTAGTGGATAAAAACTATTTCAAAATGCACAAAAAAATTAACTTTAACTTTATTTATTGCATATGCGTAGCATAAGAAACTAATTTATTATTAAATTCTTCAATCAAATTGCGCAGAAAAATAAAAGATAAAAATAGCACAAAAAACTGATATATTATAAAGCAAGCAGAAACCTTATTTATTACATAAAATTAAAACAAACAAAATTTATTTCAAAAAATGTATCATAAATTGCGCACAAACTCCAACTATTGCACAAAAACTGATTTAACCCAAGAAATTAGCACAAAAAACTGACAAAATTCATCATAATGCAGAAAATTTGCACAAAAAACTGATTTAACTTTAAAAAATTGTCATAAATTGCAATAAAATTTATTTTATAAAGTTGGCACAAAATCTGGTTTATTTTATTAAATTGATTTTAAATTGCACAGAGAACCCAAATATTGTATAAATTTGGCACAAAAAACTAGTTTATCTTTCAAAATTCTTTATAAATTTAACACAACTACTTTTGATTGCATAAATTGCATTATTAAAACTTAGGCAAAAATCTTAATAAACCAGCAAAAAAAAAACTTATGAAATTTATTATAAATTGCACAAAATTGGCTCAAAAAACTGATTTAACTCGGTAAATTTATTATAATTTAAGCAGAAAACCTTTTTATTGCATAAAAACACAGTTTTTAGCGAGAAATTTATCATAAATTGCGTAAAAAACATTTTATCATATGAAATTGCACTAAAAACTAGCTTTAGATCAAAAAACTGATTTATTTCTTTCAGAAAACTTTTGAATTGCACCAAATTAGCACAAAAACTGATTTAACTTAAGAAAAATTTAATAAAATTTGCACAGAAAACTTTTTACTTTTTTACATATAATGAGCACAAAAAACTGATTTGTTGCTGGAATTTTATAGAAATTAAAATTTTGTTGCATAAAAAACTTTTATTTTGCATGAACATAATCAAAAACTGATTAATTGTCCAGAAAAAGGTTTATTGCACATAAAACTAATTCAACTCAAGCACTAAAAAACTATTACTAAATTAGCTTAAATTACTAATTTATTTCAGAAAAGTTGCACAAAAAAGTTTTAGATCTCTAGCGCAATAAATAGTCAAAAATCATATTCAAAAAAGTGTCTCTTATAGGAAATTTTTTGTAGAATACAATCCAATTTTATATTTTTGATTCCACCTGGAGACTTGAAATTTGAATATGATTCTCTTAGTACTTTTGATCGCAAAATTAAAAAAAACTGGATTTGTTTGTTCTAACATTTTCCGGTTTTTTTTAGGGGGATTTTAAAAAAACGGACATTCTTCCTATTGATTACAGTAACTCAATATTTTTTTTGATTTTTTTTGTGAAATTATGAAAGACCAAATTTTTTTTATTTTTTTGAAAAAGTATGATATATATATATATATATATCTACGTACCCATTCAGCACCGTAGACAAGTATAAATTTGTAAAAAATATTAAAATAGTTTATTATTCGAAAAGTTATTAGCATTTGATGCATACAAATAACGTATGAAGATATTTGCATTTTAACAGAGAAATTAACAAAATACATGTAAATCAAGTTACCTACTTTTTGAAGAGCGCGCACGTTCAAACCATTTATGTGTTTACAATTTTTATACAACAGCCGGTTCTTCTTTATTATTTTATTGTATGTATTTATAAATAAATTTTCATATTTATTAAACAGCTGTAAAGTAACTAATTCGCAAAAGAAATTAACTTGAAATTAACCAGAATATTGATGTAATTATTTTATACAAAATTACAAAATATTCAAATAGTGTTGGGATACCGGAAATATATATTAAAGCGTTCTTATACAAAAATAAAAAACAGAGTTTTTAAGTACAAATACACAAAAAACTGATTTTTTATTAATATTTTTATATAATTTGTTATAAAGCAAGCAGGGAGCTATTTTATTGCATAGAATTAAAACAAACCAAATTTATCCCAAGAAATGTATCATTAATTTCCCAACTATTGCACAAAAAACTGCATTAACTCAAAAAACTTATTATAAATTAGAATGAGCATAAAAAATTGTGCAATAAATCCATTTATTATGTTTTGAAAAATTTATTATAAATTTTACAAAACGTTTTTTTTTACTGCATAAAGTTAACTGTTGTTTATGAAATTCATCGTCAATTGCACAAGAAGGTTCTTATTTATATCATGGTTAATCGTTGACGAATGTCAGCACGGTTTTGGAATGAGCATAAAAATCCTTACGTGGAAATTTTAGCTCATAGGTTTTGTAGAGATTTGTACATTTTTTGTATGGGTTTTTATTAAAGCTTTTATAAGTCTAGAGTGTAGTTTTTACGGTCACAGTTCATTGTTTCTGTTCTCTATTGTATTTTATCAACTTTGCAATTTTGTTAAAACATGAATTTCTTTCTTTTATCCGCAATATTGTTTACTTTATTGTATATTGTAGTGAACACAAATATTTAATACATTAAGCGCCGAATCCGTCAATGAAACTGTAGGTTTTAATATAACATAAACTGTCTACCCTTGTCTACCCTTGTCTACATATGTGTATTTTATAATAACATACATAATATTTGATAGTATCGGTAATAAATAAAGCTGCCACATAAACATAAATGAAAATTTAATGAATTCATACATTTTTTATTGTTAAAAATGTAAGTACGATATTTATTTCAGTTGAATTTAACGGATACACTTCATTTTCAATGGCGTTCGTAGCTTTTCCTTCTGTTCTCGAGTACAATGAGTGTACCAACAGCACAACCAGTTCCGGTTCCCTTTCCTTTACTTGGATGGTTGACTGCTTCAAGCCATAAATATTACACATTGTAATTATGGAATTACTTTCTTAATTTATAAATACTATATAACAATAGATATATAAATTAAATAAAGTTATGATTATCATATTCATTAATATAAAAGCTGCACACAGCATCTAATTCATTTACAGTAAAACTTTATACAGTTAATATTGTAATAATTAATATTAATTTTTGTTATGCTTTATATTTAATCTTTTTCTTTAAATCTTGCTTTTACACTGCAAATCTGCTTTGTAAATACGACCTGTGAAACTGTTATTTTTGCCTTTGAATTATAAATCTGACCTTTGAACTTTTAATCCAGTTTTTAAAAAATATAATTTTGGCCACCAAGGTATTAAGTATTACTGCCAATGTGACAATCCGGCCTCCACGTTATAAACCCAGCATTTTGTAAATTTGACTGGAAATTTAGCTAATAATATTTGATTTAATAAAAATAAGTGAAAGTAAGTTAAATTGTTAATAAAAAGTATTTGTGTATCTTTAAAATGTAATTTTGCCATTCAAACTATTAATTTTTACTGCCAAATTTTTAATCTGGTTTCCAAATTAACAATCCGGTCTTTAAAACTGTAAATCGGGGTTTTAGAACTAAAAATCCGTATTAAAGTTTACTGTTAAATTATAAATCCGGCCGTTAAACTGTAGATTTGTCATTTGAAAGTGTAAATTTAATCTTAAATTTATTTGCCAAACAAATTATCCAGCTTTTAAATTATAAATTTGGCAACTAAGATGTTAAACTTTACTAATAAACTTATAATCTGGCTTTTAATTTATAAATTTGGGCTTTAAATTATCCGGCTCTATCAAAAAATGTGAAATTCTACTATCAGACTTTTAACTCGGGTTTGAGGTTATAAACTTGGCATTTAAAACTGTAAATCCGGCATTTATAGTGTTATATTTGACTGCCAAATTGTTAATCCGGCTTTCAAATTTTAAATTCAATCGTTAAAATTGTAAATTTAGAGGTGAGATAGCTCAGTTATAGAGCGTTAGTGTACCACGCTAACAGTCCCGGGTTTGATCCCCGAATATGACTAAAATAATAACTTTGCTCTTTATCCACCGGGGTTGATTCGGAACTCACTTAATAAGCCGTTGGTCCCATCAACCTCCTTCAAACAAGTCGTAAGATTTCTGGGGCGATGTAAAATAGCTATAAAACGCGAAAAAAAAAGAGATTAAAAAGTGTAAATCCGGCAGTCAACGTTTTTAAATTTGCTGCAATACTGTTATTCCGGCCTATAAAATTGTAAATCCGGCGTTTAAAAGTTTAAATCCGGCATTTAAAGTGTTGAATTTTATTGTCAAACCGTTAATTTGGTTTTTAAATTGTAATCCGGTCTTTTAAATTTGACTTTTAAAATTGAACAATTTAGCGCGATAACCTTTTGACGTCGCCGATGGTTCTGTAAAGACTACCAAATTTAATCGTTTTAAAAAAATAAAAATTGTTATAAGGTTTCCGTAGATAAACCTCTAGAAAAATTATGAACGATTCTGTGTCATTTGCTGTTAAGAATATATTAGCAAAGATTTTAGAAAAACATTATAATACAAAAATTCAAATTACATTTACAGCATCAGAAACACTAGCTTTTACATTTTAAAAATTGAATAATAGTGGCCGTTACTATGTGATAGTTCATTATAAAATAAATAAAACACATTTACTATGTTACCGTCCGATGATGGCCTTGTAAAGATTGAAACTAGTTACAATTTTTAAATATATTCGTGATAGAGTACATAGTAAAAGTGTTTTATTTATTTTACAGTTTTTATTTTTAAAACTATTTTGTAACTCAATGTTAGTTGAATTAGTTTGTGTTTCTTATAACGTAATTAAATTTGAAATTTTGAATATATTATTAATTTTTGTTATATTTTTTTTATAATCTGTTAACCGTTTTGTTTAATGAGTATTAAGAAATTACTACATAATAGCATTCAACAGTTTACCTATAAAGAGGGATCATTTCAAGCTAAACAATATTAATTAATTAAAGACTAATTTGACCCTTGTTTTAAAGTGCCTCATTACAGCCACTCTTGCCGAAAAACTGACCTAGCATACAACCTTAATACATTAATCTTTTCTCTATATTTTTAATACATATTAATTAATTACCACATAATTAAAACAAAACTTGTTAAATTATGTAAACAAACTTTGATGTAAAATATTTAACTATTATATCTTGTGAAATTATAAAAGTTGCTTTAAGTAATAATTACTAATCGATAAAGCTTTTTTCATTAAAAGGGCTACTTGCTTTATGCACTGCGTGAATTAAAAAAACTTTTTTATAAAATATTGCGAGTCGTTAAAAGGACTCGTGTGGCATTCAATTTCATTGAAAAAGTGCCGTTATTAAGGGGATGAAGGATTTTTATGCATTATTATTTTTTCAGCGAGATTTCCTACTGGAATTTTCTGGGTATTTTAAACGCATATCATTTGCAAAAATGTGTACAATGGACATTTGCAATAATTGCGTTCTTGAAATATTTTTAATTTATAATGAAGTTACATAGTATAAATTTCTATATGAAAGGAATGCAAGAATGTGATCTAGTTCCGCAAATGCTTAAACGTTGATACGTTACTCGCAAATATTGCCTCAAATAACAAATTGAATTATCCCTTAATTGTACTGCTGTTTCCACTTACATGCAGTCAAAGCTGACACACTGAATATACAATTAGATAATCTTGGAATTGGAATACTGTTTAATGTATTATTGTTGTATAAGAATAACTAAACAGTACTACAAAATTTAAAACTATTCTGTTCTCTCTGTTCTGATTTTAAAAAAGCTATATTTCTATGTAAAGCTTTTATATATGATCAGAGTATCATTCCCATTGATTCTCAAACAAGAGCCATAATAAATGAAAACAATCAATTTTTAAACAATTGCACGTAACACAACAACGTTCCTTTTAAAAATCCCCCAGACAAATTAAATGTAACATCCAATTAAAATGAAGACACCTTGCAAAAAAAAACACGTAAACGATAATTGGTTACATTAAAAAAATCCTCATCGCTGATTTTTTGTTCGCACCCCTTTTCTAAATTCGTGTTTGTCCAATCAATTCCAATTCTTCTAAATAAATCTGAATTGAGAGGTAATATATCAAAGTTTAATTTAGAGAGTCTGCCATGAAAGGGTTGGTTACCGACAATACTTCCTACAAAACAACCTGTATAGAATCAAGCAAAAACATGCTCCATTCAATTTAATGAACATAATTATTTTAATAATTCATACAAACGAGATATTTATTATTCACACTGCGAATTTGTTTTAGAAAAACTTAATTGAATGTGAAAAGTGTGGAATATATTTAATAACCTAGCTTTAATTTCAATTGCTGTAATTTTACATTGTTTCTGGTTAATTGGACGGAAATTCGATAATTAAATGGTTTGTTTAAGACCGCGTTTCCAATTAAATATGTTCAAATAAATACTGTAAATTGAAACTAGTTTAAATAAATATTGTTAAATTAATTTAGTTCATTTCATTTTATTTAAAAAAATCTACAATGAGGATCAAATTATATGTAAATTGTATGTGTAATCGGGTATTAATTAATTAGTACTGTAGTAGAATCAAACAAATGTTGTTTAATATTATGTTCCTAAATTCCTCTAATATTTAAACAGAATGTCACTTGCATGAGCGCACTATTAGAGGCAATTTCAGTTCACAAAAGACTATCCTTCTAACACAACGTAAAGAAGAATTTAATGTAGTAACGTACTATAAGTAGCACGATTACAGTAAACTTTGATTTAGAAATCTTAAGCTCTGTCCAGGTTTTCAAAAATGTTTAATTGAAAATTTTTTTACTCAGCATTTTTTTTTTTTTTTTAATTGTTAATTGAAAGTTTTGAGCATTAATCACCAATTATCAAATAAAACAAACTATTTAATAAATTTAATTGAATTTTTTTTTGTAGACATTCATTAATTAGTACTTGAAAAATTTAAAAAAAAATTAAAAAAAAAATAAATTTTTACTCGGCAATATTTTTTAAAATTTTTCAAAATTATTTAATTGCAAATTTTGAGCATTAATTAATAATAAAAAATATTAAAAATTATTTTTCTGCTTAGCATTTTTTTTTTCAAATATTAAAAAAAAATTATTTGCAATTTTTGAGCACTAATTACCAATTGTGAAATAAAACAAAAACTAATCTGAGAATTTTGTTGTAATTTTTTTGTAGACAATCATCAATTAATGCTTGAATGAGTAAAATATTAAAAAAATATTTTTCTTTTAAGCAATATTTTTTTTAAATTTTTTAAATTTTTTTTTTGCAAAATTTTAAGCTTTAATCACCAATTGTGAAATAAAATAGAAACTAATCGGTGAATTTTGTTGTAATTTTTTTGTAGACAATCATCAATTAATGCTTGAATGATAAAAAAATATTAAAAAAAATATTTTTTTCAAATAAAAAAAAAAATATTTGCAAATTTGAGCACTAATCACCAATTAACGATCTCCGCCGAGACCTTGTTGTATTCTGAAGGGTAACTACTATTTATAGGACGAAATTTGTTGGTGAGACAATCACCTTGCTATAAACGTTGCCATTTTCGGAGGCGATTTTTTGCGGAAAATCAAGCACTGTCAATTAGGATAATAGAGAAATACTTTACCTGGACACTTCTTAAAACGATGGAAACCTAGCAAAATTACTTAAATAGTTTTTTTTAGGTTGATATGCCAATCATTTTTAAAAATTACTTAGCAAAACCTGGACAAAAACCTTGATTTGAAATGTTAACTTTAAAGGTTTGAAGAGAACAACTGACAATATGCATTGAGTATTTGGCTAACATTGCATTCAAACGTAATGAACTTCAGGGAAAGGACTGAACAAAACCATCAAACCATGAACTTTGCTTGCTTATGATTTAAGTGCCCAAGTCTAGAAAGAACGTATCTCACTTAGATAAAATGCGCGGTACGCGAGCCAAACGCATGCGAGGTGGTGAGTCAAATTAAGACAATACTGGAAATGATTTTTGGACATGACTTTAATGTGAATCAGAACTGCACCACATGATCTATTTTTGGATTTAACTTTCCAGGAGGATTGACTTTACTATTTTATTTTTTTGGGCATTTGGATGATGTTAGTGCGTACTATAAGGGCGCACGACTTTTCCGTAATACCTTCAATGGTTAAGCGGAATTGCAAAAGTAGGGTTGTTTTAAAGTCACCAAAACCCTGCAGGCCTAGAATTAGACTGCCAGTTTTACCGACAGCTTTTAAACCACAACTATTTCTTGAAAGGAAGGCCGAGACCTGGTAATATTCCCAGGATGTACCTCTTAAAGACATCTACTAATCGTGATATGCAAAGCCTCATGCACAATCTTAAATTACTACCAACAAGATTTGACCCACCACTTAGTAAGGACAATTCTTGATTCTTTTGGGTTGGTCTTTTTGGTAGTTTTCAGCAGTGTTTTGCTGGCAAAGGTTTTAATAGGGCTCCGTCCGAGTTATGTCGTGGGTGGTTGCGGTGCGGTACGGCAAATAACTGTAGATGCTCTAGGTTTATTTTGTGACGGTGTTGTTGCTTTGGCATCTGGGCTTGGAGTGAGTGCTACAAAGAAAACGATTAGAGTAGGACCAAGCACACGGACTGCATGCGAAACATTGCTTTTGAGGGCGTCTGATGGTGGAGGAGCATTCTTTAAAGATGTTGATATCTTTATTTTGCACACCGTTTTCTTGTGTTTCGTAATAAAATTGATCAGTTTATGGAGTTTTAATGGCGGTCCGTGCACTTTTATTAGCAGCCAATGAAACTAAGAGTAAGTGAGCAAAATGAAGCTAGATAAATGACACAAAAAGTATATTTTGTGGCATTAAATTATTATTTTTGAATTATTTCAATCCTAACAAAATTATTTGCATTTCCATTTTTTTTCAGAATTTTTTTGCAAACCCGTTAAAATAAAGTCACAAATTTTGGGACATTTGGGATAATATTTTAACTTAGTGATTTGATTTATGACGGCAACAATTGGTTTGTTGATCATACAACATCTAGAGATATACTAAAAATTGTGTTCAGGTTTTTTTCTATCTGGTGTGTAGGGAGGAGAATTAAAAAAAACGAGTTTTTGTAGACTAGTGTTGGATGTACTTGGAAGTTAAACCTTATTCAGGTTATAGCTTTTTGTTTAGGAGAACTTATTGAAGAGTACAGACGGAGACCGCCTGGGTGTTGTGGCGTGGAGTCAATTATAATGAATTGGTTGATCAGTTTTTTGGTGAATCCAAAGACCAGGTTTTCTTTGGAATGTGGTGAGGGTGATGTGTTGATGTGTTGATGTGAAGTGTGGTGATGTTGGAAATATATTCGAGTATTGGCTGTGGCTGGACTCGAGTTAAGTCAGTTTTTGTTCTTTCCCGCAGGGTTTCTTCCTGTTAACTTACTTGTGGTTGTGTACGGTTTGTTCTATGGGTACTTGAAAGGGCTCTTACTACTTTATATTGCCATTTTTTACGTCTTTTTCTAGGATTTGCAGGAGAGTCGCGATGTAGCAATTTTGTTATGGAAGCTTATTTGTGTTGTGTGGTGTAGAGACGTCTGGAAGCGACGGTGAATTCTGAAAATCATTCATCCTTTTTTAATGTTTTGTTTGTTGATGCTGATGGAATTTGTTGGTAGTTGGTGGTAAAGACTACCTTGCTTAATGCTAGCGGTTTTGTCAGCGGACTGAACGGACAATCTTTCAGAAAGCGAAAATATGGTGTGCACGGCGTTTTGACGGCGGTCCGTGCATTTGAGACAACACGCACCGCAGCCAAGACATTGAAAGTTATTCTTCTTTAATTTTCCGACTTTTTACGCTGGAGGTGTGCGTTGGTAGTTGGTGGTAAAAACATTCTTCTCGGTTAGCTGCTGGCTTGTTTCTTTTGCTGTTTAATGTTAGCGACTTTACTGTACTGTACTATTTTGAAAATCTTTCTGAAAGTTAAGATATTTGATACAATTTTTGATATATAACATAATCATTTGCCATCTGGAACAAAAAGTGCACGGCGTTTTGATGGCGGTCCGTGCATTTGAGACTACACGCACCGCAGTTAAAACATTTTTAAACTTCCGTTTTTTTACGCTGGTGGAGTGCGTTGGTAGTTAGTGGTAAAGACATCTTTTTTGGTTAGCTGCTGGCTTGTTTCTCTTGCTACCTTTGCTTAATGCTACCAGTTTGTTCAGCGAACTGAATTGTACTATTCTGACAATCTTCCAGGAAGATATTGTATACAGTTTGAAACACAAACTTTATCTTGAGCAAAATAAAACAAAAACTAATCGGTAAATTTGGTTGTTATTTTTTGTAGACAATCATAAATTGATGCTTGAATGATCAAAATATTAAAAAAATATTTTCTATTTAGCATTTTTTTTTTCAAATTTTTCAATTTTTTTTATTTTCAAATTTTGAGCACTAATCACTAATTGTGAAATAAAACAAAAACTAATCGGAGAATTTTGTTGTAATTATTTGTAGACAATTATCAATTAATTCTTGAATGATAAAAAATTTTTTTTTACTTGACAAAATTTTTTCAAATTTATAAAAAAAATTTCATTTGCAAATTTTGAGCACTAATCACCAGTTATGAAGTAAAACAGAAACTAATCGATGAATTCTGTTGTAATTTTTTTTAGGCAATTATCAATTAATGCTTGAGTGATAAAAAATATTAAAAAAATTATTTGCTACTTAAAAATATTTTTTTTTGAATTTGTCTAAATTTTTGATTTGCAATTTTTGAGCACTAAGCATCAATTGTGAAATAAAACAAAAACTAATGGGTGAATTTTGTTGTAATTTTTTGTAGACAATTAGCAATCATTGCTTGAATGATAAAAAAAATTAAAAATTTTGTTTTTTACATAGCAATATTGTTTTCCAAATAAAAAAAATATATTTGCAAATTATGAGCACTAATCACCAATTGTAAAATAAAACAAAACTTAATCGGTCAATTTTGCTGTAATTTTTTGTACACAATTATAAATTAATGCTTGAATGGTCAAAATATTTTTCTACTTAGCAATAGTTTTTTCAAATTTTTAATTTTTTTTTTATTTGCAAATTTTGAGCACTAATCATCAATTGTGAAATAAAACAAAAACTAATCTGTCAATTTTATTGTAATTTTTTGTAGACTATCTTAAATTAATGCTTGAATGATAAAAAATATTAAAAATTTATTTTTCTACTTAGCAAGATTTTTTTCAATTTTTTTTTTTTTAATTTGCAAGTTTTGAGCACTAATCACCAATTATGAAATAAAACAAAAACTAATCGATGAATCTTGTTGAAATTTTTCGTAGACAATCATCAATTAATGCTTGAATGATAAAAAATATTAAAAAATTATTTTTTTAATTAGCAATATTTTTTTCAAATTTTTTCAAAATTATTTGCAAATTTTGAGCCTTAATTACCAATTGTGAAACAAAACAAAAACTAATCTGAAAATTTTGTTGTAATTTTTTGTAGACAATTACCAATTAATGCTTGAATGATAAAAAATATAAAAAAAAATTTTTTACTCAGCAATATTTTTTTCAATTTAAAAAAAGTTATTGCAACTTTTGAGCACTAATCACCAATTGTGAAATAAAACAAAAACTAATCGGTCAATTTTGCTGTAATTTTTTATAGACAATCATCAAATAATGCTTAAATGATCAAAATATTAAATAAAATATTTTTCTACTTAGCAATATTTTGTTCAATTTTTTTTAAGTTTTTTATTTGCAAGTTTTGAGCACTAATCACCTATTTTGAAATAAAACAAAAACTAATCGGAAAATTTTGTTGTAATTTTTTGTAAACAATTATCAATTAATGCTTAAATGATAAAAAATATAAAAAAAATATTTATTTACTTTGCAATATTTTTTTCAATTTAAAAAAAAATTATTTGCAAATTTTGAGCACTAATCACTAATTGTAAAATAAAACAAAAACTAATTGGTAAATGTTGTTGTAATTTTTTGTAGACAATCATCATTAATGCTTGAAAGATTAAAATAATAAAATATGATTTTTTTCAAA
The DNA here is from genome assembly GCA_963932245.1 of Tachinus rufipes. Classification (NCBI taxonomy): domain Eukaryota; kingdom Metazoa; phylum Arthropoda; class Insecta; order Coleoptera; family Staphylinidae; genus Tachinus; species Tachinus rufipes. The sequence continues at coordinate 3,474,091 of OZ010750.1, forward strand.
TTTTTCAAAAAAATTATTTGCAAGTTTTCAATCAATCAATGAATTTTGTTGTACATTTTTGTATTTATTTTCCAATCAATGCTTGAATCACTAAAAATATTAAAAAAATATTTTTTGTTTTTTATTTTTTTTTTTAAACTTTTAAAATTGTTTAATTAAAAAAAATTGAGCATTAATCACTAATTACTTATTAAAATAAAAACTAATGGATGAATTTTGTTGTAAATTTTTGTTTATATTTTCTAATCAATGCTTGAATGACTAAACTAATTAAAAAAAATAATTTTTACTTTTTTTTTAAATTTTTTCAAAATTGTTTAAATAAAAAAATTTGTGCATTAACCACTATTTACATAATAAAACAAAAACTAATTGATCAATTTTGTTGTAATTTTTTGTATATATTTTTCAATCAATGCTTGAATGACTAAAAATATAACAAAAATTAATTTTTACATTTTATTATTTTAAAAGAAAAATTAAAATTGTTTAATTGAAAAAATCAGAGCATTAATCACTATTTACGTAATTATACAAAAACTAGTCGATGAATTTTTTGTAGTTTTTTATAAATAATATTCAATCAATGACCAAAAATATATTTTTTTTTTTTTTTGTAAATAATGTTTTTCAGTTTTGTCAGAAATATTTTCTAAAAATATGTTCTCTAATTACGTAAATATTCCTGCTTGGTGGCAAATATGTTGAAATTTATGTTTATCTTCTCTAAAAGTGTTTTCCAATATCATTTGTAGTTCTTCAATTAAAAACTTTATAAATGAAACAAAAACAAATGTCGATGTTGGAATAAATTATCTAGGATGTACATAAAAACATATGTGTACGTCATTATTATACTTTAGACCTGTTCATACAAAGGTGAAATAACGAATACGGAAAGCATCAATACATAAAGCAAAAAGCACAATGCGTATGCATAAATATAAAAAAATATAATCCTACGCATTTCCTTTTTTATAATCGTTGTTTATGAACCTGTCTGAAGATTATTATAATCACATCTAGACAAGGATGCCTTTGTATACTCTGATTTACGCCCACGAGGTAAAATGGAAATGAAAATGGAAATTCCTCTGAAATATGGAGAGCGTTGTTTAGACATACATGAGTGAAAATACAAACCAACATCGAAAAAGTGGACTGATTAAAAATGCAATTAATAAATGAGTTAATCCTGTCTATAAAGCTAGCTTTAATTGTACCCAGCAAGATTTATGGCGACAAAAAAAAAATCGCCCCATCTAAAAAATAGCTTGTTCCTTAATGTAGACATTGATCCAATTAAACTGTAATTTAATTAATTTAAATTTTATGTGAATTAATCGTTCCGCTTTATTTACGTTTAGAGGGATTTAATTGTTTCGGTTTTAACCGTAACGTAATCCGATTAATAAAAACACCGATACCATTTCGACAGGACAATCATTTTTCAAATGAGAGACAGTTGTTTTAAATTTTTAATTATTCTATATGCAATATATCAATTACTGTGGTAGTGAAATGATTACTAATGAAATTATCAGATCAAATCCAGCGTGCAAAATGTATTAAACATAAATTTAGCAATTATCATATATTAGTTTTGCAATCGCCAAATTTAATTTCATTTACACAGTATAAAGCACGTTTGTTTTTTAATAAAAGTATTTATTGTTTGAAAATTGATGCGTTTACAGGTCAATGGTTGAGAAACTTTATGCATTGTTCATCATCCACGGAACAAGAAGATGAAAAGCTTACATGCTTGAAGTTAGTGATGGGTATAATCGATTATTTCAATAATCTAGGTTATATAAATAATAAAATTGTTATGCATATTTTAAGTTATGTTAATTGTTTTAATAATTAATTCTAAGTTAGTTTAATAATCTAATATTTCTAAATGGTGGCCATTTTAAAAACTAGATGTATAATTAAGAAGTCGGATTAAAAATTTGACGGTTAAATTTAACATTTTGAAGACCGGATTTATAGTTTGTATTTAGGATTAACAGTTTGGCAGTTTAATTACCATTTTAAAGACCAGATTTACAATTTTAAATGCTGTAATTATTATTTGAACACATTTAATTTACACATTTATAAACCGGATTTATAATTTAAAGGCCGGATTATTAGTTTGACAAAAAAAATTATTTTGAAGACCGGATTTAGTTTTAAAGATCAGATTCATAATTTAGCAAAAGAATTTGACAATTTAAAGACTGGATTAAACTTTTAAAGGCCGGAATAACAGTATTGCAGTAAATTTAAATACGTTGACTGCCGAATTTGCACTTTTTAATCTATATTCACAATTTTAAATTAAAATTAAATTTAAAATTTGATGGCCGGATTAACAATTTGGCAGTCAAATATAACACTATAAATGCCGGATTTACAGTGTTAAATGCCAAGTTTATAATTTCAAAGCCGAGTTACCAGTTTGATAGTAGAATTTCATATTTTTTTATAGAGCCGGATAGTTTAAAGACCGGATTTATAAATTAAAACCCGGATTATTAGTTTATTAGTAAAGTTTAACATGTTACTTGCATGATTTATAATTTAAAACCGGATTAACTGTTTGACAGATAAATTTAACACTTTGAAGATCGAATTTATACTTTTAAATGATTATTTACAGTTTTAACGACCGGATTTATAATTTGAAGACCGGATTTATATTTTGTCAAAAAAATTTAATACCGGATTTTCAGTCTAAATAATTTATATGACACTTAATTAAGTGTACAATTTATACCATTACAAGAAATTGTCAATATTTTTGACAAAAATTGTTAGAATGTAGTAAATTATTCTCATTAGCAAAACATTGATGTAATAAATTGAAATGTAATTACAAAGTTATCGGAATGCACCTGCTGTAAAATGCATCAACTTAAATGCAGCAATAAAATTTTGTTATGATCGAAACTTGTGTCTGCAGGTTTAATTCGAGCCACATTTATGTAAATGAATCGATCCACAACCCAAAATTGAACTTGGTGTTATATTTCATTGTTCAATACCACTGGCGACTGTATTAAACCCCAACTTTACTCATAACTTATCAATATAAGTGATTAGTTTAATATTCAAATGTAATTATCACTAAATAATCGCTCCCTTTATTGGTCAACGTAAAAAATATGTATCTTAATTTTTCTGTTGGAGTTTAATAAACACTGGCGGCTCGTACTTATTATGTCAGGAAGTTTATGAACTATTTGTCATCAAATATTTTCATATACCGGTAATTATCTGTGCCTGAATAAAATTTAATAAACGACGAGTTTAAGGACGCTTGGGGGTTTGCGGTCGATATAATAATATTCCTTGATTATCACTTGACCCAAAAAAACTTTTATGAAAACTTTGCCAATTAATAATGGTCCTATTTTTTATATGATAAATTTGAATAATAAAAATATTATAAAGTTTATTTAGTTCGCCAACAAATAGATTATTTTTGTTTTAATGATGAATGGAACTTCTCTACAGTGCACTTTTCATAACAATTCATTATATTTTAGATGAATAGATTAAATGCATTATATTCAATTCACGCAAAAATATAGTTATAATTCTTTGCATATTTTGATAAACAATAAAATAGCGCTAGATATGCAAAATGCTTTCAATAGCATACTATTATAGAAGCTTAATATGGAGTTACCTTCAAGGGAGAAATTTACTGACTAAGAATGGAAAATTTAGGCTGACCAGAGAAGTACCACAGGGTTTTGCACTTAGACATAAACTCAGGATGCGGCTGCCGGAAGGAGTGATAATAACTGCATTTGCAGATGACGTGGGTTTTGTAGGTAGGAATATAGACATAGAAGTATTAAAGGAAAAGTTGGAGTTGGCAATAGACATAATAAAAAGCTGGATGAGAAATAGAGATCTCCCTCTGCAGAAAACTGGGTAAAAAATAAACCAGCTACGTCTTACTATACAACACAACTACTCACCGGACATGGAGTCTTTGGTAAGTATTTTCAAAAAATAAATAAGATGGAGAAAGAAGAAAGATGTATATTCTGTCATGACGACGCAGAATATACGCTAGTAGAGTGCGAAGCATGGGAGGAAGACAGGAAAGGTTTAGAAAAGGTATTGGAAAACAAAATTAACAAATCCACAATCATTAATAGATGCCTAAGTGACAAAAACAAATGGAGAGCACTAAGAAACTATAAAATGACAGTACTGAGGAAAAACATTAAGGAATAGAAGAATTTGAAGCTTTAAGTCTTAGATAAACCAAAATGGAAGGAAATACACAGATCAAAAACCACAGAAGGCAGGAGGAGCGAGATGCTAAATGGAAGCAAAAAACAAAAAAGCCAATAGACAAAGACAACTATGCTTATCAAGGAATTGACGGTGATAGGATAGCCAAGAGAAGAACATTTACTAAAACACTAGTATATATATATTTATTCAATAACCTCTTAATACCGTTAGGTGTCGAGGTGTCGGACACACCGAGCCACAGAAAAGACAAAAGAAGAAGAAGTGTATGTATAGATGCCTATATGAGGTAAAGGACCCATATTGGAAAGAACGCTACGCTCGGCATTACTTTGGGTTTACCCATCAAAGATGTGATCAGAGCGGCCGTTGCTTAACTTTTGTTAGCGCTGGTATTTGTACATGCCCTCTTTGCCGTACTGCCGACAAAAGAACTAATTCTAAACGGAGATTCTAGAATCTCACTAGAAGTAAAACTGGCAAATCTAGGACTACCAAAGGGGATTCATTTAATGGAGTTTTACAAAATATTTATGAAAGAACTAGGATACGACGAAGAAGAAGTTAATGAAGGTATAGAAAAACTACAACAACATGTGTTGCCGGAGCAAACTGTGTGAATTCCGCGAGGCCGAAACCAGCCCACTTCAAACTATTACCACATTAGTGACAATGACAAGGACAAATTAACAGCTGTCAACTAGTCATTCTCAAGGGCTACTTGTTAAGGCCAACACTTTACTACATTATAAAAAAAACATGGACCGGTGGTCTACCGTTGGTATAAGAACTTTAGCTAACTTTACTTTACAGCATAATTTCTTGATTTTCTTGATGGAGGCTGGGGAGGAGCAGATCAGTTTGTGTCTAATTTATGGTATGGCAACTGCTGGAGTCTTGACTTTAAAAACTGGTAAAAGTTTGGGAGCATTTTCAATTTTTGATCTATTTGTTCAAACAATATTGGTGCAAAACACATCTAAGGATGGGTAATACATTTATTTTTTTTTTCATTAGCATTAGTTTGCTCATAACTGTTTACTGTCAAAGCAACAATTGTGATTACCATTTTTGGAAGTAAGGAAATCTTCCTGCATTTTGACCAATTTTAGCGATCAACGTGGGGGACATTTAGATTCTGCTAAGCACAATAAAATATAATCGCACAGCATTTTAAGAATTACTAATACCAAAACGTTGCAAGTTTTAAGACATCATGCACGGTTCTGAGATAGAGACCAAATTTTACAAAGATAACTCAGGAGTTGATTAAAAAAATTTATACGGTTTTGCCCAAAAAAGACGTAATTAAGAGCAACAGATTGGGTTTTGGTAGAAATACTGACGGACTTCTGATAGGAATGAACCGATTAAAGATGAGGCGACTAATCTTGCAACTTTCAAAGCCAAGATGTACACACTTGCCTTGTTGGCAAGGGAAACATAGTTTTTGAAATACAAGGTAAATTGAAACTGGTAGCAGATTTACAGAAAATCCAGTTAAAAACTGTGACGCTTCACGAACAATTTTACGGTCAAGATCTAATCTTGTGCAGACGTTCTTGTTTGCAACGTCCATCACAGAAAGCTGACACTAGTCTTAGAAGATACAAAATTTATTGTTGATTAACCTGAATATTTTGGCTTAAAAAATTGATTAAGCTTGATGCCGCCTAATGGGCGGAGCCACGTGTGCCAATAACGGCGCACCACCGCTTGCCGGCTGGTATAAAGCTTACGCAGCGACGGCTTAACGGCAGTCTTAGCTACGCAGCGAAGCAGCAAGGATTTTATTCACCGGATTGCCACAACCGTCTCAAACTCTTTTTCTACGATGCCACTGACTACTCTCTACTGGAATGATTTCCCGACCACCGCTGTGTACCTGGACAACGCCTCCGGAAGTCGCTCCATCTATACTTTGACACCGACGACCGCTTCGGGGATGTATCTGCACCCCGAGCTGCACACAACTCTCTGCTTTGCACTCACCGCCGTGAGCCATATCTAACCTGGAGAATGGAACACAATCTCCTATACTGGGAACTCTTTTGCATCCTTCTTGACGCCGACACCTGTTATGCTCATGAAAACTCCTGGATTCTACTACTCGCCAAGGAACGCGTTAGAGGTGATGCACACCACCTGCAACCCCCAGCAGAACATGCTGGCGCTTCTGCCGCCACCAACGGGAACAAATGCATTGCCTATCAAGGCAGAACCCATAGGCCTATGGTCTCACAATCAACTCCATCACACAAACAACCACGAGAATGGCCATGCCGTCTTCTCTAACATCACCGACTTTCACCCCTATTGCTATTGCTATTGCATAAACTTAAATAAACCCCAAAACGGTCAGGCACCGACTGAAACCAACTGCCGACCAACCACCAGCCACATGGAAGAAGAAAAGCAGCGCAGAAAGAACCAAGCCTATAGGGCAGCGTTTGAAGACGGCCAGCAATACATGGCGAACTATCAGCAGGTGGCCCACTTGGCAAACGCAGTTGCTTAAACACAACGCAACCAAAGTTTGTACCAAGCCGAACTACCCCGCTTTGGCGTAGAACCACATAATGATCTACACCAGTTCTTAAATCACCTAGAGAACCGATTTGTACAACAACAAATTCCGACGACATCTTACCACCGGCTGTTGGTGCAGAACCTGAAAGGTGACGTTCTTGCTTTCGACAAGAAGTACGAGAAATAACCGGCACCTTCGTACGCCGACCCCGCAGTCATAGCCCGCCTAATGGGAACCCTGACCCCTGATAAAAGTTGTAGCTTGAGGTCACATTTGTATTTTTAGAAAAACGATTAATTTTAGTCCTGCATTAAGCAACTTCTAAGTTAAAGGGTTTTGACGTGGGCTTTTTTTGATAACTGCTGTCTCGATGGTGTGTTATAGGTCACGGTTTTTGAGTGTCTTGGGGGTTTGATCTGCTGGATTGTTAGTAGTTACTTTGTTGTTGTTTTTGATTTGAATCTTTATTGGGGAAATATTACGGTTTGAGCTTGTTGGAGGTTGATGTTAACAACAATTTTTGAGTTGGTGATGATGCCTAAGAAATTGGTTATTAATATGGGCTTTCTGCTTTTCGGGCTTGGTTTTCTCTAGGAATTGCCATATGAAAAAGAAACGGTTACGGGGGTAGTTGTTTTTTTTAAGAAAATGTAACATGGACCACTACTATAGTTACTCTCTATGGTATAACAAAGAAGATTGTTTTTGGTTTAGACGTCCAAGAATAGGAAATTTTGGCCCATTATGGTCGGTAGATGTTATTTAGTGGTAGAGTCTACGGACCACGAGCTTTTGGCGGAGGTTTTTAGAGATATTCTCCAAGGAGCGGGCATTTTAGAACAAAATTTATGGCGGCCGGTAAATTTTTCTGGCAGAGTTGATGTTGTGGTTTTGAAGCTGGCTGGCTAGTTTTGGAACGTCGCCAGGTGGTTGAAGGGCTCTATCGTTTTGTTTGTTTGTTGTTGTGGGTTTTAGTGGTGGAGTTTTCTGGACTGCGCGGGTTTTATTGTTTCAACGGCTGTAGTGCAAGCCCATGTGTAAGGGTTATTTGTGGCCATCATACAAAGGTGCATGGTTTGGCAGCGGAGGAAGTTGTATGGTTTTTCCCGACGTTTGATGATTTTTACTACGGCTTGTTGATGATATTGAAATTGTGTACTTGTTTTGGATTTTTTTGTTGTTCTTGTGGTTGTGTTGATCAATTTGTGGTTATGGCGATATTTATTTATCCGGCCTTAAACAATAGTGCTAAGACACATGTTGTGATGTTACAAACGTAATAAGGCGCTTTGAGGTTTTTGCTCTGTCTTACTGAAGAAGCTGCCATACCCCAAACATATCATGCATATGTCATGTATTGGGCGAATTATTGTTTTGAATAGGTCTGACTTGTTGCTAGTGCCTATATCACTGTCCTTGCGCAGCAGCGGAGTTAAAATATTGCTTGCTAACTTGGCCTTACCCAGTATAGTGCAGTTTGAAAATTAAACCTTTATCTAACTCTATTCCTAGGTACTTTGCAGTATCCATTTATGGAATTGGAGTTCCGTTTAGATGGAAGCCTTTTATGAGAAATTAGTTGATAATTCTTGGAGAAGAGTACAGTCTTGGTCAATTTTTACTCTCAAGTACTTAAGCCAATTTTTAAGTGTTTCATAGGCAGCTTGCAGTGTACATAAGTGCAGTATTGTCAGCATACTGTGATTGATACACTCAAGTTGAAGAGCATCGGGGATAACACCGAACCCAGCGGAACCCCAGCTTTGAGCAAAAGGTAGATTAAAAGATGATTTTTAGACAAAAACGTTGGTTTTATAGTAGCGCTCATCTTGTTTTTATTATTTGGGTCCTAATTGGTTTCTTTGGATGTTACTTGGAAACACCAGTTACGTGGCATTGGGCGCGGCGGGGTTTTGTTGTCTTTGAGGCCACGCTCTTTGTGGATCACGTGCGTGCATCAATTTTTCCAACTTTTGTTTTGCCATTGAGGGAATCACATAGAGGTGGTGCGTTTTAATGGTAGGCATTAATGTTTTGCACTCTTGGGATTTACGTCTAGGAATGGATTACAAATGACAATTGTGTGCATAATAATTTTTTTTTGCATTAGGAAGAAACTCTTCTTAAAGAATTGCAAAGTTTTGCATTTACTCTTACGAGCGCCATGTAGACCTTCTTGCTTTATTGAGAGTTGTTTTGATGGGAAACTTAAGAACGTACGTTATGTGCCTGCCGTATAGGCGTTACATAGTGTTTGTGGCAAACTTGTGCCACAACAATGTTTGCTTTTGAAAAGAAGGTGCTTTTCGTTGAGTCTTTGAAGAAGATTGGCTTGACTTATCTTAAGATGAGACAACTTGCGTTGTGGGATGGGTTAAGGCGCATTTGACACAGACGTATCGACAATAACGCTGGCAACTGTGGCATTATACAATGTCCTGTGACTTTTTGACCACCTAGGTTTAGTAATTAGCGTACTTGAATGCTACACTAGGGGTCTTGAGTTTAAGTCTTCTATCTGGAAGGTTAGTTTTTCTGGTTAAAAATAAATGTGTTGTGATGAGTACGTCTTCCTTTGGATAAGAAGAAAATTTTTGTAAGTTCCGTGTACTGCCTTGATGTTGCGTGCACGTTAAAGAAGCCAATAATTCAGGTTGGAATTTTTGAATTTGCGGCAAAATTTCCAGATGTGGTAGTTTTAACCTCTGGCGTTGGTGATTAGCCCTGGCAGCAGAAATAGAGCAACGTTAAATAAATGAATTAACCATAACCTGTACTCCACGCTCAGTTTTGTGAAAGACATAATTTTTTGACTGGTTGCATTCTGGGGCAAGCGGATACCATCGATCACGTTTACGGCGCGTTTGGTGGTTACATTCATATCTTTAAATGTAGCCGACAACCTTTGAAATACAGATTTGTTTTGTATTACAATGTGTGGAGGGCGGCGTGAATCAGCATCTTTTCTTGGGGTCTAGGGACTTATTGGCTGTATCAGAAGTAGTTGCTTTTGCTTTAGTGTGTTTTTTAGCTTTGTTGGCTGGTGGCCTTGATGGCACTGAAGACGCCTTACTTTATGGGCCAGTTAGTGGTCTAATTAAAGCTGAAACTTGACAGGACTTTCCGTTTTTTTACTCAATTTCTTTGTTTTTTTTTCTTGGACAAAATAAGCCCTATTTTAAGGTGGGTAACGACATTTTTGAGCTGGACGACGTCTATTTCTTTCACTTTCTTGGATGTTGGGCCGGCGGCAGATTTCTTGAAGCAGGCTTGGGTTGGGGGTTCAGTTTTTTTGTGGCTTGTGTGAGGAACCTTCCAAAGACTTACGTTCTTAGGACGTGTGTTCTGTTGCTTCTTAAAATTTCAAATTTTGTTTTTGAGAGTTAAAACTAATCTTAAAAGATGCAGAATTTATTGTAGATTACCTTAGATAACTTAGTTTTAACAAATTTACTAAGCTTAATACTAAGTTTTTGAGTAAAATAATTAAAAGTCTCACTATTAATGCAAATGTCGTGATTTTTGCTTCTTAAAATTTTAAATATTCTTTTAAAAAGCTAAAACTAATCTCAAAAGATGCAGAATTTATTGTAGATTTGCGTGGATAACTTGGCTTAAATAAATTTGATAAGCTTAATACTAAGTTTTTGATCAAATTGATGAAAATTTGCACTTTTAAAGCAAATGTCGTGTTCTTTTGCTTCTTAAAATTTTAAATTTTGTTCTTGAAAGCTGAAACTAGTCTTAAAAGATGCAGAATTATTGTAGATTTACAGGATAACTTGGCTTAAATAAATTTAATAAGTTTAGTACTAAGTTTTTGAGTAAAATGCTAAAAAATTTGTGTTCTTTAGTTTCTTAAAATTTCAAATTTGGTTCTAGAAACCTGAAACTAGTCCTAAAAGATGCAAAATATATTGAAGATTTTTGTGGATAACTTAGCTCAATTGAATTATTTGAGCTTAATACTAAGTTTTTGAGTAAAATGCTAAAAAGTCGCACTTTTAAATGCAAATTTTCTGTTATTTAGTTTCTTAAATTTTTAAATTTTGTTTTAGAAACCTGAAATGTTGTGTTTTTTGCATCTCAAATTTTTAAATTTTGTCCTTGAACTGTGAGTATACAATATTAAGTAATTACTCAAGCCTAAGAACGGATTAAAACACGTACGAATTGAAAAGAGTTAATATTTTATTGATTTTAAATTAAATGGATTTTTACTCATAATCTTGTTAATATATAACCATAAATCACCTCTTAAGCTGCGTTTTATAATGTCATGATATGATTGTTATATTACAGAATGAGAATTATATCAAAAAATGTGTGAGTAAAATTTAATCAATACAATGAGCAGCAAATTTAAAATAATTAGTAATGACAATATTATGTTTTCAATTAAATTTGCAATTATTTTATTTGTCAAAAATAATGATTACAATTGTTAATTGCGGGTGGTAATTATAATAAATTTATACAGAATAATATTGTTAGTTAATTAACATACTGTAAAGTGAAAATTCTTTGCACGCTTGATTTTCCATATATTCATCCAGAGTACATCGTGTAAATTTGGCATAAATAACTGAAAATGTTTTGGATGTATATGGAATTTTGATGCGTCAAACATGCTAAGAACTTGAAATTGGCTTTATCCAGCTATAGCGTCGCTGCAAAGAGCAGGATATAAATAGGAATAATATTCCAATTTGTATTTTTATTTGAGAATATGTATTATGCTGAAATTAAGGTAGAAAATAATGTTTTTATACTAGATTTGTGAAGTGATCATACGGAAAACATTTCCAACAGCAGAACGATAAAGAAAAAAAACCTGTAATTGGAAGCAGATGTTTAGCTCTCTGGAAGCCTAATTTGACGACAATGATCACCTGCACGTCTCCATGGGGACTGTTACCACTTCAATAAGCTTGTAATACCAAATTCAATTCTAAAAATGTTACTTTTCAAGACACCTCAACATCCCATTTACTTACACAATAATGTGAATAATAAAATAAACTTTAAATAGCATGAATCAAATTGATTGGAAAAATATGGAATAATCATTGGGGTATTACTTATGCTGGAGTGACACCACGTTCCAATTTCCCACTAGAATATCGTAGTATCAAGTTTGAATACAATTGTCAATGTTCTAATATGAGGTGCTCTGGGAAAACTGTTTCCACAAGTACAATTTAACACTCTTGAGTAAAGATCTGTTCAAGATTTCAATTCTCTTGTGAGTGTTTAATTGGAAATTAAGATTTAGTAATAATTACCAATTAATATAATATTCTTTAAATTTGAAGGGTTGTTTGCTATCAAGTGATAATATTTAGTTACCCTATATACAGCTAAGTGTATAATAAAGTCAGATTAGTATATAATCTCATTTAAGGCAGTTAGAATCACGTTTCAGATTTAATCAAATTGACGCGAGGAGTAGTCCTGTTTAAATTGGGCAATTATTATGTTATAAACAGGGTATGTACTTATGTATATGTTGACATTAATATGGGGTTAGACAGTTTATCATTAGGGTTTATCGTTTATCATAATATAAACAATAAACTTGTAGGATAAAGCAATATGCTTACATATATTTTGATGCCATTTCAATCCTTTCATTACAATTATCTTGTGCGTCTCTAGATACAGACATTAATATAGATCAAAGGCTTAAAAGTCACGCATAGGCGCAAACGTTAGGGGTTCGAATCCTATATAGGACCAAACAGAAGGAGGCTATAGAGGCGTGAAATATTTGTTTGATATTTGTATTGAACATATGAAAATTTATATATTTTTTTTTAATCTAATTTTTTTTTGATAAAACGTTTTGACTTCACTTATAAACTGCAATTAATTATTAAGGGTAATTAAAGAGAAAAATGTAATACTTGCTATTATGAAACTAAAACTTTATGTTTCTAGTTTCAGAAAATAATCATAGTGATTAAAGGAAAAATTTATTATACTACAATTCTCAATTAACCTTTGTCGCTTTAAAATCCTTTGATAAAAAGTCCTAAAAATGAAACACGAAAATATTAATTCCGATGAAAGGAACGGAAATGTCACTCTTGAGAAGTGTCTGTCATAAATTTTCTTTTTTGTATATTCATTTAAAGTTACTTTCTTCTTAATTTCCTTAAGTGTTACGGAGGTGGAATACTGTGTAAAGGTATATAGAAAATGTATACATATTTCAAGGTTTGAAATTAAAATGAAATTGAGTTAATTCAAATAGACATTAAGTAGGTCTTTTAGAATATGAATTGACAATGTATGTGAAATTGTTTTTGTTATAATTGGTAACAATTTTACAATTAATTTACTTCTACAGATTTAACGCAGAATTTACAATTTTATGAATGAATTTATTAATTAAAAAGTAGCTTTTTGTTATATTAATAAAAATACTTTTGAGTTTCAACGTTTTCAAGTTTTATGGCCGGATTTTTGTATTTTATTGCCGGATTTTTTACCAAATTTAAATGTTTTATTGCAGTATTTTATGTTTAAGAATAGATTTTGTGATTTTATTATTAGAAAATTAAACTATTGTGTTTCTTGCTTGTTTTTTTAAGTTTTATTTCTGGATTTTTGTGTTTAAAGCTGGATTTAATTAATCTATTGCCACGTTTTGATATTTTATTGCAGGATTTATTACTTAAGTTATATTTTGTCATTTTATTATGATAAAAAATCAAATTTTTGTTTTTCTTGTATGGTTTTTTAGTTTATAGGTTCATTTTTGTGTTTTGTGACCGGATTTTTGTACTTTATTACCTCATTTTATTATTTTATTGAAGTATTTGTTATGTAAAGTTAGATTTTGTTATTTTATTATAATAGAAAAGCAAATTTTTGTGTTTTTTTTTTGTTTTTGAATTTTATGGCCGGATGTTTATGTTTCAATTTTATAATTGTATTGCTACATTTTGATGGTTTATTAAAGGATTTGTTTAGATTTTGTCATTTTATACAATAAAGAAATCAATTTTTTGTATTTTTTGCTTAATTTTTGAGTTTTGTAGTCGGATTTTTAAATTTTATGACCGGATGTTAATATTTTTTGGCACATTTTGATGATTTATTGAAGGATTTATTATTTATGCTTAGATTTTAACATTATATTAGACAAAAACATAATTTTTTTGTATTTTATGGCCGGATTTTGATATTTTGTGCTTTGTTTTAATGTTTTATTGCAGTACTTCTTATTTAAGGTTAGATTTTGTCATTTTATTAAAAAAATAATTGTTTTTTGCTTAATTTTTGAGTTTTATAGCCGGATTTTTGTGTTTATGTTTGGATTTTAATATTTTATTGTCACATTTTAATGATTTATTAAAGAATTTATCATTTATGTTCAGATATTGTTATTTTATTTTAAAAAAATATCAATTTTTTGTATTTTTTTGCTTAATTTTGAGTTTTGTGGCCGGATTTTTGAGTTTTTTGCCGGATTTTTGTGTTTATGTCCGGATTTTAATTTTGTGTTGTCGCATTTTGTTGATTTATTAAAGGATTTATCATTTATGCTCAGATTTTGTTATATTATTACGATAAAATAATTAATTTTTTGTATTTTTTGCTTCATGTTTGAGTTTTGTGACTGGTTATTTGTATTTTATGGCCGGGTTTTAATAATTTTTGCAACATTTTAATGTTTCATTGCAGTTATATTATTATTTATTGACAGATTATGTCATTTTATTAAGATAAAAATAATTTTTTTGTATTTTTAGCTCGATTTTTAAGTTTTATGGCCGGATTTTTGAGTTTTATTGCTGGATTTTTGTGTTTATTTGCGGGTTTTAATATTTTATTGCTACATTTTGATGAATTATCACTGATGCTTAAATTTTGTCATTTTATTACGATTAAAAAATATTTTTTGTATATTTTTGCTTAATTTTTGAGTTTTGTGACCGGGTTTTTGATATTTTAGCTACATTTTAATGTTTTATTGCAGTACTTATTATTTAAGGTCAGATTTTGTTATTTTATTAAGATCAAAATTAAATTTTTGTGTTTTTTGCTTGGTTTTTGAGTTTTTTGGCCGGATTTCTGAGTTTTATTGCCGGATTTTTGTGTTTTATTGACGGATTTTTGTGATTAGTATATTTTTACAGAGCTAAAGGTAATCAATTCTATTTTGTTTTTTGCTTTGTTTTGAAGTTTATTGTAGTAGCAAAATAGCTTTCTGCCTGTGCAGCACTAGTTTTGTAAGTAAAGCATTTGAAGCATAGTTTGACGTTGTTACAGCAAACACTCAAGCTGGTAGGTACCACTTTTGTTGAAATTACTTGCTTGTAATTATGCATTAGAGTGACTTGCTCACTCGCTTATGTATCTAAGAGACTAACACTTACAGAGAAGAGCAATTTTTAATTTTGTTATAACAAACACTTGGGCGGGTAGATGGGCACTTTAGTTACTACTTGCTGGTAATCTTGTTTTAGAGTAATCCACTTATCCGCCTAAGTGTTGGTCATCAAAAGGTTGGATATTACTTTCTCCTCCTTCTAACTAAGAAACTTCTAATACTTGCACAGAAGAGCAATTTTTAATTTTGTTATAGCAATCACTTAAGTGGGTAGGTGATCACTCTAGTTGAAACTACTTGTTGGTAATCATGATTGGATATCATTTTTTTTTCTTCTAACTAAGAGACTTCTAACACTTGGGTAGTCACTTGAAACTACTTGCTGGTAATCATGATTTGGAGTGACCCACTCACCCGCCCAAGTGTTGGTCATTAAGAGATTAGATATCACTTCTTCCTCTTCTAACTAAGGGCCTCCTAATACTTACAAAGAAGAGCAATTTTCATTTTGTTACAGCAAGCAGTTGGGCGGATGGGTGGGCACTCCTGTTAAAACTACTTGCTGGTAATTATGATTTGGAGTGACCTACCCACTCACTAAAATGCTGGTCATCAAAAGATTAGATAACACTTTTTTGGCCTTTAACTAAGGGACTTCTAACACTTGCAGATAGAAATTTTCAATTAAGTTATTACAAACACTCGGGCGGGTAGATGGGCACTCCAGTTGAAACTACTTGCTGGTAATTATGCTCTGGGGCCCGAATTGATATGTAACTTTGTGTTACGTGTGTTTTAAATGCAGTCAAATGCTAATTTTCTTTAATCTTAAGTCTATTTTTGTTGAAACTAAAGCAAGCTAAACTAGGGTTAATGTATGCAGAATTAGGAAGGAAAGTTTGGAGGCTTTCTTCGTATGGCTTATGTTATAGTAACACTTATCTCATTAAGCTATAAGTATTGCACTTTATGAAGACTGGTACTTTTTGGATTGTTAATGATTTTTTTGTCATTGTGTATAGTTATGTGTTCTTGGTATGTCTATTGTTTGAGATCAATAGTATCTGATATTGAATATTTTGATAAATATAATGTCTTACAGGTGTTTGGCAGTCTTTGAGAGAATCTAAAAGGTTGTTTTTAATGTGTTAGAAGATGTTCTTTAGGTGCTAATGTGTTTTGTAGATTCCGCTGAGCTAACATTTTGGCGGGTGGGTTTCTGAGACAATGAAAATTTGAGTCTTTGTCGTTTTAGGTGTCTTAAAGAAAAGTTGCTCTGTTTTGTACGTTAATTTGTTACTATCACTAACACAGCCTTGGACTTTTTTTGGTTAGTTTTTGGAGAGTTGTTTTTGGTTTATTGCTTTTAGCAGAATTTGCTTTAGAGTACAATGCAAGATTTGAAATTATTTGGAGTCATTGTGGTTTTGGGTTTTTTACAGAAAAGTTGCTCTACGTTGAGCGCCAAATTGTCATTGTCACCGTTTTGATTGGTTCTTTGGGTAATACTGTTCTAGGTTTTTGGCAATGGAAGTTGGGTATTTGTGGTCTTAGGTGTCTTAATGAAATATTGCTCTACACTGTACGTTAATTTGTCACTATTTTCGGCTGTTAGAGGTTTTTTGGAGTGCTTTTTTGGGTAATTTGGCTGCTTAGCAGTTGGATCTAGAGTTCTGGGTTGTCGAGTATTTGGTTTTAAATGCGAGTTTTTGGGTCTATTTTTTAAGTTATAGTTGAAATTTAAACAAGCTAAACTAGGGTTATTTTATGCAAAATTGGGGAGGAAAGTTTTGAGGCTTTTTTTCTTTGGCTTATGTTATATTTATTTCAATAAGCCATAAGTATTTCAGGATGACCTCATCAGTAAACTGTGTTGCAAGTAGAACTTATTGATTTTAATCTTTGGTGGCACTTATGTTTAAGAATTTTCTTAAAACTTTATCTAATAAATAATTTTTATAAATGAAATACTTAATCAAAATAATTTAAATCATATAAATTGTTTAACTCACAAACCTGCTATATCAGTATTCGGTTAAATTTATTATTAATAGAAATCCTTAACTGTCTATGCATTTATGTTTGCAAATCATCAATATCTACTTGAAAAATCTGATGAAACTGCAAACGTCAGGAAAGCAAACACGCACATTTAATGTATTGCATAATATGAACAACAACCACTAGCGAGAAATCGCTCTTTTTCAGATTTAGTGCCGGATCGAAACTAAAAATTATATATGGACTAGATGAACTGATTTCACTTGACTTTTGTTGCATTTATAGATGCAATTCCAACCATAAAATACCGCTTTTTATACAGAATCTACTTGAAAACAGAGCAATTGCTATATATGTGTCTATTCAATGTTTATAATATTCCAGTCATAAAATGAAATGGAGTAATACGTAATATAAAGTAAGTCATCGCTGGCTTTATTTTTCCTATTGAAATAAATTAGATGTTTTGCGTCGACACTTAGATAAAAGTGCACAAAAGCTAACATTAAAATTTATATGTAGAATTTGAATTTTAAAACAATCCAAAGTTTTCAGACGGGTCAATTCCTATAGGGAACTGTTCTTTTCCCATAAGGCAAATAAATTTTCTCCTCGTCCATATATGTTCCGAACTTCTTTTTTTTTAATAGAAAAATGTGTAATAAATGTTTAACTTAATCTGATTACGTTTTTCAGATATAACAAAACTATTAGAATAACTAGCTAATTTGCACGAAGCAAAATCAATACTTCAAGCAGATAAGAGAAATTAGTTCTCTCTAAATATTATACTTTATCTCCCGAGGTATTGTTTGAAACCAAAACGTGGAAGCGCATTTACTAAAAAAAAGCTATTCAAACACTTCTTAATTAATTTAATTAATTGCCTAACTAAAAGAATTTTTAATTAATTAAAAGCTATTGGTTTATTTTTTTATTTTATTTGCAAAAAGAATGTCGGTTTTAGATAGTGAAAAATATAATGAAGTTTACAAAATAAAAGATTGTAAAGTAAAGTTGGATATGTTCCAATAATAAGTTCAACGAATAATTTATCTTTGATCTAGAAAATATACTGCTTATTTAGAAACTGTATAAATGGAAAAATATTATAAAAGCGTATTTTGTTTGCGAATTATTGTTTGTCTTTTAATTTAATTAATATGTCGTCTAGTGAATGTGAAGTAAATATAAAAATATGTTTGATTTTTTTCGAGAAATAACAGTTTTTGCTAACTGTCGTCGCAGACCATTAACATAATTGCTTCCACTTTAATTGAAAGTAAAGATTTTTTACTAAAATGGCAGATGTAATTAATTATATGAAAAAGGGTTTGCAAAATTGCTAGTGTTTAACCTGAGGGTAAGTGTTGGACAAATGAGTGGGAGTTAGTTGTTACGTCTAGGCTAATAGCAATAAAATTGCACTAGTTCTTTGTTCTTTTTTGGTGATGGTCTTACGTGCAGCAGATTTTGACGTTTTTTTTTTAATTTTGGGAGCTATTTTACCGGTGAACTTGGTTTTGCAACTCTGGTAGTGAAGACGGTTTGGAAGTTGTGAGGCTGATTTTGACAAACATGGACGACCAAGCTAAGTGCGAGGCTGTTTTTGTTAGACTTTTTGATGTAGTTTTTTTGGAGTTCTTTTTTGGACAATGTTGTACCAGGTTATCCAGCAGTTGAATTTTATTACAGGGTTTTGGGACTTGTGTCTTAAGTTCTAGTTGGACAGTTGGAGTTAACTTTGGAGCCAAGTTTAATGGTCTGGTGTTTTGTTTGTTTGTATGATAGGTTGGACGATAGCAGCCAATCACTCTTATTATCGTCAAACTTCTTATAGTTTGTTTGGCTTCATTGGTTTTGGGGTGGTATAGCTTTGATGATGATCAATATTAGCAGCCTTGATAAGATGTTTGTTTTTTTTTTGCTAGAGCTTAAATCAGTTTAGGCTATTTTATTTTATAAAATCTGATCATGTCCTGCATATTTGGTTTTAGTGTTGATTGCTCAGTTTGGGGTGAGGGTTGTGGTTTATACTCATCTGCAAGGTTGTCTTGTTTGCTCCCATGAGCTCTAGAACGTTGGCGGAAGTGGTTGCCAATTTGAGTTTTGGGTTGGGGTATCGGGGTACTAAACTTTGCGTAATGGGCAACCTTAGGAATTTTGGTTGAGTTTCTGGTGGTTTTTCTTTTGCCAGAGACTGTAGATTGATACTTTTTTGGATTTTTTATGTTTTTTTATCCTTTTGTTTAGTCATGAAATGTTTTTTAGGTCTTTAGCAGTCTTTGGGAGAATCTAAAAGGTTGTTTTTAATGTGTTTGAAGGTGTTTTCTTTAAAGTTAGAGTTGAAATTTTGGAGGTTGGGTTTCTGAGACTATGAAAGTTGGAGTCTTTGTGGTCTTAGGTGTCTTGTCGAAAAGTTGCTCTACCTTTTACGTTAATTTGTTACTCTCTCAGTCTTGGATTGCAACGTTTTTTTAGGGTTGCTTTTTGGGTAATGCGGTTTTGGCTTGGCAGTTGGACCTAGTTGCGGGTTTTTTGGTCTATTGTCCAAGTTATAGTCGGGCATACGGAGTTACCTTTAGCAGAGTTTGTTTTAGAGTACAATGCAGGTGGCTTGAAATCATTTAGAGTTATTGTGGTTTTGGGTTTTTTACATAAAAGCTGCCAAATTGCCATTATCACCGTCTTGGGCTGCTACAGGTTTTTTTGGACTGGTTCTTTGGGTAATACTGTTGTAGGCTGTAGGGCAATGGAAGTTGGGTCTTTGTGGTTTTGGGTGTCTTAAAGAAATGTTGCTCTACGCTGTACGATAATTTGTCTCTGTTACAATCTTGGACTTTTACCGGTTTTTTGGGGTTCTTTTTTGGGTATTGAGGTTTTGGTCCGGCAGTTGGATCTAGTTGCGGGCTCTTAGGTCTATTGTTTAAGTGCTAGTCGGGTACCTTTATCAGTTTGATATTATTTGGAGTTATTGTAGTTTTGAGATTTTTACAGAAAAGTTGCCCTACTTTGGGCGTTAAATTGTCATTATTACCGTTTTGGGCTGTTACAGGCTGTTTTGAAATGTTTTTTTTTTTTGGTATTACTGTTTTAGACTGGTTAGTAGTTTTGGGTTGTCCAGTAGTTACATCAAACTGCGAGTTTTTGGGTCTATTTTTCAAGTTGTAGTTGGACTTACTGGAGTTAAGTACAATGGTTTTCTCTGATACCATGTTTGGTCTTATAAAGGATACTGCAATAGCAGTTGTTTATTAAAGGCGTACCGTTTCCTTGCCTTGCATCAAGCATCTAGAGTTGCATAAATTTGATCTTTGGAGTATTTTTTCTTTAGCCAAAGGTTAAGTTGGTTTTGGTTTATCTACTTCATCAATATTTTGATAAATTTTGAAAACGTTTTAAATGTGTTGGAAAGTGTTTTCTAGGTGCTACTAGTGTGTTTTGTAGATGCCGCTGAGCTAAAATTTTGGAGGGTGGGTTTCTGAGACAATGAAAGTTGGAGTCTTTGTGGTTTTAAGTTAGGTTAGGTTAGGTACTTTGTGGTTTTAGGTGTCTTAAAGAAATGTTGCTCTACGCTATAAGTTAGTTTGTCTTTGTCTGTCTGTTTCTGATTAAATTTGGAGTTAGTAGGTTTTGGCTCATAAAGGTTTATCATGTCTGGTACTGTCGGTTGAGGGCAGTAAGTCCTGGTTTACATCCACTGATTTTGCAACTATATTTTTGAAGTTTTTTTACCGTGGTTGAGTTTTACTTTGAAGTGGAGTATTGGTTATTATGCTTAGTAGTTTTTAAACGGTGTGGACCTATTCAAAGTTGGTCGGTGAAGTTGAAAAAGTTTTGAGTTTTTGGTTATGTCATTTCTCATTGTTTTTGGCGTTGTTTGTCAAAGCTTGTGTAGGTTTTGGCATATTAAGATGCGTTTGGGCCATGTATTAACATTTTTGGTGATCTCATTCATAATCTTGGCAGTAATTGAAAGAGTCTAGGAGGTTGTTTTTAGTGTATTAAGTTTTGTAGATACTGTTGGTGTGTTTTAGAGAAAATTTGTTCCATTTTGGGAGCTAAATTGGCATTGTCTTGAGCTTTTTGCGGTTTTTCTGGAGTTGTTCTTTGGGTAATGCGGTTTTGGGGTGTCCATTAGTGAGATCTAATTGCAAACTTTTAGATATTTTGTTTAAGTTGTAGTTGGACAATTTCAGTCATTTTTGGCGGAGTTAACTTTGGAATTTGTTGCAATAGTCTTGTCCGGTTCTTATGAGCAGTACAAGGGGTAGTGCCCAGCTTTTTTAGGCTAAAGTATTAGAATGGTTTGGCTACTAAGGTAGTTCAAGTTGGATCTTATGGTAATGCGGTTTTTGGCTGTCCATCAGTGGGATCTAATTGCAAACTTTTAGATATTTTGTCTAAGTTGTAGTTGGACAATTGGAGTCACTTTTGGCTGACTCAACTTTGGAATGCGGTCTAATAGTTCTGTCTAGTTCTCATGGGCTGTACTATGATTGGGTCAAAGGGTAGTGTTCAGCGTTTTTTTGGTTAAAGTATTACATTGCTTTAAGACCAGCGCCACTAAGGTGCTCAGATTGGATCTTTGGGTAATGTGGTTTTTAACTTTGGAATGCGGTTTAATAGTCCTGTCTGGTTTTTATGGGTTGTACTATGATTGGGTCAAAGGGTAGTGTCCAGCGTTTTTTTGGTTTAAGTATTGCAATGTTTTAAGACCAGGGCCACTAAGGTGCTCAGATTGGATTTTTGGGTAATGTGGTTTTGGGCTGTCTATCAGTAGGATCTAGTTGCGAGTTTTTGGATATTTTGTCTAAGTTATAGTTGGATAATTTGAGTTAACTGGAGCGGTACTATGATAGGGTTAAGAGGTTGTTTCTAACGTTTTTGGGCTAAAGTATTGCAATGCTTTAGACCAGGGTTACTAAGGTAGCCCAGGTTTGATCTTTGAATTTTTTTTTTGAGATTCAATTGGTTTAAACTTTTTCTCATTACCAAGGCTGATTACGTATAGAATTTTTGGTTTTGGTATTGAGACGTAGCAGCTTGATAGCAGTTTTGGGTTTTTGGTTTTATAGTTCAATAGTGTTTCTGGCGTGATTTTTTAGAATTTGACGTGGAGAATTTTGTGTGTCTGTTGCTTTTTGTCTCAAAAGTAATCACTAATTTTTAATTGTTTAATACGACCAAGGTTTTTGACATGCTTTTTGAAAGATGTGGACTTAATCAGGGTTGGTCTATGTTTTGAATGTTTGGTTTTATTGTTTAAGTGTCTTTGGCGTGGTTTTTCAGAATTTGACGTGGAGTACTTTGTGTGTTTATTGTTTTTTGCTTCAAAAGTAATCTTAAACTTTTAATTGGCCAAAAAGACCAAGCTTTTGATATATTTTTTAAATGGTGTGGATTTAATCAGGGTTAGTCTATAAATTTGGTTGCAGAATTTTGAATTGTTGTGAGTTTTGGTTTTTTTGTTTAACACTATGTTTCTGGAGTGGTTTTTTTGAATTTTTAGCATATTAAAGTTTTGTGGGTTATGATTTGGAACAAGTATGGCTTTTTGAAGACACCTAGGCATGAGTACTTGTACGGTGTGAGCGTGATTAGCGTTGATTGGTAAAGTCAATTGCAGTATTTTGAGTAGTTCTGCCTTGAATTTTTTTGGCTTGGTTTACCAGCATTTTGTAGCTTATCAAAATACGGTTAGAAAGAGCATGCTTGAGACAAGTATAGTTTTTTGAAAACATTTAGGTTTAAGTACTTGTAGAGGTAGGATACATTGAATTTTTAGGGTTGGTTCTATTTCCATTGTGACTAGCAGAATTTGAGTTGTCAATGTTTTTGACATCTGAACGCATTTTAGATTGACACTTTTCTTGTTGTGCAAAACCGACAAAATTTTTAGAAAGCAAACGTTTTGTTTTGCTTACCCTTGAACGTTGTCAAAGGTTTTAGTTGTTATGTCAAGAAATCTGAAGTCATACTCAAATTTGAGATATATTTTTGGTTTTTTAGGAGTTTTTAGTGGTTTTGACAGTTGAAGAAAGTGGATTGTTTTTATTTGTATTCTAAGAAGTTGGTACAAAATTGTTTACGATTTGTTTGTATTTTTTTAATATTTAGATGCAATGGTTTTCTCTAGTGTCACGTTTGCTTCTATTCTGTGTTTTGACGGCGGCGGTAGTAGTCAAGCACTTTGGGTCAAGGTATTAGAATGTTTTAGTCTTATTATAGATACGTAGCATTTGCAACTGGGCTTTGGAGAACTTTTTTACTTTTTAGGAGAAGGAAGCGATATGGTGAAGTGGTCACAAACTTTTAGTAATGAAAACGCATTTGAAAAAGAAAAAGCATGGATGCTAAGCAACTAAGGTTGCCCAGATTAAAACCTTTGAGTAGTTTTCTTTATTTTGCTAGAGGCCAAGTCAATTTGGACTTATTTATTTTATTAAGGTTGATCATGTTAGTCACTTTTGATTTTGAGTGTTGCAGCTTGGGATTGCTGATAAATAATTAAAGTTTTAAGGTTTTTGAGCAGTATTTGAGCTTCATCTTTGGCGTGGACTACTTTGTGTCTTTTTGCTTTAAAAACAGTTTTTAACTTTTAATTGGTTATTTGGCCTGGTAAATCTTGACTTTGTTGTTTTCTAAACGGTGTGGGTTTGATTAGGGTTGATCAGTGAAGTCAATTGCAGGATTTTGGGCTGTTGGGTTTTGAGTTTTTGTTTGTTTTGACTTTTTGTGCATCTTCTCTAAATATGACTTTTTAAAGGCACTAAATTATAGGTAGACGCATTGTACATTAGGCAATAGCTTTTTGAAATTTTTGGGTAAGTACTTGGTTGTAACTTCTGTAGTGGTCAGCAGAATTTAATGCATTGCCAGTTTGAGATGTTAATGCTATTGAAATCTCTAATTCAGATAAAAACAAAATTTGCGCAATGTCAACAAGATTTTTGAAAAAGGAAACGTTTTGTGTTGCTAGTCTTTGCACGTTATTAAAGGTTTTAGTTGTTTTTGTTAAGTAGAAGAAGGTTTGAATTTGAAAGTGTTGAGGAGTACTATCAAACCAGGCGAGTTAATATGATTTTAAATTTTTTAAAGAATTCTGGTACTTTACTAGAGAATCAAAAGTCCAAAAGACTTGATGGACATTTTTTGGATTTTTAGGCTTTGGATTGTTTATGTTTTTATGGGTTTGGAGAGTTTGGAAAAATAGATTTTATTGATTTTAGAAAAAAAAAATTATCAAATTTTTTTAGTGCAATCTGGGAAGTGGTTTATGTTGTTTTTGGTGTGCTGGAAGGTGTTTTCTAGGTGTTGGGATGTGTGCTGTGGATGTCGCTGAACAAAAATTTTGGCGGAAGATTTTTTAATAATACTAGTCATCCTTGTAGACACCTTACAACAAAAAGAGTTTTGGGAAGTTGTCTTTGGTATGCTAGAAGGTGTTGGTAGTACGTCTTGTAGATGTCGTTGAATTAGATTTTTGGTGGATGGATTTTGGACAATTTTTGTGGTTTTAGGGGTTTTACAAAAAAGTTGCTTTCCGTTGGACACCAAACTTTTACTGTTGCTTTTTTGGTTTTTTTGACCAAGAGGTGATAATAATGTACTGAATGGTAGCTGTGGTTTTGTTAAAAGGAAGTGATTAGGCGTTGTTCATGGGTAGTGCTTCAAGAAGATTAGACAGTAGCTGCTGCTGTTTTTTCTTTGTAGGTAATGTTTTTGGGAGAAGATAGTCAGCAATTTTATTTAGCTAGTATCAAGAGGCAAGCTGTAGATTTGGAAATAGGGTTGTTGTAGTTAGATTTAGTTTTTCTGCAGTTGTCAACTTTCAATGTGCTGAACTAACTTTAACGTAGGTTTTTTAGAAAATTTTCTCGGGTTCAAGAGACTCTAATAGCAGTGGTGCAATGCTTAGAACTGGTGTTACTGCGCAGTTTGTTCTGTAGAGTTTTTAGTTGCAATAAACTAAAGATTAATGGTGTGACATTGATCACTATTGATACTCTTATTTGCTCTCTTATTTCTTCTGGAGTGAATTTTGTTTTTTTGGATTTTTGAGTACATTCTAAACTATTACAGAGATTTTTTGATCTACTGCTACTTTACTAGATAAGGATCTAAGTCATAAATCCCATGCTGACAATGCAAGTTGGAGAGTGGGAAATCATTTTTAGTTGTGAGGTTTGAAGCGTCGGATGCCCAGACTACTGCACCACTCTTTTGATTGTGAAAATTCCTGTTATATAATTTACCCTAATTTTGATATTAAATGTAATTACATGGCCACTAGTTGTAAAACTTGTCAGAAACTATTTTCATTAAACACTAAAACAATAATTGTTTTTGATATTAGCATCGCCTTACAAATTAATCTATATAAGCAATGTTTACTTTAGTATTAAACTTGCAACAACTAAACAAATAGTTTTTGATGCAGACTAATCTTTTGTTGATAATTTGCACCTACCTAAGTTCCTCGAAGTTCCGGAAGTTTAAGATGGTGATGCATTGTATCCATCCCGGAAAAAGCTCCTCTACTGAAACACACATTTTATTATATTGCAAGCGTTAATGGAAGTTTTTCTACAATTTGATCCTGCGGCATTTTCATCGCCTCGAACTTTAAATATTTACGACCAAAAATGAATAAAGATTTATATGTTGGTGTAAATTTTTATTAAGTACAGATGTTTTGCATTAACACCCGTGTTTGTACAATACTTACGACAAAACAATAATATTTAGTATATAAATACAATTTAAATGATGCTATAAATTACACTGAAGAGACAGTGTATACACATAATATTTAATAGCCTTGCGTACTTTTCATCAACCGCAGTAGAAAAAAAAACTGTAAAAAAATACTTTGGAATTAATGAGAATTTAATTTAACTCGTCAACTGTAATTCTGCACACTGGAAAAAAAGAAAATTAATTACAGAGCTAACAATTCTAAGAGAATTTCCCGGAAAATACAATAATGAACATTTCGACAGCAATTACACTACTTGGGAATTATTTTAGCAAAGACAATATACTTCTTGATGGAGACTAATGAAATTCATATTTAAAAAATCTTGCATAAGCACAAATAAATTTGTTCTTAATTATCTGTCTTTGTAATAAAATTGGATCAATTTAAAATATTATTGTTCTTTAATAAAATTACAGATTAGCCGAAGGATTTTCTTCTCTGAAATGTTATCATTCTAAATGAAATTAAATTAATCACCTGGAGTCACGCTTCGGCTTAACTACAACTAAATTTTAAACAACTTGTAAAACTAGGAAAAAGATAAGCTTCAACATTTTAGAGGTAGTTTAATAGTGAAATATGATGCCGTAATTATCACATATATTTTATACAACACCCACCGTTTTGTTGTATGTATTGTACTATTCCGCTTGATATGAATACTACATATTCAGCGAATTAGTAATTGCTTCTGCACAGTTCTATGCCACATTGTAATCATTCAAAATTGATTAACATGTAATGTTGACAATATAATAATTATTGGTCATATATCAACGCCACATTTCATGTACGAGTTTTATGGTTTCCGTTGTAAACAGTTAAATGTTGGCAATCCAGAATGTCATCTATAGCCAAACAACATTAGTTAATTAGTTTAAAAAAAATAGTTTTAATGCTTAAACGTTGTATTTATTTAAATTAGGGGACAAATAATACAGATTTAAATAGATTGATTGATAGTTTTCAACGGTTAATTATTGCGAAAAGAAAATCTCTTTCTGAATAAGGAACTTTTAAAGTTGAAGCTAGTAATTAATTTTTTCTTAAGAACCGTTGCTTGGCTTTCAAGACACGATGCACTAGTTTTAATTCTTTAATTTTTGTTGATTAAGTTTTTGAGTTCAAAGCCCAATCATTTTTTTTTTGTTGAAGTTATATTGATTTTTTTACCTTGACTAATATTTTAAAACTTACGCTTGTGTTACTACCTTAAAGCTGCCTTTGAATGTGTACATAAAAACACAAAAATATATGATTGCACCAGTTATTAATTGAGTGCAGATGACTTTTTTATAGAAATAATATTAATTACGTAATGAAATTTACTGAAATGACGTCATTTTTATTGTCTAAATGAAACAATTTTGTTAGTTTTACGGTTTTTTAGTACCAAAAATGAAGTATTTTAGTAAATCTACTGTTTTGTAGTGTTTAACTAGAAGAATTTTGGTAGTTTTACGGTGTTTTTGGTGAATAAAATAAGAAATTTGCGTAGTTTTACGGTTTTTTAGTATTTAAACGGAACAATTTTGTTAGTTTTGCGGTTTTTTAGTACAGAAAATGAAGTATTTTAGTAGTTCTACGGTTTTGTAGTGTCTAACTGAAAGAATTTTGGTAGTTCTCTTGTGTTTTTGGTGAATAAAATAAAAAAATTACGTAGTTTTATGGATTTTTAATATATAAACGGAACAATGTTAGTAGTTTTGCGGTAATTTAGTACTGAAAATGAGGTATCTTAGTAGTTCTACGGTTTTGTAGTGACTATCCAAAAAAAATTTAGTAGTTTTACGGTTTTTTTGGTGATAATAATAGGAAATTTACGTAGTTTTACGGTTTTTTAGTATCTAAACGGAACAACTTTGTTAATTTTGCGGTTTTTTAGTACCGAAAATAAAGTATTTTAGTAGTTCTACGGTTTTGTAGTGTCTAACCGGAAGAATTTTGGTAGTTTTACGGTGTTTTTGGTGAATAAAATAAGAAATTTATGGTTTTTTAGTATCTAAACGGAACAATGTTAGTAGTTTTGCTGTAATTTAGTACTGAAAATGAAGTATCTTAGTAGTTCTACGAATTTGTAGTGACTATCCGAAAGAATTCTGGTAGTTTTACGGTTTTTTTGGTGAATATAATAAAAAAATTACGTAGTTTTACGGTTTTTAAGTATCTAAACGGAACAAGTTTGGTAGTTTTGCGGTTTTTTAGTACAGAAAATGAAGTATTTTAGTAGTTCTACGGTTTTGTAGTGTCTAACTGAAAGAATTTTGGTAGTTCTACGGTGTTTTTGGAGAAAAAAATCAGAAATTTAAGTAGTTTAATGGTTTTTTAGTATCTAAACGGAACAATTTTGTTAGTTTTGCGGTTTTTTAGTACCAAAAATGAAGTATTTTTGTAGTTCTACGGTTTTGTAGTGTCTAACCGGAAGAATTTTGGTAATTTTACGGTGTTTTTGGTGAATAAAATAAGAAATTTACGGTTTTTTAGTATCTAAACGGAACAATGTTAGTAGTTTTGCGGTAATTTAGTACTGAAAATGAGGTATCTAAGTAGTTCTACGGATTTGTAGTGACTACCCGAAAGAATTTTGGTAGTTTTACGGTTTTTTTTGTAAACATAATAAGAAATTTACGTAGGTTTACGGTTTTTAAGTATCTAAACGAAACAAGTTTGGTAGTTTTGCGGTTTTTTAGTACAGAAAATGAAGTATCTTAGTAGTTCTACTGTTTTGTAGTGTCTAATCAAAAGAATTTTGGTAGTTTTACTTTGTTTTTGGTGAACAAAATAAGATATTTACGTAGTTTTATGGTTTTTTAGTATCTAAACGGAACAATTTTGGTAGTTTTGCAGTTTTTTAGTACATAAAATGAGGTATCTTAGTAGTTCTACTATTTTGTAGTGTCTAACCAGAGGAATTTTGGTAGTTTTACAATTTTTTTGGTGAATAAAATAAAAAAATTAAGTAGCTCTACGGTTTATTAGTATCTAAACGGAAGAATTTTGATAGTTTTGAGGTATTTTAGTACAGAAAATGAGGTATTTTAGTAGTTCTACGGTTTTGTAGTGTCTAACTGAAAGAATTTTATTAGTTTTACGGTGTTTTTGGTAAATAAAATAAGATGTTTAAGTAGTTTTATGGTTTTTTAGTATTTATACGGAACAATTTTGGTAGTTTTGCGGTTTTTTAAAACAAAAAATGAGGTATCTTAATAGTTCTATTGTTTTGTAGTGTCTAACCGAAAGAACTTTGGTAGTTTTACCGTGTTTTTGGTGAATAAAATAAAATATTTACGTAGTTTTATGGTTTTTTAGTATCTAAACGGAACAATTTAGGTAGTTTTGCAGTTTTTTAGTACAGAAAATGAGGTATCTTAGTAGTTCTACTGTTTTGTAGTGTCTAACTAAAAGAATTTTGGTAGTTTTACCGTGTTTTTGGTGAATAAAATAAGATATTTACGTAGTTTTATGGTTTTTTATTATCTAAACGGAACAATGTTAGTAGATTTGCCGTAATTTAGTATTGAAAATGAAGTATCTTATTAGTTCTATGGTTTTGTAGTGATTATCCGAAAGAATTTTGGTAGTTTTACAGTTTTTTTGGTAAATCAAATAAGAAATTTACGTAGTTCTAACGGTTTTTTAGTATCTAAACGGGAGAATTTTGATAATTTTGCGGTATTTTAGTACAGAAAATGAGGTATTTTATTAGTTCTACGGTTTTGTAGTGTCTAACCGGAAAAAAAAAATTAGTTTTACTGTAATTTTGGTAAATAAAATAAGAAATTTACGTAATTCTACGGATTTTTAGTATCTTAACGGAAAAATTTTGGTAGTTTTGAGGTATTTTAGTACAGAAAATGAGGTATTTTAATAGTTCTACGGTTTTGTAGTGTCTAACCGGAAAAAAATTATTAGTTTTACTGTGATTTTGGTGAATAAAATAAGAAAGTTACGTAGTTTTATGGATTTTTTAGTATCTAAACGGAACAATGTTAGCAGTTTTGCGGTAATTTAGTACTGAAAATGAGGTATCTTAGTAGTTATACGGTTTTGTAATGACTATCCGAAAGAATTTTGGTAGTTCTACAGTTTTGTTGGTGAATCAAATAAGAAATTTAAGTAGTTCTAACGGTTTTGTAGTATCTAAACGGAAAAATTTTGGTAATTTTGCGGTATTTTAGTAGTTCTATGGTTTTGTTGTGTCTAACTGAAAGAATTTTGGTAGTTCTCCTGTGTTTTTGGTGAATAAAATAAGAAATTTACGTAGTTTTATGGTTTTTTTAGTATCTAAACCTAACAATGTTAGCAGTTTTGCGGTAATTTAGTACTGAAAATGAGGTATCTTAGTAGTTCTACGGTTTTGTAATGACTATCCGAAAGAATTTTGGTAGTTCTACAGTTTTTTTGGTAAATCAAATATGAAATGTACGTAATTCTACGGTTTTTTAGTATCTAAACGGAAGAATTTTGGTAGTTTTGAGGTATTTTAGTACAGAAAATGAGGTATTTTAGTAGTTCTACGGTTTTGTAGTGTCTAACTAATTTTTTTAATTAGTTTTACGGTGTTTTTGGTGAATAAAATAAGAAGTTTTTTAGAATCTAAACGAAAGAATTTTTGTAGTTTTGCGGTATTTTAGTTCAAATAAGGTATCTTAGTAGATCTACGGTACAGACAATAAATAACTTTAGTAGTTTCACGGTTTTGTAGTATCTAAACGAAAACATTTTGGTAGTTTTGTGGTTTTTTAGTGTACAAAATAACAATTTTTAGTAGTTTTACAGTTTTTTGTGTTTTAACGAAAGAAGTTTTTTGTTTTGTAGTGTCTTACCGAAAACATATATGTAGTTCTACGGTTTTAAAAAACTAAAAAACTACGTAATTCTACCGTTTTTTATTTTCTTAACGGAAGAATTTTGGTAGTTCTGCTGTTTTTTTAGTACGAAAGTAGAAAATAAGGAACTTTTACAGTTTTGTAATATATAAACGGAAGCATTGCGTTTTTTTACTGTACAAAACAGGAAATTTTAGTAGTTTTTTGTGTTTTAACGAAAAAAGTTTTACAAAAAAACGTGAAACTTTATTAGTTTTACTGTTTTGTAGTATCTAAACGAATGCATTTTGTTAGTTTTGCGGTTTTTTTGGGATTTTAGTGTCTAAACGAAACAATTGTAGTAGTATTGCGGTTTTATAGTGTTTGAACGGAAGAATGTTGGTAATTCTACGGTTTTTAGTGTAAAAAATGTGATTTTTTTTGTAGTTTTTCGTTTTTTTTTGTATCCAAATGGAAGAATTTTTGTAGTTCTACGGTGTTTTTAGTGTAAAAATAAGAAATTTACGTAGTTCTACGGTTTTTTAGTATTTAAACAGAACATTTTTGGTAGTTTTGCGGTTTTTTAGTACAAAAAACGAGAAACTTTAGTAGTTGTACGGTTTTGTAGAATTCCAATGAAAGCAATTGGGTAGTTTTACGGTTTTTTTAGGTTTTTAGTGTCTAAACGGAACTATTTTAGTAGTATTACGATTTTATAACGTTTGAATGGAAGACTTTTGGTAGTTCTATTATTTTTAGTGTAAAAAATGTGAGTTTTTAGTAAGTTTGCGGTTTTTTTGTATCCAAACGGAATTTTTTTTGTAGTTCTACGCTTTTTTAGTGTAAAAATATGAAATTTACGTAGTTCTACGGTTTTTTTCTTATTTAAATGGAAAAATTTTAGCAATTTTACGGTTTTTAGTACGAAAAACGAAAAACTTTAGTAGTTTTACAGTTTTGTAGTATCTAATCGATAGCATTTGGGTAGCCTTGCGTTTTTTTTGGGGGTTTTTGGTGTCTAAACGGAACAATTTCAGTAGTATTACGGTTATATAATGTTTGAATGGAAGAGTTTTGGTAGTTCTACGGTTTTTAGTGTAGAAAATGTGAGTTTTTAGTAGTTTTGCATTTTTTTGTATTTAAACAGATTTTTATTTTTTAGTTCTACGGTTTTTTCAGTGTAAAAACTAAGACATTTACGTAATTTTTTGGTTTTTTAGTATCCAAACGGAAGAATTTTGGTAGTTCTACGATTTTTAGTATAGAAAATGTGAGTTTTTAGTAGTTTTGCGGTTTTTTTGTATCCAAACGGAAGAATTTTTGTAGTTCTTCGGTTTTTTTAGTGTAAAACGAATAAATTTACGCAGTTCTACGGTTTTTTAGTATTTACACGGAAGAATTTTGGTAGTTTTGCGGTTTTTTAGTACAGAAAACAAAAAATTTTAGTAGTTTTACGGTTTTGTAGTATCTAAACGAAAGCATTTGGGTAGTTTTCCGTTTTTTTTTTTTGTTTTTAGTGTCTAAACGGAACAATTTTAGTAGTATTACGGTTTTATAGTCTTTAAACGGAAAAAAATTTGGTTTTACGGTTTTTTGTTTAGAAAATGTAAGTTTTTAGTAGTTTTACGGTTTTTTTTTTGTATCCAAACAGAAGTTTTAATGTAGTTCTACGGTTTCTTTAGTGTTAAAATAAGAAATTCTACGGTTTTTTAATATTTAAACGGAAGAATTTTGATAGTTTTGGTTTTTTTAGTACAAAAAACCAGAATCTTTGGTAGTTTTACGGTTTTGTAGTATCTAAACGAAAGCATTTGGGTAGTTTTGCGTTTTATTCTGGTATTTTGGTGTCTAAACGGAACAATTTTAGTAGTATTACGGTTTTTTAGTATTTGAACGGAAGTACTGTGGTAGTTCTACGGTTTTTAGTGTTGATAATGTTAGTTTTTAGTAGTTCTACAGATTCTTTGTATGTAATCGGAATATTTTTTGTAGCTCTACGGTTTTTTTAGTATAAAATTAAGAAATTTACGTAATTCTACGGTTTTTTAGTATATAAACAGAACATTTTTGGTAGTTTTGCGGTTTTTTAGTACAAAAAACGAGAAACTTTAGTAGTTGTACGGTTTTGTAGAATTCCAATGAAAGCAATTGGGTAGTTTTACGGTTTTTTTAGGTTTTTAGTCTCTAAACGGAACTATTTTAGTAGTATTACGATTTTATAACGTTTGAATGAAAGACTTTTGGTAGTTCTATTATTTTTAGTGTAAAAAATGTGAGTTTTTAGTAAGTTTGCGGTTTTTTTGTATCCAAACGGAATTTTTTTTGTAGTTCTACGCTTTTTTAGTGTAAAAATATGAAATTTACGTAGTTCTACGGTTTTTTTCTTATTTAAATGGAAAAATTTTAGCAATTTTACGGTTTTTAGTACGAAAAACGAAAAACTTTAGTAGTTTTACAGTTTTGTAGTATCTAATCGATAGCATTTGGGTAGCCTTGCGTTTTTTTGGGGGGTTTTTAGTGTCTAAACGGAACAATTTCAGTAGTATTACGGTTATATAATGTTTGAATGGAAGAGTTTTGGTAGTTCTACGGTTTTTAGTGTAGAAAATGTGAGTTTTTAGTAGTTTTGCATTTTTTTGTATTTAAACAGATTTTTATTTTTTAGTTCTACGGTTTTTTCAGTGTAAAAACTAAGACATTTACGTAATTTTTTGGTTTTTTAGTATCCAAACGGAAGAATTTTGGTAGTTCTACGATTTTTAGTATAGAAAATGTGAGTTTTTAGTAGTTTTGCGGTTTTTTTGTATCCAAACGGAAGAATTTTTGTAGTTCTTCGGTTTTTTTAGTGTAAAACGAATAAATTTACGCAGTTCTACGGTTTTTTAGTATTTACACGGAAGAATTTTGGTAGTTTTGCGGTTTTTTAGTACAGAAAACAAAAAATTTTAGTAGTTTTACGGTTTTGTAGTATCTAAACGAAAGCATTTGGGTAGTTTTCCGTTTTTTTTTTTGTTTTTAGTGTCTAAACGGAACAATTTTAGTAGTATTACGGTTTTATAGTCTTTAAACGGAAAAAAATTTGGTTTTACGGTTTTTTGTTTAGAAAATGTAAGTTTTTAGTAGTTTTACGGTTTTTTTTTTGTATCCAAACAGAAGTTTTAATGTAGTTCTACGGTTTCTTTAGTGTTAAAATAAGAAATTCTACGGTTTTTTAATATTTAAACGGAAGAATTTTGATAGTTTTGGTTTTTTTAGTACAAAAAACCAGAATCTTTGGTAGTTTTACGGTTTTGTAGTATCTAAACGAAAGCATTTGGGTAGTTTTGCGTTTTATTCTGGTATTTTGGTGTCTAAACGGAACAATTTTAGTAGTATTACGGTTTTTTAGTATTTGAACGGAAGTACTGTGGTAGTTCTACGGTTTTTAGTGTTGATAATGTTAGTTTTTAGTAGTTCTACAGATTCTTTGTATGTAATCGGAATATTTTTTGTAGCTCTACGGTTTTTTTAGTATAAAATTAAGAAATTTACGTAATTCTACGGTTTTTTAGTATATAAACAGAAGAATTTGGGTAGTTTTGCGGTTTTTTAGTACAGAAAACGAGAAACTTTAGTAGTTTTACGGTTTTGTAATATCTAAACGAAAGCGTTTGGGTAGACTTGCGGTTTTTTTTTTGAGTTTTTGGTGTCTAACGCAAACATTTTTAGTAGTATTACGGTTTTATAGTTTTTAACCGAAAGAATTGTGGTTCTACGGTTTTTAGTGTAGAAAATGTGAACAGTTTTTTTGTACCCAAACGGAAGAATTTTTATAGTTTTAAGGTTTTTTTAGTGTAAAAATAAGAAATTTACGTAGTTCTACGGGTTTTCAGTATCTTAACGGATGAATTTTGGTAGTTTTTCGGTTTTTTAGTACAAGAAACGGGAAACTTCAGTAGTCTTGCGGTTTTTTTTTGGGTTTTTAGTGTCTAAACGGAACAATTTTAATAGTACTATGGTTTTATAATGTTTGAACGGAAGAATTTTTGTAGCTCTACGGTTTTTTTAGTATAAAATT
The DNA here is from genome assembly GCA_963932245.1 of Tachinus rufipes. Taxonomy (NCBI): domain Eukaryota; kingdom Metazoa; phylum Arthropoda; class Insecta; order Coleoptera; family Staphylinidae; genus Tachinus; species Tachinus rufipes. Next base: position 3,508,852 of record OZ010750.1, read on the forward strand.
TACGTTTTTTGTAGTTTCACGGTTTTTTTAGTGTAAAACATAAGAAATTTACGTAATTCTACGGTTTTTTAGTATCTAAACGGAAGAATTTTGGTAGTTTTGCAGTTTTTTAGTACAGAAAACGAGAATCTTTGGTAGTTTTACGATTTTGTAGCATCTAAACGAAAGCATTTGGGTAGTTTTGCGTTTTTTTTTTGGGATTTTGGTGTCAATAGTATTAGTAGTATTACAGTTTTATAGTTTTTGAACGGAAGTATTTTGGTAGTTCTACAGTTTTTAGTGTAGAAATGGTAGTTTTTAGTAGTACTACAGTTTCTATGTATCTTAACAGAAGAATTTTTGTAGTTTTACGGTTTTTTAGTATAAAAATAAGAAATTTACGTAATTCTACTGTTTTTTAGTATCTAAACGGAAGATTTTTGGTAGTTTTGCGGTTTTTTAGTACAGAAAAAAAGAAACTTTAGTAGTTTTACAGTTTTGTAATATCTAAACGAAAGCGTTTGGGTAGCCTTGCGGTTTTTTTTTGTGAGGTTTTTGGTGTCTAATTGAACATTTTTAGTAGTATTACGATTTTATAGTGTTTGAACGAAAAAAATGTGGTTCTACGGTTTTTAGTGTAGAAAATGTAAACAGTTTTTTTGTACCAAAACGGATTTTTTTTTATAGTTTTACGGTTTTTTTAGTGTAAAAATTAGAAATCTACGTAGTTCTACGGGTTTTAGTATCTAAACAAAAGAATTTTGGTAGTTTTGCGGTTTTTTCGTACAAGAAACGGAAAACTTCAGTAGTTTTACGGTTTTGTAGTATCTAATTAAAAACATTTGGGTAGTCTTGCGGTTTTTTTTTTGGGTTTTTAATGTCTAAACGGAACAATTTTAATAGTATTACGGTTTTATAATGGTAAACGGAAGAATTTTTGTAGTTCTACGTTTTTTTATTAGTAAAAAAAGATAAAATTTACGTAATTCTACGGTTTTTTAGTATCTTAACGGAAGAATTTTGGAATTTTTGCGGTTTTTTGTACAAACATTGAGAAATTTTAGTAGTTCTACGATCTAAACAAAAAAATGTTGGTAATCTTGCAGTTTCTCATGTATGAACAAAAAAAGTTTTTGGTTTTGTAGTGATTAACCAGAAGAATTTTGGTAGTTCTACGATTTTTTAGTGTATAAAATAAGAAATTTACGTAGTTTTACGGTTTCTTTGTATCTACACGGAAGAATTTTGGTATTTTTGAGGTTTTTTGGTCAAAAAACAAGAAACTTTAGTGGTTTCACGGTTTTGCAGTATCTAAACGAAAGCATTTGGGTAGCTTTGGTTTCTTTTGGGTTTTTAGTGTCTAAACGGAACAATTTTAGTAGTATTACGGTTTTATAGTGCTTGAATGAAAGATTTTTGGTAGTTTTAAGGTTTTTAATGTAGAAAATGTGAGTTTTTAGTAGTTTTGCGGTTTTTTTGTATCCAAACGTAGTTCTACGGTTTTTTTAGTGTAAAAATAATAAATTAAAGTAGTTCTACGGTTTTTTAGTATTTAAACGAAAGAATTTTGGTAGTTTTGCGTTTTTTTTTTGGGTTTTTAGTGTCTAAACTAAACAATTTTAGTAGTATTACGGTTTTATAATGTTTGACTGAAACAATTTTGATAGTTCTACGGTATTTAGTGTAGAAAATGTGAGTTTTTAGTAGTTTTGCGGTTTTTTTAGTATCCAAACGGAACAATTTTAGTAGTACTACAGTTTTATAATGTTTGAATGGAAGAATTTTAGTAGTTTTACTATTTTTAGTGTTGAAAATGTAAGTTTTTAGTAGTTCTCTTCTTTATTGCGCGTTTTACAGCTATTTTACATTGCCTCAGAAGTCTTCCGACTTGTTTGAAAGGGGTTGATAGGACCAACGGCTTATTAAGTGACTTCTGAATTATTCTACAGTTTTTTTTTTGTATCCAAATGGAAGATGTTGTTAGTCTTACGGTTACTTAGTGTGAGTAATAGTTTTTTAGTGTACAGTATAAGAATTTTTAGTAATTTTACTGTTTTTTAGTGTTTAAACTAAAGACTTTGTTAGTTTTGCGGTTGCTTAGTGTCTAAAAAAATTTTAGTAGTTTTACGGTTTTTTACGTCTTACATTATAACATGGTTTTATGCAATGCATATAATTTTGTGGTATACAGGAAGGTTTGAGTAGTACCCTCAATGACAGAAATACTTTCTTTTTTCCGATATGTTTTTGAACCGTCCGTGTAAAGTTGCGGAGAGTTTTTTGAATTTTCCGCAACAATATCGAAGAACATGCCTTGAAAGACAAGAAAACGTTAATTTGGTCACAGTCAAATCCACTGACCGCATCTAGATGGCTAACTATCGGGAAATCTAACCTTTTAAGAACTTCTATATATCCAAAACGTAACTTTTTTTGTTCATTTATGGAAGGTTTTGCGGCAACTATTAGTTACCATCTACAAAAACTTTTGAACGTTTGGTCAAAAATTATTTACCACTGAGAATATATTATTGTAGTCTTGGAGCCAGCCGTTATTGTTTATAATTTGGCGACTTGTTGACGAATGACATTTTTGTGTAACACTCGTTAGAAGAGTAGAATTGCGGTGCTAGACCCGGAGCTTGTTTTTGGGAGGTTTATTTTGTTAGAGATTTTTTGAGGGTTTTCTGCAATGCAATGATTTTTTGATGGACTTAGACTGTAATACAAAGCCTGAGGTTGTCGATCTTGTCACTGCTGTGTTTTTGAGTTGTTGTCTGGTAACAACTAGATAGTGATTTGTTTTTTATCTTGTTTTTGCTATCTGCACTAGTCTAAGTTTCTGGATAAATGTTTAGAGGATAATTGCGAGATTCCCGTGAGGAATATTTGCTGGCACAACTTGGCTTTACTGGACTATACAATAGCAGATGTTGTTTGATTGGTTCTGCTTGGTGTGCGTTAGTGGTAGATGTTTCTAGAACTTTGGCTGGTCTTGACTCTCGTTTGGTTGATGTTTTGTTATGATGTTGTTGATTTGGCTGGTAATTTGCTTTGACTGATTTTGTCGATTAAATTTCCTTTATTTTTTGAATACCTGCACGTTTGAACTATAAAGCTCATGCCTTTCCGTTTGTAAACAGAATGAGAAGGAGGATGGGGCGGGGCACCCTATAGGTAGAAGGATGAGGTTGTGGGATAACTCTGATTTTGTCCCTAGTCCCTTATTATTGATAATGTTCTTTTTTTCTATTTTTTTAAATTTGAAAGCGGTCAAGAGTTGCTCTTAAGTAATGAACATAGTTGACAATTTACGCCTAACGCCGCCAGCCAAAATTCAGAACGTTGGGGGAAATTGATGCCTTTTTTTGTGGACAAAGCATCAATTTAACAATTCTTTTTTTACAAAATTTATATGGAGTTTTTGAGGATAGTTGTTGGGTATGTTTTTTATGTCATTTTAGTTTGGGTAGACATAAGTCTGGACTTCTTTGCATTTTGGTCTGGGTCTTCTGTGTTTCTCTATGATTTGGAACTTTACTTTTGACTGACTTTTTGTTTGTTGGACAAGATTCTGGAAAACCAAGTTTTTGATTTTTTTGCAGCAGCTTTGTAGTTACTGTACATTTTTGGTGAGCATTAAATTGTTAAGGTCTGCACTTTTAATATAGTTTTTTTGTGATATTACTCTCACGAGCGCATACCGACTAAATTCTTCTTTAGTTAATACTTTGAAATATGCGTTTTGTGACCGCATGACCATTTTGTCTAATGGAAATTGAAGTTAGTAATATATCTAGTGTGCTAGCAGTTTACACGGACCGCATACAAAACGCCAGTTGAAAATGTTTTTTGATGGTGTAGGAGGTGTTGTTTTGTGGATCACATTTAGATTATTTTGGATGCAATCTTTGTGCCTGCAACATAACTAGCGGGATTTTGTTTTTTTTTATTGCTTTTGCGCAGAAGCGTGCACCTGCAACACAGTCAATTAACATATAAATAGGATAGATTGAGCATTTATACTAAGAATACGCCAATGACGTAATTTTCTTAAGTGACGCTTAGGACTAATAAAAAATGGAGTCATTCATCATCAGCATCAAATAGGCATGGCTTTATTTTAAGGAAACGGATTTTTACGTAAAAAATTACGGACATTTTTATAGCTTATATATACATCTTCTGATGCTAAATTTTATAATATGACATTTCACACATTTTGATAGCTCCGTGCGTAATGTTCACTTTTTGCATGCAATATGCGTGCATAATACAATTTATGAAATTGGAGACTTTCCTGTAGCAATAATCGTTGCACAATGGACATATTACAGTAAGGAGTAGAATTCAAAGTTGTAAATATAAAAAACTATCAACTTAAGTATAATTTATTTTGTGTTTAAATATATCCTTTGCACACATTAGTATCAGTTAGTTATTGAATAAAATAAGTCTATCAAAATTTTTATAAACATTACAGAACTAATTATTTAAATAGATTCAACCATTTGTTTAGTTAGTTCACGTGCATCTTATACAAAGAATTTTATATACGAACAAAGTAATCACAGTATGGAAGCTGCTGGCAGCCATATTATAACTTCTTAATATCATCACAACAAAAGCAGCGAATACGCACAGCATAGGATTGGTCGAATAAAGAAGATATCTAACTAAAAATAAACTAATCTTATACCGAGATCCTTATTACGACTTTCATAAACTTGCCACATATCATTTATTGGATTAATTTATTACGGTTTTATTGTACGGCGATTGAGTGCAGTTTAAAGATAGTTTATGACCCATCTGAGAAATGTTGATAGATATGTATGAGTTGTATAAAATCAATTTATGATGTTAATAATACGCAGTAAATTCAATTTTATGATTATTTCTTTTTTAAATCAAGTTCAATATTTATGTTTTGAATCACAAATAACATGAATTGTAACAGTTCTTTATAAGAATTAATCTACTTTATACACAGTTTGCATACAGCAATGGTGTTTTAGTGTTTGTAAAAGATCACAACCAGTCATTTGGGATGTTGGTTAACATCTATTTGGCGTTAATGAACATTAAATCTGGCTTTGAAATGTTAAGTTGACAATTATTTTACAGTATAAATTATACAGTAAAATTGAAAGTATGCAATATTTAATGAAGATGGAGTTGGAATACGTGCAGTGTAGTGCAGATCAAAAAATTTAAATAAAAATTATTGTGTAGATTTTGTAAAGTTAAGTGGTAGAATAGACTTAGTTTGAACTTCTTTTTACTATGTGTAACGTATAAGTAGAAATAAAGTTGATTATTATACATAACAGCTGTTAAGAGCATGATGTGCACTGGCATTAGAAGCATTAAGGTTGGATAACAACTGCAAAAGATTGTTATGCTTACACTAGTTAGTGAGAATTTTAAACTTTAGTTAAAAATGATTCAAGATTTTTGTTAACTCTCAGCATAGAAATATTGAGCATCAGCCAAAACATTTAAATTTGCTTGCTTTTAAAAATAAATTTTATTATTACAAATAGTTAATTTTAATTAAATTAATTAATTTTTACTTAATTATTAATATTTTTTGCACTCTGCAGTACAAAAATACTAATTAATACTTAATTATTTACAATAACTTATTAATTAATTACAATTAAATATTGATAAAGTTTCAGAACACTTTTAAAGGTAAAATATCTTATAACTAATTAATGTTTTTTGTTAAGCTATAAAAAATTTAACGAATAATTTGTCTTTAATTGGATGGTTTTATGTAGACGTTGAAATTAGTGTATGTACTTCAACTGCAGTAGTTAACGTGTTTTTTTGTTGAACTTGCTATACGGTTTCATTTCGCTAGGAAATAGATGCAAAAACGAATGAGCACATTAAGAAGTTTCATTATGTATCCACTCGTATGCTTTTATTTGTGTTGATTGATATACAATATTCTCGAAGGAAATTAAAATAGAAATCTCATTAGAAAATGCTATAAAATAATATATTATTATTATTTTATGATGATTTATAAGTTATAAATAGATATTTTAACATATTTTTAGATATATGATTCTGGAGCGTTCTTATTGCTGCGTAAAAAAGTTGTTTACAACGAAATTTTCTGTTGGTTGACTTTGATTCACTTTACTTAGTGCTATACGCATTTCAATTTTATTAAATTGCGCATTTATAAATTATTCCACTTGCAATTGGGATGAACACATAATATTTATAATTTTGTTAAGTGGAAAAGTATGCGATAGTAACGTAGTGAATTTAATTAAGAAATTGCTAGATTTAATTGTGTGCAGGTAGTAGCAATTTGTAAGTTTAGTTTAATTTTAAATCTATAAAGTTTATATTTAGATTTTTGCTAATATTTTTGTGATTAACTTAAGTTGCTTCCATATTTTTATTGTGAAATGTGTGTATTATTAAAGAAACGTGGAGCGCAGCTGTAATATAATATTTCTGCTAATATCAAAATGTCTTTACTCATAGTAACGTCTTTATCAAAAATTTGCCTCAAGGTACTTTTAAAATCACCTATGTTTGAGTGCCCGCCTACCCACTCAAGTGTTGGTGATCCATAATTTGGATTTTTTCTCTCTTCAAATGTAATTTGTCTCTAAATTAGATGAAGAGTGATGGATCTAACCTCTTGATAACAAAGAGTAGGGTGGTCAGGCGGGGCACTCAGTACATTGATTGAGGGATAATAGTTTCAAATGGAGTGCCTTGCCTATCTACCCAAACGTTAGTGATTTAAACATTAGATTTTTTCTTTGCAAATCTTATGTGGCAGATCTAATAGTTGTTAGGTTTGCTGACTTTGTTTACAGCGGTTTGGTCAATGTGGTTCTTAAACTGGTTAGGGACCTTGATGTAATGGTTACCCGGATGACTGGTTGTGCTGTCATCATCATTTATGGGTTGTAGTTTGCGGGATTGTGAAGAAGTCATACTTTGCTTTGAATTACCGCCTGGGCTTTGTGATTGCAAACGGAAGCAGTTGGTTCTGGATGGTTTGCTGGAGCGTTGTAGACGGTATTTTTGGTTCCTACACACGCGTTCACTCAGAACGCAAAAGTCACACACGCAGCGTGTCTTCCTACGCACACACAGTGTGCCAATCTACTAGAACTATGGTATTTGCTGTCTTGAAATCTTAGCGGGGTGTGCAAGCACAGGTTGTAGTTGTTGGCACATTCCCGCAGGAGTTGGGTTATATTGGGGTGTTAAGGTAGTAATCTTGGAGATGCCTGGGTCTACTATCTACTATATGCTGATCTATGATATTAAGGGTGGTCGTCTTGTGAAAGCTCCAGTGTTGGTGGGAGCTGGTCACCTAGTGGCACCAGTTGAAATTAGCTAGAGAGTAGTGGTTAGGTAAAAGACTTCTCTCTTGTTGCTGCGTTGGTCTCTAGAATTTGACTAAGGTGTGGGGGTGAAATCCAGATCTTTATTGGAGCTTGCGCAAGCTTGTTGCGTAGAACTAAAGCCTAGTACACACTAGTAGACATGTTGCGCAATTTTAGACCAATCCCGTCTACGGGCCAGTTGCGAGACTAAAAATAGGTCTAAAGTCTCCCGATCGAAGTGGGAGACCGCATGCAACGTTAGACATGTTGCGCAACATTTTGACAGTGTGGACGTCACTTGGCGTCTAGAGGCGACACATGTCCCAGTCTGTTTCTTGCTACCGAGTGGTGTGATTTGGCTGTTTACAGTTATTTTCTAAAGTTTTACAGTTTTTTTGAAAACCTGTGGTCTACCGAGAAAGTTACTATAAAAATAAAAGTAGCCATGAAGTCTCTGGCTGCAAAGCACAATACATAATTTAAATAAATCATTTAACCGGGAGCGAAAACAAAAGTTTTTCATGATGGACTGCAAAGATAAGACTGAGAAATTTAGATTGTAGTGTGGACACTAAATGAAACAAAGAACGGTACCTCTAGACGTTCTTTTGACCATGTCTCTAGACGGTCTATAGACAAATTGCGCAACATGGCTACTAGTGTGTACTATCCTTAAGTTCATCAATTGCTTAACTGGAGTGCCCACCCTAAGCGTTACTGAGAAATTGTTTGTACATTAATTAATTTTGTTTCTTTTCAGATGATTTTTGAACTAACTTTGTATGAATTTTATTTACTTTGCAGTCCAGTTCTAATTTGCAGATGAAATTGCTAATAGAATCAAACTCAAAAAATTTAAAGAACAAAAAATCACCTGGGACAAACTGTATTCAACGACCTTTTAAAATTGGCCCAAAACTAACGACTTTTAACGGCTTAAGCTCTGACCACAATCCGGTACTACTGGAGCGATACGGAAAGGAATTTGGAGAAATAAGACTTTTTTTTCCGTTGCACTTTTGACTACTCAAGTCCAACAAACCTAAGAAAAAGCTTTTAAAACTTTTCAGGTTTGTGTCGGTAATCTTCTAGGATTATCTTGGGAAACAAAGGCGTTGATCCAAAGAAGAAATGCTGCCAAGTCAAGCCAAGTCAGAGTGGCGATAAAGGTGCACAAAAACCAGTGCTAGAACAAGAGATTAGAATCATTCTTGGAAGAAGAAAATCCGATGTGGAAGATCTCTAAAGCTCTTAGGGAAGACGGATTTCTATTTCCGCCATTCACGGTGAGAATGGGATGCAATACACTATTGAGGGAAAAGCCAAAGTGTTTGTCTCGAACTTCAATGCTGCGACTCATACAGTGTACTTGTCTGGAGCACATTGAAAGGGTTTTCCGGGAAGTTAGAGATTTTTTGAGAACCGCAGACACAACATTTGATAGCGTCAAACTTTCTCGATTTGAGTTCAAACAAATAAATCCCGTTCTGCCTTTGGCTTGGATACAAACTCAAACAAAGCTCTGAAATTGTTCTCTTCTTTTCTTAATTAACCTCCTGATCTACAAAGTATCTGCTACCAGGTTGAGATAAAAATACAATCAAGAAGTATACATGAAGAGATAGAGTGAGATACACAGATCAAAGAGTAATTTCATGTACGTTACATAAGATGGGGAAGGCAGGGCAAGAGAATGGTACAGTCATGTAAGACAAATGGACAAGAACAAACTTCCGAAAGCCTAAAAGATGGAAGTATAGCTGGCAATTTACCTCTTAGGGAAACATGCGGAGGCAGTTTTAGAATTGACACATCAACAGATCTCTAAGAAAGAGAAGAAGCTAGGCAATCTTGGGAGCAAAAATATTGTATCATTATTATTGTTTTCTGCAGTTATAGATGACCCCAGTATTTTTGTCAGCTTTTTTGTTTGACAGAAACGTCTTTTTAGGTCTTGCAGTTTTATCTTTATTTGGTTAAGTGCAGGGAGGTAGCAAGTTTTAATTTTTTTTTACCAGAAACTTAGTACACTTGTTTTGTTTGGTAGGCATTGTTGACATTTTTGAACTTTTTGGCTGTTTTTATCTGTTTCACCATAGTAGAGAAGCATATGTGTTGTGGACATGCGTTATGGGTGCTTTGTGTTAGCAGCATTTTTTGGCAGTTTTTTATATTCTAGGTTTGAGAGACCATATCTGTCTATAGATGAACATTTGTTTTTTTGACAATTTAAAAAATTGCAAGAACTAAACAAAAATAATTTGTTGGATTAATCAAAAATTATTGAATTACTTTTTTTTTAAGAAGCTTAGGTTTAGTTTTGCTTTGTTTTAAGTTGCCTTTATACATTTTTGCAGGTTTATTTTGATGCAATTTTTTTTTGGGCTAAAAAGTTTGTTGTTATTTGGTTTGGAAAAACAGGCGTGTAGAACGGTTTGGAAAATGCTGAATTTTTGGTTTGAGTTTTTCAAAATTTTGGTTAGAAAATTTATTACATTGGCAGAGCTTTTTGGAGCTTTACATTTCCATTATAGGCTTGTACTATACAATTAAGTGCATATCTGTTTTAATTGGTGGTCTATGATATGGTCTAATTTTTTTCCGTGACAAACTCTTCATAAATTGTTTTTTAATTGTTTTCCATACAATAGTCTAATTTATGCTTTGAAAGCGCAAAAGTTAATGGCGGAGACAGTTTTGACCAGGACCAATCTATCTTTTCTGAAATTTGTTGTGCAACTATTGCAGATTGGTAGGGTGTAGTAAGCTGGGCATCCAACTGATTGAAACCATTTGTTTATTCTATCATTTTATTATTGTCTAATAGTTTTCTAAAAAATCAGGAAACGTTGGATCATTTAGGTATGTAGGCAGAAAAATTGAACCAATGAGTAAACTTTCTTGTACGCTATGAGAATTTTTGTGCTTCCAAATGTGAGCGTTATGTTGATTAATGATACCAGCTTTAGTGAAAATTGCTTTGCCGGTCCAAATCACCATTTGAGATCAAAAAAATTGTAAAAACTCTTCTTTACGATAGGTCACCAGATAACAAATTTAGTTTTTTTTGCAGATGGTATGGACGACAATTGTCTTTTTTCAAAGTCTTATTTGCATTATTCGGCGTATATTTTAATTGCAAAGAAACACCTCCACGAACAGCTAGAAAGGGTTTTTATTAAAATACTCCAAGAGCTGTTTTCTTGTAACCGCAATGAAGTTTATCCTGTTTTGGAAAACACTGATCTTTGGAAAATAAAACTAAAATAATTTCACAAACAAAGTTTAGGTTTGCGTTATAAGTACATGGCGCAGGGATTACAAGAATCTTAAAAAAAAAATAATAAACTTTGTTTTCTTACTGAAAAATACGTGTAGAAGCAAAGTATTGCATAATCTGTACGTTTATATGGTATATGAAAAAAAAAGAAATAAATATTACAAGCACTGTAGTTATCGGTGCTTTGTTTTACTATTTTTGCTCTTATCGTATTACTCTTTTTTTAGAAGAATTTGTTTTCTAGCTGAGGTTTTGCTTAATTAATTTAAAAATAAACTAGTTGACACATGCTTACGAATTAAATAGTTTTGATAAAACTGTACAAATAAAAAATAGTTGACTCAACACTTTATGTTTTTTTTTTAATTTGTTGATCTTTTGCTGATATCATAATCATTTAATACATTCCATTCCAATATATCAAAATCACGTTGTAAACATATTATTTAAATACAACACAATATTACTCACCAAATGCAAAGTAACACTTTATGATAAAAGGTAATAAAAAAAATAAAAAAATAATAATTAAAAAACAAATTAGTTAAAGATATTTATTAAACATTTGAATTAATTTGTAAATTGTTTTACAATTGAAAATTATTTGTAGAGTCATGATAAATATGATGAACGAAATTACACTGTAACCAATAACTTTGCAACAATTACATTACACTATTTTGCGGAGTTAGTAGAGCATCCATTTCCTGAGGTATGAGAATTTATATTGAATCTGTAGCAGAGTCGTCTGGAAAATTATTTGTAGAGGTATGCCAATCCGATCGCAAACATGAAGAAAGAAATTAAAATGTAACCAATAGCTTTGCTACATTTGCAAATTTTCCAAGCACCATTTTGTGGAGGTTGTAGAGGATCCATTTCCTGAGGTATGGGAATATATTTTGAAACCGCAGCCGAGTCATCTGGAAAAGAAAATATTAAATAGTTTATTGAAATTTAAAAAAAAATATATTGTTTTGGTTAATAATTTTATGCATAAAAAAATTAAATGGTGTAATATATTATAAAATAAATAAAACAAATTTTCTAACTAGTATCAACCTTTATTTAGCCATCATTGGAAAATGATACAAACAAGTTTGAATATTAAAAAAAATTGTATGCATACTTAATAAAATATATGATATTAGGTTAGAAAGATACTCTATATTATCTATCTAACCTAATACGATATAAAAAAAATGTTTTGATTTAAACAATTTAGTTATTAAAACAATACCATACCTATGTATGATGATTCTCCGACTTCATCAGCCATATCAACAATCTCATCTTGGCGGTTGAGGTTTTCCATCTCCATGGAGTTGCTTTAAACATAATATAATAATTAAACACTGGTTAGAATTGGTCACAAACTAACTTACTAATCATCATCTAAAACTTTGATGATAACCATGTTGACGTTTTCAAGTCAACTGTTTCTAAAGAACTGACCTAGGAACTGTTTAATATAGAACAATTAATAATTATAATCGATAATCCCCTTCTTGCAATGTGTGAATCAGTTGTCAAGTGACTACTTATCATTGGTTAAATCAAAGGCATTGGACTTTGGATTCAGATTGTTATAGTAGGAAAATATCAAGATAAGAAAGTTTGTTTACAATTGACATGTTTATTTATGCATTCTTTTCTATTACAAACAATTTAGAGGCTCATAAAAGGTTTTTTTTTAATTAGAAGTAATTTATTTAATAATTATAAGGGTGCAAAAAGTATTCACGGATATTATGTTAAAACAGAATTTTAAAATAATGAATGATTTTTTAGGTTTTTAGTTTTTTTTTAATCTGACGTTAACTAGGAATTTTAGAATTGCTTTATTTTCTGTTATAAAAACAGTAAGTTTTTTAGCATTTTTTAAAATAGTTTATTATTTTAACACATTACTTGAATGTAATGGCCACATTATAAGTAGCAAAAGTGATAAATATTGCACGTTTGTGAGTTTAATTGCTTAAGAAAGTGTATTAACACTGTGCTTGGCATTGAAGCATTAATGCTTTGTACGTAACTGCTGTTTAGAGCATGCTGTGCACTGGCATTTGAGGCTGTGGGGTTGCACAATATTTGCAAAAGATTGTTAAGCTTACAGTGGCGATCTATTGGTTTTATGCTAGAAATAGTTATATAATAATTTATAATTACTAAATAAGTTAATGCGTGCTGATGCTAAAAGACGAGATTTGCTGAATTGATTTGAACGGACAGTAGGGGGCAAGACAGAGCGGCGAGAAATTTGAAAAAATAGGTTAAAATGGCATTGACTGATAGAGTGAAAATATATCTTAATTAATTAATGTTTAATGTGAACGCTCGATATGGTGGTTGGATGGTTGAGCATTTGTTGCGTTAGTTGTAAAAACAATAATTTAAATAACTGGACATATCACAAGTGATTATTTTGAATGAATAAACAAACTAATAAACTTATTCTGGATAGTTATATTAGATTTTACTTAGTAGTAGTAAACTCTTAACTTGAACAATGTTGTTGACTGGACAACATTTTTTTTTGTTATTGAACTTGCACGTTGTTTATGGTATCTAAATTTTAAACCCTGAAAAATCAATCAATTAATGCTTACTAGATGATATGGTTTTACACTATCCACTATCCTTGTTTTGTTAATTTTATTGAGTTAAGTTTTTAGTAATTGCAAACGTAGTCAAAATTTGACAGTGAGAGATGCAGGCCCAGTGAGCCGTTCCTTTTTTGAAGTAAAATGATGCTGTTTTATAAAAGTGCAGCTGATTACATTTAGAAGAAATTAGAGGCTATTGGAGTAAAAACATATTGTAATTAATTAATATACGACGTGAGCAATCGGCGTGGTGGTAGGGTAGTTGAGCATTTGTTGTTTAAAATACAAATTCAAATAATTGGGCATAATACAAGATGACTTTGAACAAATAAATAAACTAATTCTAGATAGTTATTGAGATATGTTCCTCTAGTAACATAGAACCCAGTTGTGCGCTGATGTAAAAAGACGAGATGTGCCGGATTGTGCTGAACAGAGAGCAGTGGGTTAAACAGGATGACACGAGCCTAAATAAAGGAGAATGAGCGTTTTTGGTTATGAAATGATGCGGTTGCATAAAATAGCAGCTGACGATGGTTAGAATAATTTGACGACAAGCGGCATTGGCTGAAAATACATTTTAACTAATTAATATACAACGTTGTATACGTTTCTGAAAGGAATTCAATTTTATCAAAGTATCTCGGATGCTCAAGTCTGCGCTGTTTAGTTTAGATTTGTTTTGGAAAGGAACTAGAGGAAAAAAAAGTGGATTAATGGCTTATTATATGTGTAATATTAGTATATTTAACCAAAGCATTGTGACCTGGCGCCTTACACTACTACCATTTACAGTTTTCAAACTAAGCGGATGTTGTCGTAAAATGCACATTCTATTATACGTGATAACGTGAACACTTGATGTGGTGGTTGGGTGGTTGAGCATTTAACTTTAAACAAATAAATAAATTTTAAACCTAAATTGCATTATATTAATAGTGTATGGATGATATTTAAGACATGATACATTACAATATTTTGGCATCTGCTTGTATACATTCTATTGAACAGAGTAATTCGAATTTTTAGTTGCTTGACAGCCAATAATTTTAGATTCTTTATGAAATAAGTAAGGATGTTTTTGTTTTTTATTAAGTTTGATTTATTTAACTTATTTTTTCTGTTTGCTAGAGCCTAAATTCCAAACAATTTACATAGAGGTTTAAATTCACATTTTTGTTTTCTTGAGTTTTTAAGAGAAAGACATGGTTGGGTTAAAAAATACAACACAATATATGTTAAAAAAATGAAAGACAATAAAGACAATTGGGCCTGTGGAAATTTTAGAGATTTTTAAATTTTTTTTTGATATTGCATTGGTAATTGTCTCTCAACTTCTGTTAACATGTTTCTCACCCTTTAAAAGTGTCTCAAATTCTTTAAACATGTATTCTATTAGGGTGTTTTTTACTCTTTAAAAATGTTTCTCATTTTTAATTTACATTTTTGCTATTGATTTTTAGGAGAAAAGCAAGATTGGGTTGAAAGATACAATGAAATACATGTTTAAAGTATAAGATACATTTTTAAAGGGTGAGACATACATTGAAAGACACCGAGAGAAAGTTTCCAGACGTAGGTATTGGGACGATTGGGCCTGGAAATTTTTTTGAGATTTTTTTATTTTTTTGATTAACTATTTTGAACAACATACAAACCACGTTGAAGCATTTATGAACCGCTTTAAAGTATTTAAAATTATTTTAAGTGGTTCAAATTGCTTTAACGTAGTTTATAAGCAATTCAATCTGGTTTAAAGTGGGTTAACAAAGAATTGAAACAGTTTAAAGGGTCTTTCCAATCTTAATTGTTCCCTTACGTTTGGTAAGCGTCTCTAATGTTTTCTCAACGTGCGTCTCTACTTTTAAAAGTGTCTCTTATTCTTTAATCATTATTCTTTTAGTGTGTTTCTTACTTTTTAAAAATGTTTTTCATTCTAAATTTACATTTTTTCCATCTTGGATTTTTAGGAGAAAAGCAGGATTGGGTTGAAAAATACAATGCAATACATGTTTTATAGAATGAGAGACATTTTTAAAGAATGAGATTTACATTATAGACGTAGGTAATGGGGCAATTGGGCCTGGGAAAGTATTAGAGATTTTTGTATTTTTTTGATAAACTCTTTTGAACAACATTAAACCTCTTACAAACCACTTTAAAGTATTTATGAACCGTTTTAAACTATTTAAATTTATTTTATACGATTCAAACAGCTTTAACGTGATTTATAAATTATAAGCAATTCAATGTAGTTCAAAGTGATTTATCAAAAAAATGAAAAAGTTTTTAAGGTCTTTAAAATTTGTCCACTCTATTACTTACGTCTGGCAAGCGTCTTTCAACTTTTTTCAATATGTTACTTACCTTTTAAAAGTGTTAGTCATTCTAAATTTATATTTTTGTCATTTTGGATTTTAAGGAGAATGGCAAAGTTGGATTAAAAGATACAACGCAATTCATGTTTATAGAATGAGACACACTTTTAAAAAGCGAGAGACATATACACAGACGTTGAGAGGCGCTTACTAAAGTAGGTAATGAGACAATTGGGCCTGTGAAAATTTTAGAGAATTTATGAATTGATACTTGAAGAGGTGGTTTTACATTATCTACCATCTGGTAATATATTATTACTATTGGCAAGAAGTACACATATACTTAGGTAGCGATTCTGCAACGACGTTTTGTAAGCTTGTAGGTCATTCTTGAACCTCGTAGAATAATTGTTGACCTACAACGATACCTCGTACGTTCATAAGTCATTCTTGAATTTTAGGAAACAATTGTAGCAATTCTCTTACAAGTGGAAATAAACAAAACGTTAACATAGTTAACATTTCTTGAGAAATTTTTAAAACATAATTACAAATTTAGTTGTACTTCTCAAAATCTAACAGTGAGAGGATTAGATAAGTATAGAGAAGAGCGGACAATTTGTCTTTAGATGCGGTTTTATAAAATAGCAGCTGACAACGGTTGGAAAAAAATTGGCGGCAAATGTCATTGGCAATTGGAGTGCGTGGTGATTGGGTGGTTGAGCATTGGTTGCATTTCAAACAAAAAACTAACTAATAAATCTAATTAATCTGATTGATAAAAGTAAATATCTACATTTGTCAAATTATTTTGCAACAGTCCGGTCGACTGCGCCAATATGAAATTATTTTTAATTATAATAAAATAAACACTCAAATTATTTGACTGGGCTTTGGTTTTTTTGATTTTTTAGTACAAACCAAATCTT
This sequence comes from Tachinus rufipes, assembly GCA_963932245.1. NCBI lineage: Eukaryota > Metazoa > Arthropoda > Insecta > Coleoptera > Staphylinidae > Tachinus > Tachinus rufipes. The sequence continues at coordinate 3,525,334 of OZ010750.1, forward strand.
ATTGATAAAATAAATACATATTTACATTTATCAAATTATTTTGAAACATTAATCTGTCCGACTGCGCCAATATGGAGTTTACATTTAAATGTAATAAAAGAAACATACAAATTATCTGACAGGGATTTACAGCAAAAGTAAATTGTCTTGTAAAATTTAACAATGATTTTTTGGTGTTTTTACTTTAAAGGCATAAGATGTAAAAGTTAGGTGAACTAGACGTCTTTAATGTAATTTGTTGGTTATATGACGTAGTTTGCGCCTGGGGACTAACGGATTAATAGGCTTTATTATACTGTTATAGGACAATTTGGGTGTGGTTGTATCTACTCTGGAGTAGTGCAATGTTGTTGCTGCAACACTATAGATTCAACTGATGAAATTATGGCTTGATTTTTTGATCAACTATAAAAGTTAGAAGGTTAGAAGTAGAAAACTAGCAGAATAGAATTTCTAAATTTATTTTGCACAAAGGCCCAATTTCTTTAAGTTACGTCACTGGTTGGAAAGTGTGCTAATAAGGAATTTTTTTCTTTACTATAAGTGTGGTTTTTAGAATACTTAACTTTTCAAGTTAAAAACTTAGTAAAGGCTGTCGCCCATTACAACAAAGCGCTTTTTATCAATCAAAGCAGAAGCTACTTAATAAGAACTATTGTTTTTAAATTTTAAAGTATGATATTTAAAACACTTTTTTGTTGCTATGAACTATGCAAAAGCAACACAATAAGAACTAAAATATTTAATAATAAATGCGCTTCTTTCTAGTGGGCGACAGGCTTTATATTAAGATTATAAAAAAATCTAATATTTAAATTCAATGATTGCTGAAAGAGTATAATATAATTCCAATATAAATAATCGATTTTCATTTTAACGACTCATTGATCTACTAAAGGAAATACAATGTACTGAAAGGCAATTACATTAACATCAATTTAAGTACATAGCTTCCTATAGAAGGCCAGTGACTGATAATTAATTGACATTTATTACAAAATATTTTTAAATAAAAAAGTATATGAAGCAATTTTAAGAATTTATATATTAAAATTTTGTTGAAACTATAAAAATACCTCGCTACACTGTCGCGTATTAGAATTAAAAAGCTTAGCACCATAGAAAACTTTGAGAAAGGTATATCCTCCTTTGTATGAGCATCCTCAACTACTGTTTGTTTCATATTCTAAATTCTAGGTAAATATACAATTTCATCCTTAGCTTGTTACATCTTACATGTGAATTTATGTAGGACAATGCATTGTAGTACATTCTATATTCAGTGTGGAAACATGTTTAAATCCTATTCATTCGTCTTGATATAATTTACGTTATTAATGCATTCGTATAAGGGGATTTGTGCGAGGGATTATTTATCCACGGATTTTTCTTTGTTAAGTTAAAATCAAGTTTAATTAACTAACTTAATCGAGGCTTTTTTCTGTGAAATTCACGGGTTAATAGGGGTTTCCTTACTCTTAAGTGTATTTAAGGGAAGCCGTTATTGATTTAATCCCACCGCGAATAGAGGTCTAATTAATAAAAAAAATCTCTTAAGGGTTCTTATCTAAAGCAATTACTTATAGTGCATTGTATTAATTTTTGTTTTTTGTTTCAGGTAAGCGACGAATTAAAATCATTATCAGGAACAATGTAAGTTTAATGGTGATGGGTGCTTGATTTCGTGTTTAATATAATAAACTTTCCATATTTTGTAGAGTAAAAAGTTGGTAGTGCCATTTACATTTAACCCGACGTGTCGGTCGCTATGTATTTTATCTCTAAATGCATTTTATTTTAACTTTGTTATACTTTTGAAAAGTTATGCATTTTACCGCATAATTAAATGTAGGCAGCAAGTTCGGAAAGCGCTGTTTTTTATTTTTGTTTTAACAAGCCCTTGTGGGAAACAAGCAGATGTTAAAGAATAATTATCGGCGGCACACGTGGCCTGTAAACATAAATGGGTCGATTATTTTTTTGTTACTTCTTGGAAGATATCGGACTTGTTAGTTAGTAACATAAGTCAATAAGGATGCTGATATTTTTTTTAACCTAATATACTCTTTAATACATAAACAGCTAGCACGTGTATAGTGCCAGCTGTTCTTACTAATTAACCTAACTCTCATGTGTCAAGCAAGGTGTGGTCATGAAATTTATGGCTAAATTACAGCTTTGGGCCAGTTTTCATGTTTTACTCGAAAACTATCAACTAGGGCTTGACACATTACCTCTGAATAAAACTGTATTAAGTTACAAAACAATTATAAATTATATTTTGATATTATGTGAAAGAGAAATTATTAATTAACTTGATATGAATTTAACATTTGTTGATTGCCTTTTTTATATTTATGTTCATTTATAATTATGAAATAAATGTATTCATTTACCTTTCAATTTAAATGAGTTAAATCACAAAGAAAATTGATTTGACTTGAAAAATCATTTTTAATTGAATGTTTACGTCATTAAATAAATACAAGAATATAAAATTAATATTTAATTTAAGAAAATTATGAATGTTCTTTTTTTTTGTTACTTTTGACTGGGTTCTTAAATCATTTTTATGAAAAATAAAACTATTTACTTTGTTTTTTATCACAAATTTATTTGTACGAATACATTACTAGTTTTGGGTCTACTAGAGTCTTCTATAGATGTAATAAGTTAAATGAGTTACATCTGTAGAAGACTCTAGTAGAGTCGAAACTAGTTCTGTATTTGTAAGAATAAATTTATGATTATTCATATCACGTAGTAGAGGTCACAATCATCAATTTTATTGGTCTTTTTTCTCATAACAGAAAACACGCTTACAGGACAATCTGTGAGTGCCTTGAAGTTTGAGACCTTACGGCTCATGTATTTTCCGTTTGGAGATTAAGAAGTTGGAGGTAGTTGAGCTTACTCTCTATAGGCTGTGAGATGAGGTGTGGTGTTACCCATTTTAGTTAAGGTGCGGCTACTTGGTTCATCAGTTGTAGAAGAAGTTTTTTTTGTTTGGCTTGACTAGTTGAGCTAGGTCAAAGTTAAGATGATTTGCGAGATTATCGAAATACTTTTTGGCAAAAGTTTTGATGTGGTGACTCAGCGGGGGTAATCTGAGGTCTGTTTAAATATCTTTGTTTTGGACGTACCATCGAGCTCTTTGGAACATTCGCAGAGTGTTACTTTGAAAGGTTTCAAGGCCATTGACAGTTAGCTGCCGTTTCCTATACTAGGGATGCGTAAGTAAGCATGGGTCTAATGATAGATGTGTAGAGCCGGGTTTTGTTCTGGTTTGACAGGCCACTATTCCGACGCACTATTAGAACAAGTACTTTTTTGCCATTTAGGTTTTATCAAAAATGGACTGCACGTGGAGTTTGTACGTAAGTCAAAGGTAATCCCCAGGTACTTAGCTGTATTGGACCACGGTATGGGAATGTCAGTGTGAAGAGAACAGCTTTGCTTTTTTTTATTTAATTTTGACTTGCCACTTGTCTATCTATTCTTTGAGATCTTTAGTGGCTTTTTGGAACCTTAAAGTGACCTTCTCAGACGACCTTGAAAAATATAGATGTTCTGTATTGTCAGCAAATTGTGTCATTTTGACCCCGTGTTTTGATCTCAAAAGGCATGTCAGCAACGTATAGGTTGAATAGCAGCGAAGCGAAGAGAGAATAGAGCTTTAAGGAACTTCTGCCGTTATTTGCCGTGGGGAAGCGGGGGGGGAGTGATCTTGGAGTTTGTCCAAGACCACCTTCTTAATGACCTACTACTGCCCAGGTGGTGTAGTGGTTAGGTTAGGTTAGGTTAGGTTAGGTTAGGTTAGGTTAGGTTAGGTACTCGACTGCTACACTAGGGGTCTTGAGTTTGAGTCCTTTATCTGGAGGGTCTGTTTTTCTGGTTAAGAAAAAATGTGTTGTGATAAGTACGCTTTTTTTGGATAAGAAGAAATACTTTAGTTGGTACTGCCTCGATGTTGCGTGCAGGTTAAAGAACCCAATAATTTAGGTTGGAATTGAATTTGCGGCAAAATTTCCAAATGTGGTAGTCTTAACCTCTGGCGTGATTACCCCTGCTAGCAGAAATAAATGAACTAACTAACTTCTTAATGACCTTACTTAAGGTGCTAAAAAGACTGATAAGCCGATAGCTTGGGGAAACTTTTGATTTTTTTCTGGTTTTTGGATATTTATCACCAGTCAGCTTTTCCAATCTGTAGGATAAATGGCATTAGCAATGTTGGTGAGCGCCATTATTTCTTTATGCGAGAACGCTTTGACATATATTGTCGGGGCCTGGAGCAGTGCGAGTTTTAAATTGTTTAATAATTTCTCTAATGCAAGAAGGTCGTACGCTTTTCAGCGGCGCGTCGTCGTCAGTAGCTTTCAAGAAATCCTTAACTCTTATTCGCTCCGTATCCCCGGTGTCTGAGGTAGAGCATTGGAGTTTGAGGCTGTGAGCAAATGCCTTGGCCTTTCTCTTGATAGAGTATTGAAGGCCATTTTTGCCGTGAATGACTGGAATGGGATCTTGTTTGTTCTGTAAGACCTTGGAGATCTTTTACATTAGATTGTCATTTTTGTGCAACTTTATGGCTGTGGAGCAAATTTAAAATCTTGTGACCTCTGTGGTCGTGATGCTTCTGCCATAGATTCTTGGCGGCATTTTTTCTGCGGATCAATTCCTTGGTTTTGCGTGATAGTTCAAGTGGATTATCGACACGGACTTGATGAGTCTTAGTTTTTTTGGTGCAAGCCTGCCAATACTCTCTTTCAGAGATCTTGAGAAGGAATTCTAATCCGTATGTGTTACGAATTTTTTTTCCTTTCTAGGTGATCCCTTTTTGTAGAGCTTTTGTATTGCCGACTATTGATGACGTTTATAGTATACTGAAAGTTGACGTTCTTCAGTATTGCTACATCTAGAACGTCCCGATCGGGTTTGTCTGGGCCTACTACTAGCCATCTTTTTTGTTCAAAGCAATCAAACAACGCTTGACTTTTGGCGTTTGTTTTCAAACTGTTCCACGCCGGGAGCTTAGAGTTGAAGTTTCTAGTTATAATTGTGGGGTGGGGATTATCAAGAATTGCATCAAAGTCCGCTGTTTCAATGCGATTTGTTGGTCTGATATATGTTGATGCAATCTTGAATATCCTTACCCACTATTCCATTTGATTTAAGCGAGCGTTTAGGTTCAGAATGAAGTTGGATTTGTTACCAGTTTTCCCTCCCCACTAACCTATCCTAACCTAACCTAACCTAACCTATCCTAATTTAACCTAACTTAACCTTTTCTTTTTTTTTTGCATTTTAGTTTGGACACTTTTTTTTGTGCTTTTGGTTTTTGCCCAGTTTTACATATTTTTGACAAAACATACATAAGAATTACAAAATACATTAACGAGTAGCTACTGCCCCACTCCCCTTCCCGCTTCATTTACACCACACCATAGAGCTAACTCCCTCTCTTCTTTCTCTTTTATACGTAGCATAGACCCTATCATGGTGGCCACAATGTCCCAATTGTACTCCGAAGACAGCATTACTACCACTATGTTATCCGGGTTTAAGCTCTCTCCCATCAGTTTCACTCTTGCTCTTTTACTCGTCTCCAACCATCTCTCGCAATGGAACACGGTGTCCTCAACCGTATCTTTTTGCCCATAGTACAGACATTCATCAGTTTCAATCAATTTTATCCAATGTAGGTACGCCCTGAAACAACCATGTCCCGTTAGTACCTGCGTGAGATAGTAGTTTATCTCACCATGGCCCCGACCCACCCAACGCTTCACGACTGCGATGAGCCGTCTGGACCATGTCGGTTTACTACTACCTCCACTTGACACGCATTCTTCCCAACTCTTCTGCCATTCTTCCCACATCCATTCTTCCGTTTCACACTTAGTAAGGCGACCCTCCCAGACCGCCGTCTTCACTTGCACTACAAGATCCAACGGCTTCGTGCCTGCCACGACCAGAAGGCCCGCCGTCGGCGCTGTCCTGTATGCGCTGCAAACTCTCTGGCAACACCTCCTCTGAGTCCGCAGAACTATTTCCCTGTGCCTTTTGTTGTTGCACACGGCATCCCCCCATATTTCGGCCCCATAGAGCACTATGGAGGAGACTACCGAGCACATCAGGCGCCTGGTGGAAGATTTTGCTCCCACCAGGTTTCGCATTAGCCCTGCTAAGGACCGAGCCGCCTTCTCCGCTTTCTCACAATTCTCACACACTTCTCTTACATGCACACCCCACTCTAAGTTTGTGCTCAACGTAACCCCCAAGTATTTTACGCTCTTTTTAGACCTGACGGTAATCCCCGAGACGGTCATTTCCACTTGCGGTACTCTTCTTGGGCAGGAGAGCACCACAAGTTCCGTCTTTTCTGGGGCCAGTTCCAACCCCAGCTCTGTAACCTAACTTAACCTAACCTAATTTAACCTAACCTAACCCCACTACTAATGAATTTGATTCAAGCGAGCGTTTAGGCTCAGAATAAAGTTGGATTAGGCGGGCCGGACAAGGTTTGCGACAATAGTTGCCACGTAGAATATTGATACTTGGTGTGGTTTGGTAGCGGTTTTAACATCGCCAACACCAGAGTTCAATAATTTTTTTTCATGGTTTGAGACTTTTCCATGATTGGCCATGGAGGTATGTGAAAAGGTATTATATCCCCTAGGGTTTGGGGCTTCTTCGTGGGTGGCCATGGAGGTATGTCGTTGATAATTACCGTTCCGTGTCGGTATGGTTCCAATACGGCGGTTGAGGGCTGGGAGTGGAGCTAGTGCTCCCGGTGTCGTCGAAGTGAACGTGGAGGTTTGGTTAGCATAGACCTGGGGCGGAACGGGGGTTTGTCATGATGTGGTATCTGTCGGGAGCGTATAGTGTATCGTAAAAAAAGTCCTGGGTCGTAGCGTAGGTCGGCATCATCTCCATAGAGTGTCCGTGGGGCATAGCGAGGATTGTTATTGGGGTTCCAGTAGAGTCTTCCGTGGTCGTAGCAAAGGTTGGCATGAAGTAGTTATAGTAAGGAAGTTTGTTGGAGTAGCGTCTCATATCTAGCGTTCAGGATTATTGTGACGGTTTAATTCCAGTCAAGAGTAACGAGAAGTTGCGTAGGTATTAATCAACTGACCGGAATTTCTTAAACGTTTTTCTTTTATACTTGCGCCTTGCTCCCTCTTGGTTGACGCAGGTTCCGAGATAGGCGTGTGTTACGGCAAGTGGCGCCGTCTGGTGGCCGTAACAGATTGGAAATTGGTTAGTATAGGTCCGCACGGACCGCATACTAAACACGAGTTGAAAAGACTGATGTCGATTTAAGGGCGCGATTAACCTGAAGTTTTAATGGGGCGTCCTCATTGGACTTTAGAACTAATCAATAAACGAAGCAATAGCTTATTCTACTGCTACTATTCTGCAACTATCCTATCCACACAGATGAATCCAGAAGCATGGCTTAGTAATAATAGAAGAAAAGGTACGGCAGACAAATGACTAGTAGGAGGGTTTATACCAGTCAGACTAAACCTTTGCCGGAAGCAGTTTTGCAGAAGTTCTTCTGAACTTTTGTACTAAAAATTATTGTGCAATACTAAACTATGTCTGCAACACAAAACGACTACAAAACTTTAACGATGACCCAAGCTATGGAAGAGCTACAGAAAATTTTAGACTCGACTTGCACATTAACAAACGCGTTGGGAGAGGAAGCGGTTTACAACAGCACTAACCGCTTTTAGAGTTGCAATTCAGGACGACCATTCCTTGGTTTTTGAACATAAGGGGACATAATCAACTAACCCGCGAGGATTTCCGGTGTCACTGCACATTTTGGCACTGGGAAACACTATTACAAACACCTTAAGGCTCTTCCATACCTTGAAGACATTCATGAAGCTGCCTACGAACCGGTGAACACATTCAATAAAACAAAAACACAAATAAATATTTTCTGCTTATTAAAACGGGACCTATTGGCTTGGTTGGGTATTGATTGCATAATAAGCAAGCGCTTTATTACTGAGCTATTTTAATGTACTTGTTAGGTATATTAAACTCACTATTTTTGGGGTGTTTTATCTTTAACAGATTGTTTTTTAAGGTTTATAAGACGGTAACAAATCAACATTATCATGGTCATTCAGAATTAATTAGAGGATGATTAGTGTAGCAACGCACGGACCGCATACAAAACACCGGTCAAGAGAATTGTTGTGAAGTTAGTCTCAAACAGTGAGTGCGTATGAAAGAGAGTAGCTTTCTGTTTTGTTTGCGATCTCAACGATCTTTCCGGCAAACGAACGATTAGCGAAAAGGAATGTCGTGGTTTGTTTGCTTCAAAGATAGTGATATCAGCTTAGACAAGTTAAGAAGGGATTGATTTTTGGGTTTTGATGACCAGTTCTTTTTGGCAGCTGCGGAAGATGACAAAAGTTACATTATCTGAGAAATTTATCACTTATAAGTCTTTGATTGTTTGTTATCTCAGAAAACTTGGCAAGGTGTAGAAGTTGTCCGAATTGTGAGTTTTTAGGCAAACTCAAAACTAAGTCTAAATTTTTACTATTTTGTTTCAAAATAAGAGCAAAACCCAAAAACAGTGGAGCAAGCCTACTTTTTAGTAACCTGGATGTTCTTTTGAACAAAATCGATTTGTAACTAGTATCCACCTGGCACACAACGAGATGTACAGAGAATTTAATTTTTTTATTAAACATAGTACTTAGCATTGAAGTGGTAACTTAATTATGCCACAAACGTAGAAGAAGTAATCACAAAGGTGCTTCTAAATGTACAATTTTTGAAAAGGTATGGAAAATGAGTTTTTTTGGGCGATTACTTGGTTAGTTTTTGGATTGGTTTAGAATCTCTATTATCTATTGCACGCAGATTTTTTCAGATTATTTTTAACACAAACACCAAAACTGCTTGCAAGCCCTGCTATTTAGAACTCAAAAATCTAAACTATACTTTTTAAGCTATTTGCAGGAGACGTGTTTATAACAAGGTTTCTTGGTGATAGAAGAGCTGTGCTTTGTGAATCGTTTTTAAATTTATCTGATTTTATTTGACTATTTAGTTAAGTTGGGATTGAACATAAGATTGTTTGCATGATAAGCAAGCGCTTTACCACTGAGCTACCTCAATGTATTTGTATAATTAACTTCCATTTTTTAAAATGTGTGAAGGTCATTATTGAGTCACATGCCCTAGCAACTAGTTTAGGCTCGACTAGAGTCTTCTACAGACGTTTCGTTTTATTATTTTAAACATGAATTGTCACGTAGTAGAGGTCACAATCATTAATTATATTATCTATTATACTTTTTATGTACAAAAGTTTGAAACAATTATAGGCAATTGTTAACTGGTTCCTATTTTTAGTCATTTAATTTATGTCAATCTTATATATTTTAATTAATTGCTAATATTTGTATTTCATTTTCTCTAATGTCCTATCTGACAAAGAACCAACAGCTTAGTAGTGGATTTACGGATGAAGAGTAAGATTTTATTTGTCCAATTAGGGAATTGAATTTGGACCTCTAGTTTTTTTCTTTTAATTTGGTTTATATACATAATAATACGAATCTTTAAGTTAACAATTCTATAATTGGACTTAACACAGTTTTATACCGAGAATTATAATAATATAATAACCTTACTGAAACAAAGTAATTTAATTTTAATTTAAATTGACTTGCAAATTTGCTGACACAAAATAAGAGATTTTAATCTATATACTTATCAGCTTCTTTATTTACTTGTTAGATTATGACGTGGGTTGTTATTAAGGCAAGAAACTTAATGAAAGCAGTAATTATAATTAAATGATATTGATTAAGTATTCATAAATGTATGCATGTCCGGTAAACTAATCTAGCTTTAATAACTATTATCAAACCGTAATAATAATATAAATATTATTTATTAGACGTGCAGATAGGAAAATAAATCTATATTATCATTCTTGTTTTTGTCGGCATTGATATAAAATGCTATTTAACGACCACGTCGTAAATGTATTTATTACTTATTTTTTAATAGTTGCAGCTATAAATTAAAATATATAGAAAAATCAACCACGAAAATATAGAGCAAAAATTTGTCTAGAACATAATTTTAATGATATTTTTATAACTCCGTCGTTAACTAACATCTGTCAAGTTATCCCTTTTTTAATAGTCAAAGTTAATAAGGATTGTTAGATATATATTTTAATTAATTGCTTTTATCGATTTATTTTTTATAAATTTAGGGTGGATTTAATTGTCAAACTAAATCAGATTAATATGAATGTCCGTTTCATCCTTTAAAATAAATTTGGGTCATATTTTAGAACTAGAAATGTGCGTATTAAAATATATCTAAAGTGGCCGGATCCTTTTAAAACCCACGAATGCGTAACGTTCAACAATTTCTCAATTTTATAGCTTTCCATCCCTTGTTTTGTCCAAGCATGTACAATCCCTTTGGCGGCAATTCTTAACCCACGAACTGTAGAACATATGTTGTTCTACCAAGATGTTTACCAGCCTCACCCCATTTTCCTCATTGTCCGAGCTACTAGATCCTTGTTGTTATAAACGGCCTATGTCTTTACAACCGCATCTTGTTAAAATAACTTTACCAACTAACGGCCGAAATTATATGATGAATGGTCAGGCACAGCCGGCATCAAAGTACAACCAATATATACTACTAATCCAGCAATTAATTATAATATATTGTTTCAAAATATTTACTAAAAGGGATGTAATAATCCAAGAGGTGCACGTAAATAGAGTTGAGCACAGTGCACCTCAAAATGGCGTCTGTGTGCCACTAATGGTGCGTTCTCTGCCATAAAGCACGCTTAATGGGAAGAAAAGCCTTCAATAAAACCGTATTTCTTTGAAACATAGCTTTAAAGTATAATTTACTCCAGAAGCTTTATACTACAGCTACAATTTGACTAAAATAAGTAATACATTCAACTTATTTTTCCTAATTCAATCAAATCACTTACACTAATTAATTTTCTTAATTAAATTATAGCATCAATCCATTACTCTGATTATGTAATATAATTCAAATCAATAGTTGTTTCACATCGAATCGTATGTATAAAAGCAATTCAACAAATCTCAATAAAGATTATTCTCTATCTTTGCAACTGTTATGCATTTGAATTCAACAAATAATAGTGTGATTTAGCACTCGATGTAGTGTTTTACGATTCAGTCGTTAACTGACATACTTTGTTGAATAAAATTCTATATTCTTTATAAACTAGCTACCTGAAATAGTTTTTTATTTATGAGAGTTGGTATTTAATTAGAGCTAAAGTTATTTGTTTTTTGTTTGAAAAATATTTTTTTGTTAAAGTTTCTAAAGTATTTATGATCAAGGAATTAAACGTTATAACGCCCTCAGGCAGCTAACAAACATGATAATTTTTTGAGTTAGTAGGGAAATCTTTCTAAAGACTTGCTTTCTGTCGGATTTACTCTCACAAACGCCGAATGAATGCCGGAAGTTTGCTCACATTATTTTGCGGCTTCAACCTTCTTATCTAACAGTAACTAACTAAATAGTGCGTTGCGTAGGTTTTTGTGGAGATTTTGTACCACGTCTATGTCTGGGCTTTAAACTTCGAGTATCAGTCTGATGAATTAGCCATCTAGTTGGCTTGAAGTTTTTTTTTTCCTTGTTACTTGCTTGGGCTAAGCGGAATAATAGCAAATTTTTAGCGGATAGTTTTGCGTTTTGCGCATATTCCATAGTAGAAGTGCTCTTTGGTGGAGCAGAAGTCAGCTTTGAACAGAGGGTGGTTTTACTGTTGCGGTTTGCTTCAGTTTGTAGTAAACTGAGCAGCTCTTCTAACTAGTGGTATGCTGCTTACCGCACGTAGCACATGCAGTTACATGGTCGGACATCTTCTTAGTTTTGCATTCGGAGTTTGGATGAGTTTTGGCGCATTTGATGAGATTGGCAATTGTGCTATTTCGGCAGTCTTGCGTTTGTGTTCTACAGTGACTCGGAGCCCGTATATTTAGATACAGGATCTCTCTATTTTTAGTTTCTAGAGGAAGCTGAACGTACAGCATTGGACAAATTCTTTTGTCCTTTCTCATGCGTGTTACTGAAGTTGGATTATACTACAGAGCAATGAGCTCATCAGCCTTGATGCGGTTGAGAATGTTTTACTTAAGGTATTTTCAGCCTACTTCATATGTGTAGTTTTTAGAGCGGCTTGTGCCAGCATCTTCTATGGATGCTGACGGATTTGAAAAGCTTGTTGGAGGAGTTAAAGAGCTGATTGTTGGATTAAAGTTGGATTATACCACAGAGCGGTGAGATCTGTCTGCACATCAGTCTTGATGCAGTTGAGATTATTTTAAATGACGCACTTAGGGTTTTTTTAGCCCACTTGATATGTGAAGTCCTTAGGGCGGCTTGCACCTTCTGTAGATTTGGAAAGCTTGTTAAAAGACCTAAGAAGCTGGTTGTTGGACCGGAGCTGGATTATACTACAGAGCGATGAGACCTGTCTGCACATCAGCCTTGATGCAGTCGAGAATATTTTAAATAAAGCACTTGAGGTCTTTTTAGCCTACTTGATATGTGTAGACCTTAGGGCAGTTTGTGCCAGTATTTTCTGTGGGTGCTGACGAATTTGGAAAGCTTGTTGGAAGATCTAAGGAGCTGGTTGTTGGACCGGAGTTGGTTGATTGGGTTTTAACGACCGCCCGGTGCAAAAGCTCTTTGGCTTATGGCTTTGATAGTGCTAAAGCCATCTGATTTAATGGGTTAACTGATGGCTTGTTTGATAAATTAACTGAAAAGGATTTACCAGATTCCTTTTTTAGTTTCTTTGTTTCTTTTTTTGGAGCCCATGGGCTGTTTTGTAAGACTTTTTGTTTGGCGGCAGGTCTATTGAGGAAGGCTTTGGGTTGTAGTTGCTGCAAATAACAGCTTTTTTGGGGGTTTCTTAGGGAGCAGCTGTGTAGTTTCCTTTTGGTGTGGACTGCTCTGGTCGGCTATTATTAGTCAACTCTTGTTGCTTGCTGGTTCTTCTGTTATTGTTGCTTACAAACATGACAAAATGACAGTCAGATGTCGTTAAGTGAAGAGGGAGGTAAGGAGTAATGATTATTGGGCAGGTGATTTGATATGAGATTTCCATTCACCCGCCTAAATTGCGTTCTTTTAGCTAACGAACAATTCAGAATGATTGAAATATGTCATTAAGTTTGAAGAATGAGATGGCAATTTAATCACATTAATGACAGATTGTGGCAAGTTTATAACATTTATGACGTTTATTGATAATTTAAGAACGTTTTCGGACAGTTCTGGAACATTTTATGATATTTTATGAGAAATTTATCACATTAGTCACATTTTTGCAATATTTATGATACTTAGTGATAGTTCAGGAACGTTTTGTGACAGTCTCTGACGTTTTATGATAGTACAAGACTGTTTAGGATAAATTTGTCACTTTAATGACAGGTTATAACAAGTTTATAAAATTTATGACATTTAGTGATAGTTCTGTGGTATTTAAAATACTTAGTGATACTTTAAAAACGTTTTGTGAGAGGTTTCTGATATTTGATGACAGTACGTAATAATTTAGGACAAATTTGTCACTTTAATGACGGATTATGACAAGTTTAAAACATTTATGACATTCAGTGATAGTTCTGTGGTATTCATGATAGTGATACTTCAAGAACGTTTTGTGAAAGTTTTATGACATTTGATGACATTGAGTGATAGTTTGTAACATTTATGACAATTTTGCAAGATTTATAACATTTAGTGACAGTTTAGGAACGTTTTAAGACAAATTTGTCATTTTAATGATAGGTTATGGCAAGTTTGCAACATTTATAACATTTAGTGACAATTCTGTGATATTTATGATACTTAATGAAACTTCAAAAATGTTTTGTGAGAGTTTTCTGATATTTGATGACATTGCATGATAGTTTATGACAAATTTGTCACTTTAATGACAGTTTGTGGAAAGTTTGTAACATTTATGACACAAAGTGACAATTTAAAAACTTTTTGTGACAATTTTGTGATATATATGACACTTAGTGACACTTTAAGAGCGTTTTGTGACAGTTTTTTGATATTTGATGACAACACGTGATAGTTTATTACAAATTTGTCACTTTAATGACAGTTTGTAACATTTATGACATTTTTGCAACATTTATCACACTTATTGACATGTCGTTTTGTGACAGTTTTCTGACATTTGATGACAGTACGTAATAGTTTAGGACAAATTTGTTATTTTAATGACAGGTTATGGCAAGATTGTAACAATGATAACATTTAGTGACAGTTTTGTGATATTTATGATACTTAGTGATACTTTAAGAACGTTTTGTTAGAGTTTTTACCATTTAATAACATGCGTGATAGTTAATAACAAATTTGTTACTTTAATGACAGTTTTTGGCAAGTTTGTAATATTTATGAAACTTACTAACATTTTAAAAACGTTTTGTGATATCTATGATATTTAATGACAGTTCAGGAACGTTTTGTGACAGTTCTTTGACATTTGATGACGTTGCGTGATAGTTTATAACAAATTTGTCACTTTATTGACAGTTTATGGCAAGTTTGTAACATTTATGACACTTAGTGACAATTTAAGAACTTTTTGTGGCAGTTTTGTGATATTTATGATATTTAGTGACACTTCAAGAATGTTTTATGGCAGTTCTTTGACATTTGATGACAGCACGTGATGGTTTATTACAAATTTATTACTTTAATGACAGTTTTTGGCAAGATTGTAACATTTATGACATTTAATGATAGTTCAAGAACTTTTTGTGGCAGTTTTGTGATATTTATTTACTTTGTGACACTTCAAAAACGTTTTAGGGCAGTTTTTTTGACATTTAATGAGAACATGTGAGAGTTTTTGACAAATTTGTTGTGCTTACTGACATTTCAAGAACGTTTTGTGACAGTTTTGTGATATTTATGATTTTTAGTGATAGTTTAGGAACGTTTTGTGACAGTTTTCTAACATTTGATGACGGCACGTGATTGTTTAATACAAATGTGTCACTTTAATGACAGTTTGTAACATTTATGACACTGAGTGATAGTTCAGGAACTTTTTGTGGCAGTTCTTTGACATTTGATGAGAGTATGTGGCAAGTTTGTAACATTTATGACATTAACTGACATTTTAAGAACGTTTTGTGACATTTATGATATCTAGTGACAGTTCAGGAAAGTTTTGTGACTGTTTTCTGACATTTGATGACGACAGGTGTTTGTTTTTTACAAATTTGTCACTTTAATGACAGTTTGACAATTTGTGGCGCAATTTCGTAACATTTGTGACACTTAGTGATAGTTTAGGAACGTTTTGTGACAGTTTTCTGACATTCGATGACAGTATGTGTTAGTTTATGACAAATTTGTTACTTTAATGACAGTTTATGGCAAGTTTGTAACATTTATGACACATATTGACATTTCAAAAACGTTTTGTGGCAGTTCTGTGATATTTATGATTTTTAGTGACAGTTTAGAAACGTTTTGTGACAGGTTTTTGATATTTGATGACAGCACGTGATAGTTTAATACAAATTTGTCACTTTGATGAGAGTTTGTAGCAAGTTTGTATTATTTATGACATTTTTACAGCATTTATAACACTTAGTGATAGTTTAGAAACGGTTTGTGACAGTTTTCTGAAATTTGATGACAATACGTAATAGTTTATGACAAATTTGTCACTTTAATGATAGGTTTTTTTATGTTTGTAACGTTATACATTTTGTAACAGTTTTGTGATATTTATGATACTTAGTGATACTTTAAGTACGTTTTGTGAAAGTTTTTTTGATATTTGATGTCAATGCGTCGTAGTTTATGAAAAATTTGTCACTTTACTGACAGTTTGTAGCAAGTTTGTAACATTTATTACGCTTAGTGATTATTTAAATAAAAAATGTGGCAGTTTTGTGATATTTAAAACACTTAGTGACAGTTTAGGAACGATTTGTGACACTTTTCTGACATTTGATGACAATACGTAATAGTTTAAGACAAATTGGTCAATGACAGGTTATGCCAAGTTTGTAACATTTATGACTTTTAGTGACAGTTTTGTGATATGATACTTAGTGATACTTCAACAACGTTTTGTTAGTGTTTTTTGACATTTGATGACATTGCGTGATAGTTTATGACAATTTATCACTTTAATGACAGTTGGGGCAAGTTTGTAACATTTATGACATTTTTGCCACATTTATAACACTTAGTGACAGTTTAGAAACGTTTTGTAACGTTTTTTGACGTTTTCTAACATTTGATACGTAATAGTTTAGGACAAATTTGTTGCTCAAATGACAGGTTATGGCAAGTTTGTAACATTTATGATGTTTAGTGACAGTTTTGTGATATTTATGATACTTAGTGATACATTAAGAACGTTTTGTGAGAATTTTTTGACAATTGATGACATTGTGTGTTAGCTTATGACAAATTTGTCACTTTAATGACAGTTTATAGCAAGTTTGTAACATTTATGACACTTACTGACATTTTAAAAACGATTTGTGATATCTATGATACTTAATGACAGTTTAGGAACGTTTTGTGACAGTTCTTTGACATTTGATGACATTGCGTGATAGTTTATAACATATTTGTCACTTTAATGACAGTTTATGACAAGTTTGTAGTATTTATGACACATAGTGACAATTCAAGAACTTTTTGTGGCAGTTCTAAGATATTTATGATACTAAGTGACACTTCAAGAACGTTTTATGGCAGTTCGTTGACATTTGATGACTGCGCGTGATAGTTTATTACAAATTTATTACTTTAATGACAGTTTTTGGCAAGTTTGGAACATTTATGACACTTTGTGACAATTCAAGAATTTTTTGTGACAGTTTTGTGATATTTATGAAACTTAGTGACACTTCAAGAACTTTTTATGGCAGTTCTTTGACATTTGATGACAGCACGTGATAGTTTATTACAAATTTATTACTTTAATGACAGATTTGGCAAGTTTGTAACATTTATTACACTAAATGACAATTTAAGAACCTTTTGTGGCAGTTCTGTGATATTTATGATACTTAGTGACACATCAAGAACGTTTTATGGCAGTTCTTCGACATTTGATGACAGCACGTGATAGTTTATTACAAATTTATTACTTTAATGACAGTTTATGGCAAGTTTGTAATATTTATGACACTTAGTGACAATTCAAGAACTTTTTGTGGCAGTTCTGTGATATTTATGATACTAAGTGACACTTCAAGAACGTTTTATGGCAGTTCGTTAACATTTGATGACAGCGCGTGATAGTTTATTACAAATTTATTACTTTAATGACAGTTTTTGGCAAGTTTGTAAAATTTATGACGCTTAGTGACAATTCAAGAACCTTTTGCGGCAGTTCTGTGATATTTATGATACTTAGTGACACTTTAAGAATGTTTTATAGCAGTTCTTTGACATTTGATAACAGCACGTAATAGTTTATTACAAATTTATGATTTTAATGACAGTTTTTGACAAGTTTGTAACATTTATGACACTTAGTGACAATTCAAGATTTTTTTATGGCAGTTCTGTGATATTTATGATGCTTAGTGACATTTCAAGAACGTTTTAGGGCAGTTCTTTGACATTTGATGACAGCACGTGATAGTTTATCACAAATTTATTACTTTAATGACAGTTTTTGGCAAGTTTGTAACATTTAAGACATATAGTGACATTCAAGAACTTTTTGTGGCAGTTCTGTGATATTTATGATACTTAGTGACACTTCAAGAACGTTTTAGGGCAGTTTTTTGACATTTTATGAGAACATGTGAGAGTTTATGACAAATTTGTTGTGCTTACTGACATTCCAAGAACGTTTTGTGACAGTTTTGTGATATTTATGGTTTTTAGTGATAGTTTAGGAACGTTTTGTGACAGTTTTCTAACATTTGATGACGGCACGTGATTGTTTAATACAAATGTGTCACTTTAATGACAGTTTGTAACATTTATGACACCTAGTGATAGTTCAGGAACGTTTTGTGACAGATCTTTGACATTTGATGAGAGTATGTGGCAAGTTTGTAACATTTATGACGTTTACTGACATTTTAAGAACGTTTTGTGACATTTATGCTATCTAGTGACAGTTCAGGAAAGTTTTGTGACTGTTTTCTGACATTTGATGACGGCACGTGATTGTTTTTTACAAATTTGCCACTTTAATGACAGTTTGACAATTTGTGGCGCAAGTTTGTAACATTTGTGACACTTAGTGATAGTTTAGGAACGTTTTGTGACAGTTTTCTGACATGTGATGACAGTACGTAATAGTTTATGACAAATTTGTTACTTTAATGACAGTTTATGGCAAGTTTGTAACATTTATAACACTTATTGACATTTCAAGAACGTTTTGGGGTAGTTCTGTGATATTTATGATTTTTAGTGACAGTTTAGAAACGTTTTGTGACAGATTTTTGATATTTGATGACAGCACGTGATAGTTTATTACAAATTTGTCACTTTAATGAGAGTTTGTGGCAAGTTTGTATTATTTATGACATTTTTACAATATTTATAACACTTAGTGACAGTTTAGAAACGGTTTGTGACAGTTTTCTGACATTTGATGACAGTACGTAATAGTTTAGGACAAATTTGTCACTTTAATGATAGGTTATTTTATGTTTGTAACGTTTTTAACATTTTGTGACAGTTTTGTGATATTTATAATACTTAGTGATACTTTAAGTACGTTTTGTGAAAGTTTTTTTGATATTTGATGTCAATGCGTCGTAGTTTATAAAAAATTTGTCACTTTACTGACAGTTTGTGGCAAGTTTGTAACATTTTTTACGCTTAGTGATTATTTAAAAAAAAATGTGGCAGTTTTGTGATATTTAAAACACTTAGTGACAGTTTAGGAACGTTTTGTGACACTTTTCTGACATTTGATGACAATACGTAATAGTTTAAGACAAATTGGTCAATTTAATGACAGGTTATGCCAAGTTTGTAACATTTATGACTTTTAGTGACAGTTTTTTGACATTTGATGACATTGCGTGATAGTTTATGACAATTTATCACTTTAATGACAGTTTGGGGAAGTTTATGACATTTTTGCAACATTTATAACATTTAGTGACAGTTTAGAAACGTTTTGTAACGTTTTCTGACATTTGATGACAGTACGTAATAGTTTAGGACAAATTTGTTGCTCAAATGACAGGTTATGGCAAATTTGTAACATTTATGATGTTTAGTGACAGTTTTGTGATATTTATGATACTTAGTGATACTTTAAGAACGTTTTGTGAGAATTTTTTGACAATTGATGACATTGTGTGCTAGCTTATGACAAATTTGTCACTTTAATGACAGTTTGTGGCAAGTTTGTAACATTTATGACACATAGTGACAATTCAATAACTTTTTGCGGCAGTTCTGTGGTATTTAAGACACTTAGTGACATTTGAAGAACGTTTTAGGGCAGTTTTTTGACATTTGATGAGAACATGTGAGAGTTTATGACAAATTTGTTACTTTAATGACAGTTTATAACAAATTTGTAATATTTATGACAGTTAGTGACAATTTAAGAATGTTTTGTGTCAGTTTTGTAATGTTTGTAATTTTTAGTGTCAGTTCAGGAACATTTTGTGACAGTACTCTGACAGTTGATGACAGTATGTGAAAATTTATAACAAATTTGTCACTTTAATGACAGTTTTTGGAAAGTTTGTAACATTTATGATTTTGTGATAGTTTTGTGATATTTATGATTTTTAGTGATAGTTCAGGAACGTTTTGTGACAGTTTTCTGACATTTCATGATGGCACGTGATTGTTTATTACAAATTTGTCACTTTAATGACAGTTTGTAACATTTATGACTATAAGTGATAGTTTATGAACGTTTTGTCACAGTTTTTTGACATTTGATGAGAGTATGTGATAATTTGTTACTTTATTGATAGTTTATGGCAAGTTTATAAAATTTATGACATTTACTGACGTTTCACGAACGTTGTTGGCAGTTTTGAGACATTTATAATTTTTAGTGACAGTTCAGAAACGTTTTGTTACAGTTCTCTGACATTTGATGAGATTATGTGATAGTTTATTACAAATTTGTCATTTCAATGATTGTTTATGGCAAGTTTGTAACATTTATAACACTTGATCATACTTCAAGAACGTTTTGTTAGAGTTTTCTGACTTTTAATGACATTGCGTTATAGTTTATGACAAAATTGTCACTTTACTGACAATTTGTGGCAAGTTTGTAACATTTTTTCAGTATTTAGGACACTTAGTGACAGTTTATGAACGTATTGTGTAAGTTTTCTGTCGTTTGATGACAAATTTCTTACTTTAATGACAGGTTATAGCAAGTGTGTAGCATTTTAGACATTTAGAGATAGTTCTGTGATATTTATGATACTTAGTGATACTTCAAGAACGTTTTGTGAGAATTTTTTTGACCTTTTATGACATTGCGTAATAGTTTATGACAAATTTGTCACTTTAATGACAGTTTGGGGCAAGTTTGTAACATTTATGACAATTTTTCGACATTTATAACACTTAGTGACAGTTTAGGAACGTTTTATGACAGTTTTCTGACATTTGATGACAGTACGTAATAGTTTAGAACAAATTTGTTGCTTAAATGACAGGTTATGGCAAGTTTGTAGCATTTATGATATTTAGTGACAGTTCTGTGATATTTAGTGATACTTTAAAAACGTTTTGTGATATTTTTCTGATAATTGATGACATTGTGTGTTAGCTTATGACAAATTTGTCACTTTAATGACAGTTTGTGGCAAGTTTGTAAAATTTATGACACTTACTGATAGTTTTAGAACGTTTTTTTAGCAGATTTGTAATATTTATGATACTGAGTAATACTTCAAGAACGTTTTGTGAGAGTTTTCTGACATTGCGTGATAGGTTTTGACAAATTTGTCACTTTAATGACAGTTTATGGCAGGATTGTAACATTTTTGACGCTTAGTGACAGTTTGTAGCAGTATTGTGATATTTTGACACTTAGTGACACTTCAAGAACGTTTTGTAGCAGTTTTTTGACATTTAATAACAGTACGTAAAAGTTTAGAACAAATTTGTCAATTTAATAACAGGTTATGGCAAGTTTTTAACATTTATGACTTTTAGTGACAGTTTTGTGATATTTATGAAACTTAGTGATATTTCAAGAACGTTTTGTGAAAAGTTTTTGACTTTTGATGACTTTGCGTGGTAGTTTATGACAAATGTGTCACTTTAATAGCAGTTTATGGCAAGTTTGTAAAATTTATGAAACTTAGTACCAATTCAAAAATTTTTGTGGCAGTTTTGTGATATTTATGACACTTAGTGACACTTCAAGAACGTTTTGTGATATTTTTCTGACATTTTATGACATTGCGTGATAGTTTATGACAAATTTATTACTTTAATGACAGTTTGTGGCAAGTTAGCAACATTTATGACACTACGTAACAATTTAAGAACGTTTAGTGGCAAATTTGTGATATTTATGATACTTAATGACAGTTCAAGAACTTTTTGTGACAGTTCTCTGACATTTGATGACAGTATGTGATAGTTTATGATGAATTTGTTACATTAATGACAGTTTATGGCAAGTTTGTGACATTTATGACAGTTAGTGACAATTGAAGAACCTTTTGTGGCAGTTCTCTGATATGTATGAAATTTAGTGACACTTCAAGAACGTTTTGTGACAGTTTTCTGACGTTTGATGACAGTATGTGATAGTTTATGATGAACTTGTTACATTAATGACAGTTTATGGCAAGTGTGTAACATTTATAACACTTACTGATATTTCAAGAACGTTTTGTGGCAGTTTTGTGGTATTTATAATTTTTAGTGACAGTTCAGGAACGTTTTCTGACAGCTCTTTGACATTTGATGACGGCACGTGATTGTTTACTCTAAATTTGTCACTTTAATGACAGTTTGTGGCAAGTTTGTAACATTTATGACATTTTGTGACACTTCAAGAACGTTTTGTGATAGTTCTCTGACAATTGTGCTGTCATCAATTGTCAGAGAACTAATAATAACAGTTTATTACAAACTTGTTAATTTAGTGACAGTTTTAGGCAAGTTTGTAACATTTATGATACTTAGTGACAATTCAAAAACGTTTTGTGGCAGTTATGTGATAATTATAATACTTAGTGACAGTTTAGGAGCGTTTTGTGACAGTTCTCTAACATTTGATGACGGTATGTGATACTTTATGACAAATTTGTCACTTTAATGACAGTTTATGGCAAGTTTGTAACAGTTATGACTCTTAGTGACAATTTTAGAACATTTTTTAGCAGATTTGTAATATTTATGATTCTTTATCATACTTCAAGAACGTCTTGTTAGAGTTTTCTGATGACATTGCGTAATAGTTTATGACAAATTTGTCACTTTAATGAAAGTTCATGGCAGGTTTTTTAACATTTCTGAGGCTTTGTGACAATTTAAAAGCTTTTCGTGGCAGTTTTGTGACACTTCAAGAACGTATTATGGCAGTTTTTTGACATTTGATAACAGTACGTAATAGTTTAGGACAAATTTGTCAATTTTATAACAGGTTATGGTAAGTTTTTAACATTTATGACATTTAGTGACAGTTCTGTGATATTTATGATACTTAGTGATACTTTAAGATTGTTCTGTGAGAGTTTTTTGACTTTTGATGACTTTTCGTGGTTTGGTTTGTAATATTTATGACACTTAGAACTAATTCAAAAACTTGTTGTGGCAGTTTTGTGATATTTATGACACTTAGTGACACTTCAAGAACGTTCTGTGACATTTTATGACATTGCGTGATAGTTTATGACAAATTTATCACTTTAATGACAGTTTGTGGCAAGATTTTATCATTTATGACATTTTGTGACAATTTAAAAACGTTTTGTGACAGTTCTATGATATTTATGATTTTTAGTGACAGTTAACGAACGTTTTGTGACACTTCTCTGACTTTTGATGACAGTATGGGATAGTTTATAATAAATTTGTCACTTCAATGACAGTTTATGGCAAGTTTGTAACATTTCTGAGGCTTAGTGACAATTTAAAAGTTTTTTGTGGCAGTTCCGTGATATTTGATGAAATTTAATGACAGTTTTTGGCAAGTTTGTAACATTTAGGGCCGGTTTATTCATCTGTTTGGTAAGTTATTGATTAGTTACGTGTTCAATAAACTTATGGGTTTTTTTGGTAGACATTTTTTTTGTGTAATATGTTTTTAATATATAATATTAAATTTAATTATGGTTTTTAATTAAAATTAAAATATTAACTCTAAATAAATATAAATATTTAAATTAAAATATCCGGAAATATGAAATAATATTTACAAAGCTATAAATGTTTTGATATAAATTCTATTTTCAACTCAAACTTCTCTAATTTAGTACGATTGTAGTCAACATCCGTGGGCGAGGGGCATGTTTACAGTACTTTGCTATGAATGGCCGAGCATATTAACACGACATTTATAACCCAATAACAAACGGTTACCAATAAATATAACATTTCCATCGCAGGGGTTGATTATGAATTTGAATCGCCTCAATGAAATTAAATTAACTTAGCGACTTGGATTATAATTGATGTCTATAGACGGTTAAATATTTAGATTAATTGAGAAAATCATATTAAATTTTAATATATGGATTCTTTACTGACTTCCTAGTTTAATTTTATTAATCAAAACAAGGAAATCATTTTGTTAGCTTCCGTAAATTCCGGAGCGGTGTTGTAATTAATTGATTAATTTAATTAACTTAATTACATTCTTTATTCATAACTGTTGTATATAAACTTATTAAATTGTTTTATTTATTCAAATTGTACATTCATTTATCAATTCTAAGAAATTAGTCAACATAGTTTTGGTATAATATTGATTAATTAATTAATTAGTCATTATAAATTTATTTATAAATAAGTAGTTGGTCACGACTGTTTGTTAATCATCAATCATGTTATTTATTGTTGAAAAAAAATTTTTTTTTTTTTAATGTATGGATTATAATTTAAAAACCGAATTAACGATTAGACAATAAAATTCAACACTTTAAATGCCGGATTTACTCTTTTAAAGGCCGGATTTACATTTTATTGGCCGGAATAACAGTATTGCAGTAAATTTAAATACGTTGACTGCCGGATTTGCACATTTTAATCTAAATTTACAATTTTAAAGATGAATTTAAAATTTGAAGGCCGGATTAACAATTTGGCAGTCAAATATAACAATATAACGGCCGGATTTACAGTTTTAAATGTCACGTTTATAATTTCAAAGCCGAGTTACCAGTTTGATAGTAGAATTTTACATTTTTTGATAGAGCCGGATAGTTTAAAGGCCGGATTTGTAATTAAAAGCCGGATTATTAGTTTATTAGTAAAGTTTAACATGTTAGTTCCGGATTTATAATTTAAGAGCCGGATTAACTGTTTGACAGATAAATTTAACACTTTGAAGATCAAATTTACAGTTTTAAATGACAAATTTATAGTTTTAACGACCGGATTTATAATTTGAAGACCGGATTTATAATTTGGTATATTTTAATACGTTAGTGACCGGATTTTTAGTTCTAAAAGTTCTTGGAAGCCGGATTAAAAGTTTTTAACATACTTTTAGAAATAATTTAACATACTCTCACTATTTTTTATTAAATCAAATATTGTTACCTAAATTTCCAGTCAAATTTACAAAATGTTTGGTTAGGCCGGATTGTTACATAGGCAGTAATATTTATTACGTTGATGGCCGGATTTACATTTTTTAAAACTGGATTGAAAGGCAAAACTGACAGTTTGGCAGGTCTTATTCACATTTGCAGTTTAAAAGCGAGATTAACCTTTGTAATTAATGCTTTTATTCTGAAATGCTCAAAAATAATATTTAAATAAATATCAATAGAATGTATTCTCGTTAAGAATGTCATTTCCCCCTGCTTAACAATCAGCAACCATCATATTATCACACAATTTGCGGTTGGCATTCGGCAATCTTTATGAATATTATTATTATCATTATTGCTGCCCTACATTTCCATTTTTATTCGTTTCAATTGTACTTATATGTGTGACACTATAAACATCAACAATTATGACCACTTTATAACCAATTCTTCCTCTTTCGTGAACTGTTATTGTTTGGCAATCATATATTACATAAATTTTACATAATCAGCATACACATGAGAGCATGGCAATGTAGGCACCCCACTTATCATACTAATTGATAATCTACTTTGCAAACATCTTAACGGAAACTCGTTATTATATTAGCATCACGAGTACATTTATAAACATCATCATCATCTCTACACTCAACAATCATTCTGTTTGTAAGTTATAATTGTATCAAATTTATAAGCCTAAAAGGAAATATATTAAATATTAAATAAATAATATTAAAGTTGAATTTATTTTATTGAATGCGATGGTATTAATTATTTTTATTAAGATAAATTAAATTGCATTTAGATATTATGTGCAATACGTAATAATTGCAAATTGTAGCCGCAGGGTAGGTCCTTATCAGACCTTTAATTTAATACGGTCAACCACATCGGTGATAATATAAAGATCAATATTTATATAATTGGATGCTATTAAATAAATTGTATTGTTAAAAATTGAAATGGAATTTTTTTCATGATAATTTTGTTGCTGCTAGAGCAGATGGAACAGTTTTTGTATTTATTGCGCAATTTTTTTTTATGCTGGGGGGGAGGGGGGTAAAATTTTCTAAAGACTTAGCTGGATTTATCTGAAACGTTGTATCATGTACAACCGCCAGACGCCTATTGACTAAAAAACCTTTCCCTAGACTAACGTAGGTCACTGTAGAATCACCGTTAAGTATTTTGTTGCAGCGGCTACTCGTTTTGTTTATTAATTACTTCATCGTATAGACATCATTATCAGACTCTTGCCTTGACGGTTTCTTTCTTTCTGCTTTTTCTTCTTGATGATTTCCGTTGCCTGATTCTCTATCATCCTCTATGTATCCTCGTCTTTGAGCAAATACTCCGTCATATTTTTGGCTGTCAGAGCTAAGCCTCCAGTCGTCTTCTGCCTTATGCACTGCCACTTATCGCATTGGAACATGGTGTGTTTGGGTGTATTCACTTCGCTATCTTCATCCTTTTCAGGTAGGCTTGAAAGCAGCCGAGACTTGTCAGGATTTGGGTAAGGTGATATCCAACGTTTTTGTATTTCCTAGTAACCCATGGAATTACTTTTGGGATTAGCTTTTTTGACCATTTTCCAGTGTCACCTTCCACATCCCATTCAGTTTCCTACTTTAACAGAGTTTTAGCTCTGCATTCTGGTTTGTACCAGATCCAGATCAAAGGACCAAATTACTTGCTTGTAATCATAAATTAGACTAACCTACCCACCCGCTCAAATGTTGGTTATCAACATTTTCTTCTAATATTTTGATAACAAACACACGGGCGGGTGGGTGGGCACTTCAGATTAAGCTACTTGCTAGTATTATAAAATAGAATTCCTACCCGCCCGCCCAAGTGTTAGTCATCAAAAGATTGAATATCACCAGTTTTTCCTATGACTAAGAGACTTATAATGATTGCAGAGAGGAGAAAGTTCTAGTTTCTTAATAACAAACAATTGGGTGATGATAATACTTTAGATTAAACTACTTGTTAGTAATCAGAAACTGTAGTGTTCACCCACCCGCCCAAGTGTTGGTCATTACCATCTTCTCTTATGACTAAGAGACTTCCAATGCTTGCAGAGAAGAGAAACTTCTAATTTCTTGATAACAAACACTTGATCGGGTGAGCGGGCACTCTAGTTTCTGGTAGTCATAAACTGGAGTGCCCACCCACCCGCTAAGTGTTGGTTATGAAAAAATTGACTATTACTAACTCCTTCAATAACTAAAAAACTTGTTACGCTTGCAGAAAGCAGTTACTTCTAAATGTTTGATAATAAACACTCGGGCGGGTGGGCGGGCACTTTAGCTCAAATTACTTGCTGGTAATCATAAACTAGAGTAATCCACCCACCCGCCCAAGTGTTGGTTATCAAGAGATGAATATTACCATCTCCTCCAATGACTAAAAGACTTGTAACGCAATGTGGAAAAACTATTTTTTTGATAACAAACACTCGGGCGGGTGGGCGGACACTCCAGATTAAACTACTTGCTGGTATTTATAAAATAGAATGCTTATCCGCCCACTTAAGTGTTGGTGATAAACTTCTAATTTCTTAATAACAAACAATCGGGCGGGTGGGCGTTTACTGCAGATCAAACTACTTGCTTGTAATCAGAAACTAGAGTGCTCACCCACCTGCCCAAGTGCAGCTCATTACCATCTCCTCTTATGACTAAACGACTTCCAATGCTTGCAGAGAGGAGAAACTTTTAATTTTTTTATAACAAAGACTTGATCGGGTGGGCGGGCACTCTAGTTTAAACTATTTGCTAGTCATAAACTGGAGTGCCCACCTACCCGCCCAAGTGTTGGTCATCATCATCTTATCTTATGACTAAGAGACTTCCAATGCTTGCAGACAGGAGAAACTTCTAATTTCTTGATAATAAACACTTGAGTGGGTGGGCGGGCACTCTAGTTCAATCTACTTGCTGGTAGTCATAAACTGGAGTGCCCACCCACCCGCCAAGTGTTCGTTTTGAAAAAATTAAATATTATTATCTTCTTCAATGACTAAAAGACTTATTACGCTTGCTGAGAAGAGAAACTTCTAATTCTTGATAACAAACACTCAGGCGGGTGGGCGGGCACTCCAATTTAAACTATTGTTCCGTAGTCATTAACTGTGATTCATTTGAAATTATATTAACAAGCTTTAGAATACATTTACTTTTCTTTATTAAATATCTAGAGACTTTATTTGATCCGATTTAATTGGTTAAATTGATCAAAGAATATTCTGAATTTTTTATCAATTAATTACAAGTTGCAATTAAATCCGATTTTAATTAAACTGAAGGTGTTTTGTTTGAGCAATAAGAGTCTTTTAAGTAAGAAAAACATTATTTGTTTTAATAATCGTTTTATGCTTCGAGTCTAGTTGCCAACCACAAAGCTTTGACATTAATCCTATTAGCAGCAAGGAATTAATTGAATGATTTATTAAAAAAAGAACACGTCAGATTGAAAATCTGTGGAATTTATGGATTAATATTACAATATGTATTAGTGGCTGGGATTTATGTGCTAACTTTATATTATAGGAATATTTTTAGTTTAGCTAATTTTATATAAAGCAAAAGTTTAAACCAACAATAAATGTACTATATACACATTCTATAGACATTTTGGGATTATAAATTGAAACCGCAAACACTACTCGACTATTGTATCCGCAATGTAGGCTTTGCCATGCTTTACTAAGTAAAATATCTGCACATTTTACTGAAAGCCATTCACCGCAGTTTAATATCTCTTACTATATAGATCAATTTATATATATATAAAGGTATACTACTAGCAACTTATTTCCAGTTCAGTAAAGTTGTCATATAACGTAAAGTTTGGGTATCGAATTCCAATTCGATACTCACTATTTCAATAGTAAACATATACTTTTTACGCTTCTATTTTTCGTATTTGTTATTGAGTGCTGCGAATGTATACCATTGTGTGCTTGAATTGTATCAGTTGTAGTTTATTGACTCGTTTTCTTAATGAGGATTATAAATTTTCTCGAACAAGCAGAATGAATGTATAATCTGAGGATTGTAATATATTTCAATCGAATCAAATAATGGCGTTTCTTTTCTCAGTCAAGTTCTATTAATTGAGCTAAATCAACCCTTTTTAAACCATTCAATCTGAAACTGGTAGTTAATCAAGATCATTTAATTAATTTTCATTGTTAATGATCAATTAGTCAGTTAAATCAAATGCTATTAATAAACACAAATATTTTCTTAATCAATTATTTCATTAATTAGTAGTTGTGTGTGATATAAAAGTTCAAATGGTTGCATAGCTGATGTTCATTTATTTACAATATTGTTATGCGTCTACAGTAATTCTATGGCCGCTATAGTAGACAACTTAATATACACCAAAATATTAGTTGTTTTGTTGTATTAGCAGTGGCGTACCCGAAACTTTTGCCGCCCGGGGAGGTCTCTAATTTGCCGTCTTTTTTAGTCAATTAAATGGTAGTTCCTTGTCTGGTTCTGGTTTGGAAGTATTTTTTAGCCAATTTTTACTAAGGAGTTTTGACTATCCAACGCAGGGTCAGACTTTAAAATGTTTTAAGACGGTTGAGGTGGGGTGTAAGCAGCTGTCTTCCAGATTAGAGATCGAAACGTAATTTGAGGTTTTCGTGTAGATTCTAAGCTTGTTTTGGATTTATAACCTGCTGTTCCAGCGTAGCATTAGGACTAGAAGGTTTTTTGTGATATTGGCTTTGTCTAGAGTGGTCTGGACGTGTAGCTTGTAATTCAATCTCTTGTCGAAGGTAATGCCTAAATATTTTGCAGATTTTGATCATGGAATTGGAATTTTATCAAGATGTACTTTTCCTTGAAGTGTTTTTTGAGTTGACTTTGACTTGCCAGTCGTTAAGCCACACTTGCAGATTGCTGGTAACTTTTTGGAGTAGGATGGTGATTACCTTCGGTGACCTAGAACTATACATCAGTGCCGTGTTGTTGGCGTCAAAGGCCATGTTGGTGACAAAAAGGTTAAACAGCAAAAGCGGTAGAAGAGAGCCTTGATCCGCCGGCTTTGCATTAGTGTTGTATATTATGGAAGTATTTTTGATATGCACGGACCGTAAATAGAATGTATGTAGCTCTGTTACGGGGAGATTTACTTAGGGGGACATTGCACATTGACATCACAAAGCTGCTGTGGCCTGGCTGTAGGGATTTGCCAGTCTCCGGGCCGCATTTTGTTAAGTTCTTAGCTCAAACATGCATTGATTTTTCAGTTTTTATAACTTATGAGTAGTCTTTTGAACGGTTCATGAAGGTATAAGATCTTTAAAAAAAAAAATACAATTCAAACAGACCAAAGACCAAAGCAGGGATGGGGGGGGGGGGTGCCAAAAACTGGTTTTAGTTTTTTTTTCCATTTTTATAACTTATTAGTAGTCTTTTTTGAACGGTTTAAGAGGGTATAAAACCTTTAAAAAAAATACGATTTTTTTTGTTTTTTTGTCGTTTTTAACTTAATTACATTTTTTCTTTAAAAATCGCAATTTTAACTAAAAAAAGGTTTTATACTTTTATGAACCGATCAAAAGACTACTAATAAGTTATAAAAACATTAAAAAAAAACTAAAACAAGTTTTTTGACCCCCCCCCCCCCCACCCTGCTTTGGTCTTTGGTCTGTTTGAAATGGAATTGCTCAAATATCTTTGCTGTTATTGTTGCGTTCTTGACATTGGATAATGATGAATTTGGTTTAGGTTAGGTTAGGTTTGGTCAGGTTTGGTCAAGAGTTGAGTGACGCCAATGTTAATCATTTAACTAAGGTATTTCAAGGAAGTTTGAGAAAACGTGCATTTAGACGACTCCAAGCGTAAGTTAAACTTCTAAAGCATGACTGGTTATAGATAATAATTACGTCCAGATACACCATGGACTATTGGTGCAAGTACACCACGAGCACTTTTTAGCTTATTAGTGGCTGGAACGTAGTCGGTGCCCAAAAGAAATTACGCGGAACTGGTAGTGGCCTCCGTCTGTGGTACTAAAAGTGGTGTAGATTTTTATGCTGTTTCCATGGGTATCTGCCAGTATCCAGTTTTTGAGTCTAGCATTGGGATTGGTTTTGATGGGGTTGCCGTGTGTATACTGAGGTAATCCAAAAAAAAGACGGTTTTTTGTTTTTTTTTCCCAATAAGCACAATGGGCGCGGAGTTTGGGCTTGTAAATGGCTCGATAACTTCTTGTGCCAGCAGATCTCGTTGCAGTTTTTTTTTTTTGTTGTTTATCCAAATGCTGTGTTCTATGTTTTGGGGCACGTCGGCAAACTGGACTTTCGGTGTAAACAATTCCTCGATTTTGGTGGTAAGAGTTTTATAACGTGGCTGGTGACTTTTTGGAAACTTATGTTTAAGTTTTGGGTTATTCACGTTTTTCTTTTGTTTTGTTTTGGGGCTGGCCTCAAAATATAGTGTCCTGTTGTAGTTTGCTCAGATGTAGACATCCTTTGACAAAGTCAAATGTGCCAGCGTGTTGGTATAGGAACGGCATTTTCAATTTGACTTGCATTGGAGTTATTATGTGTAGGCCCAATACTGTGTTCTATGTTTTGGGACACGTTGCCAAACTGGTCTTTTGGTATAAACAATTCTTTGAGTTTGGTGGTAAAAGCTTTAAATAGTGGCTGGTAACTTTCTAGAAACTCATGTCCAAGTTTTGGGTTATTCATGTTTTTCTCTTGTTTTGTTTTGTCTTGGGTTTTGTTCCCAAAATATAGTGTCTCGTTGTGGTTTGCCCAGATGTAAGACATTCTTGGGCAATCTTAAATGTGCTAGCGTGTTGGCTCAGGAACGGGATTTTCAATATGACCTGCATCGGAGTTATTATGTGTAGACCGAATACTGTGTTCTATGTTTTGGGACACGTTGGCAAACTGGTCATTTGGTATAAACAATTCTTTGAGTTTGGTGATAAGAGTCTTAAAAACTAGCTGGTAACTTTCTAGAAACTCATGTCCAAGTTCTGGGTTATTCATGTTTTTTTTTTGTTTTTTTTTTGTCTTGGGTTTTGGTCCCAAAATATAGTATCCCGTTGTGGTTTGCCTAGATGTAAGACATCTTTGGGCAAAATCAAATGTGCTAGCGGCATTTCCAATATGACCTGCATTGGAGTTATTATGTGTAGGCCGAATACTGTGTTCTATGTTTTGGGGAACGTTGGCAAACTGGTTTTTTGGTGTAAACAATTTCTTGAATTTGGTGGTAAAAACATTAAAAGTTGGCTGGTGAGTTTCTAGAAACTCATGACCAAGTTTTGGGTTATTCACGTTTCTTTTTTGTTTTGTTTTGTCCTCGAACTGGCCCCAAATTATAGTGTCCCGTTCTGGTTTGCCCAGATGTAGACATCTTTTGGCAAAGTCAAATGTGTCAGCGTAGGAACGGCATTTTCAATATGACTTGCATCGGAGTTATTATGTGTAGACCGAAAACTGTGTTTTATGTTTTAGGGCACGTTTACAAACTGGTCTTTTGGTGAACAATTCCTTGATTTTGGTGGTAAGAACTTTAAAACGTGGCTGGAAATTTATGTCCAAGTTCTGGGTTATTCACGTTTTTTTTTTGGTTTGTTTTGTCCTGGGTTCTGGTCCCAAAATATAGTTTTGACTCAGCTGTAGATGTTCTTGGGCAAAGTTAAATGTGCCAGCGTGTTGGCACAGGAACGAGATTGGTGGTTCTTAGTTAGATGCTTATATTGGTTTTGCCCGTTGCTTCTAGGGAGTTGTTTTTTGACCTAGTACCGTTGGCGTGGATAAAGTTGGCGTCTGCGCCAGTGTCTAGCCGACATTTGTACGTGTTGTCTTCAACAGTTATTGGTACTATTGGAAGGCGTTGTCCAAATTTTTCTATTTCCGTTGGGTGTGAAGCTTTGGGCAGTTGCACTGATATTGCCTTATTGAGACCTTGTCATTCTTTTGTTGGTGCTGCTTGTCTGTTGTTTGTCAAAGGTTTTTTGACGAGAACGGCAATGGTCATAATTTTGTCAAGAGTTGCTGGCAGAATACACACGGCGTTTCTAAAATACTGTATTGCTACTAAGACTAAGATTGTTGTAGTATAGCTGACATGTTTTTGTTCAGGCTTGCTTGCCATGACTGTATTGTACTCAATCTTTGCTTCTTGTTGAGTCATGTGGGGTGTCTCAGTGCAGTTGACGTTTTTGGCTTGACCTTGGACAATATTGTTTGCAGTACCAAGTTTAGCCTTTAAAGTGGAGAGTTTTAGCGTAAATCGCTTGTCGTTCTGTAGGGGACTTGCGGGGAGTGGTTGCAAATGAATTGGTCTAAGGCAGATTTTTTCTAATAGCAGTGTTGTTACGACTGATGCTGCCGTGGAATTGTTTTTAGAATGTTACTTCCGTGGTACTGATGACAGTGCCTGGCGGCAGTAACAGGGAGGATTTAGTGCATTTAAGATGATGCACATTAATGGGCATGGTTAATCAAACAAAACTAGATGGGATGTTGCTTAGCTGCGATTGATGTTTACTATAAAAAGGCGCATTTTTGGTACAATTTAGTAAGATAAATCTTCGGAGTAGCAAAAGATGGTTTAGCTTAAAGAATAGATTTATTGTGGTAGGACGTATCCTTGCGTGAATGTTAACAAGGTTAGTGGCTTTAATGAAATGTCTTTTGGGTTTTAAAAAGCTCAAATTATTATTTTAACGCACACTATGAGGCTGTAGCTTACTACCTTTAATAGCTTCTTTCTAGCTTTGACATATGACGTGCACATACCTAACCGCATCAATCTATAGGTTTTGTTTCCGATCAGTTGATGTTAATTTAAGTTTAGTATTGTCTAGCTCTAAGATTAAAATGGTGAGATTGCTCAGTGATAGAGTGTTAGCTTAGTACGCCAGCAGTCTGGGGTTTGGTTCTCAAAATATGACTAACTAAAAATTGATTTTGTTTCCATAGCAAGATTTTTGGGGCAATGATTAAGATCAAGTGGAATGTTTAAAGTTATGCGCAGTTTGTACATAATTACTGGATTAGAGCTATAACTGAGCTATTTTATTTTTAGAATAGATAATTGCAAATAAATACATAAAATGTATACTATTAATTGTGATTTTATGTTTTTTTTACCAGTGAGAAGCTAGGCACACTGATAAAGGGTGCATACCTTGAAACACTGATGCATGAGTTTTACACTTGGAAGAGAAGGGGGGGGGGGGGGGAAACAACAAAAATGAACTGCTCCTAA
This sequence comes from Tachinus rufipes, assembly GCA_963932245.1. Taxonomy (NCBI): domain Eukaryota; kingdom Metazoa; phylum Arthropoda; class Insecta; order Coleoptera; family Staphylinidae; genus Tachinus; species Tachinus rufipes. The sequence goes on from OZ010750.1 coordinate 3,559,388, forward strand.
TTTAACTTAGTACAAATATAAATATGATAAATGTTGAATGATTAAATGAAACAAAATTAGTTGATAAATTAAATTAAGTAATGTAGTAGTTTAGCGAAGCTAGTTAGTTTGATATGTTAATGAAAGGTAAGATCAATAGAATAAAACTATCTCTAATTCTTATTTGCATAAGCTATACTCTAACAGTGGAGCAAATAGTAGCAATTTCTATTCGTGATCCTTTGCAGAGCTTAGGAATTACTTTTCAATCATAGAGATTAGCATTAATTAATTAAATTTATTTTAATATGGCTTTGTTGTAGAATTGGATCTAATTAATCGATAAAATAAGTTGAAATGTGAATGAACAAAGGGAGTATTTGATAAAAGGTTCATAAATTATATTCGGAAATTGGCATATTTGAAAATAGCCGCTGGTTGTTTGTGGTACATTGTGCGTATAAAATGTCTATGAAATGAAATATGATTTCCGTACTGAAATATTTAAGGTGACAATAATAACCGGCTGTCACGAACCGTAAACCAATTATTGTAATAATTCAAAAGTCAATTCGCGGGTGGATTGGGGAGAGTCCCTCGCCGACACTAAATGCGCGCTGTCAACAATTGACAAGAGCTTTACCATTGTTACATTAAATTTCCGGAAAATTAGTTTTTGAACGCGTTATAAACGCATCCGTAAAACAGTATCTCGTTCATTTCGTACAGTTGGAATTTATTCAAAATTTTGAATAGGACATTAGTGCAACATGTTACCACTGGCTATATTCTCGCTTATAATACTCAATGGGGATATGTGAAGTCACACCAAATATTAGAAAAGAATACTTAATTTGTTACATAAATTCTAACTAATTGTAAACAACGCAGGTGTTACCCTAATTTTTTAAATGAGAAAAATTTAATCAAAACGACTATGCTTCTCACATTTATGTTCAAAGTAGGATATTATTTATTTTGTACTAATCAATCTTTGTTGATATAAAGCGTAGCTACATTAAAATTAATATTAGGAGGATACTATAAAGAAGAAATAGTTAAACTCTTAATTTTCAATTTGAGTCATAATTGCATTCGTTTCTTATTCTCTTCGAAGCGTGTTTAATTAATATTTATAAGAGAATGTTAACAATAGATTGTTCTCTCTCTTTTGTTAAGGTATAAATTTCGGTTATTTATTTGCAAAAAATCCATTATTTTCTTTAACAAATTTAATGCCAAAATTTGCTTTGTGTACCAAAAACAATTGTTTGCAAAATAAAATTTATTTTTGGCGAGGCTTTCAGGTTTCATAAATAATTTAGTAATGTTTTGATAAATAGAGCAATTGTAATTAGGTTACCTGAAACGAGAGCTTATTTAAATAATTTCCAGCAGTGGTGTAAAAAGTGCGGTTCATTATAAGCGGACTATTGGGATGATTTAGTGGCTTTTGTGGTGGTTGTAAATGTAATCCAGGATACAATTGATAAAAAAGTACAGTTAAATCTAATGCGCTGCAGTTGCAATAATACTTTATATCTCGCACCTCCCTTTCCGTGTCATAGCACTTACTTCAATCCAGGTTTAGAGATATACATAATATATATGGTGGGATATCGGATAAATTGGTAACAGTAGATGTGCTCTCTATCCTGATTGGAGTGCAGGGATTTTCAGAGTATTCCCTGGGAGAAAGTTTGATTAGTAGGAGATAGGAGTAGCAGCCAGCAGGTATAATAACTTCTGTGTCTGTGTCTACTATCCAAACCCCACATGCCAAAACCAGTGCTGCTGTATGCTGTTGTCAGTATTCCCGTCACGCTTTCCTCGATATGTCACTTGGTAGCTGACCGCTTCCGCAGCGACATTATTTATGCAGAGTATAGATCGCAACAACAAAGTGATTGTCTCTTTACGACATCTAACTATAAAAAAGTTTCTTGTAATATGATATTTTTTGCATCGTGAGAAGATATTGATTTGCAAAGAAAGCAGGAAGGTAAAAGTATTTCGATGCGAATATGGTTGCCCATGTGAAATCTGATTATAATGCATATGCATTGTGCTCGCAATGCTTGGTTACCGGATGTACTTCCGACATGTTTATACAACCGCCTAGTGATAAAGAAGCGTCGTACTAACGGCCGCATCTGTGAATGCGAATAAAACTAATCATGATAAGAATGAACACTTCCCAGAACGACAGTTAATTTCACAGTAAAATGCGCTTTTCGCGGAAATCTATGCGCAAGGGGATTAAAAAAAAAGTAATAACATATCCTTGCGATAATTGGTTAACAACCCTTTACTGACTGACGTGTAAATTTGAGATACTGATATTATATTTATTCTCTAATAATACAGTAATTATTTTATTTTAAAAAGCCGCAACTAAATAAATGAACTGGAACTTAATTCTAAATCAAATTATAACTTTCTGAACACGGGCTTAATTTTAAACAATGCTTAATCATTTTATGGTTGAGACAACAGTAACTATTTTAAATTTATTAATTGTTGACTGTTTTTAATTAATTGTGTTGGTTTGCCTTCAGTCTTTTAGCTACGGTCATCTTAGGCGTTGCGGTCAGTGTGATTCTCTTGAATCTGCATTGTTGTTAGGCAAGATAGTTTTAGAGTAATTGCCAACAGTCTTTTCTGATTCCAAAGCTCCAAATTAACAAATCTTGTTTTTGGCAGAAAACACGACTTTTTTAGTTTTTTTCTTCTTTTTTTTGACTGGTCTAACTTTTGCGTTAACATCTTTTATTATCGGACTATGATGTCCATTTTTTAGACAAATTAAAAATCAAGGTTTTGTTTAGAACATTTTTTTTGCTTGGGAAGAGGAAAATCCTTAAGACACTGGACACCATATCGTTCAGTAGTGTCAAGTTTTTAAATATAATCTACAACTTTTTATACTGTTAGGTGTTCATGTGATAAGACATGTGTATGTTTGGTTGCCTATATGACAAACTGACAAAAAACGCTACGCTCTGCATCACTTTGTTGGCCGCTTTGACCGTTGCTTAAGTTTTGTTAGCATTGATCATACATGTCTACTCTGCCTTACTGTCGGCAATTTTTAGGTTTTTTTACTAAAAGCCTTACATTTTTTTTTCTTTAAGGTTTTTTGCACTGCGGTCCTGCTGACCTTGTTGTACACTTCTGATGTCTTACTTCTTTAACAGCTCTTATTTCTGATTTGTTTGCCAAGGGATTACTTTTAGCTCTATTTTGGTTAGGTTAGGTTAGGTTAGGCTCTGCGTTGCAGTTACTCAACAAATGTAGCGGAGTCTCATCTTTCTTCTTCCATACACCCGCGGCATAAGAGATTTATTTCTATTCCAATTCTAATGCATGTGCTTGTGACTACAGTTTTTGTATTAATCCTGTGAGCCTTTGCAATCTGATTTGACTTGAGTTGTCAAGGTTTTGGTATTATACAGTTTTAATAATACTCCTCTTAGGAGTATTCTTGTGTGCCAATATCTTACAACTTTTGTGTTGCTGTGTTCCGCTTTACGTTTGCTGCGGATTTTTTTTTGGTCTTGTATGGGACCTTGAAAGCAGGTTTTGGTATAGTAAATGTTTCGTTTGCTCCCTCTTTAGTTATGAGATTTTTTTTAATCCCTGGTTTTTTGGTATCCAGACCAGGCAGATTATGGCCACTGCTTCTAGATAGTTTATGAAGGCTATAATCAATTTGGATGTTATTACTGGCACTTATAAAACCAGCAATACTGCTTGTCTATTTTAAATGATAATTATTGGGCTGTTAAGGTAAAGTTTTGCTTCAATCATGTTTCATGAAATTAGCTTTGTTTGCTTGTGCCAAGTTTAGAAGAAGTGATTTTTGACTAAAAAAGTGTGCCCTTTCCGCCTGGTTTTTTATTGCTTGTGCATAGGATTGCTTTATACGTTGGGAGTGTTCCGTTAGTTTGCTTCTGATAATTTGGTGCTTTGGTTTGAGCCTTTGTGGAAGATTAGTTTGCCTTCAGCTTGGGATAAGCTACTCAGTCTTTAAAGCTTGACTTTTTTTGTGCGTTTGCAAGAGTTATGATGGGTTTTGACGCATTTGACTCTTACAAATTGCATCTAGATTCCATATGGCTTTAATGCTGGCAATGGTGGCATATTCTGCAATGCCACCGCTGCCCTGACTTGCGTTTGTATTCTACGCTAACTGTGAGTTCACACAGTTTGGTTGACTGGTTGCGTTCTGGGGCAACTGAACGCAAAACATAGGAAAGGGTTTCTCATTGCATTAGTTTCCATGCATTTGGGTCTTAACTGACACGAGTAGTGCCACGCAATATTTTGGAAGAAATGTGCTACAAACTTGATCCAAATAATATAATTAAATCCCAAACAATCTGTGATTAAGACTAACAACAAAATAATTAAAGCCCAAACTAAAAACGTTAGAACCAATGAGGTTTTTCTTGCAAAATTCAAGAAATATTGAAGAAGTTTAATACAAACTGTATAGCAACTCTAATTAAAAGCGCTGCCAATTTTTTTAAATTTAATTAATAAAATTAATAGTTTTTCTAAAATTTTAAAAGAATAATTCTTCAAACTTGATCCAAATTGTATATTTTGATCCCAAATCATCTCAAATTAAAAACAACAGCAAAATAATTAAAGACCTAATTGGATAAGTAAAGACCATTGAGGTTTTTCTTACAAAATCTTTGAAATATTAGAAGAAAAAAAAAATTGCTCCGCATGCGGTTTTGGATGCATGTTGATGCCATTGACCACGTTTATGGCGCGGTTGATGGTTACATTTATATTCTTGAATGTTGCCACTAGCTCTTAGAATACGGATTTGTTTCGTATTACAATGGGTGGCGGGCTCCGTATGCTAGCATTTTTTGCAAATGCTGGCTTAAAAAGGGGGGCTTGTTGGAGGGCGTAGTTGTGGACTTTTTGGTCTTGATGGCGCTGAAGCGTCTGACGTAAAGAGCTGACTGATGGCTTATTGCAATCATAAGCTAAAAGGGTCTCACTCGCGTTCTTTTTCTGCTTCTTTGCAGTTTTTTACTCGTTGCTACGATGAATTTTTTTTCTGGAGACGGGGTTTTGGAGTGGGGCGTGGTTTGTTTGTCCTGGTAGACGTCCATCTTTTTGTCAACTTTGGAGGCGGTGTTGGACTTGACCGGAAGTTTTGCTGGTCTCTTTAGAGAGGACTGGATTGGGGGACTCTTTGGCTTGCTGGTGGTGGTCTTTGCGTTGCCTTCTGCTTCTATCCATGAGAGTTTTATCTTGAAGGTTGATGGTTACATTCATATTCTTGAATGTTGCTGCTAGCCACGATTAATTTTTTTTTGGAGTGGGTTTTGGCTTGCTTGTTCTGGTGGACGTCTGTTTTTTTGTCGATTTTGGAAATGGTGTTGGACTCGACCGGAAGTTTTGCAGGTTTTTTTGGGGAGGACTGAACCGAAGGATTTTCTGGTCTGCTGGTGGTGGTCTTTGCAATAGCTTCTGCTTCTATCTTTATATTGGTGAAGGTTTTATCCTGGAGGTCGATCCTTTTAATTTGGTCTTTTATCAAGACATGGTGTGGGCTTTGAGGTTGATGATCTTTGCAGCCTGATCTTTAATGAACTTTATTAAAGGTCAGCTGCCGGTACATCATTGAGAGGATTTTGTTGCTAGGAATCTTTATTTTAAAGTCAGAGTAGTCAACGTTGGGGTCCATGCTGAAAAAGAAATTGATTATTAAATAAATTTTAATTAATTGATTAATTTATTAATTATTGTTGTTGAGTTAGATGGCTGATTACGTGTTTAAGTTTTACACTGGATTGCTGCAAACGGGTATGGCTGCGGTGGTTCCAGGAGTTGCTTGCACAGCAGGCATCCTAGTCTTTGGGTTTTACTTAGTTTGTTAGCAACACAGTTGAGGGTAGTTTTTTCCTCAATCCTGATGTGAGTCCGACCAACATTTTGGTTGTAAAGAGCACCCGAATGGCATTTGTGGTTATATTATATGGTCATGGGAGGGTAGCTTTATGCATTCTCAGGTTTTTTAGGTTTGTGGTGTTTTGCTGTTTTGTTAATAGTACAATCACCGTTTTGCGTGGGTTTACTGATAACTCTTTGCACTAACTTTTTATGGTGTTTAGTGCATTTTGTAATATGTTTTATAAAGTTACCCCAAACTTTCCGTACGAGGATGGTAAAATTATTAGTGTAGCTCATGTCGTTGAGCATCTGTACTAGGTCTTTTATGACAAGGCACAACACTAAAAGTGAAACTACTTTTTCCGTAGGCACTCACCGGCTATTTTAGCTTTTTCACTCTTTCTATGTTATGGTTACAGTCCGGTTTTTGACCCATTGTTGGACGACAAAACCTATACCTCGGTTTTCTATTGTATTTGCGATGAATTTGATGGTAGTATTGTCAAATGCTTCCTTATTATCCAGAAAAGTTTCCAAAGCTATTTATTTGGATTGGATGGTGTTTTTGCACTTACGGACGCTAGTATAATTTTACAAGTTAGCTATATACTAGCTATGGTATATGGTTAGTTTGTAGAATTTTACCATTTAGTCGTCATATTGGAGCTGATGCTGTAGCCGAGCCAGTATGTCAAGTTGATTGCTCTGTACGATTTAGCCAGGGCATACGTGGGTTGCTTTGGCTTTGGTATAAAAACTATCTTGACAGCTTTAAAGCTGCTCGGTTTGTATGATAGTGCTAATCTCTTTCTGAGGATTTCGCATAGAAGTTTTTTTAGAACTGTAATTTTTTTCTGAAGCATGATGGGATTCTATTAGCGTTTGGTGACTTGAATGGTTTGAGTGTGATGATCTTCTATTTTAGGTTGCCCTGATTGATTATGGTTTTTGCTTTATCCCAGTTTTTTCTGTTTGGCAGTTCCAGGTTTTTTGTATCAGTAATTTTCATCAGCGTAGAGTTTGGAATATTTATCTGCAGCAGCTCTTTCAGAGTGTCCTTGCCCGACTTTGTGTAATTTTTCTACTCTAAATCAAAATTACTATTACCAAAGTTAGAAAATTCTTCTATTTGCAAACGATCTTCATGTTAGAGGAGGGGATGATGACTCTAATTTTTTGATGGCAAAAATTTGGGTGGGTAGATTACAATCTTAATTGTGATTACTAGAAAGTAGTTTGAACTGGAGTACCTACTCAAAAGTTTTTTTGTCCAAAATAAGTAGGTAGTATCCAATCTTTTGATGGCTAGCAGTTGGGCGGGTGGTTGGGTCATTTTAGATTATGACTACCAGCGAGTAGATTGAACTGGAATGTTTGTTATCAAAAAAAAAAATTTTTTTGCAAGTTTTAGAAGTCCCTTGTCAGAAGAGTAGGTGATATCTAATTTTTTGATGACCAACATTTGGAAGGGTGGGTGTGTTGCTGCAGGTCATGATTGCCTTTAAGTAGTTTAAAGTGGAGTACCCACTCGCCCGCTCTTGAGTATCATAACAGAAAAGAAAAGGAAAGGATGACGATTTAATTTCTTGATTATAAATACTTGGGTGGACGCTTTTATCACTTTAAATTATTATTATCATTGAGGTAAGTGAAGTTAATATTGGTTTATGTTTTTATTTGTGATTTTGGTCTGTTTGCATAAAATCTAAATTAGTCAAGCTATTTGATGAACATAAATTGTGTTAAAATTATAGTAATTTTATGATTTAAATGAACTTATCAATAAAAATTGCATCATAGATTTGAATAATATTTTACGTCTAATAAATAAACTCTATTGACTAAAATGTTGTAAAACAGATTTCGTCTGTATTTCCATGTGAATATTTTTATTTAAATTCCTTTGACATTTTATTTGCAAAACGATTTCAGTCCCAACGGGTGTCTTATTCGTTTCTTTCCAGATACATATTTTTTTATTAAAGAGAAATGTTTTACAACAATATATTTCATTCATCCATTAAACTCGTTTGGTCATTTTTTTCTTCATTTCTAAAATGGTTAATAATGAAAAAGGGGTAAATGAAAACATCTTTAATCAGTTTTGTTGGGTGTTTGGAAAGAGCTTTCATTAAAATCTGCTGATTGTAGCGTGAGCGCTTTACCGAATTCCCTGTTAAGTAGAAAAAAGGTACGTTTCCATTTAATTGAGTGTTTTGCGACATTCAATTATGCTTATTTCAATCCAAATAACGGAATTGTAAATAAAAAAAGGTGTACGACGGCATCCTATTGCATCTACACAAATTTACATAAAAATACAGTGGTGTTAACTTCCACAAACATGTTAAAACTATTCAATTAGCCAATTGAGTTTGTAAAATTTCAATTAAATTTAAGTTCATTGTTAACATAATTTGATTTGCTACTGTATATCTTCAATCATTCAATCTAATTTCTTTTATAAGCAATAATTAAGACTGAAAAATTTACTGAATTAAAATTCTCCGCACAGATTTGTCTGTAATTATGTAAATTTGAAACTTTTGAAACTTTGGTTGAAACAATTACCTCTATGCCCTTGTTTTCGACTGAGCGGGTTTTACTAAACATGTTATGTTTGTTAAGGGTTTTAGCTTTCTTGTAATGTTTGCAAATATACATTTATAAGTTTACGAAATAAATAATTATGCAATTGATTGAAAGTGGTAACGCAATGCCCTCTATTAGGTGAAACGTGTTTCAGGGTATGCACCCATCATCAGTGTGCCTAGCATCTCGCTGGTCAAAGAGACAATTTACTTAAAATTATATATAAGTATAAATATATATTTAAATTGATTGTAATAATATTAAAATAAAATTGCAAATTTCTTTTTTTTAAGATATTTATTCACCGCACACCGCTTTTCTTCACAGTTTTCATTAAATGTTATGAAAATGTATCTAATCTGTATACTTATGCGCACAAGGAAATGTTGGATATTATTTAAGTAAAGCATTTTTTCCAGACAGATAAAGCTTTGATGAAACAGTATAATTTTTCTTAGCTATTTAGAAGTTTGCAAATGTGCGTTTCAGCATTGTCTGACTTTTGCGGCATGTCAGATGGTGACAAATACAATATAGTATTTTTACAAAGAATATAAAAATACTTGTCTGTAAACAGTTGTATCATTTGTCACAGTAATTTTACAAGATTTAAATTCCCAACAAGACGAATATTATTCTAAATGCGCTGACAGTTGTGACTTATTTTTCTATTTTAACTGGTCTGGACCCATTTAAACGTCGGCAAACGATGTAATTTGGTGTTATGACTACTCCCGAATGTCAAGAAATGGGTTGAATACAACAGCAAAACCTCTAGACAGTTCTGAATCAATTATTCATCCCGACATCATCTTAATTTCAATATTTCTAAATATAGAGCAGACTGATAAATTCCTTTATATTTACATCATTTCGGCGAACAATTACGTTAGTTATATTTAGGCAGAAATGTGTTAGGGTGCAAAGTTTATCTGATCTATGCAGCAATGTCACAAGTTTTAAATTATTTTTAATTCATGTACATGACAAAATACACATTGCGGGAGCGCTCGACGTGTGATAAATTACTTTGCCTTCAATGTATGAAATACGTTTTAAAAAACTTCATATTACGTGTTTTATATAATAAATTATTATCAACGGAAAATTTTAATTGTAAATTCTGTAAATATTTGAATTGTTTTACCCTTTGTAATTTCATGTAATACTTTGTTTTGCTTACAATAGCCGATATTTAAAGCTCAAGCTTGTGTTGTCACCTCACAGTACCCTTTGAATATGTACATAGAATACTGTAGATTACTAAGAGATAGTGGAAAGGGCTTGTAACTGGTCTACCTATTCTCATATCTAAAGTGATTATGGTTACATGATATTAATTATTAATATAGTAGATGACATAGTCTATTAAATTTACTGCTTACCATAAGAATAAATTATTTATTTATTTTAATAACGAATAAAAAAGCTTGTTAAATTTTGACTCAAAACAAGGCCTCGGCCTGGAATTTTAAAAACATTGAGACCGCAGCAGCGGGCTTAAAAACTCCAATACAACACTCGGGTTGAGACTACTAACCTGTCCGCAAACTGCTTTTTGACCAAAACCAGCTTATTATTTAGCTTTGTTTTATGGATAAAACACAAAGATTTTTTTGTTTTAAAGTCTTAAGAAGCACTGATCTACCACAGCTGTCTAATCAAGGCACCAAAAGGAAAATATTTGGCTAAAGCTGACGGACAACGATTTGAAAACTAGTTACGAAGAATTAAAGCGGACTACAAAAAATTGCTGATTCAGACTTTAAAGTTGATCTAAATCTGGAGCTGTAGATAAAGCATTAAGTCTTTTAACAAGCTATTAGTATTTGTTTGCACTATAAAGTAGCACAAACAAATCTTTTTCAAGCAAACTGTGGCTAATTTAACCTCATTAACCTGGTTAACCACTTTATGCACACCGTCACCGTCTTCTGCGCATTTTGGTTTGTACTAGCAGCGTAGACACGGTCCGGTACGCGTTTGCCACACGTATTGCTATATTTCTCTGTACTTTTTCTAACATTGTTTTGTACCTTGGGATCTGTGCACAGTCGCTCCATGTGGGAGCTTTGTATAGTACGATGGAGTTGGCCACCGAGCTAATAGCCAGTCTTCTGCTTGCTTTGGCTTCTCCGATATTGGGCAGCAGTTGCGCAAGTGCTGCTACCATTTATTTAGCTTTTGGTAGTTTTTGCAATGTGGGCTTTCATGTGCAGATTTTGCCAAGAAGGATTCCGAGGTATTTACGATGACATCCCTTTTACGGACCCAGATTTGAGTGAGTTACATCCGACCAATACAACTGCATCAGTTTTGTGCGAGCCTAGTTCCAATTTTGTTTTTGCCAACGCAGTTTGCGGCGTATTTGGCGTTCTCTTTGATTGTTGCTTTTTACTAAAGTTATATCTTTAGATATGGTTTGTTTGAGCATCTTGTGGTAACAGGTGTTCCATAACATGGGGCCAAGAACTGAGCCCTGTGGTACTTTGTAGGTTATCTCCAACTTGCCGTTGCCAACCTTTTTTTTTTTTTAATTAAATTAACCAGATTTTCTAACGTTACCTGCTCACATAGTTCAACTTCTATCTCATTTCTTTCCATTTTCCATCTTGGGCATTGGAATAATGCTCCGGCGTGTCAACTTCTCCGCAGTATACACAGTTATCCCGCTGTAGCAAATTCATTCTTCTTAGGTATGCCCCAAAACAGCCATGTCTCGTTAAGATTTGGGTCAAATACTAACTTAGATTATCATGTATTCTTTCTACCATGACCTGATGTCCGGGATAAGTTTTTGAGTCCAGTGACTTTTCTCTGGCAGCTTTCTTGTTTTTCTTGTTGTTGTCATCTTTCTTATATAATCTTTCTCTTACCATTAGTTTTATTGGTATTGTCCGCGTAATGCCTAATATTACTTTGGTAGAAACCGTTCTATAAGCACAAGTTATATCAATTGCCATGACTCTTCTCACTTTTTCTAATAACCCTTTGTGTTTTTTATTTTCGACTTACTCCTTCTAGATTGGCGCCCCGTATAATAATACCGAGTTTACCACTGCCAAGAGTACTCTCCTTTTTTCTTTCCTCGCCCCTCCTGTGCGCGGCATAATTTTTCTTAGCGCCAAGAATAACCTTACCGTTTTTGAGTTCCTTCTTCTATCCTGCTAGGATTACTGCTTCTGTCTTGTGGGTCGCCATATTTAGACCTTTTTGTTTAAGCCATTGTTTCACCTTCTTAACTGCCACTTTCGCGTCTTCTACCAGCTCTTCTATATTCTTGCCGCACACAACCAACGCTAGCTCATCCGCGTAGGCAATCATCTTTGTATGTTCTGGCATTCGTTCCCTTAGCAGACCATCATAGTATAGGATTACTCTGTTATGGAGGTAGTTGCAAATCTATCTGACAAGGTAGGGCCTCACTTGCTTCTTCTCCAGTTCTATAATAATGCTCTTCTACGGAGCCGTCATTTTTGACGTCCAGCGTCAACAACAAGCTTATTTTGTCTCTTGGATTCTTCCTCAATGTCCTTGACTTGCTCTCCGTAGAGCCATACTGCTCAGGGGACACCGGTTTTTAGTAGCTTTTAAAGCAGCTTTTATTTAAATTTAGTTCAAAGAGTTTTCCCAAGCTATTTAGAATGCATGGTAGTCTGTAGGCTGCTGCACCAATACCTTTGGCTGGTTTTTTTATTAGGACCAACCTTTCTATTTTTTGGAAAAAGAGCTTTTTTTTAACATTGCGCTAAAAGTCATTGCGCAGAACTCGTTTTTAATGGCATGTACTTTTGCTATTTTTGGCAGTATTCTATCAGGGGATGTAGCTTTCTTTTGTTTTAGCCGCTTACCGGCCTGTTTTACCTTGTCGCAGATGCATGGAGGTATTTCTGCAGAATTTATAGCTCTCTCCGGCTATTTTGTTTTGGCATGCTGTGGAAAAAGCTTTCAAGCCAGTCTTCTTTGTTTTTTTTTTCCGACAAGACTATCGGAGAGCGTGTTCTTAATTTTCGTCTCGTTGTCTATCTTTGCTCATAGCTTGGCTCATGATTTCTTCTTTGGTGCTTTCATTGCTTTTATGAGGGTTGACCTTTGTTCAGCGTCGGTCAGGTAGAGCTGTCTTATTTGTTCATTATCTATCTTGCCTTCACACAGGCTTTTCTTAATTTGGCAATATTGCTCTCTCATCAGTGCACCTGTCTGAGAGTGTTGCTGGAGCTTTTTTGAATGAAGGTGTCGTTACAGGCTTTGCCGACTGTTGCATTTAGCTTTTCTGTTGCCACATTTGTTAGCTTTTGCATTGCAGTAGATCTAACAGTGTTTTTGCAAGATTGGGTTTTTGGCAATTGGTTTTGCGCTCGTAACTTATGTTGTTGTAGTCGGTGAGGTTTTCATTGTCCTTCTTAACTTTTTGTTGTACTACTTGCCTGGTGATGTTTTGTGTACAAGCTGACTTTTATGTAAGAGCTGCTGCCATTCCTTTTGAACGTGAGGGTGTTGCTTTTGTTCAAAACGCAGAAGCCTGATTTGCTTATCCATTAAATCATTATGCTGAAGACTGATTTTGTATTAAAATCACCGTCTATCACTACTCTTACACAAAGCCGTTTTTGTCTTTCTCCGTAGTTGTTGTACTAGTATGAGGATGAATATTGCCGCGTGTATACTTTCTGTGACTCACTTGCGGTTGTTTTTGGCCATGCTGCAATTTAGTTTGGATACGATTGCAAAGTTGATATTTTTAGAAGAGCAAGTGTACATGAGCAAGTCTAGTGCTTTTCTGTCCTGGTTCACCTAACGCAGCTTCATTGTGTGGTTGCGGACGCTCTCTTCTTTCTCCGAGGACGGCTTGTACTAGCACCTTTTGTTGATATTGACGGATTGGGAAGGCTTGTAGGAGGACTTAAGGAGTTTGTCGACTTGGCCAAAAACTTTTTGGTTTTTGTGGTGCTGAAGGCACCTAACTAGATGGACCGGTATTTGATAAGTTAACTGAAGGGGATTCTGATTCAATTATTTCTTCAGTTTTTTGTTGCTCACCAGAGTGAATATTTCTTTTAGGGGCGGCGACGTTGCTGTCCTGCTGGACTTATTACATCTTTATCTTTAGAGGATGCGGATTTGACCGGTTTGACAGAAGATTTCTGGTTTGCTGTTCTGGCTCAAAGCCTCGAAGTTGTTGAGAATGACAGCTTTTTCAGGTTTTTTTTTTGTGGAGGTAAGGACTGGGGCTTTTGGTGGATTGGGGTTTGAGTGGGCAGCCCGCTAATGGCTTAGCTGATAGAAACCTTCTTTTTGGTTGAGTTTTATCTGCTTAAATACATCTTTGTCAGTTCATCGTTTCTTGACTTTTCCTGCATTAGTGGAGTTGGTAAATTGGATTCTTGCAGTTCATCCAACCTGCTTCTTAACTCGATATTGTTATTACATTGTTTTTTATTTATTTGTTTTTGCGTCATTTATCATTAGTCGTTCTGCCAAATTATTAATTTTACCGTGTACGTTCCTATTGGCTTTTGTGAACGACAGAAGCTATGTACTTCCTCTTATAGTGCCATACTTGCTATGAGCGTCGGCACTCCTCTCGTATGTTTGTGGTGTGCGATAATAGTTCTACACAAACATATGGGACCTACAGTTTAACGTGGAATCCAAACCACACTACTAGAGGGCTTACTAGGCAAATACTTTGCTGGTTTGCCATTGCCTTGCAAAGGAGACGACCGCATACGAAATATATTTGACAAGTTAGATATTGCCGCTGCCGGGAATCGAACCCGGGCTGCCTGCACAACAGTTTTTGCACTAGACCATTGTGCTACGGTCGCTTAGCTTTCCACTTTGCTGATTTGATTCAGCATTCTTTTCTGCAAAGTTGTTTTTGCAAGTTTAATTTCCGAGGAATTTAGCGCTTTCTTCTTATGACGGTTTTGCCCTCTATCTTCTTGCTTGTTCATTCCAAGACTTCTAGGGCTGAAGTATCTAAATCCTAAATACTGTCCTTATCTTCATTGCTTTTCCTAGGAGTTTTGTTGTTGTTATCTATTTCTTTGAGGTACTACCAATGGTGCTTTCGATCTCCTTCTATTTTCAGGAGAAATTGGATTTTTTTTGTTTTTTCCGCTATTTGTTTGCGAGAAGCCGTCTTCTTCCTCTTTAGGGTTGGTTTTTGTATTTGGTTTGTTTCCAGTTCCATAGCTTAGTTTGTCGTGTATTTGGGGCTTGGGATATGATATTCCTAAGCTCCAAATATTGATTATAATTTTTTTTTTTTTTCTTTATTTTTGATGTTTTTGTTTTCCAAACTTTAAAGGCTATTGGAAAAGTTTATAGGGTGTGTATGTCTCTAGCGGCAGAGCTTTATTGGTTCACTACTTGCTTCGTGATCTACCGATGAAGGGTTGAAATTTTTCAGTTTTGCCGCGCACTCTGTTGGTTGTTTATTGTTGGCGTTGAGTTTTGCCTTAGGGAAAAAAAGGAGATATAGAGATAGAGAAGGATGTTTGACTCTTTAGCCCTAGAAACCTAGTAGCATTGGTTGCCGAAAAGTGATCCAGAGTAGATCGAAGAGTTTGACCAAGAAATGCGGACAGTTCAAAGAATGGAAGAGGTTTCATTGTTTGAGTTACTAAAATCTTCAACCTTTATCTGTTGTATACCATCGGTTGGAGATTAATGGCTCCAGGAAGCCAAACAATGACAATCTTCCGCAATGCAGAATATAGTAGGCAGCGCATACTATACAATCTCCTCGGAAGCTATATAAGTGATAACAAACCTATTGGCATGATTATTGATGAACGCTGTAAATTATAAGAAAACGGCAAAGAAAACAAAGAACAATTTTTGGAATAGTCTGATTTGGCAAAAACGTTAAGACCAGGATTTAGGCAAAGCCAAGTTTTCTGAGTAGACACGGGTGCTTTAATGACTACTTCAACAGGTATTGTCTTAGAGAAACTCTAAAGTGTTGGTTTTGCAAAAATATTGACACACCAAAGTCGAAATTCCACACCTTTGATGGTAGATTCCTTGGCAAAGTGGTTTTGAAAAATTTTATCTTCTCCGGAAAATACTTGTTAGGAGTTCAACTGGTTTGGATAAGGCCAGTTGAATTGTAAGCAATATTGGCGGCAGTGTAGGTTTACTGGTTCTTGTATGATAGACTTTGATGGCTAGCATAATGCATCTTTTGGATTGGCACTTGGTCATAAATAATTTTGTACTTTTATTAAAAAAAATTATCAATTTTGTTTATTTTATGGTCAGAATATGCTAATAGGCAGTTGTTAACAGTTGTTGACTAAATTGTTGACAATATTTTTATACTTTATAGCAACATTTTGCTATTTTGGACATTCATTAAAAGAATTTTGCATTTTTGAACAGTTTATGCCAGATTTTGGTTCTTTCTAGCAATATTGTTGATATTATAAAGCTTAATTTTGCTATTTCTACTATTTTATGAAAATTTGTGAATAATTTTGATGCTTTTTGACAATTGTTTGAAGTAAGCCTAAATTTGGCAATTTTTGATATTTTATAAACAAAATTTTGCATTTTTAAACCGTTTTTAGCCGGATTTTGGATTTTTTTTAAGAGTTTTGGCCAGATTTTGGTACTATTTAACAGTATTTTAACGTTTCAAGACTAGATATTGGCATTTTTGACATTTTATAAATCAAATTTTGCACTTTTAAACCGTATTTGGTCGGATTTTGATGCTTTCTAACAATACTTGATGTTTAAGGCCGGATTTTGCACGGTTATGGCCAAATTTTGCTAACAATATTTCATTATTTTGTCATCTCGAATTAAATTGTTGATGAAGTAAAGTTCTAGTCTTAATAGATAACAAAAAAAAAAGTTCTTTATGTGTATATAAGAAAAATGGTTTCAATACTAATCAAATGAATACAACCTAATATGTATTAATTCAATTTTTTGTAGTTATTTAAATACAAAAATTTATTTCAAACATAAATCTACAATTTTATAAAAATATAAAAACTTGATGGCAATATATTGTAATATATATGTGCTAGCGTAGTAACATAGGAAACTTATGAGAAATTGCTCCGCGCCTACAAATATATTACACAATTGTATCATAAAAATGTAATATCTGTTTATAAGAAAATACAACCAAAATAAAACAATATAGATTTGATGATATGAATTTATTACTCATTACTGTGTCTACTTATAATACTACATAACTTATTGAAGTATACAAAAATAAAATAATCTGAAATTAAATCGTTCCAGATGCAAGACAAAACCGAGCGATTTTTTTGCCGCGTTTACATACGTCTGCCTTATTTCCCCGTCTTCGCACAAGCCAAATATTTCCGTTTGGATAAAAATAAAGCCAGCATTTGTGGATGATTTCCTTTAAACAAAAGTTCGAAGCGGATGAAAAGAAATGCAGCGTTAAATAAATATTTACCAGAATATTTGATACCCAATAAAATAAGTTCCTTGTCTTTTAAAATCAATATACATTGTTCGCAAAGTAATTTCAAAATAATTACACGCACAATCTAGCAGCTGTTAAATTAAGGCAATATGAATATTAATTTCATTAAAACAATTTTAATATTGCAAACAAATTTATAAATGTTACGGCGTTATTAGCTTATCAACAGATAATTTTGTTATTGCTGTTGACAATTTTTAATTTAAATGTTAGAACCAAATATATCTGTTCCTGTCACGAACATAATGCTGGCTAGTATGCTTTGATCTAACTGAATGATTGATATCGTTTGTGGTTTGATGAATTTTTAATTAAATCAATATCAAACTATGGAACTATCTATAGAAAATAATAATAATAATAATAAATCGATATTCCATTAAGAATTGTGTACTTTATAACAAAAAATATAGTTATAAAGTGGCAATTACAGACTTGTTATCAAGAGTAAATTTACTTTAGTTTGATGTTTCATTAAAGTTGAGCGATACTATTTTTAAATCAAACAAAAAGAAATTGTTTCAAACTTAATATGAAATGTTTAAATCAAAGTATATACTTATAATGTATATTTTTATCTACTTGACTGGTTCAGATTATGTTTAGTCTCGTAAACATGATTAAATATGTCAGGTCAATAAGCAGATCGCACAGATTTAAGATCAATTATAGAAATGGGTAAACTTAATAATATTGTAAAGCTTAAAAACATTTAAAATAAATGATTATTAGAACTAATAATTCTAGTTGTGCATACTGAATAAATGTTTATTTGTCGTACTTAGCAAATAAATTAGACTTAATTCCTTCTATTCTGTAATAAAACATGTAAATTTTATTGCGTTACTTGGTCTCCTAATGTTTTTATTCAATTCAAACGCGCGGTATTAAATAAATTGGCCGCATTACGAGCTTATCATTTTTATTCAACAGCAAGCTCAAACACATTTAAAACATTTTTTTGAATGGAAATAATTTAATTATTAACACATAATTTGTATAACTACTGCATAAATAAACACACAATTAGTTTTGGATTGACGGCAAGCAGTATTGGCCGTTAAAATAGTTTAAACTAATTAAAATACGTTGTCTGCACTTGGTGTGGTGATTGAGTAGTTTTAAATTAGCACAGAAAATCTATTGATTGTTTAAAAACAAATATCTTTTATGAAATTTGTTTAAAATGGTTAAAGTCTGTTAATTGTAACACAAAATTTATTAAAAATTGCATTAAATTAGCACAAAAATCTATTTTTTTCATAAAAATCTTCAAAAATTGCTCAAAAACTTTTAAAAGCAATTTTTTCTTTTGAAGTTAGTCTAAAATGACTTACAGAGCTCAATTGTGACACAAATTTTATCAAAAATTACATGACATTTGCACAGAATATCTATTTTTTTCATAAAATTATCCAAAAACACTATTGGTTGCACAAAATTTGCTTAAACCAAATATTTTTTGAAAGTTGGCACATTTAAAATCATTAAAAGCGTAGTTACAATTTAAAATCACATTTTACATGACTTTTTAATAAATTTTTAGTTTTTGCATATTTGATCAATTTTTTTTCAGTTTTTGCATTTTTGATGGTTAGGTTAGATTAGGTTAGGTTAGGTTAAAAATTTCAGTTTGCATATGGGATGATTTTTTTTTAGTTTTTAAATTTTGTATGAAAAAAATTGTTTGACTTTTTACTAAATTTTCAGTTTTTGCATTTTAATAGTTAGGTTAGGTTAGGTATAAAATATCAGTGTTTGCATTTTTGATGAATTTTTTTTTAGTTTTTAAATTTTGTATGAAAAAAATTGTTTGACTTTTTACTAAATTTTTAGGTTTTGCATTTTAATAGTTAGGTTAGGTTAGGTTAAGTATAAAATATCAGTGTTTGCATTTTTGATGAATTTTTTTTTAGTTTTTACATTTTTTATCAAAAAATTGTTTGACTTTTTACTAAATTTTTAGTTTTTGCATTTTTAATAGTTAGGTTAGGTTAGGTTATAGGTTAAGTTAGGTTATAGGTTATGTTAGGTTAGGTATAAAATTTCAGCTTATGCATTTTTGATAAAAAAAATTTTTTTAGTTGATGGTTAGGTTAGGTTTCATAAAAATTTCAGTTTGCCTTTTTGATGAATTTTTTTTAGTTCTTACATTTTTGATGAAAAAATTTGTTTGGAATTTTTACTAAATTTTCATTTTTTGCATTTTTCATGATTAATCTGACATTTTTACAAAAAATTGTGTTTTGGCTTTTTATTAATTTTTAGTTTTGGCATTTTTGATGGTTAGGTTAGGTTAGGTAATAAAATTTCAGTTTTTGCATTTATGAGGAATTTTTTTTAGTTTTTACATTTTTGAAGAAAAAAATTGTTTGACTTTTTACATACATTTTCAGTTTTTGAATTTTTGATGGTTAGGTTAGATTAGGTTAGGTTAAAAATTTTAGTTTGCATTTTGGATGAATTTTTTTTAGTTCTTAAATTTTTTATGAAAAAAATTGTTTGACTTTTTATAAAATTTTCAGTTTTTGCATTTTTTATGATTAATCTGACATTTTTACAAAAAAAATGTTTTTTGACTTTTTACTAAGTTTTTAGTTTTTGTATTTTTGGCGGTTAGGTTAGGTTAGGTTAGGTTATAAAATTTTAGTTTTAGCATTTTTGATAAATTTTTTTTAGTTTATGAATTTTTGATAAAAAAAATGTTTGACTTTTTTACAAAATTTTCAGTTTTTGCATTTTAAATAGCTAGGTTAGGTTAGGTTAAAGGTTATGTTAGGTTAGGTATAAAATGTCAGTTTTTGCATTTTTTATGATTTTTTTTTTTAGGTTTTGCATTTTTGATACAAAAAGTTCGTTTTTTTTACAATTTTTTCAGTTTTTGCATTTTTAATAGTTAGGTTAGGTTAGGTTAGGTAAGGTTAGGTTATAGGTTATGTTAGGTTAGGTATAAAATTTCAGTTTTTGCATTTTTAATTTTTTTTTTTTTTTTGGATTTTGCATTTTTGACACACAAAAATATTCTACTTTTTACAAAATTTTGAGTTTCTGCATTGTTAATAGTTAGGTTAGGTTATAGGTTATATTAGGTTAGGTATAAAATTTCAGTTTTTGCATTTTTAAAGAATTTTTTTAAATCTTACATTTTTGATGAAAAAAATTGTTAGACTTATTATTTTAACTAAATTTTTAGTTTTTGTATTTTAATAGTTAGGTTAGGTTAGGTTAGGTTAATTTTTAGGTTATGTTAGGTTAGTTATAAAATTACAGCGTTTGCATTTTTGATGAATTTTTTTTTTAGTTTTTGATAAAATAATGTTCTATTGTTTACAAAGTTTTGAGTTTTTGCATTTTTAATAGTTAGGTTAGGTTAGGTTAGGTTAGGTTATAGGTTATGTTAGATTAAGTATAAAATTTCAGTTTTTGGATTTTTGATGAACTTTTTTTTTAGTTTTTACATTTTTGATGAAAAAAATTGTTTGACTTTTTACTAAATTTTTAGTTTTTGCATTTTTAATAATTAGGTTAGGTTAGGTAAGGTTAGGTTAGGTTATAGGTTATGTTAGGTTAATTATAAAATTTCATTTTTGATGAATTTTTTTTAGTTTTTGCATTTTTGATAAAAAAAATGTTCGACTTTTTACAAAATTTTTAGTTTTTGCATTTTTAATAGTTAGGTTAGGTTATAGGTTAAGTTAGGTTATAGGTTATGTTAAGTTAGGTTTAAAATTTCAGTTTTTCCATTTTTGATAATTTTTTTTTCTAGTTTTTGCATTTTTGATAAAAAAATGTTTTTTTTTTACAAAATTTTTTGTTAGGTTAGGTATAAAATTTTAGTTTTTGGATTTTTGATAAATTTTTTTTAGTTCTTACATTTTTGTTAAAAAAAATTGTTTGACTGCTCATTTTTACTAAATTTTTAGTTTTTGCATTTTAATAGTTATGTAGGTTAGGTTAGGTAAGGTTAGGTTATAGATTATGTTAGGTTAGGTATAAAATTTCAATTTTTGCATTTTTGATTAATTTTTTTTTTTAGTTTTTGCATTTTTGACATAAAAAAATGTTTTACTTTTTACAAAATTTTGAGTTTTTGCATTAATAATAGTTAGTTTAGGTTAGGTTAGGTTAGGTTAGGTTATAGGTTATGTTAGGTTAGTTATAAAATTTTTGTTTTTGGAGTTTTGATAATTTTTTTTTTTAGTTTTACATTTTTGATAAAAAAAATTGTTTGACTTCTTATTTTTACTAAATTTTCAGTTTTTGCATTTTAATAGTTAGGTTGGGTTAGGTAAGGTTAGGTTATAGGTTACTTTAGGTTAGGTATAAAGTTTCAGTTTTTGCATTTTTGATAAATTTTTTTTTTTTTTGTCTTTGCCTTTTTGACATGAAAAAATGTTCTACTTTTTACAAAATTTTGAGTTTTTGCATTATTAATAGTTAGTTTAGGTTAGGTTAGGTTAGGTTATGGGTTATGTTAGGTTAGTTATAAAATTTCAGTTTTTGGATTTTTGATGAATTTTTTTTTAGTTTTTACATTTTTGATAAAAAAAATTGTTTGACTTCTTATTATTACTAAATTTTCGGTTTTTGCATTTCAATAGTTAGGTTAGGTTAGTTAAGGTTAGGTTATAGGTTATGTTAGGTTAGGTACAAAGTTTCAGTTTTTGCATTTTTGATGAATTTTTTTTTTTAGTTTTGCATTTTTGACACAACAAAATGTTTTACTTTTTACAAAATTTTGAGTTTTTGCATTTTTATAGTTAGGTTAGGTTAGGTTAGGTTATAGGTTATGTTAGGTTAGGTAAAAATTACAGTTTTTGCCGTTTTGATGATTTTTTTTTAGTTTTTGCAATTTTGACACAGAAAAATGTTCTACTTTTTACAAAATTTTGAGTTTTTGCATTTTTAATAGTTAGGTTAGGTTATAGGTTATGTTAGGTTAGTTATAAAATTTTAGTTTTTGGATTTTTGATGAATTTTTTTTTAGGTTTTACATTTTTGATAAAAAAAATTGTTTGATTTTTATTTTTACTAAATTTTCAGTTTTTGCATTTTAATAGTTGGGTTAGGTTAGATAAGGTTAGGATATAGGTTATGTTAGGTTAGGTATAAAATTTCAGTTTTTGCATTTTTGATAAGTTTTTTTTTTTTAGTTTTTGCATTTTTGGCACAAAAAAATGTTCTACTTTTTACAAAATTTTGAGTTTTTGCATTTTTAATAGTTAGGTTAGGTTAGGTTATAGGTTATGTTAGGTTAGGTATAAAATATCAGTTTTTGCATTTTTGATGATTTTTTTTTTTAGTTTTTACATTTTTGATGAAAAAAATTGTTTGTTTTCTTATTTTTACTAATTTTTTAGTTTTTGCATTTCAATAGTTGGGTTAGGTTAGTTAAGGTTAGGTTATAGGTTATGTTAGGTTAGGTAAAAAATTTTCAGTTTTTGCATTTTTAATAGCTAGGTTAGGTAAGGTTAGGTTAGGTTATGTTAGATTAGGTATAAAATTTCAGTTTTTGGATTTTTTATGAATTTTTTTTAGTTATTACATTTTTGATGAAAAAAATTGTTTGATTTTTTACTAAATTGCCAGTTTTTGCATTTTTAATAGTTAGGTTAGGTAATTTTAGGTTATAGGTTATGTTAGGTTAGGTATAAAATTTAAGTTTTTGCATTTTTGATGATTTTTTTTTAAGTTTTTGCATTTTTAATAAAAAAAAATGTTTGACTTGTTACAAAATGTTCAGTTTTTGCATTTTTAATAGTTAGGTTAGGTTAGGTTAGGTTATAGGTATTGTTAGGTTAGGTATAAAATTTCAGTTTTTGGATTTTTGATAAATTTTTTTTTTTTTAGTTTTTGCATTTTTGATAAAAAAATGTTCTACTGTTTACAAAATTTTGAGTTTTTGCATTTTTAATAGATATGTTACGTTAGGTTAGGTTGGGTTATAGGTTATGTTAGGTTAGGTATAAAATTTTAGTATTTGCATTTTTAATGAATTTTTTTTTTTAGTTTTTGCATTTTTGATTAAAAAAAAAGTTCAACTTTTTACAAAATTTTGAGTTTTTGCATTTTTATTAGTTAGGTTTGGTTAGGTTATAGGTTTTGTATTAGGTATAAAATTTCAGTTTTTGCATTTTTGATGATTTTTTTTTTTAGTTTTTGCATTTTTGACACAAAAAAATGTTCTACTTTTTACAAAATTTTGAGTTTTTGCATTTTTAATAGTTAGGTTAGGTTAGATTAGGATATAGGTTATGTTAGGTTAGGTATAAAATTTTAGTTTTTGCATTTTTGATGAATTTTTTTTTTTTAGTTGTTACATTTATGATGAAAAAATTGTTTGACTTTTTATTTTTATTAAATTTTCAGTTTTTGCATTTTTAATAGTTAGGTTAGGTTAGGTTATAGGTTATGTTAGGTTAGGTAAATTTTTTTTTTTGGATTTTTGATGATTTTTGTTTTTTTTGTTTTTACATTTTTGATAAAAAAAATTGTTTGACTTTTTAATACATTTTTAGTTTTTGCATTTTTAATAGTTAGGTTAGGTTAGGTTAGGTATAATATTTCAGTTTTTAGATTTTTGATGATTTTTTTTTTTTTACATTTTTGATGAAAAAAAATGTTTGACTTGTTACAAAATCTTTAGTTTTTGCATTTTTAATAGCAAGGTTAGGTTATGTTAGGTTATAGGTTATGTTAGGTTAGGTATACAATTTCAGTTTTTGCATTTTTGATGATTTTTTTTTTCAATTTTTGCATTTTTGTTTATAAAAAAGTTCGATTTTTTTACAATATTTTTAGTTTTTGCATTTTTAATAGTTAGGTTAGGTTAGGTTAGGTTATAGGTTATGTTAAGTTAGGTATAAATATTCAGTTTTTGGATTTTTGATGAATTTTTTTTTAGTTTTTACTTTTTTGATGATTTTTACTAAATTTTTAGTTTTTGCATTTTTAATAGTTAGGTTAGGTTAGGTAAGGTTAGGTTCTAGGTTAAGTTAGGTTATAGGTTATGTTAGGTTAGGTATAAATTTTTAGTTTTTGCATTTTTGATGAATTTTTTTTTAGTTTTTGCATTTTTGATAAAAAAAATGTTCAACTTTTTACAAAATTTTCAGTTTTTGCATTTTTGATGGTTAGGTTAGGTTAGGTTATAGATTAAATTAGGTTAAAAAAATTAGTTTTTGCAATTTTTAGGAAAAAAAATTTATATTAAAAAACTAAAAATTATTCTAGAAAACAAAGTAGATAAAGCAACAATCATTAAGAAAACTTTGCAATAAGAGAACTTATAAAGGAAATTGAAGAGTTTAATAACGAAAGAATATAGAAAAACAAACCCACAAAATAAATGTCACAGAAGAAAAAGGACAGGCGAGTGAAGCGCAAGACAAACAAAGGTAAAAGTTATTAAAGGAGAGAATGGCTTCAGATACTTGATAATACAAACATGAACACAGTTAATATTGAGCCGGTGGTTTGATACAATGTTCTTGCCCACTCGGCCAAGTGTTTGTGATCAAGGAATTTGTTTATTTTCACATTTGAGATGCTAGGCACACTGATGATGGGTGCATTCCCAAAAACACGAGTGTATGTGTTTCTTACTGGATAAAAAAGCAATTTACATAAAATACTTTATTTATTAATTTAAAAAAAAAACTAACTGTGCTTGATTTAGTTGCCTGATAGTATTAAGGCAGTAATTGATTGCGCCAGGTTGTAGCACATGCGAGAAGACAAGATGTACCGGACCGACTTGAATGGGGAGCAGTTGGGCAAATTGAGCTGTGAGAGGATAAAGTATTAGCTTGTAATCTGTGCAAAAATAATAAATGAATTGAAAAAATATTTTTCTTGCTTCACTTTTTGTAAAATTTTTAGTAAATATTAGATATATTAAATTTATTTTTTTATATTTTGTGTGAAAATGTTAAAAAAACATTAAAATATTGTC
This sequence comes from Tachinus rufipes, assembly GCA_963932245.1. Lineage (NCBI taxonomy): Eukaryota > Metazoa > Arthropoda > Insecta > Coleoptera > Staphylinidae > Tachinus > Tachinus rufipes. Next base: position 3,584,311 of record OZ010750.1, read on the forward strand.
AAAAAGCACCAAATTTAGCATTAAAATGTTAAAAAGTGTAATTTTTTTAATGAAATTTTAAAAATTAGCAAAATTTTGCTATGAAATATCAAAATATTGATAAGAAGCACCAAAAACCTATTAGAAATGTAAAATTTTACTTATAAAATGTCAAAAATAGCTATATCCAGCCATGAAATATCAATATATTGTTGAAAAAAAACAAAATTTGGTCATAAACTGTTTAAAAGTTTAAAATTTTTATTATAAATTGTCAAGAATGGTAAAAATTTGACATTAAATTTAAAAATTGCCACAAAGCACCAAACTAAACTGTTAAAAATGACGAAAAAATTATAAAATGTCAAAAATTCAGCTGTAAAAATGTTGTAAAATGTGAAATTTTTTAATAAAAATTGAAAATTGCAAAATCAGGTATTAAAACATCAAATAATTTTTAGAAAACACCAAAATCTGTCCAAAAACTGTTGAAAACTCTAAAAGTTTGTTTATAAAATGTCAAAAATAACAAAATCTGGCCAAAAACGGTTAAAAAATGCAAAATCCAGTCAGAAAGAATAAAATAATGTTAGAAAACATCAAAATCAGACTATAAATTAATAAAAAATGCAAATTTTTGATCAAATCTTAAAAATAGCAACATAAATCATCAAAATATTGCTATAAATACCAAAATTCGGTCATAATCTGTCAAAATTTTATTTATAAAAAGTTTAAAATAATAAAATTCAGCTTTGAAGTTTTTGAACAACTTTATTTTTTTATAAAATTCTAAAATTAGTATATCTAGCTTTGAAATATTAAAATGAACCAAAATCCAGCATAAACTGTTGGAAAGTGCAAAATCCCACCTTGAAATTTTAAGCACTATAAACTCTTAACAAGTGTAAACCTTCATAAATTCTCAAAAATAACAAAAATTATAAATATGTAAGTATATTATGATTAGAAAAAGAAAAAAAAATGTTGGGTGAATCAAAATCTGACCTTTATCTGTCAAAAAATGCCAAATTTTATTCACGGAATATTAAAAATAGCACAATTTGGCATTTTGGGTTTTCAAGTAAGGTCCTGCATGCTTGTAGGCCTTTCCTCATTAGAGACCCTAGCTTACAAATAGCTACGCCACTGTTCATGAGACTTATTCTGGTATTATTTTTTTAACACTTGATTGCCTTGCATTTTGGGCAGTTTATTTTTAAATAGATCTCTAATTTCAAGAAGACTATAAGAGAATTGCGCGTGGGTTCCTTGGTAGAGGAGCGGTTCTTTCTAAATTTTGATTCCTCACTTTTTGCATCAACATTTATTTGTTGAGCTTTACATATTTTGGTGAATACAATTAACTTGCATTGTTATATGTATTAAATAAATACAAAGCCAATTTATACAAATAATATTGTACTGATTTATGCTAGACACACTGATGAGGTGTGCATATCTTAAAATAATAATGCCTTGTGTTAGATGAAAAAGTAATTTGCATAAAAAAAAGATTGCAACTTTCACTAAATTCTTATTATTTCATTACTACAACTCTTAATACTTAATATGAAATAAAAGAATTAATGTAACTTTTTCTATATAAAATAAAAAATCTAAATTAAACTCTTACCGTTTCAAATAAATTAAATTAAAAATCAGCAAGTGTATAATTTTTGGAAGTAAATGCTGACATTGCAACAAAATTTATTTTCCTGCAAATATTCTACTATTAACAAAGAATATATGATTATAGCCATCCTTATTTACATGAGTCAGTTACCCAGAATTAGGAGTCATTAGTTTCTACAATGCACCCTCTTGCTCCGCAACGATGCAGCGCTTTTACAGCATTTGAACTGAGTGATTCAATGCGATTGTATAAACGTACAATAGCACAACTTACCGATTTAATTTTAAAAGCTTATTTTTGTTATGGTATTATGTTTTGTTTCTAGATGTTAGTTGATTCTATATTATGGCCTCAGGTACATGTTTGAGAGGGGCGCTAAATTATATGTATGTGTTTGAATCGTTTTATTAATATTATTATGTTAAATTAAGGGGAGCGTTTATTATACTTTGCCGTAGGCTTTGTAACTTATATCTACTATATTCTGATTTTTAATTCACTAAAATCAAATAAATTAAAAATCAGGAATGCAAATTTAATTAAAAAAATTGTAATTATATCGCTTTGAAATACAATCTAGCCTGTTTGAGTACTATCAATATAATCAATACACAAGGAGTGTGCTGAAGAGGTTGACATCAGTGAGGGTTTGATATTATATGATTTGTTGTTGTTGGTTGTTATGATTTACATAAATTATGTATTTGTAACTTATTAGGTTTTAGCGGATGATATTAAAAGAAAATCGTATTTGAAATAGAGGCAAGCTGAGTGTAATCGCAGTAACTATTGAGTGAGTGACTTTTTGCTGTCAGATGGTGAGCTTAAGACTGGAGTGGATCAAGACGGACCTAGCATTAAGAAAATGCAGATAGTTAGTTGCGCCCGAAAGCACTTAACAAGTTGTGCTTCATTTGAGTTTACCACTTTGATACCAACATTTAGGTCAATTGTTTGCGTAGACGCAGGGATTGCCAACAATATCTGTGATCCTGCAACGTGATCGGGCTAACAAACGAAAGGGGAGACGCACGAAAAAGAAAAAAAAAGGAATAGAATACGCCAATTTTCTCGATACGAATAAACAAACAAATTGTATTTTGTCTTCTGTTTATTTGGCTGAATGATGTTAAGTAAAATATAAACAGCTGACACATGAGTTTCAGGAGTATTCTTTTAGGGCGAAAGTGAGCGACATAAACTAAAACACCGCCATTTCAAAGAATTATTCCACATTTTTTTATCGCAAGCGAATCTTTTATAGGATACATAAAACAATTTATTAGCCTTAGTAGTATTATTTCGACAGAAAAAAGATATTTTCAACGTATTTTATTTTATTCATAGCAATACAACATAAATAATATTATAAATTAATGAATGCAGATATATTAAGTTAAATAAAATTGGTGCGGATAAAGGTGGAATTACAAATTATCCAACCGGACACGGTTTCAATTTAAATTTCAATAGCGGCGGATTGCAATATTCTCGGTGTGTGCTGTAATAGACAACCAGTTTAAACTATAATTTCTGAAAGTCGTACAAACCATTCAAACAGCACGTCGTGTAATTTACATACGTTCTTTCAATGTATCAGCAGAGTTGATTTATATCTGAACACATAATTAAGTCATTTCTAGTACTAATTGTATAAATTGTCAATTGGAATTAATATAATTGGGACAACTTAATTAATAATCTTAACATATTAATTTGGTTTATTTATATTCAAACAATTTTTAAATAAACCGATATCTATTTAGTTATTTATATCAAGTTTTGGGAACTTGCCAACTCATTGTTTACTTTTCCAACCAGATACAATTGAGAATTCATTGACCTTTGATGAATAGATAGGTACTAACTTTGCTTCAACTATTTTTTTCAGAATTTTGCATAGAATTTTAGCTTTTGTTTAGGTTGACTGTTGACTTTAGTCAATAGATTGCTCATACATTTTTGCTTGTTGCAGTGAGATTTTGGACGGTTAATGGTTTAGTTTCTATGCTTCTCTAGAAAATATTCTTGTAAACATTTTTTCTATGCGGTTTTAAGTTCTCACTAGTTAATTACCAGTAACAGCAACGAAAAGTTCTATAATTATATACAGGGTGCGGCAGAAAAACTTGCTTATTTGAAACGTTAACAAAAGAAAAAGTATTTCACATATCCATTTAATTTTTTTTTTATCGTAATGTACACATACTGAATTTTTGATTTAAATGGTTTTAAAAATGACTTCGGACAATTGGCGGCTCTTATTAGCGATACACTGTTCCACCCGCTTTTTGAAGTTTTGCTCTACTCTTTTTAGCATATTGACGGGTATGTTGGCGATGGCTTGGCGAATGTTGTCCTTTGACTGTTGCAAGGTTTGTGGTTTGTCATTGTAAACAATGTAAACAATGGATTTGAGATATCTACATAAAAAAAAGTCACAGGGAACCAAATCGGGGGAGCGCGCCGGCCACAGTACGTCACCTCTCAAGGAAATTAGGTGCTCGTGAAAGTGTTTCCTCAAAAGTTCCATTAAAATTTTTGCTGTGTGTGCCGTGGTTTCGTCCTGCTGGAACCATAAGTCTCCAAGTTTAATTTTTTCAAGTTTTGGGAGAAAAAAGCTTCAATCATTTCTCTGTAGCAAACTAGTAAAAAAAGTAAAGTTCAACTATTGCAACCTTTGAGAATGCACCCCATACAGTAACACGTTCACAATGAAGTGGCTTCTCATGATGTTTAAGGGGATTAGCACTAGTTCAATGTTTACTCAGCCGGAAAGTTGAAAATGGGCCTAATCACTGAAAAACACTGAAAAACACGAGAGCGTCGTGAGGCAAGTTAAGGAGCGCTTCACATGCAGTTTGGCAAGAAACAAAATTACGTACATTGAGCTCTTGCACTACAGCAAGTTTGTATGGATGAAACTTGAGTTTGTTGTGAAGAATTTGTTTCACACTGCGATCGGAAATCACCAGAGCACCTGCCTGTTTGCGCGTCGAACGCCGGGGAGAGTGCAAAAACAACAATCTCACCCTCTCGAGCTATTCTGGAGTTCTAGAAGTCCGTTGACTTCTAGGTCCTTTTTTGCCACAATGCTACTTTCCCTGAATGCGTCTACTCATGAAACGATTAATTTCCGGCCAGGAATGGGACCTGTGGGATGAATATTGAACCAAGTTTAGAAGGCACGTGCGACGCGCCCTTTAGCCCTTAGGTTGATTAAAGAGCTAGCCTGGCTCAGCTCGTGGAGTCGGGTCGGGTCAAACAGATAAGTACAAATTAACAGAAAAAAGAAAAAAAAAACTCACCCAAAGAAAATAATCACGAAGTCAGGCGCCAATTGGTTTTATATTTAATACTTCCAGTTCCTTCCTCGCATGGGTGATTTAAGAGAATCCTCGTCCACTGGCAAACCAATAATTCCAAATGGTGGTATGGTGATAATGGGAAGGATGGAATAGGGACAAAATTAACACAAAAATATTGTATACCCTCTATAATAATAGTTATAAAATTGATAAAATAAAATAAACAAAAGATTAATGGGGGAATATATATAAATTTACGTTTTGCACTTGCAACACTCACACACACATTCACTTCCCTAAGCCTAATTACAAAATATACAATTATTAAGACAAACTTAATTTCAAATAATATCAGCGGTAAAATATTTTTCAGTAATAATCATCCAGTCATCAACTGGTAGCAGGTGGTAGCACGGAATCACGTGGTGCCCTTCCACCCGATTCTTTCCGCCACAGAATCCACTTAAAAAAACACGTGCCCAGGAATTTCGGTCAAATATAATAACGAGCCGGTTAATGGCCACGGCTGATTTGTAGAATATGGCGTCACGATATTTTTAATGAATTTAATGCAGGAAAAAAAATATGGGGGTTCGTAAAAGCCTACGGCACATAAGAAAAATGGACATAAACAAAGGAAATAATTTGAAAAAAAGTACTTACTTGAGACCTCACACATAAAGGAAACGAAATAATTTGACTTGTAATACAATTTTATCCGCATCAGCGATTTCAATAATTGCAAGTATTACACCCGTAATCCGTAGGTAGAACGATGTGATCGGGGCAAAAGTCGAATCAAAAAGGACCGTGATCCTACTTCCCACTGGGAAGAAAAGTCAAAATCTCCCCTGCGCATGAGTGTCTCAATTAAAAATACTATAAGGAAGAATGATAGAAAGGGAACTTAGGAAAAGGATTAGCAACAATAACATAAACACAAATACAACGATCAACCTTACAATCAGTGGCTAATTACTCATCAAACTGCTTTAATTATGATGCGCGGAACCTGGGTTTAAAACTGCCCATCCGGCAACGCCGCATCCCGTTTGATGACGTAGCAACCAGTTGTGCCAACACTAAATACACTACTCTGGTGTAGGAAATATACTTAAATCTTATGTAGTAAAACGAAAATGACAGTTTGTGAAGTGATAAACAGTGAAATTAATTAAATTAAAGTGCAAATGAACGGTACAGGATAAAATAAAATTAGGTAAGAAACAAATCAAAATATTATGCACAAGACTGTCAATTCATAATCTATATCAATCACATGTTTATAAAATTGTTGCTTTAAGGTTAGGACCCACATAAATAACAACAAAGAAGGAATGAAATGGAAAATCGACAAAACAAATAGTGTGATGGAAAATATGAATGGAAATAATGAACTGTGTATGAGAATGTTGGAATTATTGAAATTTGATTCCCGGACCGCTGAATAAGTGAGTATAAATTAAACAAAAATATTCATAATAACCTGAAGGAACATAACCCAAAACAAACCAATTAACAACCGACCCGAGAGTTATATAAGGGAGTAAGTTTTAATTATTGAATCTAATCTTTTGCACTTATCTGCCCAGAAACCGCCACAGCAACCACCTGAGGATAACATCCACTCAATCAGAACGATCAACACTGTACCTGCCTTCAAAGATAAGTAAACGCTTCACTATATATACACATATTTTAATATATTAATTGTTTTTAGGAATGGATTGAAACTGGAACGTCACACACGTTGGGTGGCAACCACCGAACGGCCTTTGGAAAAGTAGGCCTCGACGCATGCAACGCATGACGACAACTATCTTCAACGGTAACAAAACTTCAAGACTCTCTCTTTTGAATGAGACCTTCTCTACCCCTTTCTGACCACGTTTCGCTTATTGGCGCTCAATTTAAATCAGCAAGTTTCCTTGCCGCACTTTGTATATAGAACACATCTACTAACAAGAAACAAGTTTAAAGATTTATTAGCTTATGAATTTGGATACAAGAGTACATCCACAATTTTGCTCAAAGCTAATCCACTAATGAAGATACAAGGCAAAACGGAGCCAAAATCGTTGCCAACATTCGACGGTCATACCACTGGCCAAAAATACATGATGACGTGCGAGGATGTGTGGTCTGTAGCAGAACAAAACCAGGAGCCACTTTTCATTTACACCTAGTTGAAGAACCATGGGAGCGGGTGGTTTTGACTACATTGAGCCTCATGAAACAACACGGACCGGAAACAAGTACGCCTTAACGTGCATGGATTTGACTACAAACTGGGTTCTACCGGCAGGAAAGTCATTGTCAAAACTATAAAAGAAAGTTTATTCTACCCAAAAATAATCTTGACCGACAATGGCCTTTAGTTTGTCAGTGGAGTCTTCAGCGATGTGATGAAAAAATGAAAAGTTACCTCTAATACAATGGAGAGAAAACACGCAGAATTGAAGAAGAGTTTCACAGATGACATCCTCCGAAAATAGTAAGACAAATTGCTGACACTAGGCAACTGTCGCATGAACACCGCAAGCCGGAAGCACACTCAGTTAACTGATGCTAAGGTACAACCTGCACAAACCCAACAACTAGGATACTTTGATGGAAAAAATTGAAGATTGAGACCAAAAGCTGCAGCAGGCCAAACAGAAACAAACGGGAGAATCCTTCTACTGGGCTTCACACAAAATACAAATACGCATGAGTTTTACTTTATCCTCGTTAGTAGGTACCTTTTACCTTGCCGAGAAACTCTTGGCATCAACTTAAGCATTACAAAATCGGTGCCTACAGATCTGTTGAGTTTGAATTGTTGTCATTGCAGAAAGGCTCTAATACAGGCTGACCAGACATACACATTTCCGGCATCCAAATTCCGGTCTTTAAAACTGGAAATCGGGTTTTGAGAACTAAAAATTCGGTAACTAACGTATTAAAAATGAATGCTAAACTATAAATCTGGTTTTTAAATTATAAATCCGGTCGTTAAACTGTAAATTTGTTATTTGAAAGTGTAAATTTGATATTCAAAGTGTTAAATTTATTTGCCAAACAGTTAATTTGGCTTTTAAATTATAAATCCGGCAATTAATTTGTTGAGCTTTACTAATAAACTAATAATCCGGCTTTTAATTTATAAATCCGGTCTTTAAACTATCCGGCTCTATCAAAAATTGTGAAATTCTACTATCAAACTGGTAACTCGGCTTTGAAATTATAAACTTGGCATTTAAAACTGTAAATCCGGCATTTATAGTGTTATATTTGACTGCCAAACTGTTAATCCGGCTTTTAAATTTTAAATTCAAACTTTAAAATTGTAAATTTAGATTAAAAAGTGTAAATCCTACAATCAACTATTTAAATTTATTGCATTACTGTTATTCCGGCCTATAAAAATGTAAATCCGGCCTTTAAAAGTGTAAATCCAACATTTAAAGTATTGAATTTTATTGTCAAACCGTTAATTTGGTTTGCAAATTCTAATCCGGCCTTTAAAACTGTTAATTCAACTTTTAAAATTAAACATTCTCTAGTAACGTATTAAATTCTAATACTAAACTGTTAATTTGGCTTTTAAAGTATAAATCCATTTTTTAATATAGTAAATAGGGTTTTTCAAACTGAAAATTTGGCAACCAACGTGTTAAACTTTATTAACAATGTGTAAACTTGGCTTTCAAATTGTAAATCCAGCTTTTAAAACTGTAATTTTGGCTTTTAAAAGTTAAAATTTGGCTACAAATGTATTTAGTCTAATTCCCAATCGTTAATCAGATCTCAGAAATTATAAGTCCAGTCTAAAATTATAAATCCGGTTTGTAAAAGTGTAAATCCGGTCTTTAAAACTTTAATGAGGTCTTTAAATTGTCAAATTCTACTTCTAATTTGTTAACCTGGTCTTTAAAATTAAATCCGGTTTTCAAAGTTTTAAATTTTTTTGCAAACTGAAAATCCGGCCTTTAAATTATAAATCCGGTTTATAAATGTGTTCAAATAATAATTACGGCCTTTAAAAGTGTAAATCCGGTCTTTAAAATGTTAAATTGAACTTTTTTTTTTTTTTTTTTTTTATTTTTTAATTTGTCTTTAAAATAAATAGGTATTAATGATACAACACCAAATACTATAAGCATTATTGCTGATGTGAATGACATGGCACTATCACTAGCCGACATATTATGTAATGTTTTTCCTGCTTGTAGGGCAATAAATGAAGGCGGCATCACTCCTATTAAATTGAACTTCCAAATTATTAATACTGACTACAAACTTTTCAAAATGTTTAATTTAATTTAAATCCGGCCTTTAATTGTCGTGTCCAGTTGATTATAGTGTCAATAATTAAAAATATATTATTTACAATTGTGTAAACATTTTGGATCATCTGTGCTTGAATTTTATTGTGCCTCTCCACCTTTGCTTCTAGCAATTATCTTGTATTTCAACCTCAAACATTTTTATGCGGCCGTAGTCTAGGGAGTGATTAAAGTGTAGTTGTACAGAAGTGTCTGAACATCATGATAAATGCCTCAATAAATATAGCGACTATGTAAAAAACAGTTTAATATATGTCGTAACATATATCAAAACAATTATACACCCAACAGGTTTTTGTATTTTGTAAATTCCTACCAAATAAAAGTGTTATATATGTAAATGTAAAAGGGCGTCGCAATATTTTATGCAAAATATCTAAAAACATCGGATTCTATTGTTTTAGTAAACCCTAATTGTATTCTTATCATCGACCCAATACATCAACCAAGCGGTTGTTATAGAATTACTCGCCAGCTCGTTTGCGGCATGTTCGTGCAAATTTTATTATACACATTAATTGTTTCTATAATTAATCCATTAGTAGCTTGAATGCATGTGTAATTAATGTGCCGTGAATCATGAAGACGCTCTTAATTCTACATTTAATTGTATTGAATTTTCTAATAATATTTTATTAAAATATGTTTGAAAGTTAAGCAGTAAAAGTCAAAAGCTCCATGCATTATTGAGGGATTTTTAGCTTTAAGTCCTTGTAGTCTCGGTTAAATCCTCCTACTACCTCGCACTAACGCCCACTCATACTATCATTACATCCATGCCTTAATTAGGATTAGACGCCAGACCCTTAGCACCGAAATTCGTATAGACGTACAAAAAACGAGAGGATATCAAAGTTAAGTAAGCGACTAAATTAAAACATTGCGAGAAGAAGAAGGAATGAAATGGATGTAGATAATTATAAAAGTAGTTATATTGCTAATTTAATGGCGGGATTATAGATTTTGTCGGGATAGTGGTAGGGTTTTTATCTTGCAAGACAATCTCGCTCCGAACTGTTAATTAATGTAATCGTTTTGGGAGTAAGGACAGTAATCGAAGTCCTGGGTTATTCCATTTGTTCAAACAGATTAAATTGCATTGTTTTAAAAGTAAAAATATATATACTAAGAACACGGATTGCATTTCGAAACCTTGTTGAGGCGATTTATAAATTTAGTTAGGCTTTAGTTAGAGGTCAGAAGCTCCCTTGAGACAAGATGTTGCCGCGAAACCAGAGACTATTTACCCGAATTGGTGGAAGCATTCTGAAAAGAAACACTAGATGTATTCTCAGCCAATCCCCGTAGATAATTATAGCTGTATTACTTTACACGCAGACCTGCCTTTTCACTTTTACTTTGTTTCATTCATTCGTTTATTTTTGTGTCTTGGCAAATTAATTTCGCCTACCGATGTGTTTGTGTTTCTTTTACTGTCTAGGGATACTAAATAAAAGGAATCCCCACATGCCTCTCGCTTAAGGCAAATCTACATAACTAATTAATGTTGTACGTGCACTACCCAGATGACATCAAAACTTTCTCTTAACAAAATATCCTCGCAGATTGTTTTGTCTATTATGCATTTCCAATTATATTATAAAGTCTGAAATACAATTCTTAAGGAATATTGCATACAAAGGAAAATTTTATTAAATTGCATAATCTACATTCATATATATTTCTGTTTGTGCAATACTCATTACTGTTACTAAATTATTATTTGTTTTTTATAAACTTTAACAATTTTTATTCAGTATACGTCCAACGAATTTTTAAAGATACGAGTCAACAACACAAATAATATATTAAAAATAAAACGCTAGTTAAAAATATTAAGGACTTTTTTTATACAATTACAATCTATGTTTAGGTATTTCAATTTCATCAATGCCACGTCAGAAGGTATTGAGATATTGATATTGTGAATTGATTTGAATTGCAAATTTGTAGTATGCTATTTTGTTCAATAGATGTCAGTATCGGTTTGAAGCACGTAGTGTAGAACGGGGCGTGGGTGTGCAAGTTTCAGCGGTTGATCTATCAACATTTTTATAGTGTCAAAGGGCTTCTTTGTGCCTTGTAGCTCCATTGGTGGTTTGGCTACATGGACAAAACTGGGGGTGTATTTCCGTAGCTAGCTGCAGAAGTTTATGAATTTTTAGATTTGTTTCTTGTTGGTAGGTCTTGGATGTGTGAATAAGCTTTAGACGGTGTTTCAGGAGTCAGATTTTTTTTTGGCTGTGATTTTTTGACCTTAATATTCCATTTCTTTTTGTTCAAATGCGCATTTTGTTAGATTGCATTTTAGGCGTAGTACCTTTGGATGTGGTGGGTCACGGTCTTTGTTGTTGTTTGTATTTGGTTTTAGTGCTGAAATTTTGAATAATCTTTTGCTCAACTTTGGATTTTGGTATCTAGATACGCAATGGTTGATTTAGATAAGGATTTGTGTTTTTGTAAGTGGAGGGTATTTTGGCGGCTTTTGCGTGCATAGTCCAGATTGGTATCTTCAGCCAAGTAATAAATCTGTGCCTAACTCTGGAGTGATCAACACTTGCATGGTTTGTGTTTGATCTCTCACTTGCTCTCTCACGATAGCTTCTCTCCTGAGTTTCAATTTTGCAGCGGAAAATATATTTTGTAATTTTAATTTAGTAAAATTTTTGCTTATCCTTAAGTGCTTTTACAATTTTTTAATTGATGTTAGTTTTGGTTTTAGAAAGTTGCTGCGTCGGCGACACAGCAAGCGTGGAAATAACTATTTCCACGCTTGCTGTGTCGTCTCCTTATGGTTTTGGGATTGGCCGGCATGTTGGAGTTTTTGACTAATCTCTTAAGCGTTTTGTGGATCAGGTTCCTTGCTATTGGTGCTGTTCTTTTTTTCAATGTTTTTTTTTTTTTAATTTTGTTGGTTTGGTCGATCAAACTATTCAGTGTGTGGAATTACAGAATATTAAGGAATTGTTGGGTTCTACCAGACTGGCCAGTGCATTTGCCATTCTTATCTCTTTGTGGCGATGATTGGTCAGCTGGGGGGGGGGGGGGGGGGGTGTTGTTCTTGTTTTGGCATTTCTTTCTACCAGTTTTCCAGTTGTATTTTTAATTTGACTTCTGGATTCTATTTTGTGTATACTTATAGGTCACTGGTTTTTGTCGGGTTTCGGTTGCAAAAGAACCTACAAGCATGCTTCCCAAATAGAATTATGCTCATTTTTGAGATTTTAAGAAGATTTTTACAGTTACACTTTATATTCGAATTTGATGCTTTCTAAAAAAATTTAAGGCTTTTTTAAGTTTTTGGTTTTTTTAAGTATATTTTATGACTGGTTTTTTGCCATTTTTGACTTTTTATAAAATTTGCATTTTTTTAACAGTTTATGACAATATTTTTACACTTTATGGTCCTTTCGTGCTACTTTTGACATTTTATAAATAGAATTTGGCACTTTTGATAGTCTATGGCCGGATTTTGGTTCTTTCTGGCTATATTTTATAGTCAAATTTTGATTTTCTGATTTTTTATAAATAGATATTTGCACGTTTCAACGTTTTTAGCTTGATTTTGCTATTTTTGACATACATTAATAGAATATTGATTTTTTAAACAGTTTAAGGCTAAAACTGGTTGTTTTTTACAAATATTGCATAATTTATGGCCGAATTTAGCTATTTTTGACTTTTTATAAAAAGAATTTTGCATTTTTTAGTTGTTTATGGCTGTATTTTACCGTTTTTATCTTTTTTTAATAAGAATTTTGCATTTTTAAACAATTTACACTCAAATTTTGCTGTTTTTTGACAATATTTTAGGACTATTTGACAGTTTTTGGCATAATTTTGCTATTTTTAGTTTGATTTTATAAGTAGAATATTGAATTTTTGATTTTTTATGAAAAGAATTTTGCATTTATTAGTTGTTTTTGGCCGGGTTTTACCGTTTTTATCTATTTCTAATAAGAATTTTGCATTTTTAAACTGATTATGATTTATTTTGGTAATTTTTGACTATATTTTTGGAGTTCATAGTTGGATTTTGTTTCTTTAGAGTAAAATTTTGTACGATTTGACAGTTTATGGTTGGATTTTGGTTTTTTCTCACAATATGTGAGTTTAATTTTGTTATTTCTGATTTTTTATGAATAAATTTTTGCACTTTTCAACCGTTTTTAGCTTAATTTTGCCATTTTTGATTTTTTATAAGTAGAATATTGCATATTTAAACCGTTTAGGATTAAAATTTGATGCTTTTTACAATGTTTGCATATTTTATGGCTAAACTAGGCTATTTTTGATTTTTTATGAAAAAAAATTTGTAATTATTAGTTGTTTTTGCTCAATTTTTATTGTTTTTATCTTTTTACAAAAAGAATTTTGCATTTTTAAACAGTTTATGGTAAAATTTTGAAGTTTTTTTAAAATATTTTTGGATTTTATAGTCGGATTTTTTTTTTTTTGACATTCTATCAGTAAAATTTGTACCATTTGACAGTTTATGGCCGGATTTTGCTTTTTTTGACTTTTATGAATAGATATTTGCACTTTTTAACCTTTTTTGGCTTGGTTTTGTCATTTTTGACATTTTGTAAGTAGAATATAGCATATTTGAACAGTTTATGATCAAAATTTGGTGCTTTTCACAAATATTGCATGTTTTATAGCCAAATTTAGTTATATTTGACTATTTATGAAAAGAATTTTGCATTTTTTTGTTGTTTTTGGCTGGATTTTACCGTTTTTATCTTTTTCTGATAAGAATTTTGCATTTTTAAACAGTTTGTGATCAAATAATGATGTTTTTTGATAATATTTTTGGAGATTTTAAATTTTTTAATAATTTTGTACTATTTAACAGTTTATGGCCGGATTTTGGTTTTTTCAGACAATATGTGAAACTAAATTTGTTATTTTTGATTTTTTTGGAAAAGATATTTGCACTTTTTTACAGTTTTTGGCCTGATTTTGCCTTTTTTTACATTTTATAAGTAGAATAATGCATTTTTGACGTTTTATGAAAATAATTTTGCACTTATTAGTTGTTTATGACCGGATTCTATCGTTTTCATCTTCTCTTAGTAAAAATTTTGCATTTTCAAACAGTTTATAGTGAAATTTTGGAGCTTTTTGACAATATTTTTGGATTTTATAGCCAGGTTTTGCTTTTTTTGACATTTTTTGAGTAAAATTTTGTACTAATAGACAGTTTATGGCTGGATTTTGGTTTTTTCTGACAATGTGTGAGTTGAATTTTGTTATTTTTGATTTTTTATGAATAGATATTTGCACTTTTTAATTGTTTTTGGCCTGGTTTTGCTATTTTTGACATTTTATAAATAGAATATTGCATTTTTAACTTTTTATGAAAAGTAGTATTTTAAACTCAGTTGTATATGGTCAATTTTGGTCTTTTTTGACAATATTTTTACACTTTATAAACAGATTTTGCTTTTTTTGACATTTTATGAGTAAAATTTTGTACTGCTTGACAGTTTATGGCTGGATTTTAGTTCTTTTTGACAATACAGGAAACTAAGTTTGTTATTTTTGATTTTTTAGGAATAACTATGTGCACTTTTTAACTGTTTTTGGGCTGATTTTGCCATTTTTGACATTTTATATGTAGAATATTGCATTTTTGACGTTTTTGAAAAGATTTTTGCACTTTTTAGTGGTTTATGGCCGGATTCTATTGTGTTCATCTTTTCTTAATAAGAATTTAATATTTTTAAACAGTTTATGATCAAATTTTGTTGCTTTTTGACAATTTTTTTGGACTTTATTGTCGAATTTTGCTTTTTTGACATTTTATGAGTAAAATTTGGTACTAATTGACAGTTTATGGCCGGATTTTGTTTTTTTCTGACAATATGTGAGTTTAATTTTGTTATTTTTGACTTTTTATGAATAGATATTTGCACGTTTCAACTGTTTTTGGCTTGATTTTGTCATTTTTGACGTTTTATAAGTATAATATTGCATTTATGACTTTTTATGAAGAGAATTTTGCACTATTTAGTTGTTTTTGGCCGTATTTGATTGTTTTTATCTTCTCCTAAAAAGAATTTTGTATTTTTAAACAGTTTATGATCAAATTTTGGTCTTATTTGACAATATTTTTGGACTTTATAAACAGATTTTGCTTTTTTTGACATTATATAAGTCAAATTTTGTACTGTTTGACAGTTTATTGCCGGATTCTGTTTTTTTTTGACAATATGAGTCAAATATTGTAATATTTGATTTTTTATGAATAGATATTTGCACTTTTTAACCGTTTTTGGTCTGATTTTGCTATTTTTGAAGATCTATAAGTAAAATATTGCATATTTGACAGTTAAAGACTAACATTTGGTGCTTTTTCCAAATATTGCATATTTTATGGCACAATTTGGCTATTTTCGACTTTTTATGAAAAGAATTTTGCAATACTTAGTTGTTTTCGGCCAATTTTTACCGTTTTTATCTTTTTATAGTAAGAATTTTGCATTTTTAAACAGTTTATAGTGAAATTTTGGAGCTTTTTGACAATATTTTTGGACTTTATAGCCAGATTTTGCTTTTTTGACATTTTGTGAGTAAAATTTTGTAATAATAAACAGTTTATGGCTGGATTTTGGTTTTTTCTGACAATGTGTGAGTTGAATTTTGTTATTTTTGGTTTTTTATGAATAGATATTCCTACTTTTTAATTGTTTTTGGCCTGGTTTTGCTATTTTTGACATTTTATAAGTAGAATATTGCATTTTTAACTTTTTATGAAAAGAATTTTGAACTTTTCAGTTGTTTTTGACCGAATTTTACTATTTTTATCTTCTTACAATAAGAATTTTGCATTTTTAAACAGTTTATGATTATGTTTTGGTGCTTTTTAACATTATTTTTGGACTTCTCAGTCGGATTTTGCTTTTTTTGACATTTTATTAGTAAAATTTGGTACCATTTGACAGTTTATGGCCAGATTTTGCTTTTATCTGACAAACTGTGAGTCGAATTTTGTTATTTTTGACTTTTATGAACAGATATTTGCACGTTTCAACCGTTTTTGGCTCAAATTTTGATGTTTTTTGATAATATATTTGGAGATTTTGAATTTTTTGACAGTTTACGAGTAAAATTTTGTACCATTTGACAGTTTATGGCCAAATTTTGGTTTTTTCTAACAATGTGTGAATCTAAGTTTGTTATTTTCGATTTTTTAGGAATAGATATTTGCACTTTTTAACTGTTTTTGACCTGATTTTGTCTTTTTTTAAATATTATAAGTAGAATATTGCATTTTTGACGTTTTATGAAAAGATTTTTGCACTTTTTAGTTGTTTATGGCCGGATTTTATTGTTTTCATCTTCTCTTAATAAGAATTTTGCATTTTTAAACAGTTTTTGATCAAATTTTCTTGTTTTTGACAATTTTTTTGGACTAAATAGTCGAATTTTGCTTTTTTGACATTTTATATACAATTTTACTCATAAAATTGTATACGAATAGACAGTTTATGGTTAGATTATGCTTTTTTTGACAATATGTGAGTTGAATTTTGTTATTTTTGACTTTGTATAAATAGATATTTGCACTTTACAACCGTTTTTGGCCTTATTTTGCCATTTTTGACATTTCATAAGTAGAATTTTGAACATTTAAACAGTTTATGACTAAAATTTGTTGCTTTTCATAATTATTGCAGTTTTTATGGCCGGATTTAGTTTTTGTTTTTTTTTTTAAGATTTTTGCACTTTTTAGTTGTTTTTGGCCGGATTTTACCGTTTTTATCTATTTCTATTAAATAATTTCCATTTTTAAACAGTTTTTGACCAAATTTTGGTGCTTTTTGACTATATTTTTGGGTTTAATAGTCAGATTTTGCTTTTTTGATATTTTATAATTGAAAATTTGACAGTTTTGACAGAATTTTGTTTTTTTCTGACAATATGTGAGTCGAATTTTGTTATTTTTGACTTTGTATAAATAGATATTTGCACTTTTTGACCGTTTTTGGCCTGATTTTGTAATTTTTGACATTTTATAAGTAGAATATTGCATTTTTAACTTTTTTTGTAAAGAATTTTGAACTTTTCAGTTGTTTTTGGCCGAATTTTGCCAATTTTATCTTTTTACAATAAGAATTTTGCATTTTTAAACAGTTTATGATCATGTTTTGGTGCTTTTTAACAATATTTTTGGACTTCACAGTCGGATTTTGCTTTTTTTTTGACAAATTGTGAGTCGAATTTTGTTATTTTTGACTTTTATGAACAGATATTTGCATTTTTCAACCGTTTTTGGCTCAAATTTTGATGTTTTTTGATAAAATTTTTGGAGTTTTTGCATTTTTTGACAGTTTACCAGTAAAACTTTGTGCTATTTGACATGTTTATGGCCGGGTTTTGGTTCTTTCTGACAATAAGTGAAACTGAGTTTGTTATTTTTGATTTTTTAGGAATAGATATTTGCACTATTTAACAGTTTTTGGCATGATTTTGCTATTTTTGACATTTTATAAGTAGAATATTGCATTTTTGACGTTTTATGAAAAGATTTTTGCACTTTTTAGTTGTTTTATAGCCGGATTCTATTGTTTTCATCTTCTCTTAATAAGAATTTTTTATTTTAAAACAGTTTATGATTAAATTTTTGTGCTTTTTGACAATATTTTTAGACTTTGTAGACAGATTTTGCTTTTTTGACATTTTATGAGTAAAATTTTGTACAATTTGACAGTTTATGGCCGGATTTTGGTTTTTCTGTCAATTTATGAGTCGAATTTTGTTATTTTTGACTTTTTATGAATAGATTTTTGCACTTCTTAACTGTTTTTGGCCTGATTTTGCCATTTTTGACATTTTGTAAGTAGAATATTGCATATTTGAACAGTTTATGATAAAAATTTGGTGTTTTTTACAAATATTTCATATTTTATGGCAAGATTTGGCTATTTTCGACTATTTATGAAAAGAATGTTGCAATAATTAGTTGTTTTTGGCTAATTTTTACCGTTTTTATCTTTCTACAATAAAGATTTTGCATTTATAAACAGTTTATGATCATGTTTTGGTGCTTTTTAACAATATTTTTGGACTTCACAGTCGGATTTTGCTTTTTTCAACATTTTATTAGTAAAATTTGGTACCATTTGACAGTTTATGGCCAGATTTTGCTTTTTCTGACAAACTGTAAATTGAATTTTGATATTTTTGACTTGTATGAACAGATATTTGCACTTTTTAACCGTTTTTGGCTTAAATTTTGATGTTTTTTGATCAAATTTTTGGAGATTTTGCATTTTTTGACAGTTTACGAATAAAATTTTGTACTATTTGACAGTTTATGGCCGGTTTTGGTTCTTTTTTACAATATGAAATTTTAAGTTTGTTATTTTTGATTTTTTAGGAATAGATATTTGCATTTTTTAACTGTTTTTGGCCTGATTTTGCAATTTTTGACATTTTGTAAGTAGAATGCTGCATTTTTGACGTTTTATGAGAAGGTTATTGCACTTTTTAGTTGTTTATGGCCGGATTTTATCGTTTTCAGCTTCTCCTAATAAGAATTTTGCATTTTTAAACAGTTTATGATCAAATTTTATTGTTTTTTGACAATTTTTTTGGACTTTATAGTCGAATTTTGCTATTTTGACATTTTATGAGTAAAATTGTGTACGAATAGACAGTTTATGGTTAGATATGCTTCTTTTTGACAATATGTGAGTCAAATTTTGTTATTTTTAACTGTATAAATAGGTATTTGCACTTTTCGACCGTTTTTGGCCTAATTTTGTCATTTTTGACATTTTATAAGTAGAATTTTGCACATTTAAACAGTTTATGACTAAAATTTGTTGTTTTTTTACAATTATTGCATTTTTTATGGCCGGATTTAGTTTTTGACTTTTTAAAAAATATGTTTGCTCTTTTTAGTTGTTTCTGGCCGGATTTTTCCTTTTTTTATTTATTTCTATTAAGAATGTTGCATTTTTAAACAGTTTTTGACCATATTTTGGTGCTTTTTGACAATATTTTTGGACTTTATAGTCAGATTTTGCTTTTTTGATATTTTATAAGTAAAATTTTGTATTATTTGACAGTTTATGGCCGGATTTTGGTTTTTTCTTACAATATGTGAGTCGAATTTTGTTAATTTTGATTTTTTATAAATAGATATCTTGCACTTTTTAACCGTTTTTGGCCTGATTTTACCATTTTTGACATTTTATAAGTAGAATTTGGATATTTTGAACAGTTTATGACAAAAATTTGGTTTTTTTTACAAATATTTTATATTTTGTGGCCGGATTTAGCTATTTTTGACTTTTTACGAAGAAAATTTTGCTCTTTTTAGTTGTTTTTTATCGGTTTTTACCGTTTTCATCTTCTCTCAATGAGAATTTTGCAATTTTAAACAGTTTTTCATCAAATTTTGGTGCTTTTGCCAATATTTTTGGACTTTATAGTCGTATTTTGTTTTTTTTTTGACATTTTATGAGTAAATTTTTGTACTATTTGACAGTTTGTGGCCGGACTTTGATTACTTCTGAGGCTACTTTTGATATTTTTGACTTTTTATGAAGAGATATCTGCACTTTTCAACAATTTTTTATCAGATTTTGCCATTTTTGACATTTCATAAGTATAATATTGCATTTTTTGATTTTTTATAAAAAGAATTTTGCACTTTTCAGTTGTTTTGGCCAAATTTTGGTTCATTCTAACAATATTTTGAATAGAAGTTTGCATTTTTTAACCGTTTATGGCTTCATTTTGATTGAAGTTTGATTTTCTGTCATATTAAAATGACAAAATCTAGCAGTAACGCAATAAAACATTAAAGTGGGACAAACAAATTAAATATATGATAAAATTAAACGTTTAATTGCCAAATAGAATAATAAGATTTGTTTTAAATTCTTAATATTGACCGCGTTAAAAACTGCAAGGTAGTAATAAAAAATAACGTAGCAAATTGTAAGGATGTAATTGGTATAATAAATTTAAAGCAGGAGAATATTTAGTTCCGAGATGATTTACGCTTGTGAGTAATTATGTGTTACATTTTGTGAATGTAATGTACGGTCGAAAAATTGACTGGGACAACTAAATTTTATTAAGAGGGTTGAGAATAGTTTATGTGGTGGATCGGAATTGCTAGCGAAGCAATTACAAGCAACTGTATCCATCTTATTTTCGGTAACATTATGCGACATGTTAATTATACTGAAATGTCTCTATTCTCGGACCGTGTCTTGATGTATGCGATCGCTAAGCTAATACGAATTCAGTTTTTTTGACTATCATTGTTCGAAAAAAATATTCGGGAGGAACTTAACTAACATTCCATATTTAATACCTAATTCTTGACTTTTAGTATTCATTAAATCGTAGCAAACTTCAGTAATTACTTTTTATATCTTCTAGCAAGTATGGAAAAAGAACCATTTATTTTATTAAAAGTATGATTCCTCATTATTTCTTGGGGACGTTTTAAACTAAATCTTCTTTTAAATATATCCAATTACTCAGCTATTAATCACAATTAATTTTATAAAATTGCATTTCTAGTTTTTGTCATACTAAATTTGAACAATTATAATCAATAAAAAAATATTTCACTTTTCAACTAAATTACTAATTAATCTAACAGCAATATTAATCAATATAATGCTTGCAGATATCATCCATCACTAATCTGCATTATTAGTTAATTGTAGCTACCTACAAAGGGCATGTATAATAACCGAAGCGGATTGTATATCTACAAAGTAGTGGACAAATAGTTATAAAAAAGTGGACATGCAGAAGCTTTTCATCAACAGTGCTTTTCATAGAGAAAAAGTCTAATATTTAGCCTTTTAAAATGAAGTACTTTGTTCTGTTTGTTAAAAAAACACATTACGATTTGAATATAAAACCGATTTTAATATTCTATACGTAAACTTTTTTTAATTATCCTTTTTCAATACATCTGTGTATTATTATAAAAACATACAAATATCAACTTTACTACTAAATTGAATCATTTATATTTCATGTACAAAAAGGAACAAAAAATCTTAAAACAGACCTTTCCTCGCCAGATTGAATACGACAAAAAATGGTTTGCAAATTGATTTTTTTAAATGTCTTCACAAAAAAGCAACATATGGTCACTGAAGTTTCAGTTTTAATTATGTAACTTTTCATTATTAATATCACACATGATTAGATTCAACAATGTGTACTAACTAGAGCAAATCAATATGCAATTGATACTTGTAAGGTCATTAAAATGTTAACTTAATTTGCATAAATTTGTTATTTGAGTTTAAGTTTGCTAATAGTAATATTTAATTTTGAATAGCAATCTTTAATGTTTTTTATATTAATTTAATGACATTTATAAGTTTTTGAATTGAGTGCAATTTAGAAAAAAATTGCTTGATTGGCCGGTGTAATAGGCAACTTAATATACAGTAAAGCACGGATACTGTGGCCGGTCACTCCTGAGACAAAAGTGGGATGAGAGCGTTAAGCAAAACCAATAGGTACATTTGCATGCAAAATCAATTTTAAAACGCGTCAGTCTAGCATGAACTGCGGTGATAATAACATCTATTTGTGTATTGTTTCTCTTTCTTGTATTATGCATCTATCATTCTGGCTACCATGGGTCACACAAAAGTTGGCGTACTGTTTATAAAAATTATATTTGCTCTGTTGCCTTTGCCCATTTTAGCATCGTTTATTTGCGCATACGTTTTACACATTTTAAGGGCTAAGCTCGTTTAGGATTACTAGATTTTGCACTGGAATTAGCGTTGAAGGAAGTTTTTGACTCTGTCATTATTACGAAAACAGTACTAGAGCAAGGGTGCCGATACACTTTTTGTTTTTTTTTTGTGATAGATCTTTTTGAACAGTAATTATTTTTTCAGGGGTCCAGCCAATTCTTTTGTGGCCGGCTGTTGTTATTGACCTCTTTACTATCAAAATTATTGTTTTTTTTTGTTTTACAGATAATTTAATGGTTAAACAATGCAACACAATTTAAATTTTTCTTCAGCCCAAGTTTAGAGTTTTACTATAATTGATTGATTCCTACTATTAGGTTTTATAGAATTGGTGCTTTCAAGCAAAATTGGAACAGTTTGGACAAAATTGGAACAGTTTGGGCAAAATTGGAACAATTTGGGCAAAATTGGAACAATTTGGGTGTGCACAATTATTGATCTATTTGTTGTCTCATAGATAGCTTAATGGTTAAGCAGTGCAATAAGATCTAAATTTTTTTAAACGCAAATTTAGATTTCGACTATAATTGATTGATTTTGGCTATTGGGTTTTATAAAATTTGGGCAATCAAAAATTTTATAGTTTGTACAAATTTAAAATAATCATATTGCTGCTAAGTTATAACAACAAAATTTAGTTTTTTTTTAAATAGTTGGTACAATTGCACTTCTAACAGCAATTCATAGATTGCGCAATTATTGCAATTTTTGACCATTTTGACGTCTTGGTAGTACAGAATGACTTTGGGGAGTGCCGGATTTAAACTACTCATGTAGCTACTAAATCTCCTCCTCCCCGTATCTTCGATTTTCTTTTGGGCGGAATTACGCACTTGCATATTATCACCTCTGATTCTACTTATCTTCATCTTTCCTTAATCTCTTTTTCTTCTCTTTCTGTGATCATTAATTTGATCCAATTATGCAACTTATTCTACGTTTCTTGCGATTCAAGCATATATTGTACAATGTTTTCAGGTCTTATTACTGTGTTTGTGGCTCCCTCGATATCATTTCATGCTCCTTCCCATCTGTTGCATTTGAAGAAGGCATGTTCTGGGGTGTCTTCTTTTCTACAGTAGGTGCAGCTGTCTTCATCTCTTATATGGAATCGTTTTAGGTATGAACCAAACGTCCCGTGTCCATTAAGAATCTGGCACAGGTAGTAGTCAATGTTGCCATGAGCCTCTTTGTCCAGTTTGCTGTTCCTGTAAGTGTTTTCCAATTTTTGGTTTCTGCAGAGTCTTGCTGTGCCGTTCTTGTAGGGAACCGCTTGTTTTCTCTCATATGCCAGCTTTCTCTCTGCTGCTTGTAGTTCTATGGAGGGATATGCCAGTGATGACTTGTATTGCTTCATTAGATACAGTTTTGTAAGCCTATCCAACTCTTATGAGTACTCTCCTTTGTGTTTTGTCCACTATTTAGTTACTTTCATCGATTTCCACCAGATTGAAGCCCCATACAGAAGTGCCGAATGAATCACCGAGCTTAAGAGTTTCCTGATCTGGAATTTTGGTTCTTTTAAGTTGGGCATGATCATTGCCACGCACATGGCATTTTTTTTGCTCTGGCGGCGGCTTTTTTAAGATGGGTTTTCATGCTATTGTTTCTCCCTATTTTAATACCTAGATATTTAATGGCTTCCTTGGTCCTTATTATTTGTTTTTTTACAGTTATTTGCAGCTCCTTTAACTTGTATTACAGCTTCTGTTTTCTGTGGGGCAATTTGCCAGTTCTAACTTTTCTATTTTTTGGATGGTTCTGTTTACTGCCGTTTGTGCTAATTCTTGTAGTAGTGTTTTTGTTTTGGCAGTGACGATAACAGCAGTGTCATCTGCATACCCGACCAACTTCACTTCTTTTGTCATTTCCATTCCAATTACGTCGTCGTACAGGATAGCAGTGGTCCCAGGTCTTCTAGTTAGTTGCCAATAATATTTTTGAGGTACGGCTCTATATTTTTTCTTGTCATTGCCTCTAGGGTGCGTTTCCAATTTGTCGTGTTAAATACTTTCTTAACATCTAGCGTAATGAGAATGTAATAACTTTGTATACATTTTTCTTGGTTGTTTTCCTGCCTTGCATACCTCTTTAATGCCCGTACTAATAGTCAGAAATTAAATCTCGGATTGATCCTGGATTCATGAATCCGAGATTCATTTTGGTAGTCGTTGATTGGCTCTAAGCTAATTCACGGATATTGTGACAGTGCGGAACGAGTTTAAAACTATGCAACCGTCAATATAATCCTAGATTCAAACAATCTTGGGACCATCCAAGATTATTTGAGTATTGATGGTTGTATAGTTTTCAACTCGATCCGAGAATTAAGCGAGGAATACATTAGCCGAATGCAACTAAAGTTGTCTATTAGTACGGGTACTAGTGCATCTGCTTTTGCCTTTGCAAAATCCATATTGGTTTGGAGCCAGTTCTTCTTTTGTGGTAAGATCTTCTTTTAGACGGCTAACTAGCAGCTGTTCAAGCAGTTTTCCAGTACTGTCTATCAGGCATAGTGGCCTATATTTTTTCACCTCGGATTTATCTGCGGGTGGTTTTTTTATCAGTATCAGCAGAGCCGTCTTCTATTTGACGTATCTAGGTATTTTTGTGGGTTAGCCATAACTCTAATTTTTAAAATTTCTGCCGCGATTTTGTCTGGCCCTGGAGCCTTTTTGTCTTTTAATCTTTTTGCCGGTTGTTAGTACAAAAAAAATGACCTAACCTAACCTAACCTTTTTTTTTAAGAGGTAAACGCTAATGCTCCCAGTTCTCTTGGTTTAATGAGTCCGGAAGTGTGGGACTTGCACCCACTAAAAAACCTCTGTTTTTCACTCCGGTTGGACGGCATACTCTGAGAGGGTTTTCGTCCAAGACGGCTGGACTCTCTATTGTCAATTGATTCTACTTGCGGCTTTCTGCCTTGCCCATTCTTCTTTTTCTTTGCACTTTATGGACCCCCTAATGAAAGAATAGATGGGCTCCAGTTGTTCTTTGAACCACTCATTAGGTCTATCAAGTTGTCTACTTTAAATCTTTGTCCTATGGCTGCCATCAATCGCAGGTAAAGATAGTGTGTTTGGGAGAGTCTTGGGCGCCGCAGTAGTGGCAGACGTTGTCAACAGTTTTCCCAATCCTCTTCGTGTAGGTCCTAAAACTGCCGTAGCCCGACAAAAATTGGGTTAAAAAATAGTCAGAGTTTCTATGAGGACACCTACTCCAGATTCCGATGTTTGGGATCAGTCTCTTAGTCTATTGTGCGTTGTTTTGCGTATTTTCTTATTTTTGCTGCCACTGCTCTTCTATGTAAGCTGTTTCTTGACCTGTCTTCCTGGCGCTGTATCTGTTGTCCAATTCCAACACCTTTAGCTCGATCGGTGGGGCCGCTGCTATGACACAAGCTGCGTTTGCGCTGACTGTCCTGTATCTGTTTATGACTTTCAGCAGGACCTTCCTTTGTGTTAAGGTCAGCGCTGTCATGTGCTTCTGTACGCCAAGTGCTTTTTTCCACACAGGTTCTGCCTATGTTAGAATGGATTGATACACGGCGTGGTAAATTGTCCTTCTCTTTGTACTTTGGCCGCTGATGTTTGGCAGGATTTTGGTAAGTGCCGTTACCGTTTTCTCGGCCTTTCTGATCGTGTTCACCACGTGATTTTTAAATGTCCAGTTTGCATTCAGCCAGACCCCTAGGTCTTCTTGGGCTTCACATCCTGTCCTCTGAGAGCAAAAACCAGCTCGTTTTTCCTTCTTGCTTCCTTCACGATTATGGCTTCTGTCTTTTTGGGGGCTACTTCTAGTCCGTTTTTGACCATCCATTTGTCCACGACCGCCAAGGCCACGTTTGCTGTTTCTTGGAGCTTCTCAGCCCCGTTTGCCCTAACCACTATTGCCAGGTTGTCGGCGCAGGCCTCTATCTTGCATTTGTCCGAGATCTCCAGCCTCAGAACGGGGTCGTACAGTACGTTCCACAAAGTCGGTCCGAGAACCGAGCCCTGCGGCACGGCTTGCGTCAATTTTTTTTCCTCTTCCGGTGCAATGAGGAGCGTTTTTTTGCTTAGGTAGCTGGCCATAATCTCTAGGAGGTATTTAGACACCCCTATTTCCTGCAGTTGACTTATGATGTTACTCCATCTGGCAGTATTAAAAGCGTTTCTAACATCCAAGAGGATGATTGCCGTTCACGCGCTGTTTCGGTCTTGGGTTGTAGAAATTCAATCTTTTTTTTGTACGCCTCCAGGGAGATGTTTGGCGAAATATAAGCGTTGATTATTGCTCGATCTTAGATCTTGCTGACCTGGAATCCGCTTTTGGCCTGGTTCTCTATGATCTCCGCCTTCCTAGTGACTTGAAAGACCGCCACATCAACAATCCCTGTCTCTTCGTCAGTTGTTTGTTTGGCTTTTGTAGTAGCACTAGGTATGCCCCGATTTGCGTTGTATGCGCCTCTGCTGCGTTGTGTGCGGTCCTTGCGGTGCCGGTGTTAATTTGGAGAATTTTAAATTCTATTTTGTTGGGCTTTGACGTGCTCCCCTCTGCTCCTTTCTAATAGTTTTCTGAAAATCGGACATCTTATCGAATCCGCCCTGTGCTCTTGCTTGCACTCTATGCAATGAGCGGCATTTTGGCAGTCTTTTACTTGATGCCTTGTCTTGCTGTATTTTAGGCTTGGTTTTCTGACCTCTCTTCTTCATTTTGAGGCAGTTGGTGCACTTTGGCACGTGGATTCTTTTCTTGATTGATGACTGGAACCAGCTAATCTTCAATCTATCCTCCTTGATCAGCGCCGTAGCAGCTTTGGCATTCATAGTTAGGGTGGCATTTTGGTTGCCATTTTTGGTTGGCCTGAGGTTTAATACCTCGAAGCGCGCGTCCCCTTGATCCAGTTCGATTAGCTTATCCTTTATCGCCTATCCTCAATATTTGAGACATGAAGGGTTTTTTTCTTTTCTTTTCTGCCGCCTACCACGTGATTGCTACCGATTTTCTTCTGCTGCAGAACCTTCTTAAAATCCTCCGTTCGTTTCTTGTCGGTCACAATGATGAGGTCCCCGCTTTTCGTTTTTCTGATTGATCTAACCATTATCCCTTCTTGGAGGGGGTCGACCTTCTCTTTTGTACTCCCGAGGATCTTTGCGTATGAGCTGCCGCTTGTATTCACGATAACCGCCTCTGTTGACCTGAGTTTGGCTGAGTTTTCCTTACTCTTGCTCTGTTGCCCACCCTTTTTTCTCTGGCTCACTGTGGCTGGAGGGTACATTAATTACGACCTCCAGTTTGGACTTTTTGAATGTGAGGCTGATCAGTTTTCGTAGCCGCCACCGTTAGATGTTTCTTGGGGATGGTGTCCTCCACTGTGCCCCGCAGCTTCTTTAAGGTTGCAACTATACCTTCCACGCTGCTGCCTGACCGATGTGGACGGTCTGCTCTCTAGTGCCCTTGCTAGTTTTGGTCACGTTGCTTATCTTCTCTAGCTGCCCCTCCGGTATTCCTTCCGCCAACAGTTCGGCCAGCTCTGGGTATCCACGGATATCCTAACCAGGCCTGACCTCTCTGAGCTCCCCGGTTCAAAAATAAGGCAGACTTTTTCTCTGTTAAGAGGGTGTCCCTTGGCTACCTTAGTCACGTACGATTCCTCCGGCCAACTTATTGAGCAGATTTTTAAGCTCGCTTGGGTCCGTGCTATCAAGATCTACGAACTCCAGTTTTTTAAGAAGATTTTTGATTTTTTCTTTTGTTTTGCTGTTTGGTTTCCGGCATCCCGGACACATTGGATTGTTTGCTCCTGGGTTAAAGTTGTTGCTACCGCTGTTTGTGGTTGTTTGTTTTCTTATTCTCTTGTTTCTTTCCAGCTTGAGAAGCTTTTTGAGGGTATCCACTTCATTTTTTAGTTCCTCAGTCTTTTGCTGTCTGTTCACGTTTACTTTTTTCCTGACTCTAGTTGGTCTTTGAGAGCCTCAATTTTTTTTTTCATTACTTCTGTGCTCTTTTTCTGTAGTTTCTTGAGCATTGTTATTTTTTCTTTCAGTTTCAAGGTCTCGTACTGGTCTCCTTGATTTTGGCATACCGCATTTACTTCTTGTCTGTATGTCTGCGACGGTAAGGTCTCCAGTCTTTCTAAGTGTGACGATATTGACCGGATCTTGGTTTTTATGTAGCTGTTTACGTTTTTCCTTTTTTGCGCTGTTTATAAAATCTAAGGCATCAGCTGTTGTGGCTGCCAGTTTCTGTAGGGTTTTTCCAGGCTTTGCTGTATTAGCTTTCTTGTAGTTGGTTGGCGTCCCGTCCAAACGGATATCTTCACTTTCGTTCTCCGACTCAGAGACTCCTTCCTTGTCCAATTCCATATTATTTATAATGTTTTCTCTTTTCGGAAAGTTCTATAGCAGGCAGCGTCTTTGTTGGGTGTACCAAAAAACAAGTTGTCGGCCCCGTCTTGTTTAGACCAAAGAGGTTATCAGTCAACTTTTCATCCAACTTGGTTTTTTTGGCATTCTCATTTTCTTCGTCAGGTGTTTTTTGGGTTTGCCGCACTTCCTTTTGCATATCCTTTTTTGTTGCCGTTTTGTCGTAAGTTTAGGGTTTGGTAATATCACTGGAGGTACCCCCCCTGCCGGCAATTTTTGAGGAAGAAGGGGAAAAAAATAATAGCATCGGTTACCGAAAAGTGATCAAGATTAGATCGATGAGTTTAGCCAAGAGAAGCCGATAGTTCAAAGTAGGAAAAGAAGAAGGAAAATGGTAGTCTCATTGCCGTGGCAAGGCTACCGTGCAATGGTGTTAGGTCCGCGTGTGCAATCTCCTATCCGCCACCCGGGGACGCGCTTGGAATGGGTTTTACCTTCTCTTGCCTCTAAAATCTGGAGACCAGGAACCTAACCTAACCTAACCTAACCTAACCTAACCTAACCTAACTTATACCTATTCTTTCATTGTTGTATACAATATTCAATTCTTTTATTGTAACACTAAAGATGGCCTAACCGCCAAATTCGGTCTATTTATGTTATTTAAAAAAAAAAAAAAAATTTGCAGAGTTTAACAAAATGAATCGGTTAAATATTAATTTAATCTCAGTCGTAGACACTTCATTACTTACAAGAGCTTCGACTATACAAACTTTTACTTTTATAAAAGGCATATTTGTGTTGGCTTTAGTTACTAGTTACGTTTCTAGTTGTCTTATTATTAAATAAATATTATATAGCTGAAATAATTATTACTATTGTTCAGATGAGAAAAGAATTTGTTATTGTTTCTGGAGGCTAAACGATGCTTTAAGAAGCAACATGTGATTTTTGAACTGATTTCGGGTTTATACGTGCACGGATTTCTTGATGAGTGATGATGAATTTCATTCATCCATGGACTTGACATGGCTGGCGTGCATGCTTATTGCCGTCACAGTTGTGGCAGCTACAAATCCATGCACGTGTAAATCCATCCGCTGGCCACGAATTGTCACCACTTAGTTTACCATGTCAAGTCCGATTTTGCTAACATTATCATAATAATCAGATTTAATTTTTGCAAATTAAAACACATTAATTTAATTAAATATTACGACGGAATTTGTCAATAGCAGACATTAATTAGTTATTAACCTGAATTGCCACAGACATTTGCGGGAATCCTTTCAACGTTAAATTATTAATCTTTGTACATTTTAATTAGTTTGATGTCATTCAATTAACAATTTTTAAAATTCAATGTAAATATTTGATATTTATTATATATAGCCGAAGGGTCTAATGCGTTGTTGATAACATTGATTAATTACTGATTATGATAAAATATTCCCGTTCACGTTTGGGATAATAGGGAATGTTGAATATTCAATTAAATTTTATACACCTACTTAGCAGCTTTTTTGTACAATGAACTGCATTTGAAATCAATAATCTGTATTAATTATTCAGTGCGGAACGTATTGTGCTGGTTGATTGGGAGTAATTAATTAAGACTTGTGTCAATCAAATGTCCATGTTGAACTAAGATGAAGGGGAGATATTCCTGAGAGAATATTGTTTTGGTTCTGTAATTGCACTTACTTGTATATAATAGATGCCCCTGAAGCCCAAACAACCGCGGGAAGGAAATTAGATTACAATTTGATCTCCATTATAGAACGTATTGAGGTTGCTAATGAAGTTATATAGATACCACTTCGCGCGTCCTATTGGATTAAAACTATTATATGCATTGGTTATACTTACTAATTAAATTACATGGAAATTGCAGGGAATTTTTTTCATTCCGAAAAAGATACGACGGGTTTCATGTTTTAATCCAGTTAACTGTTGTTAATATTTTCATGACTTAAATATTCCACATCTGGCACATTCCCCTGTACTGTTAATTTGTCAATTGTCACCACTCTCTCCCCCAACCTCTAGTACAAATTCATTTATTTATAATTACTAGAATCGATAATTTCCCTTTAAATCATTTATCCCCAAAGATTTCAATTCCATTTCCGCTTGGAGAATTCAATGTAGTAAATTGGCTGCTCTGGTAATGCAACATATTAATTAAATCACACGTTTAATAGCCTGAATACTTAATTACGAGGAAAATAATTGATTACTTCTAGTTAGCTAAATCTTATATTTATTTATTTGAAAAGAATTTTTCTATACAGGTCAAGCAAGTAATATATATTTGGAATAATCATTACTGTGGTATCGTGTTTAAACTATCCAGTTTAATAACGCTTAGACAGACCCTCCAGAATCTAATTACTTGTGTACGACCGAATTCTAATAACACAAGTTTTGGTAATTGACCAAGCTTGCAAATACAACATCGTATAACTTTCCGTATGCTCATAGATACCATCAACCATGAAATAAATTTTATAAAAAATATTAATTAATTTAATAAAAAGTAATATGATTATAGCATTTGCATTTATTATAACTTAATTCCATAAACTAGTTATATTAATCTAATCTGAAATGAGTAACGGAAATGGGAAAATTGGTGATGATTTATGCAGATCTGTTTAGTATTAGGTTCATTCTAAAAAAGTATACTGTTTGTTTGTGTTGGAGCTGATGTTAATTAAAGTTAAAGGTTGGTGGATGAAGGTGTTCAATTTTAAATAGAAATGTTTAATATGATAATCTTATTTCACTATTTTTCTATGAAAGTATTTATAAATTATGTATTTTTTTAAAAAACGGGTTTTTAGAACTAAAAATCCAGTAACTAATTTCTTGTTAAACTATCCGGTCTTCAAATTATAAATCCGGTTGTTAAAACTGTAAATTCGTTACTTGAAAGTGTAATTTTGATCTTCAAAGTGTTAAATTTATCTGCCAAACAGTTAATCTGACTTTTAAATTATAAATCCGGCAATTAACATGTTAAACTTTACTAATAAATTAATAATCCTGCTTTTAATTTATAAATTTGTTTTTTGAAAAAATGTAAAATTATTTTATCAAACTGGTAATTCAGCTTTGAAGTTATAGACTTGGCATTTAAATCTGTAAGTCAGGCATTTATAGTGTTAGATTTGACAAACAAATTGTTAATCCGGTTTTTAAATTTCAAATTTAATTTTTAAAATTGTAAATTTGGATTAAAAAGTGTTAATCCGGCAATCAACGTATTTAAATTTACTGCAATACTGTTATTCAAGCCTATAAAAGTGTAAATCCGGCCTTTAAAATTAATCCGGCAAAATCTTATTTTAATATAAACTAAATTATTCAAAATTTACGATTTTTGCGTGAAATATTCAAATTTTCACTCAATTTTTTAACAAAATTGTTTCATTTTGGCCAAAACATGATTGATTTTTGTTTAAATATGCAAACTGCTTTTGTTTTAGCTGGATTTATTTTTAAAATAAACTAAATCATTAACAAAACTTACGTTTTTTGCGGAAAATTTAGATTTTTACGTAATTTTGTCAAGTTTTATAATCAAACTGTTTAGATTTTGCTAAAACAGACCGGATTTTTCCTTTACTAAACAAATTGGGTTTAATCCGGCTAAATCATATTTTAATATAAACTAAATTATTCAAAATTTACGGTTTTTGCGTAAAATATTCAAATTTTCACTTAAATTTTTAACAAAACTGATTCATTTTGGCCAAAACATAATTGATTTTTGTTTAAACAAACAAACTGCTTTTGATTTAGATAGATTTATTTTTAAAATAAACTAAATCATCAACAAAACTTACGTTTTTTGCGGAAAATATAGATTTTTATGTAATTTTGTCAAGTTTTGTAATCAAACTGTTTGGATTTTGCTAAAAACAGGCCGGTTTTTGTTTTACTTAACAATTTTTGCTTAATCCGGCCAAATCTTATTTTAATATAAACTAAATTATTCAAAATTTACGGTTTTTGCGTAAAATATTCAAATTTTTACTCAATTTTTTAACAAAACTGTTTTATTTTGGCCAAAACATGATTGATTTTTATTTAAATAAACAAACTGTTTTTGATTTAGCTGGATTTATTACTAAAATAAACTAATTCAGTATTAAAATTTTTGTTTTTTTGCGGAAAATTTAGATTTTTACATAATTTTTTCAAGTTTTGTAATTTACCTTTTTGAATTTTGCTAAAACAGGCCGGATTATTGCTTTACTAAACAAATTGTCTTTAATCCGGCCAGATCTTGTTTTACTATAATATAAACTATTCAAAATTTACGGTTTTTGCGTAAAATATTCAAATTTTTACTCAATTTTTTAACAAAACTGTTTTATTTTGGCCAAAACATGATTAATTTTTGTTTAAATAAGCAAACTGCTTTAAATTTGGCTGGATTTATTTCTAAAATAAACTAATTTATTATCAAAACTTCCGTTTTTTGCGGAAAATTTAGATTTTTACGTAATTTTGTCAAACTTTGTAATAAAACTGTTTGAATTTTGCTAAAACAAGTCGGATTGTTGATGTACTAAATAAATTGTTTTTAATCCGGCCGGATATTGTTTTAATATAATATAAATTATATAAAATTTACGGTTTTTACGTAAAATATTCAAGTTTTCACTCAATTTTTTAACAAAACTGTTTAATTTTGGCCAAAACATGATTGATTTTTGTTTAAATAAACAAACTGTTTTTGATTTAGCTGGATTTATTTCTAAAATAATCTAATTCATTATCAAAACTTTTGTTTTTTGTGGAAAATTTAGATTTTTACGTAATTTTTTTTTAATTTTGTAATCAAACAGTTTGAATTTTGTTAAAACAAGTTGGATTTTTGAGTTACTACACAAATTGCCTTTAATCCGGCCGGATCTTATTTTAATATAAACTAAACTATTTAAAATTTACGGTTTTTGCGTAAAAGATTCAAATTTTCACTCAATTTTTTAACAAAACTGTTTTATTTTTGCCAAAACATAATTAATTTTTGTTTAAATAAGCAAACTGCTTTTAACTTGGCCGGATTTATTTCTAAAATAATCTAATTCATTATCAAAACTTTTGTTTTTTGCAAAAAATTTAGATTTTTACATAATTTTTTTTAATTTTGTAATTAACCTGTTTGAAATTTGCTTAAACAGGCCGGATTTTTGTTTTACTAAACAAATTGTCTTTAATCCGGCCGGATCTTGTTTTACTATAATATAAATTATTCAAAATTTACGGTTTTTGCGTAAAATATTCAAATTTTTCCTCAATTTTTTAACAAAACTGTTTCATTTTGGCCAAAACATGATTGATTTTTGTTTAAATAAACAAATTGTTTTTGATTTTGCTGGATTTATTAAAAAAATAAACTAGTTCATTATTAAAACTTATGTTTTATTGCGGAAAATTTAGTCTTTTACATAATTTTTTCAAATTTTGTAATTAAAATTTGAATTTTGCTAAAACAAGCCGGATTTTTATTTTACTAAACAAATTGTCTTTAATCCATCCAGATCTTAATTTAATATAAACTGAATTATTCAAAATTTACGATTTTTGCGTAAAATAATCAAATTTTCACTCAATTTTTTAACAAAACTGTTTTTTTTTTTGGCCAAAACTTGATTGATTTTTGTTTAAATAAACAAACTATTTTTGATTTAGCTGGATTTATTACTAAAATAATCTAATTCATTATCAAAACTTTCGTTTTTTGTGGAAAATTTAGATTTTTACGTAATTTTTTTAAATTTTGTAATAAAAGAGTTTGAATTTTGCTAAAACATGTCGGATTTTTGTTTTACTAAACAAATTGCTATTAATCCGGCCGGATCTTATTTTAATATAAACTAAATTATTCAAAATTTACGGATTTTATTTTTTTTTTATTCAAGTTTTTACTCAATTTTTTAACAAAACTGTTTCATTTTGGCCAAAACATGATTGATTTTTGTTTAAATAAACAAACTGATTTTGATTTAGCTGGATTTATTATTAAAATAAACTAATTCATTATCAAAACTTCCGTTTTTTTGAGGAAAATTTAGATTTTTACGTAATTTTTTTAAATTTTGTAATAAAGCAGTTTGAATTTTGCTAAAACAAGTCGGAATTTTGATTTACTAAACAAATTGCCTTTAATCCGGCCGGATCTTGTTTTAATATAAACTAAATTATTCAAAATTTACGGGTTTTGCGTAAAATATTCAAGTTTTTACTCAATTTTTTAACAAAACTGTTTCATTTTGGCCAAAACATGATTGATTTTTGTTTAAATAAGCAAACTGCTTTAAATTTGGCTGGATTTATTTCTAAAATAAACTAATTCATTATTAAAACTTCCGTTTTTTTGCGGAAAATTTAGATTTTTACATAATTTTTTCAAATTTTGTAATTAAATTGTTTGAATTTTGCTAAAACAGGCCGGATTTTTGCTTTACTAAACAAATTATTTTTAATCCGGCCGGATCTTGTTTTAATATAAACTAAATTATTCAAAATTTACGGTTTTTGCGTAAAATATTCAAGTTTTTACTCAACTTTCTAACAAAACTGTTTTATTTTGGCCAAAACAAAATTGATTTTTGTTTAAATAAGCAAACTGTTTTTGATTTAGATGGATTTATTTTTTAAATAAACTAAATCATTAACAAAACTTCCGTTTTTTGCGGAAAATTTAAATTTTACATATTTTTTTCAAATTTTGTAATCAAACTGTTTGGATTTTGCTAAAACAGGCCAGAATTTTTACTTTACTACACAAATTGTCTTTAATCCGACCGGATCTTGTTTTAATATAATATAAATTAGTCAAAATTTACGGTTTTTGCGTAAAATATTCAAGTTTTCACTCAATTTTTTAACAAAACTGTTTTTTTTTTGGCCAAAACATGATTAATTTTTGTTAAAATAAGCAAATTGCTATTAATTTGGCCGGATTTATTTCTAAAATAATCTAATTCATTATCAAAACTTTTGTTTTTTGCGGAAAATTTAAATTTCTACATAATTTTTCCAAATTTTGTAATTAAACTGTTAGAACTTTGCTAAAACAGGTCGGATTTTTGCTTTACTATACAAATTGTCTTTAATCCGACCAGATCTTTTTTTAATATAAACTGAGTTATTCAAAATTTACGTTTTTGGCGTAAAATATTCAAGTTTTCACTCAATTTTCTAACAAAACTGTTTTATTTGGCCAAAACATAATTGATTTTTATTTAAATAAGCAAACTGCTTTTGATTTAGCTGGATTTATTATTAAAATAAACTAATTCATTATTAAAACTTCCGTTTTTTTGCGGAAAATTTAGATTTTTACGTAATTTTTTTTTTAATTTTGTAATTAATATGTTTGAATTTTGCTAAAACAGGCCGAATTTTTGATTTACTAAACAAATTGTCTTTAATCCGGCCGGATCATGTTTTAAAATAATCTAAATTATTTAAAATTTACGGTTTTTGCGTAAAATATTCAATTTTTCACTCAATTTTTTAACAAAACTGTTTCATTTTGGCCAAAACATGATTGATTTTTGTTTAAATAAACAAACTATTTATGATTTAGTTGGATTTATTACTAAGATAAACTACATCATTATCAAAACTTCCGTTTTTTGCGGAAAATTTAGATTTTTACGTAATTTTTTTTAAATTTTGTAATAAAACAGTTTGAATTTTGTTAAAACAAGTCGGATTTTTGATTTACTAAACAAATTGCTTTTAATCCGGCCGGATCTTGTTTTAATATAATATAAATTATTCAAAATTTACAGTTTTTGCGTAAAATATTCAAATTTTTACTCAATTTTTTAACAAAACTGTTTTATTTGGCCAAAACATGATTAATTTTTGTTTAAATAAGCAAACTGCTTTAAATTTAGCTGGATTTAATTCTAAAATAAACTAATTCATTATCAAAACTTTCGTTTTTTGCGTAAAATTTAGATTTTAACGTAATTTTGTTAAGTTTATATAATCAAACTGTTTGGATTTTGCTAAAACAGGTTGGATGTTTGCTTTACTAAACAAATTGTTTTTAATCCGACCGGATCTTGTTTTAATATAAACTAAATTATTCAAAATTTACGGTTTTTGCGTAAAATATTCAAATTTTTACTTAATTTTTTACAAAACTGTTTTATTTTGGCCAAAACATGATTGATTTTTGTTTAAATAAGCAAACTGCTTTTGATTTAGATAGATTTATTTTTAAAATAAACTAAATCATTAACAAAACTTTTGTTTTTTGCGGAAAATTTAAATTTTTACGTAATTTTGTCAAGTGTTGTAATCAAATTGTTTGGATTTTGCTAAAACAGGCCGGATTTTTGCTTTACTAAACAAATTGGGTTTAATCCGGCCAAATTTTTTTTTAATATAAACTAAATTAGTCAAAATTTACGGGTTTTGCGTAAAATATTATTTGAATATTTTACGCAAAACCAATTTTTTGGTTTGTTTAAATAAATAAACAATTTTTGAATTAGCTGGATTTATTTCTAAAATAAACTAATTCATTATCAAAACTTTCGTTTTTTGTGGAAAAAATTTATTTAAAATTTACGGTTTTTGCGTAAAATATTTAAGTTTTTACTTAATTTTCTAATAAAACTGATTCATTTTGGCCAAAACATAATTGACTTTTGTTTAAATAAACAAAATGTTTTTGATTTAGCTGGATTTATTACTAAAATAAACTAATTCATTATCAAAACTTCCGTTTTTTTGCAAAAATTTAGATTTTTACATAATTTTTCTTAAATTTTGTATTTAAACTGTTTGAGTTTTGCTAAAACAAGCCAAATTTCTGTTTTACTAAACAAATTGTCTTTAATCCGCCCGGATCTTGTTTTAATATAATATAAATTATTCAACATTTAGGGTTTTTGCGTAAAATATTCAAATTTTCACTCAATTTTTTAACAAAACTATTTCATTTTGTTCAAAACATTATTGATTTTTGTTTAAATAAACAAACTGTTTTTGATTTAACTGGATTTATTACTAAAATTAACTTAATCATTAACAAAACTTACGTTTTTTGCGGAAACTTTAGATTTTTACATCATTTTTCCAAATTTTGTAATTAAACTGTTTGAATTTTGCTAAGACAGGCCGGATTTTTGCTTTACTAAACAAATTTTTTTTTAATCCGGCCGGATCTTGTTTTAATATAATATAAATTATTCAAAATTTACGGTTTTTGCGTAAAATATTCAAATGTTTACTCAATTTTTTTAACAAAACTCTTTTTTTTGGCCAAAACATTAATAATTTTTGTCTAAATAAGCAAACTGCTTTTAATTTGGCTGGATTTATTTCGAAAATAAACTAATTTATTATCAAAACTTCCGTTTTTTTGCGGAAAATTTAAATTTTTACGTATTTTTTTTTTAATTTTGTAATAAAACAGTTTGAATTTTGTTAAAACAAGTTGGATTTTTGTTTTACTATACAAATTGCTTTTAATCCGGCCGGATCTTGTTTTAATATAATATAAATTATTCAAAATTTACGGGTTTTGCGTAAAATATTCAAATTTTTACTCAATTTTTTAACAAAACTGTTTCATTTTGGCCAAAACATGATTGATTTTTGTTTAAATAAAACTGCTTTAAATTTGGCTAGATTTATTTCTAAAATAAACTAATTCATTATCAAAACTTCCGTTTTTTGCGGAAAATTTAGATTTTTACGTAATTTTTTTTAAATTTTGTAATAAAACTGTTTGAATCTTGCTAAAACTGGCTGGATTTTTGCTTTACTAAACAAATTGTTTTTAATCCGGCCGGATCTTAATTTAATATAAACTGAATTATTCAAAATTTACGGTTTTTGCGTAAAATATTCAAATGTTTCCTCAATTTTTTAACAAAACTGTTTTATTTTAGCCAAAACTTGATTGATTTTTGTTTAAATAAGCAAACTGCTTTTGATTTAGCTGGATTTTTTTTTTAAATAAACTAAATCATTAACAAACTTTACATTTTTTGCGGAAAATTTAGATTTTTACGTAATTTTGTCAAGTTTTGTAATCAAACTGTTTAGATTTTGCTAAAACAGGCCGGATTTTTGCTTTACTAAACAAATTGTCTTTAATCCGGCCGGATCTTGTTTTACTATAATATAAATTATTCAATATTTACGGTTTTTGCGTAAAATATTCAAATTTTTCTTCAATTTTTTAACAAAACTTTTTTATTTTGGCCAAAAAATGATTGATTTTTGTTTAAATAAGCAAACTGTTTTTGATTTAGATGGATTTATTTTTTAAATAAGCTAAATCATTAACAAAACTTACGTTTTTTGTGGAAAATTTAGATTTTTACATAATTTTGTCAAAGTTTTGTAATCAAATTGTTTGGATTTTGCTAAAACAGGCCGGATTTTTGCTTTACTAAACAAATTGTTTTTAATCCGACCAGATCTTATTTTAATATAAACTGAATTATTCAAAATTTACGGTTTTTGCGTAAAATATTCAAGTTTTCACTCAATTTTAGTTGGCCAAAACATAATTGATTTTTATTTAAATAAGCAAACTACTTTTGATTTAGCTGGATTTATTTTTAAAATAAACTAAATCATTAACAAAACTTCCGTTTTTTTGCGGAAAATTTAGATTTTTACGTAATTTTGTCAAGTGTTGTAATCAAATTGTTTGGATTTTGCTAAAACAGGCCGGATATTTGTTTTACAAAACAAATTGCCTTTAATCCGGCCGGATCTTATTTTAATATAAACTAAATTATTCAAAATTTACGATTTTTGCGTAAAATAATCAAGTTTCACTCAATTTTCTAACGAAACTGTTTCATTTTGGCCAAAACATGATTATCTTTTGTTTAAATAAGCAAACTGCTTTTAGTTTGGCCGGATTAATTTCTGATATAAACTAATTCATAATCAAAACTTTCGTTTTTTGTGGAAAATTTAAATTTTTACGTAATTTTTTTAAATTTTGTAATTAAACAGTTTGAATTTTGTTAAAACAAGTCGAATTTTTGATTTACTAGACAAATTGCCTTTAATCCGGCCGGATCTTGTTTTAATATAATATAAATTATTCAAAATTTAGGGTTTTTGCGTAAAATATTAAAGTTTTCACTCAATTTTCTAACAAAATTGTTTAATTTTTGTTAAAACATAATTGATTTTTGTTTAATTATGCAATTTATTTTTGATTTGGCCAGTTTTATTTTTTAAATAAACTATATCATTAACTAAAGTTTCGTTTTTTGTAGAAAATTTAGATTTTTACGTAATTTTTTTAAATTTTGTAATGCAACAGATTGAATTTTGCTAAAACAGGCCGGATTTTTGCTTTACTAAACAAATCGTCTTTAATCCGGTCGGATCTTGTTGTACTATAATATAAATTATTGAAAATTTACGGTTTTTGCGTAAAATATTCAAATTTTTACTCAATTTTTTAACAAAACTGTTTAATTTTGGCCAAAACATAATTGATTTTTGTTTAAATAAACAAAATGTTTTTGATTTAGCTGGATTTATTGCTAAAATAAACGATTTCATTATCAAAACTTCCGTTTTTTTGCGGAAAATTTAGATTTTTAGATAATTTTTTCAAATTTTGTAATTAATTTGTTTGAATTTTGCTAAAACAGGCCGGATTTTTGCTTTACTAAACAAATTGTCTTCAATCCGGCCGGATCTTGTTTTAATATAATCTAAATTATTCAAAATTTACGGTTTTTGCGTAAAATATTCAAATTTTTACTCAATTTTTTAACGAAACTGTTTGGCAACATTTTGGCCAAAAATTTTTTTTGTTTAAATAAGCAAACTGCATTTAATTTAGTTATTTCAAAAATAAACTAATTTATTATCAAAACTTTCGTTTTTTGTGGAAAATTTAGATTTTTACGTAATTTTTTTAAATTTTGTATTAAAGAGTTTGAATTTTGCTAAAACAAGTTGGATTTTTGTTTTACTAAACAAATTGCCTTTAATCCGGCCGGATCTTATTCTAATATAAACTAAATTATTTAAAATTTACGGTTCAATTCAAGTTTTTACTTTAATTTTTTAACAAAACTGTTTAATTTTGGCTAAAACATGATTGATTTTTGTTTAAATAAGCAAACTTCTTTTGATTTAGCCAGATTTATTTTTAAAATAAACTAACTCATTAACAAAACTTTTTTTTGCGGAAAATTTAAATTTTTACGTTTTTTTTTTCAAATTTTGTAAATTTGCTAAAACAGTCCGGATTTTTGCTTTACTAAACAAATTGTTTTAGTCCGGCCGGATTTTATTTTAAAATAAGCAAAATTATAAATAAACTTTGCTGTTTTTGCTTAAAATGATCGAATTTTTAATTAATTTTGTCAAAGGTGGTAACGCAATGCTTCCTATTAGAAGAAACGTTGAACTGTTTGTGTAAAGTTATAATAATTTTGTCAACAATGTTAATCAATTTTTGACTGACATTTTTTTTTAAATAACTAGATTTTTAACTAAAATTAAATAAAGTTCCGCGGAACATAATTTGATGTTATATGACGCGCTACGCCGGTAATTTGAGTCCGATTCCCAACCGCAGCAATGTTTAATCAATAATTTAATGTAATGTAATTTGTTTTCCATTAACTAACTTAATGGAAAACAAATTACTTTATTAAATAATTTAATCATTCTTTTAATGTAAAATAAAACCAAATAATTTTATTGTTATGTTTAAAATAGTAAATAAACTGAAAATTTGGCAACCAACGTGTTAAACTGTAAATTTGGCTTTCATATTGTAAATTTAGCTTTTAAAAGTGTAATTGTGGCTTTCAAAAACTGAAATTTGGCCACAAATGTATTTAGTCTACTTCCAATCGTTAATCACACTTTTAAATAATAAATCTAGCCTTTAATATTATATATCCGGTTTGTAAAAATGTAAATCCGGCCTTTAAAAGTTTAATCCGGTTTTTAATATGTTAAATTCTACTGCTAAATTGTTAATCTGGTCTTTAAAACTAGTCTTTAAAAAATGTTAAATTTTTTGTCAAATTGATAATCCGGCTTTTAAATTGTAAATCCGGTTTATAAATGTGTAAATTTGGTCTTTAAAATGTTAAATTAAACTGTCAAACTGTTAATCCTGAATACAAACTATAAATCCGGTCTTCAAAATGTTAAATTTAACCGCCAAATTTTTAATCCGACTTAATTATAAATCTAGTTTTTTGAAAAATTAAAATATTTTTAGAAATAACTAAAATGTGGCCAAAAACGGTTGAACAGTTTAGAATTCTATTTTCCGTTAATGTTTGGATAGATGTTGTAGGAGACCATTTAATAGGTCCATATTTTTTGCCGTTTAGGCTAAATGGTCAATCATATCGTAATTTTCTTGAAGAAGACCTGCCAGGACTTTTTGTGGACGTTCCGGTTCAATTAAAAAACGAAATGTGGTTCATGCACAATGGTGTTCTTGTACATTTTAGTTAAGTTGCGCGTTAATTCTTAAATGAACAATATAGGAAACGTTGGATAGGTCGAGGAGGCCTACAGGCTTGGTCTCCTCGGTCTCCAGAACTAAATGTTTTGGATTTTTTTTTGTGAGGTCACTTAAAAAGTTTAGTTTACACTACATCAGTTAATACTGATGAAAAACTAAGAACTCGCATTATTGCAATCCTGCAATACGGTACAAAACACTTCAGGCATTTTTGAACAGGTACGTCAGTCACTAAGACCTAGGTTGGAAGTCTGCGTTTCCGTAGGAGGAGGTCATTTTCAACAATTTTTGTGATTTTTTTTGTTTTTTATGATATTGCTTAGGTTTGTAAAATAATAGTTTTGTTATCATTTTGCTACTTATTCTTTCCGTTCCTGAGATATTGTCAAAAAAAATTACAAAAATTAAAAAAAATTTACCTTGTATCTCGAAAACGGTGTTGGCAGTAGGGCAGAGAGGGCATGTACAAATACCAGCGCTAACGAAAGTTAAGCAACGGCCGCTCTGGTCACAACTTGAATGGGTAAAAAACATTTATAACATAAACTTGATCAATATTGGCGCAAAAAAACTATTTAAAGCATAAAATTTGCTCTAAAAACGCGAGCAGGAAACGCATTTACAACATAATTTTTTTTTTAAGTCTTAAAATTGCACAGAAAAAACATTTCTAATACAAAATCACAATCACATAAACTTTATCAAAATTAGTGCAGAAAACTTATTTAAAGAATAAAATTTATTAAAAAAAAAACTTAAAATTACACAGAATAGACTTTTTAATAGCAATATCGCATTTCTTTTTCTTCTTGTCCTGCGCATATCCTTTAATGGAAGTTTCGACCACATGTTCCATTTCTACTCGATCCCTAGCTGTATGGATCAAACTTTCTACAGTTTGGAGTTCCGTTCATTGCCTTATGTTCCGCAACCAGGACATCTACTTCCTTCCTATTCCCTTTTTTCCATCAATTTTGCCTTCAATTATTAATTGCAGTATGTGGTACTTTTGGTTGCACTTAATGCGCAACCAAAAGTACCCAAGTACGCAGTTTTCCTTTTTTTATTGTAATTAATAATTTGCGGTCTTTGTTAATTTGTCTGAGCACTTCTTCGTTTGTGACTCTTGCTGTCCATGGGATCTTAAGTATTCTGCGGTACAGCCGCATTTCAAAAGCTTCAGGTTTGTTTATTGATGTTGTTTTCATTGTCCATCTCTCCATATCGTAAAGGAGAATCGACCATATATAACACTTGACGAGTCGTAGCTTGAGGCTGATATCAAAGTCAGTGCTGGTTAAGATTTTTTTTAACTTTATAAATGCGCTACATGCATTTTCAATTCTGCATTTTATTTTGATGTCCATTTCTCAGTGAGCCATGTACCCAAATATTTAAAATTGTTCACCCGTTTAATTGGTAATTCGTGAAATGTTAATCTGTCATTCCTCGTTGCGTCTGGGTCTCTGCTAATTACCATAAACCTTTTTTTTTCAGTGTTGATGTTCAATCCCATTTGTCTACTATGTATTCCTACGCTATTAACGAACTGTTGTAAATCCCCTATGCTTTCGGCTATCAGTATTGTGTCTTTTATCCAGTTTCCGTTAACTTTAATGTCTTTTCGATATTGCCAAGTGCTTCTTGGAATATTTTCTCTGAGTATAGGTTAAACAGGAGAGGTAATAGAACGCACCCCTGTCTGACTCCTCTACAAATCTGTATTGGTTTGGTTACTTCGTTGTCAATTTTAACTTGTGCTATTTGGTTCCAATAAAGGTTCTCAATACATTTTACGTTTTTAAGGATTTCGATAAGCTTGTGATGTTGAACCCGA
This sequence comes from Tachinus rufipes, assembly GCA_963932245.1. NCBI lineage: Eukaryota > Metazoa > Arthropoda > Insecta > Coleoptera > Staphylinidae > Tachinus > Tachinus rufipes. The sequence continues at coordinate 3,628,023 of OZ010750.1, forward strand.
TCAAACGCTTTCTCTTAATCTATGAAGCCTTTTCCTCTGGTCGTAACAGTTCTGCCCGAGAACTTGTATTGCGGTTATTGCTTCTTTTGTGTCCAAGCCTTGCCTGAACCCAAATTGAGTTTCACTCATTGTGTCTTCACATTTTCTGGTAGAATCTTTGATGTATGATTTTTAGGAACAGTTTCAAGGTGTGGCTCATAAGGCTAATCAGTCTATGTTCTTCACATTTTTTGGCAGTTTTCTTTTTCGGGAGAGGGATAAACGTTGACGTGAGCCATTGTGCAGGGTATTTACCCGTATCGTATATTTTATTGAAGATTTTGTGTAAATTTTGTTTCATTCAGGAGTTTGAGGATTTCTGTGGAAATTTCATCGGGTCCCGCTGTTTTATTTGATTTTGCAGTTTGTATAGCTTTTACTACTTCACTCTTGCTAATTGAAGGACCTGTTAAGTTGTTGTTTTCCTCAATTGCCCTATGTTGTCTTTCGTCATCTGCAAATAGTTCCTTGATGTAGTTTTTCCAAATGTCTTTTTTTCTGTTGTATATTTATTGCAATTTGATTTTGTCGATTTTCTAATATGTAGATATTATTTTTTTGGAAAGTTTCTGCTGTTTTCTTTAGTTTTTTATGGAGATTGAAGTCTTCATGTAGAGCCTGCAGTTGTTCAATTTTTCTACATTTACGGTTCAGCCACTCGTTTTTTGCTGTTATAATCTCATATTTGTTGCTCCGATTCTTAACTTTTTGCCGTTTTTTTGATTAGTGCAAGAATTTCTTTTGTCATCCATGTTTGTTTTCGGCCTTGTGTTTTATATCCAACTTTGTGTTGTATGCTGCTTAATGGAATCTCTCTCATTTGGCCCCATATATGGTTTATATCTTCTTGTTCCATATTTAGATAACTTGCCCTTGATTTGCTTGCTATCTTCCTGTTTGAGTTTAGCAAGATCCATCTTCTGCTTAGGAGTTGTTTTGCTAGGTTTTGATAGTTTGGTCTTGATCGACGCCATCAGTAGTGTATGGTTTGATGGGACATCTGCTCCTGGGTAGGTGCATGCCTTTGTAATAGATGAACCAAGCCTTTTATTAATTAGTATAAAGTCTATTTGATTTCTGATTATTTTATGCGGTTGGTCTGCTGGGAATTTCTACGTATACAGTCTGCAAAATTATGTATTGCTTACTTTCATATTTTCCTCTTGGCAGAATTCAGGTCTTCAAATTTCTCATTCCCCAGTTTTGAGTTAAAATCAATTTTAACCTCTACTCTGAATGGGGTAGGGGGTACAATTGGTGACGCACTTTGCGAAAGGTTTAGAGATGAGAAATCCTACTCCTGTGATTCCTGTCTTGATTACCTGAGTAGTACAGTGTATACCCTAAAGTTGCGCATTTTCCTGAGTCGGGCAGCTAAGTCTCGGCTATGCCTATTATGTCTATGTTACGCCTTTTTGCTTCTTGGGTTAGGTTTATTAGTTTTCTTGCTTGCTTCGTACGTTCCAGGTTCCTATTCTGATTTTATTTTATATGTTTGATCTTGTGGCTTCATTCAAGTCCGTTTCTCCCGGAGATCCGAATGAGGAATTGTTTAAAACTCCGGTAATTTGATTTGAGTTGAATGTAGTCATCATGTGGTTCTCTTGGGAATGCTAATGGAGATGGTTTTACGTTGCCTTTCTCCATTGTAGAGTATGCATGCGTGTACTTTTCTTTCCAGATAGCTTTGGTGTTCTGAGCTATCTGTCGATCCGTCTCACTTAGCATCATCATTGCCGCCACGTGAAGACGTGTGTACGGTCATTTGATACCTCTTGGTACCCTGCTGCTTGATGGTGATCGATTTGCAGCTTCGGACTGAACCTTACTAAATTACTACTTGGTTTTAGTGCCTCTCGCCAGAAAACTTAATACTAGCAATAAATTTGTTTAAAAATTACGTTTATCATAAAAACCAAAATTTATATTTTATGGGGGATATATACAAAGTCTTTTTTTTTCTCTATTGTTTAATTGCTTTATATTTTTTATTCTGTTAGATTCTTTTATATTTTAAAAAAATAGTTTTCTTAATATGTTGTAGTAATTAAATTTGTTTTTAAATAATTTCACTGCAATATATATGTATATACGTGTAATAAACGTATTATTATCAAAATCGCACAGAAAACTCAAAATTGCGTAGAAAACCTAAATATTGCATCAAATTTGCTTAAAAAACCTCAAAATTACACAAAAAAAGCATTTATACTATGAAAATTGCGCAAAATACTTATTTTTTGAGTAACATTTGCTAAAAAATTATGTTTACCGCATAAAACCGCCCACAAAACTGATTTTTAGCATAAAACTTGCGCAAAAAAACGATTTATATCAAAAATTACCATAAAATTGTACAGAATAAAACAATTATAACATTAAAATTGCGCAAAAAACTCAATTCAAGCATAAAATTGCCCGCAAATAACGGAAATTTAAAAATTATCAAAATTTGCGTAGAAAACTCAAATTTTGCATAAAATTTGCTTAGAAAACTTTAGAATTATACAAAAAAAGCATTTATAATAAGAAATTTGCATATAAAAATCATTTGCAGTATAAAATTTGCTAAAAAATTACGTTTACCACACAAAACTTATTACAAGGAGGCAATTTTTTTTTTTATGAAATTACAAAAAAAGTTAAATCTATTCATGAAATATCAACACAATGTTGAAAAAACCTAAATCCGGCATTAAAACATAAAAGCATTGTCAGAAAGCACCAAAATCTGGTAATAAACTGTTGAAAAGTGCAAAATTATTTTTATGGAATGTCAAAAATGAAATCCGGTCAAAAAGTGAAATGGTGCAAAAATAAAAAAATGAAATTTTTGACAGATAATCGCAGGTTAAGTATTTTTGACAGTTGATCATCTTAAATTGTGTTTTTAAGCGTTTTTTTCAAGATTTTGTAATTTTTAACATTTTTAACATATGGTGCGTGTCTGGTTAACACTAGAGAATTGCCGGGTTTAGTCGCTCCGTCCTGTTGTGGTGCCACTAGTTGCATTGTTATGGAAAAATATTAAATCCTATTACATCTACAAGAATAACCTTTCTCTTTGGAAAAATATTGACACGTACAGCGCCGTTTTTAAATTAAAATTGGTTCTTTTAGAACAAAACGCCAACTAACTCAATATCCAAACGATAAGATTTTTGTAATCATTCTTTTTATATGTTGAACTACATACAATATTCTATGTCTTCATGTTTTTGGTTAAAGAAAAACATCACTTTTTAAAAATTAATTGCGGAGAAACGATTTATCGCATCAAATTTCTACAAATTTGAAGACACAGATTGAACTTTCTTCTACAATGTGTGAAAATTTTATTTAATTATATTCAAGCGATTTCTTGCTGAGTTTTTTTTTGTGGCTTGGGAGGAGAATCTTCTAAAAACTGAAAGTGTCGGATTCACCCACAAGAGGCGCCTACCGACTAAACTCTCCCCGGTGATATGCCTGGAAGTTTGAGACCTTAAGCTCATAAACCTTCCGTTGCTAGTTACAAGACAAGACAGTGTCGAAAAAGAGGGGACATATGCGCCTTATAGGCTGAGGGAAGAGGAAAGGAATTTTAGAAAATGTTAATCGATTGATTAACCGGGCGCCTGTGTCGCGAAACTTTCTTATCTGGCTCGGCGAGTCGGGCTAGATCAGGATTGGAATGAACAGCGAGATTGTCAAACTACTTTGCGGCCAAAGCTTTGATATGTCTGCGTAGTGGTAGAATCCCGAGATCGCTTTGAATATCGCAATTTTGGACGAACCATGGAGCTCCAGTGAGCTACCGCAAGGTCTTGCCTTGGAATGATTCTAACCTATCTAGATGCGTATTTGCGGCGGTTCCCCAGACGGGGCACGCGTACGTTATCATGGGTCGGATGGTAGACGTGTATAACCGGACTTTATTCCGGAGAAAGAGACCACTGTTCCGCCGCAGCATCGGAACCAGAAGATTTTTAGCTAATTTAGCCTTATCGAGTATTGACTGCACGTGCAACTTGTACGTGAGCCCCTTGTCAAATGTAATCCCTAGATACTTAGCAGACTCGGACCACGGTATGGGAACGTCGTAATGACAGACGTTATTATGAGGTGCGTTCCGTCGCCGAGTGAAGAAAACAGCTTTGCTTTTCTCCGGATTGACCTTTACTAGCCAGTCATCTAACCAGCATTCCAGATCGTCGGTGGCTTTTTGTGGCCTAGAGGTGATCACCAGAGGTGACCTTGACGAGTACAAAAGTGCAGTATCGTCTGCGTATTGTGCCATTTTAACCTCGTGCTTCGATCCCGAAGGCATGTTAGCAACGAAAAGATTAAAAAAGACCGGAGAGAGAATGGAGTCTTGAGGGATCCCTGCCGTGATATTTCGCGTGGTTGAAACGTGTTTTTGAATTCTAACAGCCAAGGTTCTACGGTTTAAATATGAGCCTTATAAGACGTAGAGGAAATTTTTGACTGTGAAGTTTGTAGAGAAGACCCTTATGCCAGACTTTGTCAAAGGCTTTTTCCAAGTTGAAAAGGACCATCCCTGTGGCCTTTTTTAACCTAAAACCTTCTACAATGAAATCAGTCACCCGATTTAACTGGTGGACCCAAGAATGCTTTCAACAAAAACCGTGCTGATGCGAAGAAAGTAAATTATTCGAATCAACGTGATCCTGAATAATATCTAAGATAGCCTTTTCTATGACCTTACTCAAGGTGCATAGTAAACTGATAGGCCGGTAGTTTTGAGTGAACCGCCGCTCTTTCCCAGGTTTTGGGATGTTTATGACAATTGAGCTTTTCCAAACCGTAGGAAAGTGCCCAGTGCAAAGGATCGCATTAGCAATATTGGTGAGGACTATTATCGCTTTGTGCGAGAACCATTTTAGCGCTCTATTAGGTATTCCGTCAGAGCCTGGAGCTGACCGGATTTTTCGTCTTTGTATAATTTCTCGTATTTGAGACGGTCGCACGCTTTGCAGCGGCGCGTCGACGTCAGCAGCATTCAGGGCTTTCCTAACCACCCTTTCAACCCTTTCGACGTGCTCCGTGTCCAAACAATTGTTCGGGGAGCATTGGAGTTCCAGGCTGTCAGCAAATGCTTTGGCCTTTTCCTCAAGCGAGTATTGTACCACATTTTCGCCATGACTTGGAAACCCTCCATATTGGATGATCGTCCTCCGTGAAGGATTCCAAGGTATTTTTCCAACACAATTCTTTGTGGGACCTTATGGCTTTTCTCACCTCACCATGAAGAGAGTTTAATGTCATGCGATCTAAGGGGTCGCGGTTCCGCTACCAAAGGTGCCTGGCGGCATTTTGTCTACGGATTAAATCTTCCACGAGATAGTCCGAGAGGATTATCCACGCGAACCTGATGGGTTTTAGAAGCTTTTTCCGAAGCCTGTTCGACGGCCTTATCGATGTCCGCGGCCGTTCTCACCGGAGTCATGCGTCCGATACTCTCTTCCAGGGATTGTGAGAAAAGGGGATGATAGACTTTTCTCCCTCCCCAGGTAACCCCCTTCCGAAGAGCTCTAGCAAGACCGGGAGGTGGTCGGAACTCATGTCGTTGACTACTCGGATGGTGTAAACCAGGTTGACGTTCTAGAATATAGCCACATCAAGAACATCCCCTTGGTGCCCTGAGCTATGATAGAAAGTGGGTTCTTCTGGACCTACTACTTGAAACCTTCTTTGCTCTACAAAGTCGATCAACGTCCGACCTTTGACGTTAGTCTGTAAACTATTCCACGCCGGGTGTTTACAGTTGAAATCCTCAGCAATAATTGTAGGGAGAGAGTTAGATAAGACCGATTCGAAATCCGCCGTTTTGATTCGGTTACTCGGGCTGAGATAGCCAGATGCGATTTTAAATGTCCCTAAGCCGGGCACATTGACCACTATCGCATTTGATTCTAGAGAGACTAGCTCGGGGGTGTCGACCTCGGGTCCAATGATCTTTTTGCAAAAATCAAAGTCCCATGTCTTAGTCTAATCCTCGACCACCCCAAATACGTAAAAGTATTTGGTAGTCTCAACGATTGGGTGAGACGGTGGTTTGTCTCGGACACCAGCATGATGTCGAGGTTCTCTTGGATGAAGAACTGTTCCACCTCACCCATTTTTTTCTGAAATGCCGCTGGCATTCCAAAAACAAACACGAAGTAATGGTTCCTCGTTAGCCATTACTGATTCGGAAGAAGAGTAGCCATGATTTTCTTTTGAAAATCGTTGAAGTTGTTCAACAGAGCGACTATCCTGTCATCCTGACTTGCTACCGGAGAAATTGCCGGTGGAGCAACCGCGTTTGCAAAAGATTTGCCCGTGACAACTTTAGGTTTGCGGGGACTTGCGGGCTTAGATAATGACTGAGCCGAAGCCGGAGCGGCCGCGGGAGTCGAAGAGGCTGATTTATTTGCCTTGCCGTGCGAAGCCAACATTTGTTGATAAAAAGAACATTCTTCAAAATTGGTGGGATGCGGACCCGCGCAAAGAGCACACTTTGGAGGTGTGTCTTTGGGGCAGATTATCGATTGATGGGGCCCGGAACAGATGCGACAAACTGGCGCTTTGGAAAAACAACGTTTAGCCGTATGGTCTAAACGTTGGCATTTGTGGCATTGAGGAATGCCACCACCACGTTTTTTTGGCTCAACTGAAACCTTGAGACCAAGGAGTTCTTTCAACCCCATAATTTCAATTGGTTTGGCGCCTTCAGGAAGCTGCACCAAAACTAAGCTAAGTCTAACGTGCTCGTTTCTCATACGATGCACGTTGGAAAGGGAGAAACCCAGATCGACAAGAGCCTGACCCACGTCCTGCTCAGTGAAACATTCAGCAACGTGTCTGATGACAATTTCAAGACACCTCTCCTCGGCGGTTGACCAAGTGTGGAAGCCCACACCCGCCGATTTGAGGTAGTCAGTTGCCTTTCTATAATCATCTGAAGTGGCTGGCGCCATGCGGATAACAACTCGGTTATCCTTAAACAATTTTGAAGTAGCCGGGTATTTGCTTTTGTCAGTCTATACAAAAGCCGGCGGACGAGATTTAGAACATTAACATCATTATCCATAAAGCCTTTGCCGCCGTGGTTGAGGTCCGCGGCAATAGACCGGAACTTCACCTCGGAGAAGGGGGTCTCCATTTGGGCGGGTGCGGCGCCCTTGGGGGCAGAAGGCCCTTTTGCCGTTTGGCCTGAAGGACCGGCGAAAGGAGCCGCTGATGGCTTAATACCAGTGGCTGATGGCTGCTGGGGAGTGGCTGAAGGCCTTATTAATGGAGGAAAAGGCTCACCCGTAATCCTGCTTCGTTTGGCGGCCTTCTTCTTCTTTTTCTTGCTGACCTCGGTGAAGCCGTTTTCTTCATCGGAAGTTAGGGGCGGGGCGTCGGGTACACGGACCGCTGTCGAAACGTCGGCTGCAACTGGGTCCGGTATCTGCTTTACAGGGGCGTGGCTTCTCACGTCTGGATCGGATCCATCATCGGAGGGGGTGGAGTCGTGGCGTTGCTTGTTCCTGCCGGTAGAGGCCCCTAGGTCCATTGTCTCCATCTTTGGAGCCTTGGCGGTGGGGGTGGATTTGCTGCTCTTCAGGGACGAAACAAAGTTGGCGAGAACCTGAAAAGATGAGGATATATCCATAATCCTTTGATTGAGGCTTACTATAGTGGCCGCCATAGAGGCCATCTGGCTTTTCATCCCCTGCACTTGGTGGGACAGGGCAGCCACTCTGGCGTTGGTGCCAGGTTTATCCCTCGTTTGGGACTTTTTTTTGTCGGCCGGGACGTCCTTGGGTTCCTTCTTCATCGCTTCTTTAAGTTGCTGCTCCGGCACAAGTGCCATTGCAGCAGCCATTGACTTCTGAAAGAAAAATTTGTTCTATTTGCTGTATACAAGTATACAACAGTCATAACAAAGGATTAAAAATTAGATCGTTGAAAATTGCAACTATTGCTGGAGCGTTGAAAAAAGCTGCATAGAGGTCGGCTGCTGGCAGTCGACTGGTTGAGAATTTTTCTTCTTGCTGAGTTTGATGCTGTGAACCCTCATAATAGCAAAACTATTCTCCCCCCTTAAATCGACTCGGTGATAATTTACGGCCATCGATGTTGTTTTCAAAAGACCAAAAAGTGCAATTAAGGATTTAATAAGGGTTAAAACCATCTTATACTTTTTTTATTTGTAAAAATTTGGTCACCCAGAATTATAGCATTTTTTTACCGGTTTTTAGTTCTCAAATTACTCACAATTTTTTTTTATTTTTATAGTATATGCCTAAAATTGCTTATAACATAGTCTTAATAAAGCTCAAATTTGCTAGATTGTGACATGAAAATAACTGCTATGAGATCTCACTTGCCTTATCTTAAACCCGATCCCGGGATAGTAATATCTTGGGACATGTTAGATTAAGTTGCCTATAATGGCACCCATTTAGTTAACCAAAGTTATTATTTATTAAAGCAATGTTGACAATTTCTCTGTTGTAAAATAAAGAGTACCATTAAATAAGAAAGTCTATTTATGTTTAAATTATTCATTGCTTATGCTCCCGCATTGTAAATAAATACCTAATATAAATCTAAACTAGGACTGATTAAAGAGTTTCGGTTGGCAATTAACAAGAAACAATTTTGAAAGCGTTTTGCATATTTAATCTCTAGGTCTTGTAATTACTGCTATAATTTAAACACAAAACTATTACATATTTTTTTAACTTACGGGAAAGAAAATAAATAAGACATGTAACATACGAAACAAGAAAGAATTTAAACTTTTATTTGCTTTTCCCTGTTTTAAAAGATTGATTTCGTGTTTTATTTGTTTGGCTTGTTTGTTTTTTTTTTCAATCGATTATCAATTAATCTCTGGTAGTTAAGGTCTTCCCTAACTTAATGGCCTAATTTTTAACAAAATTTGTTTCCTTCCTGTGCGTGGATGGAATTTAAAAAAATGGTGAAATAAAGGTATAAAAGAATTTCCATGGAAAGACACTTAATAATATGAATTAATGGTTGCTGTGTATCGTCTGCGCGGAAAAAGGGGATTCGCACTTAAATTCACACAACACTTTTTTTTATTTGTTCTTTTGTTTATTATTGCTACATTAAGAGAAGTGCGAAAGCAATAAAGATAGCAGTAAAGTGAATTTTATAGGTGGAAATAAGGAAAATATCAGAGTGCTTTTATTGAATTGAAAAGTAGCAAACAAACGTTGAATGAATATAATAGATTTTTTATATGGAACAGAAAAATTTATTCCCATAACATGAATTGGTTTAGCCTGTTTAGTGGATTGTTATAAGTGGATGTATCAAATGTCGACATAGTCATATAATATGCTGATACATTTCATTTACATTGTACGTGTTTGAGTTTACATGAGCTGCTCGTTGAATAGTACAAGATTGGACATCACCGCCTCATTTAATAGCGCCGTTTAAGTGGTGATTTGTGAGCGATAGATACAGTATCTCTGAGTATCTAAAGCTGACCAACTCCAACCTATCGAACTGGAGATGGGAATTATTTAGTGAGCTCCTAACAGACCTATTTCCAATAGCCGTTTAGTAGATACTTGTGGCGTTTTCGGGGATTTAATGGAAGATCGATCTTTAATTTTCACCCCTTTCTGTGTATAGCCATATTTCTACAGAAACCGCTATTAATTTGTTTTAATTTAATATTATATCAATGACGTGACTAACATAAAAGTAATTTTATTAAATTTATGTAGCTCGTATATACATATATAAAACGTTTTACTTGCGATGATACTTGTATGTGTGTGTGGAGGGAAAGAATTTTTATTTGCTCAGACCACCTCTTGGGAACAGTCAGTGTTTTTCTCTTGACGATGTATGAATTCGTGTGCGTCTTTCTTACCCTCTCACTTGCACACGCATCAATACTCCTCTTCAAACAAAGGACACTCAAAATCATTTCATTTTTAATATAAAAAGTAACATAATTACAGCTTATAATAACATATTTATATTATACAATTTAGTTAAACTAATTTAATTAAGCAAATTTTCTTACTTAATTTTGTACTTGAAATTCAAATTATAATTTTAGGCAAGAATAATATGCGATTTGCTTATATTAAGCATAATTCTCATATTAACGATGTTGGCTTATAACAAACAGATTTTGTGTCATTTTTTGGTTTAGATATTCAGATATTTTTGTTGCTTGCTTTAATTAATTATATTATTATAAGCAAACTTATTACATCTGTAGAAGGTTCTACTTTAGCCAAAACTAGTAATAATATCACATTCTTTAAATTTAATAAATTATGTATTTTATGTAAATTGGTTTTTTTTGGGGGGGGTAGGGGGGGCTAGGCGGTAAAATCTTCTAAAGACTGGAAAGTGTCGGATTCATTTCCTCTCAGCTTGAAATGCCTTGAAATAATGAGTGCCTACGGAAGTTCGAGACCTTACGGCTCAAGTACCTTCCTTTTGGAGATTAGTAGATGGTTAGGTTAACGCCCTATAAGCTTGTGCGGTATTGGTTTAGGATTGTTAGTGGGTTAGTAAAGTTAGGGTGCGGCTACTTGGTTCACCGGTCTCTTATAGAAAAAGTTATCCCTGTCCGGCTCGGCGAGTCGGGCCAGATCAGGGTTGGAATGATTCGCGAGATTTTTGAAGTACTTTGCGACCAAAGCTTCGATGTGTTGACGTATCGGGGGTAGTCCTAGGTCTGCCCGAATCTCTCTGTTTTGAACAAACCACGGAGCTCTGTGAAACGACCTCAGAGTTTTGTTTTTTTAACTTATTGAGATGACAGTTAGCTGCTGTTCCCCATATTGGAGTCGCGTAAGTTAGGATGGGTCTAATGATAAACGTGTAGAGCCGGGTTCGATTCCGTGTCGACAGACCGCTATTCCGACGCATCATCGAAGTAAGAGGGTTTTTAGCCATTTTGGCTTTATCGAGAACGGACTGCACGTGGAGATTGTACGTGAGTCCCTTGTCAAGATTAACCCCAGATACTTGGCAGAATTGGACCACGGTATAGGGACGCCGTTAAGAAAGACGTTATCGTCGGGTTCGATTCGCCGCTTTGTGAAGAGTACAGCTTTGCTTTTCTCTGGGTTAATAGTGACTTGCCACTTGTCCAACCATTTTTTGAGGTTGTCGGTGGCCTTTTGAAGCATCAATGTGACCATCTCGAGCGACCTGGAAGAGTATAGAAGAGCCGTATCATTGGCGAATTGTGCCATTTTTACCCCATGTCTACATCCCGAAGGCATGTCGGCCACGTATAGGTTAAACATCAGCGGAGAAAGAATGGAGCCTTGAGGAACTACCGTTATCTCCCGAGGGGTAGATATGTGATTACCCAGCTTAACTTTCAAAGTTCTGCTGTCTAGAAATGAGGCTATCAACCTTACAAGTCGAGGAGGATAATTAGCTCTATGCAATTTAAAGATAAGTCCCTTGTGCCAGACCTTGCCGACGTCGAAAAAGACCACCCCTTTTGACTCTAAAACCCTCAACTATAAGGTCCGTCACGCGGTTTAGTTGATGAACTGACAAGTGCCCCATCTGAACCCGTGCTGGTAACGGGGGAGGATGTTGATCGATTCAGTGTGATCCTGGAGTCTGTCCAAGACCACCCTCTCAATAACCTTGCTTATTGTGCTGAGAAGACTGATGGGCCGATAGTTTTGAGGAAACGTACGGTCTTTACCTGGTTTTGGAATATTAATTACCAAGGAGCTTTTCCAATCAGAAGAAAATGCCCAGTTCGAAGAATTGCATTAGTAATGTTGGTGAGCGCCATTATTGCTTTATGCGAGAACGCTTTAAGAGCCTTGTTAGAGATATTGTCAGGGCCGGGGGCCGTGCGAGATTTGAAACGTTTGATGATTTCTTTGATGCGAGAAGGTCGCACGCTTTCCAGCGGCTCGTCGTCGTCAGAGTCATCCAACAAGTCCTCAACCACTTGTTCGACCCTTTCTCTCCGACGGGGAGCATTGGTGTTCCAGGCTGTCGGCAAATGCCTCGGCCTTTCCCACGATATTAAATTGAAGCCCATTTTTGCTAAGAATGGCTGGAATGGGGGTTCGTCTGTTCCGTAACGCTTTGGAGATCTTCCACATCAGATTATCATCGTCTGTGGTCGATTTCAGGCTGGTTTGCCAACACAAATTTTTGTGCAACCTTATAGCCCTCCTAACTTCGCCATGAAGCGAGTTTAGGATTTCGCGATCTCGGGGGTCGCGGTGCCTCTGCCATTGGCGTTTGGTGGCATTTCTTGTGCGGATCAGTGCCTTGGTTTCGCGTGATAGTCCAAGTGGATTATCTACCCGGACCTGGTCTTAGAAGTCCTTTGCGTGGCTTGGTGAATTTGGTGCGTGAAATTTTCGACGGCTCTTTTGATGTCGTCAGCTGTTCGTACTGGAGCAAGTCTGCCAATGCTCTCTTCCAGGGATCGAGAGAAGAGAATCCAATCCGTATGTGTTACGAATTTTCCTCCCTCCTCGTGTGATCCCCTTCCGTAGAGCTCTAGTATTACTGGGCTGTAATCGGAGCTAAGGCCTTCGGCGACGGATATGGTATACTGGTAGTTGACGTTCTTCAGTATTGCTACGTCTAGAACGTCCCCTACGTGACCCGCGGCGCTGTGAAAATTGGGTTCGGTAGGACCCAATATCTGGAGATCTTTTTGTTCGGCGTAGTTAAACAACGCTCGACATTTGCAGTTCGTCCTCAAGCTGTTCCACGCCGGGTGCTTTAAGTTGAAGACCCCAGCGATGATTGTGGGGTGAGGACTGTCGAGAATCGCATCAAAGTCCGCTGTTTTGATGCGATTTGTCGGTCTTATATATGCCGATGCGAGTTTGAATGTGCACATTCACCACTATCGCATTTGACTCAAGCGAGATCGTGTCGGGGGTATCCACTTCGGAATGGTCCACCGATTTTTTTGCAAAGATCAGTGTTCCACGCCTCATGGGTACCGGCGACGTTCCCAAATACGTGAAGGTATTTGGGATTCTCACCGCCTGATAAGGTTTGTGGAGCGACTCGGACACCAGCATGATGTCGAGTTCCTGTTCGATAAAGAACGCTTCCACTTTGCCTAATTTATCTGTAATGCTGTTAGCATTCCAGAAGCAAATGCGGCATAATACAACGTGTGTATTATCCATTATTGATTGAGTTCGAGACCACTGGTTGCTTTTTGGGGGCAACTGTGTTAGCGAACGTAGTGTTCGCTGATGGTGCTGCAGGTCTGCGGAGACCTGAAGGCAGAGAGGAAGCCTGAGGGGCTGTCGAAGCTTGGGCCGGGGCGGGTCTAAGTTTATTGCCGTTCGAGGCCAACATTCGATTATAGACTTCACATCCTCTGTCGTTTGCGGGATGAGGCCCGTTGCATAGGGCGCATTTGGCAGGAGTGCCTCTGGCGCAGGAACCCGACTGGTGGGACCCCGCGCAATTGCGACAAACATAAGCCGTGGTAAAACAGCGATTTGCTGTGTGGCCGTGCCTCTAGCACTTTTGGCATTGGGGGATTTCGCCACTGCGCTTCTTGCGCTCGACCGATACCTTGAAGCAGCAGAGCACATCGAGATCCATGATCTCTGAGTTCTTCTGTCCCTTTGGAAGTTAAACAGATATCATGTGGAATCGGATGAACTGATTCCCCATGCGGTGGACATATGACGAGCAAAACCCTAGTGATTCTAACGCCCGCCTAACGTCAGGTACATGCTTAATTACTACCTCTAAGCATTTTTTGTCGGCTCGTGCCCACGTATGAAAGTTTGCCTTGCGAGCTTGAAGAAGATCTGTTGCCTTCCTGTGGTCGGCAATGATGGATGGCATCATGCGAATGCCCTCGTGGGTGTTTCGCTCCAATAAAATAAGAATATTTTTCTCCCTGAACGCCTTGGAGAATTCAGGGTAGAACTCTTTGTCGTCCAGGACGATTGCCGGAGGACGAGGCGCTTTTGGTGGCAGAAGGCCTTAGCGCCGAGTGGCTTGATGGGCCGGCGACGGTAGCCGCTGATTTCTGACTATTCGCAGCTGCTGATGACAGCTGGGGGGTAGCTGATTGCCCTTTAGATAATTTAAAAGGTGGGGACTCACCCCCGGAGTTCTTCCTTTTCCTTCCAACTACCAGTTGAAATCCATTCTCGTCGACAATGGGTCCCATGGGGCTGGAGGGTGCTGCTGGGGCCTCGGCGGTGAGGTCCATGGCGGCGGAGATAGACTAGGTAAACTGGAAGTTGCAGGTGACGTCTTTGTCGTCGCTGCTGACTCCCTCCAGTTCCATTTCGCTTTCCGCTGGTGAAGCGGGGGCGGAGGTGGGTGCGGCTGTTGCCGCTTCGGAAGAAGTTGCATTAAAAGTTTTCTTCTTTTTCTTCTTGACTTTGCCATTCTTCTTAAGGGACTTCTTGGAGGCGGCAAGCTGGTCCTGGTTTTCGTTCTCTGATGGCGGCGGCGAAGCGGTGGGAGCCAGGGCGGCTGACAGGGCCTTGATGGTGGCGGCCTGTTCCGCGTTGGTTGCGGTTAGCGACGCGATTGTTGCCTGGAGCGCTTCAAACTTCCTATCGAAGTTCTCCGCCATGATCTTCAGCTGCTGCTGGAGCTCCGTCAGCTGGCCCTCCAGGTGCCTGACTTCGGCCCTGGACTTGGAGTAGCTGCGCTCAAGCGACCCCTCCCTGGAGCGGTGTATGCCCTTGGACCTGGACCTTTTCTGCCGGTCCAGCTCCAGCTGCTGGGACGCGGCGTTGTCGGACGTCTGGCTATCGCCCATTGCGACGGTGGCGGTGCTAGAAAAAATTATTTTTTGTTTTTCCAAACTTGTGCTTGAAAAAACAGAAAATTAAATATTAATTAAGTATTAATAATTATTAATACCGATTGGCATTAATAACTATCAACACGAGTTTGCAATAATAATTGCAGTTAAGTTGAAGTGTAGATCGTTGTGGCTGGCAGGTAGCTGGCGTCTCGGATCTAGATGCTGCTGTGTCGGCTGCTTGCAGTCGACTCTTTCGATTTTTTTTTTAATTGTTTCTCCGCCCAGCATAAAACGCACACTAGTGTTTTAGTGTATGCACCCTCCATCAGTGTGCCTTGCACCTCACTGTTCAAAACAATGCGTTGCCACATCTAACATCACATTTTTTTAATTATTATTAACTACCTTTGCGCCTTTTTGTTCTCTTCATAAAACAAACTTTATATAACTATAATTTTCGTTTTATATCCTAGTTAAAACAATAAATAGAAACGTGACTTTAATTAAACAAACTAATTTTTAGTTCCGAATGAAACTGTATAAAATTTTTAATCATCAACCCTTTCTACTAAATTAAAACAATTAAATACAAATTTTAACAAAAATCTTTATTTAAATGAGAAAACATCCAATCTTTCCAAAACTAATCAAAACGTAATAAACAAATTAATATTTAATTTGATTTAGATACTGTTGACTTGCATGAAATTATAATGAGATGTTTGTAAAATCATTAAGGGTGGAGTGAATGCGAGGATTGCGTATTTGAATTCTATATTGAGAGATAATTTAGTTTCTAATGCTTATTGTCCTTAAAGTGTTAATTGGACTAATTTGTAAGTAGATTTATTAGAGAAAATCTAATTGTCTCCTTTGAGTAAAAACTTTTATGTCCATCTAATTGCTGTATATAATGAAGTTTGGGAAAAGTTCTTTTTGAACAAAATATTTACTCTTTAAAAGTGTTTGCATTTCATTTATTTTAGCATTAGAACATCCACATTATTTATTATTTAATTAATAAACATATGATAAAATATTTTTAAATACAAAAATATACTTATTATATACATATTTTAAATTGGATTTTTATCTAAAATTGGTATAGTTTGTTTGCAAACCACGAGGTGGCGGCTCCGGCTAGCTGTCGGCGGGGCCTGAATTACACAGAAAGCTTTTGATTACAACCGTTCTTTTTAATTCATGGAGTTTTATTTTTATTTTAACTAATTAGTTTTGTTTCTGAACAGTTATACAATAATCATTTTTGTGTAGTTGGACAACAAGCGCTGAGCCTTGCTGTATTTGGCCGGTCAGGCTAAATATCTTAGTGCTTTTAAATTTCTTATTTTATTAACCACAAACGTACTCCTCATTTGAAAAATCTTCCAAGCAATGTTTTATAATTTTTGATGTTCATATTAGGATCAATATTATTTTTAATATTTACAAATGATTTTAAACAATTTATTTTATATAATTTTCGATGAATCGAATTCCATAGTTGAAATATTCTACATGTAACTAGCAATAAAATTTATTAATATTTTACAATCTATTGATATAATATGCTCAAAGCTATGCTATTCAGCGTTTGTTACGGATTAACAATACATTTGATAAACTGCAATTCCTACATATTGGAAACGTATTGAATTCACGCATGAAATTTGGAATTATGGTTTGAGGTAGATGCTTTGAACAGAATATGTTTGATATAAAATCGTGCTGTGCTTGCTTACAGATTGTGTTTCATTTCATGTTAGCAATTAACATGAAATGAAACACAATCTGTAAGCAGGACCGACCACAGATTTTGCTAAATGTTTATACAATTGTAAATTAAATATTAGTTAGTTTTAGGATACAATATTTTAACACAAAGTTTAAAGTTGAATTTGCGGGAGGAGAGGGGGGGGAGACAAAATGTGCACTAAACATTTCTTGCACCGGAGCTTTGTCTTTGAGTATAGAAGATAAGTAATTATTTTCTGGAACAATATTTTAACAAAGTTTAAAGTTGAATTTGCGGGGGGAGTGGGGGGGGGGGCAAAATGTGCACCAAAGGACCAAACATTTTTGCATCTGAGCTTTGTCTTGGAGCATAGAAGATAAATAATTAATTTTGGATCACTAACACTTGGGTGGGCAGGCGAAGCACTCCAATTGAAACTACTCGCCCACAATCAATGAACTGGATATCTTCTTTCAATTTAATGATAAATTACAACAAAAAAATCCTGTTTGTGGATCATTAACACTTGGGTGTGTTACTCAAATTGAAACTACTTACCGACATTTAATGAATTGTGTGCCCTTTCTACTCACCCAACTGTTTGTTATCAAAAAGTTGTATCAATTCCTCCCCCCCCCCCCCCCCCACAATACCTTAAAAATACCTAACTTTGAATTACTAACGTTACTAAAATCAAATAATTCTAATAGGGCTAACTACATACAAAAAAGCTGTAGATAGTAAAGAATAGAACAAATCTAATTGGAACCAAGATATATGTACATCTAAGAACACTACTCCAAAAAAATAGTAGATGAAAGAAAGAAGCTCAAACCAACACTAATAGAAGCAAAAAAAAATGGAAAAAAGCTTATATAAAACAGTTAATAATAGAAGGGAGAATCCACAAAAACCAAACTAATGGTTCCATACGGATAAGGAATGAAGACAATGGAAGAACTTAAACTCTAGAATGAGATATACAAAACGTCGGAGGACAAAAAATGCAAATGACAAGAAAAGAGGGAGAAACCGACTGAGGTTGGAAGAAATAGAAGAAAAGCAGAGAAACCCCATAGAGAACTAACAAAGAAGACCAACACCTCACAAATTTCTAAACTTTGTTCAAAGCTTTCTAGCCTCCATGAAAATCCAAGGAAAGAAGAGACAACCGAAGACGACAATTGCAATGACAGGCAAACAATAACACAAAATAACGACAGCAACATGGAACATCAAAACAATCAACGTAAAGGAAGATGGAATTGTAGAGAAAATAAAAAGAAAAAATATACACATAATTGAAGTTGGAGAAACACAAGGATAGACTGGCGCTTGCGCCTACCAACTCAAAACCGCCTTTTGAATTGCTTTTGGAAGTTTGAGTCTTTTGACACATGCTTTCTTTTGTTAACAGAGAGTGGGAAGAAGGGGGTTGAGTAACCCTTTAGGCTGTGGGGTGATTAGTGGGGAGTCTACTTTTCTTATGATGTAATCTGGTTGATTGGTCTCCTGATGGAGTGTGTTTTTTGTCCAGTTTTGTCAGCCTGGCCAGATCCGGATTGGAGTGGGAATCTAATTTAGCGAAATATTTTTTGACCAAAACTTCCAAATCCTGTTGCAGCGGTGGGATGCCTAGGTTGTTACAATTTTGTTTGTTTCTAATGTACCAAGGGACTTTGACTATCTACGCAGGGTCAGACTTTGAAATATCTTGAGACGGTTGAAGTGGGTGTTTGCAGCTGTTCTCCAGATTGGAAATCCGAACGTAATTTGAGGCCTGATGATGCTTGTGTAGATCCTTGTTTTGAATTTACAACCCGCTGTTCTGGCGTAGCATTAGGACTAGAAGATTTTTTGCAATTTTTGCTTTGTCTGGACGTGTAACTTGTACGTCAGTCCTTTACCGAAGGTGATGCTTAGATATTTTGCAGATTTTGACCATGAAATTGGAATTTTATTGAGATGTACGTTTCTGTGAGGTGGTTTGTGACAGCTTTACTCTTTTCTAGGTTGACTTTGACTTGCCAGTCGTTGAGCCACACTTGCAGGTTGCTGCTGGTTAGGGGCCACTTTCGGTAATCTGGAGCTATACATCAGTACCGTATTGTCGGGGTATTGGGTCATTTTTACCTCGTACTTCTAGCCCGAGGACATGTTGGCGACAATAAGGTTAAACAGCATAGGCGATAGAAGAGAGCTATAAGGTACATCAGCCTTAATCCGCCGTGTAGTGGAGACATGGTTTTGGAGCAGTTTTTGAAGACGCAGTGAAAACTTTTGTTTATGCAGTTTAAGTATCAAACCTTTGTGTCTGTGGTTTTTCTCATCCTATAACCTTCGATAATGTGATTTGACAGGCAATTTAGCTGTTGAACGACAGAGTATTTACACCGGAAAACGTGTTGATGGTCGGGTAGAAGAGAGTTAATCTAAGCGTGCTCTTGGTTGATGTCCAAAATTACTTTTTCTATGACTTTGCTCAAGGTGCATAGGAGACTGATTGGCCAATAGTTTTGGAAAAACTTTTGATTTTTTCCAGGTTTTGGGATGTTGGCTCGCACGTAGTTTTTCTAAACTGTTGGAAAGTGCTCTGTACATAGAATAGCATTATCAATATTGGTCAGAGTTATTGTTGCTTTATGCGAAAAAGTTTTCAGCGCTTTGTTTGGGTATTAAGATTTAAGATTAGAAATCATTTCTCTTATACTGGACGGTCATCGTCATTGGTTTCTAAAAAGCCCTTGACCTCTTGGTGGACCCTTTGATGCGCACCAGATCCGTGGCTCTGTCAAAGAGAGGGGAGCATTGGAATTCTAGGCTGTCGGCAAATGCTTTGGCCTTTTCTTTGATACAATACTGGAGCCCATTCTCACATTGACAAAGCAAAACACAATTCTCAGCAAAGAACAACTTTAATAGTAAAACAAAAACAAAAGAAGGAGATGTAAAACAAACACGAGATGAAGGAACAGAAATAGAGAGAGGAGAAGTGGTAAATGCAATAAAAGAACTG
Source organism: Tachinus rufipes (assembly GCA_963932245.1). NCBI lineage: Eukaryota > Metazoa > Arthropoda > Insecta > Coleoptera > Staphylinidae > Tachinus > Tachinus rufipes. Next base: position 3,647,577 of record OZ010750.1, read on the forward strand.
AAAACAGAAAAAGTGGCTAGACTAGACGAAACCACCCAAAAACTAATCAAATATGGAGGTCAAAAAGCAAAAGAAGTGATGAAATACATGCAACATGGCATGGAGAAATGCAAAAATATCAACGGATTGGGAAACAAAATAGCTTCGGTAATGTTCAGTAAAATTTTAGAAATACAACACACCGAACACAAACTTGAAGAAAAATATGGAAGTTTCAAGAGCAAAAGACAAACTACAGATTTCGTACTTTAGAAATTAATAGAAGCAAAAATAGAAAGGAACCTTTATTTACCTGTAAGTAGCCTTTTTGGTAATATAGACAGACCAAAACTGTGCGACACTCTACGACAGCTACAAGTAACACCAAAACTACTGAAAACAATCCAAAGTTTATACACAAGTATAAGGGGAATAGTACATACCTTCTCAGGCTTTAACACTAGCTCAGAAGCTTTACTAACTACTACTGCAGCTTTCGAACGACTACCACATAGTAGATATCTTCTGGACACAATGAAGCTACTATAATTCTATACTCTGCGTTGCGTTGCAACCTCTATCAGAATACAACAACCTATACCAAACTCCAAAGCCTCTTCGGAGCCACTTCTTCTTTGGGAAATACCAACTTTCTTTTAAGAGCATACACGGCCGCACTCTTATTACCTAAGGGAACCCACCCAGTAACAAATAGCGACCAACGTTAGGCAATTAAAAGCATGGTGCCTTCACGTTCCTGCAACAACAACCCAGAGAAGAAGAAACAAAAATAGAAGAAAAAAAAACGGCAACAGAGACGCTCTGAAGAAGAACAATAGAGTTCAGCAATCATCTCTAATAATGACAAACCAACTAGTCATCTGGGTGATTAAGACATTACGGTTCCCTATCAGGTCAAAATTCTTGTTGACCAAACTGCTGCAGAAACAATAAGCGACGTTATTTTTTTTTTTTAAGGAACACCGGAACTGAACTTGCTTAAATGTGTTGCACCAACATTTAAATAAACGCCAGAACTTCTCAGGTAACATCCACTGCAGTGCACGTCGAGCGAGTGTACCACAAAGAAGTGTTACACTTTGACTTTGACTTATCTGCATCAATACCTGTGGTTTCAACGGACTTAAAACCCACATGAAAACTATCTCAAACCGGAAATGAATCGGCTTCTTTCATATCCGACTTTCTAGCGAAAACCGAACAAGTCACACCGGAACGACCTGTAGAAGAGCCTGCCAAAGCCTTCAACGCACATTACCGACACCGTCATCACCGTCTACTACGATCAAGAAAACAATCTCGGCACACAAGACATTCCGAAACCGACAAACCAAACCCGCAAGAGATAACGTGACATCTTGCACCTGGTGAACGTTGAAAAGAAAAAAGCAACAAAACCCGATATTGGGGAACAACTTCATACCAAAATGTAAAACCTTCTAAGCTGGCAACTTTGTCCATGGGAGATACCAACTTTTATTTAAAGGCATACACGGCCACACCCTTATTACCTACAAAAGCTTAGCCGGTAATAGCTAGTTTTATCGCCATTTTTAAGGCTACAACATTCAACTCTGAGTCACTAGTCAACGACTGAAAGAAATGTACTTTTTGCTATGGGCTGAGACCAGACGTTACAAGACGCCTAAACCTGGAAGATATTTCTAACAACTTACGCCAAAACCTAGTGGTGCCCTAGATGGTAACCGATGCACCCAACTGCATCTCCATAACGGTCACTTCTTTTTGTAGCTATTTTTAACGAAACCCTACATTAATTCCTATTTTCTCATGCATTAACACCAGCCTAGAACGGAATTGCTTAACAAACGACACGATTGCATGGAATGAAGTTATTCTCTTCTTACTTTGAGCGATATATGTTAGAATTTTTTTTTTGTTGAAGCAAGTGAGCACAAACTGAGTGAGTGCATAAACAGTTTATTAGTAATTTTTATATTTTTTAGAAAGACGGTGGCGACATATTTGAAATTTGTAGAGGGCGTCATAGTTGGTAGCGCCGCCACTGGCTGTACCCCACTGAAGCAATGAGCACACAGCAATATAAATGATTTTTTTTAGGAAGATATTAAACGTCACCAGTTTTAACAAAAAAATGAAAAAAACAAATAAAGTAGAGAAGAAGCAACTTAAATGGTTTGCCCATGTTAAGAGAATGTATAATAATAGATTAACAAAACAGGTAGAGCAAGCAACTATGGAAGGAAAGAGGAAACCAGGAAGACCCAGGAAGACAATGAACTCTATAATTGAGAAAAAATAGCAGAAGAGCTAAGGAATTTCGCGGAGAATAGGCAAAAATTGAGAAGATGGTTCGATAACGAGTATCCGACATCCAAGTGGTAAAAAGGGATAGCAAAAGAAGTGTTTTATGGCGGGATAATAATATTTTATGGCTGGATTTTATCAAATTGAAGCTGAATTTAATCAATTTGAGGCCGGATTTTGATATTTAAGCCAAATTTTGGCATTATCAGTCAACTTTTTGTATTAAAAATTAAATTTATAAATTTTTTTGTTATTTTTTTAAGTTAGTTTGTCTATCACTTTTTTGTTTGTATTAGGCTTTACAAAATGATTTGCACCTGGGCACCAGTTATCTGTAGTTTGTTCGTTTGTTTTGTAAATATTATGGAATTTGTTATTATAAAATAGTCATAGTTTAATTAATTAATTAAAAATACTTGTTGACCTATACACTACTAGAGAGATTCTATTCTTGTTCTAGCCAATATTTATTAAATGAATGAATAATTAATTTATAAACAAATAAACAATTGTCTTATCATATCAAAGCAGATGCTTTATAATAACACCAATTGTATAGGGATTTTGGGATATTGTACAATTGGTGATTGAAATATACGGACATATGCTATGCAATTTATTCATGTTAAACAATACCCGGAAATGATCTCCTTACATTTTATAGGTCCATCACGTGAACAGGATAAAAAAACTTGCCCCAATAAAAGCGATCCTTTTACATAATCATATTCGGGAATGGAAATGTTTATATAGACACGGCGCCGACGGTAGAAAACGTAAGGGCCGACCTTGTTATGTTACCACGCACTAATCGCTTCAATTAAACCCAGACCGGAATGAGAACTCTAACTGAACTTTACATTCACTTTATGAGATGTTCTACTAACCATTGATACCCCTAAATCTCATCTTTTAATGACCAATTATCTGAATTTGACATTAGCTATTATGTTATAAATATCTCAACTCACAGATTGTTGCAATAATATTTCTAAAAAACATTTCTATTGTTTGCGACTGAACTATATCGAATTATATTATTACATATTTAAAATGTTTCTTTTGAGATTATTTAATGTAAACAAATATACTATTGTTCTCTGTCTGTTCATTATCATTATTTATATTAATAATTGCTTAATGGACATTGCTGAAAGCTCGGCAATTCAGTGTAGTGGTATAATAACATACGTTTGCTTGTTTATGACAATCCATATTTATCTTAACATTTGACAAAGATTGGATTTTAAATCAGCGCAACGATTTGACGCGATAACGGACGAACTCGCCACAGGTTTTCTAACCTAAGAAAGTGGTTGAAAGCTACCGGCCGGCAGTTCTGTTGTGCTCGTATTGTTATCACCATAACATTGGAAAAAACTAATCAACAATGGATTCAGATTCTGATTCTGATTCTACAACTGTTTACAGTTCTGAATATGATGCAGATATATCAAACAATAATAGTTGCGATTCAACCGACGCAGAAAACTGTGAGTATTATTGTTATATGTTTTCATTTATGTAAATTTATTACTTCATTGCGCAAGTCTGTATTATTAAAGTTAAGTAATATGTAATTCATTATACAAAATCTGTTATTTGTTTCTATAGAAATATACGCGAATTAGTTAAATGTTGTCATCAACGATATGAATATAGAATCTATATAGGGTCTGCATGATCTTACATCGATTTTTCGGAGTTTCTCGGACGGAATCCGAGGTCACGTATTATTTTCTTTTGAGCTTGTGTAGCTTATACAAATCTTTGTTCTATGTTATTATTTTAATTCAGTAAAAGATATTAAAATTTAGAGTTTATAAGGGAAAAATTTAAATATACGATTAACGTACTTTGTTTTATTTATTTTATAATGAACTGTCGCTTAATTATTTAAATTAATTCTTTTTTATAAAGGAAATTTTATATTAAAAATAAATAAAATTTTGCAATTGCAATTTCCAATTTCATACAAATTTAAGGGTTAATATAATATTTTTTTAAAGAAATAATGCGAACGTTTTATAATAGTCATGGTCATGCATGACTCATGCGATTATTGCCCGACTTATAACGCACTCGCTGGTATAACGTACTTAATTTGAAACAAGGAAAATTTTCTCATAAATACAACGCTATTTTGTACTGGTTATAGCGAACCCGCTTATAACGAACTTTCGGATAAAGCGAACCAAAATATATCTAATTTTTCTGTTATATCGTACTTTTTGGGGTACCCCGATTTATAGATTTGCGCGGTATTTTATTGAAAGTATTGTATTTTGTTACATCATTAGGGTGTCCGTTATTTCCCAAATCGCAATTTTTTTTAGAGGACTAATTAAATGTCTCCTTTTCATGATAAATAACAATTTTGAAATAATAAAACTCAATGGTAACCGTATTTTTGCGTGCCTGCAAGCAAATCAAATTATCCATTTGATTAACATGGGAAAATTGTCTTATAACGCTCAAAGTTTTTTTTACAAATTGTAGGTCTTCATACATATATATCAACATACCAATAAGAATCTTATGCAATAATTAGATTTTTATGCATATGTAAGTTTTTTGCATCATTTTGGAAGAGTTTAGTGGAATCATTTAGTTTACAATTTTTATCTCGATAGTTTTTGATCGATTTTTTTGTCAACAATTTTTTTGTGCACATTTTATACAATAACTGGGTTTTGCGCAAAACATTTGTAAAATAATAAAACAATTTTTTATCACCCAAGTTTATTATTACAAATAGATTACTAGTTTTGGCTCGACTAGAGTCTTCTACAGATGTAATGAGTTAAATTTTAACATCTGTTGAAGATTATAGTTGAGCTGAAACTGGTAATGAATTTGTAAGAATAAAACTGTGATAATTATTTTAGTTTAAAGTTAGTTTTTTGAACAATTTTTTTGAACTTTTAATTTTGGAGTTTTTGATTAGAATCTTTTTGTTTGTAAAAAAGTATACATTTAACTTAAAAACTAATTTTAAAGTTGTTTGCGACACTGATTTCAGTTGTCTTATTTAGATTTTACTTTCTTGAAGATTACCAAAATTTTGGATTCTACTTAATTGTTGTTTTGATTGAATGTAATAGACTTCTGTGGTTGGAATTGTTGTTGATGTTATTTATCTGCAATGTTTGTGAGATTAGAGTTGCTTCCTTCCTAGCTTGACATGTTCAATGTTGGACAATCTTGAGTATACTTTGTTGTCAAGAAGCTACAGATTGATCGATGAAGCCTAACGTATCTTCAAGGGACATGTCTTTTCAGGAGGTTTGCAATTATTGTTAGTTTTGACTTTAGAATAAGCAGCTCAGAATAGTTCTTTGGCTATTCTTTGGATGATTTGCAATTTTACAAATGTTGATTGCAGAAGGACTTTTTTCCTCTTTTAAATACACCTTATTTCTGTTTCCTCAATTGGCATTATTATCCTCATTTTGATTTTAGAGTAAGTATCTTGAAATAATTTTTTGGATGTGGTGTTAAGTCATTTTTTTAGACTATGCAGCCACGAAATTCCACGCCTACTAATGTTACGCCTGCTTACTATTTTTTTTCATGATCACCTGATGTACTTCGCTTCTCAAGATATTGTAGTTTTCTTTTTTGTATTGTAGGTGCGATCTCTAAAGTTTTTTGTACGTTTTGATCAGTGGCGGCGCTACTAACTATGGCGCCCCGTAGGGTACTACTAAGTCTTGGCAGAGGTTTTTGGAGATATCTTCCAGGATTTTTGTAACGGATGGTGTCGGCTTATAGCAGCAAGTACATTTCTCTCAGTGGTTGACTAGTGACTTAGAGTTGAATGTTGTAGTCTTGAAGTTGGCGGTAAAACTGGCTGTGGAGTTCTGGCTATTATTGGCTAAGCTCCCGTAGGTAATAAAGGTGTGGCCGTGTATACTTATGAAAAAAGGTTGGTATCTTCCAAGGACAAAGTTGCCAGATTTGGTATGGGGTCGTTCTCCTATATCGGCTTTTGTTGCTTTCTTCTTTTTAACGTGATCATTCACCAGGTGTAAGGTGTCACGATCTCTTTTGCGGGTCTGGTTTGTCGGTTCTAGAATGTCTTGTGTGCCACTCTTTTTTTTTGTGGTAGACTGTGATGACGGTGTTGGTGATATGCGTATGGGCTATGCACGCGTTGAAGGCTTTGGCGGGCTCATCTACAAGTCTTTCCGGTGTGACTTGTTTGGTTTTTGCTGGAAAGTCAGATATAAAAGAAGCCGATTCATTTTCGTTCTGAGTATAGATCTTACTTTGATCTCGGCCGTGAGGCGGTTTTTGTGTGGTTTTTTAAATCCGTTAAAGTCACTGGTATTGATGCAACTAGGTCAAAGTCACCTAACACTTCTTTGTGGTACTCTCGCTCGACGTGCTCTGCAATAAGTGTTACCTGAGAGGTTCTGGCGTTTATTTGAATGTTGGTGCGACGGATTTCTGCTTTCTTCTCAGTACAAGTGTACTTGTTTAAAAAAATATGCGTTGCTTGTTGTTTCTGCAGCAGTTTGGTCAACAAGGGTTTTGACTTGGCTTGGGAACCTTGATGTTTTGGTTACCCAAATGACTAGTTGGTTTGTTATCATTAGAGATGATTTCTGAAGTTTCTGTTGCTGGTTTTTTTCTTCTATTTTTGCTTCTTCTTTTTGAGGTTATTGTTGCAGGAACGTGAGACATCATGCTTTCAATTGTCTAACGTTGGGCGCTATTTGTTACCTGGTAGGTAATAAGGGTGCGGCCGTCTATGCTTTTGAAAGAGGGTTGGTATCTCCTAAGGACAAAGTTGCTCGCCGGAAAAGGCTTTGGGGTTTGGTATAAGATGCAAATGCAACGCAGGGTATGAAATTGTAGTAGCCTTGTTGTGTCCAAAAGATATCTACTATGTAGGACAGCCAGACACGAATAGAGTGGCTTCTATAATAGGCAACTTAGTATACACAAAAATTATGTTGACTGTGGTTAAACTTTTGCCTTTGCTAAAACGGGCATCTTTCAATCCTAGAACAACGTCGCTCATGGAATGTTTAAAATGTAAGCGCAAATGAAAAATGCTAAAACGGGCAAAGGCATGAGTTTAACCACAGCCCACATAATTTTTGTGTATACTAAGTTGCCTATTATAGAGGCCACACTATTCGTGTCTGGCTGTAGTTGTTTGAAAGCTGCAATACTGGCTAGCAAAAGTTCTGAGCTAGTGTTAAAGACTGAGAAGGTACAAATTAATGTGGAGTTGTGCTTGATTTTTGGCTTTTTTTTTTCTGCTCAGAAATTACCACAAAAAGAGGAATAACAAACCGACAAAAACTAAGCACTCAAATCCTAATGCTTGTACACTCCGCTAAGGCAATTCTGCGCTGCTGTTCTGTATTTATCAGTGCACTTTTGAGAGAGCACGTATAATGTTTTGATGTTTCTTTACAATTTCTTTATTTATTTATATTTTAATGTTAAATTAATAACAAGTTTGTTTTTTTTTTTGTTGAATTTATTAAAATATGGGTCAATGTTTGTAACGATTTATTTATTTTTTTTCATTAATCGAATTGAATAAATCTATAAAAATTAAATATAACTTTGGTATTTTATCATAGCGAACGGAATCAGTCTATTTGACACCTGAAACTCTTCAGATCAAATATCTTTATTAGATTAATTTATATATGCTTTATACTAGTAAACAAATACTGTCAACAAATATAACAATAAAATTTTTATTGCTATATGGCATTGGCTATTCATACAAGCAGTGGCGTACCTAAGATTTGTAGGACCCCCGCAAAAAAATAAAAAAGGGCTCCTGCAGCACACAGCACAAATTTTACAAAAAACCAGTGGCGGCGTCAAATTTTTTTTTACAAAAAAACGTAATTTTGCAATAATTTGAATAATTTTGATTGTAGAAGGGTGGTGGTAAATGAATCAAATTTTTTTTTTCTAAGTTGATTTTCCTTTTTACAATATACTTTACTATAGGTTTGTTTATTTTGTATCAATTTTTTGACGTTTTTTAAAGTTTGCCCTTTTAACCTCTGACCTCACTCATGTTTAAGGTCAATTTCTATCATTTTTATTAACGATTGAGATGGGAGATATGGATTTTTTGGATTCTACTGTTTTATTTAAAGATAGCGTGGCGCAGTGGTCTAGGCATCCGGCCGCTGTACCGAAGATTGTGGGTTCGATTCTCATATACCGTGATACATTTTTCACTTTCTATACGCTCTCCTACTCCCCAAGCCGCCTTGCCAGCGTGGGGTTTTACGGCTAAAACCTTCTCTGATGGAGTGATGAATTCTCTCCAGTGGTTCGGAATCCACTTAAAACTGTAGGTCCCTTGTAATGTAAGTTGCCAGCATTACAAGCATAGAAGAAGCTAAGACGCCAAGAGTGGCGTATGAATGGCTGACAAAAAAGAGAAGAAAACTGTTTTATATACTATTAAAAATCAGTAGCGGCGCTAGAATTTTTTGTTTAAGTGCATTTTAATTTCTTGCATTTTTCAATCAGTTTCTTAACTATCTGAAGGTGTTTGATTGGGTGGTACTTGTAAGCATTTGATTGATTCTAAAGAATTTGTATCATTTCTCTTTTTCAAGTATTAAATTTTTTTCCTAGTTTTTGACTGAGTAAACAAGAAAGATGTCTCACCACCAAAAGCAAGCGCACTTCATCAGTGCCAAAAAAGGAAAGATTACACACTACACTACTCAACACCCACATCTTTCAAGATAAGGCATAGTAGGAAAACTGTAACTACTGCAACGCTTTTGCACATTCTGGAAAATGGCAAAATGGAGTTAATAAGAGCTTTTGAGAGTCAGGAAAATTTTCTGTGGGAGGGTGCAGCAACTTGATTTGAAACTATCTATTACACTTTACGCACACACCACATCCTCATACACAGAACGTGACAGCCACACATACTTTTTAAATCATCTATACCGGATGCCACCAGGTCTCTGGCTTTATTTAAAAGCCGAACAACTTGGCTGACTTCTAGTTAAGGTTCTTTCACCAGTTCTTATCTTTCTTCTTAATTACATTTCATAGAACTAAGGGTATTTTCATGAAGGGAAGAGGGAATTTAGTTCGTTGGCTTTTCTTTGACGTGGTTTGTATGACTAAACTAGAGAAAAGTCAAAACTCCGTCTTTTAAGACCCAATCTTTTGAAAATTGTTAGAACTGAGGTCTTGGATATGATCTAACCTAAAGCAAAGCTTGTTGCCCAAATCATTAACATGGGCTCTTCACAACTCATCAACTAACTAGACTTACTGATTATATCAGGATTGGTTTTTGTTTAATACAGTCCTTTGATGCTACTTTCTTTAATATTAAAAATATCTTTAATAAGACTATTGTTTTAGGTTCAATACAAAATTGACAAAACTGAGCAGTAAACCCCCATTGTCATTTAATGTTGTTTATGGAGGATGTTCAGTAGATTTAGCAATTTAGCCTTTATTTAGAAGGACGACGTCATTTAAACGCACTTTTTAACGCTATTTAGTATCTCGAGAACGAAAATTGTGCTTAGTTTTAAATGAAAAATTGTGACGGTTGCGCCAAATTTTGGGCCAAAAGTAGTGGTACGCAAAACTACCATTTCTACAGTTTTTGAGAAAGAGATTTGAGCATAGTCTTTGCTTACAATGTTGATTAATTTTTTGGTATGATTACCAGGAAGTAGTTTTTTACTACTACCCGCCGCAGTATTTGTTATCAAAGAATTGGAAGCTTTTTCTCAGAGGAGGAGAAATGATTTTTAACTAATACTTTGGCGGGTATGTAAGTCATTCCAAATCATAATCACCTACAAGAAATTAAAAATTCTTTTTTGCAAGCGTTAAATGTGCAATCTAACACTGGATTTAGGAATCAGAAATTTTCTCTTCTTTCTAAGTAGGAGGAGGTAATAACCAAACTTTTGATGACCATCATTTGAGTGGGTGAGTAGGTCACTTCAGGTCATAACTATTAGAGAATAGTTTGTTCCGAGTGTTTGTTTTTAAAAAATTGATTTTTTTTTTTTTGTTGATTTTAGAACTTCCTTAGCAAAGGAGGAAGAGGTGATATTTAATTTTTTTGTTATCAATTGAACGAGTAGTTTAAACTGGAACCCAAGAGTTTATTAACAAAAAAATGAAAGTCTTTCCTCTTTGCAAAAATCTTGCACCTTTTAACAGTTCAAGGCCGGATTTTGCTGTTTTTTTATGAATAGAACCTTTCACTTTTATTCAGTTTTTGGCCGGATTTTGCTATTTTTGAAAATTTATACAAAGAATTTTGCACTTTTTGAGCATTTAAGGTAGGATTTTGATACTTTTGCAGTTTTATGAACAGAATTTTGCAATTTTTGAGATACAATAATAGCAAAATTATAATGTAAACACATTAATTGCAAAACAATAGATTGACAATTAGCTTTAATTTTTAAGCTACCGATCAAGTCATAAGTTACAACACTAAACTTAGTTTTAAATTCTACTTAGTATATTTCTATGACAAATAACAGATTATTTAATAAAATTATTCTTATTAATAAATTTACAAAATAAATTAGTTAAAATTATATTTATTGGTTGTACTAATTCAATAAATATTAACAGGGAAATCAGCAAATATGGAAAAGATGATTAACTTAATAAAAAAGAATGCTGAATCTGTAGAAGAAGTTTTAGCTTCATCCAAAAGTGAATCAGTCAGTCTATCCAAAACATCATCAAACTCTTCATCTTTGGGTTCATCTATGAGTTATAGCTTGAGTTCATCCTTGAGTTCATCTTTGAGTTCATCCTTGAATTCATCAACATGCTTATCGTGCAGTAATACAGATAAGCAAGAAAGTACCATTGATGAGATCAAAGAAGTGGATGCAAATGGCAGTCAGAATATTTCAATATATAGCGATGAGAAAGTTGCTGAAAAGAACGATGAGAAAGCTACTACAAATAGCGATGAGAATGTTGCTACAAATAGCGATGAGAAAGTTGCTGAAAAGAGCGATGAGAAAGCTACTACAAATGGAGATGAGAATGTTGCTACAAATAACGATGAGAAAGTTGCTGAAAAGAGCGATGAGAATGCTACTACAAATGGCGATGAGAATGTTGCTACAAATAGCGATGAGAAAGTTGCTTCAAATGGTGATGAAGAAGTTTGTGAAAATAACAATGAAGAAGTTGCTACAAATTGTGATGAAGAAGTTGCTACAAACGGCGATGAGAATATAACTGAAAACAGCAATGAGAAAGTTGCCACAATTGGAGATGAGCATGTTGCTACAAATGAAAAAGTTGCTGAAAATAGCGATGAGAAAGTTGCTCCAATAAGCGATGAGAATAAGGACATTGAATCAGATAAAATGTACTTTAGCACTGATGATGAAATAAACGATAACGAATTAAATTACAAAATCTGGAAAAGGAGTATGCAAGTTGCAAGAATGAAACGACAACTGTTAGAACATGAAGATTCTATATTTTTGCCACCGGAAGAAGTCGAAATTGCTCATCCTGAATGCAAATGCTCTAATCATAATCTTAAAAGAATGCAATCATATGTCAATGTAGAAGAAAATGCAGACAGACTTAATTCCAAAAGAAGAAAACTTTTAATTGCAAAGCAATGTCAAGATGATACAAAAATGAATCTTTGGATTAATTACATAGTTTGTGCTGCAGCATTGGATCAAAGCGAAGATGACCCTGATGCATTTATTGAAGCAGCATAAATCAAATTAATTTATGTAAAAGATACGCTTATTATATTATTATTATAAATTTAAATGTGATACTAAACTATATAAATTAAACTTTATAGTATTTTTTGAAAGAAATCACTTTAGATTTGTTAATCAGTATTAAGAAATATTTAACGGTTCCTTATCAATTTACGTCCATAGTAGAAGTTAAATGATTTTTTTTATTGTAACTGTTTGCAAATATTACAAAAAAATGTAAACCTGATTGTGCAATGCAATGAGAAAGTACATGTGCCAAATTTGTAATATTTTTATTTTAAGTTTTTTATTAAGTTACTCAAAGAGTTATTGCCAAATGAATATTTTTAGAGTTTTTGTATTAAAATAGTTTTAAGAAATATATGTATGTTTAATGTTTAATGTTTGGAATTTTTATTGTAAATAAAATTTCAGAATTTTTTTTTTTGGTTAATATTTTTTTCTTGGAAGAACTACCAGAAATAAGAGGTTTGGTGTTTACTGGGGGCTAGTGTCCATCCAGGAGACGTAGTTGTCCAGAATTTGGGAACGCACGGCAGTTTTATTGTGCTTGTCTATAGACCACAGGGATTATTGCTAGCTGGGTTAACATTTTGTCATAATTTCTTGAAGGTTTGAAAGATTAGCTGCGGTGGAGGATGCAGCGCGGTAGGTCCTGCATTTTTTTTAGAAGCGAGGTATTGGCTTCCAGGGCGTAAGTCGGTGTGTGTCTATAATATGCCTAATCGGTTTCTCAATTGAAAAGTGATTTATGGCAGAAGATGCAAGTCTACTACTTACGTAAGTCTCATATATCAGTATACTTTTTATCTGACTCAGCAAATCTAGCCTGATCCGGTTTGAGATCAACGACGAAGTTTTTGAAGTATTTTTTGGCCAAATTAGAATCTTTGAAAGACTGAGTTTTAAAGACGTAATGTTGGATTTGCCACAGTTTGGTTATGTGACCACTTTGGAAGATGCGTCTGCGAGAAGTTATTGGAGAGTAAAGTAGAAAAAGGGGACAAAATTTTTTATAGGCTGGGATTCAGTTCAGATGAAGCGGTTGGTTGGTTTTTAGATATGTCCGAAGACTTGGGAGAATACGTTGAGAGTGGTATGTGCTGATCTTGGAAGTGTATGTGAGAGTTGGTTGTGTGTATGTGTTTGTGTAGCGTTTAATGGGTAGACTCAAGTCAAGTTAGTAGCTGCTATCTCTAGTAGTCCTTTTCTAACTCCTAACTTACTTTATGTTCTGTTTGTTTTATGGGTACTTGGAGGATTTTATAATAATACCAATTTTCTACGTTTATTACTAGTCATCCATTTTCTGTTCGATCTTTTGGCGCTGGTAGTAGAGACATCTTTGTTTGGTCGGCTGCTGATTTGCTTCTTGCTGTTCTGGTACTTTTTTGATATGGTAGGGGAATCTTACAAAAGATTTGCAAATGTCTGATTTTTTTACTAGCCTACCAATTTAACTCCTCCCGAGTAAATACCTAGAAATTTGCGTTTTATGGACGCATGAAGCACAGACTGTCAGGCAAGTAGTCTGTCATTGGCTTTTTGGGCCAGAAGATGCATTAAAGATAAGTATTTCTCTTGTTGTATATGCATACGATTGTTTTTTTGGGGGCGTCAGGTGTGCTTTGGCTTACAGCTGGAAAAGCAGGTCAGGTTTTAAATGAGCTATGGTTTGTTTTTAGTTTAAAGTAAGCTGTTCTGAGTCTTTAATCTTATTGCAGGTAGAGCTAGAATGGGATCTGGCGCATTTAACGCAGATATATGGAAAACGGACTTCAGGAACAATCCTTATAACATATTTCAGCGACTTTTCAGCATATTTTGTGGATTCTTAACAAGTTGTTAGACGGTTGCTTTAACCTTTAGGGTCGGCGAGTAGTGGACGCTTTGGGTTTGATGGCGTAGGAAGCTTTTTGCCTATTAGCAGTTGAATGACCAGAAAACGATTGACTCATTTTTTTTTTATTTGTTACGGTCTAGTTTTAGTCGGAGGCGGTGGTTGACACCAATTTTTTTGGCTGGTGGTATGCTTGATATTGTGTTGGGTTGGATTAGGTTAGGTTATGTTATGTTAGTGCACATTTTGGAAAATGCTTCAGGGAATGAAACAAAGCTTCTGGAGACTCTTTGTCTAGGAAATTACGCTTTGAAGATTGGAACAGGGGTTACCTTCTAGGGTACCAGGGTCTTGGCGGAAGTTGACATAGATGTCTATGTAAGGCCCATCGTGGTCAATAGATGCAGTTTAATAGTGTGATTACAGCAAAGTTTTGGCAGAGGTCATCAAAGCTAATTTCTAGTTAATAGATCATCTTGGGTCAGATAACTATACCCATTGCGGCCTGTAGATGTATCTCAGCAGTTTTTATTCTGGTGATGTTGATTTGGTAGAAACAGAATTAATGTTGTTGTTGTGGGCATAAAACGTTATTATGTTGGCTTCACTATGCAACAAGCGGAAATAGCACACGACGCGTCTATAAGTGTATATGGTCTAAGGTTTGCAACATTTTCTACTTTTGAGACTCTGTTTTTATTCTTGAGGGTTGATTTGTGCGATTTTCTGGTATGCACTAATGTCTTTGCGTGAATATTAAAAAAAAATGTTGGTTTTCTTGGGGATGTACATCTAGGTTGGGATTAAGGTAGTTAAGTTTTCCACTATAGTATTATCTAAGTCATGTCTAAGGGTTGGTTATGGTTTGATGACCCACTAAAGTTTACACGCGGTTACTTGTCACTGACCTTAAGAGCTTGGGGGCGTCTGGCCTGCGAAGTCCGCTGTTTTGACTTTTTTTTTAGTTGCACGAGCCGAAACATGTACCTGAAAATACAAATATATACTATTGCACCCGTTAATTGAGAGAATGAAGGCGCTGTGTAGATACTGACGAGGCCTAGTATCAGGTTTACTCATACTTATAAATGCCATATATTTTTTTTAGACGCTGTACCTAACTGAGCTACTTTCCGGTGTCTTAGTTCTTGCTGACGTTTTTAGGTTTGTTTTTTTGTTCACTTTAGACGTAGGCACTTTAGCCTAGGGTAGGTTAAGGTTGTTTTGGTGCCGCTACATAAATTTTGCTTTACAGGGTTTTAGATTTGCGTCTTTGAGCAAAGGCATCATTGTTGGTCATTGGTGATGGTTGACTTTTGCTGAGTTTAGGTTTTTTTAATAGTTCTTCTAGATTAATCGCATTAAGCGTGAAAAGATTGGGCATCTGCAAGTCCTGTGTTAAAGCGAAGATGTTGGTGGTTTTGTCTACTGAGCCACGTTCTGTGTTAGCTTTGTTGACTTTGGTTTGATATTTTTTACTGGAGTTCTTTTTGTTTGACTCAGTGTTTGACGAACAGGATGCAATATTGGTCAAATGGAAGTTCCTTGGTGTGGTTAGCCTTTTTTCAAACCCCCGTAGGTATGATTTTAAGCTTTTTAGCTCAGAGTCTTCTTTTAGATCTAGTATAGGATCTTTGGGTTTTAGAGGTTTCTTGGTAGATATTCTTTCAGGGTTTTTTAATCTGGTTCAAAGTCTTGACCGATTTTTTCTAGGTTTTGATCGGTGTTCATTGATGTTGAGTAGGTTATTGCTAAAAAATATTTTTTATTTTTTACCTGATTGACAAAACAAGATAGTTAGTTTTTTAGTTTTTTATCAATCAGGGTTTGTCAAAGTAGTTTAAACTTGATTGACCTAAGTTTTACAAAATCAAGTTGGGACTTCTGTGAGGAGGAAGTTGTTCCGTGGTATAGAACTTGATGGTCAAATTTTTGTGATCAAGTTTTTTTTATGTTTTGGAGAAGTTCTTCTAGGTGGTAGGATGTTTCTGGTGTCAGGTTTGAGGAATTTGAGGCGCTTTTACTTAAAGGCGGGGCCTAAAGTTGGGGCAATTTTGGACGCCAATTATCATAATTTGGTTATTGTCTGAAGCGGTGTTTGACGGCAATTTGTTGGCTGGTGGTAATCTTGAGAATATATGTTAGTGTACATTCGGGTTTTTTTGGGTAATGCTTTAAGAAGTGGAACGAAGCTTTTGGGAACTGTCCGTCTAGAGAATTGCGTTCTGGAGATGAGAATAAGAGTTATCTTTTACGGCACCACGATGTATTGGCGGAGGTTGACGTAAAAGTGCTTCCGAGACTAAACTATCTAAAGCCCATTATTGCCAATAGATGCAGTTTAGTGTTGTGGTTACTGCAAAGTTTTGATGAAGATTGTTCAAACCTTTTTTTAGGGAATGGGGCAGATGACTTTCTCGTGACTGTCAGTAGATACATCTCAGCAGTTTTTATCCTGGTGATGTTGATTTGGTAGAAGCAGAGTTGATGTTGTGGCCTTAAAACTTACTGGCAAGTTGAGTTACAGCGGGGTTTTTTTTAACTTGGAGGCCATGTTTCTTGCAAAACACATACTTTCAACAGTTGTTTTTTTGCGGTTTACCAATGAGGGTATTTGGGGGGGGGGGGGGGGGGGGGTGTAGCTTTAGGTTTGACCATATTATCAAGATTTTATTTTTGGCGGCTGCAAACTTGATTAAGTTTGATGTAGCTTTTTTAAGGAAGTTTTGGCCGAAACTTTTGATGTTTTTAGGATTGGATTGGCTGACTTGTGTTTACGGCTACAGGGCAATTGGAGAAGGCTTTTACGGAAGATTTGTTGTTGTAGAGGTCTGGATAGGTTGTCTTGTGCTTGCAGTTTTGAGGCAGCTGGACAAGGTCTTAAGTGTCGTTTTGGTAAATGTTTTGCAAGTTTCTCAAATTTGTTGGCTATGTTTTCCTTTGTTGGGTTTTTTTGGTCAAATCAGATTTGTTTGATTTTGTCTTTATGGGCGTCGACTTTCTAATTTTTTGATTTTTTTTTTAAGACTGCAGGTTTTTCTTTATCTGAGCAAATAGCTAGTGGCATAGTTCCTAAATGCTGCAATAAATTGAACTAATTTATTAATTAAATTTAATTAATTTAGTGGAATTAATTAGGAGAATGATTTTAATTGAATAAACTAATATTAAATTAAATCATCTGTGATTTGTGCGTTGGGTGTAATGAAAATTGCGTTTATATGGCCGCGATTGCTCGGGTGTTGAGTTGATCGTTCTTGGTGTGGGCACAATAACTTTTTGTCTCTCTGTTTCCGCTGATGGGGAGTTTTTGGCGTGAATTTTTTTTTTTGCGACACAGTTTTTGTTTGATTGGTTTTTAGATGCTGAACCTTTATAGCGGCATCATTTCTTGATTTAATGTATACGCTGGTTATCGGTAAGTACGGTTGGTGCAGGGTAGCAAAAGCGAATGAGATTGTTCAATTTGATTTGTTGATAAAAAAAGTGTTTAGTATGCGGTCCGTGTAAAATAAATGTTTTGTTAAAAACAAGAATATTTAACTACTATAAAACCATTTTTTTTTATTATTTCTGATTTCTGAAAGTATTTGAAGGGATTTTATTAATATAAAATTAACTATTTTGAAGAAGTGGTAACGCAACGCCTTCTATTATGAGTAAGTTGAACTGTATATATGGAGTCTGTACTATATTTAAATCTTTATACGGACATTTTTGTGAGATTCTAGGCACACTGATGAAGGGTGCATGCTTTGAAACACTAGTGTATGTATCTCACACTGGGTGGAGAGGCAATTTACATAAACTGCATTATTTATTAAATTTAAATTAATTATTTTTGTTTGTCAAAGAATACTGTGATGAACAATAATTACTTAAATTAATGATGAACTAAGTGTAAATAATTAAGTAATCTGACATATAAGCAAGCATGCAATCTTTTGAGATGTCTATTAAATGGGTTTCAACATAATTGTGAATAGATTAAGGATTTAGGACACAAAAGAAGAGAAATGAAAGGAACGGACTATTAGTTTGCATGAGAAGTGGTACAAAATAAAGAATTCTCGATGAAATTTAAAGTAAAATAAAAGAATAAATCATTGTTGCATAAGAAGAAGATATATTGCCTCGTTGGAAATCCACAGAAAGTGGACACGCGGGTAGAAATATACTAAAAACCACTCACACATGGCAAGTTTTTTTAACTATTCTACTATCATTAATTGAAACGTTCAACTTATGTTTACATAGTGCAGCGCCTCCAACGACTATTGCACACAAAAACCACAAAATGGATTACTGTACTTTTATCTCAGATTTTTTGTATTGTTTTAAATTTATTGCTATAATTTATTATAGAAAAATAAGGTATGAAATTGTAACAAAAATATAGGTATCGATTTTGATAGTGAGTAATAAATTTTTAGCGGACCCTTCGTAGCATACTTGTTTGAATCTCTTGTAAGTTATGGCTGTTGTAGTAGCAGATTTCATAACTAGCGCAACATCTTGCAAACTTAGTTAAGAAATCAGCATAGGGTTTATTACTTCAAAAATGTTTTGCGCAAAATCATTTATAATGTATTTTAATCTCAACAATTTAAACAATATATTCCCATACTTTTGCATCACGTAATATTCCTCAATAAAACATGTAATATAAAAGTGTATCTGTTACATTTACTTTATTACTACAATAACAAATTTTACTGTTCCGATAACAATGTTAATATAAATGTTGCAGAACTTTTAAGCTCTCATAGGAATAAGGTATTTTTCGTATGCTAACTTGAATTTTATCACCAACTAAAAATTTGATATACATAAAGATACCAGTTAGATTGTAATTTCTTAAATTTACACAAAGAATAAAACTTTTTATCAGAACTAATTAATTCTACATTTTATTTAGATGAAATAATTAGATCAACTAAAGTAATTTTGTTTACGTGCTACATTGTAACTTTATGTGTGGATTCTTAAATTCCATTCATAAATACATAAAGTAGGTTCATTACATCATAAACTATACGCCTAGTTTTATTAGTTATAATACACGTTACAATGATGTATTGCAATGCATCGTAATAAATAGTCTTTGCTATAATTATGAGCTTAAATAGGCTTGATAGGAATTGTAATAAATATATTTTGTTTGGATTGTTAGGGCATCATAAATTTCCCGAGTAAACATTTTTTTATCTCAAAGGAATTTAGTAATACCGTTTCTTTAGCTACTAGGAATGGAAGGGCATTAATTTTGTTTGCGGACAAATATAAACAAATATTGAATGCGCTCAAATACAGAATATGGTTAATTTCCACTATACAAATATCAATGTATAAAATGACTTATATTGCATCGTTGGCATTAAATATTTCAGACGTAATGGTGCATTTATTGCAGAAATTATAATCAGTATAATTAATTGTTATCAGTATATTTATTTATGCAAGTTGCAGACACAGATGTTTATTTTAATGATGAATAATTGTTTTTAACTTCAACAAAATATATTATTATGAAGTGGATGTGTTGTGATTAGTTGGGGTGGAATTTTTGGTAGGAAATTTGCGATTTATATTTAAATTTATTTATTTAATCCTCACATTTGGGTATGCTTTACGCATTTCAATTCTTGTTACTTGTAGTAGCAGCACTAATTTGATTATAGCAATATTGGTGTAGTTACTCAGGAACTGCGTTACTTGCCTGGGAATCACATCTTTAGTGAGGACTGTTTTATAGTTATTTTAATTTATTTTACGAAATCTTTACTTTACATTTGCATTGATAGTATAAATATACATATAATAATAATAACACAACAATAATTTAAATATAATTAATTTTACAGAAATCAACCTAGCATTTACTAAATTTACTATCTTAGAAGTGGAACAATGCTGGCCATATGTTGTCTATAAATAGGTGAGAAGAGTTGTGAGGGGTTTCTTGTGCAGTGAGGAGGTACATAGATTTGCAAATTGCTGAGTTTGTTCTGAAGATATAAAACCTTAAACATAAAGAACAAATCTATTCCGGACTTTTTATTGATAGCGCGATAAATTTATATCACTACGACTTAATTTATTTAACGTTAGCTTTATAAACTTATTGTATACAGTCTCTATTCTAACTATATGAATGGCATAAGATATAGAACAAGAATATTTAAGATGAGAACTACAGCTAGACACGAATATTGTGGCCTCTATATAGGCAACTTAGTATACACAAAAATTATGTTAAATGTAGTTAAACTAATGCCTTTGTCCGTTTTAGCACTTTTCATTTACGCTTACATTTTAAACGTTTCATGGGCAACGTTGTTCTGGGATTGAAAGATGTTAAAACGGGCAAAGGCATAAGTTTAACCACATTCAACATAATTTTTGTGTATACTAAGTTGCCTATATAGAGGCCACAATATACGTGTCTGGCTGTAATTAGGGAGTTGTATAAAGTCAACAATGCTTTAATACTAATTAAATTAGAAGCACGTTGCTTTATTAATTACATGATATATGTCCAGGTTAAACGACAAAAGCACCAAGTCTCATTCAGTGGCGTAGCATCTGTAAGCAAAGGTTAGCAATGCGGAAAGAAAGCATACAGGGTACTCTGACGTTTATTTTAAAACCTGGATTTTGTTATTTTTAACAGTTTATGGCCGGATTTTGCTGTTTGACATTTTATGAGCAGAATTTTAACATTCTGATAATAATATTATTTTTTATGACCGGAATTTTATATTTTTGCATTCTATGAATAGAATTTTGCACTTTTTGACAGTTTGTGACTGGATTTTGAGTTTTTCTGACAATATTTTGGTATTTTATGGCCGGATTTTGCTATTTTTAGGACAACAGTTACGTTTATTAATAGTTTATGGCCAAATTATGATGTTTTTCAACAATATTTTGATGTATCAAGGCCAGAATTTGCTATTTTAGACGTTTTATGAGTAAAATTTTGGACTTTTCAACCGTTTATGACCAAATTATGATTAAATCTTAAATTATTTAAATTTTTTATAAGCAGATTTAGCTATTTTTGTTTTTATTATTAGAATTTTTCACTTTTAAAGAATTATTGACTGAAATTTTGGTTTTTTTGACAATTTTTTCATATTTTTGGCCAAATTTTGCAACTTTTGACATTTTATGAAATAAGCTCTTTAGTTTTCAATAGTTTATAGCCGGTTTTTTTGTGTTTTCTGTCAATTTTTTTATGTTTAAAGGCCGGGTTTTGGTTTTTTTGAACAGTTTATTGACGTTTTTTATAATTTTTAGCTGAATTTTGCTATTTTTGAGATGTTATAAACAAAATTTTGCATTTTTTACCGTTTTTTGTTGGGTTTTGGTCCATTTTGAAAATATTTTAATATTTTACGACGTTTTTCACTTTAAATTAATAGATTGTTGCAGTTTTTAACAGTTTATGGTAAATTTTAATACTTTTTGACAACATTTTAATTTTTATAGCCGGAGTTTGCTATTTTTTGCATTTTATGAATACAGTTTTGCTCTTTTTAGTAGTACATGACCGGTTTTTTAATCTATATGACAAAATTTTATAGCAAAATTTTGTTATTTTTGAGATTTTATGGTTTTTTAATTTTTTTGACGTGTGTTTGAACAATATTTTGATGTATCAAGGCTAGAATTTGCTATTTTCAACAGTTAATGACTAAATTTGTGTTTTTTGACAATGTTTTTATACTTTATGGCCAGATTTTCTTATTTTTGACATTCTATGAAAAGATCTTTTCACAATTCAACAGTTTATGACCGGTTTTTGGTGCTTTCGGACAATATTTTGATGCTTTAAAGTATTTTAATATTTTGCAGCTAAATTTTGCTATTTTAGACATTTTATTAAAAAAAAATTGCATTTTTTAACAATTAACGCTGTATTTTGGGTTTTTTTCAGTTTTTTTTTTTAATTTTTAAGCTGGATTTTGCTATTTTTGAGATATTATGAACCATATTTTGCATTTTTGACCATTTTTAGTCGGGTTTTGGTTAATTTTGAAATAATTTTAATAATTTATGACCAAATCTTGCTATTTTTTACTTTTAATAAATAGATTGTTGCAGTTTTTAACAGTTTATGGTAAATTATTGTACTTTTTGACAACATTTTTATTTTTTATGGCCGAATTTTGTTATTTTTCAAATTTTATGAATACAGTTTTGCACTTTTTAGCAGTACATGACTCGATTTTGAATCTTTATGACAATATTTTGATGTTTTAAGATAAATTTTTGTTATTTTTAACATTTTATAAATAGAATTTTACACTTTTTAAACGTTTTTGTATCAATAATTTGATATTTTTGACATTTTATAAATAAAGTTTTGGACATTTTAACCGTTTATGACAAAATTTTGATTTTATCTAAAAAAATTAATGTTTTATGACCGTTGTTTTGATTTTTTATAAATATAATTTTGCATTTTTTAATAGTTAATGACTAAATTTTAGTGTTTTCTGACAGTATTTGCATATTTTATGGCCAGATTTTGCTTTTTTATATTTTTTAGCTGGATATTGTTATTTTTAAAAAGTTACCAACAAAATTTTACATTTTTTAAACGTTTTTGATTAATTTTGAAAATATTTTAAAATTTTTTCCTCGAATTTTTTGAATTTATTTTTATACTTTATGGCCGGATTTTGCTAATTTTTAGATTCTTTGAATAGTTTTGCAGTTTTTGGCGGTACATGGCCGGATTTTGAATTTTTCTGACAATATTTTATAGCTTAGTTTTGCCATTTTTGAGATTTTTTTAACTTTTTTTGAGAGTTTACGGCTGGATTTTAGTGTGATTGAACAATCATTTAATGTATTAAGGCTATAATTTGCTATTTTTGACAATTTATAAATAAAATTTTGGATTTTTTAACCGTTTATGACCAAATTTTGATTTTATCTAAAATTATTTTAATGTTTTATGGCCGAATTTAGCTATTTTTGATTTTTTATGAATAGAATTTTGCACTTTTTAACTGTTAACGAGTAAATTTTAGTGTTTTCTGACCATATTTTTATACTTTATGTCAAAACATTTTCTATTTTTGACATTCTATGAAAAGAATTTTTCACTTTTTAACAATGTATGGCCGGTTTTTGGTGCTTTCTGACAATATTTTAAAGTTTTAAGGCCGGTTTTTGTTTTTTTTTTTACAATATTTTAATATTTTACGATTGAATTTTGCTATTTTAGACATTTTATTAAAAGAATGTTGCACATTTCAACAGTTAACGTTGGATTTTGGTTTTTGAAATATTATGAACAAAATTTTGCATATTTTAACCGTTTTTGGTTTGGTTTTGGTTAATTTTGAAATTATTTAAATATTTCATGACTAAATTTGGTCGTTTTTTACTTTTAACAAATAGATTGTTGCAGTTTTTAACAGTTTATGGTAAGTTTTAGTATTTTTTGACAACATTTTTTTACTTTATTGCCGAATTTTGCTATTTTTTAGATTTTATGATTACAGTTTTGCACTTTTTGGCAGTACATGACCGGATTATGAGCCTTTACGACAATATTTTATAGCCAAATTTTGCTACTTTTGAGATTTTACGGTTTTTTAACTTTTTTGACAGTTTATAGTTGGATTTTAGTGTGTTTGAAAAATATTTTAATGTATTAAGGCTATAGTTTGCTATTTTTGACAATTTATGAAGAAAATTTTGGATTTTTTAACCGTTTATGACCAAATTTTGATTCTATTAAAAAAAATTTAATCTTTTTTGGCCGGATTTAGCTATTTTTGATTTTTTAAATAGAATTTTGCATTTTTTAACAGTTATTGACTAAATTAAAGTTTTTTGACAATATTTTTATACTTTATGGCCAGATTTAGCTATTTTTTGTCATTCTATGAAAGGAACTTTGCACTTTTCAACAGTTTTTTGGTGTTTTCTGGCAATATTTTTATGTTTCCAGGCCGGGTTTTGTTTTTTTAACAATATTTTAATATTTAACAGCCGGATTTTGCTAATTTGGACATTTTATTAAAAGAATGTTGCAACAGTTAACTCTGGATTTTGAGTTTTTTTACAATATTGTTTACATTTATTAACTTTTTTGTTAATTTTGAGATGTTATTAACAAAATTTTGCATATTTTTAACCTTTTTTGGTTGCGTTTTGATGTATCAAAGCTATAATTTGCTATTTTTGACAATTTATAAATCAAATTTTGGACTTTTTAACCGTTTTATACCAAATTTTGATTCTACCTAAACTTATTTTAATGCTTTATGATCGGATATAGTTAATTTTGGTTTTTTATGAATAGAATAGTTTCTTTTTTAACAGTTAATGAGTAAATTTTAATGTTTTTTGACAATATTTTTATATTTTATGGCCAGATTTTGCTATTTTTGACATGCTATAAAAAGAATTTTTGATTTATCAACAGTTTATGGCCGGTTTTTTGGTGCTTTTGACAATATTTGGATGTTTCAAGGCCGGGTCTTATTTTTTTTAACAATATTTTAAATTTTCACGACTGGATTTTGCTATTTTAGACATTTTATTAAAAGAATGTTGCATTTTTTAACAGTTTTTGGTTTTTTATAACATTTTTTTATATTTTTTAGCTGGATTTTGCTATTTTTAAAATGTTATGAACAAAATTTTACATTGTTTAAACGTTTTTGATTAATTTTGAAAATATTTTATTATTTTATGACCAAATTTGACCGTTTTTAAATTTTAATAAATAGATTATTGCAGTTTTTAACAGTTTGTGGTGAATTTTAGATTTTTTACACCATTTTTATACTTTTAGATTGAATTTTGCTATTTTTTACATTCAATAAATACAGTTTTTCACTTTTTGGTGGTACATGACAGGATTTTGAACCTTTATGACAATATTTTATGATTGTTTTAACTTTTTTTACAGTTTATGGCCGGATTTTTGTGTATTTTGACAATATTTTGATGTTTCAAGATTAAATTTTGTTATTTTATAAATAGAATTTTACACTTTTTGATCAGATTTTAGTTTTTTCTAAAAATATTTTAATATTCTATAACCGGAATTTGTTATTTTAGATTTTTTAAAATATAATTTTGCACATTTCAACAATTAATAACAGGATTGAAAAAACATGACAGAAATTACGCTTTTTTCTTTTTTCAATATTTTGCCCAAAAATTTTAGCTACGCCACTGGCTGAAGCACATTTAAAAACAGTTCAGATGAATCTTTGAACGTAACTTATATTTTATTGAAACATTAACAACCTCAGTATACTAATGAACAGCTTCAGGTGCAACTGGTAACTTTGTAAGCTACTTCTATTAACTAAAAATGCAATTTGTAACAGTGGCGTAGCTATCTGAAAGCAAGTTTATTTTAAAACTTTGTGGAAGATGGTAACAAAATGAAGCAAAGAAATTGAGAAAGTTGGTAACAATATTAACCGAAAATACATTATAAGCAATTTGGAACAGTGGCGTTGCTACCTGTGAGCAGGAGTCTGCAATGTGGAAAAGCCCACAAGTCACAACCCCTTATTTTTTTTTAATTAATTTTAAACTTTTTTATTGTGTTTCTAATTACCCCTCAAGTTTTTTAATCTATTTCTTGGTTGTACTTAGCTATTTAAAAAAAAATTTGGGTTTTACTGCAAAATATTGTTAGAGGCTTTATTAAAGTCTAGCTTTATAAACCGAAAGTTTTGAATAAACAGAAAGTTACATCACTGAACGATAGTGATCTGTAAATTTATATAATTTGGATATAAACTGCTTTAATAGATCTGAGTTTATTTGATTTTTTGGTGATCTTGATTTAATTTAATTTGGTTAATTTTAACAAACAGAACATGAAAGATTACGTATCATAGTATAGTTTAGTTATGACAAAAGAAAGAAAATAAAATTAAACAATCACCACAATAAAAAAAATTGTAAAATTTAACAATTAAAAAAAAACAAGTTACGCCACTGGTAAATTTTTACAGAATCGCGCATGCGCTGCAGACAAATGGATATTTTGATAGCACAGATTATGATGATAAATTCATCAATTTTCTAAATTAAATGACACTTTTATTAACTTCATAATACATAATATTACCTATTACTATTTAAAAATTACTTTTTTAGTATCCGCTAAAGCATAGGCGTAACAAGTATATATTTAACGCATTTGATTTGTTTACAAAGAGATGTTTGTATAGGCAATGACAAACTCATGATAGTTTCAGCCTGCAGTTACAGCGGTGACTCTTGTATTCTCAGCCATTGATGACGATCCTTTGATGCTACCATATATGTTTATTCTGGTTTTTGATAGTGGTATCAGGATTGATTGTAGTCTGAATCATTTCTGTAATTAATGCGGAAACTTGTTCAGTTTACCACAATTTAAAACTGAAATAATTATATTACTACTCTACTAAATGAGTTTTCTATAAAAAAAGCTAAAACTACATTAAAGTAGAATGCAAATTAGCTCTTTAGTGTATATATCTCAGTCACAAATTGTCTTGAATATAAAAATTAGACAAATCGTGTAAGATTTAAGTCCGGCCAAAACTTTTCGAGAGAAAAACTTTCTTAATTAGTTCCGAAACAAATGTAAAAATTTCATTATACTAAACGCGAAATAAAACGGGCGATTATTTTCATTCAATTGTTTTGAGTTATCAAAAATAAATGAATTCTCTTCTGGGATTATTAAATATAAATATGTTGAAATATTTCCCCACAGTACACCTTCAGTTATTTATACGAATTGCCAATAATATAAATCTGATGTTGGAATACAATTTTCTTATTGGATTGAATTTATAGTTTCTAAGAGAAATGGATTTTATAAATCTTGCAGAAAATTTATGTGATACATATACCGGTATTCATAGTTAATAAAGTTACGAATCGAAAGATATATTACTTATGATTTGAATTTAAAATTAATAGAAACCGCATACAATGCAAAGTTACGTAAACAATTACATGCATTGACGGAATATTGAATATAATTTGGTTATATACATTCATGAAAAAAAGGTATCCAATGTCAATATTTACACAATAAACAAACATTACGTTTTTTTAACTATACCGGGATCAAAAATGGTTTTCTGCTGTTAATCACATTGTTCATATTGATTCAATTTGCATTCTGGAAAGAGTACCAATCAATTCCACAAACAAGTTTCCATTAATTTTTTATCAAAATATCTAATGCATATCAAAATATTTATTATTCCAGCAATTACATCAATATGCACATTCAAAATATTGCAAACACATAAAATTTGTTTACAGTAATAACGTTTTACTAGCTGACGCTATGCATGAATTTCATGTTTTAGATATAATCTATCATAAAATAAACCTATTTATACTAGAGCTGAATATACAATCTTTAAAATTATATCGTCTCTTATGTTATAAGTTACAAAGTCGTTATTTTAGAGTGGACACTAATATTATTTTTATATTTAGTATCTCTAATTTGTTGTATAAATGAATGTAGAAACTTTATTGTTTTACATAATTACAGAGTAAATTGTTTTATTTATGACATTCTAAGCGTAATTGACTGCTGCATCAGGGGTCTTTGGTTTGAGTCCCTTATCTGGAGGGCCAGTTTTTCTATTGTCCTGAGTACGCCTTCTTTCGGATAAAAAAAGAAACTTTAGTAAGTTCCGTATATTGTCTTGATGTTGCGTTAAAGAACCAAATAATTCTTGAATTTGCGGCAAAATTTCCAGATGTGGTCTTTTTGACTTCAGGCTTTGGTTTTGGCTTAACTAGCAAGGTTGAGTCTTTTTTTGTCAGCCATTCATACGCCACTGCTGGCGTCTTAGCCTCTTCTCTGCTTGTAATGCTGGCAACTTACATTACAAGGGACCTACAGTTTTAAGTGGATTTCGAACCACTGGAGAGAATTCATCATTCCTCAGTGAAGGTTTTAGCCGAAAAATCCCACGCTGGCAAGGCGGGTTGGGGAGTGGGAGAGCGTATAGAAAGTGAAAAGTATATCACGGTATATGGGAATCTAACCCACGATCTTCGCTACAGCGGCCGGATGCCTAGACCACTGCGCCATGCTCTCTCTTGCAAGGTCAACTAAGTAAAGTTAATATGGCATAAATGTTTCTTGCAAAACTGTTCTGAATAATTTTTTTTTAGGCTACAATTTGCATTTGCTTTGCATATTGACATCCATTGGTTGGAGCCAAGACATTGGTCTTAGGTGAGACTGCTTTTGACGAACCTAGTTTTGAAGTTTGCTACAAGGTTGTGTGCAAACCTTTCTTTGTTGTGGATGGACGGACAACCTCTGCTTGATTTCAAAATAAATTAGCACCAAGGTGTTTGAATTAGCAAAGCTGGATAGCAGTTTTAACTTTTTATTTGATTGGCACTTACTTTTGATTGGATGGAATGACGAGGAACAAGAAGGCGTCCGTTTTTTGATGAGTTTTAAATTTTTAGTTGAGGAAGTTGAGTAGGTTTAATTGATTCAAATGGCATGCATGTTGTTTCTAGAGTTATTGGTGTAGGATTGTGCGTTAAAGTATTGTTTAATCTACACGGACCGCACACGAAACGCTACTTATTTTTGCTTTATTTGGGTCTAAAATTGTTACGGCTTAAGTTTATTAGAGGCGTTGGTTAACCACGGTTCTTGGGCTTGTCGTGCTGCCTTTGAAATTGGTTATTAATGTTGGGTTTGTGCGGGGCTTAAAGCTTGGTTTCTCTTTAGGAATTGCTGCCGAGAGTGAAAACGGTTGCAGGGAGTAGCTGTATCTTAAACTCCAGTGTACTACGAAGTCTTGACGGAGGTTATCCGAGATATCAAAGGTCTATTGCGGCTGGTAGATGTCTTTCAGTGGTCGGTTACTGCAAGGTCGTGGCTGAGATACTTCCAAAAAATGACGTTTTGAAATTGGTGGTCTAGGCGGAGGTCGTAGAAAATACTTTTTTGGTTTATATTTTTGGGTATAGGTTATTTTAGCCTATTGCGGCCGGTAAATGTTTTTTAGTGGTAGGTTACTGCAAAATTTTGGCGAAGGTACTCTCTAGGAAATGACGTCTTGGCTCATTGCAGTCGGTAGATTCTTTTAGTAGTATGGTCGCTTGGTGTTAGTAGAGGTTGACTAGGTTTTGTTAACTTTGAGGCCACGTCTCTTGCGGATCACGTGTTTGCAACAATTGTTCTCTTTTTTTTTGTACTCTATTTTTGCAACTTTAGTTTACCATCAAAGGTGTTGCTTTGCCGATATGGTACGCTTTAATGTCTTGCGCTTGCCCGAAGAAAATAAAAAGAAAATGTCATATTTTTTGGAATTACGCTGAGGAGTAGATGGTGTGATTTAGTTGGTTCACATTAAAGTTACGTTCAAAAATAGTTAATCCAGTATTGTCACTATTAGTTGGTTGTGGTTTGATCCATATTTTTTATGGTGAGATTTAATTGCCCAGAGGTAGTGTTTGCCTGACCGACCTTTGCTATAGCTTAACTTTATTACGTCTGCCTTGTGTTGTTTATTTCTTTGTTATTAGTTACTGAGTTGCGTTGTTTTGTTGGTTGTCTTTTTTTTGTTTGTTGGTAATGTGTTTGATCATTTTGTCAATCTGGTTCCACGAGTATTGGTTTTCCAGCATTGTTTCAACCATGTTGCTTATTAGTATTTTTTTTCGACGTTCTTTTCAATTTCATCTTTGATGTAGATGAAGTAGATGCACTTTGTTATGGCATGTGTGACCGTATCTAATTCTCAACAGTGCAGTCACTTTTCCTGATTTGATATCTTTGACGGTAACTCCCAAAGCATCCACGGCCCCCTAAAACTAGGGTGAGTTAGTAGTTTACCTCTTCGTGGTCTCTGTTAATCCACATTTTTAAGTTTCTGATCAGTAGCCTTACCGCCCTGATCTTTTTTTCATCTATTTGACCACTTTTCTACATATTTCTTTCTAATTTTGCTGCTCTCAATAGGTTTTACTTCTGCAATTACCTGCACCGCTTCCAGGGAGGTAGTACGGTATCCACTGCATACTCTTAGTCTAGCTTTTCTTTAGATTATGGTAAGAATTTAAAGTTTTTTCTTCTCTTAGATTGCATCACCCCATACAGAAGCTGCGTACAGGATTATAGAATATACTACCAAACACAGCAGTCTCCTTTTGCTGGATTTCAAACCGTCTACGTTAGGTATTAGCCTTGTAAGCGCCATTAGTGCCTTTTATGCCTTTGCGCTTGCCTTTTTAAGGTGTTTTTCGTAGTTGTCGTTTCTGCTGAAGATGGCTCCTAGGTATTGGATGCTTGATTTTGAGGCTTACTCTTTGTACATCTGTTTTCATCTCTGTGAGATGCCTTCCGCCGTATAAAACTATTACTTCTGTTTTTTGTTAGCCAGTTTGGGTCTAAGGGTTGTAGTTAGTTTTATGTTTTTTTGACAAGGATCTCTACTTTTTTATTGGTTTTAGTTCTTAGACTTGGTTATATAAGATGTTACAGAGAACTGACTTTTATTTCTTTTTTATCAATTAATATTGATCTTTTACTGAGGTAATTGGTTAGCAAGTTAAAAAGGTAATTGCTTGCTTCTATTTTTTGAAGTTTTTTGTCTATATTGCTCCATCCGGCAGAGTTACATAAATGCGTTGGGTTACCAGAGTGCAAAAGTTCCTGCTTTTATATAATTTGTCTTTGTTTTCTTTCAAAATTTCTTTAATTTTCCTCATGGCATCTGTAGTTGACTTGCCTTTTCTAAAGCCGTATTGTTGGCCGGAGAGTTTTTTTGCGTTTCTTTGTCTAGTCGAGCTTTGATTAATTGGTCTGTATTGCTTTTGGCCTGTTCTTTTTTTTTTCTCAATAAGAATTAGCTTTGCTTGTTTCCAGCTTTTTGGAAAGTTGCCGCTAGTTAGGCATCGATTCATAAGCTTCAGAATCTTTTGCGGAGATGCCGCCACTGCGATCTTAATTAGTCCTCCTTTGTCGGGGCCGAGTGCAGTCTTGTCTTTAAGCTTATTCTGCTTTTGTGAACAGCGATGTATTCTCCTTATCCACTTTGATGGGGAATCTAACAACAATGTTGCTTTTCGGAAACAGTTTTTGGGCAATTTTTATTTTGTTGTTTTGACTTAGTTTATTTTGGTGGCTTAGAACTTTTTTCGTTGCAATTCTGTAACCATCTCCTCAGACATTGTTGTCAATCACTCTGTAGAAGTTGATTCAGGCTTTTTCTCTTTTGGCTGCTCTTATAAGGTTGGTAAGGGAGTTTTTCTCGGTTTTGTATTGATCGTGTGCTTTTTTTCATAGTCTACCGCTTTTGAGTTTTTATTTACTCTGGACTTTTTCCATTTGGCTGCCAAAAAAAGTTTTTTTTTGGCTTGCGATTTCTCCATTCCAACAGTAAACCTGCTTTCTGCCTTCTGTTTTTCTCTTTCACTATTACTGGATCTTGGGGTTTTACGGATGTCTGAATTGCGTAACGGGCTTGGGTTAGGTGTTGAGTGCGGCGTCGTTGATGACTGCTCGATATTACCTTGGTTTTTGCTGACAATGTTTTCCAGTTTAAAGGAAGTGATCAACTGAGATTTGGGCAGGCTACGATCATTCAAATCTTGCCTCGTAGTTTTTTTTTAACAGAATTTCAGGTTTGTGTCTAGTATAGAAAAAAACCTTGTTGGTCAGTGGTGATGGTTGATTTTTGTTAGGTTTGGGTGTTTTCTTGGGGTGCTTAAGCGATTGCATTGTAAGTTAGGTTTAAGTCCACGTCCGACTAACCGGGTGCAATGTTTTTTAGATAATTAGCGTGAGAGGTATTTGATGCGAATTGCCAGTTGTTTTCCTCAAACTATTGGAGATAAGTTTACAGTCTTGGTTTTTTTTTTTTTAGGTTTTGATTGGTTCTATTAGTTTGAAAAATGTCCAAGTGACGTATTCCTTAAAGGTCTTTTGTTTGGGATTAAAATTTTGATGGACAGCATCTAGTAGATTTTGCTTTGGGTTTTTTCATGTTTTCTATCCTAATTGGCAGTACAGAATATAGATCCAAGTGTTTTTTGTTGCCTAGATTTTTTCTTGTCAATTAGGACTTGTTATTACAGAGTAAGTCGTTTTTGGTTTGAGTTTAAACCAAGATTTACAATTTGGTCGTTAACTTCTGGAATGTTTTCTAGGTGGTTGGAGCGTTTAAAAGTTTTTTCGGTAGTGTAGAACGGGATGGTTGAATGTTTTGTCAAAAATTTGTTTTGGAGTAGGTCTTCCAAAAAATTGTATTACATTGGGTGCCAATTGTTATTGTCTAGGTTTGTTGAAGGAGGTGGTTCTTGAGCTGGTTATGCTACCTGACGAATTTGTTATTAATGAGGGGTTTGTGCGGAGTTTTCTCTGGGAATTGTTATAGGGAGTGGAAACGGTTGCAAGTTGTGGCTGTCTGTTTAGGGATTGGCGTCTTGGATGTAGGACAGTGGTTTCTTTCTACGGTATTACAAGATCTAGGCAAAATTTGTCAGAGGCCTTCTACGGAATGACATCTTGGAACAGGTAGTCTTGGATTATTACGGCCAGAAGATTTTCTCAATAGTATGTTTGCCTGGTGTTGGTAGATGCAAAGTTTTTGTTGTCGTTTTGAAGCTGGTTGTGAAACGGGATTGTTAGTTTTGGGGTGTAGCTGGCATCGTCCCGCGGGGTTGATAGACCTTGCCAAAGGGGGTAAAGTGATTCTTCGATGTGTTTGTATTTTGTGTGGGGCCCAGTAGAGTAGTTTGAACAAAAACATCCGGCTTTTATATCTCTGCGTGTCTAATGGTGGACTTTTTTTAGTCGGTTATTGTTTTTTGCTAGACTCTAATTGGTTGATCTTAATGTTACTTGGCACGGTTTTGTTGGGTTTAAGGCCACGCTTTTTTAGAATTACGTATCTGCAACAAAATGATGGAGATGTTATTTTTTATCTAAACCGTGACGGTGTATCTTGGCTATTTTTAGGCAAGATTTTTAGTAATTGTTGCCGTTTAGAAGAGCTAGACGTCATCAAGCAAAAGGTTATGCGGCGAATGTCATAAAACGAATGAGACTAAACGCCGCAAGCCATTAAAAAGCAATTTTTTTTTAAAGGCGGGGGCATTAAATATAAAATAAATAAAACACATTTACTCTGTATTCTATCACAAATATATTTAAAATAACCTTAATTAGTTTCAACTTAAGTATTTATTTAATAATGAACTATCACATAGTAACGGCCACCACCATTCAATTATTAAAATACAAAATTAAAACAAAATTTAATTCTAGTTGATTTACATATTTATATTTGCAATATAGTAAATCTAAAATTTATTTTTATCCCTTTTTTCCCTTTTTGGATACGCCCATGGTGGTCGTAATATTAGGCTTGTTCCGACTGACGTTCGGAATAGTTCGGAATAATTCGCAAACCGTGCAAATTCAAATAAAATAATGTTACTATTTAAGCAATTATTTGATTGAACAAATTTATTATATCTACAAATATATGTTTTACCTGTAGGATATTAATTGAATCTTTATAATTCCAACGCTAACGCTTCTTATGTCATCGAAAGCACGAAGATACACAACATTTATTTGTTGCGGTTTTCCAGGGTGAAACTCGATGCGTATAATATACCTAAGCCTGTGTTATAATCCCCCACTGCCCACAATGCATATTTTACGCTCACTTTATTAAAAAAACTAGACTCAGAATGAAACCCTCCCTGCGTGCGCTCATACATTTTGTAACTATAACTAACAATTTATGCCTAGCCCTACTTTCTGAATTTAACTTTTTTTATATAAAATTAATGTGCTGATTAAAGTATAATCTTACAATGTAAGAACCATTAAATTAGTAATTGATTTTTTTAATGTATGGCTCCATTGTCTGGCGTTATATTCAGATTTTTTTTGGCTGAGCTAAAAAATATGATTAATTAATAAGGACATTGATTGGTGGAACGAAGAAGGGGTTCTTTTATGGGAACTTTTAAAAACTTTTCGCGGTGCATTATTTACGGCAAGGGACCCGATTCTATCTATCGCTTCAGCAAAGTCAATTTAAATATAATGTTTATTGAATATTTTATATAAAAAATTGCTTTCTTACGGGGGTATAATGGAAGGGTACAAAAGGCAGTGAGCTTTTTGCCTTAATAACTCAATTTAGAAAGTGATAAAGTAATAAAAAAGGAAAAAGTATTTCATGTATTATGAAATATTAATTTTGTTTAAGTCTGAAATAACTTTTGTCACTAAAACAATTATTTTATTTTGAGATGAAAGAAAAAATTGATGACACGTGATTCGGGATGCGAGTGTGGGATTTGGACGCAAAAATAACACTTTTAATTCGTTGGATAATACAGATATTTTGGGTGGAGGGGATTAGGCGAGGTTTTGTAGTATTCCAGAAACATTTATCCCGAATACATTAAACATCTGCTTCCTTTATCCTTTAATCGTTACCATCAACTATTATACGACTTTCTGGCGAGATTCACATGCACACAAAATACCATCAAAAACAAATAAAACTTATATATTAAGCTCGACTTATATTATACATGTATAAGTTGGAATTGTATTCTCCTAATTCTCCGTTTTCGTTTGTTCCACTTTTTCCATCCTCGCTGTAATTATATTTTGTTTATCTCGGCTTTGATTTCGTACAAGCAAATAAAATTCCGACCAGATTTGAAAGTTACTACCCTATAATAAATTTAACTCAAAAAACCTTTTGCCCCCACATAAAACGTAAACAAGTAATGCACTCTTAAAGTCATTCGGTCTACCCAAATGTATAAAAAATATATAAATAATCAAATAGTATTTCTACATATTTAATGGAACTTTAAATCATTCAAGCTTGAATGGAAGTAATTAATATTTACCTCTTTATTCGATCAAGTGTGTTAGTTTATGCTCTAACAAATATTAATGTATGAATAGCAGTTTGAACTATTATTTGAGTTTACCTCTATTTACATATGTTTGAAAACAATAGCAAAGTTGGATTATTATTTGAACTAAATTTACACGATGAATTCATCATTGAAAATTTTGTTAAATATAAAAACATATAATACATTTGCAGATGGTTAACAATACGCATTATTCATACAATGCAAGGAAACAAATAATACTTTTTGTATATTTAGTCAAGTTAAAATGGCTTTACTATACATATTAAAAGTTTGGAACACTATTGGTAGCTTAGGTGTAGTGTCTTTACGACATATCTTAGTTTGTATTGTATATCTGAAAGCTATTTAGCTATTTGTAGTATTCAATAGTGAAAATATTGTATATTTCTATATAAATATACAATATTTTTACCCTTAAGTAGTTTAATAGGTTAAATAGCTTCCAGGTATATAATACAAACATAATTTCCACCATAATTGCCTGTCACGTGTTATAAGTTATTGAATTTGCTATTGTAGTAAATATCTGAGGTGGCTTGCAGTTGTTTTTTAAATGTTGAAAGTGTTGGATTCACTCTCACGGTGCCTACCGACTAAACTCCCCTCTCAATGATTTCTAGAAGATTGCACTTATGTGCAAGGACCTTCCTAATCTTAGTGAAAAGCATTGTAATAGAAGTACTTAAGAGCGCACATTGTGCCAGCCTTATAGGCGATTACATAGTGTTGTATTCCGACTATGCTTGGTTCAGACTAACGAGCATTTAGTCTGAATCTAGAAATTATTTTAGAAGATGTTCAAAAGCTGTGATAAACTTTATGAAATCAGCAACACTTGCTTGAGACAAGCGAAGGATAAACTGGTACTTCTCTGATAGTTTAGCGTTTTGCGCCTGATTACCCGTTGCCTGAGCATAGGATTGCTCTGTGGTGGCATTGGGAGTGCACCCGGAAGGAGCTAAAGTCCGTTTTTGAGAAGCAGGTGCTTTGGAATGGTGCTTAGAGGACATACTTGCTTTCAACTTGAGTTAGTTTGGGCATCTTCTGTAACTAGCTGTGTACGACTGTGTATGTTGCTACATGCCCTGACTTCTTAGTATATTTGCACGTGGAAGTGGGATGCTCTCCGGCGCATTTAACGCATACGTACGGGAGTTGCATCGTAAAACAACGCTGGCAACTGTGGCATTGCACGATGTTTCTTGATTTACGTTGGATCTCAACGCTCACATTGAGATTTCAAAGCTTGGTGAAGCTGAACGTAAAGTAAAGCATGGGAAACGTTTTCCCATTTCTTCCCATGCGTTTTATGGAAATTGGTTTACACCCCAGAGCTGATAACTCTGCCTGCGCCACATCAGCCGTGATGCAGTCGGGGATGTTCTAACGACGTATTTTAGCGTTTTTTTAGACGCTGACTGGTACGTGTAGTGGTGCACGTTATTGCCTTTGACATAGTCTATGGCAGCACGAAAATCTGCATGCGGATAGATCTTTAATGTCTTGAATTTTGCCATCAGTTTTACAAATTGTGATGTGCGGTGTACGACGTGTGTCAGCGCCTTCTGTAGGAGCTGATGGGTTTAGAGGGCTTGTTGGAGATCTAAGGGAACTAGAAGTTCTGCCAGAAATAGACGCCTTGACTTTAGTGGCCGGCGGAGTCTTGGACCCTGCATCTTCTTTGACTTAGAATAAGCCAAAATCTGGAGGTCCTTCTTTGGAAGCAGGACATCCTTGGCGTTATCTTGAGCATCTGCATGAGTTTTTTATCTTTATTCTGGATTTGACCTGGTGCTTGGCAGGTTTCTTGAGGAAAATCTTGGAAGGATGGAGTACCAGCGGGTTGGGGTTTTTTGCAGCGGTGGAGATCTTGGCCAAAGTTATAGGAGCAGGGGCGAGCTGGCTAGTGTTGTGTTTTGCCAAGAGCGATAGTAAGTTTGTTCTTACGTCGGCTACGCTCTTCTTGATCTCTTGAGTAATATCCATTTGTAGGGAGAGAAGGGTATAGGCAAGGTTTTGCCGGCTCTACTTAACGGTGTCATTTAAGCAAACTTATGAATTGCACGTCTAGCTTTTTTAGATGCACTTGTTTCTTTTTGAACTCGGCGAAGAGAAAAACGAGTATTTTTCTGTCGGACAGCTTGGCGGCGGTGGTTGGTGGTGGCTGGTGGTGTATCCATGCTGAATTAAAGGTGAATTAATTTGATTGTCTCTTATAAGTGACGTTTTTGAGAGGTCATTCAGAAGAACGCATCTTGCGCCAGTCTTGTAGGCCTTGATTAAGTGGGGTGGCGGTTGAAGAGCCACGAGTTTTCCTTATACAGCAAGCATGTTGATAGGTTTTTTGTACTGAAAAAATTGTTTGTCTTGCTTTGACGAGCTAACTCAAGGTTTGAGTGATTTGCTACTTTTTCAAAAAAAAAATTGTTGCTAATACCAACATGTGATTTCTGATCTGCGTTGAGAATCTTATTTAAAGTCTTGTTTTGAAACGATTCTACTCTTTTCAGATAGGACAATGTAGCCATTCCCCATGCTAGACATGCGTATGTCAATCCCTGTTGCTGTGTTAACATATTACTTGCCATCCTGGCCTTATCCAAAATGGTCTTAATATGTTAGTAGTTAGTAAGAGTTAGTCCACGACCAAGCTCTACTCCTAAATACTTTGCAGTATCCATCCATGGAATTGGAACGCCGTTGAGATAAACGTTCTCATGAGGAGTTTGTTTGTGACGTTTGGTGAAAAGAATAGCCTTGCTTTTTTCCGAATTGATTTTTTTAACTTCCCAGTACCGAAGTGAAATTTCAAGTGCCTCACATGCCGCTTGAAGTCTTAGCAAGATGACCTTTGGACTCCTTGAAGTGTACATCAGGGTCGACTGCATACTGAGCAATTTTTACACTTTTAGTGATGCATGGTATGTTGGCTACATACAGATTGAAGAATATCGGTGATAGAATTGAACCTTGAGGAACCCTTGCTTTTATTTTGATAGGACAAAGGGTAGACAAGTGTCCAAAGAGCTTTACGGCCGGTGTCCTGCCTTTCAAATAGGAAGCAATAAGTTTGATCAATCTAGGATTAAACTTGAAACGATGCATTTTGCAAGTAGTCTTTTGTGCCGGACCATATCAAAGGCTTTTTGACATCTGTAACTCTAGTTAGTTGATTGGTTGTGGAGAGCCCAAATCTGAAGCCGTGTTGATGATTGGGCAACTAGTTTTCAGTTGCCGTGTGATTTCGAATTCTACTATTTAGTCGATAGGAGACTAATCGGGCGGTAATGTTGCGGGAAATGTCTGTTCTTTCCAACCTTTAGGATAGGGATAACATGAGATTTTTTCCAAGACGACGGAAAATAAGACGTTTTTTGGATTGCATTTGTAATGTTTGTGAGGAACATTACAGCCTTGTAAAAAAATACTTTCAAAGCTTTATTTGGAATGCTATCTGGACCAAGTGCCGATTTGGGTTTGAGATGTGTGATGTATCTTTTACCATAGACGACCTAACCGATTCCAGAATAGAAGCGGTGTCAGTATACACTGTCTTACTTTTTAGTGAAACCTATCCACCTGATCCAAATTTAAGTTGTTTTTGAAGTCCGGCTTGCATTGGAGTTCAAAGCTGTCTGCAAATGCTTTAGCCTTGCCGTTCAAAGTGTTTTTGCTATGAATGAAAGGCAGCGGTGTACGCTTATTTTGAAGGACTTTAGCTATCCTTTCCATCCAACTTTTCTCGTTGTTGGTGGGCTTAATAACGGATTTCTAGCACTGATTTTTGTGCATTTTGATTGCTTTTTTTACCTAACCATTTAGCCGGTTTAGCTCGGTTTGGTCAGTCTGGTCGTGTGATCTTTGCCATAAATGTCTGGCACGATTTTGAGGACGGTGAACTCTTTAGTCTTTCTGTCATAAAATTTTTGGAACAATCTGTGTAGATTTTTCCATTGCTAGCGAGATATTCTCAGCGGGCGGAGTTAATTGGGGGTATAAAGCCTATCCGAACCAAAAAATAATTTATTTTAAGTTTAGACCGAAGAACCACTTTGAAAAAAGAAATAATAAACCGTTAGGAAACAATTCTAACTTGACCACTATAACGACGATTAACGCTAACTTTATGGCAAACTTTTTGGTACCGACGCTAGCACGCTAGGAGCCGATCCCAGTTTTGCTAGCTTTAGTCTTTACGCTGGACAAAAAGTGGCATAGTACTCTGGACTCTTGAGTGAGACTTACTGCACATGGACGTTACAACCAAGTTAAACAATAAACGACTACGTAGGGGCTCTTACAGGTTTTTCAAATACTTGTTTTTGACGTATTTGTCCGTCTCTTTATAAATCCACACTATTTTTTGGATTATCGACGCCGCCCTCACGAACACATCCGGCATCTATTTGTTGAAGAGGTGCCCCAGGTAATTTTTTGAAGAGGATTTTAGCTAGCTGGTTTTAAAAATGCTCAGAATGTTTGAAGTTTTTACCTGACTTTTGGTTCTTAAACTTGTTGGAGATGTCTTCCAGGTGACTCTTTGAAAAGGATTTTTACGGTCAGTAATTTTTTCTGGTACTTTTTAGCTGGTTTGTGGTTTTCAAACTTGTTGGAGAAGTCCCCTAGGTGATTTTTTTGAAGGTTTTTACGATTAGCCGTTCTTTTAGCTAGCTGGTTTTGAACATTTTAAAAATGTTTAAAGTATTCAATGACTGGTGGTTTTTAAATTTTTTGGAAGATGTCTACCAGGTGATTTTTTGAAATGAAGTTTTAGGGATAGTAGTTTTTTAAACATTTTCAACTGGTTTCCAAACTCTTTGAAGAAGTCCCTTCGATGATTTTCTTGAAAAGATTTTTCAGTATCTGCGGTTTTGGATCATTTTAGCTGGTTTTATTTGTTGAAGAGGTCCCCCAGGTGACTTTTTGAAGAGGGTTTTTACGATTAGCAGTTATTTCAGTTAGTTGGTTTTGAAATTTTAAGAATGATAAAGTTTTCAACTGACTTGTGGCTTTTCAACTTGTTAAAGAGGTCCCCCGGGTGATTTTTGGAGACGTTTTGAAAGTTTTTAACAAATTTGCAGCTTTTGAGATGTTTTTGGATGTTGAAATTTTTAACTGATTGGTGATTTAATTTATGTTTTGCAAACTCTTTGAATTAGTTCTCCAAGTGTTATTCTGCGCTAGTTCTTTTATGTAGCTTTAGCTGGTTTTGAAAAAAAAACTGATTGAAGAATTTTTTCAGGTGACTTTTAAAGAGGATTTTTAGGACAACGGCCACCACTTGGATGGGTGACTCACAAAGTGGTGCAGAGCGTAACGTTCTTCCCAATATAAGTCCGTTACTTTATATAATAGGCATCCAAACATACACGTCTTCTCTGCGGCTCGGTGTGCCCGACACCTCAACACCTAACGGTGTTAAGAGGTTATAGATGTCATACTCTATCCATTGCTTTTCAAATATTTGCTTAGCATGGCTTATAATCCCAGTCAAAGACAACAAAATTAATTACTTATGTTCACTAATTAAGGATATTAGTCCAACAATAAGTGTCCGATTATACATAATTATAGTTTATAAATATTATTGTAAGAATCAATAAATCCGAATTATTATCTAGTGTACTCTAACATGAAATCCTACAATTATAAACGAAAACAATTAGTAACTAGAATTTCCTACAATTAAGTATGATGAGGGTGCTGCCTATATACAACAACTAATTACAATAATGGAACAATCATCCTAAAAAGCAGGTGCCAATATAGTATTCCTCTCACATTTAACCTACACACAATAATTTAATTTAAAAAAATAAATCGTATTTGGCACCCTTTGAAGTCACGTTTATTACATTTCTTTTCAGCAATTTCATTTTCAATACAACAGAGTTGGCGGGTGGTTAATTTTTTTCACAGTAAAGCTCTAATTTGCAAATGTAATTAATGTAATTGTAACAAACAAAATTGAATGCCTAAATATTAACAATGTTTTGATTATGCAGTGGAAATTTTCATTTAATTCACTTTGGATGTCATTTCCCTGCAGGATACGTATAATCTCATTTTTATTTTGAATGTGCTTAGAAATTTGGAATTTATATTATACGTACATGTGTGTGTGTGTGTGTGTGGCAAGAGATTTGAATCGAGTGCGGATTTTCCCAGGAAACGGTAATTCCCTTCTTGCCATTTCGTAGGGTATTGTTGATTATTGGGTACTATAAATAACTTTACTTTCTCGGCAAATTTATTTGTCGGTGGCTTTGTCAATTGAAATCAATCAGTCGCTACGTGCTTGAATGTTTTATTATCACAAATAAATACTACTGGAATCTTTTCTGCTTTACTGCTTTCATGATATATTAAAGCCATCACTCAAACGCACAATTTTTTTAATTTAATAATTCTATATTCATAAAATTTAATTATGCTTAAGAAGATGATTTACCAAGCTGCATTTATAAAACTTTCTTATAAATATTACTACGAACCGGATATTTTTATTATAAATGTTATGTCTTTTAAATTATGCATACATTAAATATTTTATGAAGTTATATCAAACTTTGGATATAATATTTCACATTATAAAGCTGCATATATACATATAAAACATGATTGAATATTTTTAACCCATATCATTCTACATTTACATTATATTGCTTATCCTGTAGAAAATAATATATTTCCAGTCATTTTAACACACATCCATAAAGATCAATCCAAAATAGATCATCTTTGTATTGTTATTTCAACCTAAATGAAGCTTGAATTAACATCAAAACAAAAAAATTTTATAATCAATCAAACATTTTTTTATTATAATGCAATAATAATTTAATATCAATTGTTGGACCGTTTTTTCTAATTTATTTTTTTATACCCAACCACCTACCGAGACGATTGCATCACTTTACTGCAAAAGATGAATTGTTTAACTTTTGTGTATTAAAAATACAACACAAATTTTTTTTTTTCTAGCATAGAAGCAAAACATGATCAGTAATTATAAAAAGACTGCCTACAGTCATTTAATTAACACAATCCTAAGGTATACTCAAATACTATACTGTTTATAACTGCTCATTACTAATGTAATGTGCCTTGCATACAATCTCAAAGTTTAACCGGCCAGTACAAGTTTTTTTTCAATTTTTATGCAAGTTTTAAATGCCAGTGCACAGCGTGCTCTCAGCGGTTCTTACGTATAAGACCTCAATGTCAGAGACTGACTATGTCGTTTATTTTTAGTATTTGGTCAGGCTGACCAGATATACTCTATTTTAGTAGGGTTGCCAACCAAGTGGGATTATTGATGTTGTCTGATTAGAAAGCGCTTGAAACGCGGTTGTCCGGGATTACCGGGGTATCTTTTTTTAACAAAAATTTATTTGGCGCAATTGTATGTGTTGAAAAGCAATACAGACTAAAACTATTGTAGACTGAGAGGGAAATTATAGGTGACGCTATGGCTCTGGAATTAGGGTGTTTTAAATTGTAATATTTTTGTAAGTTTTGTTGACCTTGGACACTCTTTTGTGAGACGATTGTGTTACGAGTTAGCTATTCAGGAATGGTTAGTGTTGGTGTTTGGGGTTGCAAAAGTAATCTAAGGCGATGCTCATGGTTGCTTTTAAGTTTTCAAGAGCAATTTGTCCAGGGTCTAGATGAATTTTGGTTAGGTAATGTCGATTGTGCCAGTTAAGCGAATACATTCTATCCGGTGACTGGTTGCTCATAGCAGACAAAACACTGGTTTTGTTGATTTAGTGCAGATCCCGCAGCCGCGTACTTTTGTC
The DNA here is from genome assembly GCA_963932245.1 of Tachinus rufipes. NCBI lineage: Eukaryota > Metazoa > Arthropoda > Insecta > Coleoptera > Staphylinidae > Tachinus > Tachinus rufipes. Next base: position 3,690,221 of record OZ010750.1, read on the forward strand.
TTGCGCGGTAGAACTTTTGAGAACACGGGGAGAGCGGTTGCATGCACTGTTTGCGGTTTTTGTCTGGGGACTTTGTCCAGATTCTTTGCGAGATGCACGATGGTAGTCTCTGAGAGAAATGTCTGTCTATGTTGGTGTTGCACTTGAGAACGTTGCACACTAACGTCGTTTGTTGTCGGACCGGGTCATCGGGCGGCGTAGCAGGTCTCGGATTGTCGACTTGGATTTTAAGGGGGGGGGGGGGGGTGACAATGTCCTCTTGTGGTAGTGATCATCCGTAACCATCTTGATCTCCCTTGCGGTATTCTATCGCAGCGTTGAGTCGTTGTCGAGGGTACCGTTATTGGCGGTCGGTCTTCTTTGTAGTTCAACATTTCTGCTTATGGTGCGCCTTTTTACAAGCTTCCGATTAGTGGTAGCTTTGCAAGATTGATTGTTTGCGGTACTTTGTCTCGCCCAGGGTGGCCGCCGGCGTCGTTGTTCTGATGTTGGCGCATTACTTCTTGTGTCTAGTGGTACAGCTAGCTGGTTCTAACTTGCGTTTGTGCGATATAGTTTGCTTTTGGTTTCCAGTCTGTAGCATAGGTTTTGTAAGTTCCTTCTTTTACTAGTCATTCTTGCAACTGCGCTTTAATGTTGCGAAAATGCGAGGATGTCAATTACCTTTGTTTAACTACTGCTGCCAAGGTTTTATGTTCCAAAGGTTGTTGGTTACATGTACCGGTGGTATAGAACGTTTAAATGTTCTAACGGGACGAGGTGGTTCAAGTTGTTAGCTTCATACTTGACGGGCTGGGTACAGTCTTGGTATGGTCAGGTCTAATGGCTGATATCTCTGCGCGGTAATTCTGTCCGGGGCATTTGAAATTTGTTGTTCAAATTTGCAACCTGTACTCTTGCAAGCGCTTCAAGACTCGTCCCATGTGTTTTTTGTAATTTTGGGAATAGACCACAATGTCGCCTAAGAAAACCAGGCGTGCTAAAGGTGGTGAGGTGTTGGCTGTCGTTGGGGTGCTGGGGTATAATACTGCGGCGGTTCCAAAGTACTTTAAAATTTTTTAGATCTTGTAAAAAGAACCGTTTTATCTCGGCTTTTTTGGATCATGGCTACGCAATAGGCGCTGTTTGGTAACTTGATGAACCTTTTTGCGAGCATCTTGTTCTTTTGCTTGTAAAGTAAATCAACCGTTTTTGTTGGTTGTCGGTTTTGCCTATGCGAACGGGGAGCAACATTAACATCAACACTAACTGCTGATTTATATCTCTAATGAGGTCTGAAAATTTTTGTATCATGGTTTGTTTAGTCTTTTTGTAATTAGGCTTTAGGTCGCCATCTACTTGTACTTGCTAAATCTTGGTTTTGTTTTTTAGTGCTTTTGTCAAGCAGCTGTGGTACATCAGTTTGGACACGTGGAACACCTTGAAGTGGTGTTTTAGTTTAAGAAAGAAGGTGTGCCCCAAACCTTGAAAAAGTGGGAGGTAGTTTGACGATGTGTTTGGCCATTTTTGCGTGGTAAAATTTGTCAAAGGCGTGGAGTATTCTTTTTCAGCTCAGTTGGCAGCTGGGTCGGATTCTCTCATGGGTGAAGTTTTCACTTGGGGTTGCTCTCGCTGCCTAGGTGTGAGGTTTTTAGATGTTCTGGGGATTTGTGTTAGGTTTCCAGACGATCTGGTTCCATAGGTGCGTGGGCAATTAGCTGGCCACGCGTACAACGTCAAGAAGGCTACAGACTGAAGAGCTTATGGAAGATAAGGCTTGGAGCGCTTCGAAGTTTGGTGGTAGATCTGGTCTAGGTTAGAGAACTAAGCTTACAAGAAGGGTTGTTTGTTTTCTTTTCGTTGTTGTAGACATTTTCTAGGTGTGGTAGTTGTCACGACGGTTGTCAAATTGGTGGCTGAATTTGATAAAAAAATGGTTATCTGTCTTTGAAGTATACATTGCGTATTCTATCGAAAGCACTCGTCCAAGTTTGAGGCTGTTGCCCGGAAGCTGCAGCTATAATGTGGAGATGGCGTACGCGGGCCCGATACGGAAGGTTCTAGTCTTTGTTGGTCTTGTGGTCGTCTGTTCCAGTGATGATACTTGCTTGGGCTTGTGGACTCGGTTAACTGTGAATATAAAATTTCAGTACTTATAGATAAGAGCGAGATGGGAAAAGGTGCAATGTCATTGGTGAATTGTGACTTCTTTTACTCGCGGCTTCAATTCTCTTTTAAAGCTGACCACTGAGATGGTGACTATGTGTATTGTTGTAATCTATAACATAAAAGTGTTCACTAGTGTTTCACTATGAGTCTGATGTCGCGGAGTTTGAAAGTTTGGATTTGCGGCACGGGAAGTCCAAAACCGGTTTATGGTTTGGGATCAAGGTGGTTTCAGGCGTACCCTGAGTTTAGTTGGAGTACGAACCGGTATACCAAAAATCTGAAAAAAAATTTCCTATGGTTTGTTAAAATCTTTCATTATTCTATATAATGATATATAGACATAAAATGTCAAAAATGGCAAAATTTTATCATAAAATATTAAGTTTATAAAATCTTAAAAATTAATTAAGTAATTGTTCAGAAAACTTATGTTTACTATAAAAGTTTCTTTAAAAACGTTAAATATCATAAAAGTTGTGCAAAAAACATTTATTCAAAAATTATAAATATTTAACCAAAATCATAAATATTTATAATTAATCAATTTAAAACTAATGGGGGATATATACAAAGTCTTTATTTTCTTTTTGTATTGTTTAATTGTTTTATATTTTTACACTAAGAAATAATTATTTTTTGTATGTTACGCCTAGTTATACAATTATTTTCTTATATAACCGACGCAACGCACGCTGAACTTCTCAACCGCCACACCGTGCATTAACGTCGTATACTAATTAATTATCACTAAAAATCATTTTTAATTATTGATATTTTATGATTTTTTTGGTTTTTGCGGTTACTTTGATTGATGCTGTATAGCAATTCAAGCTGATAATATTCTTATTTTGTAAAAAAAAACATAAAATACATTTTATTTTATTGATGTTTTTTATTTTTTATTTTATTTTATTTTTTTATTTTATTTATTATAATTATTTACATATTTACAATTTGTATTTAAATATATAATATTCCAGCAGTGCCGCCATCCATCTGTTAAAGACTCGAAGGGCCTGGTATTGGAAATAAATTTCTGCTGTCTTCTTTTTCTTTTTTTGTTTGTGTCTTAGTTTTGTGTTTGTTCTGTCATTAGGTGTTGTTTTAATTTTGTTTTAAATTGTTGAATGCTGGTAAGGTTTTTTATTTCATTAGGCATTTTATTGTATTCTTGGATTCCTTTAACAGCCAAGCTTTGATTTTTTGTAGTTGTTCTATTAAGTTCAATATTAAAGTCATTTTTTTTTCTAGTGTTGTAGGTGTGAAATTCTTTTCTGCTTTTTAATTTAAATTCCGTTTTTATTTGTCCGAGTTTGATCTTGTGAATTAATACTATATTTTGTTGTTTTATCTTGTTTTTAATAGTTAGTTGTTTAGATAGTTCATGTATCTCTTTAGTAGGTGTTAGTTTTTCCAGTTGATAAATTGTTTTTATAGCTTTGTTTTGTTGTCTTTGCAATTTGTTTATGTTTCCTTGTTTGGTATTTGCCCATATGTTCATTAGGTAATTTGTTTGTGAGCTGAATAGTGCATTATAAATCATATTTCTTGTAGTTAGATTGATTATATTTTTTAGTTTATATAATGCGCCTATAGCCTTTGTATTTTTCTTAATTAGAGTTTGAATGTGATTGTCCCATTTTAAATTATTATTTATTGTTAGTCCTAGATATTTTGTGTTAGCTACCTCTCCTATGTTTATGTTATTAATCTTTAATGTAAAATTTATATTTCTTTTCTTACGTGTTATAAGCATGTAGTTGGTTTTTTGTTCGTTTATCGTGAGTAAGTTGTTGCAATACCATTCGTTAATCTTATCTAGATCTTCTTGAATCTCTTGTTGCAGTTTTATTTTATTTTTTTCGGTGTGGATTAGGCTTGTGTCGTCAGCGTATATATATAGTTTTCCATGTAGTTTAATTTTAAATATGTCATTAATGTATAATATGTATAGGAGCGGTGCAAGCACGTCTCCTTGTGGTATACCAAATTCACTATATGTTTTGGTACTTAGTGTGTTGTCAATTCTTGTTTGTTGATATCGCATTTTCAAAAATGTTTTTATTAATTGTAATTCTTTTCCTCTTATTCCCATGTTTTCTAGTTTTTCTGTTAATTTTGTTTTTGATATTGTATCGAATGCTTTTTTCATATCTATAAAAACTACCAGGCATTCTTTCTGCAGTTCAAGATTGTTTTGTATGTTATAAATTAAATCCATAGTTGCCGATCCAGTTCCAGTATGTTTCTGAAACGCATACTGCCTTTCATTTATTATTTTATGATTTTCAATGTGTGTAAGTAATCTGTCGTAAATGATGTTGTCTATTATTTTAGCAATTGTTGATATTAATGCAATCGGCCGGTAATTTTCGGGTAACTGTTTATTTCCATTTTTAAATATTGGTTTAATTATAGTAGTTTTCATACATTCTGGATATTCACCAACTCTAATAGCTTTATTTATGAGCTTAGTTAAAATTGGTGTAATTTCTTCTTTAATTATTTTAATTACTTCTGTCGTTATTTTGTCTTTTCCGGGTGCTTTTCCATCTTTGAGTTTGTTTATGATTTGTGTAATTTCAGTGTTTGTTGTTTCTTTGAATAATGCATTTGTTTGGATTCTGGTTTTGAGTGTATTTATTGTTGGTCTTGCGTTGTTGTGTATTTTTGTGTGTGCAAGCGCTTTTCCTATGTTTGAAAAATAGTCGTTTATTTCATTGGCTATATCTTCCGGATTTGTTAATAGTGTTCCATCATCTTTCATAATTTCGGTGATATCTTCTCTCTTGCTTCTTTTTTTTATTATTTGGTTTATTTCGTGCCAAGTCTTTTTGGAATTTTCTTGTGCTCGTTCAAATTTGCGTTGGTAGTAAAGTTTCTTTCTATCTTCTATCTTTTTTTCTACTTCCTTTTTTGTTTTATAATAGTTCTGTTTTACTAAATTATTTACTTTGTTTTGTTGATATCGCTTATATAAATCATTTCGTCTTTTTATGTCCTCTATTAATTCTGTATTTATCCAGTTATTTCCTTCTTTATATTTTAACGTCGTTACTTTTGTATTGGATTCTATTAGTTTTGTTAGTGTCTGTGTTAATTTTTCAAAAGTATTTATTTCAGTATGATTAATTTCATTTTTAAAAGCATGTTTTATTTTATCATAATTTGTTTTATATTTTGTTGTTGTTGTATATGCATATTTTTTAACTTTGATATTCCAAGTAGTTATTAAGGCTTTATGATCAGAATAAGGTGTATATTCTAATTGGATTTTTTTCATTAATAGAGGTTGGTTAGTAATTACATGATCGAGAATCGAGATTTTATTATTTTTTTTGTTTATTCTTGTGCTTTCATTCTTGTTCATTATTTTATGATGTAAGTAAGTTAACCCGTTGAAGCACTAATCAAATACACCTTCCGTATTTGATTGGTGCTTTCGCACTCGATATAGAGCAATTAAGCGTAATCTTCACGTGTGTGTGCCCCATAACATCCACGTGCCGTATTACTAACCAAAGCCGTCAGTATGTGAGAACCTTTAAATAGAACGATTTTTTTAAATTAGTATATTCAATAATGTATTTAAAATAATAACATAAAACTGAATTGTAATTCTTTAATATAAAAATCCTTTAAGCCCTGCATTAACACATTTCAGAAATATGGATATCTTGAAAATCCTATACGACATAAAAAAGCCAAACAGACAGGCATAAAACGACTTACCCTTTCACCCCATTCATAAATCAACCAAATATTGATTTATTTTACTCATGCGAACTTTAAGGGTGTTTACATGGATTATTGCATCAAAAAAATATGATAAAACGGTAAACATGTACCGATATGATTCATTATTACTTAATTTTGCATTTGAAATTGGTTAAGGCGTGTAATAGCCGCGCTTGAAAAAAAAAACTACGTAAATATAACCGCCGTCTTTTTATTCCGGCCGTTATCTCCGGCACTTTATGTCTACCGTTCATATCTACCACTTCTCTGCCCTAATCCCTATCTTGCAGCTTTGCCACGTAAAACCCTCCAACTATATGTACACTTTAGCCCTTAGATTTAGACCTAATTTACAAAGGTTATATTTTGTACTTTAGTTTGTTATTTTTTATAAAATATTAAAATGAAAATAAACAACTTTTATTTGTATTTATTGATTTCAAATATGATTTTATTTACTCAAATATATTTCACATGCATACATTGGCAAGAAATGTTTATGTTGATTTTTTAATATATTATTGATTCTTTTTTTGCTTTGTAAATATTCGTGTATATTTCTTTTTTCAATTCGAGGGATGAAATCTCTAAGGTAATCATATATCATAAATTGAATATTGAAGATCTCAGACCAAAAAAATACGTTTGGGATTAATATTTATGTTCAAAACATGCAAAATCTTTGCATATTTAATTTTGAAATAAGTGATACATTAATGTTGTGATTTAATCATACGCAAAACAAGCTTTTAAATTATATAAAAATATAATTCAGTTTACTGCTTCTGTTTGTTCAAATATAATATTTATTATTTTTTAAATATGCACAAAATATTTTCTGGATGATTTACGTCTTGTTTTCCAATATAACTTGACCAAGCTTAGCTTATGTCGAGTTTGCACCATGCAGTAGGGATGCCTCTTGGCTAAGATTTTCATAGATTTAGAGTTGTTGCCAATACTTGCTCAGCTTAAAGCAAATAAGATGAGATCAGTGGCGTAGCTACCCGTAAGCAATAGTCTGCAACGCGAAAGGGGTCTACAAGTTTACAAATACATTACTAGTTTTGGCTCAACTGATAAGCTTGTGCTAAAAAAATATAGTAAATTGATTTAATATTTTATAAACATGAATTATCACAAAGTAGTTATCAATTATAGCAAAGTTTTGCAATTTTTGACTTTTTATAAATAGAATTTTACACTTTTCAAACAGTTTATGATTTTGGTTCTTTCTGATAGTATCTTAATATTACATAGCCGGATTTTGCTGTTTTTAAATATTTTTTTTACCTTTTAACAGTTTTTGGCTACTTTTTTGTGCTTTTTGACAATAATTTGATGTTTTAAGACCTGATTTTGCTATTTTGAACATTTTATAAGTAGAATTTTCTATTTTTAAACAGTTTATAACCGCATTTTATTTCTACCAAACAAAACTTTGATGTTTTATTACCGGATTTTGCTATTTTTGACATGCCATGGAAAGAATTTTGTTCTTTTTAACAGTTTATGGCCTGGTACTTTTTGGCATTATTTAAATGTGTATGGGTGTGTTTTACTATTCTTGACATTTCATAAAAAGAATTCACTTTTTAACAGTTTATGAGGTTTTGATGCTTTCTAATAATATTTTAGTATTTTAAGGTCAAATTTTACTATTACCATAAAATTTTGTACACTTTATATTAGTTTGCGGCTGAATTTTGGTGCTTTTTGATGTTTTAAGACCTAATTTTGTTATTTTGGACATTCTGGATTGACAAAAAAAATTCCTTTTTTTAACCGTTTTTGGTCGGATTATGGTTCATTCCTAACCTAACTTAACCTAATCTAAACTAAACTAACCTAATCTAACCTAACCTAACCAAACATTTTACTGAAAAGTCAAAATGTAAAAAAATGTTCTAAAAGTGTCTAAAAAATATCAAATTGACAAAAAAAATTGCTTTTTTAAACCGTTTTTGGTCAGATTGTTGTTCATTCCTAACCTAACCTAACCTAACCTAACCTAACCTATCCTAACCTAACCAAACCTAACGTTTTACTAAAAAGTCAAAATGTAAAGAAATGTTCTAAAAGTGTAAAAAAAATATCAAATTGACAAAAAAGTTTGCTTTTTTCAACCGTTTATGGTCAAATTTTGGTTCATTACTAACCTAACCTAACCTAATCTAACCTAACCTAACCAAACTTAACATTTTACTGAAAAGTCAAAATGTAAAAAAATGTTCTAAAAGTGTCAAAAAAATATCAAATTAACAAAAAAGTTTGCTTTTTTCAACCTTTTATGGTCAGATTTTGCTTTATTCCTAACCTAACCTAACCTATCCTAACCTAACCTAACCAAACCTAACATTTTACTGAAAAGACAAAATGTAAAAAATTGTTCTAAAAGTGTCAAAACAATATCAAATTGACAAAAAAAATAGTTTTTTTTACCGTTTTTGGTCGGATTTTGGTTCATTCCTATGCTAACCTAACCTAACCTAACTTAACCTAACCTAACCTATCCTAACCTAATCAAACCTAACATTTTACTGAAAAGACAAAATGTAAAAAATTGTTCTAAAAGTGTCAAAACAATATCAAATTGACAAAAAAATTTGCTTTTTTTAACCGTTTTTGGTCGGAATATGATTCATTCCAAACCTAACCTTACCTAACCTATAGTAACCTAACCAAACATAACAATTTACTAAAAAGTCAAAATGTAAAAAAATGTTCTAAAAGTGTCAAATCAATATCAAATTGACAAAAAAAATTGCTTTTTTAAACCGTTTTTGGTCAGATTGTTGTTCATTCCTAACCTAACCTAACCTAACCTAACCTAACCTAACCTATCCTAACGTAACCAAACCTAACATTTTACTAAAAAGTCAAAATTTAAAAAAATGTTCTAAAAGTGTCAAAAACATATCAAATTGAACTGGAGTGCACACCTTTTTTGCCCAAGTATTTATTTAAGTTAGAAGTTTTTAAGTTAGTGGCGATTGTGATATCTTTCTTTTGATAACCAACACTTAGGTGGGTGGGTATGACACTCCAGTTAATAGTTACCATATAGTAGTTTAAATTGAAGTGACCCACCCACCGAAGCGAATGTTAGTCTGGAAATTTAAAGTTTTTCCTTTCTGCAAGTATTAGAAGTCTGTCTTTGAGTCAAAGAAGACGATGGATACTTATATATATATATCTCTTTATAACCAACACTTGGGTGAAAGGATGGGACACTTCTGTAAGGCTGCAGTCTCACTGCACCATCCACCGCTACCAACTAAAATTCAAACACGTTAAATCATATGGCGACGGTCCGACTGATTCACTATTCTCGCCGGCATCTGTCATTTGGTAACCACCATTTTATAATTTCAAATCGGTTGGTGGTAGCGCGGCAACAGTTGATCGTCATTTGAAACATACTAACTTAATATTTCACAAATCAAAACATAATCTGTCATTTTCGCTTTGATATTTGAGAATTTTAAAAACGCGGTAACATGGAAGAAACATTGACACCACCCGACATTGATAAACTAATTACATTAGTAAATGAAATATAAATATATAAATATAGCACTCTTCTACTCACTTAGAAATGAGTGGGAAATTTAAATATTTGGTGGTCACCAGTAGCTGCAGTGAGACCGTAGTACATTTTGGTGGTTAGTAGCAAACGGTGATAGTTGGTGGCGGTGGTGCAGTGAGACTGCAGCCTTAGGCATTATTATTAGTTTATCAATGTCGGGTGGTGTTCATGTTTCTTACATGTTACCGTTTTTATAAATCTCAATTATCAAAGCGAAAATGACAGATTATGTTTTGATTTGTAAAATATCAAGTTAGTATGTTTCAAATGACGATCAATTGTTGCCGCGCTACCACCAACCGATTTGAAATTATGAAACGGTGGTTACCAAATGACAGATGCCGGCGAGAATAGTGAATCAGTCGGACCGTCGCCATATGATTTAACGTGTTCAAATTTTAGTTGGTGGCGGTGGGTGGTGCAGTAAGACTGCAGCCTTAATGATTACCAACCACTAGTTTGAACTGAGTGTTAGTGATCCAGAAATATAAAGTTTTTTCTTTCTGCAAGTGATAAAAATGCAACATTAAGGTTTTTATGAAGATTGCCAAAAGATGTGTATACAATCGCATAAAGTTTCCAGAAAACTGTCAACAATATTTAAAAAACCAACTTAACCTAATCTAACCTAACTTAACCTTTTTTACTGAACTTTTCAACTGTTTTTTGTCAAATTTTGGTTTATTCCTAACCTAACCTAACCATACCTAACTTTTTACTAAATTGTCGTCAAAAAAATATTAAATTGACAAAAAAATTTGCTTTTTTAACAGTTTCTAGACGGATTTTGGTTTATTTTTAACCTAACCTAACCTAACTTTTTTCTAAACAGACAAAATGTAAAAAAATGTTTTAAAAGTGTTAAAAAAATATCAAATTAACAAAAAAAAATGGTTTTTTTCACCGTTTTTGTCGGGTTTTGGTTCATTCCTATGCTAACCTAACCTAACCTAACCAAACCTAACTTGTTACTGAACTGTCAAAACGTAAAAAAATGTACTGAGTATGTGATCAAATTGACAAAAAACATTGTTATTTTTAACCGTTTTTGGACGGATTTTGGATCATTTCTAACCTAACCTAACCTAACCTAACCTATCCTAACCTATCCAAACATAACATTTTACTGAAAAATCAAAATGTAAAGAAATGTTCTATAAGTGTAAAAAAAATATCAAATTGACAAAAAAGTTTGCTTTTTTTCAACCGTTTATGGTCAGATTTTGCTTCAATCCTAACCTAACCTAACCTAACCTAACCTATCTTAACCTAACCAAACCTAACATTTTGCTAAAAAGTCAAAATGTAAAAAAGTGTTCTAAAAGCGTCAAAAAATATCAAATTGACAAAAAAAAATGGTCTTTTCAACCGTTTTTGGTCGGATTATGGTTCATTCCTATGCTAACCTAACCTAACCTAACCTAACCTAACCAAACCTAACTTATTACTGAACTGTCAAAATGTGAAAAAATGTACTGAGAGTGTCAAAAAACTATCAAATTGACAAAAAACATTGTTTTTTTTAACCGTTTTTAGTTCATTCCTAACCTAACCTAACCTATCCTAACCTAACCAAACCTAACATTTTACTGAAAAGTCAAAATGTAAAGAAATGTTCTAAATGTGTAAAAAAAATATCAAATTGACAAAAAAGTTTGCTTTTTTAACCGTTTATGGTCAGATTTTGCTTCATTCCTAACCTAACCTAACCTAACCTAACCTATCTTAACCTAACCAAACCTAACATTTTGCTAAAAAGTCAAAATGTAAAAAAGTGTTTTAAAAGCGTCAAAAAATATATAATTAACAAAAAAAAAATGGTCTTTTCAACCGTTTTTGGTCGGATTATGGTTCATTTCTATGCTAACTTAACCTAACCTTTTTTTTTTTTTTTTTTTTTTTTTTTTAACCTGGAGGAGGAGAGATCTTCAAAAGATACCTGCATTCTGCAGGCATGCCGGATTCGACTACTCCTGTAGCCTCCTACCGACTAAAACTCCTCCTCCCATTTCGCTGAGTGGCAACGGAACCGCGTGAGCATTACTTCATTACCTCCAGCATGTCTTTCTGTATCCTGTTTGTTATCTTTCCTCTCTTTGTCCTGTTCTTTCTTCTCTTTGTCTTGATCTTTCTTCATCCTCTTTGGTTTTTATTATTTTTGTTATCGTCTTTTCGATGGCTTCCCATTTATGTTTGGTCTCTAGCATCAGGTTTGTTAGATTTCCTACCGTGATCTGTTCTTGTAGCTCAGCCTCTAGCTCCATTCTCTCCACTGCCCATCTCGAACACTGAAACAGTGTATGTTCCGGCGTGTCCACTTCATTGCAGTATACGCAGGTATCTCGCTCTAGTAGGTTCATTCTCTTCAGGTATACCCCAAAGCAGCCGTGTCCAGTCAAAATCTGCGTTAGATAATAGTTAAGCCTACCATGCTTTCTGTCTACCCAGGGCCTGATGTCCGGGATGAGTTTTTGAGTCCAGGCAGCTGTCCCAGTATCCTTTCTCCATTCCTCAGCCCATATCCTGAGTGATTCATCTCTAGCAGCTTTTTTGATTTGTTCCTTGTTTTCTCCTTTCTCATAGGATCTTTCTTTAACCATGAGGTGGATAGGTATTGTCTTTGTGATACCGAGAATTGCTTTTGTGGAAACCGTTCGATAGGCACTTGCTACCCCAATTGCCATAACTCTCCTTGCCCTTTCCAATATCCCCCTGTGCTTTTTATTTTCAGCGTACTCCTTCCAAATCGGCGCCCCATATAATAGCACAGAGTTCACTACCGCCAATAACGCTTTTCTTTTTTCCTCTTTCGCCCCTCCATTGTGTGGCATAATTCTTTTGAGCACCATTGTCAACTTTACGGCTTTTTGTGTCACCTCCTTTATGTGATGGTTCATATTCCAGTTTCGGCCTATTCTTATGCCCAGATATTTGACGCTATTCTGGGTTTCTATGACGCTACCTCCTACCATTATCCTCACTTTAAGGTCCCTCTTCCATCCTGCTAAGATTACGGCCTCAGTCTTGTGATGAGCCATCTTGAGACCTTTTTGGTCTAGCCATCGTTCCACCTTTTTTACTGCCCATTCCGCATCTTCTACCAGCTCTTCCATATTCCTGCTGCATACGACCAGCGCTACATCATCCGCATAGGCAATCATCTTCGTGTGTTCCGGCATCCGTTCCTTTAGTAGGGGACCGTAATATATGTTCCACAGGGTTGGTCCCAACACCGAGCCCTGTGGTACCCCGCAGCTCAGATCGACAGTATGGTTTTCCCCAACCTCAAGCGTCCTGTCCTGTAGATAGTTGCCTATTATTTTCCTCAGGTGTGGCGTAATCTTTCTTGCCTCTAATTCCTGCATTATACCACGCCATGGAACCGTGTTAAAGGCATTTTCGACGTCCATGGTGATCAGTATTGAGAACTTCAGCACTCTGTGCTTAACCACCATATTCCTGACCTCTTTCACACTTTGCACTGCATCTACCGTCGTATGTCCTCTTCTGAATCCATGCTGATTTTCCGATAAACCACCATTTTCATCAATTTGTTGCATCAATTTTTTGTTGATGACATGTTCGTAGAGCTTCGCCATTGTGTTCAGCAGACATATTGGCCTGTATTTAGCCTGGTTTTCCGTGCTGCCTGGTTTTTCGATGAGCGCAAGTTTTGCTCTCTTCCATTCCTCGGGAAACGCACCAGTCCTCAGGAGAGAGTTTATTGTTTCTGTCACACTCTCCGTGCATTGTCTTGTCAGCACTTTAACTACTTCCGCAGGAATCCCATCTGGTCCTGGTGCCTTTTTGGCCTTTATTTTGCTACCCAATGCTAAAATTTCCTCCTCTGTGCATTGTGGTATTTCATTTCCATCTGGCGTTATATTTGCCCATATGTTTTTTGTATGCTCAGGAAAGAGCGCCCTTGCTATTTCTATCTGTCTTTTTTCGGACAGCGTTGTCGGAGCTTTGATTCCAATTTTCTTAGTTACTATTTTATAGCCTAACCCAAATATGTCTGTGTTCACTTCCTCGCATATCTTTTTCCAGGCTATCCTTTTGGCTTCTTCGATGGCTTTCTTCAGCTCCTTCTTTTTTTGCTTGTATTGTCTGTGTGTTTCCTCTCTGAGCTCTTCATCTGCCGGATTTGTTTTATTTATCCTTGTCACTTTCCTTTTAGATCTTATGCATTCATTTCTTGCTTGAGCAGTTTCTGCACACCACCAGTACGTTGGGGTTCGTCTACTTGTTTTGCCTTTTTTGCGGTATGTGATGTCGCAAGCTTCTCTTATCGCCTTCATTAGTATTTCTGCTGCCCCTCCTTCCCCTGCAGCGCCATTTAACGCCGTGAAGCACTGTGCTAATTCGTCATCATGGTCCTTGTTGTAGTACCATCCTTTAAAGTTGTTCATTTTTACTTGCTTTCTTGTACATACATTTATTTCCATGTAGATGTTATGATGGTCACTTAGATTCTCCTCATTTTCATTCACGTACCATCCCTTAACTTTACTGAACAAATTCGGACTAGCTATTGTCACATCTATGAAGGAGCTTTGATCTCTTCTACGGAAGGTCGGAGTGTTACCACTATTCACTATTTGAAGGTCTTGTTCGTAGATCCATTCTGTAAGTATGTCTCCTCTGCTATCATCTTTGGGTGATCCCCATAAGGCTGATTTGGCATTAAAGTCTGCTCCTATTAGCACATCTTTTTTGTGTCTTTTAACGTCCCGGCTTATCTCTGTTAGGTGGTTCTCATATTCATTTTTTGTGATATTGGGTGACAGGTATGCAGCGTAGAGCACTTCCTCCTCAGTTTCTGCCCATATATATCCATTTCCTCTCCCTACATTTATTATGTCTACCCTATTTCCGTTTGTAATATATATTGCAGCATCTATCTGATTGTCAGTAATCCATCGATTCCTGTTGCGGGCTATAATTTTGTTGGGTTCTGATACTAGTGCAATATCAATGCCATTTTCTTTGCAGTTGTGTTCCAGCAAGTCCATTCCTTTTCTGCTTCTATTGAGGTTAACTTGGATTATTTTCATAATCGGTTTACTCGCACCTTTCTGCTCTCCTTAGCTTCTTGAACCAACCTCCTGTATTTGGGGCAGTTCATCGTCTCCGTCTTGTGTCCAGTTACTTTGCAGAGGTAGCAGGCCTTGTCTCCTGTACATTCTTTAGCCTTATGTCCTGCTTCACCGCAGTTTCTGCATGGTTCTCCATCTTCCGTTCTGCACTCTTTTGCAACGTGCCCTAACCTCTGGCATCTAAAGCATTTTGGTGGATCTATGACCTCTCTCACTCCCCACCTGTTCCATCCCGTACCTATCCTGTTCTTGCGTATTAGATGATCTGCTGCCTCATCATTGAGCCTCATAAAAGCGCTTCTCATTCCCTTCCAGTTTACTCCGCCTGAGAACTTGGTCATTTCCACTTTGCAGCTTATATTTTCGTTCTTTAGGATAAGCTCTACGCTTTTTCTAACATCTTTTTCCACTGTTTCTTCGTCTATATCCAAGATTCTTATTGTTTTGTTTTTCTCCTTTTTGCTTACGTCGGCCATGTTACTTATTTTGTTTTCTAGTTTCTTTCTAAATTCCGTTCTTGCGTTACCCTTCTTGCTTTTTATCACGAGTTTCATGTCCCCCTCTCTGGTTTTTGCTATGCTAGCTATGGTGACATCCCCTAGTTCAACTCCTCTTTTCATATTACCCATTACCTGTGCATAGGTACTTCCTTCCTTAGGTTTGATAATTAGGGTTTCTTGATTTTGATTTTTTCTTTCCGTGTTCTTCGTACCAGCATGCCTACTTTTACCTCTTTTCGTCCCATTCCAGTAGATATTAATCCTCATTTTGTCTCCCATGAAAACATATTCCATAATTTTCCTTGCAACATCCATCTCCAATTCAGCGGCGATGATGCAGTCGATTTCTTTTCTTTCTTTCAGTTTCACAATCTTTCTTATGTTTTGCATGGATCTTATTAGTCTATCTATACCTTTTTCCGTTCTTATGTTTTCCTTTACTCCCACTATAAATGAATACTTCTCCCTTGGATTTATCATTTCCCCCTCCTCCGTCACGGTTAGGTTTTTTGAGACCGTACATAGCGGTTTTTCCGGGTTTAGGCCATCTTGTTTAAACATATTTTCTACTTCCGGATTTTTTGTTATTGCCAGGTTTGTGACATATTTCTCGCCTCCTTCTTCAGCACTCATTACTATTATGGAGTCGTCTCTTTGATGCTCGTCGCTTACTTTTTGTGCAACTTTGCTTAATCTATACGTTTCATCTGGCCATACCAGATCGATGATCTCCACTAACTCAGTTATTCCCTTCTTTTCTTCCAGGCATTTTTTAATTCTTATGTCATCCTCCCTTTTTTTTATCTCTTCCGCAGTTTCTGTTTGTGTCTCTCCTTCTGTCGTTTGTTTCTGTACTTCTTCGTCTTGGTTGGTGGATTGTCTCTTCAACCTTTCCACCTCTTCTCTTAGTTTAGCCAGGTTTCCAATCAGTTCTATCTCCCTGCTGCTCCTTTCTGCTTCCACTTCTTGTCTGGTTTCCTCTATCCTAGTCCACTCCCGTACTAATTCTTTTGTTATGTCTTTCACATACTTATGTACATTTTTGTTATCTTTATTAAATTTGGTGAGGCTATTAAGCTCTTCCTCCATCTTATTTCTGCACTTCTCCAATTTCTTTTTGTTTTTAACTGTCCTTTCAGACTCTTCCGGGAATAAGCTTGTGCATGTCGGCGACTCTGTTGCTTTCCTTTTATTTCGGTTTTGTAGAGGTGTGCAGGGTCTTTCCTGTGCATTCTCTATCACCGTTTTCTCGGCCTCTTCCTCACTTGACGATTCTAGGCTATTTATACTATTCTTGAACTGTGAATTCATACTTCCCGTCGAACTGCTGTTGCTGGTTTGGCTATTTTTTCTGACAGGGGACCTACTTGTGCTGTTCCGTCTGCTCTGTTTCTCCAGCATTTCCCTTTCAAACTGGATCCTCTCCTTCTCTGTGTCGTCCAGTATATCCATATTTTGTGTCGTGTCCGTTTTACTCGCAGGGTCGTCTTTTGGCAAATCAATCCCAGGGGTGGGTGCCACTCCACTCCCCGTCAGCTTATCCGAGGCTTCTTTATCCTTGTTTGACATTTTGCGATTTATAGCTGTCGCCAGCTTGCGTTTTAAAGCTAACCGCCAGCTATGTAGGGTGAATACGCCCCCTGCAACAGAGCCCTACCGGGTCACTACTAACTTCATGACCTACTACAGGGGGGTAATATCACATTCACACAATTTTCATTCATACAATAGAAGAAGAGAGATGTTTAGCTCCCTAGCCCTCGATACCTAATAGCATCGGAAGCTGAAAGGTGGTCAAGGTTAGACCGAAGAGTTGACCAAGGGAGGTCGACAGATCAAAGAAGAAAGAGTTAGAGGAAGTGGTAATCTCGTGCCGAGGCATGGTTACCGTGCAATGGTGTTGGTCCGCGTGTGCAATCCCCTATCCGCCACCCGGGGACGCGCCTGGAATGGGTTTCACCTTCCCTTGCCTCCAAAATCTGGAGTCCAAGAACTTAACCTAACCTAACTTAACCTAACTAAACCTAACTTATTACTGAACTGTCAAAATGTGATAAAATGTACTGAGAGTTTCAAAAAACTATCAAATTGACAAAAAAGATTGTTTAACCTAACCTAACCTAACCTAACCTAACTTATTACTGAACTGTCAAAATGTAAAAAATGTACTGAGAGTGTCAAAAACTATCAAATTGACAAAAAACATTGTTTTTTTTAACCGTTTTTGGACGGATTTTGGTTCATTCCTAACTTAACCTAACCTAACCTATCCTAACCTAACTAAACCTAACATTTTACTAAAAAGTCAAAATGTAAAAAGATATTCTAAAAGTGTCAAAAAAATATCAAATTGACAAAAAACTTTGCTTTTTTTATCCGTTTTTGGTCGGATTATGATTCATTCTTAACCTAACCTAACCTAACCTAACCTATCCTATCCTAACCTAACCAAATCTAACATTTTACTGAAAACTCAAAATGTAAAGAAATGTTCTAAAAGTGTCAAGAAAATATCAAATTGACAAAAAAAATTGTTTTTTTTTAACCGTTTTTGGACAGATTTTGATTCATTCCTAACCTAACCTAACCTAAACTAACATAACCCAACCTATTCTATTCTAACCAAACCTAACATTTTACTGAAAAGTAAAAATGTAAAAAAATGTTCTAAAAGTATCTCAAAAATATCAAATTGACAAAAAAATTGCTTTTTTTAACCGTTTTTGGTCGGATTATGGTTGTTTCCTAATCTAACTTAACCTAACCTAATCTAACCTATTCTCTCCTAACCAACCCTAACATTTTACTGAAAAGACAAAATGTATAAAAGTGTCAAAAAAATATCAAATTGACAAAAGAACTTGCTTTGTTTTTGGTCGGATTATGGTTCATTCCTAACCTA
Source organism: Tachinus rufipes (assembly GCA_963932245.1). Taxonomy (NCBI): domain Eukaryota; kingdom Metazoa; phylum Arthropoda; class Insecta; order Coleoptera; family Staphylinidae; genus Tachinus; species Tachinus rufipes. The sequence continues at coordinate 3,708,197 of OZ010750.1, forward strand.
ACCTAACCTATCCTAACTTAACCAAACCTAAAATTTTACTGAAAAGTCAAAACGTGAAAAAATGTTCTAAAAGTGTCAAAAAAATATCAAATTGACAAAAAAATTTGCTTTTTTTAACCGTTTTTGGTCGGATTATTGTTCATTCTTAACCTAACCTAACCTAACCTAACCAAACCTAACATTTTACTGAAAAGACAAAATGTAAAAAAATGTTCTAAAAGTGTCAAAAAAATATCAAATTGACAAGAAAGTTTGCTTTTTTCAACCGTTTATTGTCAGATTTTGGTTCATTCCTAACCTAACCTAACCTAACCTATCCTAACCTAACTAAACCTAATAGTTTACTGAAAAGTCAAAATGTAAAAAAATGTTTTAAAAGTGTCAAAAAAATATCAAATTGACAAAAAAAATTGCTTTTTTTAACCGTTTTTGGACGGATTTTGGTTCATTCCTAACCTAACCAAACCTAACATAACCTAACCTATTCTATTCTAACCAAACCTAACATTTTACTGAAAAGTCAAAATGTAAAAAAATGTTCTAAAAGTGTCAAAAAAATATCAAATTGACAAAAAAAATTGCTTTTTTTAACCGTTTTTGGTCGGATTATGGTTGTTTTCTAACCTAACCTAACCTAACCAAACCAAATCTAACTTATTACTGAACTGTCAAAATGTGAACAAATGTACTGAGAGTGTCAAAAAACTATCAAATTTACAAAAAACATTGTTTTTTTTACCCGTTTTTGGACGGATTTTGGTTCAATCTTAACCTAACCTAACATAAACTAACATAACCTATCCTAACCTAACCAAACCTAACTTTTTACTAAACTGTCAAAATGTAACAAAATGTTTTAAAAGTTTCAAAAAAATATTAAATTGACAAAAAAATTGCTTTTTTTAACCGTTTTTGTACGGACTTTGGTTCATTCCTAACTTAACCTAACCTAACCTATCCTAACCTAACCTAACATTTAACTGAAAAGTCAAAATGTAAAAAATGTTCTAAAAGTGTCAAAAAAATATCAAATTGACAAAAAAAAAGGTCTTTTCAACCGTTTTTGGTCGGATTATGGTTTATTCCTATGCTAACCTAACCTAACCTAACTTAACCTAACCTAACCTAACCTAACCTAACATAACCTAACCAAACCTAACTTATTATTGAACTGTCAAAACGTAAAAAAATGTACTGAGAGTGTCAAAAAACTATCAAATTGACACAAAAAAGTGTTTTTTCAACCGTTTTTGGACGGATTTTGGTTCATTCCTAACCTAATCTAACATAAACTAACATAACCTATCCTAACCTAACCAAACCTAACATTTTACTGAAAAGTCAAAATGTAAAAAAATGTTCTAAAAGTGTCAAAAAAATATCAAATTGACAAAAATATTAGCTTTTTTTAACCGTTTTTGGTCGGATTATGGTTCATACTTAAACTAACCTTACCTAACCTAACCTATCCTAACCTAACCAAACCTAACATTTTAGTGAAAAGTCAAAATGTAAAAAAATGTTCTAAAAGTGTCAAAAAAATATCAAATTGACAAAAAAATTTGCTTTTTTTAACCGTTTTTGGTCGGATTATGGTTCATTCCTAAGCTAACCTAACCTAACCTATCCTAACCTAACCAAACCTAACAATTTACTGAAAAGTCAAAATGTAAAAAAATGTTCTAAACGTGTCAAAAAAATATCAAATTGACAGAAAAATTTGATTTTTTTGACCGTTTATGGTCGGATTATGGTTCATTATTAACCTAACCTAACCTAACCTAACCTAACCTAACTTAACCTATCTTAACCTAACCAAACATTTTACTAAGAAGTCAAAATGTAAAAAAATGTTCTAAAAGTGTCAAAAAAATATTAAATTGACAAAAGAACTTGCTTTGTTTAACCGTTTTTGGTCGGATTATGGTTCATTCCTAACCTAACCTAACCTAACCTAACTTCTCCTAACCTAACCAAATCTAACATTTTACTGAAAAGTCAAAATGTAAAAAAATGTTATAATAGTCTCAAAAAAATATCAAATTGCTTTTTTCAACCGTTTTTGGTGGGATTATGGTTCATTCTTAACCTAACCTAACCTAACCTATTCTAACCTAACCAAACTTAACATTTTACTGAAAAGACAAAATGTAAAAAATTGTTCTAAAAGTGTCAAAACAATATCAAATTGACAAAAAATTTTGCTTTTTTTAACTGTTTTTGGTCGGATTATGGTTGTTTCCTAACCTAACCTAACTTATCCTATCCTAACCTAACCAAACCTAACATTTTACTGAAAAGTCAAAATGTAAAAAAATGTTCTAAAAGTGTCAAAAAATATAAAAATGACAAAAAAGTTTTTTTTTTCAACCGTTTATGGTCAGATTTTGGTTCATTCCTAACCTAACCAAACCTAACCTAACTTAACTTAACCGAACCTAACCTATCTTAACCTAACCAAACCTAACATTTTACTGAAAAGACAAAATGTAAAAAATTGTTCTAAAAGTGTCAAAACAATATCAAATTGACAAAAAATTTTGTTTTTTTTAACTGTTTTTGGTCGGATTATGGTTGTTTCCTAACCTAACCTAACTTATCCTATCCTAACCTAACCAAACCTAACATTTTACTGAAAAGTCAAAATGTAAAAAAATGTTCTAAAAGTGTCAAAAAATATAAAATTGACAAAAAAGTTTGCTTTTTTCAACCGTTTATGGTCAGATTTTGCTTCATTCCTAACCTAACCTAACTTAACCTAACCTAACCTAACCTATCCTAACCTATCCTAACCTATCCTAACCTAACCAAAAATAACATTTTACTGTAAAGACAAAATGTAGAAAATTGTTCTAAAAGTGTCAAAACAATATCAAATTGACATAAAAATTTGCTTTTTTTAACCGTTTATGGTCGGATTATGGTTCATTCCTAACCTGACCTAACCTAACCTAACTTATCCTAACCTAACCTAACCTAACTTATCCTAACCTAACCAAACCTAACATTTTACTAAAAAGTCAAAATGTAAAAAAATGTTCTAAAAGTGTAAAAAAAATATCAAATTGACAAAAAAACTTGCTTTTTTTAACCGTTTTTGGTCCAATTATGGTTCATTCTTAACCTAACCTAATCTAACCTAACCTAACCTAACCTAACCTATCCTAACCTATCCCTACCTAACCAAACATTTTACTGAATAGTCAAAATGTAAAAAAATATCAAATTGACAAATAAGTTTGCTTTTTTCAACCGTTTATGGTCAGATTTTGGTTCATTCCTAACCTAACTTAACCTAACCTAACCTAACCTAACCTATCCTGACCTAACCAAACCTAACATTTTACTGAAAAGACAAAATGTAAACAAATGTTCTAAAAGTGTCAAAAAATATCAAATTGACAAAAAAACTTGCTTTTTTTAACCGTTTTTGGTCGTATTATGTTTCATTCTTAAACTAACCTAATCTAACCTAACCTAACCTAACTTATCCTAACCTAACCAAACATTTTACTGAAAAGTCAAAATGTAATAAAATGTTCTAAAAGTGTCAAAAAAATATCAAATTGCCAAAAAAACTTGCTTTTTTTAACCGTTTTTGGTCGGATTATGGTTTATTCCTAACCTAATCTAACCTAACCTATCTTAACCTAACCAAACCTAACATTTTGCTGAGAAGTCAAAATGAAAAAAAATGTTCTAAAAGTGTCAAAAAAAAATCAAATTGACAAAAAATTTGCTTCTTTTAACCGTTTTTGGTCGGATTATGGTTCATTCCTAATCTAACCTAACCTAACCTAACCTTATCTATCCTAACCTAGCCAAACCTAACATTTTACTGAAAAGTCAAAATGTAAAAAAATGTTCTAAAAGTGTAAAAAAAATATTAAATTGACAAAAAAATTTGCTTTTTTTAACCGTTTTTGGACGTATTTTGGTTCATTCCAAACCTAACCTAACCTAACTCTACCTAACCTAACCTAACCTATCCTAACCTAACCAAACCTAACATTTTACTGAAAAGTCAAAATGTAAAAAAATGTTCTAAAAGTTCAAAAAAATATCAAATTGACAAAAAAATTTGCTTTTTTTAACCGTTTTTGGACGGATTTTGGTTCATTTCTAACCTAACCTAACCTATCCTATCTTAACCTAACCTAACATTTTACTGAAAAGTCAAAATGTAAAAAAATGTTATAAAAGTGTTAGAAAAATATCATATTGTCAAAAAATATCAAATTGCCAAAAAAACTTGCTTTTTTTAACCGTTTTTGGTCGGATTATGGTTTATTCCTAACCTAATCTAACCTAACCTAATATAACCCATCTTAACCTAACCAAACCTAACATTTTGCTGAGAAGTCAAAATGAAAAAAAATGTTCTAAAAGTGTCAAAAAAAAATCAAATTGACAAAAAATTTGCTTCTTTTAACCGTTTTTGGTCGGATTATGGTTCATTCCTAATCTAACCTAACCTAACCTAACCTTATCTATCCTAACCTAGCCAAACCTAACATTTTACTGAAAAGTCAAAATGTAAAAAAATGTTCTAAAAGTGTAAAAAAAATATAAATTGACAAAAAAAAATGCTTTTTTTAACCGTATTTGGTCGGATTATGGTTGTTTCCTAACCTAACTTAACTTAACCTAATCTAACCTGTTCTCTCCTAACCAACCCTAACATTTTAATGAAAAGACAAAATGTATAAAAGTGTCAAAAAAATATCAAATTGACAAAAGAACTTGCTTTGTTTTTGGTCGGATTATGGTTCATTCCTAACCTAACCTAACCTAACCTATCCTAACCTAACCAAACCTAACATTTTACTGAAAAGTCAAAATGTGAAAAAATGTTCTAAAAGTGTCAAAAAAATATTAAATTGACAAAAAAATTTGCTTTTTTTAACCGTTTTTGGTCGGATTATGGTTCATTCTTAACCTAACCTAACCTAACCTAACCTAACCAAACCTAACATTTTACTGAAAAGACAAAATGTAAAAAAATGTTCTAAAAGTGTCAAAAAAATATCAAATTGACAAGAAAGTTTGCTTTTTTCAACCGTTTATTGTCAGATTTTGGTTCATTCCTAACCTAACCTAACCTAACCTAACCTAACCTAACCTATCCTAACCTAACTAAACTTAATATTTTACTGAAAAGTCAAAATGTAAAAAAATGTTCTAAAAGTGTCAAAAAAATATCAAATTGTCAAAAAACTTCATTCCTAACTTAACCTAACCTAACCTACCCCAACATATCCTATCCTAACCAAACCTAACATTTTACAGAAATGTCAAAATGTAAAAAAATGTTCTAAAAGTGTCAAAAATATATCAAATTGACAAAAAAATTTGCTTTTTTTAACCGTTTTTGGACGGATTTTGGTTCAATCCAAACCTAACCTACCCTAACCTAACCTAACTTTTTACCGAACTGTCAAAATGTAAAAAAATGTTATAAAAGTGTCAAAAAAACATTTTATTGCGCCTTTCTAATAAAATCCTTAACGTCGATTTAGAGTTTCTATTGCCATTTTGTAGTTACCACAGCCTTTTTAGAAACTATAAAAAATTTACAAAAATTTTGAAAATAAAGAATTCTAAAGCTATATAACTTCAAAAGATCAATTAGGGACATGTTTTGAATATTATATATAAGCTAATCAATCATTCTGAGGTCCATACAGTTTATTTGTTGAGTATTACTGAAGTGTAATGTCTTGTTCTAAATACTGGACAACCTTCCTACAACTTGAAATAGCAATACGATAATATTATACTAAAATCTAATCTAATCTAAAAGCCATACTCAGTATAAATATATACATAAAGAAAACTAAGTTTTATATATTGAAGCCTTCATATTTTCAATAATCTTTCAATGAGCTTTACGTTAAAGGTTAATCTCATAGCCATTAAAACTTTACTCTGCAGTATTTTTAGCATCTTCGATTTTAAGTTTCTAGTTAATGCATATTTTAAGACATTGAATAGTGTAATAGATTGTTAAATTTCAATGTTTAACAACAAAGCTTACCACAATATTGCATTCATCAAGTCCACCCAACTAAATGCAAATTAATTGCAATTTGCTTTCAAATAATTTACAGCATTACGTGACCTAGTTTAATAGAATTTTTGTTACAATTGTTATAAATATTTCTGATAAGAAATAAATGATATGGGGACAACTTCTATAGGCCGTAGGGTCTGTGGTTCGAATCTCGATCTTCGTTATCGTTCCTTCCGGCCGCTCGTGAAGTAGGGATTTTCTCAAACGTGTCTGTTTTACAAGGGTTGGTGTCTCCAGCACACGTGTAGTTAGGGTGGCCTCAACTATACGATTTAGAGTATTGCAATGCTTGCCTAGATTGGTAGAGATAATTAATTGGCCGTACGTCCTCATTCAAGTCTGTTGGCTAGTAGCTGGATTGATTTTATTTAATTAATTTCCGAAATTAATTGATTACAAACTTGCTTTTAATTAATAATTAAAAAAGAATGGATTCCTAATTTTATGATGAAAAAGTTTATTCAAGTTTTAATATATGAAATAATAAAACAATTTATTCAGTCTTCTATTATATAATTGAGTTTTGTTGATTCGATTAATGAAATAGAAAAATTGCATACATAATATATTTATATAATAAAACAAAATTAAACTTTTCTCATAAATTTCTTTGTTTGGATTTTTATATAAGCAAACTTTTTGTATATGTTACCTGGAATTATATGAATAAACAAAATATCCGACACGTAATCAATAAGACAAAATAATACAATCCGCAAAACAAAAGTTTCCGACTGGCAAGTTATTATTCTGAAATATATAATTAAATTTTTATAATATTAATACATCCATGAATGTAATTCTATCAAAGGATTTATGAAAACCAAAACTAAATTCCCTTAATGGGACTAACTATTTAATACTCAACTAATAAAAATGAATCAGTTTAATGTTCTATAGTTAATACATAGATTAATGGTTTAAATAGTAATTACAATTTGCATTTACTGCAATCCTCATAACCAATCACTTCCAAAATTTGTATTGCAAAGAGTTCTTTTCAAGGTACAAATTCAATGGTTGATTCTAAGCGGGACTCTTTACAGCTCATTGAAATTAATAGAAAAAGGCGACTTTTGATGATAAAAATCAATGTATGTCAAACATCTCATTTCATTAAATTATAAATCATTTTTATATAAAAACTCAACAAATTTAATCTCAAACTGGGATGACATCGGAATTATCACTTTAATAATCTACGAGGGTGGGTCAATAAGTTTGTGACTTTTTAAATGAAACACAGGTTTTTTGGATAAAAAATTATTTTATTTTTCAACTTATTCTTCTTTGAGTTCTATACACTTTGTTCAAAGTTTCTTCAATTATTTTATCGCTTCCAAAATATATGATTTGTCGAGGTCTTTAAAATAGGCATTTGTTTGTGAGATGGTTTTATCGTTGGAAACAAATCACTTTCCGCCAAGCCATTTTGTCAAGTTTGGAAACAAGAAATAATTACTCGGAGAATAAGGCAGATGAGGGAGCAATTTGTAGCCTAACACATGGATTTTTGTAATGGAAACTGCACCTTTGCATTGTTCTGGTGGAAAAGAACTTTTCTTGGCCAAATGCGGTCGTTTTTTTTTCAAATCTTCATTAAATCAACGCAATAAGTTAGCATAATATTTGCCATTGATTGTTTTACTTTTTTGAATGAGGACGCGAAATTCATTTTTTTTCTATTTTTTCCTCAAATTACGTGGTAGTCTGCTATCAATAGTTGTCAAACACAAACTTAAATGACGCAACTTATTAAAGTTTTGACAGGAGCCAACGACAGATTCCTCTTGATAGGAGCAGTGTTGCCTTTTCAGTTAAGAGGTGGGAAATTCAAAAAGTCACGGATTTATTGACCCGCCCTCGTAGATACGGAACTCTGTATTTGTCATGAGATTGAAGATTCAATAAACTTGAACGTACGTGGGATGATTTTGCGCAAACATTTGAGAAATGTGCACACTCAATTTTGGACTTTTTTCCATAGTTTATTATTAGTACTAACCTAAAAGTACTCAAACTAGGCATCAAATCTGATTCTTTATTTTTTCTTCTATTTTAATTCTTTGGGTGATCTTTTTGATGTATCTTACATGTTCCGCAGTATCTTTATAGCCACAGTACTTACACCTTCTGAGATTTTTTATTTTAGATCTAGCAAAATAGTCGCTGAAGCAGCTATGCCCACTTAAGACCTTGGTGATCCACTTTACCATGTTTTCTAGCAACTCAACTGTTAACATCTGAGAATAATGCTTTTGTCCACTTGGCTTTTCTACTCTAGATATCAGTTCCTCTTTTTTAGGCTAAAAAGAGATTTTCCTAATGACTTGCAAAGTGTTGGTTTTACTCTTCCGAGCTCTTACGAGCTTTTACTAACCCCCCCCCCCCTCTCCCTAGAGAGCACTTGTATCACTTCTATGTTTGAAATTTATACTGTCGGGCATTTGTCTGAAAAATTTAGCCATTTTGGCTGCAATCTTTGAATCTTTGCAGAAATGTGATAATTTTCCTAAAATCTTTGTCACTCACTTGGAAGAGACGAGTAACAGCCAATTTTTAGCTGAGAATTGTTTGCTTTGCTCTGATCCTGCTGCTTGTGCATAGGATTGTTTTTTGCTAGCGTTGGGTGTGCTCTTGGAGAAGCGGGAGTCTGCTGACGAGGAGCAAGTGTTTTATCGTGTGCTTGGCTGTTGCGGTTAGGTCTCAGTTTAACGTAAACAAGGGCTGCCTTCCTGTAACAGCCGATGTGCTGCCCACCGCACCCGGCGTATGAAGCTGGACTTTGTTAAAACTGCACGCGGAGCTTTGGCGCATTTGACGCATGCATATGATACATTGCACATGTGGCCATAACGCTAAGAACGATGCCATTGTGCAATATCTCCGGTCTTTTGTTTGTACTCTACAGTGCATCTCGGTGAGAGACATGACCTCTCAATTTTTTGTTTTTTGAACGTACAGCGTCAAGAAGATTTTCTTCTCACTTTTCATGCGTGTTGTGAATGTTGGATTAAGCCTTTGAGCAATGAGCTTTTTGGTAGGTGTAATACACGACAATAATCTGTGTACATGCGAGATGGGGTGAATGCACTAGGCTCACTGCGTGGTCGATGGTGGTATTTACTAACATGAACGTTGCTAACAGCTTTTGATAAACGGGTTTATCCCTAATAGTGATGGAATCTTCCTAAGACCTTGCAAATTGTTGGATTTACCCTCACGGACACTTACCGACTAAACTCCCTTTTTAATAATTTTTAAAAGTTTGCACATATTTTGGGCAAGGACCTTTTTCAGTAATATTGCTCTAAGCCGGTATTGGGAGTTCTCCGTGGAGGAGGAGGAGGAGGAGTCCTTGCAATGGGGCTTAGATGACAAGTTTGTTTTCAACTTGTGTAGTTTGGGCAGCCTTTATAGCTAGCTGTGTGCGGCCTCTTGCACGATGCTAGATGCCTTAACTGCTTTGTGAATGTGCACTTGGAGCTGGGATTGGCTCTGACGCATTTGACATACGTAAAAGGAGTTGCACGATGTTTCCTGACTTTTGATTGATCTCAACGCTTGCGGCCTTCAACATAGTCTATGGTAGCACGGAGATTTGCATGCGATGTCGGATGCATGCGGATGTCATCTTTAACGTTGACAAACCGATCGATGGCGATCTTTATGGTCTTGAAAGTTGCTAACAACCCAGGAAATTTGGCTTAATTTCGAATTGTAATGGGAGGTGGGCTACGACGTGTATCAGCGTTTCTCTGAAGTGGAAAGCTTGTTGGAGAGCTAAGGAAGCAAAAGGTTGAACCAAAAGTGGTTGCTTTGATTTTAGAGATTTTTTGGTCTTGATAGTTGAAGACCTAGATAGCGTTGAAGACAACCTAGGAAATTTGGCTTGATCTCGAATTGTAATGGGAGGTGGACGACGTGTATTAGCATTCTCCTGAAGTGGAAGGCTTGTTGGAGAGCCAAGGGAGCAAGAGTTTGAACCAAAAATGGTTGCCTTGACTTTAGGAATCTTTTGGTCTTGATAGTTGAATGAAGAAGACCCAGATGGCGTTGATGACAACACAGGAAATTTGGCTCAATCTCGATTTGTAATCCGAGGTGAGCAACGACGTGTATCAGCATCCCTCTGAAATGAAGGGCTTGTTGGAGAGCCAAAAGAACAAGAGGTAGAACCAAAAGTGGTTGCCTTGACTTTAGGAATCTTTTGGTCTTGATGGTTGAAGACCCAGATGGCGTTGAAGATATCTGACTTTGAGGGCCTTCTGATGGCTTATAAATAATAGAATCAGAAGACACTTTGCAACTTTTTTTTTACTTAAGTCACAATCATATACTTTTAGCGGGCGCCCGGGTCATTGTCGACTTTTGCAGTCCCGTTGAAGCTCCATGGGTTTTTTGTCTTGGCAGGCTTTTTGAAGGAGCATGAGTTAAGTCACTAGGTGTTTTACTGGGCTGGTGCATTTCTGCAATAGCTGGTGAAGACTTTTTGATTTTTGGGGCTTCTACGTCGGGCGTAAGGGCTGGAGCAGTTACAGGCTGGGCAATCTTTTCTATTTGTTTCTAGCCGCGTTGGAGGAGTTTCACTTTTTTTATTCTCTTTGCTGATAGCAGCGCAAAGGTCGAAGAGCGTGTCCGTAAAGTTCAGCCTGTTTTATTTTATCTTGTCAAATGCGATGGTTATTTTATGGCGTTTTTGTGGATTAGTCCGGTTAGGAACTTCTTGAGTTTATTGAATCTTGTGTTCCGTTCTTTGATGAAATCCTCTATCTTCTGTAGCTAGACGAACATAACGCCAAGCATCTGATTGGTGGTTGTTCTATTCTAAAATAAAATTTGAATTAATTAATTATTTTTTATCTATGCTGTCGTCTCGGCTGCTTGCAGTCAAGTCGCCCTCTGAAGCTGTACTCCAAAAGGAGGCGTGTGCCAGCGCTCACTATGAGTGCTGGAGGAGGGAAGACTAGAGTTGTTAGTTGAAGTCCTTATAGTCTTGGTGGTTGAAGACTTTTTTGGCGCTGAGGTCACCTGACGTAGGTTGGCTGAAGATGGTTTCTTTGTTTTTTTGTTTTCTTCTACCCAGATAAATTTCTCTTCTGGGAACGGGGCTTTATTGTGGGCGGCAACGTTATTCTCCTGCGGGATCTCTATTGGGTTTTTGTTCTTGAAGGGGCTGGAGTTGTTACCGGTTCCATCTCCGGTGAAGTTGAAACCGATAGACAAATTTGGTGTAGGGCCATAAGTATGCCATTCTTGAGCATACAATCCACTATTTGACTTTCTTCTCTTCTTTATTACGCATTCATCTATGATAGCACGATGGTTGTGCACGTGTCTTGATGCAAGTCTGGACTTGTCTGGCGTTTCAACTTGGGTCACGCTTACAAGCAGGAGTGTGCTGTGCTTGTGCTTGTGGCATTATGTGCAATTCCTTAGTGAAGATGTTATTATTGTTTGGGGAAAGGTGCGTAAGATGACGGATGCTAGGAATGTGAAGGTTGGGGGTTGCCAGGATTGGCGGAGCGTCGTCGTTGTTGTAGGATCTAGCTGGAGGATCAGGGAAGACGAAATTCTTGTCCGCCTGATTGCCAGCGGCGGCCAATTCGGAAATATTTGCTATGCTGCCTTTGGTGAGCCCTCTGGGATGATGTTGCTTGGTCGGATGACTCAGGAAGACTGTCTCGAAATTTTTGAACGCATTTTTTTTGTTCTACGCGGTCTGCCGCATTGGTTGAGCGCGCTCGCAAAGGATGTTATGGTAGCCAGCGCCGCCTGGTAGCCGTAACTGAGTTGACCGGGTTTTTGGCTTCTTAAGAGAAGTCACTTCCGGTGACGTGGTTGGTTGGAGGTGTGTCTAGTAATGAGTGAATATGTAGACGCGTTGGAAGTGGCTTTACTTGTCCATGTTTGCAGAGCAATGAGCGTTTCATTAAGCTCCAACTTATCCATTTTAATGTCGACAACGCAGTCTATCTTTTCCGTTTCTTCCTCGATCAGCTTGGAGAGTCTAGGTTGTTTATCTTTGAGCTTTTTTTTAGCTGGTCTTCCAGATTTTGAGTCTGGGCGTATAATAGCCCTACGATTTGATTATTGGACAAGCCGGGTCCTTGCTGGACGTGTTTACAAGTATTGCCTCTGTAGAAATAGTCAAAAAGCGTTCGTGATATTTAACGGTATTTTTTGCTATATTTGGGCATTATAAATAGTTACAGATTGAGCCAATGAGCAAAGCACTTTTCTCTTATTAGGTGATGGTTTTTTCATAATTACTTATTCATATTTGAATGGTTTTAGGGTTAGTAACTCAGTCGTGATCACGTTGGTACCACACTTTCTTCGTTTTTAAACAATGTTGCAACAACAAAGCCGCATTGCTTTCCCAACCACGGCATGGTTACTACTGAAATTGGCATTGTTGCCCTGACCTAACCACACTTCTCCCACCCTTCTACCAGCTCTGGTGATATTTCAGCGATTGGTTGAAACTAGGGAGGCATTCTGCCCCACCCTGTATATGTTCCATAGCAAAATGGATCACACATTACATCCACAAGCTTTCCTTTTCTCTTATGAAAGCTTCTTATGGTAGCTAGATAAGATTATCTTCACTAACTCATTTTTGTCAACGAATCCATAATGCCTTTCCACTAAACAGAGCCAAATGCATTTTTAATATAATTAAAAGGCAACATTTCCCTATTTTTTACTGCTCTGTTTGCGGTTTTGTGCACGGTTTCATTTTTAACACATATTGTGTGTGACAGAATAAGTTTATTTCTTGCTGATTTACTGTTTTTGTTAGAAATACTAAAAAAAAATTTGTAACACTACTTTTTCTTTATAGGCTATTGTATATAGAACAATCAGTATTTTCTTTCTATGCTGTAGCGAATAAATGTCTACGCGCAATACCCGTCTGTATCTTATTTATCTCACGTACATAACACAAAAGCACCTAGTCGCACTCACGTAGTCTTAGTATATGGAGAAACTGCCACACTCTTATTGCATGTAATATTTTCATTTTGTGTCATATCAATATAAGTTATTTTTGCAATGTGTGGAAATTTGCGACTGGTGCACACCATTACACCTGCCTTGACATGTTAGTATTCGTAAAATTACACGTGATTGTTTATCAAAATAAACGAGGCTTGAACAGGTGTATGAGAAGACAAAATTTTCCATCTAATATCCAATATAAGCTTATAAAACCAAATTAATATTTTAATGGGATTAAAGCTTCTAATATTAATTAACAAGTTAAAAGGGGTAACTGGAAAAAACTCCAATTATTGAGTAAAATGAAATAAAGGTTCTTATATTTCGCTTTTAATTAAAATCTTTATATATATGAAAGGACAACATGAGACGCACTTAATGAGTGCCAGGGCAGCCATTTGATTGTCGAATCAACATTACAAATAATTGCTACGTTTTTATCTTTACACGAAACAGAGTTTTATTATTATTATTAGTTCATATGAAAAAACGACAGCTGGACATTTATAATAATTTACCTACTACTATGCTGCTTAAAATTATAATAGCTTCAAACTGAAATTTTTAGAGTAAAGAAATGTTATCAAATAAAGACGAAAATATTATTATAGCAAGGTTCTGCAGTCATACATTAGTACCAATTCCAAAGCAACAATTTGTGATGGTAATAAGTGTCAAATACAACATAAAAGCTGTTTGATACTGTTTTTGTTATTTTGTTAATCAGCAAGATTTCTATTATGATTTGGAACTAATTTGGTTGAAATCCAAAAAAAAAATTGTTTAGTTATTTTCTAAACTCTAAGGTTTTTTCATTTGAGGCTATTGTTTGGAAGATAAAAAAATTGAATTTTGTACAAAAATTGAGAAAATTTTGAGAATACTAAATTTTTTTGTAGATTTTGTAAGAAAATCTTGATTGGTCCTTAGTATATCAAATTTTAATACGTTTATTTTGTTATTTTATCAATGTCCAAGACTTCCTCAATAAATTAAAACTAATTTGGATAAAGTTTTCAAAAAAGTTGATAAAACCATGTCAGTTTTGTAATAATATTATTGTCCAAAAATTTAGGTTGTCATTTTTTTAGGTTTCAAAACTTCTTTGATCATTTGAGATTTTAGTTGGTTAAATTTTATCAATGTCTAAAATTTTTCTAATCATTTAAAACTAATTTGGACAAAATCTAAGAAAAAATTATTTTTTAACGGGAAATTAAGATTGGTATAGTGCTCTCAATTGCATTTAGTTTTTTTTCTTATTTTATCAATCTGCAAAACATTTTTTATAGTTTAAGATCAATTTGGTTACAATCCAATGAACAAATAATTTTAGAAAATTTGGAAAAAAAATATTGTCCAAAAATAATATTTTGACATATTCTAAATGCTCATGACCTCCTTGATGCTTTGCGATTAATTTGGTTAAAATCTTAAAATAATTTCATACAATTTTGTAGAACTTGTAAGAAAATTGTTATTGGTGCTTAGTGCATTAAATTTAAATAAATTTATTTGATTATTTAATCAATGTCTAAGACCTTTCCAATAATTTAAAACTAGTTTGGTTAGAATCCAAAAAAAAAATTGATAAAATTTTTTTGAATCATTTGGTACTAATTTGGTTAAAATCAAAAAAGAAAAGGTATTTTTTAAGTTCAATAAGTAACTTAAGATTGGTGCTTGGTACACTAATCCCCAATAAGTTTATTTTGTAATTTTATCAGTCTCCAAGACCTTCCCACTAATTTGATAAAAATCTAAACAAAAATTATCAAATTTTGTAACAAAAAAGAATGTCATTCAATCAGCAATTATTAGAAACTTTACACCAAATTATGTCTCTTTTGTGGCTTAAATAAAAGGATTGTTTTTAGATTAAGTTTAGGTTAGGTTAGGTGAGGTTAGGATAAGTTAGGTTAGGTTAGGTTAGGTTTTTAAAATAATTTTAAAGAAAATTGTAATTGGTGCTTAGTGCATTAAATTTAA
This sequence comes from Tachinus rufipes, assembly GCA_963932245.1. Taxonomy (NCBI): domain Eukaryota; kingdom Metazoa; phylum Arthropoda; class Insecta; order Coleoptera; family Staphylinidae; genus Tachinus; species Tachinus rufipes. The sequence goes on from OZ010750.1 coordinate 3,723,264, forward strand.
ATAATTTATTTTGATTATTTAATTAATGTCCAAGACCTTCCCAATAATTTAAAACCAATTTGGTTAAAATCCGAAAAAAAAAATGTTTTTTTGGTTTTATAAGAAACTCAAGATTAGTGCTTGGTACACCAATCCCCAATAAATTTATTTTGTGATTTCATCAGTGTCCAAGATCTCTCTAGTAATTTAAAACTAATTTGATTAAAATCTAAAAAAAAATTATAAAATTTTGTAACAAAAATCAGCAATTATATAGAAACTCTACACTAAATTAGGGCTTTTTTGTGGCTTGAATAAAAATTGTTTTTAAATTATTGTTAAAAAATACTTTACGTATTTTAGCATCGATCTAAAAAGGTATTCTTTGAAGGGGAGAGCAAAAAGCCCTGAGGCGTGTGGCCTAATTGAGATGTTGCAAAGGTAATTTTTTTGGGCTTGTTTTGGGGTGAGTTTTTGGCAGGTTAAGATAGGTTAGGTTAGGTCTGGTTAGGTTGATTGTAATGGGAAAAATTGGGAAAATGCCACTTAGGGTATTGGCAGAAATGCAAAAAACGACCATGGGAAAACATTTTTCAAAACAGGAGGAAATGGTGTTTAATGCCCAAAAAAAATATTTTGACCTATTCTAAGGATCTATGACCTCCTTGATTCTTTGCGATCAATTTTATTAAAATCTTTAAATAATTTTAAAGAAAATCTTAATTGGTGCTAAGTGCATTAAATTTAAATACATTTGTTTGATTATTTTATTAATGTTTAAGATTTTCCCAATAATTTAAAACCAATTTGGTTAAAATCCAAAAAAAAAATTGTTTTTTTTGTTTTTGTAAGATACTCAAGATTAGTGCTTGGTACACCAATTCCCAATAAATTTATTTTGTAATTGCATCAGTGTCCAAGACTTTTCCAGTAGTTCTAAAAAAGATCATCAAATTTTGTAACAAATAAGGATGACATTCAATCAGCAATTTTGTAGAAACTAAACACCAAATTATTTGAGGGAGGAAGATGGCGCCCTGATTGAAATAATTTTTTTTTTTTGGTTGGTTTTTTGGTGAATCTTTGGCAGGTTATCTTAGGTTAGGTTAGGGTAGGTTAGGTTAGGTTAGATTAGGTTAGGTTAGGTGAGGTTAGGTTAATTGTAATGGAAAAAATTTGGGAAAACGTCTCTAAGAGAATTGGCTGAAATGCAAAAAGCGGCTGTGGTGGTATTTTTTTCAAAACAGGAGAAAGTGATGCTTAGTATGTGGCCTGTCGAAGCTGTAAAGGTTCGTCTTTTTTCGGAAATTGAGCTTTGGAAAGCCTCAAAAAGGATACGTTTTGGGAAGGCACCAGGGCCTGAAATTGTTAAAACCCTGCTGGAGTTATGTCCCAAGGTGTGGCTAGCCGCAGTCAACAAATGCATCAAGAACAAAGACTTCCAGGAAGTCTGGAAAAAGGCGAGTTTTGTTCTGTTAGACAAGTGTCTTTTGGCTTTTTAGCTTCTTGAGCACTTAATAGAGGGATGGCTGCTGGAGGCATTTTAGGGTGATCAAGCTCTCAGCGAGCGGCAGTACGGGTTTAGAAAAGACGTTCTTGCTAAGGTTAAAGCGGCTGGGGTACTACATGGATCAGTTTTGGGCTCTACGTTGCAACGACGTGGTAAGCCTAAAGCTGCCTCTAGGTGTTGAAAGGGTGGCCTAATAAAATAAACGAGCTGGGTCTGGAACTGGCCTTTAGACGTAACTTGTGGTGTTCTCCTGCTCAAGAAGAGTGCCACAAGTTGAAATAGCCGTCTTGGAGACCACTGTCAGGTCAAAACTTGGGGTTCACGCTAAGTACAAACTTAGCGTGGGGTATGCAAGAGAGAAATATAGAGCTAATAGTAGGAGCGTTTTTCCATTGTTGCTCTATGGAGCAGAAATATGGAGGGATGCCGTGTGCAACAAAGAAAGGCACAAGGAATTGGTTCTGCAGACTCAGAGAAGGTGCTGTCAGAGGGTCTGCAGCGCCTCCAGGCCTTCTGATTGTGGCAGGCACAAAGCCGTTGAATTTTATGGTGCAAGTGAAGTCTTACCTAAGTGTAAAGCCGAAGAATGGTTGTGGAGAATGGTTGAAGAGTTGGGAGGAATGCGTGTTGAGTAGGGGTGGTAGCGAACCCGCAATGTCCAAACGGTTTATTGCAGATGTGAGGCGTTGGATGGGTCGGGGCCATGGCAAGGTAAACTACTACCTCACGCAGGTTCTAACGGTTGTTTCCGGGCGTACCTGCATAGGATAAAAGTGGTTGAAAGTGATGATTGGGACATTGTGGCCACTATGCTACGTACAAAAGAGGAAGAAGAGGGGGAGCTGGTTATTAGTGTTTTGAAAATATGTAAAATTTGTTTTTATGTATGTTTTGTTAACTGTTTTTGTCAAAATATGTTTAACAAAAAAAGAGTGCGCCCAAAATTGGGTCAGCAAAACGTTCCACAAAAAAAATGTAATATTTATTAGTAAACTTTTTACCTTGACGTAATACTTTAGTGCAATTTCTTCCGCAAAAAGAATGGGTAGTTTTAGTCAGTAAAAATCTGACTTTAAAAAAAAAAGGTTTAGTTAGGCTAGGTTAGACCGAAGAGATGTGAACGCCAAAGCCATGTTATGGGGTGCCAACATTAATGACAGCAGAGGCCGAAAGGTTCTGGATTGGATGGCTGGATCTCAGTTTATAGCGGCAAACATTAGAAACGAGCCGACCTTTGTAAGAAAGGAGCCCCGATCGCATATAGACGTGACTCTCTGTAGTGAGAATATCGCAGAAAGCATCGAAGTGACGAAGTGAACCTCAGCCTACACAGAAACATCCACTTCACACTCAAATCTAGTAGCAAGAAAACAAAGCCAGTGGCAAGCGTGGGATGGAAAATAACGGAAAAGCAAATCCCAAAATTCCGTGAGAGGGTAAAGACGGAACTAGAACAATTGCAAAACCAAAACGTCAACGGCCTGATGAAAGCCATCGAGAGAGCGATGGACTTATCCTTCAGGAGGAAAGCAACGTTAAATTTAAACAGGGCTGTTGACTGGTGGTCTGAGCACCTAATAACGCTTAAAAAAAAGTGCAATATAATAAGAAATAAAACTCGGGCCAACAGGAAGAAGATCGACCAGCAGCAAAAAGATCAATTGTGCAAAATTCTGGAGGATAAGACAGCGGATTACAAAAAGGCTATAATGTCGGCAAAAAAGAAGGCTTGGAAGAAGCTGCTAGTTGAAGTGGAGAACGACGTGTGAGGTCTGGGATATAAAATCGTAACGGACAAGTTCAGCAGAGGTGTCCAGCTCGGAGATGAGAGGCAGATGGAAGTGGCCGAACAGCTGTTTCCAAAACACCTGCTGGTGAGATGGCCAACAGTTGTAAAGGAGGAGGTGACTCTACCCTTTACTCTGCAGGAAGTACAGGAAGCGTCAGCAAAGCTATAGGACAAGATAGCGCCGGGATCAGACCGGATACCTTACAAGATTGCTTGTAAAGGCCGTACCTGATATCATCCTAAGGGTGATGAATCCGGAATTTCAGAATGGCAGTTTTCCCAAGGTATGGAAACTGGTTCTTCTTCAAAAACAACAGAAAGAGACAAACGAAGCTCCAAAGTATAGGCCGATACCTTGAGAAAAATATACGAACAGCTAATTGCAAGTAGATTGAGGGAGGAAGTGAAGAACCAATTATCCGACAGCCAGTTTGGGTTCCGGAAAGGAAGGTCTACCATTGATGCTATGAGAAAACTGATGGACACGGTAGAGGACATTAAAAAAAAGCCTACAAAAACAGGAAAATGTGTATGTTTACCACGGTGGACATCAAAAACGCCTTTGGTACTGTTCCGTGGGAAGGGGTGGTACAAGCACTGATCAAAATGGGAGTGAGCAAAAGGCTTATTAAAGTAATTCAAAGCTACCTCCACAGCAGAGAACTGCTTATAGGACGAGGAGGGAAAAAGATGTTGATCACGTGCAACGTACCACAAGGCTCGATCCTGGGTCTTCTACTGTGGACCATATATATTATAACAGCGTACTGAAAGTAGTTATGCCGAAGGGAACTACGCTGTTGTGCTTTGCGGATGACACCGGCATTATAACAAGGGCGAAAGGGGAAGAGGAACTGGTCAGGGTGACCAACACGGCGGTGCAGAGGATTAAAACGGAAATTGAAGGGCTAGGGCTGGAGATTGAAGCCCAGAAAACGGAGGCCGTTATCCTGTACGGTGGCAGGAAATTAAAAAAAAACGGTAATAAAAGTGGGCGATGCCGATATATCTACAAAGAACGCTATCAAATATTTTGGTGTGTGGTTTGATAGGAACACCAAAATGACCGTTCACATTAACAAAACGGTAGAAAAGGTGGAAAAAACGGTCAAGGCACTAAGTATACTGATGCCTAACATCAGAGGATCTTCAGAAGGGAAGAGGAGGATACTGGCAAGTGTGGCGCATTTGATAATGCTGTACGGTGCCCAAGTATGGAGGAATACCCTAAGATAAGCAGCAAAGAAGACTGGCGCTGAGAATAGTTGTGCGGATACAGGACCATATTCACGGAAGCCATTCTCGTAATTGCCTCGGTCATGTCGATCCATCTACAAGCCGAGTTGAAAGAGGAAAGTTATAAAACAAATTAGCATACCAAGAGGGGGCTTAAAAAAGAGGCAATTATGAAATAGGAAAAAGAATGGGACTAGGATACCGGAAAAGCGGCGTGGACAAAGAGAATGGTTAAAAATTTATCTGCGTGGACAACGAGGAAATTTGGATCTGTCGACTATTACCTGTGTCAACTTCTGAGCGGACATGGATGCTTCAGAACGTATTTAAAAAGATTCCACCGTACAGACAGCGACAAATGTGTAACGTGCCAAGTGGAGGATAACCCACAACACACTTTTTACGCCTGCCGCAGATGGGCCGCGGCCAAGGAGATGAAAAATGAGGCAGGTGCGGAGTTGACTCCAGACAACACCATTAAGTACATGCTGTCTAGTGAAGCGATGTGGCTCCGGGTGAAAAATTTGCTAAAGGAGGAGAGAGATAGCAAAGTCGAAATGACAAACTAGGGCGATAGAGATAACGTCCGAGAGTGTATTCTTGAAGGTATGCTTTGCGATTTTGAGAATACAAAGACCACGTCAAGTGGATAGGGGGTTTAGTGGATGAGAGCTCCACACACAGGCTGGAAGAAAAATAATAAGTAAAGAGAAGTAGGAGAAGAAGACCCATGGAGAAATGGCAGGAGATGTGGCTGCAAAATGAAAACGGACAGTGGACCGATGAGCTGCTTCCAGAAGACATAAGGAGATGTTAGAAAGAAACATGTTTTACCATCTGACTCAGTGTTTGACGGGCTATGGATGCTTCAGAAGCTACCTGACTAAAATAAAGGAGATTTGGCAAACCCGACACTGCAAATCAACGCTGCTGGAGTGCACCAGGTGGGTGAGAAAAAGAAGCGAGACTCAGACTGCTGACTGCATGATGGACATGAGATGATGAGAGTGTCCAAGAAAAAGATAAAGAACAAGATTACAAAACAAATTTAAAAATAATAACAAAACGTTGCTGAATAAAGAATATGACAAATTTTAGTAGGTAGGCGTCGAGTTAGGTCAATTTGTCACTCACAGAATGTGAATATTTTTTGAAGATTTTTTTTTTTTAGAAAAAAAAGCTTAGTTGGGTTAGGTTAGGTAAAGTTAGATTATGTGAGGTAAGGTTAGGTTAGGCTAAACCACGTTCAAAATATGTTAGCTGTAAGTTAGTTTACTAAAAAATAATTAAAATCATAAAATATATGGCACTAGTCCCAGTAAACACATGGTAGTTGAAAAATAATTACTTTTATTTAATGAACTATTTACTTGTATAATTATGGATAAAATAATTACAATAATTACTGTAATTTATTTAAACTATTTATTAACAATATTATAAATTATAAAAATACTGGAATTTATTATAAATATCTGTTGACATTAATTGTAATGCCTCTCACTATTATTAACCTTTAGTCTTTTGAACCGATGAGTTGTAATGTGAAACCATTTATTATTATTTATTGAATGTTTGTAGTTGTAAGTACCTGTGTATCTTAAATTCCTAATTGATATTAACTGTATGCATGAGGTTATTGAGCTGGAGGATTTATAAGTAAACGTTTAAAGGTAATTGAATGGGTGGTAATTGTATGTTTAGATATTTATGGAAGAGAATGGGACTCAGATGTCTAATTATATCCCTTGGGCTATTAAAAACGTATAAAGCAATTATGTAAAATATAAAATGTGTAAAATGCGCTTCCTTTGTATGCGTGCTGAAGATATATCTCTAGTAATCTCTTAACTCAACCACATATATTATATACGGATCATGGTAGAAGCATCAGGATCTACAAACTATGCTGCCGTTAATATTCAAAGTAACTTAAGAGCCAAGAGGGTGTCACCTAAAAATTCATCTCTTTATAAACTAAAAATGTAAGATTTATTATTATAAAAATGATATTAGGCGTAGAAACAGGAGATATAACATTTAAAGAATGACTCCCGAAGGATGGTGAATAAATATCATTTAGTGTAGCCTAAAAAGTTACCTGCATTTTAAACCCGTATAATGTGGACTTTTTAAGTGTTCCACCGATTTGAAAATATGTAAAATACTATTATGGGGTGACTAAATGTTTAGACAGCAATTCAGCATGTTATTATGGTATATTTTGGGAACTTTTATATTGAACGCGTCCGGGCGAAAAGTTTTAAAAATCACCCTCAAATATTTAAAATTAGAAGACATTTTAAATCTGTCTCATATGGTAGATAAGGGTCTAAAAATATTTAATAAATAATTTATAGAGTAAGTTTTAAATGTCCCATTATATTATTTGGCAAATGTCGTAAAGCAAACTGTTAAAATTTTAGTGGCTCTAAGACAACTACTTTAGCTAATAGATGGCCCCAACTAAAAACGCATTTACTAGATACTCGAGTGCCTTCCTAAATATTTGTTGATAGCAACTTCTACAATGCATCAAATATCAACACACACTTTTCACTTTGCAAATTGACTCTGCTAACTGCAAACAAACATTTTTATAAATTGTCACTAGTGATTTATCAGTATTTTTTATTCAATTAATCACTTTTATTAGATTGAAATTTTTCTATTATAATAAAGTGGTATTATAAAGTTTCTGTTAGCTATTAATGTTTCAAGGCCCGCAATATTTATGCTGCAACTAATTTAATACAATATTATTATGGGCTATATCCATTAAAATTGATATTCACATAGTTATTGGTATTTGTTTATGGGATAAACTCTATAACAATTTATTTAATCAACGTTATTAAATATTGTTACATTATATCGGGTTTTGTTTGTTATTACTATAACGACATTACTACATATATGTTTATAACATTTAAATCTATGATTTAAATCTATGAGGTCAATCCAATATCATTTAAATTTAATAGATAAGCATAAGAAATCTTGTGAATGTACATTTGTATTTTATTGTGTTTATTAACGTTTACTTATAATTGTGAAGTTAAACAAAAACTATTTATAGGGCATATGCCTACAATTAGCATGACATCAGATGTGGGCACAAAAAGTTGTTATGTTGGCTTCACCATGCAACGAGCGGAAAATAGCACACGGCGCGTCTATAAGTATGTATGGTCTAAGAAATTACCCAAATGGCCTCAATATCAAACTTCAAAGTACACACCTTTGCGTCACTACGCTTCTAAAAGTGTAAGGGCTTCAGCGGTGCATAATCCAATGTATTATAATAGCGCCTGAATAAGTCAAAAAACTGATGTTTTTGAAATAAATTTTACAAAAATATTATTTTTTTACTATTCATAAAAACAGGGTTGCAAGTTTACAAATTGTAATGGAAGCCATTGCATGCTTTTTATATGTGCAGATAAAATATGGTCGTAATTTGTGTAAGACTAGTACTTCCATATTTTATTTCTTATATGATGTAAAAATATATAGTTATATAAATTATGTAACTACTACTTCCTTCAGTTCCACAAAACTCAATTTAATTGAAATATTATAATTCATTTCTTAACATTTATAAACAAGCTTAGAAACAGTATATTTTTTTTTAATAATGAAGGTAACCATTTAATTGAATGCTTCCTTATTACGCACATTTGAAATGACAATAATATTGCTAAAAAGCAAGCCTCGGAATAATAACTAAGCGCATTACATTCGTGTTATGTGACAGAGAAAAATATGAGACACTAAAAAGATAATAAGATGAAAACCGAAACAGCTGTCCAAGAATCCCAACTTCTATCTCTCATTCACGCAACGAAGTTGAGATAAATTACTTCGGAATATTAAAATAGCCCCCCCCCAACCCCTGTTTCTTTCTCTCCGAATATTTTTTTATATTAAAAGCAACACAATTGTTTGCAATATGCTTGCCAACAGCATTCAATTTTGCAAAAGGATGCGAATTTGATTAGTTTTAGTAAATGCTTATTATTTCGACTGGAAAATGTTATTATTGCTTTTCTTTTGAAAATAAATATAACAATAGATTGAGTTATTAATTTTTTGAATATATGGTGGTTTCATGGAGACATAAAATCGTGCATAAGGAAATCAAATAAATGATAGTGTCAAAATCTTTATCGCCGTCCATAAAATTTTCGTGTAGTACTCAAAACGTGATGCAATAAAGTCGGCTCGAATTATGTTATAAAGAACGAGATATTTACAGATTATCACACTATCAATGTCTGACATAAAATGGGATGATTTTTACTATAAAAATACGGTAATATTAATTTATTTTTAATATTAAGAAGAGAGTTTAAGAGCAAAGTTAGAGAGACTCTGATAATAACTGTCGAACAAAATAAAAATAGCCTCATATATCAGTGAAAACACAAGGCAGGCACGCTTAACATAGAAACATGTACCATGCATAAAGTCATTGTGAGAAATATGGCGGCTTTATCCTGATGTATACACCGGGAAAAGTCAAATTCTTCAAAGGATCAAACTTTCACCGAAATGTATCGCGGATATGTGCACCCAATACCCGATATAAATCAAAGATTAACATTTAAATTGGTTGGGGCTTGTTGAGGGTTTTGTTTGCTTGTTTTACTTTTCAGGATTCATTAAAAATTTGACCCTATCCAATTTCCTTGTAAATATATAAAAACATCCTATTGTTGGGATTTTCGGACTCTATAAAGCAGCAGAATCACGTTGCTGCAATTACTTTTGGTAATACTATGAAATGTCATTTATATAACTTTTATCTGCAGCAATAAAGTTCAATTACTACACTGAAAAAATACCGTAATCGGTGAGCTTTGCAGCTGGAAACCACAGAAACGCTTCTTTTATTTATAATGAGCATTTACACAATTATAAATATATAAATCATCATCTTACCGGCATACAATTTGATCCACTAACTATTTATTATTTTAAATATTGTGATTAATTTATAAGGCATACAAAACAACGTTAATGTAATTAAACAAATGCTACATTATTGATTATCTAAAAACAAAAATAATGCAAAATTCTTAATCTTTTTCTTATAGTGCCATACTTGCTAAAAGCATCGGTACGCTTCTCGTATGTTTGTGGTGTGCGATAATAGTTCTACACAAACATACGGGACCTACAGTTTAACCTGGAATCCAAACCACACTACTAGAGGGGTTTACTAGGCAAAAACTTTGCTGGTTTGCCATTGCCTTGCGAAGGAGACGACCGCATCGAAATATATTTGACAAATTACATATTTCAGCTGCCGGGAATCGAACCCGGGCAGCCTGCACAGCAGTCCTTGCACTAGACCATTGTGCTACAGTTGCCTCAAAATTTTTAATAACCGTGGCAATCTGAATGCCAGCTTTTTGTCAAGAATTACTCCGAGATATTTTGCGGAATCCGTCTACGGAATTGAAATTTTTGTGTTGCCGTGTGAAGAGAACCGCTTTGCTCTACTCCGGATTCACTTTTACTTGCCAAACTGTCAGTTTTGTAATGCCTTTGTGGCTATCTGAATTGTTTGGGTGACTACCCAGGGAGCCGTTGAGCTGTAGATCAGGAGGGCATATCAGAGAATCGATGACTTCTTTTAACTTGACGGCTAAAGTTTGGTGTTACAAGTATGATGCGATTAATTTTACCAGACGAATTAGAAAATTAAAGAGTTTAACAAGAAGCCCTTTGTGCCACACCTTATTGAAGGCATTTTTAACGTCGAAAAATACTACCCCTGTAGTCTTTCTCTATCAAAACGTTTCAACAGTTGGTGAACTGAGTGTTTACGACGGAACCCGTGTTGATGGTTGGATCCGTCTCGGTGTGGTCTTGGATTATCTCCAAAAAGACCTTTTCTACGATTTTACTCAATATGCATAGCAGACTAATAGGACGGTAGTTTTGAGGAAACTTTGTGTCCTTTCCCGGTTTGGAGATGTTTATGACATACAAGCTCTTCCATGTCTTGCCATAATTGCGAAAGTGCTTTAAGAGTCTTATAGGGTCTTTTTCCGGTGCGGATTGCGGATTTGTATTTGAGTTCCGGCTCCATTCCCAAAGGTAACGCCGCAATAGCCTTTCCAATCTTGGTTTTTTGAATAGCTTTTCTATCTTGAATCTGGGATCGGAAGTGTCTACAGACAAAATGTACGCCGTTAGGGTTGCCAACTTTTTTGTGTTTGAGTCTCGGCTACATTCCAGAAGGTAACGTCGCAGTGGTTTCTCCAATTTCGGTTTTTTTAATAGTTCCGCCACCTTGAATTTGGGATCGGATTTGTCTACAGACAAAAGGTCCTCCGTGAGAGTTGCCAGTTTTTTTTGTATTTGAGTCCCGGCTCTATTCCCAAAGGTAGTGGATTCTTCAATCTTAGTAGTTCAAATAGCTCCGCCATCATCTGGGACCGGAAGTGTTTACAGACAAAATGTATGCCGTGAGGGTTGCCAATATTTTTGTATTTGAGTTCTGGCTTCATTTCAAAGGGTAACGTTGCAGTAGCCTTTCTAATCTCGGTTTCTTGAATAGCTCTGCCATCTTGAATCTGAGACTGGAAGTGACTACAGACAAAATGTTTGCCGTGAGGGTTGCCAACTTTTTTGTGTTTGAGTCTCGGTTTTATTCCCAAAGGTAATGTCGCAGCAGCCTCTCCAACCTCAGTTTTTCAAATAGCTCTGCTATCTTGAATCTGGGACCGGAAGTGTCTATACACAAAATATCCGCCGTGAGGGTTGCTAACTTTTTTGTATTTGAGTCCCGGCTTTATTTCCATAGGTAACGTCGCAGTAGTTTCTCCAGTCTACGTTTCTCGAATACACAAAATGTTCGCCGTGATGTGACGGCCACCAGGCAGCGCCACTAGACTATATCCAGGATTAGGCTACACCCTTTTGCTACTCGGCGCAGCCAATAGGCAGACTAACGCAACTTCTGGAAGCAATTACAAACGACGACCGCTATGCTCACTTCGACGAACCGACGCCTACACCGAGGTGTAATCACATATCTACCCCGCCATCAATCCATGGGATGGTTTATCTCCCATCTGGTCATTGCACCGCCACTCTTTTTTATCCTTCTCTGGGTTCACCCCGTAGACTTCAGGTGCTTCGGCAGAATTCTGCATTGATTTCCTGACCAAAGCATCGCGGCCTTACACTCCCAACACGTAGGTCTATTATCCTACGTGTCATTGCACGGGAGCTGCTTAATACACCTTTCAAACCGCAACAGCGACATCTACTGGGACTACACGCCACCTGGTGAACTCCGCCGTTACCCCCCAGGACCACTACTAGGGACGTGCCGGTAACAGTAAAGGTTGCCAACTTTTTGTATTTGTGCTAACTTGAAGCAGCGTGCGCTTTCTAGTGGTACTTGATTTTTGCAATCTGCTGTTAGGTTCCAAACCTCTGCTGTTTTAAGCTGTTGTCGAAAGCCTTGGCTTTTTTCTCCAATAAATATACTAATCCGCGTTCATCATAGGTAGAGGTTTTGCTGGAGGACCTTGGCGATCTGCCACTTCAGATTTTTATTGTCAGTGGTGGATTTTATGGTTCTCTTCCAGTTCTCATATTTGTGGGCCCTGATGGCCTCTTTGACTTGACGGTTTAGCATATTCATTGACTTGCGATAGTCCGGATTGCGTGTTCTTTGCCAAAGCCTTCTGCCCGCGTTTTGTTTGTTGATGAGGCATTTTGTCGCGCGCGAGAATCCTAAAGGGTTGTTGGCCTGAACGGGGTATGATTTGGTAGCTTTTTCTATAGCTACTGTGATTTTGCTTGACAGGTTTGCGACGGCCTTTGCAAGTTCTGGGATGTTCCGAGATTTGGGTAATTTGTCCAGACTCATATCTAGCAATCAGGCGAACAGAGGAAAGTCACTTGGGATTTGATATTTTTGAGTTTTGCTACGTTGAGAATATTGCCATTATGACCTATGCTGTGATAAAATACTGGTTTGTCCGGCTCTAGAACCTGGAGACCTTTTTTTGATTATGCTTGGCAGTTGGTCGCTTAAGACTTTGTCAAAATCGGAAATATCTATGGTTCATAAGCGGATGCGATTCTAAGTGTAACTTTAGCAACAGTCGCATTAGATTCTAATATGACGTTGTCTGAAGGACAACTTTGCAATGGTCCAGCAATCTTTTTACAAAAAATGCCGTTCAACGCCTCCGCTTCATATCACTAGTTTCCAAGTACGTAAAAGTATTTGGAAACTTCAGATGCTGCCACGCTTTATGTTTGGTCTCCGAGACTAGTAAGATGTCTAGTCTAGATGGTCAAACAAGATTTTTTCTATTTCTTTTATTTCTTCCATTTTATTTAGAATTTTACATCTATTTCAGAAGCCTATTTTGAGTACTATTTTAAGAGAGTAATAGTTACTATCGCACTGAGGGGGTCTGGGGTGGCGGCAGCTTCACCTACATGCTTATCTGCTAGACTGGTCGTTCAAACCGCGGGTTCCCGTTACACAGTCGGTATTTTGAACGCTTCAAACGTCAGCGAGGCCGCCTCCCGTGCGCGACCCCCTGTTTAAGGCGCGTTCTAGCCGGAGAGGCGGTGGGACAGGGCCGTACAGCGGTCGTACTCTCTCTCCTATTTAAAAGTCACAATCAATGGAAAAACTCAACCTCTCCATCTACTAACGGCACAGCCACTGAGAGACCAATGCCAATACGAGCAGGCACCGGCAGCCATAACCGGTTGGGCTCTTGCTCTCCTTTGGTACTCTTATCAGTTCTCAAACCAAAGAACTACGGACAAGAGTCGCCGTTCCAGGTTTTATACTGTATCTCACTAAATCTAGGCGGTGAGCCTTTTGCCCAAAAACTTGGGATAGGGCATCATTGCACCTAGTTTTAGGAGATACGACCGTGAGGTACTATCATGTCTTGTGGTGAACACTTGTTGTTCTTTTTGGACTTGAGGAGCTGCACCGACACCACTAAGAACTTTTTCTTAAGGTAACCCATTCTGTGTACATATTTAGGTTTGAACCCTAGTCACTATATATTCCTTTGTTAGGAGCTCTGGAACTTTTTTGAAGACAGCCTTAAGGCATCTCTTGTCTTTGGTCTGCCAGGTGTGGTGGTTCTTTTTGCTTTCCAAGATTGTCAACTCTTGGAAAGCAAAAAGTGTTCTACAGTGGGACATTGTGACTGGGAAAATTCTGATTCCGTTAGTGGTGTTTGTAGAAAAAGCTATTCGCCCACAATATTAACTTAGTGCTCATCCACCCATCCAAGCGTTAGTTATCAAGTGATTTATGGTTAAACAATTTTTTGAGATCTAAGTGACATCTGACGTTCATTCTATTGTGTATAATAGCTACAAGAACACAAGAGGTGGGAAAAACATTGGATCTTTTAATGCTTAAAACTTGGATGGGTAGGTGGGCTATAGTAGAAGAAGCTACCTGCCCACAATTTGAACTTGGTTTGAATGCTGCCATGCTCATGAGCTATAGAATTATGGCACCAAAACTTTGTTAGAGCCCGAACAAGGTTCTGAATGCTAAAACTATTATGATGAAACAATAACTATGACTGCTATCTATCTTATAAGAGCAGAATTAAACTCAACAGTCGAAAGTGCCATTTTCTAGCATTTAACCAAAGACTAAACTGAGCCTATATAAGCATTTACATTATAAGTACAACTTTCTGGCAGTTTTTTTGCATCTTGCTCGAAAATGTTGAATGAGTAGGTTTGTCAGAACTTTTAACTTAATGTATTAATGTGGGCTTACAGTGGTTAACCTTGATTGTGACACTATTTTACGTTGGGTGCTTGGAATTAAAATCCTCAGCAATTAAGGATGACGTCACCTAACCACGCCCACTTTCAAAATGGCCGCTTTATTATTTAATAAATACCTTAAACAATCTCATTTATTTCTAATGATTTATGAAGTATGACTAGGGGGGGAGGGGGTGTTCACAGGCTGCTTAAATCTAGTCTTCAATGTGATAGTTTCAGCGAGAGTGGTTTCATTCGTTGAAATTCAAAGGCATATTATGTAATTCCTAAATATCTCAAATAAATCTGTTATTATTTGTATTTAAGATGTTTTGCTGCGTATGCAGAACACAAGTAGCAATATAGAACCGATTGTTATATTTCCAATTTCCAGTTTTCAATAACAACAAAGAAAGGAAGCTGCTCTTGAACCATTTTTTAATAATGTGCACTTTAAATATGCAATCAAGCCGGAAATAAAAGAAGCGCAAGGAAAGAGCTCGAATAAAATTAAATGCCAAGAATGGAAATTTCCTATTAGTTCGATGGATTATTCGACTGAATAAAATTTCAGATGCCATAGTTGGAATTCATTGTGAGTGTTTCATTATTGGGTTGATTATCATTAAAACTAATCATCCAAACGGGTACACTTATTACCATCCATTCATACAAAAACGGAATTAATTATTATTCTATAGGTGTTACACCGAAATTGTGTTCTTTTGCCAATTGATTATTAGATTAATGCGATCAGTTTTGTTTCATCAATTCGACCCGTTTGAATTATTCAGTTAAAATAGTAGGCGAGATCAGTTCCGAATGAATAATTACATTAAATAATTATTTTAATTATGTTGGCTACGCGTTTTGTTTTAGCAGTATCGAGCCACGAATTTATTCACCATGCGCTACTACACACAATTGCAAGGTGATGAACAAAATCAGCACAAGAATACAAATATATACAATATGCACTTTATTTTAATAGAATAATGCAAATACATGGGAAACTAAAATATGCACAATTAGTATCAATGACAAATAGTTTTCTGTTTAGCTTTAACTGTATGCAACTTAATATACATCGCAGTAAACAAAAGTGAACAAACAGCAACATATTATTATAAAAGAATGTTGTAGTCACTTCGAAATGTGAGTGGCGATTTAACCGTTGTAGAAGGAGGAAGGGAGAGAGCACTGTAAGTGTTTTTGGGGTGGTCCAGAAACATCCCCAGCAGTTAATGCTATTTATAGGACGGGTGATTTATGCATTTTAATAAGCTGGTATAAATTACATCTGCCGTTTTAGTTTGAATCCATCTCAAAAACTAAATAAAATGATGCGTATTTATAGAAAGGGTTGTATTTCAACTCATTTATGTTGTCACATCTTTTAATGTTTTTATTAGCGACATTATAGTCGGCGACATGTATATAGTGTCGTACATACTTGTAGGACCCCTTTTACGACTTCTTAAACACACGATGAATAAATATACACATTTACATTTTAAAATGAATCTGAATTGCTTTGGATGTGCTGCAAGAATTTCCAGAAGGCACAGGCACATAGTGTTTATTATGGCATTTATACGATGGTCATGTGTTTCTCATTTTTAACTTTGAACTATTTCACCTGATAAATTCTACACGTGCATTTTATAATGAGAAAAGGCGAATAGAACATTTCTTTCATTGCGAATGTATTCATAAAATTCTTTCATTTAATTCTATGATAGAAATTTATATCACACTAAAAGTGCACTTTAATGTCCATAGAATAGCATTAAAAAGAAATATGAATATGACTTGTAAACTTTTTAATTTATAAATAGAAATGTTATTGCATTGTTCAATTATATTAAAGATATTAAAGTGCTAATTATATAATAAACGATGAAGCTACGAGTATAGTGTGCAATTAATTTAATAGGTACACCCCAGATTCTAGCTACACTTTGGAAGCTTTTTGTAGTATCAAACAAAAGTACAAATCACATTATGACAATTGTCAAGGCTTAATTAAAAATTGAACTAATTCTAATAAAGATATTAATATGATTGAAAACAACTTTAAATTTACAGTACGCCTTAAATCGGGAATCATCGGGAATCATCGGATATCATCAAATTAAACAAAATAATTATATTAGAGTTCGATTGCTATTGGAACAAATAAATCAATACTTAATTAATATATAATTTGATTAAATTTGTATGCGGAATTGTTTACATATCTTTAAATAACTTCAATGTTAATATTCATCATCAATGGTATAATTTTAACATTAACTAATTAATTGTATATAATACAACGCAATTTCAGTTCAATATTAAGGTAACTTTAACCGTTAATATAAATATAAACTAAAACATCATCCTATCTATGCTTCACAGGAAACTGTAATAGCTAATAAATGCCCCTTAAAAAAAAGAAGACTACAAGTGAAAATATGAGTTATATAAGTATGAAATATTATCTAGGTGTCGCCATGTAAAAAGACAGAGGTGGATTTATTTGAGGGTTAAATGGGCTATAGCTAAAGTCCCTGAGTAACTGAGGGATGCACATAGAAAATGATGGGTCCCATAGCGAGGATCCACTAAGGCAAACGCGCGATGTTTTCACTTTTTTATTATCACCAGTAGCCAAATTTTCTTGCTACACATGATTTGTTATTCATTTGCTAATTTTTGTAGTACACCTTAGAGTATTCTACCATGCATTTCTCTCGCATAAACAATTTCAAGGGTTTAAATTGCTAAATCAAATATTTAAATAAATAGACGTAAACTATCTCAACTAACTCATTTACAAACATCAATATTCATTTATTATTAATTACAGTTTAAACGTTGGGATTGTCTTTAATCTTGTTTTTGGTTAATGAAGATGTCATTAAGAAGATTAATTAATTAATTAATATTAATGTTCTATTAATATTAATGAAATATTTATTTTCTTTTAAATTAGGCAAAACAATATTACATTTTAAATTTATTGATGCAATTATAGAATATTAATCTGGTTGAACTGTGGTCACTTGTTGTCTAATTATTGTTAACTGTATTCGATTTCTTGGTTGCTGTCTACGGATTGAGTGAGTTGTTAGTTTGTATTAAGTTTTAGGGTCTTGAAAGACCTAAATTTTCGCGCTTGGGTAGCCTCGGAAGTACGAACATCAAAAACAAAATTGGAATATACATATCTTACGTGTACAAGAAATGTATATTATACGAACACACATATACCATATACGCTTTTTACACCATATATACATGTAATAATCTTATATTATCTAAAGTTGTGTTTACTGGGTCATTTAGGTAGTGTTTTAGACGTCGTAGAGGTCGCATGTGGTGTTTCTTGGTGATTTGTGGTATTGTGCCGTTGTATCAGATCGGCAAATTGATCTTGGAAAAGTGGATGGTATGGCGTTTTGGAAGCTTTAAGTCAAAGTGTAGTGTGATCTTCTTAATACCACGCATAAATATTCTTTCTACGTGATTGCCAGATTTTGGAGAAGTCTCCCAGATGGTAAAGGTTTTAGGCGTTTTTTAGACAAAGTTTGGTATCATTTTGTTGATGCGTGGTGTCTTGTTGCTGCCTAGTGGCCAGTTAAATTCTAAGTGATTGGCAGATTGTTCTTGGAAAAGTCCCCTAGGTGGTAGGAGATTTAGGCGTCTTGGAGGTTCCACGTCAAAGTGTGGTGTCATTTTATTGATGTGTGGTATCTTGTTGTCTTGTGATCAGTTGGCTTCTACCTGATTGGCAGATTAATCTTGAAGAAGTTTCCCTAGGTGATAAAGATTTTTTAGGCGTTTTGATGCGTGGTGTTTTTAGTGTTTTATATTCTAAAGAAATCCTCCAAGTGATAAGGACTGCAAAAGTGACTGTTGTAGTTTAGTCTCATATTAAAGTGTAGTGTCTTCCTGTTGATGCGTGGGGTTTTGTCGTCTTGTAGCAAATCAGATTTTACCTGGTCGCCAGATTGATTTTGGAAAAATCCTCAAGGTGGTAGGGACCCCAAAGATGTTCGTAGTTTTTTTAGTGTATTCCAGAGCATGTTGCTACCTGGAACGGTCTAACATTATTTATTTTTTAGTCACGTCTTTGGTTAGGTGATGCTATACTATTGTGAAGTAATGGTTGGTATTGCGGGACTTTACCAATAGCTTTTTAGTCCTTTCTCTCTTGCTCCTATAAATACTCGACTTTTACAGCCACAGTTATTCAAACTCCGAGAACTAAGCAGAGACAATATGGCAACAACATCACCCAATCCACATAGACAGAAATTCCGTCTGGGTCATCCGGTGATTACCACCCATAACCACTGCAGTTTCCAATATGTACCACCTTGCACGGTATTGTCAACCATTACACACAGTAGATACCTTTAAGCTAGGCCGAGGTTATTCTAACTCCGTCCTTTGGTCTGCACCTTCACCAGAGGACACCACCAACAAACCAAGCCTCGGTACAAACTAAACGATTCATATCGCGCACGGGAGCCTACTTTGCAGGAGTACAACGATCTTGGGAGATAACGCAACGCTTTTGAAGGCACACATGGTCACACTCCTAGCACTTGGGGGAATGCAGCCAGTGCTTTTGCGTTTCTGCAACATATAACCCAAGAAAAGAAAGCCTAGGCGACAGAGACGCTCTAAAGAACTCAAGCAAACTGTCTCTGATGATGCCAGAACAACGTGTCATCTGGGTGACCATATTACCACGATCCCCAACCAAGTTAAAGTCCCGGTCAACCGAACGGCTGTGACTACAGT
The DNA here is from genome assembly GCA_963932245.1 of Tachinus rufipes. NCBI lineage: Eukaryota > Metazoa > Arthropoda > Insecta > Coleoptera > Staphylinidae > Tachinus > Tachinus rufipes. Next base: position 3,742,361 of record OZ010750.1, read on the forward strand.
CAGCACACCTCACACGGTCATGGGACATGTCCAGGCTTTTATTCCGTACGAACCCCAAACGGCTTTGGTTTTGCGACGTCACCAGTTTTGGAACCACTATGACCTAAACCGATAGCTGGTACTATATCCGTTCATCACCACACAGAAGTACGGCAGCACAATAGTTTATGAGAACGGGCTGAATACAGTTACTCATCACCCCGACGATCTTTCAGAAATGACGGGACATCTGACCTACCTAGTGATCGCCTTCGATCGAATTGAGATACCACCAGCTACGACGTCATCTATACGATTTTCTGACAATGATGAAGAATCCGCAGTACATCTGTGACTCGCAAGTAGCGCACAAGGCGAACATGCTCTTGGTGGACGTAGCCAACGACATGAACGACCAAGCGAAGTACCTGACTGTGCAGTTAGATACGGTAAGCTAACCTCAATATGCTTGCCAAAGAAACCGAAGAACATCAGCGAGGCCAAACAACAAGTCACGTCACTCCAGGTTATAACTACTATAACACACGTCGAGGGCGAGTACCACAAAGACGTACACGTCGGCTCAACCCTACTTACTGTCACCAGTGACCGTAGAAGTCCAACCGGATAAAAGCATTGCAGCGCTCTGCTCCCTGGAAGTATTGGAAGAAATGCAGACAGGTTATATTCCGTCTATCCACATATCCAATCTCTTAGGGGAAACCAAAGACGACCAACCGGATTTGCCTGCAGTTGAGCCCGGTATAGCCTTCAACGCGACATGAACAGACCGGTTGCGTAGAAGAAAACAGGACACGGTGCACGTAATGGACGAAGGTACCCAGAAGAAGAAGAAGACAACCTCGGCCGATCACCAGGTGGAGTGAGCACTGGGTAATGCGTTTTGATCTGGCGCGCGGGAGGTTGACCATTACGTGCCAACACAGTGTCGAACACCGCGGAAACTACTGCTAAGGCCTGGAACTTAGACAATTACGGATTAGCCCGTGTCGCAAGAGTATCAGACATTTTGAACTCGTTACACCTGAACTTTAGTGGAACCCTAGAGGACACTTTTGCATTACGTACTACTCCCGTTCTAACCATATTGCAGTTAACAAACAGTTTGACGACACCTGAATTACATCACCATACTGGAGAGTCGGAAGCTCAGTCTGAGAGAGTGAGGGGAATTGATGCCGTTTTGAGCCTTACTCCACTAATAGCATCTTAGTCTTTTGTCCCCGCTTCTATAAATACTCAGTCGAACTCCGAGAACTAAGCAGAGACCATATGGTAGCAACATTACCCGATCTACATAGACAAGAATTCCGTCTGGGTCATTCGGTGATCACCACTCATAACCACTGCAGCTTCCAACATGTACCACATTGCACGGTGTCGTCGACCAACACACACAATAAATACCTCTGATTTAGGCCGATGCTATTGTATCTCTGTTTTCTGGTCTAAGTAGAACAACTTTGGGAGATAACCCAACGCTCTCGAGGGCACACAAGGTCTTACCATTAGCACCTGGGAGAATGCAGACGGTGACAGCCATTGTTAGGTGTTATTAAAAGTACACGGACCGCTATCAAAACACTTTGCACTTACCAGTAGACTTTAAGATTGTGGAGAAACTGTGATTTATCTTTAATTTTGAAAGTTAATATTTTGTTTTTCTGGAGGTTCTATGAACTACATTTATACATTTAATGTTTCTATTGTTGGATACATACGTTTTGTTAACATCTAGCGAATAATACTAAAAAGACAGCTAAAGCGATGTCTTGAGCTAAGATTTCAATTCTTAGAGTTTGAATGCTCAACTTTTACTAAAAGTTGAATTACTTGTTTCTGTGATGCATTGAAGCACAACACATTTTAAATGAGCTTGTTTTTGGTTCATTTTACTCATGTTCAACTGTTGGCTTCTTCAAATCTGAGATCTGTTGGTTCTAACCGCTCAAGCAAGCAATTGTTGTTGGAGATGATTGAATACAAAATTACGTTTTTAGTAAAATAGTTAATTTACAAGAAGAAATTAACACTTTCAAAGCATTTAATAGATAGGTTCAATTACGTTTAATTTAAGAAAACAAAAGCAAATGTTTTATTGATAGACAAAAACTTACGCCGTTGGTCGCGCTTGAGAATTTTTCTTACATAGTTTAAATTATCAGCACAAGAAATCATTTATATGCTTTATTTTATTTGTGAGCATGGATACAGTTTCTTTTGGTGAGAGAAATTCTCACATTTAAAGCGTGTTATTAAAAAACAATTTATTGAATGCGTCGTAAATATTATTTAACCTAACTACCATGAGTTAGTAAAAGAATAGATAAGAGAATAGAAGAACGCGTCAGCATGAGAGAAATGATCACATATCATATAGCAAACAATATCGGATTAAGTTGCGAGTCGCTTACAAAAGTGGAACATCTATATCGGTTTATGATCTAAACAAGAAATTATTTAAATGCATTATTTTACTTCTGAGCATAGATATAATTTCAAACGTGCTTGGTCGCTTGGTGAGAGAAATTCTCACATTTAACGCACACATTAAAAAAAAACTATTTATTGCAGGCGCCTTACGTAAATATTATTTAACTTAAAGTAAACATGAGTTAATAAAAGAATAGATAAGAGAATAGAAGAAAGCGGATTAAGTTGCGAGTTGTTTACAGTGAAACATTTATGCAAAAAACTTTACAAAAATAAAAATATTGCTGGCGTATTTGATCGTGCATTCCTGTTTTTAATGATTTAGCATGGTTGAACAAACTTTATATAATGTTAGTTCTCTTAATAAGGCTTCACAACTATTTATTTGTTAATATCTAATTACTATCTCAGTACGTGGCAATTAAGGTGAGATGTTGTAATTTAACACCTCAAGTTTTCAAACGAAATTGCAATCAACAATTGAGAACTTCACTGAAAGCTTGTTACAATATAAATAGAGTAGAAACTATTCCAATAATGTTCTAAAATTGTTACACAATGTAACATATATTGAATGTAAACGCATACAATATCATATCGGTTTGCTTTCAGGTAACTTTTCACTTACATTTGATATAAACCATTATTACAGCATACACTTTGTTGCTTATGGTAGAACTCTTTGTTATTTTATATGAAACAGTTCTTGACTAGCCACAATGAAATGAAACGAACTGCACAAATAACAAGATTATATTACCTTTTGATTAAATTCATAACTAAAACTTTTTGATGAATTACAACATAAATAGTTGCCGAAAATGATCAAAGGATCATGCGCTGTCCATAGTCAGCGTGTTATGTATTATACAAAAAAAAGTAATTAAAAAACTTATATTACATGCACTACAAAAGGCTACGTTGTTTAACTTTTAACTAGTAACCTCATAGAAAATGATGAATATATGAGTTTAGCTAACATAAGATTTAATTTAGTTTATTATAATTATATTTTATAATAATAATAAATTAGTTTATATACAGCGGATTTAATTAAAATCTATTTTGCTTATTTACTTGCTTGGTTGAGAATCAGGAATCCAGACAGCATTTAAGCGTATTAGGAGATTTAGGAGAAACTAATGTAAACTTTTACTACTAAAAGGGTCTTCAATAAAGGTTACATTAATGTGGTAATATTGCAAGTTAATATTAAAACCGGTTATTGAAAATACATGTTTTCTCATTTATTAATTATTTAAACATAGTTTATGAATTTGTAATTAAACACTAATTTTGTTTTGTTAAAATTAACTACTATTAAAATTAATTTTAACTTTTGTACTCTAAATTTATTATTAAAACACCGGCTTTATTGCTAAGTGTTGATTTATTTAACGAAATATCTTTTACTTACAGCTAGACACGAATAGTTTAGTCGGTATAAAAGGCAACTTAATATACACAAAAATTATGTTGGCTGTGATTAAACTCATGCCTTTGCCTATTCGTGTCAAATTGTACCTCTCACATGTATAATAATAATTGTGATTTTATGTAAATTGAATCTCTGACCAGATAGAGATACTAGGTACACTGATGAAGGGTGCACGGCCTGAAACACTAGTGTATGTGTCTCACACTGGGTGGAGAAGCACTTTACACTAAATATATAGTTTATTAAATTTAAATTGATTTATTTACTTTAGTTTATTAATTATTAATTTACTATGGGCGTCTATAAAATTGGGAATATGTTGTCTAAATCTAAGACACCTCGAAAATTTGGGAGAAAATTTTGTGAATACCTTCAGTAGTTTATCTTTGCCGCTTTTGCGGTTTTAGTTTAGCCAGGCTATCAGGAATATCTGCGTTGGTGTATTTTGTCGATATCACCTATGTGAAACTACCTTCAAGATGGTTACCTACAAAGTTTGCATGCGTTTGCCAAAACATCTTACATGAGGACTTTAATTGAAAAGCCAGCTAAAACAGGGAAAAAAGAAGCATGCTTTACAAGCAAGTACTGAATAAGAGATTCTATGATAAACTAGAGGAAAAAGGCAGCTCATAATGATGCAAAAAGGTGGAAGAGCTGATGACAAACAACAAAGCTGAAAAAAAGTTTGTAGTGCTTGTAAAGTTTGTTACTCTTCAACTCCATACGATGGGCGGATGAGCTACATGAGGCTGGTGTTTGACTAAGACTACTTGCACCACAACGTTTTAATAGGTGATGAGTACGAGATGGAAGTCACTGTTGAGGTCCTTCAAAGTTCAGCTAAAGGAACGTCAGCTATCAGCTACAACAAAATATTAAGGGTGGGAATGCCCAAAAACATCTCCTTAACTGACTATGCTGATGATATGACAATGATTTTTGTATCGATATACAGGAACGGAGCCGGTAACAGCGGCTGTTGTTAACACAACTGCCTACAAACCAGGAAGTTCACTCAACGTTTCGTGAAGTACAGGCTAAAAACGTATACTTTGAAGAAGTTGACATGAGCTATCACTTAGATAAAGACGATGCTTTAATAATTATAGGCAAAAATCAACCGCTACCGTTTATTTTAAGAAACTGAAATGGGCCTGACAGCGTTTTACAGAAGAGCGGAAACTAAAATGCTATTTTACTAACCTACTATTGACCGGAGAGTACGACGTGATGTGCAAAGTTTCTTACAATGTTGCACGTACAAAACTGGTGCTATGTGCAACTTTGATGTTCTTGGAGGAGGTTATCAATAATGATTTTGAACCGTACAATACCATATAAGAAAGAAATTTGTTTAATTTTTGCAGTAGAACTTTTTTGTTGCTATTGGCTACTAGCGACCGGTTCTAGTTCTACCAATATGACTTTCCAAAACTGATTATTTTTAACAATTGTTTTCAATTTATGAACGTTACAAAGTGAAAATGTTGCTTTTACACAATTTCTACTACCTACAAATCCATTGGAAAGTTTTTTTATTGTTTGTGCGGATAGCAAAGTTTTAGTGTCCTTGTTACATACTAGCTGTTGACCGCCACCTCTAAATTTTGGGGATGGTTTTTGAATTGGTCTAAAGATTTGGAGATGGCAAATAGTTGGTAGCTAGTGTCTGAGGAGGACAGATACATCTATAGGAGTATCATACTCAAATACGCATAAATGTATTAGCCTTGCGCTTTTTTTTAATATATGTTTACTTAACGATGGTACTCTTAGCAGAATCTTTCTGCCAAAACCAACTATCTACTTTTAAAGAGAGCGACTTTTACAAAAGGGAACTCTAAAGCCAATTAACATTTGGGCATATTATCAACTATGGATGCCAATAATCAATGTCTTACAAGTCTTATTTGACTAAATATTTAAGAGAAAAAAGTAAGTTGTAGGCCTGCTACTAGCCAAGAGACTATTTTTACCGTTTTCTTGGAAAAGTCTAAGTGGTAAGCACTACAAACAGAACATTTGGGTTTTGGTTGAGCTCTTGCGGAAAGTTATCCAAAAGTTTGCCGCTTAAGAATGTTGGTTGCACCCACAAGTACAAAATTGCATTTTTTTGCTGAACGCAACGGTTACAGCCTTTTCATCTGAGTTTCTACTTTTTTTTATTCTTAAAAGCTTATTTGGTTGGTGAGTTAGGCAAAAAAACTTGACCGCTTCAAACCCAATTATTTAATTTGACAGTAGTCTTTACACTGGTCACAGCAACTTCAAACAAGTTGACGATTGACCTTTGGGACAATCATTAGAAGTCAGAAGTTATGTGATACATCTTTGATGTTGACTCTTCCATAGTACGTCATTGTCTTGTACTGGCCAACGTGGCTTCAAGAGCATCACAATTTTTTAACCGGTTTTCTTCTACGAGTTCCATACCTAAACTATTGGTTCTCTTGACTAAACTAAACCATTACATCATACTATCAGGATCCAACTGCAGAGACAAAAACACCGGCTGCTCTTTCTTATTTACTTTAACTAAGAAAACTGTAACAAATAATAGTTTGAAAACATATTAACCAACGGACGCATGCAGAAGTGAGAAAACGGGAGAACCCGGGAGAACCCAGTAAATTTTGGCAAAGTACCTAAGTTAAAACGTTTTTATTTTGCGATGGAAATATTATGAAGTTTAGGGGGTACGGGTATTGGTCAACGGGTTTTCTTTGGGCATTAAAGATAAGTTTCAGAATTCAGAAACTATTGTACTAAAATAATAAACCAATTTTATATGTTTTTTATCACAAATGTATTCTTACAAATACATTACTAGTTTCAACCCTACTAGAGTCTTCTACAAATGTATTAAGTTGAATGAAGTTTAAGCTTTAACTCATTCAATTCGTAAGAATAAGTTTGTGATAAAAAAATCATCAATTATATTAACTATATAACTCAACAGTCTTAAAATAATGGATTCATCATTAGTAATATCGAGTCTGCATTACTATCATCATATTGCCACACCAAATTACAATCAAGTTTAGGCTTATTGTTTGAGAGCACTTCCATTATATTGATTTGCTAATCGTTCAATGACTTGTACAGTGTATTATCTATTCACTGGTCAATTACAGCAATTATGCCGATTGAAGTGGGTTTAAACATTGGCGATTAATTTAAAAATAAAGGAGAAAAGTTTATTGATCTAAAAGGAGTAGCTTGATAATAGCTGGACTGAATAAGGGATGATTTTTTAAAGTTTTATTTTCGGTAATATTACCTCGTCGAGCTTTGGTATACTTAAACGTAATACTTGTCAAACTAAAAGTTTTTTGTGTTCTTCAGCAAGCCAACTGGAAGTTTTATAAACTCACTAATGTTTTATTCAAGTTTAAGTAGATATTAATAAAGAAGAATTGCAATAAACTTTGAAATTGGTATTTCAATATTAATTTATACAGAAAAAAATGTTAACAAAAGAAGGATAATTATTTGTAAAATCCGAGCTCGCTCGTATACTTTCTGGAACTGGCGGTGTTTATTTTTTTCTGTTTGTTTTATTTCCACTTCCTCAATTAAATGTCTGGCTTTGCTAGGAGGAAAATAGTCGTGCCCTTTCATAACAAATTAGCCCAAACAACTTTATGCAAGTTTATCTGGTGTTTAGCACATCCGCCACACAAAAGAACAACAAACAATTGTTGACTTGTTGCATATATGAAGATGATCAATTTTTCTTTTAAATTAAAATAATTATACAAAAAAATGAATGAATCACTTTGAATGGGGATTTATAAACGCGTTTAGTTGGAAAATTATTTCCCTTTTATGGAAATCGAAATAATAAAAACTTTTTTAAATATAGCCGAGAGATAATAAAGTATGCAATATGCATATTGTTTCTTTCAACAGGTTCCGCATGCGAAATATCTTCCCCTACTCGTCGCAACTTTTTGCCAGAAATAATATGCAATCATTTTATATAAAATCTTAAAATATGCAAGAGTTGAATTATGTCTGTATGTAATTGTTATTCGTGTAATTTTCCTTTTACCGCGTGTAATATTAAATTAGGAGTTATAATACGCGGAGAATGCCGTGGCTAATTTTAAATTCCCTGTATGAATGTTACAAGAGAACACTTAGTAAACACGGCATATACAGGTTACTCATCCATTTATCATCACATCTGTTCTTACATCCTGTAATGCATATCATATTTTTTACTCATCTTTATTAATTAATCAATCAATCAATCATATTGAGCTATTAAAGCGTTTTATGAAAATAATTGTGATATAAATTAATTAAACCAGTAACATTTGGGTGAATTTGGATTGTCCTAATTAAACAAAATTGAAGTTTGCTTGCTAGAGTACGAGTGATCAAGTTGATACGAATTATGTACGAGTCGTGCGTGTCTATTTTATTCGAATTTAACCCAATCTGAATCACAATTAGCGTAAAAAAACATTTATATCAAAAATTAAAAAAAAATGTCTTAAAATTTTATTAATCGATACACGTCTCAGGTTTGTCATTTATGTTTTATTTTTGATAATTTAATGACAGTTTTGAGTTATTTTTGACAGTTTATGAACAGTTTCTAATAGTTTACTGACAGTTGACGCAAATTTGTGACAGTTTATAAACAAATTTGGCATTTAATTGACAAATTGAATTATTTTTAAGATTAATTAAAATGTTTGACTTTTTACTGACAGTTTTAAACAAAATTTGGTCAGTTTATAAACAGTTTTTGATAGTTTATTAACAATTGATGATACTTGTGACAGTATACGGACTAATTTGTCATTTTATTGACATATTGGATTATTTTTTACTATTACTTGCGATTTTGACATTGTACTGGACGTTTTGAGCTAATTTTTGACAGTTCTTGAGAATTTACTGACAGTTTAGAGCTATTTTTGATAGTTTATGAACAGTATCTAATAGTTTTACTGACAGTTGATCTAAATTTGTGACAGTTTGTGGACAAATTTGACATTTTATTGAGTAATTACATTATTTTTGATAGTTACTTAAATTTTTGATATTTTACTGACAGTTTTGAGCTATTTTTTTAGATTTATTAACATTTTTTGATCATTTACTGACAGTTAACTTAAGTTTAAAACAATTTATAGACAAATTTGGGATTTTATTGACATACTGGATTATTTTTACAGTTTTGATATTTTACTGACAATTTACAGCTAATTTTTGACAGTTTATGAACTTTACTGACACAAAATTTACAAATTTGAATTAACAAATTCTTTATTTTTGATAGTTTACTGACAGTTTTGAGCTAAATTTTGGCTGTTTATGATTAGTATCTGATAGTTTACTGACAGTTGACTCAAATTGATGACAGTTTATGGACAAGTTTGGCGTTTTATTGGCATATTAAATTATTTTTGACAGTTTATAAACAGTTTTTGATAGTTTACTGACAGTTAATGCAAATTTGTGACAGTTTATAAACAAATTTAGCGTTTAATTGACAGATTGGATTACTTTTGACATTTATTTAAAAAAATGTGTATTTACTAACAGTTTTGAGCTAAGTTTGGACAGTTTTTGATAGTTTACTCGCAAATTTGTGATAGTTTATAGACAAATTTAGTGTTTAATTAATAGATTGGATTACTTTTGACATTTTTTTTAAATTTTGGGGTTTATTGATAGTTTAAATTTGGACAGTTTATGAACAGTTTTTAATAGTTTACTGACAGTTGACTTAAATTGATGACAGTTTATAGACAAATTTAGCGTTTATTTGACAGATTAGATTATTTTGGACTTTTATTAAAAATGTTGGGTTTTTACTGACAGTTTTGAGCTAAGTTTGGACAGTTTTTGATACTTTAACGCAAATTTGTGACAGTTTATATACAAATTTGGCCTTTTATTGGCAGATTGGATTATTTTTGACATTTTTTTTAAGTTTTAAAATTTTTACAGACAGTTTTGAGCTAAACTTGGACAGTTTATGAACAGTTTTTGATAGTTTATTGACAGTTAATTCAAATTTATGACAGTTTATAGACAAATTTGGCATTTTATTGGCAAATTGGTTTATTTTTGACAATTAATAAAAAAATTGAGTTTAAAAACAGTTTTTGATAGTTTACTGACAGTTAAAGCTAATTTGTGACAGTTTATGGTAAAAATTTGGCAGTTAATTGACAGATTGGATTATTTTTGACAATTATAAATTCATTTTGATTTTTACTGACAGTTTTGAGTTGATTGTAGACAGTTTTTGATAGTTTACTGACATTTAAAGAAAATTTGTGACAGTTTATGGAAAAAAATTGGCTGTTAATAGACAGATTGGATTATTTTAGACAATTATATACTTATTTTGATTTTTACTGACAGTTTTGAGTTAAATTTAGACAGTTTTTGATAGTTTACTGACAGTTAAAGCAAATTTGTGACAGTTTATGGAGAAATTTTGGCAGTTAATTGACAGATTGGATTATTTTTAGCGATTATAAACGTATTTTGATTTTTACTGACAGTTTTGAGTTAAATTTGGACAGTTTTTTTATAGTTTTTTGACAGTTAAAGCAAATTTGTGACAGTTTATAGAAAAAATTTGGCAGTTAATTGACAGATTGGATTATTTTTGACAATTATAAATTCATTTTGATTTTTACTGACAGTTTTGAGTTGATTTTAGACAGTTTTTGATAGTTTACTGACATTTAAAGAAAATTTGTGACAGTTTATGGAAAAAATTTGGCTGTTAATAGACAGATTGGATTATTTTAGACAATTATATACTTATTTTGATTTTTACTGACAGTTTTGAGTTAAATTTGGACAGTTTTTGATAGTTTACTGACAGTTAAAGCAAATTTGTGACAGTTTATGGAGAAATTTTGGCAGTTAATTGACAGATTGGATTATTTTTAGCGATTATAAACGTATTTTGATTTTTACTGACAGTTTTGAGTTAAATTTGGACAGTTTTTGATAGTTTACTGAAACTTAAAGCAAATTTGTGACAGTTTATAGAATAAATTTGGTAGTTAATTGACAGATTGGATTATTTTAGACAATTATATACTTATTTTGGTTTTTACTGACAGTTTTTAGTTGAATTTAGACAGGTTTTGATAGTTTACTGACAGTTAAAGCAAATTTGTGACAGTTTATGGAAAAAATTTGGCAGTTAATTGAGAGATTGAATTATTTTTGACAATTTTAAAATAATTTTGGCTTTTACTGACAGTTTTGAGTTAAATTTAGACAGGTTTTGATAGTTTACTGACAGTTAAAGCAAATTTGTGACAGTTTATGGAAAAAATTTGGCAGTTAATTGAGAGATTGAATTATTTTTGACAATTTTAAAATAATTTTGGCTTTTACTGACAGTTTTGAGTTAAATTTAGACAGTTTTTGATAGTTTACTGACAGTTAAAGCAAATTTGTGACAGTTTATGGAAAAATTTTTGGCAGTTAATTGACAGATTGGATTATTTTTGAAAATTATAAAATTATTTTGATTTTTACTTATAGTTTTAAGTTAATTTTGGACTGTTTTTGATAGTTTACTGACAGTTAAAGCAAATTTTTAACAGTTTATGGGAAAAGTTTGGCAGTTAATTGACAAATTAGATTATTTTTGACAATTATAAAAATAATTTGATTTTTACTGACAGTTTTCATTTGAGTTTAGACAGTTTTTGATAGTTTACTGACGGTTAAAGCAAATTTGTGACAATTTATGGAAAAAATTTGGCAGTTGATAGACAGATTCGATTATTTTTGACAATTATAAAACTATTTTGATTTTTACTCACAGTTTTTAGTTGAATTTAGACAGTTTTTGATAGTTTTCTGGCAATTAAAACAAATTTGTGAAAGTTCATGAAAAAAATTTGGCAGTTAATTGACAGATTGGATTATTTTTGACAATTATAATATTATTTTGATTTTTATTGACAGTTTTGAGTTATATTTGGACACTTTTTGATAATTTACTGACATAAATAGCAAATTTGTGACAGTTTATAAAAAAAATTTGGCAGTTAATTGACAGATTGGATTATTTTTGACATTTATAAAATTATTTTGATTTTTACTATCAGTTTTGAGTTGAATTTAGACAATTTTTAACAGTTTTCTGGCAGTTAAAGCAAATTTGTGACAGTTCATGAAAAAAATTTGGCAGTTAATTGACAGATTGGATTATTTTTGACAATTATAAAATTATTTTGATTTTTGCTGATAGTTTTGAGTTAAATTTATACAGTTTTTGATAGTTTACTGACAGTTAAAGCAAATTTGTGACAGTTTATGGAAAATTTCTGGGAGTTAATTAATAGATTGGATTTATTTTAACAATTATAAAATTATTTTGGTTTTTATTGATAGTTTTGAGCTAAATTTGGACAGTTTTTGATAGTTTACTGACAGTTGAGTTGAATTTAGAAAGTTTTTAATAATTTACTGACAGTTAAGCAAATTTGTGACAGTTTATGGACAAAATTTGGCAGTTAATTGACAGATTGGATTAGTTTTGACAATTATAAAGTTATTTTTATATTTACTGACAGTTTTTAGTTAAATTTGGACAGGTTTAGATAGTTTACCGACAGTTAAAGCAAATTTGTGACAGTTTATGGAAAAAATTGGCAGTTAATTGACAGATTGGATTATTTTTGACAATTGTAAAATTATTTTGATTTTTACTGACAGTTTTGAGTTAAATTTAGACAGTTTTTGATAGTTTTCTGACAGTTAATGCAAATTTGTAACAGTTTATGGAAAAATTTGGCAGTTAATTGACTGATTTGATTATTTTTGACATATATCAAATATTTTGATTTTTACTGACAGTTTATGAAGAGTATTTGATAGTTTACTGACAGTTGACGCAATTTTGTCACAGATTATACATAAATTTAGCGTTTAATTGACAGATTGGAGTATTTTTGACAGTTATTAAACCTTTTTGAATTAATTTTTGACAGATTTTGATAGTTTGCTGATTTATTAAAATTACTTAATAAGCCGTTAGTTGCACCAACCCCCTTTAAACAAGTTGTAAGTCTTCTGGGGTGATCTAAAATAGCTGTAAAAAGCACAACATAATAATTTAATGCACGTAAATACTTTATTGGTATAAATATCTAAAGAATATTGATTACCACATAGTAAAGGTTAAATTATTGTCTTACATAATCACTTGGTTTTTAATTTTCACTTAAATTGAGTATATTTTTATTTTGTTAGGTCCTTGATTAATACAACGTTTTAAGAATATATTATGAATATTATTGTTTTGTATTTATTAATGTATCAAAATGATAATGTGTAATGAATGATTATAATTCAGTATCAAAAACTGTATGAAAGTATAATGGCTTGAGATGAAAAACAAAATATGAAATGTGAACTGCAATTCAACCAATTCGATATAAATTGCATGGTTCAGTTGAGCGGATGCGAATCATTGCGGAAAAACGAAAATTCCTTCTGGTATTTATAAGGAATAACTGTTATATGTGTTCTGGAATTGACAAAATATTGCGGCTACACGGCTTTCAGGAATTTGACAAAATGTTATGACCCCAACAATACATAATCCGTGCAACGTTGGACCCGATAACTGCATTTTGTATTAATATTATTTATATAAATGGTTTCGTTGGGATATTGGAATTCTCTAGTGGCACTGAACTGAAGATCACGTAATATAGTGACTTAATTAACTCCCAAGTTAACTACAAAACTGACTCCTTAGATTCAAGCAAATTTAGAGACTGAAACAATCATTACATTACGTTACCTGTATCTGGTTCTCTTGTTTTCCGCCGATATTCCAACTTGAGAATTACAAAGGGGATAAACAGAAACAGAATACGATATTTGCGAGTTTACCAAACTTGACATCAAACTCGTCTATAAAATCATTACTACAAATGATGTATAAATAAAAAAATTAACGCTTTTACGATGTATTAATACGTTTATGAGCTATTAAACTGTCACGGCCATGTATAAATCAATTATTAACAAGTTTGGATTATCCGGAGAAATTTAATAAACTACAGATTTATGCCATCGCTCAACTACAAACGACCTTCACATACTAAGCTCTAGTATTTAATATTCCGGCTAGATGCATGTTTAAAAATAATTTGAATATACAGTTAACTAATGATGCTGCGTCCTTCTTAATCATGCTTTAGTGTAAATACAATATAAATTATTGAGCAAAATGAACATTTTAATAAATATTAATAATAATAAAGCCAAGAACCCAGATATTCACCAGCGTGATTAAATTTAATTATGAAAACAATTTATATTAACATTGCCGACTTCGGTGCTAGCGCATCGATTTGAGAGAATAGTTTTGGTACTATAGGTTCGCATGGATACACACATGATTGTGACTAATTAGTGTCATGTTCAAGTACAAACAAAATAATTGTCTTCAAATATGCAACCGTTAAACAAAATATAGGGGGAAAACTATTGTTGGGTAAAACTTTTAATTGGTAAAAAATACAAATCAAATCAATAACCAACCTGTTGGTTTTTAGATTGATTTTATGCCTAAAAGTTTGATTTTAATTGAGTTGCATAACACCTCACTCTATAGGTTAGGTTAGGTTAGGTTAGGTTAGGTTAGGTTAGGTTAAGTTAGGTTAGGTTTAAATCATTTACACAATTGTGCATTTTTTTAATTTTTATGATAATGAAGTGCATTACTACTGATTTGCAAGAAAATTCAATGAAGCTAGGGTTGCCAACAGTGTCATTTTGACCCGAAGTCTTCGGGTTTGACGATCATTCTTCGGGCTTCGGGTTTGACGTCCATTCCGGGTTTTCATTTTCAATCCATTTATTACTTAAGGTAATGCCGCAATACAAATTATAGAAAAAAATATAAAAGAAAATATTAACTGTAGCTGTGCGTATTCAAATTAACGCATATTACATATTGATATTACACCTGCATAATATATAATATTACCCGCGTCTTCGGGTCAGCATCAGCAGTTGGTAACCCTAAATGAAGCGTTTTCAAATTATGATTTATTTTACTACCTAGTTTCTGGATTCAGTTAGCTTATGTCAATTAGTTTGAGGTTTTATAAAATTGAGTGTGTTGATTTTAATTATTTTTACACAATTGGTACTTATGCTATTGAAGTACTAATTTGCAAGAAAATCCAATGAACCGTTTCAAAGTTATGCTGTTTTAAGTTATCACCTTGTTTCTGGATCCAGTTAACTCATGTCAAATAGTTTGAGGTTCTATAAAATTGAGCTTGTTGATTTTAATTAATTTTACACAATTGGTACTTATGATAATGAAGTACATTGCTACTTATTTGTAAGAAAATCCAATGAACCGTTTCTAAGTTATGATGTTTTAAGTTATCATTTAGTTTCTGGATCCACTTAGCTTATATCAAATAATTTGAGGTTCTCTTAAATTGAGCGTGTTGATTTTAATTAATTTTACACAATTAGTACCCTTGATAATGCAGTACATTGCAACTAATTTGCAAAAAAATCCAATAAACCGTTTTCAAGTTATGATGTTTTAAGTTATCACCTAGTTTCTGGATCCAGTTAGCTCATGTCAAATAGATTGAGGTTCTATAAAAGTGAGCGTGTTGATTTTAATTAATTTTACACAATTGATACTCATGGCAATGAAGTACATTGCTATTAATTTGCAAGATAATCCAATGAACCGTTTCCAAGTTATGATGTTTTAAGTTACCACCTAGTTTCTGGATCCAGTTAGCTCATGTCAAATAATTTAAGTTTCTATAAAAGTGAGCGTGTTGATTTTAAATAATTTTACACAATTGGTACCTATGATAATGAAGTACATTGCTACTAATTTGTAAAAAAATTCAATGAGCCGTTTCCAAGTTATGATGTTTTAAGTTATCACCCAGTTTCTGAATCCAGTTAGCTCATGTCAAATAGTTAGAGGTTATATAAAAGTGAGCGTGTTGACTTTTAATTAATTTCACACAATTAGTACCTATGGCAATAAAGTACATTGCTACCAATTTGCAAGAGAATCCAATGAACCGTTTCTAAGTTATGATGTTTTAAGTTATCACCTAGTTTTTGGATCCAGTTAGCTCATGTCAATTAGTTGAGGTTCTATAAAAGTGAGCGTGTTGATTTTAATAAATTTTACACATTTAGTACCCATGATAATGAAGTACATTGCTACTAATTTGCAAAAAAATCCAATGAACCGTTTCCAAGTTATGATGTTTTAAGTTATCACCTAGTTTCTGGATCCAGTTAGCTCATGTCAAATAGTTTGAGGTTTTATAAAAGTCAGCATGTTGATTTTAATTAATTTTTCAAAGTTGGTACCTATGATAATAAAGTACATTGCTACCAATTTGCAAGAAAATCCAATGAACCGTTTCCAAGTTATGATGATTTAAGTTATCATCTAGTTTCTGGACCCAGTTAGCTCATGTCAAATATTTTGAGGTTCTATAAAATTGAGCGTGTTGATTTTAATTAATTTTACACAATTGGTACCTATGATAATAAAGTACGTTGCTACTAATTTAAAAGAAAATCCAATGAACCGTTTCCAAGTTATGATGTTTTAAGATATCACTTACTTTCTGGATCCAGTTAGCTCATGTCAAATAATTTGAGATTTTATAAAATTGAGCGTGTTGATTTTAATTAATTTTACATAATTAGTACCCATGATTATGAAGTACATTGCTACTTATTTGCAAGAAAATCCAATCAACTGTTTTCAAGTTATGATGTTTTAAGTTATCACCTAGTTTTTGGATCCAGTTAGCTCATGTCAAGTAGTTTGAGGTTTCATAAAAGTGAACGTGTAGATTTAAATTAATTTTACACAATTGGTACCCATAATAATGAAGTACATTGCTACTAATTTGCCAGAAAATCCAATGAACCGCTTCCAAGTTATGATGTTTTAAGTTATGACTTAGTTTCTGTATCCAGTTAGCTCAAATCAAATAATTTGAGGTTCTATAAAATTGAGCGTGTTGATTTTAATTAATTTTACACAATTTGTATATATGATAATGAAGTACATCTCTACTAATTTGCAAGACAATCCAATAAACCGTTTTCAAGTTATGATGTTTTAAGTTATCATTTAGTTTCTGGATCCAGTTAGCTCATGTCAAATAGTTTGAGGTTCTATAAATTTGAGCGTGTTGATTTTAATTAATTTTACACAATTGGTACCTATGATAATGAAGTACATTGCTACTAATTTGCAAGAAAATCCAATGAACCGTTTCCAAGTTATGATGTTTTAAGTTCCCACCTAGTTTCTGGATCCAGTTAGCTCATGTCAAATAATTTGAGATTCTATAAAATTGAGCGTGTTGATTTTAATTAATTTTACATAATTAGTACCCATGATTATGAAGTACATTGCTACTTATTTGCAAGAAAATCCAATAAACTGTTTTCAAGTTATGATGTTTTAAGTTATCACCTAGTTTTTGGATCCAGTTAGCTCATGTCAAGTAGTTTGAGGTTTCATAAAAGTGAACGTGTTGATTTTAATTAATTTCACACAATTGGTACCCATAATAATGAAGTACATTGCTACTAATTTGCAAGAAAATCCAATGAACCGTTTCCAAGTTATGATGTTTTAAGTTATCACATAGTTTCTGGATCTAGTTAGCTCATGTCAAATAGTTTAAGGTTCTATAAAATTGAGCGTGTTGATTTTAATTAATTTTACACAATTGGTATCCATAATAATGAAGTACATTGCTACTAATTTGCAAGAAAATCCAATGAACCGTTTCCAAGTTATGATGTTTTAAGTTATCACCTAGTTTCTGGACCCAGTTAGCACATGTCAAATAGTTTAAGGTTCTATAAAATTGAGCCTGTTGATTTTAATTATTTTTACACAATTGGTACCTATGATAATGAAGTACATTGTTACTAATTTGCAAGAAAATCCAATGAACCGTTTCCAAGTTATGATGTTTTAAGTTATCACTTAGTTTCTGGATCCAGTTAGCTCATGTCAAATAGTTTGAGGTTCTATAAAAGTGAGCCTGTTGATTTTAATTAATTTTACACAATTGGTACCCATGATAATAAAGTACATTGCTACTAATTAGCAAGAAATTCTAATAAACTGTTTTCAAGTTATGATGCTTTAAGTTATCACCTAGTTTCTGGACCCAGTTAGCTCATGTCAAATAGTTTGAGGTTCTATAAAAGTGAGCCTGTTGATTTTAATTAATTTTACACAATTGGTACCTATGATAATAAAGTACGTTGCTACTAACTTGGAAGAAAATTTAATGAATCGTTTCCAAATTATGAGGGTTTAAGTTATTATCTAGTTTCTGGATCCAGTTAGCTCATGTCAAATAGTTGAGGTTCTATAAAAGTGAGCATGTTGATTTTAATTAATTTTACACAATTGGTACCCATGATAATGAAGTACAATGCTACCAATTTGCAAGACAATTCAATGAACCGTTTTCAAGTTATGATGTTTTAAGTTATCACCTAGTTTCTGGATCCAGTTAGCTCATGTTAAATAGTTTAAGGTTTTATAAAAGTGAACGAGTTGATTTTAAATAATTTTACACAATTAGTACCCATGATAATGAAGTACATTGCTACTAATTTGCAAAAAAATCCAATGAACCGTTTCCAAGTTATGATGTTTTAAGTTATCACAAAATTTCTGGATCCAGTTAGCTTATGTCAAATAGTTTGAGGTTCTATGAAAGTGAGCGTGTTGATTTTAATTAATTTTACACAATTGGTACCCATGGTAATGAAGTAAATTGCTACTTATTTGCAAGAAAATCTAATGAACCGTTTCCAAGTTCTGATGTTTTAAGTTATCACCTAGTTTCTGGATCCAGTTGGCTCATGTCAAATAGTTTGAGGTTCTATAAAAGTGAGCGTGTTGATTTTAATTAATTTTCACACAGTTTGTACCTATAATAATGAAGTACGTTTGTACTAATTTGGTAGAAAATTTAATGAACCGTTTCTAAGTTATCATGTTTTAAGTTATCACCTAGTTTCTGGATCCAGTTAGCTCAAATCAAATAGTTTGAGGTTCTATAAAGTTGAGCGTGTTGATTTGAATTAATTTTATACAATTGGTACCCATAATAATGAAGTACATTGCTACTAATTTAAAGAAAAATCCAATGAACCGTTTTCAAGTTATGATGTTTTAAGTTATCACTTACTTTCTGGATTCAGTTAGCTCATGTCAAATAGTTTGAGGTAATATAAAGTGAGCGTATTGATTTTAATTAAATTAACACAATTGGTACCTATGATAATGAAGTACATTGCTACTAATTTGCAAGAAAATCCAATGAACCGCTTCCAAGTTATGATGTTTTGAGTTATGACTTAGTTTCTGTATCCAGTTTGCTCAAATCAAATAGTTTGAGGTTTTATAAAATTGAGCGTGTTGATTTTAATTAATTTTATACAATTGGTACCCATAATAATGAAGTACATTGCTACTAATTTGCAAAAAAATCCAATGAACCGTTTCCAAGTTATGAGGTTTTAAGTTATCACTTATTTTCTGGACCCAGTTAGCTCATGTCAAATAGTTTGAGGTTCTATAAATTTGAGCGTGTTGGTTTTAATTAATTTTACACAATTAGTACCAATGATAATGACTTACATTGCTACTAATTTGCAAGAAAATCCAATGAACCGCTTCCAAGTTATGATGTTTTAAGTTATGACTTAGTTTCTGTATCCAGTTAGCTCAAGTCAAATAGTTTGAGGTTCTATAAAAGTGAGCCTGTTGATTTTAATTAATTTTACACAATTGGTACCCATGATAATAAAGTACATTGCTACTAATTAGCAAGAAAATCTAATAAACTGTTTTCAAGTTATGATGCTTTAAGTTATCACCTAGTTTCTGGACCCAGTTAGCTCATGTCAAATAGTTTGAGGTTCTATAAAATTGAGCTTGTTGATTTTAATTAATTTTACACAATTGGTACCTATGATAATGAAGTACATTGCTACTAATTTGCAAGAAAATCTAATGAAGCGTTTTCAAGTTACGATGTTTTAAGTTATCACCTAGTTTCTGGATCCAGTTAGCTCATGTCAAGTAGTTTGAGGTTCTATAAATTTGAGCGTGTTGATTTTAATTTATTTTACACAATTGGTACCCATGATTATGAAGTACATTGCTACCAATTTGCAAAAAAATCCAATGAACCGTTTCCAAGTTATGATGTTTTAAGTTATCACATAGTTTCTGGATCCAGTTAGCTCATGTCAAATAGTTTGAGGTTCTATAAAAGTGAACGTGTTGATTTTAATTAATTTTACACAATTGGTACTTATGATAATGAAGTACATTACTACTATTTTGCAAGAAAATCCAATGAACCGTTTGGAGAGCTTAAGCTGCACGAACTATTAACATTTTTATTAGTTTGCGATTATGTTATTATTTCTAAACAAGATTATTGTTCATCATTTATTCTTAAGCTTTATTAACTAATTTATCATTTAATATATTTTATTTCATTGTTTTTTGTAGGAATTAACGTTGATGTATTTCCATAATATCTGGATATTAGTGTGTACATATGTTAATACCCTCTGTATGTTATGTATTGTTAATAGCGTTGTAGTTAGAATCACACACACCCAACCCAATTACTGTTATATTTTAATTAACTATAGCATTATTATTGTAGTAAATTATATAGTGGTTTAGAGTTAAATTTATTAAATCTGAATTATGTTTTAGGAAGAATATATAATTTTCCGGTAATATCATTATGTCAAGATTATTTAAATTAATAGTGGCAGACAAAAGAAGTAACTTTATTGCTACTAAAATATGCGAGTATAATTTTAATGAACCCAGCTCTTATTATAAAAAAAATCTTTACACTGAAAATTTTATAATATATATATATAAGACACATTCCTATTCAGCCATTTTTCATCAACGCTTTTATTACATTTACAAGATGGAAATAGTATAATTTCCTGCATGAACTTCACCTTTATTAAACAGAATTACAAATTGTGTACTGATATTAAAAATGTAACGGAAAGTAGAATTTTATCTGGTTACGTAGTTTTTATCAGTAAATTGAGTCACATAGCAAAAGAAAAACCATTTAAGATAAAAGAAGAGATTATTGAAAAATAACTGGCTTTTCACAGGCGCATCCGATCTTGCATAATCTGAAATGTTATGTCGAAATCTCAATACTGTCCAAATAGCGGCCTTTATCAGGAATGAAAAAAAAAGAACAGCTGTTTCCCCCTTTTTCACAAGCACTTTATTTGTCCCGGAATGGTTGTTATCTCTTGATATTATTTATGCATGCTAAAATAGTTATAAACAAGTATTTTCACGAACATTCCATGCATATATTATATAAGAATCTGGTGAGAGCTTAATATCTATAATAATCTCTTCCTCGCTAGGGGTAATTTATAAAGTGTAGTTGCCAGTAATAGTTGTAATCCATGCACACTGCTTTCGAACATACCCTACTCTGTAAGTGATTACCAATGCGATCCCAACTTTGAGGACTCCCTAGACTCTAACACACTCGTGTAAACAAGGACACGTTTCTTACAATAACAATATCCTTGAAGTTCTACAAGTCGATAAGAATCGGCTTACAAAGTGAGAGAGAACCAATAGTATAAAATTGTAATTTCCTAGTTATTTATATAGAACGCAAACAGGTTTGCATACTTTGAAGGTGAATTTATACCGTAGAAACGATCCAATATATAAACTAATATTGTAGAATAAGTAGAGTAAATTTGTGTACTAAACAAATGATAATAAATATTCCTTATTCATATACAATGTTGCGTCTTTTTGCATCGATTAATATTAAACAAATGTAATTTTTTTATTGAATACACTATTTAAACTTTTGCTTTGGTAATATGTCTTTCGAAAATACATTTTTGTTGTAGCAACAAACGTAACACTATCATTCACTATAAGAAAGTTTAGGTTGGAAAGAGACTTTGATGCTAAAAAAGAATACGATTAAGAATAAACACAAGTCATATGTAACGTGTATAAAATTTAAAGAATAAGAATATAATATTTGACGTAGCCCGATTTTTTTTTTCTTTATTTTTTTAATTTTTTTTTTCTTTTTTTTCTACTTTTTTTTTATTTTTTTTAAATTTTTTTATGGAAAGAGGGGAAAATCTTCCAAAGACCTTGTGCCGGATTTATCTGGAACGCTTTATCATGTACAACTATGTTCATTACTTCATCGTATAGACTCCATTATCAGACCTATGCCTGCCTGGCTTTGGCTTGACTGTTCCTTTCATCCTGCTTTCTTCTTGATGATTTTCGTAACTTGATTTTCTATCATCCTCCATCTATCCTCGCCTTCGAGCATATACTTTGTCATATTTTTGGCTGTCAATGCTAAGCATCCAGTCCTTTGTCTTGTGCCCTCCCACCTATCGCATTAGAACATGGTGTGTTTGGGTGTATCCACTTTGTCACAGTATACGCATTAATCACTATCCACTATGTTTATCTTTTTCAAGTAGGCTTGAAAGCAGCCGTGACCTGTCAAGATCTGGGTGAGGTGGTATCTAACTTCTTCGTGTTTCATCGTAACCTATCAAATGACTTTTGGGATTAGCTTCTTTGTCCATCTTTCCGTGTCACCTTCCACGTTCCATTCAGCTTTTCACTTTAACAGAGTTTTAGCTTTGGTTACCGTCTTTTACGCATTCTGGTTTGTATCCTTTCTAACATTTTTTTTGTCCTGCGATCTGTGTACAGATGTTCCACATGGGTGCTCCGTATAGTTTGATGAAGTTGGCCACCATGCTAATAGCCAGTCTTTTGCTTGCTCTGGTTCCTTCAATATTGGGCATCAGTTGCGCAAATGCTGTTACCGCTTTTCCAGCTTTTCAGGTAGTTTCTGCAATGTGGGCTCCCATGTGTAGATTCCTGTCAAGAAGGACTCCAAGGTATTTGGGACTAGTTTTGATGGTAACGATGACATCCCCTACACTTACGGACACAGAACCTGTACAACCGCTTCAGTTTTGTACGGGGCCAATTTCAATTCTTTTCTTGTCAATCACATTTCTACGCGGTTTGCGGCGTACTAAACTATAATTTCATATCGGGCGCGTTGATTTTTGTTTACAACTTGGACAAGCCTGGTTTTTTAGCACAATCGTAGTTATCTTCTTATATCGTACAAAATATAAAGCTGCCTAGCAGAAACGTCGACTGTAACGCGCCATAAGAAATAAACTTTAAAGCCAAAAAAGAAGAGGGTGAGTAGACCTTAATGCTGTGGGGTGATTAGTGGGGAATTCACTTTTCTTATGAGGCGATCTGGTTGATCGGTCTTCTGATGAAGTGTGGTTCCTTTTCAGGTTCCGCCAGCTTGGCCAGAATGCTTAGGTTGTTACGATTTTTTTGTTTTTCACCAACTATTTAACGCAAATGTCTTCAGACTGTTGAGGTGGGTGTTTGCAGCTGTCCCACAGATTGGAGATCCAAACGTAATTTGAGGCTTGATGATGCTTGTGTAGTTTCTAAGCGTGTTTTGAATTGACAACTTGTTGTTCCGGCGTAGCATCAGGACTAGAAGATTTTTTGCTATCTTGACTTTGTCTAGAGTGATCTGGACCTTTAGCTTGTACGTCAGTCTTTTGTCGAAGGTAATGCCCAGATATTTTGCAGATTTTGATTTTAGATTTGGAATTCATTAAGATGTACTTTCTTTTGAGGTGGTTTGCGTTACTTGATGAAGAGGACAGACTCTTCACCTTGACTTTGACTTGCCAGTCGTTGAGTCACACTTGCAGATTGCTGGTAGCTTTTTGGAATCCGATGGTCACCACCTTCGGTGATCTAAAGCTATACATCATTGCCGTACTGTTGGCCTATTTGGTAATTTTTGTCTTGTGCTTTCAGCCCAAGGACATGTCGGCGACAAAAAGGTTAAACCGCATAGGCGATAAAAGAGAACCTTGAGCTACTTTAGCTTTGATCCGCCGAGTGGTGAAGATATGGTTTTGGAGTTTAACTGATAGTTTTCTGCGTTTTAGGTATGAAGTTAGCAGCTTTAGTAGACGTAGTGGAAACTTTTGTCTATGCAGTTTAAGTAGCAAACTTTTTAGAACCTTATCGAGCTGACAAAAGACAGAGTATTTACGCCGGAACTCGTGTTGGTGGTCGGGTAGAAGAGAGTTAGCCTCAGCGTGCTTTTGGATGATGTCCAGAATTATTTTTCTATGACCTTGCTCAAGGTGTATAAGAGACTGATTGGCCGATAGCGAGTCTTTACAAATTGTTGGAAATTGCCCTGTTTGTAGTATAGCATTAGCAATATTGGTCAGTCATTGTTGCTTTTTGTGAAGTTTTTAGTGCTTTGTTTGGGATACCGTCAGGTCCTAGCGCGGATCTTGATTTAAGGTTAAAAATGATTTTTCTTATGCGGTACGGTCGAACGCTGTTCAGCGGCAAATTTTTGTCATTGGTCTCATTTTTTATGCGTTCCAGATCAGTGTCCCTGTCAAAAACCTCTTCTCTCCCCGAACATTGAGTTTTAGGCTGTCGGCAAATGCTTTGGCTTTTCCTTCGATGGAATATTAGAGCTCATTCTTACCATGAATGACTGGTATTGGGACTTTTTAGATATTAGATTTACATCTTCTGTGGTTGATTCCAATGTTTTTTGCCAGCACTAATTTTGGTGAAGCCTTATAGTGGACCTAACTTTCCTGTTGAGTTTGTTGAGGATTTTACAATCTAATGGGTTGCGATGCCTTTGCCATTGATGTCTGAAGGCATTTGTTCATTGAATCAATGCTTATTGATTGCGTGATAGTTTGAGTGGATTATCAGCCCGAACTTGAAAGGTTTTAGAATTTTTTTCTCTGGCTTTGTAATTTAATTTTGTAAACTGTAGAACGGCTTTTTCTAGTTCCGCAACAGTCTAGACTGAATATAGCTTACTATGCTTTTTTCCAGGTATCTTGAGAAGAAGGCCTAATTCGTTTGAATAAGGAACGTGAAGGTATTTGGGATTTTCAACGAGTGCCAGAGGCGGTGGTTTGACTCACAAGCATGACATCAATTTCTTGGTCAAAGAATAATTCTTCCACTTTGCTCATTTTCTCTGGAATGCTGTTGGCGTTCTAGAAGCAGACTATCCATTGTTGGTTTGAATGGACAGGAGTTTGCTAAGCATTTTCAATTGAAAATCAGACCTGCGGGGTCCGGAGGAGGTTTGAGTCTGGGTTGTTGCTGCTTTTGGCGCCGACCTGGTGGCCTTTTTGTTTTTATTCATTGAGGCCAACATTCTTTCGTAGACTTTGCATCCCAGGTAATTGGCTGGATGGGGCCTGAGCGGAGAGCACACTTTGGTGTGGTGTCATTTGGGCAAGCTCTTGACTGGTGAAGTCCCGAGCTAATCCTACATACAAAGGATGCTTTGAAGCATTTTTTGGCTGCGTGTCCATGGCACTGGCACCTCTGACATTGAAGATTATTGCCGCCTTTTTTTTGGCTTCACTAAGATTGTAAGATGTAGAAGTTGCTTCAGACTTTTGATCTCAAAACTTTTAGCCAACTTTGGAAGTTGGACTGATACTAATGGAAAACAAACAAATGTTGGACGGCGCAAATCCAAGATCTACGAGCGCTTGGCTTTTCGGGGTGGAGCAGGTGTGGAAGTCAGCCCCGTCTATTTTTAGAAATGCTGATCGGAGATTGACTATTTTCTGACTTTGCTAGATTTTATCAAAAGTACACGGACCGCCATCAAAACGCCATTTTTAACCAGTAAACTTTTAAATAATTGAGGCGCTGTGTATAACAAAATGGGATTTGTTTGTCAATTTTGCATGTTTAGTACATTATTTTATTTTTATTGTTTCTTTATTTTGTGGTAAAGACCTAAGTATAGTAATCTGCGTCATTTAATAAATCTACATAGCAAAAAAAACCTATTACAAAAAGCATAAATGTTTTTGATGTGGTACAATTAAAAAAATATAAAAATTTAGTATTTCATTTTTATGTTTAATAAAATAAAATATTTTCATGAAATATAAATGTTTTATAGACCACAAATAGAACAGTTTTTTTAAATATTAAAAAAATGATATAACAACCCCTCTAGAGATATGCAAACCAATATCGATTAATTTAAAATTATAAAATGATTGATTAACAAGTCAACCCTATAAGTTAGTATAGCCCTGAATGGAAATCAGAGATAGTGTACAACAGATTTACGATGGATACGAATCATTCATTACATGAAACCCAATAGATACTTCGCGGTTAGAAACCATCCATTAAATTTACTTGAAAAACTTATCGGGTGTAAAATAAAATCCCTACACTGTCCCACTTATTCAATTAAAGTAAATAGGACAAAAGAATACCCGCCAGCAATCTATCTTGTAAAAAAAAGTAGCAACTTCAAAACTTTCATTTAAATGCGGAGGGTGCAGCTCGAAACAATTATAAACTGTTCTAATAACCGAGCTGCAGCATTAAGGTGGCAATAATTCATTTCACTGGTAATTCTCGAATCTCTAAATCACTCCCTCCCGAATGAAATTATAAAAAGAGAATATTTGCAGGGTTTGGGCTTTTCTTCTGTATAAAATATAAATCAGTTGCATTAGAAATATTTGGCACGTATAAAATTGAACCATTTTACAACTTGTTTTGAATAAAAGTCATTTTATTTTGCTTTTCAAAAGTTTAGTCACGATCTATAAATTAACAGGCAATTAAAAGTTTCCAGGATCGAATCGTGGCCGTAACTAAACTTTTATAATAAAAATAATAAGAGTAAGTTTTCTCTTTTTGACTTGAAAAAATTGCAGATCATATTTACTCATCTTAAAATAGATTCGTCACAAGTAAAATTGGAATCATTTTAAAGTTAAGACAGATTTTAGTATTATAATAGAATCAATCACTTTGAGAATAGTTTTAATCTATTTTAATTTTCAATAAGCACAGGTGAAAAACTTTTTTGGTATGCAATGAACAAAAATTATTAGAAAAGAATGTCACGTATCTTGGAAACGAAGACCGAAGCGCAGCTTGATGAGGAAATCGTGATAACTCGTATCTGGGTGGCAGATGAATACCGACATGAATAGAATATCTGCACGGGTCCTTGCGAAAAAAATAAAGGGTCATATAATATCCCACAGAAAAAAGGAAAAACCTCGAAAAACAAACAGTATCGATTTCCGGTGCCGTTTCCGTACGGATCATTAAATTGCCGGAATATAAAACAATAACTTCATTTAATTTATATTTCAATCAATAGCCATTACAGTTTGTTCGTGGGAAATAAATGTAAGGTGAAATGGTTTATTACTATGATCTTCTGAAGTGGAGTTTAATGATCAGTTTGGGATGTCAAGCATTTAACAACCAATTTCAACATTTAGGATTACATTTAGTAACGAGGATCTGCTTTATTATTTCTAATTAATGCATTCATTAACTGATTTTTAATGTTTATATTATAAAATTTTAATAGAAATTGTAACAGTTACAAAAATAATTAATTAAATTAATTTAAAATTGTTATTATTTTTTACTAAAGTTTCGTGGTTGAAAAAAAAACTTTATAGTACTCTGATAGTTGACATCCAGCCTCTGCAAAGCGGCAAGGCCTTCAAGTTTACGACCCAAACCTGTTTTCAATATTTTGCGGCGGAGCCAAAAAAATTTTGCTACGCCACTGCTTGGGATACACTGTAAAATATGCCAAAAACGATGCTGAGCATTGAACAGGCGCTTGCATACAGCCAGACAACGCATGTAATAGCAACGACAACGCAATTAAATCATAGCAAGAAGTTACTGTTCTTCTGTTTTACGAAGTTTTCTTGTTAGGACAGTGGCGGAGTTAAGATTTAGGGGCCCCACCGCAAAATATTGAAAAGGGCCTACTCAGAAACAATTTTATTTTGTAAGTTCTGAGGGGGGGGGCAGGTTTAGAAATAATTGTTGTGGGCTCTCTATGCTTGTGGATCCTTTCGCATAACAGGCCCTAGCTTACAGGTAGCTCTTCTCCTTTGTTTAAGGAACATCCTTTATTTCAAAAATATCAACAGAACAACCAAAATTTTGCACTTCTACACCAAACCTTTGCAAAAACCTGTCAGACAAAGTTTTTTCTGTTACTGTTTTTGAAGATGTGGTTGGTACTACTTGGGCAATGTGGGTGGCTTGGGTGGTTGTAATTAAAATCACGTGGTTGAAAAAAAAAACTTTATAGTACTCAGATAGTTGACATCTAATAGCGTAGCCTCTGCAAAACGACAAGGCTTTCAAGTTTACGACCCAAAACTGTTTTCAATATTTTGTGTTTGAGTTAAGATTTTGGGGCCCCACTGCAAAATATTGAAAAGGGCCTACTCAGAGACGATTTATTTAATCTTTATTTTGTAAGTTCTGAGGGGGGGGGGGGCAGATTTTGAAATAATTGTTGTGGGCCCTCTATGCTTGTGGATCCTTTCGCATAACAGGCCCTAGCTTACAGGTGGCTCCCCTCCTTTGTTTGAGGAACATCCTTTACTGCAGGACTATTTCTACATCTGAACGATCCACCGCATTTCAAAAATATCAACAGAATAATCAAATTTTTGCACATCTACACCAAACCTTTGCAAAAATCTGTCAGACAAAGTTTTTTCTGTTACGGTTTTTGAAGATGTGGTTGGTCCAAAAATTCACATCCAGACCAAAGCATTTAGTTTTTTTGTACCACTTGGGCAATGTGAGTGGCTTGGGTGGTTGTAATTAAAATCGCGTGGTTGAAAAAAAACTTTATAGTACTCGTTGACATCCAGTAGCGTAGCCTCTGCAAAGCGACAAAGCCTTCAAGTTTACGACCCAAAACTGTTTTTAATATTTTGCGGCGGGGCCAAAAAAATTTAGCTACGCCACTGCTTGAGATATGTAAAATATGCCAAAAACGATGCAAAGCATTGAACAGGCGCTTGCATAGAGCCAGACAGCGCCTAATCATATAATAGCAACGACGACGCAACGCAATTAAATCATAGCAAGAAGTTACTGTTATTCTATTTTACCAAATTTTCTTGTTTGGACAGTGGCGGAGTTAAGATTTTGGGGCCCCACCTCAAAATATTGAAAAGGGCCTACTCAGAGACGATTTATTTAATCTTTGTTTTGTAAGTTCTGAGGGGGGGGGGGCAGGTTTTAGAATAATTGTTGTGGGCCCTCTATGCTTGTGGATCCTTTCGCATTTCAGGCTCTAGCTTACAGGTAACTCCCCTCTTTTGTTTGAGGAACATCTTTTACTGCAGGACTATTTCTACGCCAGGACAATCCACCGCATTTCAAAAATATCAACAGAACAACCAAAATTTTGCACATCTACACCTTTGCAAAAACCTGTCAGACAAAGTTTTTTCTGTTACGGTTTTTGAAGATGTGGTTGGTCCAAAAATTCACATGTCTAGAAGTTTTAACACTTTGTACGCTGTTGCCGGAATGCACAGTGGCCACCGTGATAGTTGGTTTACTGTTTTTTTAGAAATGTTTGCAAATTAGTTGTATGGTAGCTTGCTAAAATCCTTTGTTAGTGTTGGCTTTTTTATCCAGTACGTTTTGCGGGAATTTTGTTGACGTCAGCAGTAGTGACCTTGATGACAAAGTCGAGTGCACGTGAGTGTAGCTGGGCTCAGCTGCAGATGTTTCTGGTTAGTTATTGTTAACGTTTTCTTGCGTATTTGGTTTGAGAAGAGAAGGTTTACTTTTGGTTTATTTTTTTTATTGGGTTCTTGGACGTTGCTCTCTAGGCGGTTTTTGTCCAAGTTAGCCGCATGTGGTGTTGATTGCGGTTAAAGCCAGACCGAAGCATTTAGTTTTTTGTACCATTTGGGCAATGTGAGTGGCTTGGGTGGTTGTGATTGGCTAAGTGAACTCATTTTTGCTTTTTGGTAACTACTTGATGAATTTTTGGACATCTTTGGTTCTATGGTGGTCTTGTTCATCTTGTTCACTAGTTGTTTTGTAGCTTCTTCTAACAGGTAATTTAGTAGTCATGTCGACTAACTAAAGATGACATTTGGGATAAGGAAAAACCATGCTGATGTAATCTATATACTTTTAATATAATTTGTTTGCTCCTTCTCTTTGCATTCAAGTTTTTGAGCAGCCTGCTAGAATGAGGAAAGGTCTACGAACCTAGGTTGGCTTTGTGACGATTATTGCAAAACGTGGGGCTTAAATATAAAGTCAAAAAACAAAACAAAAACGTTAACATTAATATTTTGCTAAGAGGCCAAAAAACCTTAAAAGCGCCACTGACGACTGAATAAACCAACAGTTGGGTTCACTTTATAACATGATTACCTGCCGGTGTTTTGAACTGGAGTACCCACTTACCTGTCCAAATGTTGGTGATGCAGAAATTGAAGTTTCTTCTCTGTGCTGACGTTGGAAGTTTCTATGTCAGAGGAGGCGATGGAAATACAAAATTTTGATTAACCAAAAGTTGGGTAAGCGGGTGGGACTTTTCATATCATGATTACTTGCCAAAGTTTTGAATTGGAGTGCCCACCCACTCGCCCAAATGTTGGTGATTCAGAAATTAGAGTTTTTTTTTTTCTGCTAGCTTTGAAAGTCTCCATATCAGAAGAGGTAATGAAGATACAAAATTTTGAATAACAGTTGGGTAGGTGGGTGAGACACTTCATAACATAATTATCTGCTGGTATTTTGAATTGGAGTGCTCACCCACCCGCCCAATTGTTGATGATCTAGAAATTACAGTTTCTCTGCTAGCGTTGAAAGTCTCTATGTCAGAGAAAGCGATGGAGATACAAATTTCAGGATAAGCAACGGTTGGGTGGGTGGGCGGAAGACTCCATAACATGATTTCCAGCCGGTATTTTGAACTGGAGTGCCCAATCACCCGCCCAAGTGTTGGTGATCCAGAAATTAAAGTTTCTCCTCTTTGCTAGCGTTAAAAGATTCTATGTCAGAGAAGGCAATGTAGAAACAAATTTCTGGATAACCAATAGTTGGGTGGGTGGGCGGGACACTTCATAACATAATTACCTGCCGGTATTTTGAACTGAACTGAAACTGGCCAGAAAATAGTTGGTTGAAGTCAATTTGGCAATGTCCGTATTGGATTGCAAACACTTTTATTCCGCAACAAATCTAAATAATATTGTTCAAACGAGTTATGCAATGGCTTCAAAGATGAGATGAGGTTAAGATCCAGATATAAAATATTGGAAACCATGCTGAGGAATTTTGCGACCATACATTTACTAGAAAATTAAGTTTTCTACGGACGTACTGAATTCTGAACTGGTATCTTTGGGGAGACAGTACTTATTTAACGGCAAGTTTTTAAAAACATCAACGTACGGGTGTGACTTTAAGTGCAGTAACCGCCGACAAATTTTGGGCAAAAGCTTTATCAAAATTGGAAATGCCAAAGAATGTGTGTAGCTGCTTCACGGAGGACAGATTAAGGAATTTGACGGAGAACGGAGTTTTTACAGCACTGATTGTTTTTAAATTTGGTGTTAGGCTTTGAGGCATAAGCACTTACTTAGCCAAGAAAGTTTGGAACAAAAAAAAAAGTTTAAAACCTTCTTCTTGCAACAGAGTGTAGACAAAATTGATATGATTCAGTAGCATGTAATTAGTAGTAGGTTGCCTACAAAATTTTAAAAGGTAGTTATGGTAGTTTTAAGACTAAAAGGCAGAATCTTGAATTGGTAAACTCAAGTTACCCAATAAGATGATATAGCAACGGCATTTAATATTTTCGCATGAAGGCAAAGAGGGCTTTGTTTACCAGTGGTCATAAGAGGACTTGCAAACGATGTATCTGACTACTCATCTTTTTCTAGAATTTTATATTTGCAGTTTTGGCACAACTTATTTATATGCTCTTGGGATTTGGCATTGTTGTACTGCAAAGGTTATCCACTAGATAAATTTTGTGCTCATAAAACACAGCAAATCTTGGATTATTGGAAAAAAGTTTGCAAAATCATTAAGAAACAGTTTTGTCTGCTTTGGTAACTAAAAGTTTTGTAAAAAGACTTTGGAAGCCCCCTCAGGTATTAAATAGTTCATTTTTGTGCTATGGCGGAATAGTACTTAATAAAGGACATAAATTCACATTTCCGCCATCTTGGATTTTTGTGAGAGACACGCTGAGAGACGCTGAACTGCTTATTAACCACGTTAAACCGCTTATGAACCACGTTAAGCCACTTAATATTTTTTAAGCAGTTCAACGTGATTCATAAAATGTCATACGTTTCTTACAAAAATCTAAGATGGCGGAAATGTGAATTTAGACCTTTTGGATGAAGGTAATATAAAACATCCGTTGAAATATATGTGTATATATAATATTAATTAAATATATATTCATTCAGTAACTCTAGCTTCATTAAAATTAAATTACTTTGAAAGTAGCATAGTATATTCTTGATTATAATGAGTACGAGTAAAAAGCACTTCGTACGTATATTTTGAGCTGATAAAAAATAATTAAAACATAATACCACTGCAACTAATAATATAAAAGAATATAACAATGAAATCAGTATAATTACCAACCACCACCCACGCATTATCTTCATTCCATACTATAAAACAATGAGTAAACCCATAAAAATTAATTCTTCCTCGTGTAGTTTCACTCATTGCAGTTTTTCTTTTATATTTTGCCGAAAACAATAGCATCATAATTTTTATCTTAAATAGGTCTTTGTCCTATTTAATCGACATGCTCTTAGTGTTCAGAAGGAACGCCATTGTATATAATTGTTTGAAATCTGAATGGGATTTATGTTGTGATTTCTAAAATCACTTGAGAGGATGTGATTCCTCGCCACCTTAGGGAGCGCGGTAGACATCATTACTCGTCGCCTATATTGATTAATTACATTTTCTCTCCAAGTTTTAAGTATCCTACTTTATAAACATAGATACAGCGCATTAAAATAATCTGACAGATTATGTATTAAGTTTTAAAAAAATTGATTTATGAATTTTAATTTCTATAACTTTTTTTGTAATCAAAACTTGTTATTTATTTTATCTAGGTCACATATCTCAAGCTCAGTTTTTGTTCGTTTTCCAATCAATTTCCTTCTCGTACTTCATTATTCACGTCATACTATACATAATGGAGCTGCTTTCAATAGCTTATTGTATCCAAAAAATAAACAATAAATGTTAATTTTAGATAGTATGAAGACTATTAATAACAATTTTTTTCAAGTGTAGTTTAAACAACTAATTTTAATATTAGGTGAGAGGTCTTGAATCTTGATTAAAGGGTGGCGTAAAGGATGAATCCTGTTTAAAGGGTGAACCTAGTTCAACTGTAGGATCAATTACGTTGAAAGGTGATAGGATATACAAACACTACAAGTTTGGTTTGGAATATTCAGCAAAATTTAAATATTTATAACTATTAAAATACAAATATGATGACTGAAAGATTATGGTTGATATGCCCTTCCGAAACAATATTCATTAATTACAAACTATATTACTTAACAAAATGATATTAATCTTACGTCAGGCTAAAAACTTATATTGTATTTTATTTATTGTTTATTGCAGTTATTATTTTGATAGTAGTATTTTGCGACATATTTTGAAAATTAGAAACTTCAATAAAAAAAAAATTGGCATTAAAGTAATTTTAGTTTTGGAAAAAAATGTAAATTTTTAAGAGTAATATTACAGTAAGTGGCGTCGGATTGTAAACGTCTTAAAGAACTAAAGACTGAAAGACTCAACGACTTAAATATTTAAAGACTTAAAGACTTTTTAATTCAGTTAAGATCACTACTTTGATATCAAAACCAAAAATGATGAATGAATGAAGGCTTGCAGAAAAGGAGTCTTTTTAGACTGCTTCCTGGTAATAAAGATTTGGAGTGACCCACCTACCTACCCAAGTATTGGTCAACAAGAGCACTTTCTTTTTTCTTTGACTAAAGGTCTTCTAAGACTAACGCAAAGAGGAGATTGGGCTTTCCAGTACAACCTATTTGCTGGCAATTATGATTATGACCCACCTACTGGTTATTAAGAGATTTGGATTTATTATTCCTTTCTCTAATATAGAAACTTCTAATTCTTGCAAACAGAAGAAACTTTAATTTTCTTTTTAACAAACTCTTTGGTTTGACCTTAAGTGACCCAGCCACTCACAGAAGTGTTTGTTATCAAGAGGTTGTATTGCACGTCTTCTTCTTTTGATTAAAGGACTTTTAACACCTGTAGATAAGAGAAACTTGCATCCCACTTTAAATTACTTTTAGGTAATTATGATCTGCAGTGATCCACTTACCCGCCTAAGTGTTGGTGTGTTGGTTTTGGTAGTTTGTCACACCAGTTAAAACTTCTTAAAGGTAATTATGATTTAAAGTGATTTACCCACTTGCCCAATTGTTGGTCTCATCAATAGATTGAATATCACTTCTTCTTTATCAGATAGAAACTTTTAACACGTGCAGAGAAGAGAAACTTCTAATTCTTTGATAACGTACACTCGGGTGGGTGGGTTTTCATTCCAGTTTAAATTATTTACTGGTAATTATGATTAGCAACTTCTTAAAGGTAACCATGACTTAAAATGATTTGCCTACCTGCCCAAGTGCCGGTAATCAAAAAATTGGATATTACCTTCTTCTTCATGGACAAAAAGACTTTTAGGTCATATTCAGTGCATTTTTGGGCAGCATTTTTTTTAAGTTCTTGTTTGACTTTACCTCATAGATTAAAATTTTGTTGAGCATCTAGTTAGCAAGTTGTTGTTTTAAGTTGTTGAATGCCTTTTCCAGACTACAGTCAAGTCGGGGCCGTTTTGTTGTGCATTCTTCTCTGAATTTTCAATGACTATCGAGCTGGTGTTAGGAAAGTCACTTTTTGTACGTTTCTGTATTTGATAATGTTGGTTTGGAGACAATGTTTTTTATTTACACTGCACCGAATGTAGTTGTGACTCTGCAGTAATGACATGGTCCAACATTTTGTAGTAGTAGCGTTGCAAGTTGGGCAACCTCATTCTTATGATCATAATTTTGTCTAATCTAATGAAAGCTAGACTCTACTTTTTATAATGTTTTGACTTTGGAAATCAATCTTGTTTTATTTGCATATTTAGTTGAACCTATTTTATACAAAACACATGCACCAGCGTTTTGTCAGATTAGTCACTTTGAGGATTACATATTCTTTGGAAGGAGTAGTATTGTTTCTTCAATAAAGTCTAAAAATTGTTTTTTTATAGACGGCAGCGTGAGCAGTTGTGACTCTGCAATAATGACATTGTCCAAAAGTTATCTTGCAAGTTGAGCACTTTATTGGCAAATATTTTAGTCAAAAATAACAAAATCTGGCCATAAACTTTCGAAAAATGCAAATTTATGTCTATAAAATTGGAAAATTTGGCCATGAAGTATCAAAATATGATCAGAAAACACTCAAATTTAA
The DNA here is from genome assembly GCA_963932245.1 of Tachinus rufipes. Classification (NCBI taxonomy): domain Eukaryota; kingdom Metazoa; phylum Arthropoda; class Insecta; order Coleoptera; family Staphylinidae; genus Tachinus; species Tachinus rufipes. The sequence continues at coordinate 3,777,805 of OZ010750.1, forward strand.
CTATAAATTTTTAAAAATTGTTGAAAAATGCAAAATTTTTGTGTCATTAGCAAAAAAATTTATTTATAAAAAATAAAAAATAACAAAATCTGGCTATAATCTGAGAAAAAGTGCAAAATTCTGGTTATGAAATTGCAAAAGTATAAAAATATAGTCAGAGAAAACAAATTCCGACCATAAATACAAATTGGGCACCTTATTTGCAAAACTATTTTTATGAAAAGTCAAAATTATTTTTATAAATTGTCTAAAGATGCAAGATAACAAAATCTAGCCATAAATTTTCAAAAAATGCAAAATTATGTTTATGAAATTGCAAAATTTGGCCATGAAGTATCACAAAATATGAAAAACAGCATAATTTTGCCATAAATTGTTAAAAATTGTGCAAAATTCTTGTTATGAAATGTCAAAAGTATCAAAATCTGGCTTAAATTGTAAAAAATTACAAAAACTTGACATAAACTGCCGAAAAGTGCAAAATTCTGGTCATAAAATTGCAAAAGTATAAAAATATTGTCAGAAATAACCAAATTTCGACCAGAAATGCAAGTTGGACACTATTTGCAAAACTATTTTTATAAAATGTCAAAAATCTTGTCATAAACTGCCTAAAGATGCAAGATTTTATTTATGAAAAGTCAAAATCTGTCCATAAACTTTCAAAAATTGCAAAATTATTCAGGAATTGCAAAAGTATCCAAATATGATCAGAAAACACCAAAATTTGGCCATTAATTGTTAAATTGTTAAAACGTGCAAAACTTTTGTTATAAAATTGTCAAAAATATCAAAATCTGGCTATAAACTGTTAAAAATTGTAACAATTTATTTATAAAAAGTCAAAAATTACAAAATCCGCCCATAAACTGTCGAAAGTTGCAAAATTTTGTTCATAAATTTGCAAAAAGTGCAAAATTCTTTTGATGAAATTGCAAAATCCGGCTATGAAGTATCAAAATATGATCAGAAAACACCAAAATTTGGCTAAAAATTGTTAAAAATTTAAAGCTCTTGCTATAAAATGTCAAAAATAACAGTTTTGGCTATAAATTGTCAAAAATTGAAAAATTTTATTTATGAAATTTCAAAATTATTAAAATATTGTCAGAAAAAGTCAAAAACTACAAAGCTCGGCCATAAACTGTTGAAAAGGGCAACATTCTGTTTATGAAATTGCAAAAGTATAAAAATATTGTCAGAAAAAATCAAAATCCAACCATAAATGTTTGAAATGTGCAAAATTCTTTCTAAAAAATTTAAAAAATAACAAAATCTGGCTATAAACTTTTAAAAAATGCAAAATTATATTTATGAAATTGCAAAATTCGGCCATGAAGTATCAAAATATGATCAAAAAACACTAAAATTTGGCCAAAAACTGTTAAAAACTGTTGAAAATGCAAAAGTTTTGTTATAAATTGTCAAAAATTGCAAAATTTGGCTATAAATTGTCAAAAATTTTATAAATAAAATTGCAAAATTTACAAAATAATGTCAAAAAAAAGTTAAAAATTACAATATCCGGCCATAAACTGTTGAAAATGCAAAATTCTGTTGAAAACATTGCAAAAGTATAAAAATATTGTTGGAAAAACCAAAATCTGATCATAAATGCTTATAAAGTGCATTCTATTTATGAAATTTTAAAAATCCGGTTATAAACTGTCTAAAAGAACAAGGTTCTATTCATAAAACATCTAAAACAGCAAAATCAGGTCTTAAACTGTTAAAAGGTGCAAGAATTTTGCAAAGAGGAAATTTTTTTTTGTTAACAAACTTTTGGGTGGGAAGGTGGGCATTCTAGTTTAAACTACTTGATGGAAATTATGATTTGGAGTGACCCACTTACTTGCTCAATTAATGACCAAGAGATTGGATATCACCTTTTTTCTTCTGACTAAAGAACTTTTAACACTTGGAGAGAGAAAAAACTTTTAATTCTTTACTCTAATTTAAATTACTTTCTGATATTCATGATCTAAAGTGACCCACTCACTAGCTCAATTGTTGGTAATTAAAAATTTAAATATGTATTACTTTTTCATTCTTGGACAAAAAGATTTTTAAAGTTTGGAAAGAAGAAAAACTTTTAATTTTTAATAACAAATTTTTAGGTGGGTGCGTGGTTACTTTAGTTTAAACTACTTGATGGTTAAACTGACTTGGAGTGACCCACCAACCCGCTCAAATGTTGGTTATTAAAAGGTTAGATATTACATGCTTCTCTTCTGACTGAAGAACTTCTAACACTTTCAGAGAAAAAAAACTTTTAATTTTTTGATAACAAACACAGGTGGTTGGGTGGCTTGTACTTGTTGATAATCATGACTTGACGTAGTCTACTTATGTGCCCAAATGTTGGTCTTTAAAAAGTTGGTTATTATCTTTTTTCTTGGACAAAGAGATATCAGACGCTTGCAAAGAATTTAGTTTTTAAATTTTTTGATAACAAATTTTTGGGCATGTAGGTGGGTACTTCAGTACAAAATTTGATGGTAATTATGTTGGTCATTAAAAGTTTTGGTTATTACCTTTTTTTGGCCGAGTATTTGGGCATTTTAGTTTAAACTACTTTCTGGTAATTATAATCTGGAGTAATTTACCTACCTACCCAAGTGTCGGGCATCAACAAATTGATTTTATTATCTTCTTTTCTAACATTGAGACTTCTAATATTAGTTATGATTTAGAGTGACCCACCCACCCGCTCAAGCGTTGGTTGCTAACAGATTTATTATTACTTTTTTTTCTTTGATTAACATTTGCAGAGTAGAGAAACTACCAATTTTTCGATAACATACATTTGGCCCGGTGTTTTGGCACTCCAGTTCTACTACTTGGAGTACTACTTACCCGCCCAAGTGTTGGTAATCAAAAGATTGGTAATCACCTTTTTTCTTCTTCTTAGACAAAAGGACTTCAAACAATTTAAAAATAAAGAAATTTTTTATTTTTTTATAACAAATTCTTGAAAGGGTAGGTGGGCACCCTCGTTGAAATTATTTGATGGTAATTATGATTTGGAGTGACTCATCTACCGGCAGAAGTGTTGGTTATCAACAGATTGGATATCACTTTCTCCGTCTTTGAGTAAGGAACAAAAAAAAGATTTTTTTATAACAAACACTTTACCGGGTGTTTGGGTACTTCAGCACAATCTATTTGCTGATAATTATGATTTAGACTAACCCACCCACCCGCCCAAATGTTGGTCAACAAAACATTGATTATCACCTTCTCCTTCTTGGGCAAAGAGAGTTTTAACGTTTGCAAAGAAGAGAAACTTCTAAATTTTTGTAAACAAACTATTGGGCGGGTTGGTGAGCACCTCAGTTCAAACTACTCAACGGTAATTTTGATCTGGAGAGACCCACTTACTCGCCTAACTGTTGGTCGTTAAGATATTGAAACACTTGCGGAGAGGAGCAACTTCTAATTCTTTGATAACAAACACTTTGGTGGGTAGGTGAGTTTATTCCAGGTAAAACTATTTCCTGGTAATCATGATCGGTAACCTACTCACTATAATACTACAGAGTTGCCATGTATCAATAGACATTGTTTACAACTTGGGTGAAATAGGTACAATTTAATTTAATTATTTTTAAGAAAAAATTGTATATTATGCCTCATTAAATCTCATTGCCCGAATTAATTTTGGTTTTATTATATAATGAAATTGTCTGATATTTGTTTTTATGAATACATATCAACAACTGAAAATTAAATTTCAAATATGGTTGTATTCATGAGCCTGAAACAAAAGATAATTGTATTAATAAATAATATTCCAGTCTGATAAAATTAGGGAGGCTGCTGGATTTAGTATTGTTTTAATGACAACATGTATGTAGACGCATAAATCTATTATGAAAAGTGATAATTAATACCGTGATGTATTTAGCCGAACGAAGTTTACTTCGTGTAATAAGCTAATTCACATATGATTAATTAATATAGGATAATCCCCTAGGCGTTTTGCTAAATTGTCCCACACATTAACAATTTAATTCGTCTACTAAAACAGTAACAAGGAGAGATTAATTCGCGAATTCATCTGGAAGATAAAGAGTGAAGTGGAGAAATCTATGAATAGCATTTTCAATTACGTCTGGAAATGGCATGAGGGGTGACACTTATTGAAGTGGGAAGTTATTGCATCGATATTTTCTTTAGGTAACATACACTGGAGTCATTTAATCTTATTTTGGTTGCATGTGAAGCCAAGTGTGATAGACCGCATTTTTTCTATCCACCAAGGTTTTTTTTATGGGGGCGGCCACGAATTAAAATAATAGGACTTTGATGACAAGTTTGTAATGAAACTATTACGGGTGATATATTGATGGAGTTCAATTTTCAAACGCACATCATTAATGTAAATTTGTGGACTTTGATCTGTAAAGTTTGAGGCGTGAAAAGAATTTAAAGTTGAAATTGCTTACTCTGATAGATATTGTATGATTATTAAAGGCTTTTTTTTCTACGGTTTCAGCGAATGTCGGAAGGACAATTCCCACCTATTTGTGAAATGTACTGGTTATCTACAGTTACCACATTTGCTGTGATCAATCAATCTATTGCTTTTGACCCTTGCCGTTCCTGCCAGCTATAACCCATATTACAAATTCACCTTCCACTTCCATTTCACATAAATAATTTTCTGTTGAATTTAATCCTTTCACGTTCCATTTAAATGTTTATTCTACTAGAATAACTTTAAATATAATGACGGTTTATTGCTCATTTCATACAGCTTTAGTTGGATTTATAGATTCATTTTTTTACTAATTACGAATTAATTATTAAATAGTAATAAAAAATTTAAACTACTTTTAAAAATAGCTTGCGTATTATATATTTAAAATAACAATAGTTGTAGTAGACAGCGTGTCGGGAACTATTCCCTTTTCCTTCATTCTCAATGTAGCTTTATGCAAACGTTTTTAAATACTTGCTTGTGATATGAATAGTTATTTTAATAACTGTTACCCAAACAGTTACTATAATAACTGTTATTCGAATAGTTACTTTAATAACTGTTACTTAAACAGCTACTTTAATATCTGTTTCTAAACAGTTATGTGAATGATGATTTGGTTTTGTGTAGCTAAATTATTATTTTTAGAAAATTTACAAAATTTAAAACAAAAATTTTCAATTAATTACCAAAAAAAACGATAAATAACTATTTTGAAATATGCTTGGCTTGCGAAAAGCCGGGGCTTAACGTTAAGGGTGACATTTTAGAGATTGGTTAATGTGGACAAGCTTCTATGACCCTCAATTGCAGTTTTGTCACAGACTGACCAACTAAGCCATATTTTGTGGTTGCTTTAGACTCTAAACAAGAGCACTGAAGAGTTTACAAATGAATTTTATAAATCTAGCTGAATCACTTTAGTTTTCTTAGGATTACCTTTTCTTTATAAAGACAAACAAATGTTCTTAAATAAAATGTTTAGGATCAAATTGTTTTTTGAGATGTTTTTGAGTTTTCATACATTTTTAATGTTTTAAGTCTGAAATCTATTTTGCTACGTTTAGGACACAAATATTTTTGGGCTAGGGAAGTTTTGCTATTTGGGGCTGGTTTTTGGCCAAGAAATGGTATTTTGATGGTTTATGGCATTTTTTTTTAAAGTTTTTAAAGTGTTTGGTGGTGAAAACTGTTCAAATATTCTTAGGCGCATTGAGATGACTAAAATTTAATTTGGGGTTTGTAAATTTTTTTTGTTTGAAGCTAGTTTTTGACCAAAAAAGTAGTATTTTGAACTGACAATTAAGAACTTGCAATTTTTGGATTGACTTTGAATTATCTTGGCGCTTGATGGTATTTTGGCAGTTTTGCTACTGAGGATTTTGGAAAGAAGACTATAGTTTGTAAAATATGACTTTCTTGTTTGGAGACTGGCTTTAGAAAGCAGAAATTTGTGATTTTAAGCTTAATTTTAAATTGTTTTGACGAGCAAAACAATTTTTTTGGCTGGAGACTTTAATAAATTAAAGAAGAAGATTAGAAGAGTTCTTATAAATTTTAATTTTTTTTGCTAAATATGTTTGAGGTCTGAAGTTTATCTACTAGATTGTTCTAAACGCAGTAAGGCCAAGAATATTTTTCAAATGAAAAGTTTTTGATATTTTTTTAAATAGTTCTCAAATAATCTTTACGTCTTTGGGTACTATTAGATTATCTTAAACGCACCAAGACATCTCTAGATTCTTTTAAGATTGTCCAGTAATTTTGAGCAAGTTTTGGCCAAATTATAACTCTCAAAGTAGTTTTGGAATGGGTCCAGTTTTTCTGGACTTCAACCACTTTCTTGTTTTTAGATCGGTTAGATTGGAGGATTTAGCGGATTTCATTGGGGAGGCTAGGTTTGGTAGATTCCTTGGTTTGGGGATTGGTGGAGGTGTCTTGGTTGCGTTGATTGTAGGCTTTGGTATTCTGATGTTGAGTTGATTGCTCTTTATGTGGACTTGATTTTTGCGTTTTGCGTTACTTGGTCTGAGCACACAGACCGCATACGGAACGGCAGTCCTTTTTGTGTGTTGGATTTTTGGATGGTGCAGACGGTGTGGTAGGCATAGCGACAAAAAAAATTGTTTTATGATTTTGTTGGCGCACGGCAGACTGTAATTAGACGTGGCAAAAGGTTCTCGAAACAAACAATCAAAGGCTTATTTACTAGTTTTAATAAACTGGGATACAAAGATTTGAACGCCAAATCGGGACAATCATGCGAAACCAAACAATTAATAACTTAAATTGGAGGTTTTCCTAAATTTTATTATGTTTTACTATGACCTCCAAAGTTTTTGTAAACCTGAATATGCATTTATAGTTCAAAGTTCTAGTTTTGTTTACTAAAGCAAAGACGGAATCGGGTTTCTAAATGCATAGAACAAAGTTTTAAGTTTCCCAAATTAGGCGTTGTTTGTTCAAAAGCTACAAAAAATCCAGAAATTTGCCGGAGAGGTTGCATAAATTAGCGTTTTCTCTCTTACCTAATAATTATCAAAACCAAGTTTGGTTTTGAGTTGGCGCCATTATTGCTTTTTTTTGTTTTTGCAGATTGAAATTTTTTCAAACTAGATTTGCTGTATGATCTTGCGCAACAATTTAAAAACATTAGAAGCGGCTCCAAAAATGTTTAAAACTAGTCGTCAAAGAATAGAAAATTTTTGGTTCATTGCAGCCGATAGATGTCTCTCAGTAGTAATGCTCGGAGACTACAAGGTTTTGGCGATGTTAAAGATACTCTCTAGGTAATGGGCGTTTTGGAACCGGTAATCTTGGCCTATTGCAGCCGGTAGATTTCTTTAGAGCAGGATTAGTGTTTTGCCGGAGGCGGTGATTGACGGTGGATTTTAGTTGGTGGTGTACTTGTGAAGATGATTATTAAATAGTAGGATTTGTGCATTTTTTGTTTTTTTTTTTTGGGAAATACCGCAGGAAGTAAAAACGGTGCTTATGGGGACTATCCTTCTAAGGAAATGCGTCTTGAAGATTGAAGTAATGGTTATCTTTTAAGCTACCACAAAGTCTTGGGGAAGTTGTTGAACATGTCTTTTCGATTATACTTTTGGGACTAGACTACCTTGGCCTATTGCGGCCGGTAGATTTAATTTAGTAGTTAATACTGTTACGTTGTTAGTGGAAGTTGGCCTATTGCGGTTAGTAGAAGCAACTTAACAGTGTGTTTTCCTGCTGTTTGCTTAGTGAAAGCAGAAGTAATGTTGTGGTCTTGAAGTTGGTTGTGAAACTACTAGGCGACTTGAATTGCGGTGGAGTGTTGTTGATTTTGAAGCCACGACTTTGGAGAGACGACAAGCATCAATTTACTTGATAATAAACAAAAGAGCAAAAGGTCTGCGCACTCCCAAAATGTTTTGACGGCAGATTTGATCCGCCGTTTCTGTTTTCTGTTGTTGCCAGAATGTTGTCAAAGTCAAGCATTTTTTAATCTTTTTTTTGCCGTTTTTTGACAACATACTCAAAAGTTGTTTAGGTTTGCTCTACTCCGCACATTTTTTAAGGAAAATTGTTTTTGTGCCTTTCCTAACATTTGAGATCGACCGATTGGTGGCAGCTCAAGATTTACAAAAATGTGGTTTTTTAAGAGTCCTTTTTATATGCAAACTTTATTAAATTAAAAAAAAAGAATTTTTTATAACATTATTAATCCAAAAATTTGGGTAACGCCACTGGAAAACAGTAGCGTCACCAATTTTTTTGATTTTAAGTTGTAATTTTGTTTACAACCGATTAACTAATCATTAATTAACATTTTTTAAGTTTAAGAATTGAAAAAAATGTTTCCGCGGTAGCTCTACATTTTATTGAAACAAACATATCAAGCGCTTTTAATATATATTTTATTGGTAAATATTTGAGTTATTTGAAGAAATTGACTCCAAAACAAGGGTTTTGAATTTTTTAAGAAATTTATTTTTTGCAACTTTTATTTAATAACTTTTGATATAACTTTTAAACAAGCTTTAAAACAAGGTTTTTTTGTCTTTTCAAAAAAGTTTTAATGTCAAAATATTTTAAAACTTCTTTTATAAATTTTACAGGAAATTTTATTTTTTACTTTTAATCTTCAACTTTTTTCTAACTTTTATAATTTTTGAATTATTTGAAGAAATTTGTTCCAAAACAAGGTTTTTACATTTTTGGCAGTTTTGATGTCAAAATAATACAAAATACCTTTTATAAATTCTGTAGGAAATTTGATTTTTTACAGTATTTATTCTTCAACTTTTTTGTTAATTTTTGAGTTATTTGAAGAAATTAGCTCTAAATCAAGGTTTTTGCATTTTATGACAGTTCTAATGTCAAAGTATTGAAAAATTTCTTTTATAAATTGTGTAAGCAATTTTGATCTTTACAACTTTTATTATTCAACTTTTTTTTTAATTTTTTTAACGTTTTAGTTATTTGAAGAAATTGGCTCCAAAACAAGATTTCTGCTTTTTTGACATTTTTAATGTCAAAATAATTTGAAACTTGTTTTATAAATTTTATAGGAAACTTACAACTTTTGTTTAATACCTTTTTTTCCAACTTTTATAACTTTAGAGTTATTTGAAGAAATTGACTCTAAAAGAAGGTTTTCTGCATTTTTGACAGTTCTAATGTTAAAAAAATAAAAAATAACTTTGATAAATTTTGTAGAATTTTTGATTCTTTACAACTTATATTTTTCAACTTTTTTGTTATTTTTTTTAACTTTTGAGTTATTTAAAGAAATTGGCTCCAAAACAAGGTTTTTTGAATTTCAAATTATCTAAAAATAACTTTTATAATTGTTGTAGAAAATTTTATTTTTTACAACTTTTATGATTTAATTTTTGATCCAACTTTTATAACTTTTGAAGAAATTATCCTAAAATCATTTTTTTTATTATGTCAGCTTAGTTGTCAAAATATAAAAAAAAATTATTTGAATTTTATTAAGCTTTGAACAATAATAATTTTATATATTTACTCAATTTTTTTAAGTTATCTTACTTGTAACGATGATTTGCAGTGTTAATGGAGACTAAAAATCAAAATTTTAAAAACCAATCAATTATTTTTGGCTTAAAATCATCTAAAAAAAACATAGTTTGACGTTTAAATTTTTTGGGCAACCAAACAGCAAGGTTGTTATAACTTCAAAAAACAAATTGCAAACATTTTAAAAACCAATTAATTAATTTTGGCTTTAAATTATCTAAGCAGTAATATTTTGAGGTTGAAATTTTTTTGGGCAACTAAATATCGCTTTTCATATTACCTCAAACAATTGACCAAATAGTGTTAGTTAAAAAAATTATAATTTTTATTCAATGGGTAATATATTTATAAACAATGTAATTTTAATTTAATTTTGTGATAAAAATTGTATATGCAATTTTATTTTATATTTTGATATAACAAACAACTGCATATAGATGCATATATTACGAAAGTGTACATATTTGATTATATCAAGTAGATGTAAACAATGCGCAACATTTAATTTATTTCTGCACTGCAAAAGTAATTTTATACATTGTTGATCTTGTGGAAAAAACAAGCTTTTAGTAACAGATATTTTATTTTTGATTAATATATACGTATTATTTTAGAAGTATTTTATATGTAACTGGATATTATAATGGTTTTTTAGAGGTAGAAAGCATGCGGATAATGGTAGGATATTTCGGGTTATCGATGAATAATTTAGATTGCAGCGTTGGGCGGAACAGAAGGAGATGCTCGAAATGCCTACGGAATGATCCGTTTGTTATTTGCAGTTTTTACGAGTATTCTATTTGTGGGTGAGTCTGCCGACATCCCGATAGCGTACGATGCTAGTACGTAGTGAAGCTATATTTACTAGTACCACTGAAGATGAGGCTGTAGTATAGAAGCAGGGCACTGCCCCACGGCGTAAACGCAGTTTGAATAATAAGTCCGCGTTCTCCTAACGATTTGTCAAATTGCCAAGTGGCTAGTATTGTTTGGACACGGAATGATAGTAAATCGGTAACACGTTAGGCAAGGTCCTTTTTCCGTAAAAATGTAGGTGTTAAAATCCGGGATGTATTGCGGTAAAATGCACAAGCATGCAAGTTGGATTGATATCACTGCTGATCATTGTTTTCACCCTCGGACAATCCCAGACGATTCACAGGGTGGATGTGCTAGGTAATCATCCAGAACATCCCAATCGCGAGTGAAGTACGCCGACAGTGACGCCCAATCGGTCCCTAATATATGCGCTTTCAGTGCTGTTTCGGTGCTGCTTTACCCGGATACATGTAGCTTGTCTCATACAGGATTTATTGCACCCGTTACACTAGCTTTTTGTTAAAATCCCAATGCTCCGGTTATGTTGGGACAAAAGCACCATTTGCTTTAATGCGGCTTTTCGAAGATACATCATTAAATCAATTATTGCTTTCTTTAAAATAAAACAATATCAGTAAGTACCCTTAAAATTAAAAATAACTTAATTAAACGTAAATAAAAGACGAATGAGATTGTAAAATGCATTAATCAACTTCAAATTAACATTAGTAATGCAATTATACAAAATCAATATACATCCCGAGTGTATTGTGCTTATTTACTTAGCAAATTGGCAAATCCGCAATGTTTTTTAACAAAAAAATCTGTCCCCCATGTATGATTTGTTCGCGTATACAAATCTCGTACACTTCAAAGCGCTTTAGCAATATCCGGATATTACCTTTAGCTACAAAAAAATAGTAGGTTTATAAGGAAATTGTACCCTATAGTATACTAACAATATACAGAAAATCATCCAATCAACATAGAATTTGCATAATGTGGCAAATCTATATCACAACTGTAATTAGTTTCATTTCAATAGAATTTGGATTTATAAAATATTTACGTTTATATTATTTGTTCTATTTGATTAATTGAGTCAATATGCAGTTTTCTCTAACGCCTGCGTTCTGTTTTAGTCTGGAGGAATACTGTGTTTTGTTACCTGGTTTAATGATCAGGAACATAGACAGTTCTGCTATCAGTACGCTTATGTTTGCCTTTTTGCAATATTTGTGGTTAAATTTGCAATGTTTTCCTTCTAACCTTGACGAGAACAAAATATTTAAATGTTTTGTTCAAAAACGCCATTCCAAATGAAATATTTATAGATATTCTACTGCGTACTGTACTACGTCCAATAGTGTTTTTGAATGATCACGGAATGGTAAACTTGGCATCAATTCAAACTAACCAAAGAAATGGGCAAAACTTACATTTCCAAGGACTTGGGTTTGCCACTAGTAAATTAGTCTTTTGCTTTTAATTTTTATACATGTTGAGGTTTGGCACGTTACAATATGCTGATGAAGTTTTTTAGATTTTTGACATATTGGTCTAAAAAGACTATTAATGGTTATGCTGATGAAGGCCATGGTTATTAAAAATAATGATTTATCTTAAGAAGAGAGACCAACTAGTTATTTCTAGTTAAATCCAACATTAATCAACGGAAGCAACAAAATATTAATAGTTTTAAGTTAGACCAGCGCCTAAAAAAAATATTATGAATTTGAAATTGCATCATATGAACATTTAGAGAACTAATAGATAAAATTGTTCCACTAAGCAATGAGCAAACATTTTTTCTTATCTTTGTTAGTTTAAACTTGCGGGTCCAGACCTAATAATCTTTTTAGTTTTATGGGTTTTAATGCTAAAAAGGGCTGGGTTCACTGACTTTCTACATTCCTTTTTTGGTCTTGTTGCAAGCCTGTTTTTGTAGTTTTTGGGTTTACCACGCTACTGGTGCGCGTGAGAGTTTTGTAATTACTTGTGGGTAGTTTATCTAAAAAGATTGGTTTTAGGTTTTAATGGCGGGTTTTGTGCAATAATCTTTAGAAATCTCTCAAAAAAAAGGAATCGATTTTGGATTCAAGTCTATTGAGGGTTTCATCGGTGCAGCACGGTTAGCAGGGTTAGTACAGGATGTCTTCTCTACATTGTATTTATGTTTTTTGATTTGTTGCTTATCGAATTTTACGCAGGTGGGGTCACCAAAGCACTTTGATGCCGTGTGCCCAAAACACTGGCTGATCTTTTCAGAATTACTTCTGATCTGCACTTTTATGGTTCGAAAAACTTGGAGATGGTGAAAATCTTGTTACTTCTATACGGAATTTTTGAGCAGCAATTTTAGCATTGGATGTTTCATATTTAGGAATTTTTTTCCCAACCAAATTACAGAAAAAAACATTTAATTTCAACGAAACAAGATTTTTTACATTTTTTGCATGAGATGTTTTGAATGACCGCTTAGGCGGATTTTTGGGCGTTAAACAACGCTTGGAGACTGCCGAATAAGTAGCCCGTATAAAGTGACGCGTGTGCACTTTAGCAACTATTACTTAGTCTTTGCAATCCAATCCTTAACTAAGTTTGGTTTTGATGTTGGTGTGGGTACAACTCGGAGTGAAAAACCAATCGGGTCTCTTCATGGTGGAGGATTGTGCTTTTGGGTAATTTTTACGCTACCGCCTCCATGCTTACAACACAGTAGGGTTCAGTCTTAATCCAGAGAGATTGTTGGAAGAAAATTTATTAGTGTAGGGTGGACTGCACGGACCGAATACAAAACGTTTGTCAATAAGGAGTTTTGATAGTAGAAAATCAGTGTTTTGCCATGTTTTTTAGTTTAATCTGGACCTTACATCCGTGCTTGCAACAGCTCAAATTTTTTTAGGTAGATTTTGGCATTACAACTTTTTAGTTGGCTTAAATGTTGCAAATCAATTTTTGAGCGGCGAGTGGCTAAATAGCTTTTTGAAAACTGCATTTTTGTATAATGCCAAACCTAATGAGTTAAAAAAGCAATTTTAGATCAACGGATCAGTTTGAAAGCATCTTGGTTGATTTCCAATAGCTCAAAAGCGTTCGAAAAATTTTGATTTTAAATTTTGATGTTTTTGGGCAAATTTCTTATCATTTGGCCTCAAAGTTTTACTGCTCAACATTGATTAGAAAGTGGTTTTGTACTAAACAAAAACGTTTTGATCAGTTTTTGATAAGGGCATTAGTCACAGCAGTTTCTACAAAAAAATTGCAATTTGTCCAAAAAAATTTAAACCGCTACGGTTCAAAGTTTTTGTTTTACCGCCGGAAAGAAATGTCTTTTTAAGTTAATTGGTTTATTTTTAAAATGGTTACTTACACTGATACAGTTGACTTTAGAAGTTTTAAGTTTTGGTCTACGTTTTTAAACATGTGGACCGGTATATAGGCATTTTTGTTTTGGGTGTCCACATATTTTGGAAGATCTATAGAACAGGTTTTTCAAAATTTATGGACAATTGTTATAAACCAGGGACTTGAGGGCAACATTAGGCAAGCATGCCGGGGAAGACTTTTCTTGGAAATCTATTAAAACTCTGGCTGTGTGGGCTGTGGCGCCATCTACTGAAACCAAACATAGTCAATTCTATTTCATTTAAAGCAAGCAAAAATTCTTGAATTATTGTAGAATAACCGTTCACGGTTACAGCACAACCTTTTTCTTAAAAAAAAGTAAGGGCCAATGATCTTTACTCTTGAAATTACACATAATACTGTGATACTATCCGGATGAAGTGGCCTCTTATGAAGTTTTTCATATTTGTTTTACTCTAGTACTTCATATTCATAATCATTAAGGTGCCTTATCAGAGAAGAATCACGTTAGTTGTTTGGACACAATGCAAATAAAATTTATTGTAAAGAATTTGCATCCAAACATACATATACCTTTTCTGTGGCTCGGTGAGCTCGACACCTCAATTGCCTAACATGAAAGGGGATGGCGTGTCTAGATTACAGAAATATAAACGATAGCCATAACAGTAACTCGCTCGTTGATGCAAGAAAATAAGAAAGATGAACCGGACCGAGTCAAACGGAAAGCAAAGAAACAAGTAAAAGTTGCGCAAAAAGAAAAGAATGATGAAAACGACAATGGTCATTACAGTGTTTACTAAATTAACAATGACATGAACGCTCGGTGTGATGGTTGAGCGTTTGTTAAAAAAATCAAATAATAGGCTTTAATGCTTGAAATTTAATTATATTAAGAATAATTAAATTTAGTATGTTTTTTTGTCAATTATTTGTTGGAAAGTACTGAGTAGATCTCTTTTAAGTGTTGTAGCAAGTGAAGAAGTTGACTAATTGATATTACAGCAAAGAAGTCGGAGTTATGCTCAGCCAAAATAAGCTTCAATTTACAAAAAATCTTTAAATCATTGAGATTGAAATCCTAGCTGAGCAACGCTTTCAAGTTTTCCTCTGAAATAATGTCTTCTTATTCTATCTGGTCTTGGTGTCAGGTATTGGGGTGGTTTTCAAACTTCTTTAATTTTGTGTATTTATTATGAGGAGAATAGTGGTTGTCAACCGGTAATCAATATAACAATCTTTGGTGTAGTTGGTCTTTATTAGTTTTTTTGGGTTCTGGTACAGTGTTTGAAGAAAAAGTTACAGAAAATTTTTCTAGAGACATAGATCAGTACTTACTTCTTTGCTTGCTTCTACCGAAACTATGAAAAGTGAGATAGCTCAGTTATAGAGCGTTAGCGTAGCACGGGGTTTGATCCCCGAAATATGAATTTGCTCTTTATCTACAGGGGTGGTTTGGAAGTCACCTAATAAGCCGTTGGTATTTGTTTTGGTTTTAAAATGCGGGCGACAAGTCCTTTGGGCCTTCAAATTATTTGCCTGTCTTGTTCAAATTTATTTGTACTCACAATTAAAAAACGTGCAATATTTGTTACATGTTCTTTAAATATGAGCAACTATACTATTAGACCTGACACGCATCTTGTCGAAATAATTCTAAAAAGTGTATTTTGCCTAAACACATTCAGGCGTGACCGGCGGAGCGTTTGTTTTGCGCTATTAGAATACATGAGATGATGCATCGCTGGAGTTTTTTAGTGTAATTTTTTAGAAGCGTTGTGACGCAATGACAGACGTTTGGTTAAGTCAGCTTACTTGCTTTAATTTGAGCATTTTCTGCATGTATCAGCGAATCAAGAATGCATTTTATGAGAATTCTGCAAAATGCTTGCAAGAGCTAACTTGACAGTGGCGTAGCTAGTTTTGGGTTCTATTGCAAAACATTGAGAAGGGCTTCTTTTTTTGTATCACCTCTCACCCTAAAAATTTTGTTTGAAATAAATAAACGTCTGTGCTTGTGTGCTCAATGCATTGCAGACCCTTACTTAGCATTAATAGTGTTGACTTGCTCAGTGTGGATATACCTTACTAATTTGTCATTCTATAATGAAAATCAATATCTAACATTTCTTATAACTTTTTATAACTTATTGGCGTTGGTAGAAACAATTTATTGCGATACTATTATTTTTATGAAGTCTTACTTTTTAATTGCGTATTATTTCGTCTTTTCACGTCGCAATTAAAGATAATTGGAACTGTTAGAACGATTCTTGAGGTAGAAGTTGTTTTTTAAATAATCAATTAATTTTAACATTATTATAAATTAATATTACATTGACAATTATATTTTAACATATTCAAACTAGTCTGAAATAAATAATAATATTAAATAAAACATTTTATTTATTTATGTTTGTTTATTTTTAGCAAACTAATTTTGCAAAATTATATTTGCGTTATCAATGCTATTTACATTTTATAATTATGATTGATTAATAATATTAATAGAATATTTTATTTAATAACAAATAAAATGAATATTCTATGCAACTACACAAGAAATCGTTAATAATATTAAAGTAAAATCAAAATCAAATATTTTGTTGGAATGTTCTTCTAATTGTATTCTAAAGGGATGCAATAAATTAACACATGCAAAATACGCTTTGATGAAGTACATCCTATTCCTGTCATTGATAATTATTGTCGACTGCGGAACGTTAATAAAGAATAAATGCAAATGAGATAATTGCGGCTTTAAACTAAAAAATGTAGTTTTATAAATTAGGTGATGGTACTAAATTTTAAAAATAATTCAATTTATTTTTGCTTTATAAATCTCGAAATCATAGCACCCTTAAAAATTAACACGTGCATTCTTTACTAATACATCTCTTTTCTATTTCTTTTTTGCTTGGTGGTGGTATCATCGGTATTCACAACGATATTCTACAACGATACAGCTCTTTTATCAGGCACATTGAAAACCTATCAGCGTGCCGGCTGCGATGATGATCTGGTCACCCTGAAATGTCCCCCAGGAACAACAATCTCTGTTGAAGTAGCTCAGTATGGAAAATCTGCCCCTGCGAAACCACTATGTGGACCGAAGACAACTAGATCATCGGTCATGAAGAATTCGCACAGTTTTAATGTTTCATGTTTATGGCCCAGTACATTACAGGTCAGTATCTTTTGTAATCTATTATTTATATGTAATTAAATGTTACTAACAAATTAACCTACTAAAATTTCTACATAGGTTTATAAATACAAATGTGGAACTAGAACATGGATGCAGTGGCAGTGCCAATAAAAGACGAAATGTTAACCTTTCTAGTAAATATTTAAGTAAATATAAATAAAATCTAATTTTACATTAAAATTTTGTTTATGGTTATAATTAAATTATTTTATGGGATCATAACATTACTTTTTTAATATTATAATTCAAATGTTTATATTCAAGTTTAAATCAGTTTTTATTTCAGTGTTTTCTATTTTGTCTGTTTATGACGTTGAATTTTGACATTTGAAGTCAATTTTTTAATTAATTTGATTTTGAGGTTAGAAGCAAAATTTTGACATTGAAGTTAAATTTCGATTTTAAAAATTGGATTCTGATCTTTTGTAGCCGGATTTTACGATTAATTTAAACTTTGAAGTTTGAAGCTGGATTCTGACTTTTTTTAAGCCAATTTTTACGTCTGATTTTAACATTTGAAACCTAATTTTGACTTGAACTTGGTTTTGACCTTTGAAGCCAAGTTTTGACTTTAGATGTTGGTTTCTTTTTTTAAGCCAGTTTTTGACGTTGAAGCCGAGTTTGGACTTTAAATGTTGGATTTTGCTTTTTTATGCTAGTTTTTGATATTTAAAACCGGATTTTGACGTTTGAATCCAAATTTTGACGTTTGAAACCGAATTTTGACCATTGAAGCCGAGTTTTGACGTTTGAAGCCAAATTTTGACGTTTGAAGTTAAATTTTGATCTTAATAGTTGGATTTGAGTGTTTTTGAAGACGGTCTTTGACGTTTGATACCGAATTTAAAAGTCGGATTACTATTTTTGAGCTTTTTTGGCCTGTTAATGACGTTTGAAGCCGAACTTTGACGTTTGAAGCCAAATTTTGACGTTTGAAGCCGAATTTTGACGTTTGAAGCCGAATTTTGACGTTTGAAGCCGAGTTTTGACGTTTGAATCTGAATTTTGACGTTTGAAGCTAATTTTTGACTTTAATAGTTGGATTTGTGTCTTTCTGAAGACGGTCTTTGACGTTTGAAGCCGAATTTAGAAGTCGGATTATTATTTTTAAACTTTTTTGGCTTGTTTATAACGTTTAAAGATTAATTTTGATGTTTGAAACCATATTTTGACGTTTGAAGTTGAATTTTGACGTATAAAGCTTAATTTTGACGTTTGAAATTAAATTTTGAAGTTTAAAGCCAAATTTTGACGTTTGAAGTTAAATTTTGACTTTAATAATTTGATTTGTGTATTTCTAAAGACGGTTTTTGACGTTTGAAGCCGAATTTAGAAGTTGGATTACTATTTTTAAGCTTTTTTGGCCTGTTAATGACGTTTGAAGCCGAACTTTGACGTTTAAAGCCGAATTTTGACGTTTGAAGCCGAATTTTGACGTCAGAAACCGAATTTTGACGTTTGAATCCGAATGTTGACGTTTGAAGCTTAATTTTGACGTTTGAAGCGGAATTTTGACGTTTGAAGCTGAATTTTGACGTTTGAATCCAAATTTTGACGTTTGAAGTTAAATTTTGATTTTAATAGTTGGATTTTAGTGTTATTAAAGACGGTCTTTGACGTTTGATGCCGACTTTAAAAGTCGGATTACTATTTTTGAGCTTTTTTGGCCTGTTAATGACGTTTGAAGCCAAACTTTGACATTTGAAGCCGAATTTTGACGTTTGAAGCTGAATTTTGACGTTTGAATCCAAATTTTGACGTTTGAAGCTTAATTTTGACGTTTGAAGCCAAATTTTGACGTTTGAAGCTAATTTTTGACTTTAATAGTTGGATTTGAGTGTTTCTGAAGACGGTCTTTGACGTTTGAAGCCGAATTCAGAAGTCGGATTATTATTTTTAAACTTTTTTGGCTTGTTTATAACGTTTAAAGATTAATTTTGATGTTTGAAATCATATTTTGACGTTTGAAGTTGAATTTTGACGTATGAAGCCTAATTTTGACGTTTGAAATTAAATTTTGAAGTTTGAAGCCAAATTTTGACGTTTGAAGTTAATTTTTGACTTTATTAGTTCAATTTGAGTATTTCTAAAGACGGTCTTTGACGTTTGAAGCCAAATTTAGAAGTTAGATTATTATTTTTGAGCTTTTTTGGCCTGTTTATGACGTTTGAAGCAGAATTTTGACGTTTGAAGCCGAATTTTGACGTTTAAAGCTGGATTTTTACATTTGAAGCCAATTTTTTACGTTTGAAACTTGATTTTAACATTTGAAGCCAAATTTTGATTTAAACTTGGTTTAGATCTTTGAAGCCAAGTTTTGATTTTAGATGTTGGTTCCTGATTTTTTTATGTCGGTTTTTGACGTTAAAGCCGAGTTTGGACTTTAAAAGTTGGATTCTGTTTTTTTAAGCTAGTTTTTAATATTTTTTAACTTTAATAGTTGGTTTTGAGTGTTTTTGAAAACGGTCTTTGGCGTTTGAAGCCGAATTTAGAAGTCGGATTACTAAATTTGAGCTTTTTTGGATTGTTTATAACGTTTAAAGCCGAATTTTGTCGTTTGAAGCCAAATTTTGTCGTTTGAAGCCGTATTTTGATGTTTAAAGCTGGATTTTTACATTTGAAGTCGGATTTTTACTACAGAAATTAGACTTTGGTTGGATTTTAAGGTTAGAAGCAAAATTTTTACGTTTAAAGTTAAGTTTTGATGTTAGAAATTGGATTTTAACATTTTGTTTTACGATTAATCTGGATTTTGAAGTTTGAAACTAGATTCTGACTTTTTGAAGCCAAATTATCACGCCTAAAGCCGGTTTGCAACTTTGAAGCTAAATTTGGACTTGAAAAGTCGGTTAGTGATTTTTATTAAGCTAAATTTAAACTTTATAAGTTTTTAAAGCCGGTTTTGACGTTTGAAGTCAAATTTTGACTTTTGATGTTGGTTTCGGATTTTTTTTTGCATGTTTTTGACTTTGAAGCTGAATTTGGACTTTAAAAGTCGGATTCTGTTTTTTAAGCTAGTTTTTGATATTTGTTGTTGAGTTTTGACATTTGAAGTTAAATTTTGACTTTAATAGCTTTTGAAGACGGTCTTTGACGTTCGAAGTTGAATTTAGAAATTGAATTATTATTTTTGAGCTTTTTTTGGCCTGTTTATGACGTTTGAACTCAAATTTTGACGTTTGAAGCCTAATTTCAACGTTTGAAGCCAAATTTTGACGTTTGAAGCTTAATTTTGACGTTTGAAGCTAAGTTTGAATGTTTGAAGCTGTATTTTGACGTTTAAAGCTGGATTTTACATTTGAAGCCATATTTTTATTATAGAAATTTGATTTTATTTTTTTCAAGCTGGAATTTGAGGTTAGAAGCAAAATTTTGAAGTTTAAAGTTAAGTTTTGATTTTAGAAATTGGATTTTGATTTCATATAGCCGGGTTTTACGATTAATCTGGATTTTGCAGTTTGAAGCTGGATTCCGACTTTTTTGAAGCCAAATTTTCACGCCTGATTTTAGCATTTGAAGCCAAATTTTGACTTGAATTTGGTCTTTGAAGCTAAGTTTTGACTTTATATGTTGGCTTCTGATTTTTTAAACCGGTTTTTGATTTTGAAGCCGAGTTTAGACTTTAAAAGTAGAATTCTGCTTTTTTAAGCTAATTTTTAATATTTGATAGCGGATTTTGATGTTTGAAGCTACTAATACTACTATTTTTGAGCTTTTTTGACTTGTTTATGATGTTTGAAGCCAAATTTTGACGTTTAAAGCCGAATTTTGACGTTTGAAGCCAAATTTTGTTGTTTGAAGCCAAATTTTGTCGTTTGAAGCCGATTTGAAGTTAAATTTTGACTTTAAATGTTGGATTTGGGTGTTTTTGAAGGCCGTCTTTAACATTTGAAGCCGTTATGAAGTCGGATTACTATTTTTGAGTTTTTTGGCCTGTTTACTTTAATAATTTTTGAGTACGGTCTTTGACGTTCGAGGTCGAATTTAGAAATCGGACTATTATTTTTGAGCTTTTTTGGCTTGTTTATGACGTTTGAAGTCAAATTTTGACGTTTGAAGCCAAATTTTGACGTTTGAAGCCAAATTTTGACGTTTGAAGCAAAGTTTTGACGTTTGAAGCAAAGTTTTGACGGTTTGAAGCTGTATTTTGACGTTTAAAGCTGGATGTTTACATTTGAAGCTATATTTGTATTATAAAAATTTGACTTTATATTTGTCAAGCTGGAACTTGAGGTTAGAAGCAAAATTTCGAAGTTTAAAGTTAAGTTTTGGTTTTAGAAATTGGATTCTGATCTTATGTAGCCGGGTTTTACGATTAATCTAGATTTTGCAGTTTTGAAGCTGGATTCCGGCTTTTTTTAAGCCAAATTTTCACGTCTGAAGCCTGATTTTACCATTTGAAGCCAAATTTTGACTTGAATTTGGTCTTTGAAGCTAAGTTTTGACTTTAAATGTTGGTTTCTGATTTTTCAAGCCGGTTTTTGACTTTGAAGCCGAGTTTAGACTTTAAAAGTAGAATTCTGCTTTTTTAAGCTAGTTTTTAATATTTGATAGCGGATTTTGATGTTTGAAGCTACTAATACTACTATTTTTGAGCTTTTTTGACTTGTTTATGATGTTTGAAGCCAAATTTTGACGTTTAAAGCCGAATTTTGACGTTTGAAGCCAAATTTTGTTGTTTGAAGCCAAATTTTGTCGTTTGAAGCCGATTTGAAGTTAAATTTTGACTTTAATTTTTGGATTTGGGTGTTTTTGAAGGCCGTCTTTAACATTTGAAGCCGTTATGAAGTTGGATTACTATTTTTGAGTTTTTTGGCCTGTTTATGACGTTTTAAGCCAAATTTTGACGTTTAAAGTCGAATTTTGACGTTTAAAGCTGGATTTTTACATTTGAAGCTAAATTTTTACTATCGAAATTAGCTTTTTTTAAGCTGGGTTTTGAGGTTAGAAGCAAAATTTTGACATTTGAAGTTAAATTTTGATTTTAGAAATTGGATTTTGATCTTTTATAGCTGGGTCTTACTATTAATCTGGATTTGAAGTTTGAAGCTAGATTCTGATTTTTTATAAATTTTTACGTCTGAAGCCGGGTTTTAACATTTAAAGTCGAAATTTGACTTTAGAAGTTTGATTCTGATTTATTAAAGCCGAGTTTTAATGTTTAAAAGTTTAAAACTGAGTTTTGACTTAGAATTTGAATTTTAATTTTTTTGAAACCGGTTTTTAACGTTAAGGCCGAATTTAGACGTCAGATATTAATTTTTATAAAGCTGAGGTTTTAAAGTTTGAAGTCAAATTTTGACTTTAGATTTTTTAATCCCTTTAAGTTGAGTTTGGACTAAAAAATGGATTTTGATTTTTTTGAAGCCATTATTTGATACTTTAAGCCGGATTTGGATGTTTGAACTCAAATTTTAACTTTTTTGGGAGTTGGATTTGAGTGTTTTTGAAGCCGATCTTTGACGTTTAAAGCCGAATTTAGAAGTCGAATTATTATTTTTGAGCTTTAAAACCGGATTTTAACGTTTGAAGTTGAATTTTTATTTTAAAAGTTCAGTTTTTTTTACGTTTGTAGTTTGAAGTCAAATGTTTGACGTTTGTACTGATTTTTGACATTAGAAGCTGGTTTTGATTTTTATAAAGCTGACTTTAAGATTTTAAAGTTGGTTTTGAAGTTTGAAGTCAAATTTTGACTTCAAATGTTGGTTTATGATTTTTTAAGTCTTTGATGCCGAGTTTGGACAGCATTTGATATATCAACCCGGATTTTGACGTTTGAAGTCAAATTTTGACTTTAGGAGTTGAATTTGAGTGTTTTTGAAGTCTTTGACGTTTGAAGCCAAGTTTAGAAGTTGGATTATTATTTTTAAGCTTTATAACCAGATTTTAACGTTGAATTTTGATTTTAAAAGTAAAGTTTTTTTAACGTTTGTAGTTTGAAGCCAAATGTTTGACGTTTGTACTGATTTTTGAAATAAAAAGTTGGATTATGTTGGATATTGATTTTTATAAAGCTGAGTTTTGACTTTGACTTTAACTATAAATTTTTAAAGCTGGGTTTGAAGTTTGAAGTAGATTGCGTCAGTAGTGGAATATTGTTACGTTAACGATCAACTTTTGGATCCTTTCTGGTAGCGTAGGACCCTGCTGGTTGAAGGAAAAAAATTTGTTTTGATTTGTGTTTTTACTATGGCCATCTTGGCTGTTTCATTTTTGCAACAAACATTTGTTCATGGCATTTGGTTTAATGCATGTTTTGCCATGATACAAGGGGATTGCATAACAAGAACCATCATCTGCAATTTGATAGGTATTTTACAGTTTTTTGTTTAAAAATGTAAAGTTTGGAATTTGTTTCTGAATTTTTAGAATCTGTTCAATATTTTAGAAACTTTTGCTACAGTTTAAAATATTTTTGAAGCTCTAGAGTCTAAAAAATTTAAAAATTGTTTGATAAGCTAAACAGCATTTTGGAATATTAGACTTTTTTGTCGAATTACTTAATTTTCAAGATGTTTTTATGGATCTGCAATTACAATTTTTTGGGCGTAGGTTTTTGACTTAAATCGGATTTTTGGAATTACCGCGTATACATATCATTCACTGTTTTTAAGAATTTTTTTGGCACTACCTTAGCAACAAATTTTGGCTGTTTTGACTTCGAGTTTAAGCTTTGCTACATTGATTTGCTTGTTTGAGTCAAAATTATTTTATACTAATCAAAACAAAACATTTTGAACGTTGCAAAAACCCAATTTTTGGCCTGAAGTAGTTTTGCCAAAAAATAGCTTTTTTCTTTTTTGATTTTGAAAATGCGCTTTATCTATTTTTGAACAAAGTAGTTTTTAGCGCAAGGAAACGTGTTTCTGGCTGTTTCTTAGATACGTATATTCTTTTGAGGTTCAAGTTTTGTCTAAAAACTGTATTTACAGGTATTAGGAACTGCTTAAATGGTGTTTTGCTCATTTTTTTATATCAGCAACAGCAACACAATCTTTATTTATTACTTGCGCAATATACTACAATAATATTGGGCAGTTCAGGTCAATTATTGTGCAATATTATAGAGAATCTAAGAAGAACTACAAATTTACTTTTCATTGTATGTTGTATTTTTTACGTTTAAAGTTAATATTATTTAATAGCGATTTTGTAAAAACTAAAGTATTATTTGCACATATCGAATAAAATATTGGTGCTGTCACTGGTGAAATGTTGTACGTTACGAGAAACTTATATATAACGTAACATCCAATAAAGTAAATAGATTTTACTGAAATCGTAGCTTGGGGAATTTGTATATATTCCATGTATAAATTGTTGAGATTCTCAATAGCTCGAATATTACTTGCAGAGCAAATGGGAAGAGGTCACACAAGGCACTTGGGGGAGAGTAAGTGATCTTTACACTAGCATAATTAATTGTATTATTTTATGCTATGCTATTATGCTTTTGGTATTATTTTCTTGACACGAACGCTTCGCAACGAATAAAGCAACTTAACTAATACGCATACTTCGATTACAAATCCATTATACAATCCAGACTGAAACTGCCGACCACAAAACAGCTACGAATAATTACATTTAATTTAAACTAATTATGTCTCTAATCCAGTCTAACTTTCCACGAATATTACCTAACAAGTTAGTTGTGAAATTTACGTCCGCATTTTCCACTAAATTATTGGAATTGGAATTGTAATTGTAGTTATGCGATATTGTCGAACATTGTATATACACGCTTTTGCAAACATTTTCACTATATTCCATGGAGACTACAGCTGATCTGACTGACGGTACCTAGTATTCACTGTTGCAGACCGTAGTAGAAGCATGCCAGATGAAAAGCCAATGTAAATTCCAAGCTACTCCGAAGACCTTTGGAGGAGATCCATGTCCTGGTGAACGGAAATACGTTGAAGTTGCTTATAAATGCAGACCATGTAAGTACTCTTAATTATTAATTAAATCACAACACAAATAATACTGAAAGTTTAATCATTAAACATATTTTTTTAAATTAATAGAAAAACTGCATTATTTTTTTGGAATTAATATAATTTATTTGTTTTTCA
The DNA here is from genome assembly GCA_963932245.1 of Tachinus rufipes. Lineage (NCBI taxonomy): Eukaryota > Metazoa > Arthropoda > Insecta > Coleoptera > Staphylinidae > Tachinus > Tachinus rufipes. The sequence continues at coordinate 3,802,787 of OZ010750.1, forward strand.
AGCGAACAAAAGCTTTGTATTCAACCATACGGTTTTAGATAAGATATTGAGTCATGTCTAATTTGTTCCAAATATCTACTGGAATGGAAATATATTTCAATGCCCATTCATGCAGAAGATATTTGTTTTGGTTTATATAGGTGCATCAATTGTCTGAAAATATAAACTGAATTGACTGGATATAAATATATTCAATCAATATTAGCGGCTATTATTTTAATAAAATTTACATTGACGTCATTAATTATTATTGGGAATTAATTTGTAATATAAGGCCGGCTACACACGTTGCGGTTTTTAAGGAATTTTATTAAAAACATAACTTGCACATTTAATTACTCATTGATTTAGAATTTAAAGAAAATTCCATAATTTGGCCTTAGCTAAGATAACTACAATGTACTTACTTTGTTAAAGTTAGACGTAGCTTTTGTGCTTAATGCACAAAGGATTAAACTAATTAGGAAGAAGTCAGTTTATACTATTGTTAGAAATTCTGGTTACAATGGACTTAGCTTGTCAAAGCTTGATCTAGCTTTTTAGCATATATTTATTAAAGTTCGACTAAAAACAAGCTGCTTAGACAAAAGTTAAACTAAGTTTAAACTAGGTTTAACGGGTTTTGCAAGGTTTTAGGGAATAGTGCAACGTTTGGAACTAGATTGGGTGTTTTTGTTAGAAGTTCTTTGACAAACTCTTTTAGGTGCAATGGATCCCCGTGCGCATCTAGAGGTTGCGTTGTGGAAAGTGTAAAATTAATCCAAGTAACGCCATCAATTTAATTACACCTTAGATAAAGTTTTCTTTTTTGAGGCTGTCATTGGTGTAGATTGTAGCTGGATCCATAACTCATTTTCTATATTCTTTGCAGAGGTTTGTATCCAGAAGCACGTTTAAAACTTTTCTGTGTGCCAGAGTAACTACCACTTTGATGCTAAGTGCTGGATTTGTTTTTTGTGTGTTCTTGTTTGTTGGACTAACAGGAAAGTTATTGATTTTTTTGGATTGGGCATAGGATTATTCTTTACAGGCGTTAGGAGTGCTCTGGTATGGACGTTGGGCGTTTCTAGAACTTTAGTTAGTATACGCTGGGAAGCTTTTGTAGCAAATCTACGGTTTTTGTACATTTGGAGCTAGGATGGGTTTTGGCTAATTTTACGTACACATACGGTGACATTGAGCAATCTTTTTGGTTTTTGGGCTCTACAGAAATACAAAATCCGCATAGCTTAATGAGAGACAGGATCTTTCTGCTTTTAGCTTCTTGCGAAAGCTGAACGTATCATTACAAAAAAAAATCTATTGCATGGATGCAGTCTGGTATAATCCACGCTTTGACCGCGCCTTAAGCGTGTTTTTATTTTGTATAGTCACAGGAGGAAGCCGACTTTTGCTATTTTTAAGTAAGGTTGGAGCGTTTGTTGGGGCAGATGCGGCAGAAGACAGACATGCTTGGGTCTTCAATCTAGTTGGGCCAAACGGCTTTTTTAGGGCCGATTGGATTGAAGAACTTTAGCTTTAATGACTGAAGGATTTAATAAAACTAAAGGCGCCTGACATTACAAATGTTGGAAGTAACCTCACTTTAGTCCTTCTTTATTTTTTTGAACTTTTTTGAAACAATCTTGATAAAGCCTTCTGCTAGGGGTGGGACTTGATGGGGTTTTGCTCAGTTTTTATAATTTCTTTGTTCTTTGAACAGTTGGGTGGGCGGGTGGAACACTCTATAACATAATTGACTACCAGTCAGTAATTTGAACTAGATTGCTTCCCCCTTCTACCAGCTCAAGTTTTGGTGATCCAGAAATTTGAGTTTCTCTCCTTTGCTAGCGTATTTCAGAAAAGGCAATGAAGATACAACTTTCTGGATAACCAACAGTTGGGTGGGTGGGTAAAACACTCTATAACATGATTACCAGCCAGTAATTTGAACTAAAGTGCTTCTATCTATGCGGCTTTGTATAAGGTGGCGAAATGCTTGTAACATTAAGTAAATATTGCTTTGTACCAACGGTTACTGATGCTGCTTTATGGCTAGAGCATCAACGACTAATGAAAGGTCTCTTCTTTAAAAAAAACACAAATGATCAAACGTCAGTTGTCACTAATATACACTAATTTCTTGACAACTAACGTTAGGGCGGGTGGGCAAAGACTCTATAAAGATCACTTTTAATTGTTGAAATATTGTGAGCCGTTCACCCATAAAGTGTTAGTAATTTAGTGGTTTGATATTTAACCATCGATGAGGTTCCTTCTGTCATATAAACACAAATGACCAAATGTCAGTTGTCACTAATACGGGCAGAGAGGAGGAACGTACTAATTTCTTAATAACTAACACTTAGGCGGGTGGGCGGGGACACTATAAAAACAGTCACGCCCAATTGTTGAAATAGTATGCTTTGCACCTTTGCTCCAAGTCCACAGCGGGCTTACGGCTCTGGGGACAACTTTCGTAGGTACGTCCGCTTCCACAGCGACCTCACGAGCTCTAGTCCGGTAACTACTGGGGCGTGCATTTTTTGCACGTTATGGGCCCACTGTATACACGTGCCAGGCGTTTTTGACTTTTGGGGGACGCTTCTACCAAGATGTTCTTGAGCATCAGGTGGACGCCGAGTGGCAGCATTGCACCAACCATCCGGTTGGCACCGCCAACGCGGAAAAAATGAAAGGGTACAACCTAATCTCTTTCAACACCACCGACTCTACCCCTTATCATCATGGAGGAATACAGCCAGTGACACTGCATTATGTTTGTAGTTGCGGTTCATAAATGTTTTAAAGAGCATTATACGTTCTGCGTTGATGTTGTCTAGCAACTTTGCGCCAAACTAGCATTTACTTAGGTTATTTGTTTGCGTACCCAGTTTATGTGATCGCTAATGATGTTTGTCACGTCAGTTTTAGGACGTAGTGCAGAGCTTGATTTCCAGCCGTCTGCAAGTCGACAGGGGTTTCGACTTGATGTTTCACACGTTTAACCTGCTTTGGGATGGTCACAGGCAATCGTGCGGTGTGTGGAATTGATTGTCAAAGTCTGGTTCAGGATAAATATGGTTGTAGATAATCTTTAGCTGTTAACAAGTTAGGGCATGTGCGAAGTGACTGTGTTACCGGCCGGGAAGTTTGTTGAGGATCTTCAGAAGTTGATGTTTGCAGCTGGACGGGTGACCCTGTAGATTGAGATTGGTCGGTAACTTTTGTGTGAGTCAGAGAAACACCGTGGTCATATAATATGACGTGGCATTCTAACGTGACTTGTCTGGACATGTCTCAACTTGTCTGTACTCTTTGAGCTAATTATTGTTTGCAGCTCTACGGAGGGGGTTTTGATGTAGAGAGGTTTGTCGTTAATTTTTCCGTAGTAAGGATGCGCTGGGAGCAGGGAGTTAGGATTCTGCGTTGGTTGTTGCAGCGGAATTCAGTAATGTTGTCGGACTGGGTTGGGGATGACTCAGTACGGCTACTTCTGGGTTTCTGTGAACATAAAACAAAAGATTAATTATGCGGTGGCGAATACCTACAAGCTCGCATTTGTTTAGTTAGCGCGGGGTTCCTCCCAGTTCACTACCGAGTTCATTTCACTGCACTCACTACCACTTATTGTTTTGCACTTTAGGTGTTTTACTTGATGTTGCACTTGCGGCCAAAAATTCGATCCTTTTATACAATAGTGCGGCCATTTGTAGGCCCTGCCCAATGGTCCGTGCTGATTAGCTGCAATGGGAAGCTTTTGTTTTTACGTTGGTATCATCCTTCTTGCCGAGTTAGTCCAGACGCGCGGACCGCTGACGAAACGTCGGTGAATTTTTCGCGTTGGGGCCCCGGATGATAGAGGCTGTTACAATCCGGTATTTCTCAGAGCAGGAGCCTCCGGTTCCCCAGGAGTCCACCTCGTCTTTCTACTTCTCTTTTGCTCAGAGGATGTCTTTTGTTGTTTAGAACGTGATCCGATCAGTGGCTTTACTGAATATCCTCTGGATCTACTTACGAGCTACACAAGCTTCGATTAATGATAATTAATCAATAAATTACTCGTAATCACACAGATTACCCCAACCACACAGGTTGGATTATTATTCCAGTTCTGTTAATTCACTTTCTGATTTGCAGTGTGGCCGGCTAGCAGTGCCCTGTTTTACTGCGAATAGAATGAACCCGCTTGTATTCATCAAACTTGAGTTTGAGACTAGTGTCTCGGTTGGATTGGGGAGCGGGCAGTGTGAGGCGCGCGATGGGGACTTGGCATGGCACCGCCGAATGTGGTTGCCTATCGCTCCGGTAACACTTCTTGCCAAGTTAGTCCACACGCGTGGACCGCTGACGAAACGTCGGTGAGATTTGCGCGTTAGGGCCCAGATGTTGGAGGCGCTTGTGTCCCAGTTTGGACTTTGAGGGCTGTAACTCGGCCGTTTTTAGAGAAACCACATCCGCGAAAGCAACAGTAATGAATTCTTTTTATGGGCGCGTGGTTGATCGAACGCTTTCCGGAGTGGCCCGCCCACTGTTACGATGGTCAGCGCCACCTGGTAGCCGTAAGAACGATAAGCGTCATGTGTTACCGTTTTCTGCAAGTGGCTCAAAGGTGTCCTTATAAGAAGTTGTGTGGGTTGTGCGTGAAACTTGCTAGGAGAGTTTCGTAAACGCAACAGACTTTATGGGATTTTAGGCGATAGTGCAATTGCCTGCTAAACTTTGTTGTTGACATATAGATCATGTAATCATTATTTTATCTAGGCTTGGAGAGTGTTTTTATAAGAAAGTGTGTGGATTATGTGTAAAACTTCTTTTTTACCGTTGAACGCCATTTTGTACCGTCTTGTGCAGGTGGTCCGGAGTGTGTGTGTAAAACCCTTTAGGATTTTTTTTAGGGCTTCAAGTAATAGTGCAATGATTGAAACTGGGCTTTGTGTTTTTGTTGAAGTCCCTGTGGAAAGTTATCCCAGTTGCAATGGATTTCAGGCGCAATCAGAGGTTTCTTGGGTAAACGGCATTGAATTAGCCAAGTGGTTGTCTAGAAGGACGCAAGTGTGCAGCGCCATCTAGCGCCTATGATGTTGATTTATTTTTTATGCCAATTAAATTAATCAAAGGGTTGAATTTAAGTAATTTACTTAAATTCATATTTTGTAATAATTTGGAAAAAAAAAATTTGAACAAAGTTCTTAAACAAATTAATTATTTTTTTTATTAAACGTTTGTGATCATTTTGACTGTTATAAGATCCTTATTTATAAAACATAAAATTACTGTTATAATTTAATATATTTTGTAATTTGTAATGGTATTAATATGATTTTTCTTTTATACAGATGAATTTAGAAGTAAAGTAGCCTGCGAGAATGAACGAATGCAATTGAAATGCAATCCAAATTCAAGAGTAGCGGTGTATAGTGCTAGTTACGGGCGCACGGAATATGAGAGTTTCCAATGCCCTCAGCCGCAAGGAGTTTCCGAGGAAAGTATGTACACTATATACATTTTTATTTGGCTTTCGAAAACTTTTCTTACGTAATCTTGTTTCAAATAGCATGTTTGGTGAGTTACGCTACCGAGACCGTTATGCAAATATGTCACGGCAAGCGCAGTTGTGAACTCTCCGCGGATGTTAGCACATTTGGCAATCCATGTAGACCCCAGACACGAATGTATCTAAGAGTAGCATATACGTGTGGTAAGTGCTGTTTACATGCAGTTTAAACAATGCTAATTAATTCATTTAGTTCCCAGAAAAGTATTAAAAGAACAATATGAAGGACAATTGGAATCGGATGAAGTTGATTCGGATCTTGATATGAATGATGATGACGATGATTTTGATAGCTATCATGATGCGGGTAATGAATTTATACGCGAATCGGCTGCATCTCCTGCGGTTCCAAATGTTGATGGGGGAGGGAAAGAAGATAATTTAACTAAAGACAGTCCTACATCAAGTTCAAAAATTCCGCCTCATGCCAAGTCTAAGGAATTAGATGCAGGTATTTAATGTAGTTAATTGAATAATTCAGTGCATGCGCCTTGTATACATTTATAATTAGATGGTTACTGCTTTTAGTAGTAAGCACTAATTGCTGCCAGCTTATCTCCTTGCTCAGCATCCTATGATCACTGTACCATAGCTCCTATCTCACATTTATCAAATCGGTATATATAATCGCGACAATTAAACTACACAGCAAGGCATGCGGAAACATAGCACAATTTTATACATACACAATCGATTAGAACAATTCGATCTGAATTTATCTTTCCGTTACAGCATCCTTTAAGCCTTACACTAGTAACCCAAGATCACGTAACCCATTCCGTCCTACTCGCAATCCTTTTCTGCAGAAAACTACCAAAGACATGCAAGCTGATGATATATCCGACCCCAACTGCACTATCACCGTGTTTACAACAGATGATCGAAAGCGAGTTATTGGATTCATTTCTGAATGGATAAATGCATACACTTATATATCACGTAAGTAATTGAATGAAATTTCCCACTGTCCGCTCTTGTTGTGCATACGCTGCTGCATGTTTATAAAATAACTGATTGGAATTAGTTCTGATTATATTTATTTTACAGAGAATCAAGAGAGGTTTTACTTGTACCTCATATTAAGTCTTGGAGGTGGAATACTGCTTTGTCTTATACTTTTAGTAAGTCGATTGTTAGTTCAAAGACATCGGGTACGTCGTGATGCAAAATTCCATGCTACTACCATTGCTGAAAATACTATACCTAATGGTTTTGCTGATGATATAAGTGAAGTGGATGCTGATATAGATCTTACTACTCCTCTTCCAGTTCCAAGTGTTGCTATACATTCACCAGCACCTGTTGGTAGCATTGCTGAAGTTGTACGATATCCTCATGTTCATTCCCATACTCTTCGTCGGGCACCTGATAATGAAGTTCCACGGAGTCTCAATACTGCTTCTAATAATATGTATTATTATGGGTGACCAGAATGCCCGGGAAGGAGACCGGCCGTTCTGAATTCGCCAACGTCATCCACGTGCCCGGGCCAACGTACATATTGCTTCTAGTGACACTTTAGTGTAAAAGTGACAGTGACCCAGACCAAAGAATATCACCTCCAGACTATGTGACAGATAATCTACTAATCCACTTATCACATTATTTATATTCATCAAATTTGTTTATTTATAACATTATTGTTTAAAAAAAAAATACGTTCTGTACATATAATAGAGATTATGAACAAGTGTAAACATGTCTTTATGTTGTTTCTATAATGTTAAGTGTTTGTATAATAAAGGTTTATGAAAAGACATCTCATAATATCATATCAATTAATAACAGAAATCCATTGCAGCTCCATTAAAATAAATAGAATAATCTAAATCTAATTTGGTTTCATATCACTGATCAATGCACATTTGGACCAATTATCTAAAAACCAAAAATGTTTTTAATAAATATCACAAAATTTTCATTTAAATTTAATTTAATTAAAATATGTAATTAAAAACTAATCAGAATTTGAATTAGAAACCTTGATTTTTTGCTAGGGTAGTTAGAAAAAGAATCTAGGGTTAATAGTGCTTTCAGAAACAATTTGTATTGATTCTCTTTCAGCTCAACTTTACCTGTAAAGAACAACATTTTTTCCATATGCAGTGGCTAAGAGTTTAGATTAAGTCAATTTGAGTACGTGAGGAGAACAATTTTTAAAAGATACAGTTTGGCCGGTATAGTAGGCAACTTAATATACACAAAAATTATCATGGCTGTGGTTGCGCTCATGCTTTTGATTGTTTTAGCATTTTTTATTTGCGCTCACATTTTACACATTTCATGGGCAACGTTGTGCTGGGATTGAAAGATGCTAAAACGGGCAAAGGCATGAGTGCAACCACAGCCAACATAATTTTTGTGTATATTAAGTTGCCTACTATACCGACCAAACTATTTGTGTCTAGCTGTAGTTCCTAGCTTCTTGAAACTAATTATAGCTTTCTTTAACCCAACTTTACCAGTTTCAACAACATATTTATGACTTGTTTGCCTATGCAGTGGCTGAGAGTAATTTTCTTTGGACTTCAACAATCTTTAAAAGCTACACTCAACTCTATAAAAAAATAGTTAAAAATAAGGTAACATTTTAAAAGCTAAACTTAGACTAATTCCTTTAGTAGTTTTCTGAAAGTAGACTTACCTCAAAGAGGTGATGCGGGGACGAAATAAATGGTCGACTTTTACATGTGCTACGTAAAAATTGCGGATATTTAAGAAACAAAATAGTCTAAGTAGCAGACAGCATTCCTAAAAGTGTAAAAACATTAGTGATACGACTAAGGACCGCGTAGTAGCACGGCTAATGATTTGAGTACGTACGGACAACAATCTTTGAAAGCTACAGTCAATTCTACAAAAATTTGGTTAAGAGTAAGGTACCCAGCTGCTTGTAACTAGTTATAGCTTTCTATTATCACAACTTTTTCAACATACAACATCTTCTTTGCATATGCAGTTGCTGAGAATCATTTGCTTTAGACTAGAAGTTGGTACGTGAGAACAACAGTTTTTGAAAGCTTCAGTCAATTTGGTTAGAAGTAATATGACACTTCAAAAGTTAAACTTAGACCAAGTACTTTAAACTAAACGTAGGTTCCTGAAAGTGAACCTACCTTGAGAAGGTGTTGAAGAGAATGGTCGAATTTTACATTTGTTTTGTAAAAATCGCGTTACTTAAAAAATATTCAAGAAAATTGTGTGAAGTAGCAGACAGCATCCGTAAAGGTGTGAATAGCTTGGAAACAGTGTAAAAACATTAGTGCTAGGGCCAAGGACCTCGTGGTAGCACGGCTAATGTTGATGATTTGGATACGTGAGAACAACAATCTTTGAAAGCTAGTTCCTAGCTTCTTGAAACTAATTATAGCTCTTTTTTAGCTCAACTAGTTTCAATAAATTAAGAAGAAGAACATTTTTGTGATTTATTTTGAACTAGGCCAATTTTGGAACGTGAGAACAATGATCTTTAAAAGCTACAGTCAATTCTACTAAAATTTGGTTTGGAATAAGGTAACACTTCAAAAGTTAAATTTAGACCAAGTTCTTTAAACTAGAAGTAGTTTCCTGAAAGTAGACCTACTTTGAGGAAGTGGTATAAGGTGTTGAAGTGAATGGTTTATAAAAATTACAGTTTTTGGCGGAAGTAGCAGACAGCATCTCTAAAAGTATGGATAGCTTGGAAACAGTGTAGCATTAGTGAAAAGGCTAAAGACTGCAAAGACAACGACGGCCAAAAAGAGTGGAAGTAACACATAATCAAAACTTACAAAAAGAGTTCAGGAAAGTAAAATCATTCTCTAGAAAACAAATGCCACCAAGTGGGGCACATGGCAAGGAAATGTTCTGAAAAAAGGACGCTTGTTAACAAGTGTGGAGAAGAAGGCCACACAATTTAAAAACGCTATCTGTGCGACGAAAAGGGTCATAAAACCAACACAAAGCGTTGTCTTGCATACAAGACTCTTGTCAAAGCGCAGGAGAGTGAGAAAATGGAAAAGTAAATTAGCTAAAATTTTCACCTTAAGGAAACCTTGGAGTAGGCCCCCATAGATCTTCTACTAAACAAATGCAAAGAAAAAAGCTTACATTGCTTTGATTTTGCCATCTATATACCACCCCCTTACACTAAGGTTTACAAAACCGGCAGTGGGTAATGAATGATACGTATGTGTGAAAAGCGAGAATATTGTTTTCTACTCTTGTTACTTCTTATTTACGACTCTTCTGTAGCATGTTACTAGTTTTTGGCAATGATCTAAAGAAGCACACAAATTAAATTTTTTAGGTCGGGAAACACTACTTGTTCATACTAAACAAACGCAACAAACCGGCTTTTGAAAGAACAAGTAGCATATTGTACATTGCCGTGACAATGTGCTTAGCGAACCTGGCTAAGTATATTTAAAAGTGGTAGTTGGATGAAAAAGAAAATCTTAGCTTATACTATACAATCAATATAAAGGCCACAACTAAAACAAATACGACAAAAACCGTTTGGGCATTACTTTTGCCCAACATGAATATGAGCCCTACATTGCAAAGGCTGCGGATAGAGCAGACAAAATAGCTTTGTTACTAACCAGGTGGATCTCCAACATAAGCGGACTAAAAGAGCGCTCTGCAGCTGTCACCGGCGTCCCTTCCATGAAGGTGCAGGAGACGGCCGGTTTAAGGTTGAGAGCGTTGTCAGTCTTGATAAAGGTGTTCTCTGGAGTGAGTTGGTGTCTGCATAGTTGGTGTTTGTAATTAATTAGGGGTTATTCGACGGACGCTTTCACACAGAAGGCCCACACTTCGTACTCACTCAGAGTACTTTTCACACAAACACGCACACACAGTGCACTATTACTCCAGACACTCACACAGAATACGCTCCCCTGGAAGACCTAGGTGATAATTATTGTGTTGAACGACGTGAAGAAGTTTAAAGCTACCCACAGTGTCCATACAGAATGTTTTCCGTTGGCGGGGAGTGCAATGCCATGGGATAGAAGCAAGCCCCTGTGCTGTTCTTGGTTGCCGAATATGGATCTTGGTGCGTCGTTGGGTCGTCGTTAGCGAGCCGGCGGAGGTAGAGTATGTCGTAGACAGAGATTCCTGTCCCAGGACCTCTTTGCCGAGGTAGCCATTTTGGTGCTCTACCGGAATGGAAGGTCGGACAGAGTTCCAGTTGTTTCGGACACTGGGGCTTTGTTTGTTGGGAGTCAATAACGATCTCCCGCAGACAAAGCCAAGTGACAGACAACTAAACCGACCCCAGGGAGCAACCTTCCGGAGAGCAAGGACGTTCTTCACCTTGATCCGGCTGCCTTAAACATTCAGTACAGCCACTGTGGTTAGCTTTATGCTCTTTCACATCGTACAACAATAACGTCACAGCGCTCTGAGTGTGTTTGTAGGTGGCCTTCTGTGTGAAGGTGTTAGTAGAAATTTGTTTAAAGAATGCTATCTACAACTAAACCGACCTCAGGGAGAAACTTTTCCACCACTTTGACCCGGCCGCCTTCTCTGCCCCTTTGAAAGCCGGTAAAAACTCTATAGTTTTGTACGGGGCACGAACATGGAGTCAATGGGTACTCAAAAGAAAGTGCCGAAAGATACTCGACCTCACGCAAAGAAAGATCGCCATACGCATAGAAACCCAAACAGCACAAGCATAAGAAAATATCTCTACAACAAAGTAGACTGACTGCAAAAGATTACAAGAACTAGTGTTTGCATAATAAAACACAAATTCACACAATTGATTTGGAACGTTTTTGAGATTATCACAAAAACTCTAAATTACTGCTTTGAAACATGTTTAGGGTTAACTACAACAAAAGTTTGTTAGTAATTTATTGTTGAAATGATTAGTTGCAAAGAAAGGGGTACAGATGCTACCCTTAAGACGCCTAAAAGTTTCTAGCTAACAAAAGCCATCAATATTAATTCAAAAGCTGTAGAAACTCAAACCAGTATTTGCTAAGTATAGTAGAATTAAACAGGACAAAGATTATGGTCATGATTTAGAAGTAAATCATAAACCAATCTTCAGCTAATATTTGTATGTATCAAATTTGTTTATTTATCACATTTAAAAAATATATTCAGTACAATATTATTTATCTATTTTTTGTATAATAAATTATGAGATTTTATAATATCATATAAATCACAACACTTAATAAAAGAAAACCATTAAACATTATTGTAACTCCACTATTTTCACAGTCTAATCGATCCACAGTTGGTTTCATATCACTACTGCATTGACAAATTCCATTTCTGCATTTTACATTAGGGCCAATTCCTTTAGTACAAATTTGTTCATTTGTGCAAAGATCATACATTTCTAAAATAAAATCATTAATAACGAACACATCAAATAAATGTTTATTTACCTTCAGCAACTTTAAAACAAGAATTCTCTATACGCAAGTATTTATCACTACAAACGCATGTGTTAGTATCTTTGCTACAAACACCATTTGAAAATTTGCATTGTTCATCAATTACACAATCTTCATCCATATTAGCCACTGAAATGAAATTTAATAATTGATTTTATTTAGTGTTTCAGGGAATGCATCCTTTATCAGTCTGCCTAGTATTTCACTGGTTAGAAAAACAATTTAGATGAAATACATACTTTTAATGCATTCGCCTTCTTCATTCATAACATAATCTAAGCTACAAACACAGGTTGAAGTAGCACTTTGGCATACTGAATTTTTTATTTTTTTACAATCATCTGCACCTAGTCTACATTTACTTCCAATACCTAAAAAACATAATTAATAGTAGTTAATTTACAATTTATTTATTATTTTTATGAACTAACCTCCATAACATGATCCATCTTCACTATTGCTTCCCGTTTCACATTCGCATGTTCCACTTTTTGTACATATTGAATTTCCTAGTAATTTATCACAGCTTTCATTGGAAATGCATGCAAACACTAAAGAAAACATAGAATTACATATTGTGTTTTAAAGTAAGTAATTTTTATTTACCTGAACATGTCATAAATTCATCGTATTTGTATCCCCATTTACATTGACATTCTTTGGATAGTGGATTTTCTTGACATTCGTAATTATCAAGAAGTGGTTTGCATGTTGAATCAGCTGTGCAGTAAAATCCAGGTGCGTATGTTTCCTGGACACACTTTTTGTTACCTGTATTTATTATGTATCTTCCTTCACAGGCACATATATTATCTTTGCATACAGCTCTGTGGGTATTTGAGCTACCACGGCAGTCTATATCATCTGTACATGGCATTCCCATTTCTGAAAAAAAAACAGAGATTAAGATTGTTAACATATTGCACTTTAAAGTTTTTATACCCAAATATGTTTTTTGTTGTTTGGGGAGGTGATAGTGCAATATTAACATAAAACATTTTTTGTGATTTTGGTTTAACGAAAATTTTGAATTTGAAAGTATTTATTTAAACTACGTTAGCAATTTCCATTTATGTCTTTTGGCTTTAAGAAGGAGTCTGCTGGTAAGTTGTTGTTGTTGTCTGGACTGTATTACGTTTTTTATCCCAAGCAAGGCCTTTTAACCCAAATTTTTGATTATTAATTGGAGGCAAAATTCAAGCAGTGATTTGATTCTCAAAATTTTGACATGTTATTAAAAAGCAAAAAACTAAAAGTAAAGTTACTAAAGTTAGAAACCAGAACAGAAAAATCTGTCGGGAACTAAAACGTCTTTACTGCTGGACAAGAAGACTTCAAATTACAAACAAGACAAACCAAATCATGGAGAAGACTATTAAAAAGTTTGGTGCCGCTCTTGTGATTACATTTTGCCATCGCCAAACATGTTACTACTAAGAACCAAATAGGAGAAAATTTGAAGAAGCAAACCAAGTCTTTTGGAAACCACACAAAACCTAGAACACCAAAGAGAAGTTATTATCAGCTAAATTTACACTGATAAGCAACCCAAAAATTTTAGAGAGGTGGGCAAGACTTAGAAGAATATTGCCGCCAGAAACTGGAAAGGAAACAAAAAATAGTAACAACCACTTCTGACAATCTCCAACTTTTGATGATTCCATTATTGAAGAAGAAAAGAGGATTGATGCTGTCAATTAAACACAAAGCAAACTTTGAAGAAAGTAATAAAATTTTAGAAAAAGCATCAGTACACTTGTAAGGTTGGCAAGAGCAAAAATAAATTAGTTTGACTTGATTTTCTTGTTGCTCCTAGAGAAGGAGAAGGTTATTTTGAACACAAAAAATGCTACAAACTGTACTAATCACATGGAAGTGGCAAACATTACATGGACCATGCCAAACATGGAACCAAACAATAAGCAGCAGATGCTCAGACACCAGAACGGAAAAAAATTGATAAAACCTACATTGTCTTCACTGAACTGAACTGGACAAGATAAAAACTTCAAATTACAACCACAAAAGAAAATAAGAAGTCACATGACAAACTAGGTTATACGCCTGGAGAAGAATAGGAAGAAGACTAAATCCAAGTTGCATGAAAATGAACTAAACCAAAGAACATCCAAATAGGCAAAAACTTTTTTAGGAATTCAAATAGAAGTTTCTACCGTTGGCTTGGCGCTGCTCTTGGGATACAATTTAACAAACATTTAGAGAAGAAGCGCAAACATTCAAAGACAAAACTCAGAAAAAAAAGCTGCTGCTTTTGATGATGGGGGGGGGGGGGGGGGGTATTGATGCTGTCGAACTAAGCGGATCCGTTTAACATAAAAAGCAGATAATCAAAACCTAGCAGAATAAAGTGATGCAAGTTGATTTTAGTTCATCAATAAAATCTGTGCAAAGTGGTAGCCGCCGACATCTATATAAACAAGAGATTTTTGTTAACGTCCTTAAAACATGAAGTTAGTGCGGTTGATGCCCCACTTTGGTCCTATAGTATGCACAAACTTTTTGGATATTTTGTTTTGTTTTGTCTGGAGGAGTTTTGCAGGTGCAATAGGTGTTCCAGTCTTTGAGCTGTAGTGTTAGATTCAAAACAGGTTTGAGGGTTTGTATTGTTAGGAGTTTTTTGAAAGTGTAGTATAGGTAAAATAAAACAAACTGTGCTGTAAGGTCTGCAAATTGTTGTTTTGTGTTCCTTATCTAAGATTTACTGGATTGACTGTTTAGTGTTGCGGACGTAGTTCAGTGCTGCACATAAGTTTTTAGTAGAAAACTTCAGAATTGCTTTTGCGGAATTATTTGCGGCAAGATTTTAGACTGACTGATTTGCAACTTGCAGATAATGATTGTCTTGTCTTGTTTCTGCTATCTGCACTACTTTATGCTCGTGGATCTGCTTGTGAGCGCTGGAAGGATAGTTGCAGGCACTTTCTGACTTTACTGAACTGTAAGACAAATGTGACTTGCTCTTTTTTAGCACGCTGACATGTATACTAGCTACTTCTGCGGAGGTAGATAGATCTTGGCTGGTCTTGTCTCTGATTTGGCTGATGCTCTGTTAAATGAAACTTGTTGACATGAGTGTTGGTGTGCCTCAACATTTTTTAGAGCAGCCTAGTTGAGCAAGATAAACCGTCTGAGAGTACAGATACAAATTGGAAAACCATCTGCAAGACTGCGGTGGAAAGTAAAAAGGTTTGGAATTTGAACCAAATCTAACCCATCACGTAATCATCAAAAAGATTGAGGACGATCTTACGCAGTCAATGAAAATTTTCCAGAAGACAAACATCGCTTGACTCTAACTGTAGTTTCCACCATTAGCAATACACCTGGACAAAACGCTTCTGACATAAGTAGTTCAAAAACCAAACGTGACTGAAGACCAACCGCTTTGTACTAAAAAAAACTGGAAAAAGCACAGATTGTATCCAAACCGCCACTTTGCAAGCCGAAAGTTTAAAAAGACCAGAAACTGTTGCAGCTGGCTTAGACTTCAACAAAGCACGAGTCGGTCATACACGTATCCCCGACGTTGTCCAAACCACCATTACTGCTGACGGAAACAAACTCAAGCAAGACCCGCTAAAAAGAAAGCTTAACATTAGCAATAGACATTGGCAAACTACCGTATACTCCATTTGCGAGCGTCTTCAGAAGCAAACTATATCAACGACAACTGTTTCCTTAGGTTGACTATGTGCAAGTTTAACATTTGTGCGCAAAACGGGGAGACTTTGGAGCTGGTGCCACCGCAAGACAGTGTATTTTGAACCACCGCAATACCTAGATTCTGTGACACTTTTACAAACATAGACTTAAAAACTTTTAAATTGTAAAATGCGCAACTCACACCGGACCCTTTCCAACTACTCTCGGACTTAGACCAGTCGCCTTTGCAACCATTTTTAAAAACCAGTCATCTGCAGCTAAAAATATAATGCTTTAAAGAAACCTAAAAGTCTAAACCTAAACCACAAGCGTCAGTTTTGAAAATAAATTTTCTTTTAGGTTCTACCAGTTTAGCGGCAGGATTTGGCTTATGGCATACATCTTGAAACATTTTTTGGCCTTGCGAGCTACAACAAAAATGCTTTTTGTTACTTTTCATGTTTGCAAGCCGCGTAACAAGGTCTGCGAGTTGGGTGTTTTTGTAAGTGCCAAAAAAGCTTTCTTGTGGTTAGACTGTGGAAAATTGCGAATCAAGATAAGATGATGTTCTAGGTCTCATTGGCTAACATTTTTTGAGTTGCCCGTGTCATTTAAGCTTTTCAACATTTTTCAAAATAGTAACTAACAAATAATATTAAAATCTTTTGATTGCAATCAAATATTTTGTTTGATTAGTTCCTAGAATTAATACAAATTGATAAATCTTATAAACATACCTAAAACACAATTGTTGGCGAAAATGTAGTATCCTTTTTTACAAATGCATTTATCAAATATTTTAGAACAATACGTATTAGGTACCGTACAATCAGTATCACTATTACATGATTCATCCAAAAATAATTCTGGCTCATCATCCACATCTTCTTCATCAAAAAATGTATGATATCTTGTCCCTTCTGTGGTTGTATTTGTTGCACATATACCCCTATCACAAAATCCTCTATTATTTGTAGCACAATCCAAATCTATGAAACAAGCTTCGTTTACTAAAAAAAAATATATATTATTATTAGATTCGGATTTAACTTTGTAAATATTATTATTACATTTAGCTTCCAGTCTACAATCATGCTCTCCTCTTTCGTAGTAACCGGTATTACATTTGCATACGCCATCGTCGCATATACGGGAAAAATAATCAACGCCATTGAAGCAATCTTCATGTTCTTTACATGCTGCATTATTCTTTTTTCTTTCTATACATTTTCCTTTTAAATAAGTGTACCCCTCACCACAGTCACATAAGTTATTATTACATATGTAATTACCAGTAAGAAGTGAACATTGGTTATTATCTTCGCATGCACCTCCTATTGTTGGAACCACTAAAATATTAATTAAATAAACTAAAAAAAAAATTTAATTGAACAATAACTTACATTTTAAACATTTAGTTCCAATTGAGTTAAAAACTTCATCTTTTCCAGGACAGTTGCAAATACTACTAACACAATTTGATCCTCCTAAGCAATCAGTATCCGATTTACATTCATATATATAACCGTATGATTCACCTGGAATAAAAATTATTTTGGAGATAAGAAAACTACTTATTGTCTTTAGCTTATCTATTTTAGAAATGTGCTTTGTGTGTAATTTGCATTACGAAATGAATGCAATTAAATTGCACACTTGCAATATGCTGAGTTTTAAAACAACACATTATTTCTAAGAACATATTGAAATGTAATTAATAAATAAAACAATTAAAGCAGGTATATATTTAGAATGTCGTATTTCCATTGGGTTAAAGATGAAGCATGTATTGGTAAGTAATTTTATAAATTATAATTAAAATACTTACAAATTAAAATTGCTATTAATATTATTTGTGTTGGCTTCATTTTTAAACAATCGATTCAAATGGCAATGAACTACTAAATCTCTGGAGTAAATCATAGGATATAAGTATTTCCTGATAACGTTAATATAATAGATTGATATGTGCAGGTGTTTTATCATTATAATCTAAATTCAATATTATCATGAGGTATTATAAATGGCATTGCACCTGTTTGATTGTTGTTTGTTAAAAACCTAGTATGATTGTATGAATCTTTCCGATTTACCAACAAATGCATTCCATTCGTCAAATATGCGAATCAATATTTTGGAAATGTGGCCAATGTATTGTATGTATAATTCAGAATTTACTATAAATACGTTTAAATACGGAATTTTAATATAGTTTATTTATTTTATCTAAATAATGTATCATGATGATTCAAGATTGTATAAAAATTATGAGAACTGGATTAGGATTTGATCGGCTACTTCAGTTCAAGTGCTCAGCAAACAATTTACAGACTATAGTTTATTATTAATGTTAGTTAAAAAAAATTGAACTAATTATTTTATAGTTTTATTAAATTTAAATGTTACTTTCTTTAAATACTCACTCATTCAAGGTAATAAATGTTTAACTAATAAAAATTGCATGCAAAGTTATGAGTTCCAGGAATCCTTTAACTGTTTTTTATAAACGAGTTAGATATTACGTTATCTCTTGTACACACAACTCACGATTATACTATTATATTAGGTGACTTTAACATCAAAGTGCAAAAAATTGATAACAGTAACTCGTTAAAACTTATGGATATGAATGACGCTCTTAATTTACACAAATAATAACCGAAACTAGTAGTGACCTTATTTTTACTGACCTTCAGATAGTAGCACTATGAACTTATACAACAGCGATCGCATATATTATTCATTGTCGTTCATTGAGGATTTTTTTTATAAAACTTATCAGCTGCAAATCTACGAGTATACATAATTTTTTACATATATAAACATAATATCGGGGTCAAAGTCAAGGCAAATTTATTAACCATACATCATGCTAGGACACAATTATCAAAATCATGTCTCAATATTTTAGCCTTGCACGGTTTGAAGATGGTTTGAGCTCAAAATTAATTTTAGAATATTTAAAACATTTTTTTGGGTTTTTTACTGATTATTCTCGTGCATATAATCATGCTCAAATTATCAAAATAATGTTTCAATATTTAAGCCAAGTATGGTCTAGAACTTACCTAAAAAGGTTTTAAGCCCAAAATAAATTTTAGAAAATTTAAAACATTTTTTGGATTTTTTTGAAAATTATAAATTAGTTTATTAATTATTCTCGTACATATAATCATGTTAAAAACACAATTTTTAAAACAAAGTTTTAATATTTAAGCCAAGTATAGTGTAAATATTGCTTAAAATGGTTCTAGACCAAAAATGATTTTGAAAATTTTAAAACATATTTTTGGTTTGTTTATTAATCATAATTAAAGTCATAATTGTTAAAATAATGTCTCAATATTTTATTCAAGTAAAGTCTAAATATTGCCTAAAATGGTTCTAGACCTAAAATGATAATTTAGAAAATTTAAAACATATTTTTGAAAATCTTAAAATGATTTACTGATTATTCTCGTGCATATAATCATGCTGAGGTCACAGTCGTAAAAATAATGTTTCAATATTTAAGCCAAGTATGATCTAGACATTACCTAAAATGGTTTTAAGCCCAAAATAAATTTTAGAAAATTTAAAAAAAAATTTTTGATTTTTTTGAAAATTAAAAAATAGTTTATTAATTATTTTCGTACATACATATAATCATGTTAAAGAAACAATTTTCAAAACAATGTTTCAATATTTAAACCAAGTATAGTCTAAATATTGCCTAAAATGGTTATAGACCAAAAATTATTTTGAAAATTTTAAAACATATTTTTGGTTTGTTTATTAATCATAATTGAAGTCATAATTGTTAAAATAATGTCTCAATATTTTATTCAAGTAAAGTCTAAATATTGCTTAAAATGATTCTAGACCTAAAATGATATTTTAGAAAATTTAAAACATTTTTTTGATTTTTTTGAAAATTATAAAATAATATATTAATTATTCTCGTACATATAACCATGCTAAAAACACAACTGTCAAAATAATGTTTTAATATTTAAGCCAAGTATAGTCTAAATATTGCCTAAAATGGTTCTAGACCCAAAATGATTTTGAAAATTTAAAACATTTTTTTGAATTTTTATGAAAATTCTAAAATAATTTATTAATTATTCTCGTACATATAACCATGCTAAAGACACAATTTTCAAAACAATGCTTAAGATGGTTTTAATCCCAAAAATAATTTTAGAAAATTTAAAACATTTTTTTGATTATTTGAAAATTACAAAATAGTTTATTAATTATTTTCGTACATACATATAATCATGTTAAAGACACAATTTTCAAAACAATGTTTCAATATATAAGTCTAAATATTGCCAAAAAGGTTCTAGACCCAAAATGATTTAAAAAAATTTAAAACATATTTTTGGTTTGTTTTTTAATCATAAAATAATTTATTTCTTATTCCCATTCGTATAACTATGCTGAGGTCACAATCGTCAAAATGATATAAGCCTAGTATGGTCTAGACATTGCCTAAGATGGTTTTAAGCCCAAAATAAATTTTAAAAGATTTAAAACATTTTTTGTTTTTTTTTGAAAATTATAAAATAGTTTATTAATAATTCTTGTGCATATAATAATGTTAAAGACACACTTTTCAAAACAATGTTTTAGTATTTAAACTAAGTATAATCTAAATATTGCCTAAAATGGTTCTAGACCAAAAATGATTTTGAAAATTTTAAAACATATTTTTGGTTTGTTTATTAATTATAATTGAACTCATAATTGTTAGAATAATGTCTCAATATTTTATCCAAATAGAGTCTAAATACTGCCTAAGATGGTTCTAGACCTAAAATGAAATTTTAGAAAATTTAAAATATTTTTTTAATTTTTTTTTTTAGAAAATAATTTGTTAATTATTCTCATACACATAATCATGCTAAAACGCAACTGTCAAAATAATGTTTTAATATTTAAGCCAAGTGTAGTCTAAGTATTGCCTAAAATGGTTCTAGACCCAAAATGATTTAAAAAAATTTAAAACATATTTTTGGTTTGTTTTTTAATCATAAAATAATTTATTTGTCATTCTCATGCGTATAACTATGCTGAGGTCACAATCGTCAAAATGATATAAGCCTAGTATGGTCTAGACATTGCCTAAGATAGTTACAAGCCCAAAATATATTTTAGAAAATTTAAAACATTTTTTGGATTTTTTTGAAAATTATAAATTAGTTTATTAATTATTCTCGTACATATAATCATGCTAAAGACACAATTTTTAAAACAATGTTTCAATATTTAAGCCAAGCATAGTGCAAATATTGCCTAAAATGGTTCTATACCAAAAATGATTTTGAAAATTTTAAAACATATTTTTGGTTTGTTTATTAATCATAATAGAAGTCATAATTGTTAAAATAATGTCTCAATATTTTATCTAAGTAGAGTCAAAATATTGCCTAAAATGGTTCTAGACCTAAAATGATATTTTAGAAAATTTAAAACATTTTTTTGAAAACTATAAAATAATTTATTAATTATTCTCGTACATATAACCATGCTAAAGACACAACTTTCAAAACAATGTTTCAATATTTAAGTCTAAATATTGCCTAAAATGGTTCTAGACCCAAAATGATTTAAAAATATTTAAAACATATTTTTGGTTTGTTTTTTAATTATAAAATAATTTATTTGTCATTCCCGTGCGTATGCTGAGGTCACAAATGATATAAGCCTAGTATGGTCTAGACCATGCTTAAGATGGTTTTAACCTTAAAACTAATTTCAGAACATTTGAAACATTTTTTGGATTTTTTAGAAAAATAGTTTATAAATCATTCTCATGACAAAAACACAATTGTCAAAACCATATCTCAATATTTAAGCCAAGTATGGTCTAGACATTGCCTACATTGGTTCTAGGCACAATTTTTTTTTTATAATTTAAAACTTTTTTTGGAATTTTTTGATAATAATAAAATAGTTTATTAATCATTCTCGCGCAGAATGATTAAAATAATGTTTTAATATTTAAGCTAAATATGGTTTAAAGATTGCCTCTAAGGCATGATTTTATACCTAAAATTATTTTAGAATTTTTTTTTTTTTTTATTATAAAATTATTTATAAACCATCCCCATGCATACAATCATGCTAAGGAGACAATTGTCAAAATTTTGTTTAAATATTTAAGCCAAGGTTGGTTGGTCTATACATTGCTTAAGATAGTTCTAGACTTAAATTTTATTTTAAAAATTTTAAACATTTTTTGTAATTTTTTAATAATTATAAAATATTCATTATTTTCAAATAATATTGTTTTATATTATGTTTTTTTTATTAATTAATATACATTCTCATGAAAAGTGAGTGACCAACGCCGTGTGAAGAGTATGGCCTTGCTTTTTTCTGGATTCACTTTGAAGTGCCACTCGTTCATCCAATTTTTCAGATCGGAAGTGGCTTTTTGTAGACGTAAGGTGACTATTTTGGTTGTCCTTGAAGAGTAGGTAAGTGCTGTCTCGTCAACATACTGAGCTATTTTAACCCCGTGCATGCTCCCCGAAGACATGTCGGTTACAAACAGGTTAAAAAAGTGCTAGAATGGAACCTTGAGGAATTATATCCTGGATTTGCCGTGAGGTAGAGATGTAGTTTTCGAGTTTGACTGCCAGACTTTTGCGATTTAAATATGAAGCTACTACCAGCCTTATAATACGCAAAAGAAATTGTAGTCTGATTAGCTTTTGAGCAGTTTTTTGTGCCAGATTTTGTCAAAGATTTTTTTTATCTGAAACCTTTGACAATGTTGTCTGTCACTTGGTTGAGTTGATGAACACTTGAATGACTCCATCTAAAGCCATGTTGGAAGGAAGAAGATTGTTTATATCCGTGTGCTTTTAAATGATATCCAAGTTCACCTTTTCTACGACCTCACTTAAAGTGCATAGTAGGTTTATAAGCCGATAGTTTTGGGAAAACATTTTGTTTTTCTAAGTTTTGCGATGTTGACCACGTGGAACGTTTACTGTGCAAAGAATGGCATTTGCAGTGTTGGTTAGAGCTATTGTTGCTTCATGCGAGATCAATTTCAAAGCTTTGTTGGAAATTTTATCCGGACCAGGTGCAGAACGGGATTTGAATCTTTGAAGGTTTAACGCTGTCTAGTGTAGTGTCATTGTCAGCGGTTTAAAAAAAAAATGATTTTTATGCAAATCCTTGCGATGTACTCTAGATCCGTAAAGTTGGTTCACAGATTAGCGCATTGGAGTTTGAGGCTGTCTACAACTGCTTTAACTTTTATAGATTTTTGGCATATCAGCTTAAGAAGACTATTAATGGCTTTGACTTTTTCTCGATCGTGTATTAAATTCCATTTTTGTTGTGAATGGCGGGAATAGGAACCCGTCTGCTCCTATGGGTTTTGGAAATCCTCTACATCGGATTTTGACGGTTGTGAAATCTATTTAAGATCTTGCAATTCTCGGGCTTGTGATGTCTTTGCTATTGATGTTTGGCGGCATTTTTTGTTCAAATCAACGCTTTTGTTGCTCGAAGTAATCATAGAAGTTTATTGATGCAAACGTGAGGTTTTTAGAAGCCTTTTTCGAGGTTTGTTGGACTTGAATAGTCAAAAGCTTTTTTAAATTTCTTAGTTGTTTGTACTGGGTCAGGCTAAAAATGATATCTTCCAGGCATTGACAGAAAATAGTCCAATCCGTCTGTATGACAAATTTTCTCCTCTCTTCGGACCCGTTTTTGAGTAGGTCCAGTAGTACCGGACTGTGGTCAGAGCTTAGGCCGTTACCACTGCGTGTGAGTTGACGTTTTTTAGTATTGCTACGTCAAGAACGTCTCCTCTGTGACGCGCGGCGCTATAAAAAGTAGCTTCTTCCGGACTCAGGACCTGCACATCTTTTTGCTCAACGTAGTTGAACACAACTCGACCTTTGGCGTTGGTTTTTTTGGCTATTCTACGATTAGTGCTTTGAATTGAAGTCTCCCGCAGTTATTGTGAAATGTGCGTTAGCAAAAACTGTATCAAAATCTACGGTTTTGTGGACGAATGTAAGGGGAAGCAATCCTGAATGTACCAAGCTCTGGCACAGTTACCACTATCGCGTTGGTTGATGTTTCCTTGCGTTATGAACACTCGATCTAAGTACACGGACCGCATACAGAACGGCAGGAATTTTTTTGAGTTGAAGTTTTAGATATTATTATATCACCCGCCGTTTAAGCAACTATCTTTGATGTTTAACTTGGCTGTTACTAATCTACATTTTGATCAAATTAACACGTCATATGGCTACCTTCTAAGCTATTCTAAATTTAAGCTAACTTAAATTATCTTAAGCTTACAAAGATTTTTGTTAATATTTCTAAGACGTTCAAATGTCTCAAAAGCCTTTATAGTTTTACTATAAACTTATTGAAAACAAACCAATCAAAAATTTATTTGCAAACTGTGATACAATGATTTGAAACATGAGTCGTTTTTATGCAAACAGAAGCAATCTGGTTTTTAAGCCAAATGTGGCAGTTTTGCTTATTAACAAAACCGCTAAGTCAGAAGTAAGCTGAAGATAATTTTCTTACAAAATTCCTGATCTTTAATTACTAAATTTGCGACGCAATAAATGATAAACAGTTTATGCTTAGTAATGTGTTGAAGGTGGTAACTCAACGCCTCGTTGGCTCGTTTAATGGTTACTGTAATTTTATGTAAATTGTTTCTTCAACCAGTGAGATGCTAGGCACACTGGTTATGGGTGCACATCCTGAAACACAAGTGTACGTGTCTTTTACTGGTTGAAGAAGCAATTTACATAAAATACACCATAATATAGGATGCATTGCGTTACTACCTTCTAGACAAATTATTATTACCATTTCAATGCAATTTAAAATTGTGTTAATTATGTAGTAAAACATGTTTATATTAATAATAAAGTATCTATTTCACAATCTGTTTTTAAGTAAATAATATTATATCAATCGATTTCGATATAATATATTATTATGAAAAACACAAACAATTACAAATTGAATTTAATCATTTATAAATAAAAACTCTTTTTTCAATTTCATTGTTGATTAAAATTACAAGAAAACACAATTTAAAATATTTTTTTTAGAAATCTGTTTGTAATATTAGAAACGGTCTGTATACTCAGTTTCCTTAAATAACGACAGTAACATAATTTATGTCCATTCAAATAAGAGCTGCTTTTTTATTTATTACAACAGGAGTGATTTAAGTGTAATAAATACATTTTCAAACAGTCTGATAATTTATAGGAAAAAGTATGATGGGCATAAATTGAAATTCCCTATATTATAACCATTTTTTTATATATGCATTATCTCTTGGGAATCTTAATCGGAGCTTCATTGTAAACGTTTTGAGGTCGGTAGAAGTTGCGGCTTTTGAATAATTTATTCCCACTTACTTTTAACGCTTCCGGACGTTCTATATCTTTGTAGGACCAAACGGACAGCTCAATTTTGCTAAGGGATACAAGAGTTTTATCCTCGATAATTCATCAGCCGCACATTTACAACGGTCCCTATTTTTGTTCGCAACGATTTACTTATCGCTCGCATGGTTTTGACACCGTGTTTGAAATTTTGTAATGCCGGTCATTATAAATCTAGTTCAGACAGTATATAACTGCGTTACGTTAACAACACGGATAAATTTAGAGTTAACACCAAAGTAAAGACTATTTCGGTACACACCGGGGATTACAATCGCTTTATATTAAATGCAGCAGTCGTAAAAAATACATGAAGTCGTTTATAGAGTGTTTGATTTATTAGTTGTAAAGTAAGTTTATATTCATATTATTCCACGTATGTAATATTAAAAACACATTAAATCAGTACATAAAAAATACATATAAGTAGATTAAAAAATTGAAAACAAATGTATATTCAGTGAGAGAATAACAAGTGATACATAATGTCGTTTTTGTAAGTATATTGACGTAATAGTTAAAATTTTGCATTCTGCATACACGTACATCCTCCACCTATCAAAACTTGCGAATATTAATTATTGAATAGATATTTATAATATTTAATATTTTTATTAGTAGCTAATCAATAAATTTAAATCATTCGGATCCACAATTAAAGTAATAAAAATAACAATAAAACATTATAGTACTCAAATATATTTAGAAATACTTTAAATTAAATTATTTTAATATTACTGCATTGCAATTATAATAATATATACTGCATTAAAATCAGAACACAATTTATTGATTGAAAACTATTCATTTTATTTAAAAATTTAAAAATAACATTTTTTTACATAAAATTAGATAGACGCTACTTTAATATTTTGTTAAGCCAGCTAAGCTATTTGGCATTATTTGGCGCTGTATTCAGAGCAAAGGTGATACATCATTTAAGCATTTTTATTTTTATTAAATTTATTTCACGTAACGTGCCATGAATTGTCTATACTGTATTTAGAGCAAAAACATATTCTAAACTATTTGGAATTATTTGGCGCTGTATTCAGAGCAAATGTGATACATCATTTAAGAATTTTTATTTTAACTAAATTTATTTAACGTAACGTGCCATGGATGGTCTATAATGTATTCAAACAAAAGCACATCCTAAACTATTTGGCATTATTTGGCGCTGTATTCAAAGCAAAGGTGATACATTATTCAAGTATTTTTATTTTAACTCCGTTATGGATTGTCTATACTGTATCAGAGCAAAAGCACATTCTAAACTATTTGGCATTATTTGGCGCTGTATTCAGAGCAAATGTGATACATCATTCAAGAATTTTTATTTTAACTAAATTTGTTTACCGTAACGTGCCATGGATTGTCTATAATGTATTCAAAGCAAAAGCACATTCTAAACTATTTGGCATTATTTGGCGCTGTATTCAAAGCAAAGCTGATACATCATTTAAGTATTTTTATTTTAAATAAATTTATTTACCGTAACGTGTCATAGATTGTCTATACTGTATTTAAAGCAAACCACATTCTAAACTATTTGGCATTATTTGGCGCTGTATTCAAAGAAATGGTAATACATTATTCAAGTATTTTTAATTTAAATAAATTTATTTAACGTAACGTGCCATAGATTGTCTATACTGTATTTAGAGCAAAAACACATTTTAAACTATTTAGTATTATTTGGCGCTGTATTCAAAGCATAGGTGATACATCATTTAAGTATTTTTATTTTAAATAAATTTATTTAATGTAACGTGTCATAGATTGTCTATATTGTATTCAGAGCAAAAGCATATTTTATACTATTTGGCATTATTTGGCACTGTATTCAAAGCAAAGGTAATACATCATTTAAGTATTTTTATTTTAAATAAATTTATTTAACGTAACGTGCCATAGATTGTCTATACTGTATCAGAGCAAAAACACATTCTAAACTATTTGGCATTATTTGGCGCTGTATTTAAAGAGAAGGTGATACATTATTCAAGTATTTTTCTTTTAAATGAATTTATTTAACATAACGTGCCATGGGTTGTCTATAATGTAATCAAAGCAAAAGCACATTCTAAACTATTTGGCATTATTTGGCGCTGTATTCAAAGCAAAGGTGAAACAACATTCAAGTATTTTTATTTTTATTAAATTTATTTAACGTAACTTGTCATGAATTGTCCAAACTATATTAGAGCAAAAACACATTCTAAACTATTTGGCGTTATATGGCGTTGTATTTAAAGCAAAGGTGCCATGGATTGTGTATACTGAAAAGCACAGAAATCTGTTACTAACTGTCAAAAAGTGTTCCAAAACTATAAAATAATGCTTGAAGCATTTTAAAACGCGTTGAAATCTATTACTAAGTTCTAAATATTGTCTAAAATTGTCAAAAAGTATTTCCATATTGTCAAAAATGATTGTGAAGTTATGGAAAACTATAAAACCAGGTTATTTTGGTTTGAAATACAAAAAAGTGTTTACTATATGCAAAAAATTTCACAAACTGTCAAACAAAATGGAAACTGTCAAACAATTTGTCAAAAATGTCTAAAACGGTTCAAAAGTGTCTTAAACAGTCTAAAGTAATATACAATTGTAAATATAGATTATTTTTATTTAAAACGCATAAAAATCTATAAATAACAGTCAAAAAATGTTCCAAATTGTCAAAAAGTATTTTATACTGTCAAAAATAAATGTGAAGTTTTAGAAAATCACAAAACGGAATTATATTGATTAGAAATGCAAAGAATGCATTTGGTAACTATCAAAACGTGTATAAAATTGTAAAAACGTGTTCTAAATTGTAAAAAAGTATTGTAAATTGTCAATAATAATAGTGAAGTTTATAAATAACTGCAAAATTTGGTAATTTTAACTTTAAATGTAAAGAAACCAAAAACTAACTGTTAAAAAGTTTCCCAAAACTATCAAAAAATGCATCAAACTGTCCCAAAAAAGTTTTAAAATCATAATTTTAAATCATTTTGATTTGAAATGCATAAAAATCTATAAACAAGTTTCAAAAAGTGTTCAAAATTGTTAAAAAATAGTTTCATATTATCAAAAATAATTGTAAAGTTATAGAAAAATGCAAAACCAGATAATCTTTGTTTGAAACACAAAGTAATTATTTAATAACTGTCAAAAAGTGTCAAAAAGTGTCTTAGTTATTTTTGCAATTATTATTATAATTAAAGGAATCCATAAATAATTTTTCTGTTTTTAAACATAATTGCATTCAGTCTTCCTAACAATTGTCAAATTTATGAACTAGAATTAATTCAAAATTTAATTTCTGACTATTAGTGAATGCCAAAACCGACCTTAGTAGCGATTATCTATTCTGACTTGGCCGCTACAGTCAACATTTGTTCACTATTGCATTTTAGCAGCCACGAGGCATAATCAAAATAATACGTTGCTGATAAAAGTAATTACAGTTTAAAAAAACATCAAGAACACAAAATACGTCGTTCACACAAAGTAAATAGATAAAAGGTATTAATGAAGGTGAATGAATAATTTAACATAATATTATAAAGAACGATAGAATTTTGTTAATAAATGTAGAATCTACAGACAGTTGTGAAGTAACTCAATGGCTTCAATGCCAAGCACTTTGCTAAACACATCCTCAATATCTTATTGAATGTATTACTAACTTGAAACAGTTTTGAAGTACCTAAATGACCTCAATGTTTATTTTAGTTGAGCATGACACTCGTTGTATGTATGTATATAGGAATTTTTAACAAATTTGAAATAGAACTGAGCCTCTAGTACTGTAAGTCTCTTAACCGCTGCACTATTGTTGTTAGTGACTTTGAAGCTAATGCAGTTCTTTTTACATACCCCTAAGACCTTTTTGGTCAATGTGTCAACAACCTGAGACAACCGTGAAGTACTTTAATGACTTTAATGCGTTAAATTCTAAACAAACACCAAAATTACTTTGTTTTATGTGCGAGTAATCTCTGTTAGGTGTGAAGTACCTTAATGACATGTGTTTGGTTACACACACTTTTAAGACTTTTTCAGTCTATGTGTAAACAACTTCAGACAACTGTGAAGTACCCCAATAACTTCAATGCTAAGCAATGTGATGTAAAGTATATATTGATTTCCACACCCCTAAGACTTTCTCGGTATATGTGTGAAAACTATGAAGTATCTGAATGACGTCAATGTCAATGTACTTTGTTATACCACTCCGTTTGAGTCTATGTGTGCAGTATTATTAACACTGTTAGCATATGTTTGTAATTTTTAACTGCTTTGCTTTATTTGTTGGTTGCCCATAGATGCTTTAATTGCTAATTACTATTCTTATTTAAAACGCAATAAATGTTAATTTCATATTACCCCTTTTATGTCTACGCCACTGTTTCTAGCTAGAACGGTTTATTAGCAATAATTATAGTTGAGATCATTTGGAAACCAATTACATATTTAATAATTAAAATATGTTGTCAGTTAGTGAGATATCAGTCTAAAAAGATTATTAATGCAATTAAAATATGTGCTATTTGTTTTGTTTAAAATTAGCATTTATTGTTTTGTAAAAAATATCAGACCATACTCATTCATACATATTCAGTTTTAATTTGTAGATTACAAAATAAAATGTATTTAAATTTATAATTGGCAAAACATTCCAGTCATATATTATGAAATATTAAATGTGATTATTTTAATCTACTGATTTTATATCAACACAAACATATTTACATTATCTTTTTAAAAATATAAAATCAAATTTAATTTAAATGTAATGATTTAAGTTAGGCAACTTAGTATACAATTAACTAAAATGGCAACCAAACGCATATTCTTTGGTTTTATATAACAAATAATTTAAATTTACAAAACATTATAGTCACATATTGCAAAATATTAAATATAAAAATAATTTAAAATAAAAACTAATAATTATTTATTAAAAATATTTTTGATTATTAAATGTATTAATTACAAACTTAACTTAAAAATGACATTAAATATTGTTAAAACTAGTTAAAATTAAATAAAAATTTTATTAATTGGAATAAAAATGTTGCATTTAATTTTTTATTAATAATACCAAAAATAAATTTAATTCAATTGTAACTATTTAAGTTATGCAACTTAATATACACATTCAACAAAATAGGCAACCAAACTATCACATAAACTGTTTGATTTCTCATTGGCTGACTGCGTTGTCTATCTGACGTTTTACAACATTTTCAACACCTTCGTACCCAAACATAAAAAATCGAGTTTTAATTTTTAAAGTATAATTCGGAGCACGTAAGCAAATCTCCCATCACCTCAACACCTGATAAAGACCTGAATCGTGGCTTGTTTTTCTTTATATAAGACTGCAACTTTAAATATAAATATGAGAGTGAGGTTAGTTCTCATCTCAGCACATTCAAAAATATTTTTTTCTTACTATTGATAACACTTTTACTGATTATTAATAAGTGTTGTTGTTTTATATTGATATTATGGTTTTTATAGATATTGCTACAATGTCGTCAGACAATTCGGAAGAAGACAATCTAATTCGTAGGCAGGCAGAATTGAATGCGAAACTCATCAAGAGAACTATGACTGTTCACATAGACTCTGTAAGTATTTTAATTAATCAATTTATTTATTGAATATGTATTTACAATTTTTATTTTTTAAATTATTATTGAGATGATGCTAAAATATAATTTATCAGTTTTTTTTTGTCGGAATGGAATTTGATTAACTTCTTTCAATAGATTTTTTTTTTAATATAAAAAAAAATTATGCAATGGTTGAATTTAGTTTTAATCATTATTGATTGTATTTCTTTTCTTTATATAAACTATACAGAAGTTTTTACAATTAATGTACAAAAAGTAATATGTTATTGAAATAATTTCAAGTCGAGTTAAAGTTAGTTTAATTGGGTTCTTTTTGTTTTTAGCCGAATTAATAAATTCTGAATGATATTACAATATTCAGAACGGAATAAATGATAAATGCAAACTATTTCTTCTGTATTAAGTGGACACTTGTTTTGAATGGACATTTGAATGATGATTAAAATGGTCATATAACGACTTAATAAATTACTTAACAGTCTCGATGGACTATAGGTAGATTAAAATATTTTTCCAAATGATTTCTAATATCTTCAGATAAGTTTTAGAGGACTAGACTATTTTGTAGTTTTTTTTGTACTATAATGCTTTCAAAATGCATAATAGTCTACCGAGGGACTATAGACATAGACTAGAGAATCTTTTGGGCTACATAGGCTATAAAATTCAAATGGAATCAATACACTACTAATTACCTTCAGAAGAACTTTGTAGATTTCATTAACTATAGATAGCATTGTGTAGATTAGATATTCTATTTTTGATTTACTACTGAGCTTAGAATTTTTAGAAATAAAAAAAATTGAATAGTGCAATTGACTTTGAAAGGTCTATACAGTCGCCAGATATGCATAGGATATAGAATAAAGCTGCAGATTCTACTAGATGATTCTAGATATTGCCTCTTGATGTCTCAGTATAGGTTCCACAAGCACTGTATGATTCACGCTTAGCTTAAATAGACTCTAGAAAGATTGTCTATAGTAGTCTGAAGAAGTTTTAGTTTGCAATACTCTATAGATTACTTTACTGTAGAATTTAAAAAGTACAATGGCTTTAAAGAGAAATGTTTTTAGGAACTAAAAAATCTGAATAGTACAAATGACTTTGGACGCACTCTACAGTCACCATATGGGCTCAGGGTGTAGAATAAAGCTGCAGATTCTAGGTAATGACTTTGTTTGATTTGCATTTAGCTTATATAGACTATAGAAGGATTATCTATAGTAGTCGGAAGCAATCTTAGTTTGCACTAAATATATCTAAATCCAATTTGGTTTACTAATGTGTTCATAGCACTCTACAGTCACCAGATAGGCTCAGGGTGTAGAATAAAGCTACAGGTCCTAGATGTTTCAATATAGGTTCTATAAGCAGTGTATGATTTGCATGTAACTTATATAAACTGTAGAAGGATTATCTAATGTTGTCACTCTACTCTTCATAGACTATGTAACTACTATAGACTTTAAAAGTACAGACATTGACGCTACAATGACTTTAGACTTTAGTCTTTTATGGACTACAAATGTTTTTAGGAACTAAACAAAATCTGAACAGTACAATTGACTGGAAGCACTCTAGAGTTACTACATATTCTCAGGGTGTAGAATAAAGCTGCAGATTCTAGATGATTACTTTGTATTGTTTCTAGATGTCTCAATATAGGTTCATAAGCAGTGTATGATTTGTATGTAGTTCATATAAACTGAAGATGTATTATCTAGAGTAGTTAAAATAAGTCTTAGTTTGCAATATTCTACAGATTGGCTCCATAACTATTATATTACTATATATGTGCTAAATAATCATCATTTTTCAGATAACATTGTTTCTAGATTTTTATGATTATGATAATTACCTTATATAGAGTATAGAACGATTATCTAGAGTAGTCAGAAGAAATCTTATTAGTCTGCAATACTCCACAGAACGGCTTTATAGATAACTTACCTATTATAGACTTTAGGAGGACGCTACAATGACTAAATACTTTAGTACTCAATAGTTAAATATATATAGACCACATAATTATCAAAGGATTCTAGGGGTGCTCTATAGTCTTCTGATTTGTTCAATATAGCTTATTTAATTTTTAGAACAATATTGTCGACTCTAAAAGTACTCTAATTTTCCAGGTAGGCTCTAGGACTCTAATAGTACTTGCAGATTCTAGATGAACTTCATGATCTATAGAATTGCACTGTATTGTACTATAGAAGGATTATCTAGAGCAGTCAGAAGAAATCTTAGTCTTAGATAGGCTATAACTTCCATAGTCTTTAGAAATGAATTAATTTGTGGATCACCAGAAGGATTCTTGAAGTGTTTTATAGTCTCCTGATTGGTCAAATATAGCTCGTATAGTTTTCAGAACCGTTTTGAAAGTACTTTAGTTTTACAGAAATACTCTACGATCACTTAACTACTATAGACTTTAAAACTTTAGTACTCTATAGCCGTCATCTGGATTAAATATATAGACCATATAATCATCAGAAGAGTTCTGGAATTGCTCTATAGTCTAAGGTGATTCATTTTTTTTAGAACAATTTTGTTGACTTTGTAAGTATTTTAATTATCCAGATAGACTCTAGGGTGGTATTAATAGAGTCTAGATAATGATTCTATATTGTTTCTAGATGAACTTCATGATCTATAGGATCCATAAGTACTGTATGATTTGCACTTTGTATGGACTGAGTTTTAGTTTGCAATACTCCACATTAAGTAACTACTACAGACTATAAAAGGACGCTACAATGACTAAAAACTGAATAGTACAATTGACTTTGGAAGCACCATACAGTCACCAGATAGCAATGTATGATCTGTTCTTAACTTATATAGATTATAGAAGGATTATCTAGAGCAGTCAGAGGATGTCTTAGACCTTAATACTTTACAGATTGGTTATGTAGATTACTTAACTAGTTTAGACTAGAATAACTTTAAAGACTACTACTTTTGGTAGCCTACAAATGAATTAAATATCTATATTATCAGAAGAATTTTACTGAGTCTTCTGATTGATCAAAGTATATAATTTTAAGAAGAACTCTCTGATAATACTCTAATAATTATATAATAGTTCTGCAGATTCTAGATTATGACTATCATGTCTTTTGATGAACTTAGGATTATACAATATTGCTGCAGATTCTGTATGTGTAATATTGTCTCTACATGAACTTCATGATTTGTAGAATCACAGTATAGATTCAACAGCAATCTATGATTTGCAGTTCTCAGAATAAATCTTAATCTGCAATACTCCACAGTTTGGCTCTATAGATTACTTAACTACTATATACTTTAGAATGACTTTAGACTTTAGACCACAAATGGATTAAATATATGGACCACATCATTAACAAAAGGCTT
The DNA here is from genome assembly GCA_963932245.1 of Tachinus rufipes. NCBI lineage: Eukaryota > Metazoa > Arthropoda > Insecta > Coleoptera > Staphylinidae > Tachinus > Tachinus rufipes. The sequence goes on from OZ010750.1 coordinate 3,836,841, forward strand.
CTGGAAGTACTCTACAGTCTATTGATTGGCCAAACCCACCACATATAATTTTCAGAACATTATTGTTGATTCTAGGACCACACACAGTATGGACCACATAATCATAGCAGGACTTTGGAAGTGCTCTATAGTTTTTGATTGATCAAAGTGCTACGTATAAAGCTGCAGATAAGACTTAATATTCTACAGCTAGTAACTAATGTGCCCAAATTGGTTTGAAAATGAACCTGCCAAAAACAAAATTCATGACAAATTTGGTATCCAGTGAGAACATCAAAATTGGTAACAGCGAAGTGGGGCTGGTGGAAAAATATACATATCTTGGTCATGAAGTAAGAATCTTGAGAGACAACCAAACATGCGAGATAAACAGAAGAATTATCCTCTCTTGGGCAGCATATGGAAAACTGAAAGTGTTTAAAAGCGAACTACCAACATGCCTAAAACGTAAAGTCTTCGATTAATGTGTTTTGCCCGTCATGACCTACGGCACTGAAACTTTGACTCTAACCAATGCATCAGCAAGGAAGCTCAAAATAACCCAACGCAAAATGGAGCGGTTAATACTTGGGGTATCACTGAGAGATCATATTAGAAACGAAGACATACGCGGATGAACTGGCATCACGGATGTTATCGAACGAATAGCCAGACTGAAGTGGAATTGGGCTGGACACGTAGCACGGATGAAATATGGAAGGTGGACAAAAAGGTTCCTCGAGTGGAGACAAGGCGCAGACAAATGAGGCAGAGGAAGACCACCTACCCGGTGGACAGATGATCTAAATCGAATGGTCACTAACTGGATACAAACGCTAAGGGGCTGATTGATGATGATGATGATGAGTATCTAATGTAGACTAGCATTAAATACGGTTTAGACTACTTGCTACTTAATAACACTACCACTTTGTAGACTCTAAAAGTAGTCTATGATCTTTATAATGACAACTTATATAGACTATAGAAAGATTATTTAGAGTAGTCTGCAATACTCTTCAGATTGGGTCTATAGATTATTTTAGACTTTCTTTAGATAAACTGCAGGATCTACAGAATTACAGTATAAACTATAGAGTGATTATCTACAGTAGTTAGAAGAAATGCTAATTTGCAATATTGCACAGATTGGCTTTATAGATTATTTAACTATATATATAGACTATAGAATGACTATCTATAGCACTCAGAAAAAATCTTAGTCCGCAATACTCCACAGATTAGTTTTATAGATTGCTTAACTACTATAGACATTAGAAGGACGCTTTATTGATGCTACAATGACAAATGACAATGTTTGATTTGATTTTAACTGGTATATACTAAAGAAGGATTATCTACAATAGTCGGAAGAAATCCTAGTCCGCAATACTTTACTGATTGGCTCAATAGATCACAACTACAATAGATTTTAGAAGGATGTTAGAATGACTAATGATTTAAGATCTCTGCAATACTCTACAAGTTGGCTCTATAGATTACTTAACTACGATAGACTTTAGAAGGACGCTTTATTGAGGAAACAATGACTTTAGTACTTTAGTACAATTGATTGATCAAAGTGTTAATTAATAGTACTGCAGATTCTAGATGATGACTACATTGTCACTACATGAACTTTATGATTTATAGAATCACATTATAGGTTCTACAAGTAATGTACGATTTGCACTTATATAGAGTAAAGAAGGATTTTCATCTAGGACAGACTGGGATCTGGGATGCTTTCATGCCAAAAAAAAAGGTTTGCAAGTCAAAGATTTACATTTGGAACTACACTAACCGCAAAGAAAACGAAGCGGTTAACATACACTCAATGGAAAGCTGAAACGCAGCATTTCTATCAACTTAAGAAGAACTTAACTCACTACAAACAAACAATGTCAGTCAATAGAACCAATTGATTGCCAAAACCTTCTACAATTCCACTAAATGGCTGGCTAACATCGACAGTGGTGTAGCTAAAATTTTTGGTCCAAAATATTGAGAGATCTTCCTCAAAGTAGGTTTTGAAAGACTGGCTTCTATTATGATCTCTAAATATTCTACCGATATTCTCTACAGACTACTTAACAGCAAACGGACGTTATGGAACTACTTTATAATCTCTTGATCGGCCATATATAGTGCTGTTTTTATTATAACGATTTTTTTGTCTTTGGAAGAACTATAGTTTTGAGGTAAGCAGTGTTAGCTACAAATGCTCTTGAGTCAGGTGATCGAGTGGCTTAGAAGTATTGTTACGCCAGCAGTCCGGGTTCGATTCTTGGCAACGGTAACATCTTTTTTTTTTTTAATTTATTTATTTAACTTTGGTCTATTTCTGCGGCCAAAGCTAATCACCAACGCCAGAGGTTAATACTACCACATCTGGGAATTTTGCCGCAAATTCAGGAATTTCAACCTAAATTATTGGGTTCTTTAACGTGCACTCAACATCTAGGCAGTACACGATAGTATCTAATTGTGGAATATTTTTTGATGTGGTTTTGTTTGCAAGGCAGTGGCAAACCATTGAAAAATCTAACTAGTAAGTTTCTCGGTGTGGTTTAGGTTCCATGCTAAAAAGCTGTAGATCTAGTATATTTGTATAGAATGATCATTACACGCCACAAAACATATGAAAAAGAACGTATCTACAAACAAAAATTGGGAGGGATAGATGAAAAACCTTAAAACAAAATTGTTGATGACCAAGATAAAAAAGGTTGTTGCCCATCCACCGAAGATGACGTTTTGTATTATTGAGAGAAGGAAGTTAGGCATTATCCAGTATCCGGAGGGATGTTTTTACTGGGACTTTTTATAAAATAGCGCTATAGACGCCTAATGCAAACTCTATATTGTTTCTAGGCAAATTTTATGACTTCAAGAACGACAGAAAAGGTTTTGGAAGCAATGTAATATCTACGCGTAGAATACAAAATAAATTTCAGAAATTACTGTGGGCTTTATGCGAATTTCCAGATGGAATCTACTAATGAGTACTAGTCTCTAATGTAGACTAGCACTAAATACTACTTACTACGACTTTATTGCATTGATCCTTGTTTTATTTATTTTGACAGCAAATATTAATGTTATTATCCGGGATAGTTAAAATCTTAGACCATATATACTTATAGACGCGCTGTGTGCTATTTTCCGCTTGTTGCATGGTGAAGCCAACATAACAATGTTTTATGCCCACGGCTGACGTCACGTGCCACTCTATGAGTAGTTAATTATTTACTTTTACAATTTTAGTGAATATTAATAACCAAGTGCGTAAAATGTGTTTTTATACACCTCTTTAATCTAAGTCTCTTACTATATGCGCGTTCTTGTCCACAACTGACGTCAGACGCATCAATCATATTGGCTTTACAGCGTCGGTATGCATAAGGCGTGTCTAGAAGTAAAAACTTAATAAAATATGACTAATTGAATGTATTTTGTTACAGGATGATGTCCAAAATGACTCCGACCGCAGTCTGCTACTGGCAGCAAGCATCGAAGAACCAAAAATACTCTTTACGAACAAAGAATCAATATGGGCTACATCAGTGCAAATGTTCATTCCATTCTTATTGGCCGGTTTTGGAATGGTCGCTGCAAGTTTATTGCTCGATTTAGTTCAACATTGGCCTGTATATAAAAATGTTTCCGAAGTATACATACTGGTACCTGCCTTATTAGGATTAAAAGGCAACTTGGAAATGACATTAGCGTCACGCCTATCCACCCATGCCAATTTAGGCCATTTAGACTCCAGAAGCCAACAATGGAGTCTGATTTTAGGAAATTTGTCATTGATACAATGCCAGGCTATCGTTGTTGGTTTCCTGGCTTCAATAGCAGCTGTTATATTTGGATGGGTGCCAACAGGGAACTTAAATATACAGCATGCTTTATTGTTATGTGCTAGCAGTGTGGCTACTGCTTTTATGGCCAGTTTTATATTAGGTTTAATTATGGTAGGTGTTATTTTGTTTTCTAGGCATTTACATATAAACCCAGATAATGTAGCTACACCTATAGCTGCCAGTTTGGGAGATCTTACAACTTTAGCTTTATTGAGTTATTTTGCATCACTTATGTACAGAACTATGGATTCATTACCATGGTTACCCGTTGTTATAATAATTGTAGCCATATTATTCGTGCCTCTGTGGGGTTGGTTTGCATCGAAAAATGAGTACAGCAGAGAAGTTTTAGATTCTGGCTGGTCCCCAGTTATAATAGCCATGGTTATTAGTAGTTTAGGAGGTTTGATATTGGACTACACAGTATCTCAATATAAAGGAGTAGCTGTGTTCCAACTAGTCATAAATGGAATCGGTGGTAATCTAGCAGCTGTTCAAGCTAGTCGGATATCTACTGATTTACATACTAGAAGTCACTTAGGTCGTTTGCCGGGACATATGGATATATGTTTAAGTCCATGTGCTGCTTTCTGTCAAAGCTCCATAACCCCTCATGCGGCCACTGCAAGAATGCTCATGTTAATGGTAGTACCAGGTCACTTAATTTTCTCATATACAATTAGTTACTTACAAGCAGGCCACACCTCATTTACTCCTATATTTATGTTGGTATACTTAGCAGCCGCTTTACTTCAAGTATTTTCATTATTATATATTGCACAAGTTATGATAGTTTGGATGTGGAAATTGAGTGTTGATCCTGATAATTCGGCCATACCTTACTTAACTGCCATTGGTGATCTATTGGGTACTTTGTTGTTAGGTTTGGCTTTCCAAATATTATTTCTTATTGGTGATAGAGATAGTGATGTTGGGGATTAGGTCAGTTTATTTTTTTTTTTTTAAATGCCTCGGGGCCAGTTTATGTGATCCACTTAAATTATCAATTCACATTTTATATTCCCATCTCTTACAAAATTGCCATAATATATACATACTTTGTTTACTTAAGAGAACAAAGAACATGAATCGTGAATTGACAATATGTTTAAATTACCAAAGAATTGTAAATCTTATTAAGTGTGTTGGTATTTGCATGTTTTTCAAATCCTTATTAATTAAAAAAAGAGAGGTGCTATTTTATATAAATCAGTATATACAAAGTATTTCTAAGTGATAAAATTATATATAGTGAGAACATTATATATTATATAATTAATTACTGTGTACATTCTTAAATATATATATATATTATTATTTCATATCTTTATATAAAGAAATCGTCTGATTATTCTTTTAAATGTTAAAAATGTTATATATAATAAAGTGTATTTATTTAAAAAAAAATAATTATTTTGTATTTTATTCAATTCCAAGATAGAGCGAGGGAAAACAAATATTAGTACGCGATTTGCTGCAACTATTCTCGTATGGTTAGCAATGCTTGGTCGGTGCACATATGCTAAATATTACTGTAGCTATTTATGTAAATAAGCTTGCATTTGTCTTTCTGCTTTCTATCTTTAGATTGAACAACAATAAACTTATATGTGGCCAGTTTTTTCAGAGTTTCCAAGAATCATTCACTCGGTTTGTTGCCTCTGTACCGGAACAAATGAGTGACTGCTGCTGATTGAAGAGGCGGAAAAGTTGGTGATGCTCTTTCTTGTTCTTTCAAATGCCACGGTGTTCTGAGTGTGAGGTGAAGTACTTTTGAAAAAGGACTTTAGTTCAGTTTTTCTGGAATCTAAAGCTTTTGCACTTGGTGTAGGTTTGTTATTGATAAGTTTGGCTAAGCAAATTTTTTCTACAGCTGGGACGTTGCAAACAACATACTTTTTTTGTGTCAAGCTACGGTTCTGCAGTGCGTTTCCTAACTAAAGATTTGCTTTGGTTGCCGGCTTGAAAGCGATCTGTCAAAGTTCAGTTTGCGTAGTTTTCATCTCTTAAGAGACATTCAAATACAAAAATTGTAACAAAATGCCGAATTTCTGAAAGTTTGTCTTAATATATTCAAAAATTTAGTATTGCGCATCTATAAGCATCAGTTTTTGTGACCTTTATCAAATGATCGTTGTTGAATTTTTTAGATGGTCTTTTTGGGCAACGCGCTTCAACCTTTTGCAAAAGTTTGAGCTTGACGGCACTTCTAGGACAAACTACTAACACCTTTAAAAGTAGACACTAAAGGCAACCTACAATCCTCCGGGGAATCCTAGCAGGACCTAGAACACTTTTCCGAGAACTCCTGATCAATATAAAAACAAATTTTGTAACTACTTACTACTACTAAAAAAGAATTTAGGGTTTCTAGCCAAACTTTCAGATGGTAACTTGGCTGACTAGCCACGTCTCAGATATCTTTGATACATTACTATCAGAACCAGATAAAGGTGGACTACTAGGTCATACCTTGGCTACTTTTCACTTTCAGAAGTTCAGTCAGAGACAAGCCAAGTGATTGAAACCTTGTTAGGTCATGTCTCAAATTACAAAATGCAACGTATTTCTTTTTGGAAAGCACAAGCTAACCAAAAAATAGCTCCAGATAGTTTCCTGGCAAAAGTTTTTGCACTTAATTAAAGAAACGGAACTACTAAAGGAGTAACGACTAGAGGTGCACAATAAGACTAAAAGATCGCAGTGCAGGAATGCTAAACATACCACCTCAAGAGAAAAAATGGTTAGAATATTTTGCAACTTTTGGGACATCTTTTACTGTTGTTATTATTGGTTCGAAAGACACACTGCATGCTCTCTACTAATTGAAGCTTTGATAAATCTGCACATCAAGTAGCAATGGCATTTCTTCAAAGTCATGCCATTTGGGCTAAAAAAAAAACAGTAGTAACTTTTCAAAAGTTAATAGCTAAAGTGCTGACGGTATGACAGGGAGGCTTTACCTTGATCTATTTTGACATTGTGGTTTTCATATAACATAAGCACTACGAGAATTTGCAATATATGTGCAGACCGAATACCTGGGCCATAAAATTACGTTCCAAAGTAACAACCCTCTATAACACCATCCTCGACTGTAACGCAACTTCGAAGATTCTTTGGGTTGTGCATGTTACACCGCAAATTTACACAATCCGGATTTAAGGACGAGAAACAAATATTGGATTCGTTGAGATCAGAGTTACAATTTGTCTTGAAGACCAACATTACTTTAGAAAAATAATGTACTGTGACAAAAAAGCTAAATTTAACATTAGTAGTAGTGAGTTTAATGTTGTGCTAATAATGTGATTTGATTTGAGCAACATATCAGGTTTTAGTCATAGAAAGACTTAAGTGCAAACCGAAAACTTAGCGTTTAAAGTTACGTCTCAAAATAACAATTATATACAACGACATCTTTGACTGTTGCGCAACTATATGGTCCACTAAGCATATTTTTAAGTAGAGTAAGAAAGCAGAACCGGCCTTAACATGTAACAAATATTGGATCGGCTGCTTTTGTTAGATTAGTAGCAAACAATTTCTCTTACAACACCAAGTTGAGAGCAGTTTTGCACTAAAAAGATAATTCCCGATAACTTCAAATAGCTGCTAAAAAGGATACAAAATTAGGAAAAAATGCAAATAAATTAGAACTATTTTGGGCTGCGACCGTCAGCAATCTAACAAAAGATGCCACACGCCAACCAAACCGATTTAGAGCTTTCACTTTATATTTTGTTTTGACGCTAAAATTTGATCTAAAAAAAAAGTTTGACTTTGTATGACAAATTTTGCATTGCAAAGCATTTCAGACTAGGTTTGAACTTTTTTTAGGTACGGATTTAATTTTAAATACATAATTACATAAGGTTACTTTCTGACAAAGTTTTTAATTTTTAAATTTTATCAAATTAGTTCAAAGTTTAGTTGTTTGCGTTGTTTTTGTTTTGCTTGACGTTTATGGGTTGACCTACAAAACAAAATCTACGCATACAACTGAACTTTGGCAGATCGCTTTTAAACCGTGCTGGCTTAACAAAATTGGCAGACCCTTAACAATTTCTACTAATTTTCTGTCAATTGTGAGGTTGGGTCTTTTTAGGAGGTGAAAATAAGTTTTAGACATGGTTTGGTTGCATACCTCAGAAGGTAAAATGAAGTCTGCGGAGGTTTTTATTCTCTGGTTTGATCCGTTTTCCAAAGTTATCTTTTTGAAAGACGCCAGTCAGGTTTGGGCATGTTTTAGTTGCATTCTAAATTGGGTCTGAGGGTAAAACTATTTCCACTGCACTTCAATTTTATTTTGTCGCCACAACTCGCAGCCAACCTATGCGGTTGCTGTATACTAGAACGTTGTTTGTACGGGTTTCTTTTATGCTGGCTATGTCAAGCAGCAATCCCCTAACATGGACTCTCTTGCGTAGCAGAGTGCCGGACAAGTACATATTACATGCTCGGTTATTTTGTCATCCATTTCACATGGCATTCTAATTGGGCTTCTTTATAGCCAGAATTGCTGTTACTATCACCTGATCGGTTACCCGGTTATTTTGGCTTAAAAAATAGTTGTATGTGTCCTTAGGGGTTAGGATTTTGATGTCTAGATCTTGAGAGTTGCCTATGGCTGTGGAGAGGAAGCCTTGAAAAGTTTTTGAGCTATTGGTGAAGATCTGCAGTTTGTTTTTGTCTCCACTTTGATCATGTGTATACTAAAGGATATCTTAAATATAAAATGGGGTGGCATAATGTCTATTTACACTTCTAGCAGAAGTGTTTTTGTTACAACCTCTTTCAGAAGACTTTCCCGCAGTGCACCAGTCCGGTTGTATTCAAGCTTATTGTTACTGATATTCTTACTTGACATATATGTCTAGTGGTGGCGGGCACAGCATTTTATGGCTGCAGTTGGCGTTGTTTACATGCCGCTTGTTACACTTAGACATGCCGGATGTTTTTAGTTTAGTTTTTGGCCACTAGATCAGGTTTTATGACAGATGTGTATAGCCATAGTACTACCTTTGCCAACACCTCGTCTACATTGCCAATACGATATATACACCTTTTTACATCTTATGTTTAGGTGAATCCCTTCTGTAAGCTTGTTGGCAGTAAGAGCCTGGTTTATCTTTTCTTTGGGGGTTTACTTTAATCAAATTATTTGAAGCCTTTGGGGCTAGAGCTGTTGGTTTGAAATGGGTTTTTCCATCTGTGGTTTTGTTAGCTGCTTTTTTTGCCTAAGTTTTTCTGATTTTTAGGCCAAAGCACGTATTTTGTTTTTTTCTTGCTGGCATGCAGACTACCGAGTTTGTCACAGATTCGTAATTCTTTTTTCTTAGGTCTTTTTGTCTTATTCTTTTTAATTTCTTTATTGCTGAGGTTTGTTATCCTTGACATTAATTTTTATTGTCTTTGATACTAAATCTTTCTTTGGTAACATGCAATGTTTCTTGGAAATTATCTGTTGGTGGGCGATTTGGTTATGGTTGTAAAACCTTTTGTTTATTCTTTAGCGTCTCATCTAATGGTCTTCATTGGTTATGCTGTTGCAATAGACTATAAATGATCTTGTTTTACCTGTGTTGGGCTATCAAACTGGCTTACGTCAGGGTCGGAAAATATTCTGCTTCTTCTTTGGCATCTCGTTTCTTTGTCTTATCTGCTCATTGGTTGTTGCTATTCGAACGTAATGTCTTCAAAATATCCAGATGTTTGGGCAGTTTCTAAATTGGTTTGGGCTAGTTGGGGATTTTCTCAACTTCCTGGCAGATGCTCATTTGTTGGATGTCTTTATTCTGCTTGTTCTTTATGGTTTTCTTTTTTCTAGCTTTTTTCAGCGTTTTTGCAGAGGAGTAATTTTAGCTCTTTTTATTTTGTAGCGATGGGATTCGTTCTGAAACAATAAATAAAGCTGCAAACAAAATTGTACAGTTCTTGAAGGCAAAATTTCAGTGTTTCTACTTTACAGCGTTACGGTCAGCAATGGGGAAAGCTTTGCATTGTATGGGTTTGTTGGTTTGTTGAGATGTGGTAAGCAAATCTGCAAGAAAAATGTTAGGACTCGGTTTGGCTTAGATTATCAACTAAAGTTTATTTTTCTTTAGCTTTCTTGCTGTTCTTGAAGACGTAGTTTTAGTGTCTATACTTTAGCAAAGCCTCTCTTGATATGCTTCTTTTTTTTTTGGTTTGTTTGGATACGGAAGGAAAAAAAGTATCAGCTAGAGTTTCTTTTTTTTGACTTATTCAACGTTTTTCTAATTGCTGCAGCGGGATCAGCAATGAAGGATAGCAAAGGTATCGTTTTGGTTCTTCAAGTCCCACTATCTGGAGTTGTTTTTGCTGACTGCGGCGTAGTTTGTGAATTTCACATCATGGAGAAGTCTATGGGATCGAAATTTAAAGAAATTAGACTGGTCGACTTGATTGACCGCATTTGAAATGCGTAATGTAACCGGATACCGATGACGGATACAGTGTCAAAATCAAAAATTACAACAACCATCGAGTGAAAAAATATTAGAAAGATGCGCAAGCCTAATACATTTGCGCGTACTCAAATGAGATAATAGTTAATGAATGGCCAGCTTACTTTGCTAAAAAACTAAACTTTCCAGTTGGGAGCGAAGAAGAAATTGGAAATTGGTTGTCATAAATGTGAAATCAAGTTTGCTGCTATCAAGAGATTAGAATATATGAGAAGGTAATTTATGTAACATATTCAAAACGCATTTTCATCGACAAATGCATCTTATTAAACACGCAGCGTCGATTTTTCAGGAATAAAGATGGGGAGATTAGAAGGTTCAAGAGTGTGCATTCCAATTATCATCAAAGTAAAGAATACATACATCTCAATTTGTTTTGAATGTGCTATATCGAGACACATTGTTCCATATAATATATGTATGCTTGGAATCAATCAGGAATCAAGTATATGTGAACCATACAACTAATTGATAACAGGATATCAGATTATCATAGAAAGTGAGTTTATCAATGCAGATGCAAATTAATGAAATTAATTGAAAAGTATTTACAAAGTATTCAATCAATTTCTATTCGGAGACTATTATAAACTGCAAGGCTTTTAAAATACTTGAATATTATTGTATAATTAATTATCATTTATTTTAATTAGTTACAAATAGGAAGGAATTGTAAGAATACATAGAATTGAAAATATGTTCAAAATAAATAACATTTTATTGAATGTGTTAATGTTTAAATTCGTACAAAAAATATAAATAAAGAATGAAGGATGAAAGTGAATATGATAAGAGACAACATTTATAAATGGCCAGAGATTTGGATTATGGAGACTATTTAATAGATCAAATTCTACCTGTGTTTTCTGTTTGTCAATTTTATCCACCAAAAACTTTCCGCAGTTTTTAATAAAAAATCGATTGAGTCCAGTCCTTTGGTAAATGTTTATTCAATATTAATTCATTATTAATCGACTCAAATGTTTCTTTTATTTTATTGATGAGTTTTAAGCAATAATAAAATTCACACACAAATTGATCTGCAGGTTTGGGGCTGCAAAAATTTTGTGCAACATTTTTTATTTAGATAAATAAGAGTTAGAACAAAAAACAAATTTCAGAAAATCAATCAGTCTCTTCTTCTTAACGGAAAGAGGTGTCTAATAGCTAATCAAGCTTGCTCCTAATAGGACAGTAGAATATATGAGAAGGTTATTGATTCCAACAGATATTTGGAACCAAAATATGCATTCGCTTTTCATCGACAAATCAATAACAAGCCCGACTGCATCGGAATGAAACGAACCGTGACGAAGCGTCGATTTTTTAGAAATAACACATTGGGAGATTAGAAGATTCAAGGATGTATAGATTTAAAACAATTCAAATTACAATAATAAAATCGATTAACAGATAATAATTTAGTATTAACAACTTACGAATTACCTTGTTTTGTAAGAGTTAAATTGTTCCAACGCGCTGTTTTATTACTACGTGTTATTGAATATTGAAATGCAAACAATTAATTTAATATATTTATAATTTAACAGGAATCACGTTTATAATCAAACAACTAATTAATAACAGGGAATCAGATTATGTTAGAAAGTGAAATAAATGTATTAATGCAAATCGAACGGTATTGGCTGTAAATAGTTTTCAATAAATTTATACACGGAGATCATAAACTCGAGGGCTGCAGTCGATACGCTTTAAAATACGGGGCGCTATTTGCGATCAAAATATATATCCTATTATAAAGGGTAGAATAATCTTATTTAGTCTGCAAAAATAAACATCTGGCCACCAACGTGTCTAATCTACTTCTAAACTGTTAATTCGGCCTCTAAAGTTGTTTTGTTAAACCTGGATAAGAAAATAAAATCATAAGGTTTAAAAAAATATATAATTCAAAGGAAAATTTATTTTATCTTCCAAAATATATTAATAATTATAGAACTATTAATATAAATACATCCCCAAATTTTATTTGAGAAAAAAAAAACTATGCTAAATGAAAAACTCTTTAAAATTATTTGTCTTCTTCAACCTTGGCTTTATCAATAACATTTAATGAAATGAAAGTTTATCTCCACCACCTGATGAAGGATTAATGCATTGAACGCTTTTGCCTTCATCGCAACACAGGTCGTTCTTAATAGATAATCCAATATAATTCCATTTTTGTTGGCATACACGAACAAATATTGCAGGCTGCAAAAAATAAATAATGGTTATTAAATCTGCGACAATTCTTACAAATTGAAAAAATATACAGTTTGACACAAATAGTTTGGCCGGTATAATAGTCAACTTAATATACACACAAATTTGCACTCATGCCTTTGACTGTTTTAGCATTTTCTATTTGCGCTTACATTTTACACATTCTATGGGCGACGTTGTTCTGGGATTGAACACAGCCAACATAATTTTGGTGTATATTAAGTTGCCTATTATACCGACCAAACTATTCGTGTCTGGCTGTAATAATCTTAACATTAGAATTGGTTATTCGTTAGAAAATCAAGCAAATTTAATAAACTAAATACCAATCTTAGAAATTTTAATTAAAACAAACTGGCTTTAAATTAGCTTTATAAAATAACTTACAATTTTGTTATAGAAGTCGGTGAAAGAGCTACATATTTCATTGCGATGTTTGCTGCTGTTTTCGACAACTGACTTGCACTGAATTGAACATATCTTCTCTGCAGTGGTATCGCACGTTAAGTTGTACGAAATTATTTGAACTACAACGGGTTTGTCATCAGAAGCCGGGACGGCTTCAGTAAACCCTGCGCATTCACATGTTGTGACTGCAACAGAAACAATCATATTGTTGAATATATATTAAAATTATTTAAAAACAATAATTTAAATTAATAAAAAAACTTTGATATTACCAGGAGGCGAAACGGTAGTAGTAGTCTTAGGGATGATGGTGCTCTTGATCTGCTTGGATTTGGAATTGGATTTTTTGGTATGCACTCCTGCTTCTAAGCAGACACTATAAAAAAATGAATTTTGATATGTTAAAAACATTACAGTAATATTAATCTTAACTATCTTACATCAAGAGGATGATGACCAAAACTTTAGTGTAAGCCATTTTGAAATACTGAAACCGTTAGTTTTTGTAATGTTTGCTGGGCTTATATAGTCAAAATTAATCAACACTACTCTCACTATTAATAACAGTATGAATAATTCTTATAATTAACATAGCTAACCTATCTTTGATGATACAGTATTAGTTGTTACAATGTGGATAAGCAATATGATTGCAGGCATGATTAATAATATGAAACATTTTTTATGACAAAAAAGTAATAAAATTAATAACAAAAATGTAGATGATTATACCAACGATTTAGTAATCAAAATATTTGACAATCTTTATAAATTAATTAGATTATAATTTACTAATATGCTGAGTAACAGTACACAATCGAGTGTACAGTTTTCTAAATATCAATTTTTTTGCGATTAATTGAATTCTTACTAATACAGTGTTGTAAAACTTTTTACCTTGTGAATTTATTGTGATCTATGGTAAATAGCTAGTCGCAAGAAGGATTCAAAACACAAAACTTTAACTTTTCAATTTAGAAGAAAAACGTATCAATTCGTATTTTTTTTCTAGTTTAGAATAGTGTCTAGCAATTTTTTGTTTCTATTGCTCTTACAAATTAAAGTCAATTGGAAAAATTAGATTTTTGTTTACATTTAGTTTTTGCGTTTTGTTTCTAGGTTCTGTCATACTTCTACGAGTTTGTTGTTATTAGTTTTAGAGTATTCTGCAATTGATCTTTTATTATTTTTGGCTAATTAGTCAGTTTTTTACTTCCTCATTGTTGCTATTAATGTTGATTATGTTTGTGTATATTATGTTTTTAATAAGTGCTTTTCTATTCTTTATGTTTGTAGTGCCAGTAGTTTGATTGTTTCTTTTTTTAGTATTAGTTTTTTTTATTCAAGTTGTTTGTTAATAGTTACCTTAGCTCTTACAAATTTGTTGTTGTTACCTGCGTTAAATGCATTTCGTATCAAGCGTCGATGAGTAAATAATTTTATTTTGTAGATTGTCATAATATTGTTCATAATTTTCTGAAAGATTGATGAAGCATTTTTTAGTCCAAACGGCATTCTTAGATACTTATAGTGATTGTTTTTGACTGTAAATGCTGTTTTTTAAACATTTTTTTAAATTAATTTCAACTTGATGATAACCTGAAGTTATGTTAGTTAGGTACCTAACTGATCGTGGAGGTTTTTGATATTTGGCAAAAAGTATTTATCACCGACAATTACATTATTCAATTATTTAGTACTATTCTTACTAGGATTGGTTGTACAATATCTTGATCTAACATTTTAGTATTTGGAAGTATTAATACATATTCGAAAAAATTGGTTTTGCATTGTTTATATTTATGTCATGTTGTATTTGATTAGAAAATGTTGGTTTATCACCTTCTAAGTAGAAAAACCAAGAACCAACCAAGTTCTCCAAACAATCGAGAACAAAAAAAGCATGAAAATCCTAAAACCAAATCAAGCAGCGGGAAAACAGAAAATCATCAAAATACAAAACTAACAAAGAAATAAGGTGTCTGATAAAACAGAAATTGCGTTAGCTATTACAAAATTTTATGAGGAACTGTACACTTCGACGATGTCCAACTACAACATTGCATCCAGAACCATCCTGAACGTAGGCTCAGAAGATATACCAGATAACACAATTTCTGAAGTCAGATACGCACTTAGCAGAATGAAAAATAGAAAGGCGACCAAATAACAGCCAAAATGATAAAACTAGGGGGAAGCATTCTTGAAAAGGCATTTGTGATACTACTAAACAAATGCCTATTGAAAAGAAAAATACTTTGGAAAAACGCGGAAGTGATACAGATAAACAAAAAAGAAAACACCACTAACATGAAAAACTATTGACTCACAAGTCTCCTGATAGATTTATATAAAATCTTTGAAAAAATTATTACCAACAGGCTTACCAATAAATTAAACCTATACCAGCCAGTTTAGCCAGCGGGCTTTAGAAAGGGTTTCAGAACTCTGGATCACCTACAAACTCTGCGATCAGTTATAGATTACCACAAAGCCTTCGACAGCATCAAAATCTGGGCTCTTCTGTCTGCAATGGACGATGCCAGAATTGATTCTAGATATTCCAAGATTATCAGAAACATATACCAAAACGCCACCTTTTATACCAAAATGAATGAAGAACTCAGCACAAGGAATATACACCTAGGCACAGAAACCAGGCAAGGGGATACATTGTTGCCAAAACTTTTTACACTGGCTCTCGCAAATATATTTGTAAATTCCTGCAATAGAACAACATAGAGTTCAAGATGGACGTCAAATCTATAAACCATCTAAAATTTGCTGATATAGTACTAATAAGTAACAACATTGAAGAAATAAACACCAAACTAAAGGAGCTTGAGGAAAAATTACGACAAGTAGGTCTAAAAATGAATATAATTAAGACTAAAATAATGAGCAACATCCCAATTAACGTAACCATAGATAAAACAAAAATAAAAAATGTTACAAGCTACATCTATCTTGGCCATACAATTAAACTTGGTAAAGAAAACCAAAAAGCAGAAGTAACACATCGGATACAACTATTGTGGGCTGCCTTTGGCAAGTTAAGCTATATACTCAAAAATAACAACATTTCCATAAGCTTATAAATGAAAGTATACGACATTTGTATACTACCTGTATGCTCCTATGAACTGGAAACAATGGCAATCACAAAGAAAACCGCTCACAAGTTACAAATAACACAAAGATCTATGGAAAGGATTATGCTGGGAATATCACTTAGAAATTGAATTAGGAATTCAGAAAATTGAGAAAAAACAAAAGCACTGGACATCATGGAGCTTATTTTGAGTCAGAAATGAAGATGGGCGGGGCACGTCACTAGATAAAACTAAGAAAAATAGACAAACAAAATAATGCACTGGAGACCACGAAGAACACAGCGAGGAAGATGAAGACTGCAAATACGATGGGAGGACGACATCAGGAAAGTAGCCGGAAGACAGCGGATAAAAAAAGCACAGGACAGGAGAGAATGGAAAGATTTAGAAAAGGGCTATATTCAGCAGTGGATGTTAAATGGCAAAATTAAAAAAAAAATCTAAGCACAGGTTTTCACTTAACATAGCTTCTTTCTGATTCAAAAGTTGAAGCCTTAGTACATATTAAATATTATTTGCCTGATTATTATTTGAAATATTGAGGTTTAATTTTGGTCTTGGTTGTAATTAAGTTTGAGGAATTTCTATCAGCTGATTGTGTATGTAATTTTGAGCAGCAACAGTAATTATTTTCCTAATTTTTATTTTAACTAAACAATTTGAAATGTTTACTTTATCATTAATTAAAAATTCTTGACACACAGTCTCAATTACCATATTACTTTGAACAGGTAATTTAATTGTTTGTATCGTTTTGGCTGGAACTATTACAATTTTTGTTATATTTTGTAGTTTTTTCTTATATGATACAATTTTTTCATTAAAATTTTTATAAAACTGAATAATACAAATAGTTTAATGTTTTTATTAACAACATCACTCACAAAAAAAGTCAAAATTTATTAAATAGAATTTATGATAAGTAGATTCCAATACATTTAATAATACAGTTTGGGTAAATTTTGTATCTGTTTCATTATTTATTTCAGAAATACTTAAAGTTTTTTTCTTATTGGCAATTTAAAATGTTTTGCAATATTTTTTTTAATAACAAAATTGACAAACCAATGTTCATTAAGAATGTGAGACTATTTTGAATTTTTATATAAAATAATTCAGTAAGTACACTTCAAATTGTTCCAAGTTGACGAAATGCGACTTATTTATTGTATAATTGATTGAATTGCTTTCAATTGTTTTGTTCTAATGATTTGCTTGACTGGTTTGTAAGTTTATAGAATCAGTTTTTGTAACGTTCTGCTCCTCTTTATAATTTATATAAGTCAAACAAATGATTGTTGATTAGAAAATAAAACAAAAAAAAGTAGCAACTGTGTTTCCACCCAAAAAAAAAACATTTAAAAATACAATTTTTGTCAACTATTACAAATTTGGGAAACAAACGTTGGCTAACGACATAACATTACATTTTAACTTTTTGCAGAGGTTTAAACACATTAAGCAGCCCTATATACTAGGACCACCTACTTGTGAGATTGAACTTGGTTGAAATAGATTTTTATAACCTAAGCCGACTCCTGCCAAATTTTTGGATTATCAGCAACCAACCAACAAAATTTAAAAAAGCGGGTTAAAATAATTAGGAATTAAAGAAAAATTTAACAATGAAGTACCATTTAGTATAAAACTAAAGTTAAATTGAATAACAAACACTTTCTAACACTAGTGAATGCAGAACTAATGTCTACTGGCTACATTCTATAGGATTACTACAAACTAGCTCTTACATAAAGGTGTTACGACACAATTTTATTAACAGTGGAAATAGTAAACAAATATAAACTCAATTTTTTGTGTTGATTATTGCAAATTAAATAAGGTAACTCAAAACAAAGCTACCATTTTTTCAAAAATACAAGTAAAATTAAAATATTTAAAGCGAATTTGTTTTTAAAATGGTACACTTTGATCACAGTAATATTAATTATAATTAACTTACATGACGAGAATGATCACAAAAACTTTACTGTAATCCATTTTGAACTGCTGTTTGGAAACTGTAAGGTTTTGTAATGTTTTCTGCGCTTATATAGTAAACTAATCAATACTACTCCCACCATCAATATTAGTATAAATAATTTTTATAATCGACATAGCTGACCAATCTTTGATGACAAAGAAATGTTTTATCGCAAATTAGTAAGAATAATGTGGATGACTATAGCAGCGACATGATTGTAGGCATGAGCAATAATTAATAATCAAAATTTTTTAAATTCTTGCAAAAAAATGAGATTATAATGCTTTCACCTGTTGATTACTAATATGATGAGTAACAAAACAAATTTTAATAATTTCAAAAATTTATTGAAAAACAAATTATTTTTGGTCTCCAGCGTTGAGTAGCAAAGTTTAGTTTAGCTTATATTAAGAATACAGATCATTTAATGTTTTTATTAACAACATCACTCACAAAAGAGTCAAAATTTATTAAATAGGATTTATGCTAAGTAGATTTCAATACATTTAAGTTTGGTTAATTTTTGTATCTGTTTTATTATTTATTCCAGAAATACTTAGAGTTTTTTCTTATTGGCAATTTAAAATGTTTTCCAATTTTTTTATTAACAAAATTGACAAACCAATGTTCATTAAGAATGTGAGATTATTTTTAATTTTTATATAAAATAATTCAGTAAGTACACTTCAAATTGTTTCAAGTTGACAAAATGCGACTTAATTATTGTATAATTGATTGAATTGCTTTTGATTGTCTTGTTCAAATGATTTGCTTGACCGGTTTGTAAGTTTATAGGAAACAGTTTATGTAACGTTCTGCTCCTCTTTATAGTTTAAATAATTCAAACAAATGATTGTTGATTAGAAAACAAAACAAAGAAAAAAAATAGCAAATTACAAAAAAAACACAGTTGCAACCCAAAAAAAACGAAAAAAAAAAAAACAAACATTTATAAATACAAATTTTGTCAACTTACTAATTTAGAAAACAAACGTTGGCTAACGACATAACATTACATTTTAACTTTTTGCAGAGGTTTAAACACATCAAGCAGCCCTATATGCTAGGACCACCTACAGTTTGTGAGATTTAACTTGGTTGAAATAGAATTTTATGACCTAAGCCAACCCCTGCCAAATTTTTAGATTATCAACAACCAACCAACAAATTAAAAAAAAAAAAACGGGTTAAAATAATTAAGAATTAAAGAAAAACTTAACAATGAGGTACCATTTAGTATAAAACTAATGTTAACTTGAATAACAAACACTTTCTATCACTAGTGAATGCAGAACAAATGTCTACTGGCTACATTCTATAGGATTACTACAAACTAGCTTTAACATAAAAGTGTGACACAATTTTATTAACAGTGGAAATAGTAAACAAATAGAAAATCAAATTTTTGCGTTGTTTATTGAAGTTAAATTAGGTAACTCAAAACAAAGCTGATTCTTTTTCAAAAATATAAGAAAAATTAAAATATTTAACGCAAAATTATTTTTTTAATGTAAATAAATGGTAACACTTTGATCACAGTAATATTAATTATAATTAACTTACATGACGAGAATGATCACTAAAACTTTTCTGTAATCCATTTTGAACTGCTGTTTGGAAACTGTTGGGTTTTGTAATGTTTTCTGCGCTTATATAGTAATCTAATCAATACTACTCCCACCATTAATATTAGTATGAATAATTTTTATAATCGCCATAGCTGACCAATTTTTGATGACAAAGAAATATTTTATCGCAAATTAGTAAGAACAATGTGGATGACTATAGCAGCGACATGATTGTAGGCATGAACAATAATTAATAATCAAATTATTTGGCATTCTTGCAAAAATATTAGATTATAATGATTTCACCTGTTGATTACTAATATGATGAGTAACAAAACAAATTAATAATTTTAAAAATTTATTGAAAAACAAATTATTTTTGGTCTCCAGCGTTGAGTAGCAAAGTTTAGTTTAACTTATATAAAGATAATTTAATGTTTTTATTAACAACATCACTCACAAAAAAATCAAAATTTATTAAATAGGATTTATGCTAAGTAGATTCAAATACATTTAATAATACAGTTTGGATCAGTTTTGTATCTGTTTCATTATTTATTTCAGAAATACTTAAAGTTTTTTCTTATTGGCAATTTAAAATGTTTTACAATTTTTTTTTTAATAACAAAATTGATAAACCATTGTTCATTAAGAATGTGAGTCTATTTTGAATTGTTATATAAAATAATTTAGTAGGTACAATTCAAATTGTTCCAAGTTGACGAAAACCGGTTTGTAAGTTTATAGGAAACAGTTTTTGTTACGTTCTGCTTTTGTTTATAGTTTAAATAATTCAAATAATTGATTGTTGATTAGAAAACAAAACAAAGAAAAAACACCAAAAAAACAAACATTTAAAAACACAATTTTTGTCAACTTATTACAAATTTGGGAAACAAACGTTAACTAACGACATAACATTACATTTTGACTTTTTGCAGAGGTTTAAACGCAACATCAAGCAGCCCTATATACTAGGACCACCTTTAGTTTGTGAGATTTAATCTGGTTGAAATAAAATTTTATGAAATAAAAAAGCGGGTTAAAATAATTAAGAAGTTAAAAAAAACTTAACAATGAAGTACCATTGGGTATAAAACCAATGTTAACTTGAATAACAAACACCTTCTAACACTAGTGAATGCAGAATTAATGTCTACTGGCTACATTCTGTACGATCACTACAAACTATCTCTACCATAAAGATGTTATGACATAATTTTATTAACAGTGGAAAGAGTAAACAAATATAAACTTAAATTTTTGTGTTGATTATTGCAAATTAAATAAGGTTACTCAAAACAAAGCTACCTCTTTTTCAAAAATACAAGTTAAATTAAAATATTTAACGCGAATTTAATTTTGAAATGGTAACACTTTGATCATAGTAATATTAATTATAATTAACTTACATGACGAGAATGATCACTAAAACTTTACTGTAATCCATTTTGAACTGCTGTTTGGAAACTGTTAGGTTTTGTAATGTTTTCTGCGCTTATATAGTAAACTAATCAATACTACTCCCACCATCAATATTAGTATGAATAATTTTTATAATCAACATAGCTGACCAATCTTTGATAACAACAAAATGTTTTATCGCAAATTAGTAAGAATAATGTGGATGACTATAGCAGCGACATGATTGTAGACATGAACAATAATTAATAATCAAACTATTTGAAAAAAATATGAGATTATAATGCTTTCACCTGTTGATTAGTATTATGATGAGTAACAAAACAAATTTTAATAATTTTAAAAATTTATTGAAAAATAAATTATTTTTGGTCTCCAGCGTTGAGTAGCAAAGTTTAGTCTAACTTATATAAAGAATACAAATAATTTAATGTTTTTATTAACAACATCACTCACAAAAAAGTCAAAATTTATTAAATAGGATATATGCTAAGTAGATTCCAATACATTTAATAATACAGTTTGGGTAATTTTTGTATCTGTTTCATTATTTATTCCAGAAATACTTAGAGTTTTTTCTTATTGGCAATTTAAAATGTTTTCCAATTTTTTTATTAACAAAATTGACAAACCAATGTTCATTAAGAATGTGAGATTATTTTAAATTTTTATATAAAATAATTCAGTAGGTACACTTCAAATTGTTTCAAGTTGACAAAATGCGACTTAATTATTGTATAATTGATTGAATTGCTTTTGATTGTCTTGTTCAAATGATTTGCTTGACCGGTTTGTAAGTTTATAGGAAGCAGTTTTTGTAACGTTCTGCTCTTCTTTATAGTTTAAATAATTCAAACAAATGATTGTTAATTAAAAAACAAAACAAAAAAAAGTAGCAACTGTGTTTCCCCCCCCCCCCCAAAAAAAGCCAAACATTTAAAAATACAATTTTTGTCAACTATTACAATTTTGGGAAACAAACGTTGGCTAACGACATAACATTACATTTTAACTTTTTGCAGAGGCTTAAACACATCAAGCAGCCCTATATACTAGGACCACCTACAGTTTGTGAGATTTAACTTGGTTGAAATAGAATTTTATGACCTAAGCCAACCCCTGCCAAATTTTTGGATTATCAACAACCAACCAACAAAATTCAAAAAAACGGGTTAAAATAATTAAGAATTAAAGAAAGAAAAAACAATGAGGTACCATTTAGTATAAAACTAATGTTAACTTGAATAACAAACACTTTCTAACACTAGTGAATGCAGAACAAATGTCTACTGGCTACATTCTATAGGATTACTACAAACTAGCTTTAACATAAAGGTGTGACACAATTTTATTAACAATGGAAATAGTAAACAAATAGAAAATCAAATGTTTGCGTTGTTTATTGAAGTTAAATTAGGTAACTCAAAACAAAGCTGATTCTTTTTCAAAAATATAAGAAAAATTAAAATATTTAACGCAAATTTTTTTTTTAATGTAAATATATGGTAACACTTTGATCACAGTAATATTAATTATAATTAACTTACATGACAAGAATGATCACTAAAACTTTACTGTAATCCATTTTGAACTGCTGTTTGGAAACTGTTGGGTTTTGTAATGTTTTCTGCGCTTATATAATAATAATAATAATAATAATAATTTATTGCCCAACAGGTAAAACCTTATTACAGAACAACATATTAAAAACTACAGTAAATACAGGTACAATAAAATTACAAATAAATAATTAAAAGTTAAAAAAAACATACTTTTCAATAAAAAAGTTCACGAATACACTTTAAAAAAACACTTGAATTAGCATTAAAAAGATCACACTTATTTGATACACTATTGAACGTTGAACACATTAAAAAAGATGGAGATTTCACCATTGCCAACGTCTTTGCAGGTGGATTATAAAAACAGTTTGAGGTCCTGGAATTGACTCGTGGTACTAAAAAATTTAAATTATATAGCAGATCAGGAGAATCAACTGAGTTGAGTATAATTTTGTGCAAAAAAGAAAGTATTGAAACCGATCTTCTTGCTGCCAATGGAACTGCATCAAATTCCTTAAGGAGCTCACCATGGTCAAATCCTTGAGGCGGATAATAGTTGAAAGATTTAAACCATAAATACTTAAAAAATTTTCGTTGAACCGCTTCAAGAGAATTAATATCGCAGCTGTTAATTGGGTTCCATATCACTGAGCCATACTCAAGAACGCTTCTGACTAGGGTGTAGTATAACACAATTATTGCTTCAGTGTTATTAAATTCTTTAGTGTTGCGCAAAATAAAGCCTACTAGTTTATGCGCTCTAGATATTACTGACGTTAAATGGTCAGAAAAAGTTAGTATAGCATCAAATATAATGCCTTAGTCTGTAGTTTGATTAACACGCGCAATAGCCACTCCTTCCGATAAATATTGGGCTGCCACTGGATTGAGTTTCTTAGTGTATGTTACAAGTTTACATTTACTTACATTAAGAAAGAGGCGATTAGTATTACACCAATTATTTACTAAACTAATATTGTATTGAAGATTAACACAGTCTTCAACAGTATTAATTGCGGAAAAAATTTTGAGATCGTCAGCAAAAAGTAAATGTTTACAAGTTAAAATATTTGACAGATCGTTAATAAAAAGTAAAAACAGTAATGGACCTAGGTTAGATCCTTGAGGCACGCCTGACGTTGGACAATATTCAGAAGAGTTACAATTATTGTAAGAAACATATTAACTACGGTTATCTAAATATGATTTAAATAATAGTAAAAGATTGTTACTAAAACCAAATTTATCGAGTTTGTGTAATATAACGGAATGGTCTATTGTGTCAAACGCCTTTTTAAAATCAAAGTATATACAATCAACTTGACCCTTGTTATGCACTATCTTTGATGTAAAGTCAACAAAATTGCACCAATTAGTAGTTGTAGAGCGTTTTTCCATAAAGCCATGCTGAGTTGATGATAACAAGTGTTTGACTTTAGGATAAATGTTAGAATACAGAATCATTTCAAAAACTTTTGCAAAGTTAGAAATAATGGCAATAGGTCTATAATTTATAATGTCAGCACTAGCGCCAGATTTTAAAACCGGGCAAATTTTTGCTTTTTTCCAAACATCAGGAAAACTATGATGGTTGAGAATAATATTAAAAATTTTGCACAATGGAACGCAAAAGATATCAGCACAGTCTTTAATAATGAAGCTGGGTATGCTATCATGTCCGCTCGTCATTGAATTCTTCAACTTTTTGAGTGATGTCAAAACATCAGATTCGCTTAAGTTAGACACATCTATAATAGGAAAGTTATTGCAAGTGGAATGAATCGGATTAAACAAAGTAAATGGTTGAGTATAAGTACTCTTAAAATAATTAGCAAAAGCGTCTACAATACTAGAAGGAGAGTCAAAGCTTTCACCATCAAGTTTCATTAAACCAGGAATACGAGTTTGGTTGTTCTTTGAGCGGACAAACGACCAAAACTGTTTAGGATTAGATTTAATATTATTTGCTGTTAACGAAATATAATTATTGTATTCAACTGATATTTCTTTTTTTAGTAAAAATCTAGTTTCTTTAAAGTTGTTATATGAGTCAGTAGATTGAACACGCTTATAAACAGAGTGTAATGCATTTTTCTTTTTCAAAGTATTAATAATATTTTTAGTGAACCAAATAGGATATCTCTTAGAAATAGGTTTACAAAGAGGAATATGTTTATCAAAATAACTAAAAATTAAAGAATAAAACTGAGAAAGTGCTATGTTAGGATCAGTAAAATTACTGAACTCAGACCAGTCATGGTTGCATAAATCTTCATAAAGAAGAGGAAAGTTAGCTTTTCTAAAATTGTAGGTTTTGGTTAAACTAGTTTGAAAAGCAAAGTTATTAATCGGGGACGATGAAAAACTTATCAAAATATCTAAAGAAGGATGTAATTTATCTTCTTTAACAAATGGATTAAGATCGCGAATAATTTTACAAGAACAATTAGAAAACACCAAATCTAAAAATCTATTATTAGAATTTACTGTAGCATTATACTGCTCCACATTAAGCATATTATAAAAATTTGACATAATTGAAAATATATTGCTGGAATTATTAGTAATATCTTGTTTAAAACTAGGCAAATTAAAGTCACCCATAATTAAATAATTATCAGCATTAACGCAAAGTTGCTCAATATCATCTAAAATGCAAGTAAGTTTTTGATTAGTGGGAGTAGATGGTATATAGATTAAAATAATAACAAAACTTTTTAGTTTGAAAAAACAGTTACATGCTAGAATATCAACGTCACAAAATTTAGAAGTTATATGCGATACTTCAAGCAAATGAATCTTAAAGGCATTTTTAAAAGCTAAGAGAACACCACCTCCACGTGTTTGCTTGGTGGCCTCAAAATTGCGGTCACTTCTAAAGACTGAATATTCCGTTTGTGAAAACAATTCAGATGTTAAAATATCTGAAGACAGCCATGTTTCGGTTAAACCGATAACATCAAATTCCATGTCAGCTATGGCGGCATTAAATGGGTCAATTTTATTTTTAATACTACGTACGTTCTGGTAATAACAAGAAAAGCTGTTGGGCACTAAAAGTTTAAATCAGATTTTGGCAAATCATTTATGTTACTAACATTTATAATAGGTACATCATCATTTATAGGAGAAGCATTTACGTCACTAGCATTTAGAATAGGTACATTAACATTGGTAGACAATTTGGGATTTTCAGTTTGCTTTTTATTAGTGTTTTCATTCTGGATCTCTAAGACGCCGTTTTCGAAAGTAGAGTGCGCTAAAGCAGTAGCAGATTTTGTCACATTTGTCACATTATATAGTAAACTAATCAATACTACTCCCACCATTAATATTAGTATGAATATTTTTTATAATCGCCATAGCTAACCAATCTTTGATGACAAAGAAATATTTTATCGCAAATTAGTAAGAATAATGTGGATGACTATAGCAGCGACATGATTGTAGGCATGAACAATAATTAATAATCAAATTATTTGGCATTCTTGCAAAAATATTAGATTATAATGATTTCACCTATTGATTACTAATATGATAAGTAACAAAACAAATTTTAATAATTTCAAAAATGTATTGAAAAACAAATTATTTTTGGTCTCCAGCGTTGAGTTGCAAAGTTTAGTTTTACTTATATAAAGAATACAAATAATTTAATGTTTTTATTAACAACATCAATCACAAAAAAGTCAAAATTTATTAGATAGGATTTATGCTAAGTAGATTCCAATACATTTAATAATACAGTTTGGGTCATTTTTGTATCTGTTTCATTATTTATTTTAGAAATACTTAAAGTTTTTTCTTATTGACAATTTAAAATGTTTTACAATATATTTTTTTTAATAACAAAATTGATAAACCAATGTTCATTAAGAATGTGAGACTATTTTAAATGTTTATATAAAATAATTTAGTAGGTACACTTCAAATTGTTCCAAGTTGACGAAATGCAACTTAGTTATTGTATAATTGATTGAATTGCTTTTGATTGTCTTGTTCAAATGATTTGCTTGACCGGTTTGTAAGTTTATAGGAAGCAGTTTTTGTAACGTTCTGCTCTTCTTTATAATTTAAATAATTTAAACAAATGATTGTTGATTAGAAAACAAAACAAAGAAAAAACACAAATAAAAACAAATATTTATAAATACAATTTTTGTCAATTTATTACAAATTTGGGAAACAAACGTTGACTAACGACATAACATTACATTTTGACTTTTTGCAGAGGTTTAAATGCAACATCAAGCAGCCCTATATACTAGGACCACCTTTAGTTTGTGAGATTTAATCTGGTTGAAATAAAATTTTATGAAATAAAAAAGCGGGTTAAAATAATTAAGAAGATAAAAAAAACTTAACAATGAAGTACCATTGGGTATAAAACCAATGTTAACTTGAATAACAAACACCTAACACTAGTGAATGCAGAATTAATGTCTACTGGCTACATTCTGTACGATTACTACAAACTATCTCTACCATATAGATGTTATGACATAATTTTATCAACAGTGGAAAGAGTAAACAAATATAAACTTAAATTTTTGTGTTGATTATTGCAAATTAAATAAGGTTACTCAAAACAAAGCTACCTCTTTTTCAAAAATACAAGTTAAATTAAAATATTTAACGCAAATTTAATTTTTAAATCGTAACACTTTGATCACAGTAATATTAATTATAATTAACTTACATGACGAGAATGATCACTAAAACTTTACTGTAATCCATTTTGAACTGCTGTTTGGAAACTGTTAGGTTTTGTAAAGTTTTCTGCGCTTATATAGTAAACTAATCAATACTACTCCCACCATTAATATTAGTATGAATAATTTTTATAATCAACATAGTTGACCAATCTTTGATAACAAAGAAATGTTTTATCGCAAATTAATAAGAATAATGTGGATGACTATAGCAGCGACATGATTGTAGGCATGAGCAATATTTAATAATCAAACTATTTAAAAAAAAAATAGATTATAATGCTTTCATCTGTTGATTACTAATTTGATGAGTAACAAAACAAATTTTAATAATTTCAAAAATTTATTGAAAAACAAATTATTTTTGGTCTCACAAAAAAGTCAAATTTTTTTAAATAGAATTTTAGCTAAGTAGATTCCAATACATTTAATAATATAGTTTCGGTCGTTTTTGTATCTGTTTCATTATTTATTTCAGAAATACTTAAAGTTTTTTCTTATTGGCAATTTAAAATGTTTTACAATATATTTTTTTTAATAACAAAATTGATAAACCAATGTTCATTAAGAATGTGAGGCTATTTTGAATTTTTATATAAAATAATTCAGTAGGTACACTTCAAATTGTTCCAAGTTGACAAAATGCAACTTATTTATTGTATAATTAATTGAATTGCTTTTGATTGTCTTGTTCAAATGATTTGCTTGACCGGTTTGTAAGTTTATAGAAAGCAGTTTTTGTAACGTTCTACTCTTTTTTATAGTTTAAATAATTCAAACAAATGATTAGAAAACAAAACAAAGAAAAAAATAGCAACAAAAAAAAACACAGTTGCAACTCAAAAAACAAAACCAAACATTTATAAATACAAATTTTGTCAACTTATTACAAATTTGGGAAACAAACGTTGGCTAACAGGTAAAGAGCCGCCAGAAAACTATCAATGTAAAATCTGTAAAATTAACGTTGAAAATATAAACGAAGCAATATCGTGTTTTACATGTGACTGTAAGTTTCGTCTGTCCTGTGGAGTAAAAAGAAAAGTTTCATTACCAGATAATAAAAATTACAAATGGATATGTGACGAATGTCTAGAAGAATTTCCCAAAAAAAAACAGTATCAATACAGAAATCCAATTGATGAAGAAAATTATTATGGAAATAGAAGATAAAAACCGTATCCTTCAAGAGTATAATAATTTATTAAAACTTAATACTAATAATGCTGAAAATAGGTTACCTGAAAGTAAACAAAGCAAGAATAATACACATTTACCTGAAAGAAGTGAGATCGTGGTATGCAACCAAGGTAACAACCTTGTGGACAATGCCACTCAACCTATATCAAAACCTAGTTATGCTACAACAATAAAAAATAACAAAACAACAAACAGAATAAACAATAATAAAACTGAATCAACCGAAACAGATAAAGATAAATTAATTACAAAAAAACATAATACACAAAAGAAAAAAACTGAAGTTGGAGCTGCAACCTCTGATAATAGTTTTGGATTTACTGGGGAAAAAAAGAAATTATGAACTTATTTATCAAGAGTAAAAAGAAATGTTACTGCTGAAAATATAAACAAATATTTAATTGACAAAACAAAATCAGAAAACAATATATTTTTTGTAGAAGAACTTCCAACGAAAGAAAACCAAAACAAATGTTTTAAAGTTCGTGCCCCATACAATGACATCATTATTAAAGAACTATATAACAAAGATTTCTGGCCAGCGGGTGTTGGTTTCAAACGCTTTGACTTTCAGAAATTCATACAACTTAATGAAAACAACTCTTTTTTAGGAAAAATAACACCAATTTAGTTTCTGATAAAAGTATTAATTTTATACACCAAAATATACAACGTTTAACAACAAGCATACAACAAATTGAACAATTAACAATACTGAAACGCTGTGACATATTATGTTTGTCAGAACTTTGGTTATCTAAATCAAATCTAGAGTTAATAAAACTAAGCAACATGCATTTGACATCTTGTTTTTGTAGACTAGAAAACAAGGAACATGGAAGAGTAGCAATCTATGCAAATGTAAATTTAAAATTCAAATCATGTGATGGATTTACTAAATAATCCATACGAAATCATATTGAAATAGCCGCAACGTCTTATAAGTTCAATATAGAACTACTAATTATAACAATTTACAGACCATCTTCTGGAGATATTCATGCTTTTTTACTACTCTAGAAAAGGTATTAGAAATTCTATTTAACAATAACTATAAATTTATTATTGTAGGAGATTACAACATAAACACATTGATAGAAACTAAAAATAAAATAAGACTTTAAATCACTTCTATTATCTTTTAATTTAAATCTACATATATAAGAACCTACAAGAATAACAGACAGAAGTAAGACTTGTTTAGATAACATAATCCCTAATGTTAATTTAAATTTTACGGTTGAACACAGCCACATAGAAGACCACACGGCACAAATAATATACACTAAATTAAAAACATATAGTTCTCACAAATATTCGTTCTCGCGAATAACTTTGAAAGAAAATATTCAGAGATTAAAAACTGTTTTATCAAAAGAAAATTGGTCTTGAATATACAACTCTAATAATGTTAACAAGAAATTGAAGATATTTATAAATATTCTAAAATACAATTTAGATTTAACAATGCCTGTTTTAAAAAGATTAATAACAAATAATAAACCTAAACAGATAGAAACTCCTCAACTTATTAGTTGCAAGAAATAACTCGAACTACTATGTATTCTTAGACAATATATGCCAAATGGAGAAGCTTTGTATATCAAAAAGAAAACAGAATATAGGAATCTACTATCCAAAGAAAAAAAAGTTTATTTTAGTAACACTATTAAAAATTCCGACAACAAATCACGAACGTTATGGAAAATGGTAAAAAACAGCATCAACAACAAAAAATATAACTCTAACATAGTTTCGAATATTCCATCGGCAGAAGAGTTTAACCAATACTTTACAAACTGCATCTCAAACCTATTAGAAAACTTTACAGAGCAGTAATCTGATAACTATGACTGTAAAGTACCATACCACAATAAAGAATTTCACCCTAATCTCACAACCAATACCGAAATTATAAATGTCGTTAAAAATCTAAAAAACTCTAAATCTACAGGAAACGATGGATTTTTTAGCAATATATTAAAACAAATAATAGGTTCTATTGTAACACCGCTCTGTCATTTAATAAATGAATCGATTAAATTACAAATCTACCCTGAAAAGTTAAAAGTAGCAATGGTTATACCGCTATTTAAAAAAGGAACAAAAACCGATCCTTCAAGCTATCGACCAATATGTCTCTTACCAACGTTATCAAAAGTCATTGAAAAAATTATGTTTGAAAGACTTTATAACTTTATGCACGATAACAAGTTATGGAATCCAAACCAACATGGTTTTATGAAGAAGAAAAACACCGATACAGCTATTTTGATTTTACCCAGCAAGTTTTAAATAGCTTAGAAAATAAACATGTGCCATGTGGAATATTTGTCGATCTAACAAAGGCGTTAGACAGCATTAACCATTCAGTATTATTAAAAAAACTAAGACACTATGGAGTACGAGGAACATCTCTTAATTGGATAGAAAATTATCTCAAAAACAGATACCAAAAGGTAATGGTGAGAAAAGAAGGCAACCTTGAAGAATCCACATTAACAGCAGTAAACGTCGGAGCTCCGCAAGGAAGCATACTGGCTCCCCTATTATTTGCAATTTATATAAATGAACTGCCATCACAATTTCAAAGAAACAATGTGCAATTAATTAATTACGCAGACGACACCACTTTTCTAATTAACAGCAACAATTTGGAAAATTGTGTTCAGGATGCAAATATATGCATGACAGCAGCAGATAACTGGTTTATAGAAAATTTATTAATACTTAATGCAAAAAAAACAAATGTAATGTTTTTTAAATCTACCAAAGCTACAATAACGCCAAATGACATCACACTTACAGGACAAAACATAACATGTACCTCATGCACAAAGTTTCTTGGAATTTAAGTAAACGATAGGTACCTTAAACTGGAGCGAACACATTACTTACCTAAATGCAAAATTAAACACCGCATGTTATGGTCTTCGAGTTCTATCAAAAGAAGCTAATTCTGATGCACTTAAAATCATATACTATGCTAATATATACTATTTACTACAATATAGCATAATTTTCTGGGGAGGATGTCCTGGCACAAAAAACATTTTTGTTACCCAAAAAAGAGCTCTTCGAATAATTACAAACAAAAAATACAATGAATCATGTCGTGGAGTTTTTAAACAACAAAATATTCTAACAGTATTTGCATTGTATATATACCGCTGTCTATTATTTTTAAACAACCACCCATCTCTTTTTGCAGATTATTTAAACAAAGAAACATGTTACAATTTAAGAAAACAATATTTAATGCAAATCCCCGGTCACCGTCTAAAAAAATTTGAAGATGGTACACTTTATACGTGTATCAAATTTTACAACAACCTGCCAGAAGCAATCAGGAAAAAGCTGATAACAGAAAATAATTTAAAAATTTAATTTTACAATATCTTGTGGAACTGGAACCTTATTCGGTTAAAGACTACATAAATTAAATTATTAAACACTTTTTGACGTCTTCAAACACAATGTAATGTACATCTATTTTTATATGTATATGTAACATGTTCGTTTTGCAAAAAATATTATTATTATTATTATATACTAAGACCACCTTTAAGAGTTTAATCCTGTTAAAACAAAATTTTATGACATAAGCTGACCACAGCTAAATTTTTGGATTATCAACAACCAACAAACAAAATCATTAAGAAGTTAAAAAAAAACTTAACAATGAGGTACCATTTAGTATTAAACCAATATTAACTTGAATAACAAACACCTTCTAACACTAGTGTATGCAGAACTGATGTCTACTGGCTACATTCTATAGGATTACTACTAACTAGCTCTAATATAAAGGTGTTACGACACAATTTTATTAACAGTGGAAATAGTAAACAAATAGAAAATCAAATTTTTACGTTGATTATTGCAAATTAAATAAGGTTACTTAAAACAAAGCTACCTCTTTTTCAAAAATACAAGTAAAATTAAAATATTTAACGCGAATTTATTTTTCAAATGATAACACTTTGATCACAGTAATAATAATTATAATTAACTTACATGACAAGAATGATCACTAAAACTTTACTGTAATCCATTTTGAACTGCTGTTTGGAACTGTTAAGTTTTGTAATGTTTTCTGCGCTTATATAGTCGTAAACTAATCAATACTACTCCCACCATTAATATTAGTATGAATAATTTTTATAATCGACAAAGCTGACCAATCTTTGATGACAAAGAAATATTTTATCGCAAATTAGTAAGATCAATGTGGATGACTATAGCAGCGACATGATTGTGGGCATGAACAATAATTAATAATCAAACTATTTAAAAAAAAAATGAGATTATAATGCTTTCACCTGTTGATTACTAATATGATGAGTAACAAAACAATATTTAATAATTTCAAAAATTTATTGAAAAACAAATTATTTTTGGTCTCCAGCGTTGAGTAGCAAAGTTTATTTTAATTTATATAAAGAATACAAATAATTTAATGTTTTTTTTAACAACATCACTCACAAAAAGTCAAAATTTATTAAATAGGATTTATGATAAATAGATTCCAATACATTTAGTAATACAGTTTGGGTCATTTTTGTATCTGTTTTATTATTTATTCCAGAAATACTTAAAGTTTTTCTTATTGGCAATTTAAAATGTTTTGCAATATTTGTTTTTAATAACAAAATTGACAAACCATGTTCATTAAGAATGTGAGACTATTTTAAATTTTTATATAAAATAATTCAGTAGGTGCACTTCAAATTGTTCCAAGTTGACGAAATGCAACTTTGTTATTGTATCATTGATTGAATTGCTTTTGATTGTTTTGTTTAAATGATTTGCTTGACCGGTTTGTAAGTTATAGAAAGCAGTTTTTGTAACGTTCTGCTTCTCTTTATAGTTTAAATAAATTAAACAAATTATTGTTAATTAGAAAACAAAACAAAAAAAAGTAGCAACTTACAAAAAAATCACAGTTGCAACCCAAAAAAGAAGCCAAACATTTAAAAATACAAATTTAGGAAACAAACGTTGACTAACGACATAACATCACATTTTGACTTTTTGTAGAGGTTTAAACACAACATCAAGCAACTCTAATATATACTTGGACCAGGACTATAGTTTGTGAGATTTAATCTGGTTGAAATAAAATTTTATAACCTAAGCTGACCATAGCCAAATTTTTGGATTATTAACAACCAACCAACAAAATCCAAAAAAGCGGGTTAAAATAATTAAGAAGTTAAAGAAAAACTTAACAATAAGCTACCATGAAAAACCGCATCGTATCGTGTTAAATAAAATAAATAAATTATTAGTGTTATCTCTATAAATACAGTGCAGTAGATATAACAAACAGAACCTCAGGCTCCTGGACAGTCCGATTTCCGTAAGGATAGCTTGAAGGGGGCATCGGGTGAGCGAATTAAACAAATTAAAATAAACAAATTAATATAGGTTAGAATCTCTACATAAACAATAAAGATATTCATCATCTTCTCTTCGCTGAAGCAGAGCACATTATAACTGACGATCAAATCGCTAAGAGCTCAATGCAAAGTACCGCTTGAACCGCAAAGTTTTAAAACAAATAGCGAGTTCGAGCCCCGGCATTTATTCTTATTTTTATTGTCTATTTAATAAATAAATAAATAAAATAAATTAGAACATGGCAAATACTCGCCAAACAGCAAAAAATAAAGAAAAAAAAAATACAATTGAAGGACTGGCCAAGACGATAAATGACCTAAAATAATCAATTGAATTTATGTCCACGAAATTGATGAAACAAAATGAAGAATTTAAAGATGAATTAAAAAATGTAAAACAAGATAATCAAGAACTGTAAAATAAAATATCAACAATGGAAATCAAAATAAATGATATAGAACAAGAAAAAATCAAAAACAATCTAATATTTAAAGGAATTGATATACAAGATAAAAATGAAGATGCTATGGAAATAACTAAAATAACACATGGAATGGGAATGAAAATTAATAAAAATGATATAAAAAATTGCTACCGAAAACTAAACGATAAATAACCAGGAGATATCGTTGTTGAGATGAGAACCGAAGATCTAAAAAAACAAATTATAGAAAAAAGAAAAGAAATTAAAACCATCAAAATTGAAGATTGTAAACTAAAAGGAAAGAAAAATAATAACATTTACATAAATGAACAACTTACTAACTACAACAGCAAAGTATATTACGAATGTAGACAATTAAAAAGAACAAAAGCATACAAATACGTATGAACAAAAAATGAAAAAATCTTTGTTAGAAAATCTGAAAATGATAAGATCTTACTAATTCATTGTCTAGAAGATATAAAAAAACTAAAACAATAAAAACCAAAATAATTAATATACATTACACTATATAAACAATGACCCATCCAAAATGAACTCTTTAACATTATATTTTCACAATATTAGAAGCGTTGAACAAAAACTAAGCAAACTAGAAATTATCCCAAAGTTATATAATGAACCATCAATAATATCGATAGCAGAAACATGGCTATATGAAGATCAGGAAGACCAGTATGAATTAAAAACTACAACATCGTACAAAACTCAAGAAAAATGAAAGGAGAAGATGTAAACATGTATATTAAGAAAAATATAAAATATAAAATAATTACTAACAAAACAATTAACTTTGTAGAATTAATTACAATATTTCAAACAGAGCTAAACATATACATAACATCAATCTATAAGCCACCATAAATAACAAATACAGAACTACTAAATGTTCTTGAAAACAATATACTTAACACAAAAAAACACACATTATTATGGGAGATATGAATATAAATCTAGCAGAGAACTCAAATAAAACAAGTACAAGAACAAGCAAAAATAACAAAATATCAATAATAGACTATATAATAACAAATAAACCTGTACTAATGGAAAGTTTTAAAATAAAATATGCTCCATACTCTGACCACCATGCAATAATGCCACATGAAACATCAAAGAGATAAAAAATGAATATAAAATAACAAAGAAATATAAAATAAATTACGTTAATATTAAAGAAACATTTGCTAAACATATTAGGGAAAAACAAATTGAAACTTTTGATACATTAATTGAAATAATGACAAAACTAATAGAAAATAACACCAGAGAAGTAAAACTTAAATATAAACAAGGAAATGATTGGATTAATACCGAAATACTAAACGACATTAAGAAGAGAAATGATTTATATAAAAGATATAAACAAAATCAAACAAACACTATAATCAAACAAAACTACATTACAATGAAAAATTACGTTGATAAAAAGGTAAATGAAAAGAAAAAATGTACTATCAGAATAGAATAGAACGTGTACAAGATAATCCAAAAAAAACATGGAATGAAATAAATCAAATTATAAAAAAATTAAAAAGAAGCAAAGATATATCAACAATCACCGACGAAAATGGAACAATACTCACAAATCCTGAAGACATATCCAATACAATTAATATATATTTTGCAAACATTGGAAAAAACCTTGCAAACAAAAAACCAAATAATTCCACATCACTCAAAACAATTACATTACAAAAGAATATAGACTCAAACGTAACATTTAACCCAACGACGGACGTAGAAATTGTAAACATTTTAAACAAACTTAAAGATGGAAAAGCACCTGGAAAAGATATGATAACATCAGAAGTTATTAAAACTGTAAAAAATGAGTTAATACCGCTACTAACTAAATTAATCAACAATACAATATAACAAGGTATATATCCAGAGTGTCTAAAACCAACTGTTATTATACCTATATTTAAAAAAGGAAACAAACATCTACCGGAAAACTATAGGCCTATTGCATTACTCTCTATTGTAGCCAAGATAGTCGATAAAATAATTTATGAACGAATATTAACACATGTAGAATCACATAATATTATAAACACTCGGGAATACGCATTCCAAAAACAAACCGGTACAGGCTCTGCACTTACTGATATAATGCACAACGTCAACAATGCACTTGATGTAAGAAAAGAATGTCTTACATTTTTATAGACATGCAGAAAGCGTTTGATACTGTATGTAAACAAAAACTAGAAAAAATGGGAATTCGAAAAAAAGAACTAAATCTAATTCAAACTTATTTAAAACAAAGAACCTTACAAACAAAAATTAAAAATACACTGAGTGCAGTAAAATATAGTGATTACGGTATACTACAAGATGGTGTGCTTGCACCACTTCTATATATTTTATATATTAACGACATATTTGAGTTAAAGCTAAACGGAAAACTATATATATATATATATATATACGCACACGACAAAACTCTAGTACATACAGAAATAAACAAAACAAAACTGCAACACAAAGTACAAGAAGACTTAAATAAAATTAATGACTGGTATAATAAAAACCTGTTAAGAATTAATAAACATAAAACAAATTTTATGTTAATATTACGAAAAAAAAAAAGAAATAACAACATCTTGCTATCTATAAATAACAAACAATTATGAGAAGTCTCACATACAAAATATTTTGGAATTACAAATACCAATAACTTAAAGTAGGACAAACACATACAAAACCTTATAAGAAAAAACACAATAGCTATAGGAGCCCTATACAAACTGAGCAACCTAACTACACAAAATCTTTAGCTCACAAACTAATTACATGATGAGCGTATGGTCACAAACCAACATAAGAAACATAGACAAGCTACAACGACAACAAAACAAGGCAATAAAAACACTATACCAAATGAACAAACTAACACCTACAAATGAAATTCACAAAAAAACAAACCAACTTACAATAAAAAACAAAATCTCACAACAATGTATTATCTTAATAAAAAAGATACAACTTGGTCTAACTAAAACAGAACTAAAACTAACTACTAGAAAAGAAATTCATACACACACACAACACACGAAGAAAAGGACACTTAAGCATGGAAGTAAACCGAACAACATCAAAAGTCCAAAGTATAACTGTGAAAGGCATTAAAGAATTCAATAATATACCAGAAGAAATTAAAAATATATGTAACATAAATAATTTTAAAATGAAACTAAAAGAATATCTGATGAAAAAGCAAATATAAAAGTTAAAACTACTAACACACATCATAACACCACACGATAAGAAAAGAAAAATCTAATACCAGGCCCCAGGATTCCTTACGGATGGATGGCGGTACTGCAGGAATGTTATATTTATATGAAAACCTTTTTTTTTAACAATTTTGTATATATATATGTATGTATAAATAATTTTAATAAATGTATTAAAAAAAAAAATGTATTAAACCAATATTAACAAACAAAAAATAATAACAAACACCTTCTAACACTAGTGAATGCAGAACTAATGTCTACTAGCTACATTCTATAAGATTACTACAAACTAGCTCTAATATAAAGGTAAATAGTAAACAAATAGAAACTCAAATTTTTGCGTTGATTATTTAAGTTAAATTAGGTTACTCAAAACAAAGCTACCTTTTTTTCAAAAACACAAGTAAAATTAAAATATTTAACGCGAATTTATTTTTTATATGGTAACACTTTGATCACAGTAATATCAATTATAATTAACTTACATGACGAGAATGATCACTAAAGTTTTTCTGTAATCCATTTTGAACTGCTGTTTGGAAACTGTTGGGTTTTGTAATGTTTTCTGCGCTTATATAGTAAACTAATCAATACTACTCCCACCATTAATATTAGTACGAATAATTTTTATAATCGCCATAGCTTTCCAATCTTTGATGACAAAAAAATATTTTATCGCAAATTAGTAAGAACAATGTGGATGACTATAGCAGAGACATGATTATAGGCATGAACAATAATTAATAATCAAATTATTTGGCATTCTTGCAAAAGTATTAAATTATAATGATTTCACCTGTTGATTACTAATATGATGAGTAACAAATTTTTTTTTAATAATTTTAAAAATATATTGAAAACAAATTATTTTTGGTCTTCAGCGTTGAGTAGCAAAGTTTAGTTTAACTTATATAAAGACTACAAATAATTTAATGTTTTTATTAACAACATCACTCACAAAAAAGTAAAAAAAATTATTAAATAGGATTTATGCTAAGTAGATTCCAATACATTTAATAATACAGTTTGGGTCATTTTTGTATCTGTTTCATTATTTATTTCAGAAATACTTAAAGTTTTTTCTTATTGGCAATTTAAAATGTTTTACAATATTCTTTTTTTAATAACAAAATTGATAAACCAATATTCATTAAGAATGTGAGACTATTTTGAATTTTTATATAATATAATTCAGTAAGTACACTTCAAATTGTTCCAAGTTGACAAAATGCAACTTATTTATTGTATAATTGATTGAATTGCTTTTGATTGTCTTGTTCAAATGATTTGCTTGACCGGTTTGTAAGTTTATAGGAAGCAGTTTTTGTAACGTTCTGCTCCTTTTTATAGTTTAAATAATTCAAATGATTGTTGATTAGAAAACAAAACAAAGAAAAAAGTAGCAACTTTACAAAAAAATACAGTTGCAACCCAAAAAAAATCAAACATTTAAAAATACAATTTTTGACAACTTATTACAAATTTGGGAAACAAACGTTACATTACATTTTGATTTTTTGCAAAGGTTTAAACACAACATCAAGCAACTCTAATATATACTAGGACCAGGACTATAGTTTATGAGATTTAATCTGGTTGAAATAGAATTTTATGACCTAAACTAACCCCAGACAAATTTTCAGATTATCAGCAACCAAAATCCAAAAAAGCGGGTTAAAATAATTCAGAAATTAAACAAAAACTTCACAGACAATTAAGTATCATATAGTATAAAACCAATGTTAACTTGAATAACAAACACCTTCTAACACTAGTAAATGCAGAACTAATGTCTACTGGCTACATTCTGTACAATCACTACAAACAATCTCTAACATAAAGATGTTACGACACAATTTTATTAACAGTAAAAATAGTAAACAAATAGAAACTCAAATTTTTGCTTTGATTACTGCAAATTAAATTAAAAACAAAGCTGCTTCTTTTTCAAAAATACAAGAAAAATTAAAATATTTAGCGCAAATTTGTTTTTTAATGTATATAAATGGTAACATTTTGATCACAGTAATATTAATTATAATAAACTTACATGACAAGAATGATCACTAAAACTTTACTGTAACCCATTTTGAACTGCTGTTTGGAAACTGTTAGGTTTTGTAATGTTTTCTGCGCTTATATAGTAAACTAATCAATACTACTCCCACCATTAATATTGGTATGAATAATTTTATAATCAACATAGTTTATCTATCTTTGCTGATAATTAGTCATTTTGTTGCAAATTAGTAAGAACAATGTGGATGACTATAGCAGCGTTATGATTGTAGGCATGAGCAATAATGAATAATAAGATTATTTGGCATTCTAAAAAAAAAAAAAAATAGATTAAAATGCTTTCACCTGTTTATTACTAATATGATGAGTAACAAAACAAATTAATAATTTCAAAATTTTATTAAAAAACAAATTATTCTTGGTCTGATATGATATTCTTTATTACTTTAGGTCCATAGGTTAAGGACGCGTTATTGAAGACATTTAGATTTAAAATTGCTTAATAAACATATGATAAAAAAAAAATGTAAAATATTTAAGGGGCTGGTAGTACTAACCATAACAAGCAAAACAGTCTTAATAAACATGGGTTGTTATAGCATAGGTTTTGGAAATATGGAACTTTATTTATTTTTATATATTTTTACAAAGAACAGAGTTATAAAAGATGTTCGAAGTGCCCTCCTTCCATTTCCAAACAGGCACAACATCTTTGTCTGAAGTACTCTTTCTAAAACCCCCTTATTGGCTCGGATTTCTTCTCACTTTTCATTAATTTTTAACTGCAGTTCCTCGAGGCTATTAGCTTACACTAATAATTTCAAATATCTTCAATGAAAAAAAAAAACAAGAGGGCAACCAGGCAATCTTGCTGGCCATAAAACTGGTCCGCTTCTTCCAACCTATTTATGTGGAAAGTTTGGTCTAAATGCTCTCTAACAGCAATCGAAAAATGAGCTGGAGCACCATCATGCTAGAACCACATTTGTTGCCTGTGGGCTAAAAGAATGTCATCCAAAAGATAATACATTGTGTTTTGCAGAAAGTTGAGGTAAGCAGCGCCTGGTAATGGGTTTGGTAAAACAACAGGACCTAGAAACCTGTCTTCTACAATACCCATAAAAATGTTTAATGAAAAACGGTCTAATGTCCACATTTAATTACAGCACGGGATTTTTGTTGGCCCAACAATGTGCATTATGAAAATTAACAACTCTATTTTGTGTAATCCTGAATTCATCCGTAAAAATTTTTTTGGCAAGAAACTGCGGGTCTTCAGCATCCTTGCGTAGAAACCAGCGCCAAAAAATCAAACGTGCCTGATGATCAGTTAAATTTAAGGCCTGTACTTGTTGTACATGGTATGGATAGAGCAGCTGCTCGTGGAGGGTTCTCCAAACAAGAGTAGCACCAATTCTTACCTCGGCTGATATTCTCCGCACACTCGTCCCTGGATTATGCTCTATCCGTGCTATAATTTCTTGTTCTGCTTTATTAGTAGATACCGACCTTGGTCTGCCAAAAAAATAGCACTGATTTTGAAGTAAACCGAAACATACAATGTAAGGGAATCTGACGATTTGGTTAAGTTCATTAATTTAAATCAAAAATAAAGTTGGCAAAAGAGCAGAATCTTCTATCATAATTTTGGGGTCAGAGTTAAAACCATCAACTTTAACTATAATTTTTCTATTGTCAAGAAAACTATTGATGAGATTTACAATTTTTTTAACAAGATCTATACAATGGAGCTTGTTGACAAGATTAAGATGCCATACTCTATCAAACGCTTTGGAAATGTCTAAAGCTACTGCAAGATTTTCTCCTTGTTTGCCTAAAGTAGAATTCTATTTGTGACTAACATAAGTCAAAAGATCTGTTGTCGAACGTTTTGATCAAAATCCATGTTGAGTATCTGAAGAACTTTTGCAGATTGGACAATAATGCAATTAGTCTATAATTTGAAGAACCAGACTTGTCCTTTTTTAACAATTTTCCAATAATTTGGGAATGTTTCATTTTTGTATAATAAGGCAAATATTTTGATCAAAATGAGAGCTAATACATTTGCAAATGTTTTAAGAATGATAGATAAAATTTCATTTATACCCGATTCCTTTTTTGGTGTTTAATTTAAAAAGTCCAAGTCTAAGTCCAAGAACAACCGGAGGACACGGAGGAAGAAGAGAACAACATAGTAGAGGTAAAGGAAGATAGGGTAAAGAAGGCTATTACAAAATTGAAAAACATGATGATGGCATAACAAATGAGATGATAAAGTATAGAGGAGAAAAGCTGGTAAAAGAACTAACATCTTTATTCCAGAAGGTATTATACTTTCTCACAATTCCCGAACAGTGAAAATCTAGTATTATTATTTCCCTGTTCAAAAAAGGAACCAAGAGCCACCCCAACAACTACTGAGCAGTTTGCCTACTCAACATAACTATGAAACTACTTACCAAAATCATCGCAGATGCAATTGTGGAACAAATAGGAATGGCCAAGGAAAAAAAGGCTTCCAGATGCAGATCCACTATCGACGCAATATTCATTCTATGACAAATATTAGAAAAGAGTATTGAATACAACAAACCAGCTTTCGTTTGCTTCGTAGATCTTACGCAAGTATTCGATAGAATAGAATTACATGACGTTAAAAAGATTTTGAAAACAAAAGGCGTGAACCCCAAAATCATCAAATTAATCTAAAGTTCTAAATACAATACAATAAAACAAAGCTCATCGTAAATAAAAAACTGACTGACAAAATACCCGTCAGTCTAGGGATTTAACAAGGAGACAGTCTGAGCCCAACTTTTTTCAACACTATCATGGATGAGATTATTGAAGACGTGATGCGGATGACGCAATAATCATGGCGGAAGATGAAGACGACCTACAGAGACTGCTTCATAGGTTCAACACAAAGGCGAAACAATTCAAAATGCAGATATCCATTACAAAAACTAAAGCAATAGTGCTATCAAAGGATCGCATTAGATGCAAACTCTCCATCAAAGGCAGTTCTATCGAACAGGTAATGCGCTTTAACTAGCTAGGCGTTGAATTATCCAGTAAAGGAAACCTATAATACAATGATGCTTAAATCCAAATAAATAAAACATCGAGAATTGCGGAATGTCTACGTGACATAGTATGACGAAACAAATTCATGCAATAAGAGGGTAAAGTACGCATATATAAAACCTGCGTTAGGCCAATTATGACGTATGCATTTGAAACCAGAGCGGACACAAAGAAGACGCAAGAGCATCTACAAACAACAGAAATGAAGACCCTCCGAACCATATCGTGTCTCAGCATCAGGGACAGCGTACGCAGCGAGGAAATACGAAAGAACCGCGGAGTTTATGATATCGTACGTTGGACAAGAACAAGACGTCGAGAATGGAACTAGCACGTACTAAGAATGGCTGATAACAGACTAGCCAAGGAAGCCGTAACATCAATACCGAACACAAGGAGGCTCCTTGGACGACCGCCCAAAAGATGGAAAGACAGCTGGACGTCCATATCACAGGAGGCACAATAATATAAATAAAAAGATATCTTTTGACAACCCGTAGCCTAAAATGAATTATTATACAAAAACTTTTATTGATCTGTTTAATTTTATATTTTTTGTGTACCTTTAAGTTAATTTTTTGTTTCTAATTTTTATATTTTGTAATAATTAATTATTATTAATGTTTTATAAAATTATTGTTTAATTTATAAACATATTAAATTTATAATTAGTTAATATATATATATATATTTAATTTACTGGAAATCAAGAAGAATATAATAAGAGTAAGAGAAGTTGATAGGTATATAGATACCTTAACAACCCCACGGATGCTTGCGCAAGGGTTTATTCGACAGAGAGGCTGACGTAACAAATGTCAGAAGCGCGCGTCACTTGTCTCGAAATAGCGCCACCTAAATACAATTATATTAGGATATCAGAACCGTGCAGGCAGTCAACGCTGTATGCACACTGAAATTATTTCGATAAAGCGTTCCGTTGAAATTCATATAAATAGAACACACAAGGCTAGCTAACTACCTCACAACAAATATGCATTTATGAGGACGCCAGAAAATTGCAAGGTTCATATATTCAAATTGCGAATTCCGGAGTTTTTATAATAATTATTAATCGTTTGTATTTTGTTAAACCTTAAACCACCAAAGGATATGAAAATTTATTTTCCCGATTGATTGAAATTTATATAGTTAATTATGTTGTTGCTATAATAAAGCTTTGTTTATTTATATTATTTGTTTCAAGGGACTACTCAATACAAACCAAGTTTTAAATACCAGTAGAGCAGAATGTTGGTGGTAGTTAGCTTGTTATATTGATCCAAAATGTAATACCTAGGAATCTACTTTACTGTGTTATCATGGCGCGAACATATCTGCAAACTAAAAACTTTTTAAGTACAATACTCATTAACTTTTGTTTTGGATTATGTCATTAATATAAACAATTATTACTATTTACAGTAACTTTTCGTGGATAAATAATTTAGATATATTTACATCAAAATTAATAATTAATTTTTGTTTATTTATCTTCACTTCACGCTGTGTCATTTCAATCAAACTACCATAGTCTTATAACATCTGCTGATAGTCTAGTTAAGCAACGACCAGAGCGGCCACGAAGTGATGCAGAGATGTAAGAAAATCTCAAACACTTGCGCAGAAATTAGCTTAATTGCATGAAATTAATCAAAATTTGCTTAA
Source organism: Tachinus rufipes (assembly GCA_963932245.1). Classification (NCBI taxonomy): domain Eukaryota; kingdom Metazoa; phylum Arthropoda; class Insecta; order Coleoptera; family Staphylinidae; genus Tachinus; species Tachinus rufipes. The sequence continues at coordinate 3,881,236 of OZ010750.1, forward strand.
AAATATATCAAAAATTGTACATCATTCATAAACATATTTACAGAAAGCCATTGCAAAAAATTTAGACTTTTAAATCTCCTAAAAGACTTTTGTCTTTTAAGATCTATTAGTTTGTATTGCTTAACAAAAACATTTATTGTAAAAAAATCAAAGAAAGCAGTACGGCAGAGAGAACTTGTATAATTCACACGCTAACGAAAACGTTAAGTAATTGCGACACCGGCCACGACTTGGATGGGTGACCAACAAGTGATGTAGAGCGGAGCGCTCTTTCTAAATAGATCCTTTATCTTATATAGGCATCCAAACACCACACCTTGACACCTGACGGTATAAGAGGTTGTAGATAATATATATAATTAGTCAAAAATTTCATATAAACAGCACATAAATGAGGCGTAACAGTTTTTTAGTTAAAAACTCATTTTATGCATAAAATTAATCGCACATTTACCGCACCAAGTTTATGACAAACTGTAATCATCAAAAATCTTGCAAACACTTCATCTACCGCACAAGGTAATCAAAACAATCATAAAATATTCGGAAATGTTAACATGTAAATATATACCAGTCGCAATCGAGCAACATGGTCGAGGTCGTAAGCCGCAAGTCAAGGTTGCAAATATTGCAATAGCACCTTAAAAGTAGACCTGCGGCCTTATTTTCCTTATATACTTTTCATTTGCGGCCTTTTGCTTTGAAAATCGTTTGTTTTTTAATTTATGAAATAGAATTATTTTTTTAATTATAACTTTTTGTTCGTTTGTTGATTCCAGCGTGTCGATTCCCATGTGTCGATTCTCTCATCGCTAGCTACATTTTGACTCAGCGCCCAGGCGCGGATCGAAATCATGCCACATACCCGCGTCAGTTTTGATGCCCTGTGCGCGCAGTAGAGGCAATTAATAGCAGGAAACAATAAACCGGCAGAGTTATTTCAAATATTGATTCTAGACGGTGTTTGTTTGCGCGCGATTGGATTTATAAAATAAGCGGCATTCGAGTGGCACAACCGTTTGCGGTTTCATACAACTAGGGAAGCATAAAATGTCATAGGTGGTTTTTACGGAAGAAAATGTTTGTTTGTAGCCAAGTTTCGAAGGAATGGGTGTACGGATTGCAAAACCTTCGGTTAAATTTAATTAGAGCAGCATAAAGTATTAGCAAGTTATAGCTGGAGGCTGGATATGGAGCCGATCAATATTTTCAGATTGACGCTACAGTTGGGCGGAGCTTCGATAATGTATTTATAAAAATTATTTGCATTGTTTTCTCAGGTGTGAGTTAGTAGTCGAAACTGAAAAAAATAATATAAAAATATAAACAAATCGTTTTATACGTGTTAAGAGATTAAATAGTAAAATCAGCTGCTGTGATGCTGGATAATCAATGAACAACTACATACGATTCACTTGGCTTATACGGTTAATCGTATTGATTGTTAATGTATTTTTTTGTCTAGGATACTAAGATTTTTTAATTCTAGTTGTTGCTAGATATTGACATAATTATTTTATTTATATCTTGACGCGTGTCATAGCTTCATGGTGCCTTCTGCCAATTTTAATAGTCTACTACTTTGAAATTCAATAATTAACCAACTCAAATCAAATTAATAATAATTTTATTTTGATAATTTGTCTTCTGGTCCGGGTGCTCCACATAACTCAAACTTTATTGGTATCGCAGTCAGGTTACGCTGCAACGTAGACAGACTCCGCTAACTTTATTCTTTATTAGTAATACTAATTTACACTATTGGATGGCGCGGTTCACTCACTATTTTACATGGAATGCGTTTCTATTATAACCAGGAGATTATAAGCTAGTTGCACGTTTTATTTATTTAAATTTTATTCTATATACCGCCAACAACGACGACATTCCGCTGCTCGTGTATGATCGGGCGATCAATAAATTTAGTGTACTATAAAGGCGTTCTTCTTTTATGTTCTCTGCATAATTGTAATTGCTGCGTCGCCTAGCTTTTCATTCATAATTATTTTTGCAAATGTTTTGTTGGTTGTAGATACAGAAGGAAAACATTTTTAAAGTCCACTGCTGGACGTAGGCTTTTCTTAACCTCTTCCATCTATTTCTATCGTGGGCTTCTTGTATTCAGTTAGTAGCAATGCGTTTCACATTATCTGTCCATCAGGTTGGCGGATATTCTTGAGGTTGCCTTTGTTTAGAAAAAAAATTGACACTTCCGTATTCAAGTTGCAAATCACTCGTTAATCTGATATAAAAACGACAAAAGCTTGAAGATGACACTTAATAGTTATATTGGTTTTGCAAAACACTCTAGTTTTCCAGAACCTGCCCGTTAAGCTATTGGAGGTGTGTTTCTAAGAGCACCTACACGTCAACAACACTTTAAATTATTTGTATCTGGCGCGAGTCTATTTGATTAAACTCACATCCAACTAGTCAATACATAAATAATTGCTTGTTATATTGTGTTGCCTGAATCAGCGGTAGCTCTGGTTGGGGTAGACCGTAGCTGCGTTGTAGAATGTAGACCGGTGTTGAGAAAATATATCCTTATTCCATACTTATTTGTATCACAGTCCGATGATGGCGTTGTAAAGGTTGAAACTAGTTATGGTTTGTTAAAATATATTTGTCAAGACAATATAAGGTTGAAAATATTATCTTTAAAAATTTTGGTTGGATACAGATATCAATTTATAAAAACCACCATTTCATTGACTTAAAAAGGGCGGTAAATTGAAGGCCGCCCCGGGCGGCAAAAGTTCTAGGTACGCCACTGCATGGGTTGTTATTTTGGATAAATTATTTTAATATTGATCTACCTGTTGAATAATGTATATAGAAAACGTAAACTGTTTGCAAACGTATGCTATCCTAGTATACAGTATAGACGCTTTGTGCCAACCGTGTACCCTTACCCTTGTCAGTTCGAATGAATTATTTCGTAAAATAGTGGAGAATGTATTGGAGAGAATTGGGATTAGTAATTATTGTCCTTACACATACGTAGTTCGACTTTCTTATAATAGAGCGCGTTTCATTCGTTACTATATTAATTGAAATTATCCATGACAAATTTATATTATTTAAAATAATACAAACTCTTTTCATTATTTATGTTTTTCCGGTGCAGGATTTTAACGCACAGATTTCATTAATCCCACCTAGGGTGTTCGTTGTATCTCACTACATCGCATCGTAATGAAATCAATAATTAAAGCCTGCTATAAATACATGCTCTCCTGTTATAAGTTTTGACTAGCAGTGCATACCATCTTGTCCGAAACATAGGATGATGATACTTGGAATGCATGAAAACGCGATACTAGTGGAAGACATCTCGGCGAGAAAGGGGAATATATAATATATAGAACAATATTTCGATGAATTATTTTAGATATTCCATCCACCTGTTTACTAACTTAAGTTCTTTTAGTAAAAAGTTTCAACCCTTTATACCAACCAACCTACTGCAGCTATGTCATAATGAATTATTTCGTTTATGAATCTATTTTACCTAGCGGAGTTGTTTTAGATTAGATTTTTGGCATATCAGCCAAAATTTAAGAATATCGAAAAAAACATAAGGATCTTTTGAGAATATAAACTATTCACTTTTCAATCACTGATAAACATAAAACAGCAATAGTGTTTGAAGTGCGTACTTTGTGTTTGAACTAACATTATATGGCTTCTCCAGCAGCGCCATCTAGAGGTATTCATAAATATTCATTAGCAATGACGTTCATTATATTATTTATTAAATTTATTGTACCATTTTTGGTCCATTAAAGCGCAACGAATCATTAAACTGACATTGTTTGACTTATAAAATAGATGTTTGCAAATAAACTTTATATTTAGACTAATTATTTAAAAAAAATAATAAATTCTTTGAAAATATAAAAATTATGTTTATCATCCGCATGCTGCCCTCTAAAATAAAGTCAAACTTTGTCCATTATTACTAATTCTAGTTTCAAAGCTGGACTTAGTGCAATGAAAAAATGCGGGTAAAAGCGGCACGCGGCCCCCGGCTGCGGAAGAGTTACTGACGTTGCGCTGTATTGTATTGTAGTGTACTATACACTATTCCCCTTCTACACCATTTTCCAGTTCACGAATCCAGCCACTCTACACCATAGATAATTAAAAAACTATATTTAAAATAAACCTATTATGTATACAATTTATTTAAATTATAAAACAGTTAACTAAATGTCACATAGTGTTCGCTGTAAGAAATGATTTATCTCACATTCAATTTATATAAAATGTAATACATATTTAAACTAATTTTAAAACATGTAAGATAAGTACTTAAAATTCAAAAAATAAAACAATCTTATAAATTTGGAATCTGATATTAAGGCGCAAGTTGCAGCAAGCCACCGAACCAAGCCGGTATTCTGCTAAACCGGAAATTGATAGGTCAAAGGGTTTTCCTTCGGCGATCGACGGAAAATAGGGTTTTATCGCCAATACGTAGATAAGCTCACGTCGCCACACTAAAATTCGCAATTGTGGGCCAATGTTCATAATTTTTTTGGTTTCTAGAGTAATTTGGACCCCTGATTACAATTCCGGAATCGCCGTTTCGATATTCTCAACCGTTCACCTTCTATTTTAAATTGTTAAAAAGCGCTATTTTCGGGCCATTTTCGAAACTTAAAAACGTGAAACAAACATACTTTTAGCCGGCGGAGGGCGACGCGGTTTTTCCTGTGGCAAGCCATCGGACCCCGGCAGATGCTCTTGCAAACCGGAAGTCCGTAGGTCAAAGGGTTTTCCTTCGGCGATAGAAAGAGTCGAAACATAGCAAAGGGGGGAGTCTTTAGTCTTTTTTGACTAGGATTTTTTCAGTTTTAGCGAAAAAGGGTCGGTTTTTATGCATTTCCTGACGTAAAATGAACCCCTGATTACGATTTTGGGGGTCCGATCCCGATATTCCTAGCATCTTGGCGGCAATTTTAAAATAACCGCGAAAAACACGATTTTTTTGCGTTTCGATGGGCAAATAAGTTACTAAACGGTGAAGGGGAGGGACAAATTTTTTACTGAGGCTAGCCAACAGAACCATCTAAATCCCCGCCAAACCGGAAATTGATAGGTCAAAGGGTTTTCCTTCGGCGATCGACGGAAAATAGGGTTTTATCGCCAATACGTAGATAAGCTCACGTCGCCACACTAAAATTCGCAATTGTGGGCCAATGTTCATAATTTTTTTGGTTTCTAGAGTAATTTGGACCCCTGATTACGATTCCGGAATCGCCGTTTCGATATTCTCAACCGTTCACCTTCTATTTTAAATTGTTAAAAAGCGCTATTTTCGGGCCATTTTCGAAACTTAAAAACGTGAAACAAACATACTTTTAGCCGGCGGAGGGCGACGCGGTTTTTCCTGTGGCAAGCCATCGGACCCCGGCAGATGCTCTTGCAAACCGGAAGTCCGTAGGTCAAAGGGTTTTCCTTCGGCGATAGAAAGAGTCGAAACATAGCAAAGGGGGGAGTCTTTAGTCTTTTTTGACTAGGATTTTTTCAGTTTTAGCGAAAAAGGGTCGGTTTTTATGCATTTCCTGACGTAAAATGAACCCCTGATTACGATTTTGGGGGTCCGATCCCGATATTCCTAGCATCTTGGCGGCAATTTTAAAATAACCGCGAAAAACACGATTTTTTTGCGTTTCGATGGGCAAATAAGTTACTAAACGGTGAAGGGGAGGGACAAATTTTTTACTGAGGCTAGCCAACAGAACCATCTAAATCCCCGCCAAACCGGAAATTGATAGGTCAAAGGGTTTTCCTTCGGCGATCGACGGAAAATAGGGTTTTATCGCCAATACGTAGATAAGCTCACGTCGCCACACTAAAATTCGCAATTGTGGGCCAATGTTCATAATTTTTTTGGTTTCTAGAGTAATTTGGACCCCTGATTACGATTCCGGAATCGCCGTTTCGATATTCTCAACCGTTCACCTTCTATTTTAAATTGTTAAAAAGCGCTATTTTCGGGCCATTTTCGAAACTTAAAAACGTGAAACAAACATACTTTTAGCCGGCGGAGGGCGACGCGGTTTTTCCTGTGGCAAGCCATCGGACCCCGGCAGATGCTCTTGCAAACCGGAAGTCCGTAGGTCAAAGGGTTTTCCTTCGGCGATAGAAAGAGTCGAAACATAGCAAAGGGGGGAGTCTTTAGTCTTTTTTGACTAGGATTTTTTCAGTTTTAGCGAAAAAGGGTCGGTTTTTATGCATTTCCTGACGTAAAATGAACCCCTGATTACGATTTTGGGGGTCCGATCCCGATATTCCTAGCATCTTGGCGGCAATTTTAAAATAACCGCGAAAAACACGATTTTTTTGCGTTTCGATGGGCAAATAAGTTACTAAACGGTGAAGGGGAGGGACAAATTTTTTACTGAGGCTAGCCAACAGAACCATCTAAATCCCCGCCAAACCGGAAATTGATAGGTCAAAGGGTTTTCCTTCGGCGATCGACGGAAAATAGGGTTTTATCGCCAATACGTAGATAAGCTCACGTCGCCACACTAAAATTCGCAATTGTGGGCCAATGTTCATAATTTTTTTGGTTTCTAGAGTAATTTGGACCCCTGATTACGATTCCGGAATCGCCGTTTCGATATTCTCAACCGTTCACCTTCTATTTTAAATTGTTAAAAAGCGCTATTTTCGGGCCATTTTCGAAACTTAAAAACGTGAAACAAACATACTTTTAGCCGGCGGAGGGCGACGCGGTTTTTCCTGTGGCAAGCCATCGGACCCCGGCAGATGCTCTTGCAAACCGGAAGTCCGTAGGTCAAAGGGTTTTCCTTCGGCGATAGAAAGAGTCGAAACATAGCAAAGGGGGGAGTCTTTAGTCTTTTTTGACTAGGATTTTTTCAGTTTTAGCGAAAAAGGGTCGGTTTTTATGCATTTCCTGACGTAAAATGAACCCCTGATTACGATTTTGGGGGTCCGATCCCGATATTCCTAGCATCTTGGCGGCAATTTTAAAATAACCGCGAAAAACACGATTTTTTTGCGTTTCGATGGGCAAATAAGTTACTAAACGGTGAAGGGGAGGGACAAATTTTTTACTGAGGCTAGCCAACAGAACCATCTAAATCCCCGCCAAACCGGAAATTGATAGGTCAAAGGGTTTTCCTTCGGCGATCGACGGAAAATAGGGTTTTATCGCCAATACGTAGATAAGCTCACGTCGCCACACTAAAATTCGCAATTGTGGGCCAATGTTCATAATTTTTTTGGTTTCTAGAGTAATTTGGACCCCTGATTACGATTCCGGAATCGCCGTTTCGATATTCTCAACCGTTCACCTTCTATTTTAAATTGTTAAAAAGCGCTATTTTCGGGCCATTTTCGAAACTTAAAAACGTGAAACAAACATACTTTTAGCCGGCGGAGGGCGACGCGGTTTTTCCTGTGGCAAGCCATCGGACCCCGGCAGATGCTCTTGCAAACCGGAAGTCCGTAGGTCAAAGGGTTTTCCTTCGGCGATAGAAAGAGTCGAAACATAGCAAAGGGGGGAGTCTTTAGTCTTTTTTGACTAGGATTTTTTCAGTTTTAGCGAAAAAGGGTCGGTTTTTATGCATTTCCTGACGTAAAATGAACCCCTGATTACGATTTTGGGGGTCCGATCCCGATATTCCTAGCATCTTGGCGGCAATTTTAAAATAACCGCGAAAAACACGATTTTTTTGCGTTTCGATGGGCAAATAAGTTACTAAACGGTGAAGGGGAGGGACAAATTTTTTACTGAGGCTAGCCAACAGAACCATCTAAATCCCCGCCAAACCGGAAATTGATAGGTCAAAGGGTTTTTCCTTCGGCGATCGACGGAAAATAGGGTTTTATCGCCAATACGTAGATAAGCTCACGTCGCCACACTAAAATTCGCAATTGTGGGCCAATGTTCATAATTTTTTTGGTTTCTAGAGTAATTTGGACCCCTGATTACAATTCCGGAATCGCCGTTTCGATATTCTCAACCGTTCACCTTCTATTTTAAATTGTTAAAAAGCGCTATTTTCGGGCCATTTTCGAAACTTAAAAACGTGAAACAAACATACTTTTAGCCGGCGGAGGGCGACGCGGTTTTTCCTGTGGCAAGCCATCGGACCCCGGCAGATGCTCTTGCAAACCGGAAGTCCGTAGGTCAAAGGGTTTTCCTTCGGCGATAGAAAGAGTCGAAACATAGCAAAGGGGGGAGTCTTTAGTCTTTTTTGACTAGGATTTTTTCAGTTTTAGCGAAAAAGGGTCGGTTTTTATGCATTTCCTGACGTAAAATGAACCCCTGATTACGATTTTGGGGGTCCGATCCCGATATTCCTAGCATCTTGGCGGCAATTTTAAAATAACCGCGAAAAACACGATTTTTTTGCGTTTCGATGGGCAAATAAGTTACTAAACGGTGAAGGGGAGGGACAAATTTTTTACTGAGGCTAGCCAACAGAACCATCTAAATCCCCGCCAAACCGGAAATTGATAGGTCAAAGGGTTTTCCTTCGGCGATCGACGGAAAATAGGGTTTTATCGCCAATACGTAGATAAGCTCACGTCGCCACACTAAAATTCGCAATTGTGGGCCAATGTTCATAATTTTTTTGGTTTCTAGAGTAATTTGGACCCCTGATTACGATTCCGGAATCGCCGTTTCGATATTCTCAACCGTTCACCTTCTATTTTAAATTGTTAAAAAGCGCTATTTTCGGGCCATTTTCGAAACTTAAAAACGTGAAACAAACATACTTTTAGCCGGCGGAGGGCGACGCGGTTTTTCCTGTGGCAAGCCATCGGACCCCGGCAGATGCTCTTGCAAACCGGAAGTCCGTAGGTCAAAGGGTTTTCCTTCGGCGATAGAAAGAGTCGAAACATAGCAAAGGGGGGAGTCTTTAGTCTTTTTTGACTAGGATTTCTTCAGTTTTAGCGAAAAAGGGTCGGTTTTTATGCATTTCCTGACGTAAAATGAACCCCTGATTACGATTTTGGGGGTCCGATCCCGATATTCCTAGCATCTTGGCGGCAATTTTAAAATAACCGCGAAAAACACGATTTTTTTGCGTTTCGATGGGCAAATAAGTTACTAAACGGTGAAGGGGAGGGACAAATTTTTTACTGAGGCTAGCCAACAGAACCATCTAAATCCCCGCCAAACCGGAAATTGATAGGTCAAAGGGTTTTCCTTCGGCGATCGACGGAAAATAGGGTTTTATCGCCAATACGTAGATAAGCTCACGTCGCCACACTAAAATTCGCAATTGTGGGCCAATGTTCATAATTTTTTTGGTTTCTAGAGTAATTTGGACCCCTGATTACAATTCCGGAATCGCCGTTTCGATATTCTCAACCGTTCACCTTCTATTTTAAATTGTTAAAAAGCGCTATTTTCGGGCCATTTTCGAAACTTAAAAACGTGAAACAAACATACTTTTAGCCGGCGGAGGGCGACGCGGTTTTTCCTGTGGCAAGCCATCGGACCCCGGCAGATGCTCTTGCAAACCGGAAGTCCGTAGGTCAAAGGGTTTTCCTTCGGCGATAGAAAGAGTCGAAACATAGCAAAGGGGGGAGTCTTTAGTCTTTTTTGACTAGGATTTTTTCAGTTTTAGCGAAAAAGGGTCGGTTTTTATGCATTTCCTGACGTAAAATGAACCCCTGATTACGATTTTGGGGGTCCGATCCCGATATTCCTAGCATCTTGGCGGCAATTTTAAAATAACCGCGAAAAACACGATTTTTTTGCGTTTCGATGGGCAAATAAGTTACTAAACGGTGAAGGGGAGGGACAAATTTTTTACTGAGGCTAGCCAACAGAACCATCTAAATCCCCGCCAAACCGGAAATTGATAGGTCAAAGGGTTTTCCTTCGGCGATCGACGGAAAATAGGGTTTTATCGCCAATACGTAGATAAGCTCACGTCGCCACACTAAAATTCGCAATTGTGGGCCAATGTTCATAATTTTTTTGGTTTCTAGAGTAATTTGGACCCCTGATTACAATTCCGGAATCGCCGTTTCGATATTCTCAACCGTTCACCTTCTATTTTAAATTGTTAAAAAGCGCTATTTTCGGGCCATTTTCGAAACTTAAAAACGTGAAACAAACATACTTTTAGCCGGCGGAGGGCGACGCGGTTTTTCCTGTGGCAAGCCATCGGACCCCGGCAGATGCTCTTGCAAACCGGAAGTCCGTAGGTCAAAGGGTTTTCCTTCGGCGATAGAAAGAGTCGAAACATAGCAAAGGGGGGAGTCTTTAGTCTTTTTTGACTAGGATTTTTTCAGTTTTAGCGAAAAAGGGTCGGTTTTTATGCATTTCCTGACGTAAAATGAACCCCTGATTACGATTTTGGGGGTCCGATCCCGATATTCCTAGCATCTTGGCGGCAATTTTAAAATAACCGCGAAAAACACGATTTTTTTGCGTTTCGATGGGCAAATAAGTTACTAAACGGTGAAGGGGAGGGACAAATTTTTTACTGAGGCTAGCCAACAGAACCATCTAAATCCCCGCCAAACCGGAAATTGATAGGTCAAAGGGTTTTCCTTCGGCGATCGACGGAAAATAGGGTTTTATCGCCAATACGTAGATAAGCTCACGTCGCCACACTAAAATTCGCAATTGTGGGCCAATGTTCATAATTTTTTTGGTTTCTAGAGTAATTTGGACCCCTGATTACGATTCCGGAATCGCCGTTTCGATATTCTCAACCGTTCACCTTCTATTTTAAATTGTTAAAAAGCGCTATTTTCGGGCCATTTTCGAAACTTAAAAACGTGAAACAAACATACTTTTAGCCGGCGGAGGGCGACGCGGTTTTTCCTGTGGCAAGCCATCGGACCCCGGCAGATGCTCTTGCAAACCGGAAGTCCGTAGGTCAAAGGGTTTTCCTTCGGCGATAGAAAGAGTCGAAACATAGCAAAGGGGGGAGTCTTTAGTCTTTTTTGACTAGGATTTTTTCAGTTTTAGCGAAAAAGGGTCGGTTTTTATGCATTTCCTGACGTAAAATGAACCCCTGATTACGATTTTGGGGGTCCGATCCCGATATTCCTAGCATCTTGGCGGCAATTTTAAAATAACCGCGAAAAACACGATTTTTTTGCGTTTCGATGGGCAAATAAGTTACTAAACGGTGAAGGGGAGGGACAAATTTTTTACTGAGGCTAGCCAACAGAACCATCTAAATCCCCGCCAAACCGGAAATTGATAGGTCAAAGGGTTTTCCTTCGGCGATCGACGGAAAATAGGGTTTTATCGCCAATACGTAGATAAGCTCACGTCGCCACACTAAAATTCGCAATTGTGGGCCAATGTTCATAATTTTTTTGGTTTCTAGAGTAATTTGGACCCCTGATTACAATTCCGGAATCGCCGTTTCGATATTCTCAACCGTTCACCTTCTATTTTAAATTGTTAAAAAGCGCTATTTTCGGGCCATTTTCGAAACTTAAAAACGTGAAACAAACATACTTTTAGCCGGCGGAGGGCGACGCGGTTTTTCCTGTGGCAAGCCATCGGACCCCGGCAGATGCTCTTGCAAACCGGAAGTCCGTAGGTCAAAGGGTTTTCCTTCGGCGATAGAAAGAGTCGAAACATAGCAAAGGGGGGAGTCTTTAGTCTTTTTTGACTAGGATTTTTTCAGTTTTAGCGAAAAAGGGTCGGTTTTTATGCATTTCCTGACGTAAAATGAACCCCTGATTACGATTTTGGGGGTCCGATCCCGATATTCCTAGCATCTTGGCGGCAATTTTAAAATAACCGCGAAAAACACGATTTTTTTGCGTTTCGATGGGCAAATAAGTTACTAAACGGTGAAGGGGAGGGACAAATTTTTTACTGAGGCTAGCCAACAGAACCATCTAAATCCCCGCCAAACCGGAAATTGATAGGTCAAAGGGTTTTCCTTCGGCGATCGACGGAAAATAGGGTTTTATCGCCAATACGTAGATAAGCTCACGTCGCCACACTAAAATTCGCAATTGTGGGCCAATGTTCATAATTTTTTTGGTTTCTAGAGTAATTTGGACCCCTGATTACGATTCCGGAATCGCCGTTTCGATATTCTCAACCGTTCACCTTCTATTTTAAATTGTTAAAAAGCGCTATTTTCGGGCCATTTTCGAAACTTAAAAACGTGAAACAAACATACTTTTAGCCGGCGGAGGGCGACGCGGTTTTTCCTGTGGCAAGCCATCGGACCCCGGCAGATGCTCTTGCAAACCGGAAGTCCGTAGGTCAAAGGGTTTTCCTTCGGCGATAGAAAGAGTCGAAACATAGCAAAGGGGGGAGTCTTTAGTCTTTTTTGACTAGGATTTTTTCAGTTTTAGCGAAAAAGGGTCGGTTTTTATGCATTTCCTGACGTAAAATGAACCCCTGATTACGATTTTGGGGGTCCGATCCCGATATTCCTAGCATCTTGGCGGCAATTTTAAAATAACCGCGAAAAACACGATTTTTTTGCGTTTCGATGGGCAAATAAGTTACTAAACGGTGAAGGGGAGGGACAAATTTTTTACTGAGGCTAGCCAACAGAACCATCTAAATCCCCGCCAAACCGGAAATTGATAGGTCAAAGGGTTTTCCTTCGGCGATCGACGGAAAATAGGGTTTTATCGCCAATACGTAGATAAGCTCACGTCGCCACACTAAAATTCGCAATTGTGGGCCAATGTTCATAATTTTTTTGGTTTCTAGAGTAATTTGGACCCCTGATTACGATTCCGGAATCGCCGTTTCGATATTCTCAACCGTTCACCTTCTATTTTAAATTGTTAAAAAGCGCTATTTTCGGGCCATTTTCGAAACTTAAAAACGTGAAACAAACATACTTTTAGCCGGCGGAGGGCGACGCGGTTTTTCCTGTGGCAAGCCATCGGACCCCGGCAGATGCTCTTGCAAACCGGAAGTCCGTAGGTCAAAGGGTTTTCCTTCGGCGATAGAAAGAGTCGAAACATAGCAAAGGGGGGAGTCTTTAGTCTTTTTTGACTAGGATTTTTTCAGTTTTAGCGAAAAAGGGTCGGTTTTTATGCATTTCCTGACGTAAAATGAACCCCTGATTACGATTTTGGGGGTCCGATCCCGATATTCCTAGCATCTTGGCGGCAATTTTAAAATAACCGCGAAAAACACGATTTTTTTGCGTTTCGATGGGCAAATAAGTTACTAAACGGTGAAGGGGAGGGACAAATTTTTTACTGAGGCTAGCCAACAGAACCATCTAAATCCCCGCCAAACCGGAAATTGATAGGTCAAAGGGTTTTCCTTCGGCGATCGACGGAAAATAGGGTTTTATCGCCAATACGTAGATAAGCTCACGTCGCCACACTAAAATTCGCAATTGTGGGCCAATGTTCATAATTTTTTTGGTTTCTAGAGTAATTTGGACCCCTGATTACGATTCCGGAATCGCCGTTTCGATATTCTCAACCGTTCACCTTCTATTTTAAATTGTTAAAAAGCGCTATTTTCGGGCCATTTTCGAAACTTAAAAACGTGAAACAAACATACTTTTAGCCGGCGGAGGGCGACGCGGTTTTTCCTGTGGCAAGCCATCGGACCCCGGCAGATGCTCTTGCAAACCGGAAGTCCGTAGGTCAAAGGGTTTTCCTTCGGCGATAGAAAGAGTCGAAACATAGCAAAGGGGGGAGTCTTTAGTCTTTTTTGACTAGGATTTTTTCAGTTTTAGCGAAAAAGGGTCGGTTTTTATGCATTTCCTGACGTAAAATGAACCCCTGATTACGATTTTGGGGGTCCGATCCCGATATTCCTAGCATCTTGGCGGCAATTTTAAAATAACCGCGAAAAACACGATTTTTTTGCGTTTCGATGGGCAAATAAGTTACTAAACGGTGAAGGGGAGGGACAAATTTTTTACTGAGGCTAGCCAACAGAACCATCTAAATCCCCGCCAAACCGGAAATTGATAGGTCAAAGGGTTTTCCTTCGGCGATCGACGGAAAATAGGGTTTTATCGCCAATACGTAGATAAGCTCACGTCGCCACACTAAAATTCGCAATTGTGGGCCAATGTTCATAATTTTTTTGGTTTCTAGAGTAATTTGGACCCCTGATTACGATTCCGGAATCGCCGTTTCGATATTCTCAACCGTTCACCTTCTATTTTAAATTGTTAAAAAGCGCTATTTTCGGGCCATTTTCGAAACTTAAAAACGTGAAACAAACATACTTTTAGCCGGCGGAGGGCGACGCGGTTTTTCCTGTGGCAAGCCATCGGACCCCGGCAGATGCTCTTGCAAACCGGAAGTCCGTAGGTCAAAGGGTTTTCCTTCGGCGATAGAAAGAGTCGAAACATAGCAAAGGGGGGAGTCTTTAGTCTTTTTTGACTAGGATTTTTTCAGTTTTAGCGAAAAAGGGTCGGTTTTTATGCATTTCCTGACGTAAAATGAACCCCTGATTACGATTTTGGGGGTCCGATCCCGATATTCCTAGCATCTTGGCGGCAATTTTAAAATAACCGCAAAAAACACGATTTTTTTGCGTTTCGATGGGCAAATAAGTTACTAAACGGTGAAGGGGAGGGACAAATTTTTTACTGAGGCTAGCCAACAGAACCATCTAAATCCCCGCCAAACCGGAAATTGATAGGTCAAAGGGTTTTGCTTCGGCGATCGACGGAAAATAGGGTTTTATCGCCAATACGTAGATAAGCTCACGTCGCCACACTAAAATTCGCAATTGTGGGCCAATGTTCATAATTTTTTTGGTTTCTAGAGTAATTTGGACCCCTGATTACGATTCCGGAATCGCCGTTTCGATATTCTCAACCGTTCACCTTCTATTTTAAATTGTTAAAAAGCGCTATTTTCGGGCCATTTTCGAAACTTAAAAACGTGAAACAAACATACTTTTAGCCGGCGGAGGGCGACGCGGTTTTTCCTGTGGCAAGCCATCGGACCCCGGCAGATGCTCTTGCAAACCGGAAGTCCGTAGGTCAAAGGGTTTTCCTTCGGCGATAGAAAGAGTCGAAACATAGCAAAGGGGGGAGTCTTTAGTCTTTTTTGACTAGGATTTTTTCAGTTTTAGCGAAAAAGGGTCGGTTTTTATGCATTTCCTGACGTAAAATGAACCCCTGATTACGATTTTGGGGGTCCGATCCCGATATTCATAGCATCTTGGCGGCAATTTTAAAATAACCGCGAAAAACACGATTTTTTTGCGTTTCGATGGGCAAATAAGTTACTAAACGGTGAAGGGGAGGGACAAATTTTTTACTGAGGCTAGCCAACAGAACCATCTAAATCCCCGCCAAACCGGAAATTGATAGGTCAAAGGGTTTTCCTTCGGCGATCGACGGAAAATAGGGTTTTATCGCCAATACGTAGATAAGCTCACGTCGCCACACTAAAATTCGCAATTGTGGGCCAATGTTCATAATTTTTTTGGTTTCTAGAGTAATTTGGACCCCTGATTACGATTCCGGAATCGCCGTTTCGATATTCTCAACCGTTCACCTTCTATTTTAAATTGTTAAAAAGCGCTATTTTCGGGCCATTTTCGAAACTTAAAAACGTGAAACAAACATACTTTTAGCCGGCGGAGGGCGACGCGGTTTTTCCTGTGGCAAGCCATCGGACCCCGGCAGATGCTCTTGCAAACCGGAAGTCCGTAGGTCAAAGGGTTTTCCTTCGGCGATAGAAAGAGTCGAAACATAGCAAAGGGGGGAGTCTTTAGTCTTTTTTGACTAGGATTTTTTCAGTTTTAGCGAAAAAGGGTCGGTTTTTATGCATTTCCTGACGTAAAATGAACCCCTGATTACGATTTTGGGGGTCCGATCCCGATATTCCTAGCATCTTGGCGGCAATTTTAAAATAACCGCGAAAAACACGATTTTTTTGCGTTTCGATGGGCAAATAAGTTACTAAACGGTGAAGGGGAGGGACAAATTTTTTACTGAGGCTAGCCAACAGAACCATCTAAATCCCCGCCAAACCGGAAATTGATAGGTCAAAGGGTTTTGCTTCGGCGATCGACGGAAAATAGGGTTTTATCGCCAATACGTAGATAAGCTCACGTCGCCACACTAAAATTCGCAATTGTGGGCCAATGTTCATAATTTTTTTGGTTTCTAGAGTAATTTGGACCCCTGATTACGATTCCGGAATCGCCGTTTCGATATTCTCAACCGTTCACCTTCTATTTTAAATTGTTAAAAAGCGCTATTTTCGGGCCATTTTCGAAACTTAAAAACGTGAAACAAACATACTTTTAGCCGGCGGAGGGCGACGCGGTTTTTCCTGTGGCAAGCCATCGGACCCCGGCAGATGCTCTTGCAAACCGGAAGTCCGTAGGTCAAAGGGTTTTCCTTCGGCGATAGAAAGAGTCGAAACATAGCAAAGGGGGGAGTCTTTAGTCTTTTTTGACTAGGATTTTTTCAGTTTTAGCGAAAAAGGGTCGGTTTTTATGCATTTCCTGACGTAAAATGAACCCCTGATTACGATTTTGGGGGTCCGATCCCGATATTCCTAGCATCTTGGCGGCAATTTTAAAATAACCGCGAAAAACACGATTTTTTTGCGTTTCGATGGGCAAATAAGTTACTAAACGGTGAAGGGGAGGGACAAATTTTTTACTGAGGCTAGCCAACAGAACCATCTAAATCCCCGCCAAACCGGAAATTGATAGGTCAAAGGGTTTTCCTTCGGCGATCGACGGAAAATAGGGTTTTATCGCCAATACGTAGATAAGCTCACGTCGCCACACTAAAATTCGCAATTGTGGGCCAATGTTCATAATTTTTTTGGTTTCTAGAGTAATTTGGACCCCTGATTACGATTCCGGAATCGCCGTTTCGATATTCTCAACCGTTCACCTTCTATTTTAAATTGTTAAAAAGCGCTATTTTCGGGCCATTTTCGAAACTTAAAAACGTGAAACAAACATACTTTTAGCCGGCGGAGGGCGACGCGGTTTTTCCTGTGGCAAGCCATCGGACCCCGGCAGATGCTCTTGCAAACCGGAAGTCCGTAGGTCAAAGGGTTTTCCTTCGGCGATAGAAAGAGTCGAAACATAGCAAAGGGGGGAGTCTTTAGTCTTTTTTGACTAGGATTTTTTCAGTTTTAGCGAAAAAGGGTCGGTTTTTATGCATTTCCTGACGTAAAATGAACCCCTGATTACGATTTTGGGGGTCCGATCCCGATATTCCTAGCATCTTGGCGGCAATTTTAAAATAACCGCGAAAAACACGATTTTTTTGCGTTTCGATGGGCAAATAAGTTACTAAACGGTGAAGGGGAGGGACAAATTTTTTACTGAGGCTAGCCAACAGAACCATCTAAATCCCCGCCAAACCGGAAATTGATAGGTCAAAGGGTTTTCCTTCGGCGATCGACGGAAAATAGGGTTTTATCGCCAATACGTAGATAAGCTCACGTCGCCACACTAAAATTCGCAATTGTGGGCCAATGTTCATAATTTTTTTGGTTTCTAGAGTAATTTGGACCCCTGATTACGATTCCGGAATCGCCGTTTCGATATTCTCAACCGTTCACCTTCTATTTTAAATTGTTAAAAAGCGCTATTTTCGGGCCATTTTCGAAACTTAAAAACGTGAAACAAACATACTTTTAGCCGGCGGAGGGCGACGCGGTTTTTCCTGTGGCAAGCCATCGGACCCCGGCAGATGCTCTTGCAAACCGGAAGTCCGTAGGTCAAAGGGTTTTCCTTCGGCGATAGAAAGAGTCGAAACATAGCAAAGGGGGGAGTCTTTAGTCTTTTTTGACTAGGATTTTTTCAGTTTTAGCGAAAAAGGGTCGGTTTTTATGCATTTCCTGACGTAAAATGAACCCCTGATTACGATTTTGGGGGTCCGATCCCGATATTCCTAGCATCTTGGCGGCAATTTTAAAATAACCGCGAAAAACACGATTTTTTTGCGTTTCGATGGGCAAATAAGTTACTAAACGGTGAAGGGGAGGGACAAATTTTTTACTGAGGCTAGCCAACAGAACCATCTAAATCCCCGCCAAACCGGAAATTGATAGGTCAAAGGGTTTTCCTTCGGCGATCGACGGAAAATAGGGTTTTATCGCCAATACGTAGATAAGCTCACGTCGCCACACTAAAATTCGCAATTGTGGGCCAATGTTCATAATTTTTTTGGTTTCTAGAGTAATTTGGACCCCTGATTACGATTCCGGAATCGCCGTTTCGATATTCTCAACCGTTCACCTTCTATTTTAAATTGTTAAAAAGCGCTATTTTCGGGCCATTTTCGAAACTTAAAAACGTGAAACAAACATACTTTTAGCCGGCGGAGGGCGACGCGGTTTTTCCTGTGGCAAGTTATCGGACCCCGGCAGATGCTCTTGCAAACCGGAAGTCCGTAGGTCAAAGGGTTTTCCTTCGGCGATAGAAAGAGTCGAAACATAGCAAAGGGGGGAGTCTTTAGTCTTTTTTGACTAGGATTTTTTCAGTTTTAGCGAAAAAGGGTCGGTTTTTATGCATTTCCTGACGTAAAATGAACCCCTGATTACGATTTTGGGGTCCGATCCCGATATTCCTAGCATCTTGGCGGCAATTTTAAAATAACCGCGAAAAACACGATTTTTTTGCGTTTCGATGGGCAAATAAGTTACTAAACGGTGAAGGGGAGGGACAAATTTTTTACTGAGGCTAGCCAACAGAACCATCTAAATCCCCGCCAAACCGGAAATTGATAGGTCAAAGGGTTTTCCTTCGGCGATCGACGGAAAATAGGGTTTTATCGCCAATACGTAGATAAGCTCACGTCGCCACACTAAAATTCGCAATTGTGGGCCAATGTTCATAATTTTTTTGGTTTCTAGAGTAATTTGGACCCCTGATTACGATTCCGGAATCGCCGTTTCGATATTCTCAACCGTTCACCTTCTATTTTAAATTGTTAAAAAGCGCTATTTTCGGGCCATTTTCGAAACTTAAAAACGTGAAACAAACATACTTTTAGCCGGCGGAGGGCGACGCGGTTTTTCCTGTGGCAAGCCATCGGACCCCGGCAGATGCTCTTGCAAACCGGAAGTCCGTAGGTCAAAGGGTTTTCCTTCGGCGATAGAAAGAGTCGAAACATAGCAAAGGGGGGAGTCTTTAGTCTTTTTTGACTAGGATTTTTTCAGTTTTAGCGAAAAAGGGTCGGTTTTTATGCATTTCCTGACGTAAAATGAACCCCTGATTACGATTTTGGGGGTCCGATCCCGATATTCCTAGCATCTTGGCGGCAATTTTAAAATAACCGCGAAAAACACGATTTTTTTGCGTTTCGATGGGCAAATAAGTTACTAAACGGTGAAGGGGAGGGACAAATTTTTTACTGAGGCTAGCCAACAGAACCATCTAAATCCCCGCCAAACCGGAAATTGATAGGTCAAAGGGTTTTGCTTCGGCGATCGACGGAAAATAGGGTTTTATCGCCAATACGTAGATAAGCTCACGTCGCCACACTAAAATTCGCAATTGTGGGCCAATGTTCATAATTTTTTTGGTTTCTAGAGTAATTTGGACCCCTGATTACGATTCCGGAATCGCCGTTTCGATATTCTCAACCGTTCACCTTCTATTTTAAATTGTTAAAAAGCGCTATTTTCGGGCCATTTTCGAAACTTAAAAACGTGAAACAAACATACTTTTAGCCGGCGGAGGGCGACGCGGTTTTTCCTGTGGCAAGCCATCGGACCCCGGCAGATGCTCTTGCAAACCGGAAGTCCGTAGGTCAAAGGGTTTTCCTTCGGCGATAGAAAGAGTCGAAACATAGCAAAGGGGGGAGTCTTTAGTCTTTTTTGACTAGGATTTTTTCAGTTTTAGCGAAAAAGGGTCGGTTTTTATGCATTTCCTGACGTAAAATGAACCCCTGATTACGATTTTGGGGGTCCGATCCCGATATTCCTAGCATCTTGGCGGCAATTTTAAAATAACCGCGAAAAACACGATTTTTTTGCGTTTCGATGGGCAAATAAGTTACTAAACGGTGAAGGGGAGGGACAAATTTTTTACTGAGGCTAGCCAACAGAACCATCTAAATCCCCGCCAAACCGGAAATTGATAGGTCAAAGGGTTTTCCTTCGGCGATCGACGGAAAATAGGGTTTTATCGCCAATACGTAGATAAGCTCACGTCGCCACACTAAAATTCGCAATTGTGGGCCAATGTTCATAATTTTTTTGGTTTCTAGAGTAATTTGGACCCCTGATTACGATTCCGGAATCGCCGTTTCGATATTCTCAACCGTTCACCTTCTATTTTAAATTGTTAAAAAGCGCTATTTTCGGGCCATTTTCGAAACTTAAAAACGTGAAACAAACATACTTTTAGCCGGCGGAGGGCGACGCGGTTTTTCCTGTGGCAAGCCATCGGACCCCGGCAGATGCTCTTGCAAACCGGAAGTCCGTAGGTCAAAGGGTTTTCCTTCGGCGATAGAAAGAGTCGAAACATAGCAAAGGGGGGAGTCTTTAGTCTTTTTTGACTAGGATTTTTTCAGTTTTAGCGAAAAAGGGTCGGTTTTTATGCATTTCCTGACGTAAAATGAACCCCTGATTACGATTTTGGGGGTCCGATCCCGATATTCCTAGCATCTTGGCGGCAATTTTAAAATAACCGCGAAAAACACGATTTTTTTGCGTTTCGATGGGCAAATAAGTTACTAAACGGTGAAGGGGAGGGACAAATTTTTTACTGAGGCTAGCCAACAGAACCATCTAAATCCCCGCCAAACCGGAAATTGATAGGTCAAAGGGTTTTCCTTCGGCGATCGACGGAAAATAGGGTTTTATCGCCAATACGTAGATAAGCTCACGTCGCCACACTAAAATTCGCAATTGTGGGCCAATGTTCATAATTTTTTTGGTTTCTAGAGTAATTTGGACCCCTGATTACGATTCCGGAATCGCCGTTTCGATATTCTCAACCGTTCACCTTCTATTTTAAATTGTTAAAAAGCGCTATTTTCGGGCCATTTTCGAAACTTAAAAACGTGAAACAAACATACTTTTAGCCAGCGGAGGGCGACGCGGTTTTTCCTGTGGCAAGCCATCGGACCCCGGCAGATGCTCTTGCAAACCGGAAGTCCGTAGGTCAAAGGGTTTTCCTTCGGCGATAGAAAGAGTCGAAACATAGCAAAGGGGGGAGTCTTTAGTTTTTTTTGACTAGGATTTTTTCAGTTTTAGCGAAAAAGGGTCGGTTTTTATGCATTTCCTGACGTAAAATGAACCCCTGATTACGATTTTGGGGGTCCGATCCCGATATTCCTAGCATCTTGGCGGCAATTTTAAAATAACCGCGAAAAACACGATTTTTTTGCGTTTCGATGGGCAAATAAGTTACTAAACGGTGAAGGGGAGGGACAAATTTTTTACTGAGGCTAGCCAACAGAACCATCTAAATCCCCGCCAAACCGGAAATTGATAGGTCAAAGGGTTTTCCTTCGGCGATCGACGGAAAATAGGGTTTTATCGCCAATACGTAGATAAGCTCACGTCGCCACACTAAAATTCGCAATTGTGGGCCAATGTTCATAATTTTTTTGGTTTCTAGAGTAATTTGGACCCCTGATTACGATTCCGGAATCGCCGTTTCGATATTCTCAACCGTTCACCTTCTATTTTAAATTGTTAAAAAGCGCTATTTTCGGGCCATTTTCGAAACTTAAAAACGTGAAACAAACATACTTTTAGCCGGCGGAGGGCGACGCGGTTTTTCCTGTGGCAAGCCATCGGACCCCGGCAGATGCTCTTGCAAACCGGAAGTCCGTAGGTCAAAGGGTTTTCCTTCGGCGATAGAAAGAGTCGAAACATAGCAAAGGGGGGAGTCTTTAGTCTTTTTTGACTAGGATTTTTTCAGTTTTAGCGAAAAAGGGTCGGTTTTTATGCATTTCCTGACGTAAAATGAACCCCTGATTACGATTTTGGGGGTCCGATCCCGATATTCCTAGCATCTTGGCGGCAATTTTAAAATAACCGCGAAAAACACGATTTTTTTGCGTTTCGATGGGCAAATAAGTTACTAAACGGTGAAGGGGAGGGACAAATTTTTTACTGAGGCTAGCCAACAGAACCATCTAAATCCCCGCCAAACCGGAAATTGATAGGTCAAAGGGTTTTCCTTCGGCGATCGACGGAAAATAGGGTTTTATCGCCAATACGTAGATAAGCTCACGTCGCCACACTAAAATTCGCAATTGTGGGCCAATGTTCATAATTTTTTTGGTTTCTAGAGTAATTTGGACCCCTGATTACGATTCCGGAATCGCCGTTTCGATATTCTCAACCGTTCACCTTCTATTTTAAATTGTTAAAAAGCGCTATTTTCGGGCCATTTTCGAAACTTAAAAACGTGAAACAAACATACTTTTAGCCGGCGGAGGGCGACGCGGTTTTTCCTGTGGCAAGCCATCGGACCCCGGCAGATGCTCTTGCAAACCGGAAGTCCGTAGGTCAAAGGGTTTTCCTTCGGCGATAGAAAGAGTCGAAACATAGCAAAGGGGGGAGTCTTTAGTCTTTTTTGACTAGGATTTTTTCAGTTTTAGCGAAAAAGGGTCGGTTTTTATGCATTTCCTGACGTAAAATGAACCCCTGATTACGATTTAGGGGGTCCGATCCCGATATTCCTAGCATCTTGGCGGCAATTTTAAAATAACCGCGAAAAACACGATTTTTTTGCGTTTCGATGGGCAAATAAGTTACTAAACGGTGAAGGGGAGGGACAAATTTTTTACTGAGGCTAGCCAACAGAACCATCTAAATCCCCGCCAAACCGGAAATTGATAGGTCAAAGGGTTTTCCTTCGGCGATCGACGGAAAATAGGGTTTTATCGCCAATACGTAGATAAGCTCACGTCGCCACACTAAAATTCGCAATTGTGGGCCAATGTTCATAATTTTTTTGGTTTCTAGAGTAATTTGGACCCCTGATTACAATTCCGGAATCGCCGTTTCGATATTCTCAACCGTTCACCTTCTATTTTAAATTGTTAAAAAGCGCTATTTTCGGGCCATTTTCGAAACTTAAAAACGTGAAACAAACATACTTTTAGCCGGCGGAGGGCGACGCGGTTTTTCCTGTGGCAAGCCATCGGACCCCGGCAGATGCTCTTGCAAACCGGAAGTCCGTAGGTCAAAGGGTTTTCCTTCGGCGATAGAAAGAGTCGAAACATAGCAAAGGGGGGAGTCTTTAGTCTTTTTTGACTAGGATTTTTTCAGTTTTAGCGAAAAAGGGTCGGTTTTTATGCATTTCCTGACGTAAAATGAACCCCTGATTACGATTTTGGGGGTCCGATCCCGATATTCCTAGCATCTTGGCGGCAATTTTAAAATAACCGCGAAAAACACGATTTTTTTGCGTTTCGATGGGCAAATAAGTTACTAAACGGTGAAGGGGAGGGACAAATTTTTTACTGAGGCTAGCCAACAGAACCATCTAAATCCCCGCCAAACCGGAAATTGATAGGTCAAAGGGTTTTCCTTCGGCGATCGACGGAAAATAGGGTTTTATCGCCAATACGTAGATAAGCTCACGTCGCCACACTAAAATTCGCAATTGTGGGCCAATGTTCATAATTTTTTTGGTTTCTAGAGTAATTTGGACCCCTGATTACGATTCCGGAATCGCCGTTTCGATATTCTCAACCGTTCACCTTCTATTTTAAATTGTTAAAAAGCGCTATTTTCGGGCCATTTTCGAAACTTAAAAACGTGAAACAAACATACTTTTAGCCGGCGGAGGGCGACGCGGTTTTTCCTGTGGCAAGCCATCGGACCCCGGCAGATGCTCTTGCAAACCGGAAGTCCGTAGGTCAAAGGGTTTTCCTTCGGCGATAGAAAGAGTCGAAACATAGCAAAGGGGGGAGTCTTTAGTCTTTTTTGACTAGGATTTTTTCAGTTTTAGCGAAAAAGGGTCGGTTTTTATGCATTTCCTGACGTAAAATGAACCCCTGATTACGATTTTGGGGGTCCGATCCCGATATTCCTAGCATCTTGGCGGCAATTTTAAAATAACCGCGAAAAACACGATTTTTTTGCGTTTCGATGGGCAAATAAGTTACTAAACGGTGAAGGGGAGGGACAAATTTTTTACTGAGGCTAGCCAACAGAACCATCTAAATCCCCGCCAAACCGGAAATTGATAGGTCAAAGGGTTTTCCTTCGGCGATCGACGGAAAATAGGGTTTTATCGCCAATACGTAGATAAGCTCACGTCGCCACACTAAAATTCGCAATTGTGGGCCAATGTTCATAATTTTTTTGGTTTCTAGAGTAATTTGGACCCCTGATTACGATTCCGGAATCGCCGTTTCGATATTCTCAACCGTTCACCTTCTATTTTAAATTGTTAAAAAGCGCTATTTTCGGGCCATTTTCGAAACTTAAAAACGTGAAACAAACATACTTTTAGCCGGCGGAGGGCGACGCGGTTTTTCCTGTGGCAAGCCATCGGACCCCGGCAGATGCTCTTGCAAACCGGAAGTCCGTAGGTCAAAGGGTTTTCCTTCGGCGATAGAAAGAGTCGAAACATAGCAAAGGGGGGAGTCTTTAGTCTTTTTTGACTAGGATTTTTTCAGTTTTAGCGAAAAAGGGTCGGTTTTTATGCATTTCCTGACGTAAAATGAACCCCTGATTACGATTTTGGGGGTCCGATCCCGATATTCCTAGCATCTTGGCGGCAATTTTAAAATAACCGCGAAAAACACGATTTTTTTGCGTTTCGATGGGCAAATAAGTTACTAAACGGTGAAGGGGAGGGACAAATTTTTTACTGAGGCTAGCCAACAGAACCATCTAAATCCCCGCCAAACCGGAAATTGATAGGTCAAAGGGTTTTCCTTCGGCGATCGACGGAAAATAGGGTTTTATCGCCAATACGTAGATAAGCTCACGTCGCCACACTAAAATTCGCAATTGTGGGCCAATGTTCATAATTTTTTTGGTTTCTAGAGTAATTTGGACCCCTGATTACGATTCCGGAATCGCCGTTTCGATATTCTCAACCGTTCACCTTCTATTTTAAATTGTTAAAAAGCGCTATTTTCGGGCCATTTTCGAAACTTAAAAACGTGAAACAAACATACTTTTAGCCGGCGGAGGGCGACGCGGTTTTTCCTGTGGCAAGCCATCGGACCCCGGCAGATGCTCTTGCAAACCGGAAGTCCGTAGGTCAAAGGGTTTTCCTTCGGCGATAGAAAGAGTCGAAACATAGCAAAGGGGGGAGTCTTTAGTCTTTTTTGACTAGGATTTTTTCAGTTTTAGCGAAAAAGGGTCGGTTTTTATGCATTTCCTGACGTAAAATGAACCCCTGATTACGATTTTGGGGGTCCGATCCCGATATTCCTAGCATCTTGGCGGCAATTTTAAAATAACCGCGAAAAACACGATTTTTTTGCGTTTCGATGGGCAAATAAGTTACTAAACGGTGAAGGGGAGGGACAAATTTTTTACTGAGGCTAGCCAACAGAACCATCTAAATCCCCGCCAAACCGGAAATTGATAGGTCAAAGGGTTTTCCTTCGGCGATCGACGGAAAATAGGGTTTTATCGCCAATACGTAGATAAGCTCACGTCGCCACACTAAAATTCGCAATTGTGGGCCAATGTTCATAATTTTTTTGGTTTCTAGAGTAATTTGGACCCCTGATTACAATTCCGGAATCGCCGTTTCGATATTCTCAACCGTTCACCTTCTATTTTAAATTGTTAAAAAGCGCTATTTTCGGGCCATTTTCGAAACTTAAAAACGTGAAACAAACATACTTTTAGCCGGCGGAGGGCGACGCGGTTTTTCCTGTGGCAAGCCATCGGACCCCGGCAGATGCTCTTGCAAACCGGAAGTCCGTAGGTCAAAGGGTTTTCCTTCGGCGATAGAAAGAGTCGAAACATAGCAAAGGGGGGAGTCTTTAGTCTTTTTTGACTAGGATTTTTTCAGTTTTAGCGAAAAAGGGTCGGTTTTTATGCATTTCCTGACGTAAAATGAACCCCTGATTACGATTTTGGGGGTCCGATCCCGATATTCCTAGCATCTTGGCGGCAATTTTAAAATAACCGCGAAAAACACGATTTTTTTGCGTTTCGATGGGCAAATAAGTTACTAAACGGTGAAGGGGAGGGACAAATTTTTTACTGAGGCTAACCAACAGAACCATCTAAATCCCCGCCAAACCGGAAATTGATAGGTCAAAGGGTTTTCCTTCGGCGATCGACGGAAAATAGGGTTTTATCGCCAATACGTAGATAAGCTCACGTCGCCACACTAAAATTCGCAATTGTGGGCCTATGTTCATAATTTTTTTGGTTTCTAGAGTAATTTGGACCCCTGATTACGATTCCGGAATCGCCGTTTCGATATTCTCAACCGTTCACCTTCTATTTTAAATTGTTAAAAAGCGCTATTTTCGGGCCATTTTCGAAACTTAAAAACGTGAAACAAACATACTTTTAGCCGGCGGAGGGCGACGCGGTTTTTCCTGTGGCAAGCCATCGGACCCCGGCAGATGCTCTTGCAAACCGGAAGTCCGTAGGTCAAAGGGTTTTCCTTCGGCGATAGAAAGAGTCGAAACATAGCAAAGGGGGGAGTCTTTAGTCTTTTTTGACTAGGATTTTTTCAGTTTTAGCGAAAAAGGGTCGGTTTTTATGCATTTCCTGACGTAAAATGAACCCCTGATTACGATTTTGGGGGTCCGATCCCGATATTCCTAGCATCTTGGCGGCAATTTTAAAATAACCGCGAAAAACACGATTTTTTTGCGTTTCGATGGGCAAATAAGTTACTAAACGGTGAAGGGGAGGGACAAATTTTTTACTGAGGCTAGCCAACAGAACCATCTAAATCCCCGCCAAACCGGAAATTGATAGGTCAAAGGGTTTTCCTTCGGCGATCGACGGAAAATAGGGTTTTATCGCCAATACGTAGATAAGCTCACGTCGCCACACTAAAATTCGCAATTGTGGGCCAATGTTCATAATTTTTTTGGTTTCTAGAGTAATTTGGACCCCTGATTACAATTCCGGAATCGCCGTTTCGATATTCTCAACCGTTCACCTTCTATTTTAAATTGTTAAAAAGCGCTATTTTCGGGCCATTTTCGAAACTTAAAAACGTGAAACAAACATACTTTTAGCCGGCGGAGGGCGACGCGGTTTTTCCTGTGGCAAGCCATCGGACCCCGGCAGATGCTCTTGCAAACCGGAAGTCCGTAGGTCAAAGGGTTTTCCTTCGGCGATAGAAAGAGTCGAAACATAGCAAAGGGGGGAGTCTTTAGTCTTTTTTGACTAGGATTTTTTCAGTTTTAGCGAAAAAGGGTCGGTTTTTATGCATTTCCTGACGTAAAATGAACCCCTGATTACGATTTTGGGGGTCCGATCCCGATATTCCTAGCATCTTGGCGGCAATTTTAAAATAACCGCGAAAAACACGATTTTTTTGCGTTTCGATGGGCAAATAAGTTACTAAACGGTGAAGGGGAGGGACAAATTTTTTACTGAGGCTAGCCAACAGAACCATCTAAATCCCCGCCAAACCGGAAATTGATAGGTCAAAGGGTTTTCCTTCGGCGATCGACGGAAAATAGGGTTTTATCGCCAATACGTAGATAAGCTCACGTCGCCACACTAAAATTCGCAATTGTGGGCCAATGTTCATAATTTTTTTGGTTTCTAGAGTAATTTGAACCCCTGATTACGATTCCGGAATCGCCGTTTCGATATTCTCAACCGTTCACCTTCTAATTTAAATTGTTAAAAAGCGCTATTTTCGGGCCATTTTCGAAACTTAAAAACGTGAAACAAACATACTTTTAGCCGGCGGAGGGCGACGCGGTTTTTCCTGTGGCAAGCCATCAGACCCCGGCAGATGCTCTTGCAAACCGGAAGTCCGTAGGTCAAAGGGTTTTCCTTCGGCGATCGAAAGAGTCGAAACATAGCAAAGGGGGGAGTCTTTAGTCTTTTTTGACTAGGATTTTTTCAGTTTTATCAAAAAAGGGTCGGTTTTTTTGCATTTCCTGACGTAAAATGAACCCCTGATTACGATTTTGGGGGTCCGTTCCCAATATTCCTAGTACCTTGGCGGCAATTTTAAAATAACCGCAAAAAACACGATTTTTTTGCGTTTCGATGGGCAAATAAGTTACTAAACGGTGAAGGGGAGGGACAATTTTTTTCTGAGGCTAGCCAACAGACACATCTAAATCCTCGCCAAACCGGAAATTGATAGGTCAAAGGGTTTTCCTTTGGCGATCGACGGAAAATAGGGTTTTATCGCTAATACGTAGAGAAAAAGGTAAACAACGCAGCAGTTAACACTAAAAGACAGAATGTTAAACCAAAGATATAAACAAGTATATTTTACACCATTCCTGCAACAGTATAAGCTGACCTTAAAAAAAACATAATTTAACCTAACTAAAAAAACCGTAAACTGTAAAAAACAGAATAAATAGAAATCCGCCGTTGAAGAAGAATTGGAAGTTCTTAAATTAAATAATACCTAGGAGGCCCCAACACTTCCAAAAAAAGAAAATGCATAAGAAATAAAATGTAGTTCGATTAAAAAACTCATGAATCAAGTCCGATTATACGACAAATGTACCTCCATACAAAATTTGTTGCTTGTTAAAGCATCTGTTAATTTCAAACAATAAATTTTAATTGATTTGCATCTTAAAAAGTCTGAAAGAAAATTTTAAAGCAGTCATAATTGAAACTCCAAAATGTTAACACCATCACCAATCGTTTTCCTTAGCAAATCGAGGATTAACTCAATGGCGTGCAGCACCGTCTTATTGAAACCACAATTCCTTAACATCAATGTTCTTAAATTGTAGAAACACAAATACCGTAACATGGTTCTATAACGATTATTATTGATGATTACAACTCTTCCTTTCTCATTTCGTAGGAAATAAAATCCGATGATGCAGCCATGTCATAAACCGCACCACACAATAGATTTTTCGAAACGCAAAGACATTTCATGCAATTCTTGTGGTTGTTCTCGCACCAATAACTTTGTTTATTAACTAAGCCATTCAGCCAAAAATGCGCCTAGTTTGAGACAATCTTTTGCCAAAATCAACATAATTTTAAAACTGATCTACGGCCTAATCCGTGACCCGTTTGACTGCAACTCTTAGTCAATTACAATGTAAACTCAAATCCTTTTGCAAAATTTGATTTGCTTTAAAAACCCAAATTGACGTAAAATTGACAAATTTGGCTCACCGGCGTACAATTTGCTTAAAGTAACGATAACCTAATTCTCTTGCAAACAAACAATTGAGCTCAAACTTTGGTGAATAATTTCCAAACGCTCGGAATAAGTTGCATGATGAAACTGCAAACTTTACTAAATATTTTGACAGATTTGTCCAAAAATATTTGATTTGACTTTAATCTAAAAAATGCTATAGATAAAAGTATCCCCTCTATTGAATGACCACCTTTACATATTTGAAATGTTTAAATCTGACAATTTAAATATAAATAATTGACCAAGGAAAGGTTGTTGATGGAAAAATTAGTTTAGTTTTACAAAAAAAAATTTATGTAATTAATCTTGCTCACCATAGAAAGGTACTAATTTTTGGGCAAGGGAGGGATCGGAAACAAAGGATTTAAAAGGTTTTAGAAAACACCAAGGAATTCGTCAGTATAAACATCATCAAATATGTAACCGGACCAAGCCGGACCTACCTTGCTTGGTTGCTTATAGATGACATCGCCTGACACAATCACTACACAAAAAAAAAACACTAAATCACAACACAAAAATCCAATCACATCTCATCTTATGCAAACTCATCTTTACATAACTCTCTTATCCGCACATACCTCTATAATCTTCAGATTTTCTAATCTCATCTCTTTAACAACACTAACTCATCTCTGCACTAGTTCAACTCTACACAATCTCATCTCATCTGTACAATAACCCTAATGTAGAGTAATTCATTTGTACAATAACTCATCAGTACATTAACTCATCTGTACCCTGCTCCTCAGTACATTAACTCATCTCAACTCTACATAATCTCATCTCAACATCTGTACTAGCCCCTCAGTACATTAACTTATCTCTGCACAATTTTAACTCTTCACAATCTCATCTCAACATCTGTACCCCGCCCCTCAATACATTAACTCATATCTGCATCACCTTAACTCTACACAATCTCATCTCAACATCTGTACCCCGCCCCTCAGTACATTAACTCATCTCTGCACTATCTCAACTCTACACAATCACATCTCAACATCTGTACTCCGCCCCTCAGTACATTAACTCATCTCTGCACCATCTCAACTCTACACAATCTCATCTCAACATCTGTACCCCGCCCCTCAGTACATTAATTTATCTCTGCACCATCTCAACTCTACACAATCTCATCTCAGCATCTGTACCCTGCCTCTCAGTACATTAACTCATCTCTGCACCATCTCAACTCTACACAATTTCATCTCAGCATCTGTACCCTGCCTCTCAGTACATTAACTCATCTCAACTCTACATAATCTCATCTCAACATCTGTACTCCGCCCCTTAGTACATTAACTTATCTCTGCACAATTTTAACTCTTCACAATCTCATCTCAACATCTGTACCCCGCCCCTCAATACATTAACTCATATCTGCATCACCTTAACTCTACACAATCTCATCTCAACATCTGTACCCCGCCCCTCAGTACATTAACTCATCTCTGCACCATCTCAACTCTACATAATCTCATCTCAACATCTGTACTCCGCTCCTCAGTACATTAACTCATCTCTGCACCATCTCAACTCTACACAATCTCATCTCAACATCTGTACCCCGCCCCTCAGTACATTAATTTATCTCTGCACCATCTCAACTCTACACAATCTCATCTCAGCATCTGTACCCTGCCTCTCAGTACATTAACTCATCTCTGCACCATCTCAACTCTACACAATCTCATCTCAGCATCTGTACCCTGCCTCTCAGTACATTATCTCATCTCTGCATCATCTCACCTCTACACAATCTCATCTCAACACAATCTCATCTCAACATCTGTACCCCGCCCCTCAGTACATTAACTCATCTCTGCACCATCTTAACTCTACCCAATCTCATCTTAACATCTGTACCCCGCCCCTCAGTAAATTAACTCATCTCTACACCATCTCAACTCTACACAGTCTCATCTCAACATCTGTACCCTGCTCCTCAGTACATTAACTCATTTCTGTACAATCTCATCTCATTTGTACAATAACTCCTCTGTACATTAACTCGTCTGTAACCACATTTAATCTCATCTCATCTCACCTCACCTCACCTCATCTTATTTCACCTCCTCTCATCTCACCTCATCTCCCCTTAGCTCACCTCATCTTTCGTCATCTCATTTCATCTCACCTCACCTCACCTCACCTCATCTCATCATCTCAACTCAACACGCAAAATTTACATTTTAACCCACACAGCATACACACCTCATCTCATCTCATCTCTTCTCACCTCATCTCAACTCACCGCACTTTAATAACACTTCACTGCACTTTATTAATATATCACACTTTGGCGCACTTTAATATTATATAACACTTCACTGCACTTTATTAATATATCACACTTCACTTTAATATTATAAAACACTTCACTGCACTTTATAAATATATCACACTTCACTTTAATATTATAAAACACTTCACTGCACTTTATTAATATATCACACTTGGCGCACTTTAATATTATATAACACTTCACTGCACTTTATTAATATATCACACTTCAATTTAATATTATAAAACACTTCACTGCACTTTATAAATATATCACACTTCACTTTAATATTATAAAACACTTCACTGCACTTTATTAATATATCACACTTCACTGCACTTTATTAATATATCACACTTCACTGCACTTTAATATTATATAACACTTCACTGCACTTTATTAATATATCACACTTCACTTTAATATTATAAAACACTTCACTGCACTTTATAAATATATCACACTTCACTTTAATATTATAAAACACTTCACTGCACTTTATTAATATATCACACTTGGCGCACTTTAATATTATATAACACTTCACTGCACTTTATTAATATATCACACTTCAATTTAATATTATAAAACACTTCACTGCACTTTATTAATATATCACACTTCACTTTAATATTATAAAACACTTCACTGCACTTTATAAATATATCACACTTCACTTTAATATTATAAAACACTTCACTGCACTTTATTAATATATCACACTTCACTTTAATATTATAAAACACTTCACTGCACTTTATTAATATATCACACTTCACTGCACTTTAATTTTATATAACACTTCACTGCACTTTATTAATATATCACACTTCACTGCACTTTATTAATATATCACACTTCACTGCACTTTAATATTATATCACACTTCACTGCACTTTAATATTATATAACACTTCACTGCACTTTATTAATATATCACACTTCACTTTCATATTATAAAACACTTCACTGCACTTTATTAATATATCACACTTCACTGCACTTTATTAATATATCACACTTCACTTTAATATTATAAAACACTTCACTGCACTTTATTAATATATCACACTTCACTTTAATATTATAAAACACTTCACTGCACTTTATTAATATATCACACATCACTTTAATATTATAAAACACTTCACTGCACTTTATTAATATATCACACTTCACTTTAATATTATATAACACTTCACTGCACTTTAGTAATATATCACACTTCACTTTAATATTATAAAACACTTCACTGCACTTTATTAATATATCACACTTCACTGCACTTTATTAATATATCACACTTCACTGCACTTTAATATTATATAACACTTCACTGCACTTTATTAATATATCACACTTCACTTTAATATTATAAAACACTTCACTGCACTTTATTAATATATCACACTTCACTGCACTTTATTAATATATCACACTTCACTGCACTTTAATATTATATAACACTTCACTGCACTTTATTAATATATCACACTTCACTTTAATATTATAAAACACTTCACTGCACTTTATTAATATATCACACTTCACTGCACTTTATTAATATATCACACTTCACTGCACTTTAATATTATATCACACTTCACTGCACTTTAATATTATATAACACTTCACTGCACTTTATTAATATATCACACTTCACTTTAATATTATATAACACTTCACTGCACTTTATTAATATATCACACTTCACTGCACTTTATTAATATATCACACTTTACTGCACTTTATTAATATATCACACTTCACTGCACTTTAATATTATATAACACTTCACTGCACTTTATTAATATATCACACTTCACTGCACTTTATTAATATATCACACTTCACTGCACTTTAATATTATATAACACTTCACTGCACTTTATTAATATATCACACTTCACTTTAATATTATATAACACTTCACTGCACTTTATTAATATATCACACTTCACTGCACTTTATTAATATATCACACTTCACTGCACTTTATTAATATATCACACTTCACTGCACTTTAATATTATATAACACTTCACTGCACTTTATTAATATATCACACTTCACTGCACTTTAATATTATATAACACTTCACTGCACTTTATTAATATATCACACTTCACTGCACTTTAATATTATATAACACTTCACAGCACTTTATTAATATATCACACTTCACTTTAATATTATAAAACACTTCACTGCACTTTATTAATATATCACACTTCACTGCACTTTAATATTATAAAACACTTCACTGCACTTTATTAATATATCACACTTCACTTTAATATTATATAACACTTCACTGCACTTTATTAATATATCACACTTCACTGCACTTTAATATTATATAACACTTCACTGCACTTTATTAATATATCACACTTCACTGCACTTTAATATTATATAACACTTCACTGCACTTTATTAATATATCACACTTCACTTTAATATTATAAAACACTTCACTGCACTTTATTAATATATCACACTTCACTGCACTTTAATATTATAAAACACTTCACTGCACTTTAATAATATATCACACTTCACTGCACTTTAATATTATATAACACTTCACTGCTTTGCTTCCATCTTAGGTAGTGAACATCCACCCATAATAAAATCCGTGGTACGTGACGTTCGTAATGGCGATTTACCGCACTTTTTACCGCGCACTTTTATAATATATTACACTTCCAGCTCATCTTCTTCGAGATAGTTTGAAAATTGAGAAGGACCAAATAAGAACAAAACAAAGTGAACTAAGATTGAATTAACATACCTGACCATTGAGAGACATGTACAGAGGAACGATTTCCATAAAATAAAATTGCAAGAATACAAACTGAAAATCGATAACCATAATAAACTTCGAATAAAAAGAAACAAACTGAAAACGGGTAAACTAAATTAAGGATAAACAAACATGAACTAAGGGTGGATAGACATGAACTGAAAATGAAAAGATGGGGATCGAGCATCAAAAAATATAAACTGAGGTTAAAGGCGTATGATTTGTAAATTGTTGAAACACAAAATGATGACAAAGAGCTATGGATTTCGAATTATGAACCAAAAATCGTGTATTGAAAAATCAAGGACATGCATTCTGGATGCAAAAATATGGGTTGGGGTCATGTCCTCGAGGATTACGGCCCCATGATCCCACCCCACACTCCTCCATCCACAATGCACCTCCCTACACATTCCCTGATTCTACACCCAAAACCCACATCTCTTCATCATAAAATTATGTTTCGTTATCCACAATCCATATCCCTTTACCCTAAGTCCATAGCCTTTGATACTCGATCCACATCTTTCCACCTCCAGCTTATGCCCCTCTATCCTTACTTCATGTTCCTCCTTCCTTAATTGTTAAGTCCATCCTTCCGCAATCTACTTCTTACTACACTAAGCTAATGGTTATCAATCCTTAGTCCATAAACTTCCATTCTTATTGTATGGTCCTCCATCTGCAGTACGTGTACCTCATCTTCAAGCAATATTAGCACATCCCTAATCCGCATCCTTTTGCTCCTAATCTTTGTTCTCAATCATGGGTCATCTCTCTACCCTTTAGCCTTAATTATTAATTACATTAGAGTAATTTGTCAATTCTTAGGCCATCTGAAATACTAAAAAAACTATTACAATCAAACAAATAATTATAATATTTTCTTACATACAATTTTTTAATTAGTATAATCATTAATTTGTTTCTTTCTTCTATTCGACAAAGTCCTAAAACAATAAAAATATTATAAGTATTAAATAAACAATATTGAAGTTTACAAGCATACCCTCGTAATCTTAATCCAGTTACTTCATGGACTGTTTCATCAAAAACATTTCAAGCAACGCTGAACAATCTTTGGTCTACGATCTTTAGCCAACAACTAAAGATCAATCAAAAACCGTATAGCCCGCCCCCCGCAACTCATGAACCCAAGGTTCACTCGGTCAAGGATCCTTTGTCAAAACTTTCTATTGACCTAAGCACCTATATCCACAGAGCTACAGGATACGACAACAGGGGAACTTTCCTCATGCCTCACGATTGACGTGCTGCCTTCTTGGAAAATTGTAACATACGGTCCCCAACCAGAGTTGTGACAGACGAACTAAGGAATTTAACCTTCAATTATTGCTTTCGATCGGCTACCTTCGATGCCCACACAAACTATTGTTATGTGCTTTAAAATATTCGCAAATCAACATAGTCCTTCTCTTCTAGATACATAAGGTCTGAAATGTTAAAAAATTAATTATGATTAAATAAATACTATAAAGGTTTGCTTACCGTCTGCTTCTTTGATGGAACTGTATCCACTAGACATGACTGCATTCTTCACAAATATTTTAGTACACTGCTGAACAATCTTTGATCAACGATCTGTAGCCAACAACTAAAGATCAATCAAAAACCGTATAGCCCGCCCCCCGCAACTCATGAACCCAAGGTTCACTCGGTCAAGGATCCTTTGTCAAAACTTTCTATTGACCTAAGCACCTTATCCTCAGAGCTACAGGATACGACAACAGGGGAACTTTCCTCATGCCTCACGATTGACGTGCTGCCTTCTTGGAAAATTGTAACATAGGGTCCCCAACCAGAGTTGTGACAGACGAACTAAGGGATTTAATCTTCAATTATTGCTTTCGATCGGCAACCTTCGATGCCCACACAAACTATTGTTATGTGCTTTAGAATATTTGCAAATTAACAGAACATGTGTTGTAGATAAGTCCACCAATCCTCTTCTAGATATGTAGATCTGAAATGTTAAAAGAATTATTGTGGTTATGTAAATAATATTAAGGTCTGCTTACCGTCTGCTTCTTTGATGGAACTGTATCCACTAAACATGACTGCATTCTTCACAAACACTTTAGTACACTGCTGAACAGTCTTTGATCAACGATCTGTAGCCAACAACTAAAGATCAATCAAAAACCGTATAGCCCGCCCCCCGCAACTCATGAACCCAAGGTTCACTCGGTCAAGGATCCTTTGTCAAAACTTTCTATTGACCTAAACACCTTATCCTCAGAGCTACAGGATACGACAACAGGGGAACTTTCCTCATGCCTCACGATTGACGTGTTGCCTTCTTGGAAAATTGTAACATAGGGTCCCCAACCAGAGTTGTGACAGACGAACTAAGGGATTTAATCTTCAATTATTGCTTTCGATCGGCAACCTTCGATGCCCACACAAACTATTGTTATGTGCTTTAGAATATTTGCAAATTAACAGAACATGTGTTGTAGATAAGTCCACCAATCCTCTTCTAGATATGTAGATCTGAAATGTTAAAAGAATTATTGTGGTTATGTAAATAATATTAAGGTCTGCTTACCGTCTGCTTCTTTGATGGAACTGTATCCACTAAACATGACTGCATTCTTCACAAACACTTTAGTACACTGCTGAACAGTCTTTGATCAACGATCTGTAGCCAACAACTAAAGATCAATCAAAAACCGTATAGCCCGCCCCCCGCAACTCATGAACCCAAGGTTCACTCGGTCAAGGATCCTTTGTCAAAACTTTCTATTGACCTAAACACCTTATCCTCAGAGCTACAGGATACGACAACAGGGGAACTTTCCTCATGCCTCACGATTGACGTGTTGCCTTCTTGGAAAATTGTAACATAGGGTCCCCAACCAGAGTTGTGACAGACGAACTAAGGGATTTAATCTTCAATTATTGCTTTCGATCGGCAACCTTCGATGCCCACACAAACTATTGTTATGTGCTTTGGAATATTTGCAAATTAACAGAACATATGTTGTAGATAAGTCCACCAATCCTCTTCTAGATATGTAGATCTGAAATGTTAAAAGAATTATTGTGGTTATGTAAATAATATTAAGGTCTGCTTACCGTCTGCTTCTTTGATGGAACTGTATCCACTAAACATGACTGGA
This sequence comes from Tachinus rufipes, assembly GCA_963932245.1. Taxonomy (NCBI): domain Eukaryota; kingdom Metazoa; phylum Arthropoda; class Insecta; order Coleoptera; family Staphylinidae; genus Tachinus; species Tachinus rufipes. The sequence goes on from OZ010750.1 coordinate 3,918,699, forward strand.
TTCTTCACAAACACTTTAGTACACTGCTGAACAATCTTTGATCAACGATCTGTAGCCAACAACTAAAGATCAATCAAAAACCGTATAGCCCGCCCCCCGCAACTCATGAACCCAAGGTTCACTCGGTCAAGGATCCTTTGTCAAAACTTTCTATTGACCTAAGCACCTTATCCTCAGAGCTACAGGATACGACAACAGGGGAACTTTCCTCATGCCTCACGATTGACGTGCTGCCTTCTTGGAAAATTGTAACATAGGGTCCCCAACCAGAGTTGTGACAGACGAACTAAGGGATTTAACCTTCAATTATTGCTTTCGATCGGCAACCTTCGATGCCCACACAAACTATTGTTACGTGCTTTGGAATATTTGCAAATAAACAGAACATGTGTTGTAGATAAGTCCACCAATCCTCTTCTAGATATGTAGATCTGAAATGTTAAAAGAATTATTGTGGTTATGTAAATAATATTAAGGTCTGCTTACCGTCTGCTTCTTTGATGGAACTGTATCCACTAAACATGACTGCATTCTTCACAAACACTTTAGTACACTGCTGAACAATCTTTGATCAACGATCTGTAGCCAACAACTAAAGATCAATCAAAAACCGTATAGCCCGCCCCCCGCAACTCATGAACCCAGGGTTCACTCGGTCAAGGATCCTTTGTCAAAACTTTCTATTGACCTAAGCACCTTATCCTCAGAGCTACAGGATACGACAACAGGGGAACTTTCCTCATGCCTCACGATTGACGTGCTGCCTTCTTGGAAAATTGTAACATAGGGTCCCCAACCAGAGTTGTGACAGACGAACTAAGGGATTTAACCTTCAATTATTGCTTTCGATCGGCAAACTTTGATGTCCACACAAACTATTGTTATGTGCTTTGGAATGTTTGCAAATTAACAGAACATGCCTAACTAGATAAGTTCATCCATTCTCAATCCTTTTGTAGATGAATAAGAAATCTAAAATGTAAAAAAATTAGTATGCTTAAGTCAGTAAGTATTATTTAAGTTTGCTTACCGTGTGCTTCTTATATTAAGCATCTAACAGACATTACTGTGTTCTTCATAAATATCTTAATACACTGCTGAACAATCCTTGATCAACGATCTTTAGCCAACAACTAAAGATCAATCAAAAACCGTATAGCCCGCCCCCCGCAACTCATGAACCCAAGGTTCACTCGGTCAAGGATCCTTTGTCAAAACTTTCTATTGACCTAAGCACCTTATCCTCAGAGCTACAGGATACGACAACAGGGGAACTTTCCTCATGCCTCACGATTGACGTGCTGCCTTCTTGGAAAATTGTAACATAGGGTCCCCAACCAGAGTTGTGACAGACGAACTAAGGAATTTAACCTTCAATTATCAGATCACGATAGATGATCTTTGATGATCACTCAAACTCATTTATTAGAGAATGATTTATGCTTTGGAATATTTACAAACAAACAGCATGTCTCAAGCCTCAGTTGCCTTAGTGCTATTTATATCCTGAAATTAAAAAAAAAAAACGTGATTGTGTTTGTTAAGATATTAGATCTCAATCGTAATTAATAGATTTAAAAATATATACACTTAATATATGTCTATTTGAACCGCGCCGCCAGTAGAGATCATGGTAATACTATAGCTAGATTAGAAAAAAATAAATAAAAAAGTTGCATTAAAGTACAATAATTTTTTAATAATCATTCAAAAAAATGACAGAAAATTTATAGTTTGCAGCGACAAAGATTCTATTTTTCTAGAGTTAAGATACTAAATCCTCCAAATTCTTTTTTGTTCTGCAGCAGCTTAGTAAGCAGTTTGTTCAGAATACAAATAGAAAATACTGTAAATTGCTCGTCGATAAAGTAACTAATTACAAAAACATCTCAACCCACTAATAAGTCTCTCTAAAAAAATCTAAAATATAATTCGAAAATGTAATCGCGTCAGAAGTATTGGTAAAGTTCTAGTAGAATGCAAAACAATGAACAATCTCCAACGCCTAATCAAACAACCCAATTTATGTTGGGAATCAACCGAGATGCAACCAATAATTATTATTAGATTTAATGTAATTTTAAAGTATTTCAAAAAATTTCAAAACAATTGTGGAAACGACAACCATCTCCACAAAAAAATAATGTTTTTTCTTGGATTTTCTTAATTCTAAACAACAATAATTTTCATAAAATTTTCTCCAATAATTATTTTAAAACTTAATATAATTCTGAGAAGCTTTTTGGAAAATTTCAATCAAATTTGAGGAAAATTGTGGAAACGACAACAATTTATACAAGAAATTAATGTTTTTCCTTGCATTTTTTCAATTCTAAGCAACAATAATATTGATGAAATTTTCCAATAATTATTTTTAAATTTACTATAATTCTGGGAAGCTTTTGGGAAAATTTCAATCAAATTTGAAGAAAATTGTGGAAACGGCAACAATTTATACAAGAAATTAATGTTTTTTCTTGCATTTTTTCAATTCTAAGCAACAATAATTTTGATGAAATTTTTCAATAATTATTTTTAAATTTACTATAATTCTGAGAAGCTTTGGGAAAAATTTCAATCAAATTTGAAGAAAATTGTGGAAACGGCAACAATTTATACAAGAAATTAATGTTTTTTCTTGCATTTTTTCAATTCTAAGCAACAATAATTTTGATGAAATTTTTCAATAATTATTTTTAAATTTACTATAATTCTGAGAAGCTTTGGGAAAAATTTCAATCAAATTTGAAGAAAATTGTGGAAACGGCAACAATTTATACAAGAAATTAATGTTTTTTCTTGCATTTTTTCAATTCAAAGCAACAATAATTTTCATGAAATTTTCCAATAATTATTTTTAAATTTACTATAATTCTGAGAAGCTTTTGGGAAAATTTCAATCAAATTTGAAGAAAATTGTGGAAACGGCAACAATTTATACAAGAAATTAATGTTTTTTCTTGCATTTTTTCAATTCTAAGCAACAATAATTTTCATGAAATTTTCCAATAATTATTTTTAAATTTACTATAATTCTGAGAAGCTTTTGGGAAAATTTCAATCAAATTTGAAGAAAATTGTGGAAACGGCAACAATTTATACAAGAAATTAATGTTTTTTCTTGCATTTTTTCAATTCAAAGCAACAATAATTTTCATGAAATTTTCCAATAATTATTTTTAAATTTACTATAATTCTGAGAAGCTTTTGGGAAAATTTCAATCAAATTTGAAGAAAATTGTGGAAACGGCAACAATTTATACAAGAAATTAATGTTTTTTCTTGCATTTTTTCAATTCTAAGCAACAATAATTTTGATGAAATTTTTCAATAATTATTTTTAAATTTACTATAATTCTGAGAAGCTTTTGGGAAAATTTCAATCAAATTTGAAGAAAATTGTGGAAACGACAACAATTTATACAAGAAATTAATGTTTTTTCTTGCATTTTTTCAATTCTAAGCAACAATAAATTTTATGAAATTTTTTAATAATTTTTTCTAGGTTAATTACAATTCTGAGAAGCTGTTTGGAAAATTTTAATAAAATTTGAATAAAAATGTTGGAAATATAATTGCATCAAAATGCAGGGAGAGATCATGTTAAAGTTGCTTGAATGTTGTAGATATATATTCATGACCAGGTGTGGATATTGTTGAAGCAAATTGTTCGAAGTAAGGTATAGAATTGTATTCTACAGTGTTGCTGCCTTCCTCGAAAGAAAATGGCGTACCTAGTATGTATGTACATATGTATAATTTAGAATAAACCATTAATATAGAACAAAATATTAAAGGAGTAATAATATAAAAAATTTATTAAGAAAATTGTAACTGTAATAACATCACAAGGGTAGCTGATAAAACCAGTCTATTTATAAATAAGAAAAAGCGATAAAATTTATTTATTGAAATAAAAATGCGACGCAAATTTAAACTACACAGTATTATAATATAAAATAATTCCATATTGGCTTCAAATATGAAAATTATAAATAAAAAAATTAACATGTATAGTACGGCTATAGATATACATAGGTCTTTACGACATAAATTTAATTTACTCAGCAAATTATTTCATTACCAATCGCCTTAGAGATGCAATTACGTTATTATTATATACCCTAAATAGATTATAACACCTTTTTGTTGAACGGTGAATTTAAGGTGAAAATATTGTATATTCTCACCTTAAATGCTATTTTGGGTTTCAGGTATAAATAACAAACATAATTGGTTAGTAATGAAATAACCAGCATAGAAGCCCATGTATAGGTATACTAAAAAAATTGGAAGAAAATCGGCCGGATTAATGTCAAAAATGATTATTTGTAGTAAAAACGTAATAATGGTTATATGTCATCATAATTATGGATTACCACATAGTAAAGCTCTCAAAGATCAAATTAACAAACAATAAAATAATATAAATAACTCAAAATATTGTACATAATGCAGTAATGTGTTTGTGGTAATATTTTGTACTAAACCGCAGCTAAAAATTTAAAATTGATCATAAACATTGTTTTCAATATTTTATTCAATTTGTTAAGACTAGGTTTGGTAAGAGGGATTTAGTAACAACACATTTTATTCATCAAAAAAAATTAATACGCAATAAAAGGCGAGCTTGGTATCATCTAGCTCAGCATAAAATGTCTTGGAAGGAATTAAAGGAAACTAAATTCAGTGAACAAATGAAAGAAAAATAAATTACAAAAATCGGGCTTCAACTGGATCTATTTGAGCAGAAACAATCAAATTTCATAATTAAAAACCTTAGTTTAATTGAATTTTAAAATTTTAAAATTTACTTCCAATAAAATATTAGAAGATTCTAAAACTAAAATCTTTAATTGTTATAACAATATAAGTATAATTTACAATAAAATCCCACTAGAATACAATATAATTTAAAATGAATAATAATAAAGTAATATAAAACTTGCAAATATAAAGGAAACATTTTACAAGGGAAGGTGATAAGAAATTCTATTTATAAATGCGAATGTTCGATTTCAATTTAGGCAAAAAAGCGAAGAGATAAAATTTATTTACTGGAATAAAAATGCGACGCAAATACCTGTAGAAACTACGCAATATATTAACATTAAACAATGGCGTATCAAGTTGAAATATTGTAAAATTTGGTAAAAAGAATATCATTAATTAACGCTCAATTAAAAACAAATCGATTGAATTAATTTACATTGAAAATCGCGTATTTAAGATCAAAATCGGCCGACTTAATTCACAACTTACATTGCAATGATGTAGTCACCACTAATCACTTTTAATTATAAAATAGCACTAAATTATTATTATTGAAGGCAAACACATCTGGACCGAACTATGTGTTACTGAGGAATGAAGGACGAAGCCACTCTGCGTAGTACAAGCAAGACGCGAAGGAGATGCGCATGGAATCATTACATTTCGGATAATTATAAATTGCATTTCATTATCGAAAACTGCATTTTAAAAATTGGACTATTCGAGATTTTCTGCACAGAATTTTGTCAGCTTTGCTATGAAGCAAACGCCCTCTTGATTGATGCAAATTGAATCAACCCTTAATTGGGTTTTTATTTTTTTCACCCCCAAAATGAATCAAATCAAAACAAAATTTTGTATATTTATAACTAATTTAATAATACGTTATATAAAAATTTACGGTTTTTACAAAATGCAAACTAAAGAAGATATTAATTGATTGCTAACTTTATTTCATTTAATTTTTATAGAAACTTAATTAAATGAACAATTATTTAAAAACTGCCTTAAACCTAATGTTAATTGACGCTAATAGTTTATGATGTATCAATTTATTAAAATTTACAAAAACATATTTTAGTTAGAGATTGATTATAGATATTTAAAAACTGCAGAATAATAAAATTTAAATAATTAGAATCCTCTAGTACAGCTACCCTTTTAATACAAGAATTAAGGAGGAAAAAAAGAATCAAACAAGATAACCACACAAAAAAACAGAAAATTGAAGAACACTACAGAAAATAGAGAAAAAGGAAAACAATTGATAAAAATGATAGAAAAAAGAGGTTAAGACATTTTAAATAGAAACTTCACAGGAGATGAAGAGGTTAAATTTACCAAATGAGTAATCCGTAATAGTCTACGTAGTTGTGAATAGGCCAGCGTGAGAAGAGGTAAATAAATTTAAAGTAGCAATAACAATAGAATCAGACCATCAGCCGTTAGAACTAAGCTTAAGTGGAGAAACTGTAAGACAGAAAAACCCGGGACCGGATGAAATTCCCGCAGAAATAATGAAACTGGTGGTGGAAGTAGTTCCAGAGCCAATTTTCGCTGTGTTTAACTCAGCATTTGAAAAAGGAAAGTTTAAAAACATATGAAAAAGGCCAATCTAAAATTAATTAAAAAAACAAACAAGAATAAAGAAGATCCGAGTTCATACGATCCCATATGAATAGTTGATACAATAGGAAAGCTATATGAGCACATTATAGTCAAAAACGCAGCTCGACATTAGAGAAGAAAGATAAACCTTAGAACCAATAAAAACCCTAATAAAAAATGCAAAAGATAAAAAACACTGAAAACAACGAGACTATGTGCGCTTGTAACAATTGATGTCAAAAATGCTTTCAATTCGGCGGCATGAAACGTAACAATAAAGGCTATAGAAGATAGAAATATACCAAGCCATTCAGTAGAAATTCTGAAGGATTACTTTTTAGACCAAATTATAGTAGATGAAAAAGAAGAAGACCACAAAGTTACAGAAAGGGTACCACAGGAGTAAGTGTTAGATCCCCATCTCTTATATTTCTTATATAACAAACTATTGAGGCTGGACACACCCAAAAGAATGACGCTATTAGCATATGCCAATAATTTTAAAATGGTGATAGTTGAGATGATGCCAAAAAAAAGAAAAATAAAACCCTCAAATAAATTGGCCAATGGATAAAAAACCACAACCTAGAACTGGCAACTGAGAAAACAAAAACGGTAATGTTTGATTATTAGGAATAAATGCGGAGACATAAATTTTGTATTGAGCAAAACACCATAAAGCCAAAAAAAGATTATTAAGTAACTAAGAGTAGTAATAGACAAAACTTTAACGTATGGGAAACCCGTAAAATTGGTGATAGCTAAAACAAAAATAGCAACAGCTTCTGTTGAAAGGATGATGAATAGAGTATGAATAATCAGCATAAGCAAGAGAAAGCTTTTGGGATCCGTAACAGCATCAATCGTGCTATACGCTGCGCCAATATAGAGTGACGCTCTCAAATTTTATAAAAACAAAAAAACGCTGAACAGTTTGCAAGAAAATTTGGACATCATAGTCAATAAGGCATAAAAACAATACCTACAATGAGTGCAATGGTCCTGGCATACATGGTTGCGTTTACTGTGCTAGCTAAGGAAAAGAGTAGCTCAAGACGAAAAGAAAACATTAAACAGATGGTAGAAGATGTAGGCAAAGAATGTAAAAAATAGTGGATCCACGACCTGATACCCAACATAAGAAAGTAGATAAACAGGAATCATAGAGAAATAAACTACTACTTTGCGCCCTGCCTTACAGGTCATGAAATCTTCAAAAGCTACCTGAAAAAAAAAATGAAAAATAACAGATAATAAATGCGTGTATTGTGATGAGGCTGACACTGCAAAACATACGCTGTTTGCATGCATTAGATGGCAATAGGAAAGAAGTGAAAGAGAAGAAGCCTTGCAGATAAAGTTGACATCAGGTAATATAGTGGACTTAAAACTTGACACAAAAAAACTGGAAAGTTAAAAACAAAATGATAAGTCAAATCATGCCAAAAAAAAAAAAACATTAACAAAACTTCACTGGCAAAAAAAGATGAGTATATTGGGTAAGATCTCTTTTAAAAAAAGAAAGAAACCCCTCATTTGATAAACCAAATTTTTAAGCAATTACAATAAAACATTTAATTAAAATATTTCAAACTCATGTTTTTACGTGTTTTAAGATACTTTATTAATTATTAAAAATACTAAATTAATTTAAAAAATTATGTAATCTCAACAAGAAAAAATTTCTTGGAACAATTTGATGCTAATTTCCTGTATTCTAACAAAAACAGCCACTTTGGCGTCATTTCTATTTCCACATATAATTTTATAATTATAAACTATATTTTGACAACATATTTTAGTCAAATTATAGTTAGAAATAGCCAAAAAATATCCAAATGATAAATTAATTGCGTTACTTTTAAATACATTTTAATGCTATTTGCAAATAAAATTTGACTTAGATACTTTCACAAAATATAACTTGGTGCATTCTAAATGTACTAAAATAAAAATAAATTGATTATCAAATTATATGCAGAAATAGAAATGACGCCAAAGTTGCTGTTTTCATTATAATACTGCAAACCAAGATAGCGATCTGAATAGTTTTAATACCAATTTGTCTAGATTAATAAAATCCATTAGACGTTAAGCAGAAATCCCATTCATAGCATAAAAATTATAAAAAATCTCAAAGAAAACCCATTTCACCCATGAAATGTATCTAATATTATGTTGAAGGGCATCAATTCCAATTCCTAAGTAAAATTGTTCAACAATTTGGTTAAGATCGGTCAATAAATAATATTGCCGCATGAAACAAATTAATTGCATATAGTTACACAAGCAATTGAATTAAGAAATACTAAAAGTTGCGTAAAAAAATAAAGTTAACATAATATGTCTAGACCTTATAGAGTATCGCTTCACAACAACAAAACCAATAAAGTAAAGATTGTTGCACAACGATAGAATCTACAACAGCGTCATTCTTTAAAGTAATCCCAAACAACTCACTTTAAAGATGCTGCTCCGCATAAAAGTAAATATTGGCAAGTGTCACTCAAGAATAAAAAATAGTTAACGACACAACTTGTCGTCCACCGCAGTTTTTTAATCTCAAGAGATACTTGCGCATATTTACTCTTAAATAAAACGGCAGCTTAAAGCTTCACCCACAAACTATCAGCTAAAAACTAATATAGTTAGTTATTTCCTAATAATATCTATAAGCAATCAAACAGATTATTAAGAAAACGTGTACTTGTAATACATTTTGACAACTGCAAACAGTAAATTAATTTTAAAAACTGTTTAAATCATCAACATTTTATCTTCAAAGTTCTGACGATAAATAAAAACCAAATAGTTAAAAAACAACATGAAACAGAATAGAAAGCACCGAAAACATCACCTAAGTTAGAGATAAGTTTGGATAACTGTAACAATTCTAATTATTTTAACAATAAAACTACTTAAAAGAAAGAAATTGAAACTAATTGAGAACCATAATTTCATTAAAGCTAACCTGGAATAAAAAAACTTAAAAACATCTTACATAATAAACAATGATGACAAAATCAGCTTTAAAAAATTGTTACCTCCAACATTACACGAAGTTTGTTTTAAATGTAAGGAAATCGATTTAGAAAATAATAAGATTATATAAATAAATTCAAAAATTGCTCAAAATAAAAAAGTTTTGTATAATGATAAAAAAAAAATTTATACTGAAGTTGAACTAAAAATTTAAAATTTATTATAAGAATTATTTAAAATATATTATCCAGTTAGTTAAGACCAGATTTGATAAGAGAGTAAAACTCATTTTATTCATGAAAAGAAAAAAAAAACAATTTTTTGATGACAAATATTTGTGCAAGAATCGCCTACTAGCCCAAGTATTTGTCATTGGAAAAATTGAATGTATGTCTTGCTGTTATTTAATATCATTTAACAATCTACCTTAAATGTAACGGTAGCAGATACAGCAAACATATTTAATTATTTTGATGACAAACACTTAGACAAGAATCGCCTACTAGATCAAGTGTTTGTCATAAAAAACATGGTTGCTTGTCTCTCCAGCTGTTACTTAATAACTTATAATATTTTCCCTCAATTGCAATAGCAGCAGACACATCAAATATTGAAAAAATTCCATTTTTTTTCTGACAAAGACTTAGACAAGAATCGCATACTAGTCCAAGTGTTTGTCAATTAAAAAAATAGTTGGTTTCTCTCAAGTGCTGTTATTTAGTAATTTTTAGTATTTACTCCTAAATATAATAGCAGCAGGCACATCAAATACTTTAGAAAATATCTAAATTTTTGATTACAAACACTTGAGCAAGAATCGCCAACTAGCCCAAGTGTTTGTTATCAAAAAAATGATTGTTTGTCTCTATTGCTGTTATTTAGTCAATTTTAACATTCATCCTTAAAGATAATAGCAGCAGACGCATCAAAAACTCAAGAAAATATCAATTTTTGATTACAAACACTCAGCCAAGTCTTTGTTATAAAAAAATTTAATGTTTGTTTCTCCAGATGGTATTTAATAACATTTAACATTTACCAATTAATAGTAATTGCAGCAAGCACATTAAAAAGTAAAGAAAAATTTGTACTAAAATGATGCTAAACATTTAACACTAAAATTGGTTTAAATATAATATTTAATTAGTTAAAAGCATGTTTCGTAAGATGGATCTAGTTAAATCAAATTTTATTTCACAAAAGAAATAATATATTAGCAATAAAAGGCCTAGTATCATCTAGCTCAAGATAAAAAATCATAAAAAAATTAAAAGAGCCTAAATTCAGAAGTGAACGAAGTGAACAACTGAAAGAAAAATAAATTACAAAAATCGGGCTTCAACTGGATCTAATTGAGCAGAAACATAAAAATTTCATAATTAATGACTATAGTTTAATTGAATTTTAAAATTTCAAAATTTACTTCCAACAAAATATTAAAAGATTCTAAAACTCTTTAATTGTTATAACAATATAAGTATAATTTACAATAAATCCCCACTAGAATGCAATATAATTTAAAATTAATAATAATACAATAATATAATACTTGGAAATATAAAGGAAACATTTCACAAGGGAAGGTGATAAGAAATTCTATTTATAAATGCGAATGTTCGATTTTAATTTACGCAAAAAAGCAGAGATAAAATTTATTTACTGGAATAAAAATGCGACGCAAATACCTGTAGAAACTACGCAATATATTAACATCAAACAATGGCTTATTAATTTGAAATATTGTGAAATTTGGTAATATGAATATCATTAATTAACGCACAATTAAAAACAAATCGATTGAATCAATTTACATTAAAAACCGCGCAATTTAAGATCAAAATCGCCCGAATTTATTCACAACTTACTATGCAATCTCTCTCGGCGATCATCTCATGTTGAACTGCATTGACGTAAAGCCTAATCACTTTATTTAATAAGCACTATTTAATTATTATTAAAGACAAAACACATCTCAACCGAACAGTGTGAGTGTGTTACTGAGGAATGAAGGTTGCTTCGTCTTCGACTCAGCCTAGTACAGGCAAGACGCGATGGAGATGCGCATGGAATCATTACATTACGGATAAATATAAATTACATTTTCTTATTGAAAACTGCATTTTAAAAATTGGACTATTAGAGATTTTTTGTACAAAATTTTATCAGCTTTGCTATAAAGCAAACGCCGTCTTGATTGATGCAAATTGAATCAACCCCTAATTGGGTATTCATTTTTTCCACCCCCAAATTGAATCAAATCAAAATAAAAGTGCAAAAGAATCGTTATGGCATTCAGAATGATCGTAGAGAAATGATTTGGAATAAGAACGATATTAGAAAACGCTAGAGAGAATATTTTGAGGAATTGTATGAACACAGTGCAAATCTTACTGTAGACAGAAGAGAGACCGGAGAATTGGCAAATAGTCTAACCGAAGATAAAGTAATAAAAGCTATAACATTATTGAAAAATGGTAAAGCAACGGGTGTAAATACAATTACAAGTGAAATGTTAAAATATGAAGGCATATCACTTTTTGATAAGACTGATTAGCTTATTCAATTTGTGCTTTAGAAAATCTACAGTGCTAAATGATTAGAAGGATGCTGTGATTCTTTCTTTGTACAAATATATAGACAGTAAGTCTGAATATAAAAAAGTATATAAAAACTATTCTACAATGACATTGCGAAACTTCAACGCAAAACTAGGCTTAAAGAGGAAAGACAAAAATATATCAAATATTGGGAGCTTTAATCTACAACAAAGGAACGACCGGGAAGAAATGCTTATAAATTACCCTGCAAGACAAATACCTGTTCTGCATGGACAGCTTTTTCGAGAAACCAAAACAACGAAGATGGACATGGTTAAGCCCAGACGGTAAAATTAAAAACGAAATAGACTACGTAATATTTAATAATAAAAATACGATCACAAACGTCCCAGTGATAAATAACTTCCATACCGGCAGCGACCACAGGTTAATAAAAACTGCTCTGGTAATTAACACTAGAATAGAACGAAGAAAAATGCTCAACAAGAAACCCTTAAAACCCTTAAAAATTTGCACAAGAACAAAACTGCAAAAAATATAAAGATAAACAAAGGTACAATAGTACTCAAAAAACGAAGAAATAACCTAAATCAAAAATCGAACAAATACAGACAACTAAGCAAGACCATCACTAAAGAAACTAGAAGGCAAAACGCAGAACTCATAAAAGATACAATAAACAATAACAAAAACATGAAAATAAGGACGGTATAACGGTCAACGACAAAGAACAAATTATCAAAGTTATTCAAAACTTTTACGCAGACTTTCACAGATCCCACATACCAAGTACCAACAACGAGTTAATACAGAACGTCAATTCAGAAAACATACCAGAAATAGATATTTCCGAAATAAATAAAGTTTTTAAACAAATAAAAAACGAGAAAGCACCAGGCGAAGACAAAATATCAACAGAAATGTTACTAGGGGAGGACACCTTATTAAATACAGTAAAACTTTTACTAAATAAATGCATTGAAGAAACGAGAATACCTACTGCCTGCAAGAATTCCGAAGAAATTCTGATACACAAGAAAAAGAACAATAAAGACATTAAGAACTATCGACCCATTAGCCTGCTATCACACCTTTATAAACTGTTAACAAAAATCATAACAAACAAATTGGATTTTTACCAACTTCCAGAACTGGCTTTCGTAAAGGGTTAAGCACAACGGATCATATAATGACCATCAGCACATTAATTGAGAAATATACTGAATATAACGTACTCATACATCTAGCGTTTATTGACTATGAAAAAGCGTTCAATTCTATCGAGCTCTGAGTAATCTTTACTGCCATGAATAAAGCCAGAATCGACTCACGGTATACACAAATAATTCGACAAATATACCAAAATGCTACTTTAAAAGTGACACTAAATGAAGAGCCAACTACCGAGACGATCAAGATAGGTAGAGGGGTCAGGCAAGGAGACTCCATATCACCAAAACTGTTTACATTCGCTTTAGAAGACAATTTTAAAAACATGCCTTGGAAGAAAAAAAGCTTAAGCATAGATGGCAAATATCAAAATCACTTACGCTTCGCCGATGATATTATATTATTAAGCTGAGACATCCAAAAACTCAAGAACATGCTTCTTTATTTCGTGTTTTACAGCTATTTTACATCGCCCTAGAAATCTTTCAAGTTGTATGAAGGGGGTTGATGGGACCAACGGCTTATTAGATGACTTCCGAATCATCCCGGTGGATAAAGAGCAAAGTTATTATTTTAGCTATACTCGAGAATCGAACCCCGGGATGTTAGCGTGCTAAGCTAACGCTCTATAACTGAGCTATCTCACCGTTGCTAGACCAACTAAATACAGCATTATCAGTTGGCCTAAAAATAAACTTGGACCAAGATCATGACCCCAGAAGTTGGAGCCCAGCCATATCAAATTAACGGACACGTAATCGAACGAGTGACTAAGTACATATACCTAGGACACCAAATAAAACTGGGGAAGGAAAATTAGGCAGCCAAAATAACCAGACGAATAAGTTGCTTTCAGCAAACCCAGAAAGATACTCAAAAAACCAGCCACACCGCACTGTCTAAAAGGAAAAGCATACAACATGTGCATATTGCCCGTTACGATGTATGACCTGGAAACGATAGCACGGACAGCAAAGAGCGCAAACAGATTAAGAACCTGCCAACAAGGAATTTAACGGGCTGTACTCGGCATAAGCTTAAGAGACAGAATAACAAACCAAGAGATCAGACTGCAAACCAAAGTCAAAGATGTGATTGAACAAAGCGCAGAACTTAAGTGGAGCTGGATAGGACACGTAGCCAGGAAAAACACCAACAAATGAACCCATTGGATTACTCACTGGAGACCAAGAGCCACAAAACGAAGCACTGGAAGACCGCAAAGAAGATGGCTCGACGACATCAAGAAGACTGGCCGGAAAAGAATGGCATCAAATCGCAAAATGCGTTACGTCCCCGTGGTTGTTAATTATATTTATGGATAAATGCGTAAGAAATGCCTGTGAAAAAGTAACGGTGTACGGATGGATAATATAAATATAAGAGTGTTATTGTATGAAAAAAAAGTTTAATAAGAATGATAAAATTGAATGCATTTAGCATTGCACAAAGTAGTCGGAAGTATGTGTATGATTGCAAAAAACAAAGTATTATCCAAGGAGGCCAAGATGGCAGTTTATAAAAGTGTGTTGACGCCAATTCTGCTGTATGGCTCTGAAGCATGGGTTGATCAAGAAAAACACAAATGTAAAATAAATGCATTTGTAATGGGATACTTATGAAGTGTGTGTGAAAAACTCGTATGAATAAAGTTAGAAATAAGTGGGTAATAAACAAATGTGGTTTGAATGTAGCACCGATAGACAGTATAAACGTAGTACTCTACGTTGGTTTGTACACGATAAAAAAAAATAAATGAGGGTAGAATAAAAAAATTTTCTATGAAGGAAATGTATTTGGATCAAAATGCAGAATAAAAAAGTTGGTTGAATGTTGTAGATAAATAAGTGCAAACAACTTTTTTATTAGAAATGATAAGAATAAGAGAGCATGCATGCATGCCTCTATGTATGGATATTCCTGATGCAAAAGAAGTGTGTACAAGTTTTATATATATGTATGTATGTGTTTTCATTATAAAACATCAAAATCATGACTGTACATGGTTTGATAATATAATTTATAGAAAATACTGAATCAATTTAAAAACTATGTAGTCTCAGCAAGAAAAAAGATTTTAAAACAATTTGATGCTGCTTTGATTTTCTGAAATCTAACAAAAACTACTTTGGCGTCATTCATATTTAAATACATCTTACATAAGAAACAATGATCGATTGAAAAAATTGTTACCTTCGACATTATACAAGATTTGTTTTATATGTAAAGAAATCGATTTAGAAAATAATAATATAACATAAATATTGCTCATAATATAGTAGGTAACGTTTTGTAGGATAATTAAAAAATAAATAATTTTGTACTGCAGTTTAAGTAAAAATTTAAAATTCATTATAAAACATGTTTTAAATATATTATCCAATTAGTTAAGACCAGGTTTGCTAAGATGTATCTAGTAAAACTACATTTTAATTATCAAAAGGAAAAAAAGAAATTGATGACAAATATTTGGACAAGAATCGCCTACTAGCCCAAGTATTGGTCATCAAAAACATTAGATGTAGGTCTTGCTTTTATTTAATAACATTTAACATTCAACCTCAAATGTAACAGAAGCGGGCACACTAAAAATATTTAATTTTTTTGAAAAATCGCCAACTAAACCAAGTGTTTGTCATAAAAAAATGGTTGCCTGGATTTCCAGCTGTTTAATATTCTCCCTCAAATGCAATAGCAGCAGACACATCAAAACTGAACAAAATCAATTTTTTTGCTGACAAAAACTTACACAAGAATCGTATACTAGTCAAAGTGTTTGCCATTAAAAAAATAGTTTGTTTGTCTCTAGTGCTGTTACTTAGTAATTTTTAACATTCACTTCTGAATATAATAGCAGCAAGCACAACAAAAACTTTAAAAAATATCCAATGTTTCGATTACAAACACTTGAGCAAAAATCGTTTACTAAGGGCCGCTTTTACAATTCCCAGTTAAAGCATAGTTAGGGTTTAGAGGGGAATAAAGCAGGGTTAACTTATCCGGTGCTCGGAGCAGTAATTATACTTAGTATAACGCACATAACCTCGTAAGAGCCGCACATATCATTATTCGTAAATAAGGAAAAAAGTAGTTTGTTGCTCTAATTTTCGTCTTTTTGTTGTTACTATCTGATTTAAACACATTTACGTTATAGAGGAGAAAATTTAAATTTACTTATAAACAACTTATGGCAAAATTGACGTTTCAATAGGTTATCCTAGAGAATAAACTAACTTAGCACACTAGGTATAACTGTGAATTAGTTTATCCGACGATTGTAAAAGCGGCCCTAAGCCAAGCGTTTGTTATAAAAAAAAATGGTTGCCTGCCTCTCCAGCTATTATTTATAAACGTTTAACATTCTCTCTCAAATGCGATAGCAGCAGACACATCAAAGGTTGAAGAAAAGATCCATTTTTTTATTGTTATACAATTGGGCAAAAATCGCCCACTAGCCCAAGTGTTTGTTATTAAAAAAAATGATTGTCTCTATTGCTGTTATTTAGTAAATTTCAACATTTATTCTTAAATATAATAGCAGCAGGCACATCAAAAACTCAAAGAAATATCCATTTTTTAAATTACAAACACTTCACCAAGTCTTTGTTATAAAAAAATTGGATGTTTGTTTCTCCAGATGGTATTTAATAACATTTAACATTTACCAATTAATAGTAATTGCAGCAAGCACATTAAAAAGTGAAGAAAAATTTGTACTAAAATGAAGCTAAACATTTAACACAAAAATTGATTTAAATATAATATTTTATTAGTTAAAAGCATGTTTCGTAAGATAGATCAAGTTAGAACAAATTTTATTCCACAAAAGAAATAAAATAATAGCAATAAAAGGCATCATCTAGCTCAGCATAAAAAATCGCAAAAGAAATTAAAAGAGACTAAATTCAGAAGTGAACAACTAAAAGAAAAATAAATTACAAAAATCGGGCTTCAATTGGATCTATTTGAGCAGAAACAATTTCATAATTAAAAACATTAGTTTAATTAAATTTTAAAAATTTTAAATTTACTTCCAATAAAATATTAGAAGCTTCTAAAACTAAAATCTTTAATTGTTATAACATCATACGTATAATTTACAATAAAACCCCACTAGAATAAAATATAATTCAAGATGAATAATACAGTAATATAAATGTTGTAAATATAAAGGAAACATTTACAAGGGAAGGTGATAAGAAATTCTATTTATAAATGCGAATGTTCGATTTCAATTAAGGCAAAAAAGCGAAGAGATAAAATCTATTTACTGGAATAAAAATGCGACGCAAATACCTGTAGAAACAACGTAATATATTAGCATGAAACAATGGCTTATTATATTGAAATATTGTAAAATTTTGTAATAAAAATATCATTAATTAACCCTCAATTAAAAACAAATCGATTGAATTAATTTACATTGAAAATCGCGTATTTAAGATCAAAATCGGCCGACTTAATTCACAACTTACATTGTAATCTCCCACGACGGTCATTTTATGTTGAACTGCAATGATGTAGTCACCACTAATCACTTTTAATTATAAAATAGCACTAAATTATTATTATTGAAGGCAAACACATCTGGACCGAACTATGTGTTACTGAGGAATGAAGGACGAAGCCACTCAGCGTAGTACAAGCAAGAGGGGATGGAGATGCGCATGGAATCATACATTTCGGATAATTATTATAAATTGCATTTTCTTATTGAAAACTGCATTTTGGAAATTGTGCTATTTGAGATTTTCTGTACAGAATTTTGTCAGCTTTGCTATGAAGCAAACGCCCTCTTGATTGATGCAAATTGAATCAACCCCTAACTGGGTTTTTATTTTTTTCACCCCCAAAATGAATCAAATCAAAACAAAATTTTGTATATTTATAACTAATTTAATAATACGTTATATAAAAATTTACGGTTTTTACAAAATGCAAACTAAAGAAGATATTAATTGATTGCTAACTTTATTTCATTTAATTTTTATAGAAACTTAATTAAATGAACAATTATTTGAAAACTGCCTTAAACCTAATGTTAATTGACGCTAATAGTTTATGATGTATCAATTTATTAAAATTTACAAAAATATATTTTAGTTAGAGATTGATTATAGACATTTAAAAACTGCAGAATAATAAAATTTAAATAATTAGAATCCTCTAGTACAGCTACCCTTTTAATACAAGAATTAAGGAGGAGAGAAAGAATCAAACAAGATAACCACACAAAAAAACAGAAAATTGAAGAACACTTCAGAAAATAGAGAAGAAGGAAAACAATTGATAAAAATGATAGAAAAAAAGAGGTTAAGACATTTTAAATAGAAACTTCACAGGAGATGAAGAGGTTAAATTTACCAAAAGAGTAATCCGTAATAGTCTACGTAGTTGTGAATAGGCCAGAGTGAGAAGAGGTAAATAAATTTAAAGTAGCAATAACAATAGAATCAGACCATCAGTCGTTAGAACTAAGCTTAAGTGGAGAAACTGTAAGACAGGAAAACACGGGACCGGATGAAATTCCCGCAGAAATAATGAAACTGGTGGTGGAAGTAGTTCCAGAGCCAATTTTCGCTGTGTTTAACTCAGCATTTGAAAAAGGAAAGTTTAAAAACATATGAAAAAGGCCAATTGAAAATTAATTAAAAAAACAAACAAGAATAAAGAAGATCCGAGTTCATACGATCCCATATGAATAGTTGATACAATATTAAAGCTATATGAGCACATTATAGTCAAAAACGCAGCTCGACATTAGAGAAGAAAGATAAACCTTAGAACCAATAAAAACCCTAATAAAAATTGCAAAAGATAAAAAACACTGAAAACAAGGAGACTATGTGCGCTTGTAACAATTGATGTCAAAAATGCTTTCAATTCGGCGGCATAAAACGTAACAATAAAGGCTATAGAAGATAGAAATATACCAAGCCATCCAGTAGAAATTTTGAAGGATTACTTTTTAGACCAAATTATAGTAGATGAAAAAGAAGAAGAGCACAAAGTTACAGAAAGGGTACCACAGGAGTAAGTGTTAGATCCCCATCTCTAAAATTTCCTATATAACTAACTATTGAAGCTGGACACACCCAAAAGAATGACGCTATTAGCATATGCCAATAATTTTAAAATGGTGGTAGTTGAGATGATGCCAAAAAAAAGAAAAACAAAACCCTCAAACAAATTGGCCAATGGATAAAAAACCACAACCTAGAACTGGCAACTAAGAAAACAAAAACGGTAATGTTTGATTATTAGGAATAAATGCGGTGACATACATTTTGAATTGAGCAAAACACCATAAAGCCAAAAAAAGATTATTAAGTAACTAAGAGTAGTAATAGACAAAACTTTAACGTTTGAGAAACCCGTAAAATTGGTGATAGCTAAAACAAAAAAAGCAACAGCTTCTGTTGAAAGGATGATGCCTAGAATATGAATAATCAGCATAAGCAAGAGAAAGCTTTTGGGATCCGTAACAGCATCAATCGTGCTATACGCTGCGCCAATATGGAGTCATGCTCTCAAATTTTATAAAAACAAAAAAACGCTGAACAGTTTGCAAGAAAATTTGACCATCATAGTCAATAAGGCATAAAAACGATACCTACAATGAGTGCAATGGTCCTGGCATACATGGTTGCGTTTACTGTGCTAGATAAGGAAAAGAGTAGTTCAACACGAACAGGAAACATTAAACAGATGGCAGGAGATGTAGGCAAAGAATGTAAAAAATAGTGAATCCACGACCTGACACCCAACATAAGAAAGTAGATAAACAGGAATCATAGAGAAATAAACTACTACTTTGCGCCCTGCCTTACAGGTCATGAAAGCTTCAAAAGCTACCTGAAAAAAATATGAAAAATAACAGATAATAAATGCGTGTATTGCGAAGAGGCTGACACTGCAGAACATACGCTGTTTGCATGCATTAGATGGCAATAAGAAAGAAGTGAAAAAGAAGAAGCCTTGCAGATAAAGTTGACATCAAGTAATATAGTGAACTTAAAGCTTGACACAAAAAAACTGGAAAGTCAAAAACAAAATGATAAGTCAAATCATGCCAAAAAAAAAAGATTAAGAAAAAAAAAACATTAACAAAACTTCACTGGCAAAAAAAGATGAGTATATTAGGTAAGATCTCTTTTTAAAAAAAAAGAAACCCCACATTTGTTAAACCAAATTTTTAAGCAATTACAAAAAAACATTTAATTAAATAATTTCAAACTCATGTTTTTACGTGTTTTAAGATACTTTATTAATTATTAAAAATTCTAAATTAATTTAAAAAATTATGTAATCTCAACAAGAAAAATTTTCTTGGAACAATTTGATGCTAATTTCCTGTATTCTAACAAAAACAGCCACTTTGGCGTCATTTCTATTTCCACATATAATTTTATACTTATAAACTATATTTTGACAAAATATTTTAGTCAAATTATAGTTAGAAATAGCCAAAAAAATATCCAAATGAAAAATTAATTGCGTTACTTTTAAATACATTTTAATGCTATTTGCAAATAAAATTTGACTTAGATACTTTCACAAAATATAATTTGGTGCATTCTAAATGTACTGAAATAAAAATAAATTGATTATCAAATTATATGCAGAAATAGAAATGACGCCAAAGTTGCTGTTTTCATTATAATACTGCAAACCAAGATAGCGATCTGAATAGTTTTAATACCAATTTGTCTAGATTAATAAAATCCATTAGACGTTAAGCAGAAATCCCATTCATAGCATAAAAATTATAAAAAATCTCAAAGAAAACCCATTTCACCCATGAAATGTATCTAATATTATGTTGAAGGGCATAAATTCCAATTCCTAAGTAAAATTGTTCAACAATTTGGTTAAGATCGGTCAATAAATAATATTGCCGCATAAAACATATTAATTGCATATAGTTACACAAGCAATTGAATTAAGAAATACTAAAAGTTGCGTAAAAGAATAAAGTTAACATAAAATGTCTATACCTTATAGAGTATCGCTTCACAACAACAAAACCAATAAAGTAAAGATTGTTGCACAACGATAGAATCTACAACAGCGTCATTCTTTAAAGTAATCCCAAACAACTCACTTTAAAGATGCTGCTCCGCATAAAAGTAAATATTGGCAAGTGTCTCTCAAGAATAAAAAATAGTTAACCACACAACTCAGTAAAAACTTGTCATCAATCGCATTTTTTTAATCTCAAAAGATACTTGCGCATATTTACTCTTAAATAAAACGGCAGCTTAAAGCTTCACCCACAAACTATCAGCTAAAAACTAATTTAGTTAGTTGTTTCCTAATAATATCTATAAGCAATCAAACAGATTATTAAGAAAACGTGTACTTGTAATACATTTTGACAACTGCAAACAGTAAATTAATTTTAAAAACTGTTTTAATCATCAACATTTTATCTTCCAAGTTCTGGCGATAAATAAAAACCCCTTTTCTCTACCAAATAGTGAAAAAACAACATGAAACAGAATAGAAAGCACCAAAAACATCACCTAAGTTAGAGATAAGTTTGGATAACTGTAACAATTCTAATTATTTTAACAATAAAACTATTTAAAAGAAAGAAATTGAAACTAATTGAGAACCATTATTTCATTAAAGCAAACCTGGAATAAAAAAACTTAAAAACATCTTATATAAAAAACAATGATGACAAAATCAGCTTTAAAAAAATGTTACCTCCAACATTACACAAAATTTGTTTTAAATGTATAGAAATCAATTTAGGAAATAATAATATAATATAAATAATTCCAAATATTGCTCATAATAGAGTAAAGTTTTGTATAATAATAAAACAAAAAATTTATACTGAAGTAGAACTAAAAATTTAAAATTTTTTATAAGAATTATTTAAAATATATTATCCAGTTAGTTAACACCAGATTTGATAAGATAGTAAAACTCATTTTATTCATGACAAAAAAAAAACAATTGTTTGATGACCAATATTTGTGCAAGAATCGCCTACTAGCCCAAGTATTTGTCATAGGAAAAATTGGATGTATGTCTTGCTGTTATTTAATATCATTTAACAATCTACCTTAAATGTAACGGTAGCAGACACACAAAACATATTTTATTATTTTGAAGACAAACACTTAGACAAGAATCGCCTACTAGATCAAGTGTTTGTCATAAAAAACATAGTTGCTTGTCTCTCCAGCTGTTACTTAATTATAATATTTTCCCTCAATTGCAATAGCAGCAGACACATCAAATACTGAAAAAATCCATTTTTTTCTGACAAAGACTTAGACAAGAATCGCATACTAGTCCAAGTGTTTGTCAATTAAAAAAATAGTTGATTTCTCTCTAGTTATTAAGTAATTTTTAGTATTTACTCTTAAATCTAATAGCAGCAGGCACATCAAATACTCTAGAAAATATCTAATTTATTGATTACAAACACTTGAGCAAGAATCGCCAACTAGCCCAAGTGTTTGTAATCAAAAAAATGATTGTTTGCTGTTATTTAGTCAATTTTAACATTCATCCATAAAGATAATAGCAGCAGACGCATCAAAAACTCAAGAAAATATCAATTTTTGATTACAAACACTCAGCCAACTCTTTGTTATAAAAAAATTGAATGTTTGTTTCTTCAGATGGTATTTAATAACATTTAACATTTACCAATTAATAGTAATTGCAGCAAGCACATCAAAAAGTAAAGAAAAATTTGTACTAAAATGAAGCTAAACATTTAACACAAAAATTGATTTAAATATAATATTTAATTAGTTAAAAGCATGTTTCGTAGGATGGATCTAGTTAAATCAAATTTTATTCCACAAAAGAAATAATATATTAGCAATAAAAGGCCTAGTATTATCTAGCTCAAGATAAAAAATCATAAAGAAATTAAAAGAGCCTAAATTCAGAAGTGAACGAAGTGAACAACTGAAAGAAAAATAAATTACAAAAATCGGGCTTCAACTGGATCTAATTGAGCAGAAACATAAAAATTTCATAATTAAAGACCATAGTTTAATTGAATTTTAAAATTTCAAAATTTACTTCCAACAAAATATTAAAAGATTCTAAAACTCTTTAATTGTTATAACGATATAAGTATAATTTACAATAAATCCCCACTAGAATGCAATATAATTTAAAATGAATAATACAATAATATAAAACTTGTAAATATAAAGAAAACATTTCACAAGGGAAGGTGATAAGAAATTCTATTTATAAATGCGAATGTTCGATTTCAATTTAGGCAAAAAAGCAGAGATAACATTTATTTACTGGAATAAAAATGCGACGCAAATACCTGTAGAAACTACGCAATATATTAACATTAAACAATGGCGTATCGAATTGAAATATTGTGAAATTTGGTAAAAAGAATATCATTAATTAAAGATCAATTAACAACAAATCAATTGAATCAATTTATTTTAAAAATCGCGCAATTTAAGATCAAAATCGGCCGAATTAATTCACAACTTACTATGCAATCTCCCTCAGCGATCATCTTGTGTTGAACTGCATTGATGTAAACCACTAATCACTTTATTTAATTAACACTGAATTATTATTAAAGGCAAAACACATCTCAACCGAACAGTGTGAGTGTGCTACTGAGGAATGAAGGTCGCTTCGTCTTCGACTCAGCCTAGTACAGGCAAGACGCGATGGAGATGCGCATGAAATCATTACATTTCGGATAAACTACATTTTATTATTGAAAACTGCATTTTAAAAATTAGACTATTTGAGATTTTCTGTACAGAATTTTATCAGCTTTGCTATAAAGCAAACGCCGTCTTGATTAATGCAAATTGAATCAACCCCTAATTGGGTATTCATTTTTTCCACCCCCAAATTGAATCAAATCAAAATAAAAGTGCAAAAGAATCGTTATGGCATTCAGAATGATCGTAGAGAAATGATTTGGAATAAGAACGATATTAGAAAACGCTAGAGAGAATATTTTGAGAAATTGTATGAACACAGTGCGAATCTTACTGTAGACAGAAGAGAGACCGGAGAATTGGAAAAGTCTAACCGAAGATAAAGTGATGAAAGCTATAACATTATTGAAAAATGGTAAAGCCACGGGTGTAAATACAATTACAAGTAAAATGTTAAAATATGAAGGCATATCACTTTTTGATAAGACTGATTAGCTTATTCAATTTGTGCTTTAGAAAATCGACAGTGCTAAATGATTAGAAGGATGCTGTGATTGTTCCATTGTACAAATATATAGACAGTAAGTCTGAATGTAAAAAAGTATATAAAAACTATTCTACAATGACATTGCAAGACTTTAACACAAAACTAGGCCTAAAGAGGAAAGACAAAAATATATCAAAAATTGGGAGCTTCGGTCTACTAGAAAGGAACTACCGGAGAGAAATGCTTATAAATTACCTGCAAGACAAATACCTGTTCTGCATGACCAGCTTCTTCGAAGAACCAAAACAACGGAGATGAACATGGTTAAGCCCAGACGGTAAAATTAAAAACAAAATAGACTACGTAATATTTAATAATAAAAATACAATCACAAATGTCTCAGTGATAAATAACTTCCATACCGGCAGCGACCACAGGTTAATAAAAGCTGCTCTGGCAATTAACACTAAAATAGAACAAAGAAAAATGCTCAACAAGAAACCCTTTCAAACTATAAGCCACCTGAAACAAAACCGGGACCAATACATAAAGAAAATATCAGCTAAGATGTACTATACAAACCTTACGACAGTATTAACAAAATTAAATTAAAAAACTGTAAATGACATAGTCAATAAAAAAATTTGCTCAAGAACAAAACTGCAAAAAAATAAAAAGATAAACATAGGTAAAATAGAACCCATAAAACAAAAAAGTAACCTAAATCAAAAATTGACCGAATACAGGCAACTAAGCAAGACCATCACTAAAAAAATCAAGAGAGAAACTAGAAGGCAAAAGGCAGAACTCATAAAAGATACAATAAAAAATAACCAGAACATAAAAATTCTTAGAACAAATGGTAAAACAAAAATCCATAACATTAAAAAGAAGGACGGTATAACGGTCAACAACAAAGAACAAATTCTCAAAGTTATTCAAAACTTTTACGCAGACCTTTACAGATCCCACATACCAAGCACACTAAGTACCAACAACGAGTTAATACAGAACGTCAATTCAGAAAACATACCAGAAATAGATATTTCCGAAATAAATAAAGTTCTTAAACAAATAAAAAACGAGAAAGCACCAGGCGAAGACAAAATATCAACAGAAATGATACTAGGGGAAGACACCTTATAAAATACAGTAAAACTTTTACTAAATAAATGCATTGAAGAAACGAGAATACCTACTGCCTGCAAGAATTCCGAAGTAATTCTGATACACAAAAAAGAGAACAATAAAGACATTAAGAATTATAGACCCATTAGCCTGCTATCACAACTTTAAAAACTGTTAACAAAAATCATAACAAACAAATTGGATTTTTACCAACTTCCATAACAGGCTAGCTTTCGTAAAGGGTTTAGCACAACGGATCACATAAAAACCATCAGCACATTAATTGAGAAATATACGGAATATAACGTACTCATACATCTAGCGTTTATTGACTATGAAAAAGCGTTCAATTCTATCGAGCTCCGAGTAATCTTTACTGCCATGAATAAAGCCAGAATCGACTCACGGTATACACAATTAATTCGACAAATATACCAAAATGCTACTTTAAAAGTGACACTAAATGAAGAGCCAACTACCGAGACGATCAAGATAGGTAGAGGTCAGGCAAGGAGACTCCATATCACCAAAACTGTTTACATTCGCTTTAGAAGACGATTTTAAAAACCTGCCTTGGAAGAAAAAAAGCTTAAGCATAGATGGCAAATATCAAAATCACTTACGCTTCGCCGATGATATTATATTATATTATTAAGCTCAGACATCCAAAAACTTAAGAACATGCTTCTTTATTTCGTGTTTTACAGCTATTTTACATTGCCCCAAAAGTCTTACGACTTGTATGAAGGGTGTTGATGGGACCAACGGCTTATTAGGTGACTTCCGAATCACCCCGGTGGATAAAGAGCAAAGTTATTATTTTAGTTATACTCGAGGATCGAACCCCGGACTGTTAGCGTGCTAAGCTAACGCTCTATAACTGAGCTATCTCATCGTTGCTAGACCAACTAAATACAGCATTACTATCAGTTGGCCTGAAAATGAACTTGGAAAAGACTAAGATCATGACCCCAGAAGTTGGAGCCCAGCCATATCAAATTAACGGACACGTAATCGAACGAGTGACTAAGTACATATACCTAGGACACCAAATAAAACTGGGGAAGGAAAATTAGGCAGCCAAAATAACCAGAAGAATAAATTGCTTTCGGCAAACCCAGAAGCATACTCAAAAAACCAGCCACACCGCACTGTCTAAAAGAAAAAGCATACAACATGTGCATATTGCCCGTTACGATGTATGACCTGGAAACGATGGCACGGACAGCAAAGAGCGCAAACAGATTAAGAACATGCCAACAAGGAATTTAACGGGCTGTACTCGGCTTAGGAGACAGAATAACAAACCAAGAGATCAGACTGCAAACCAAAGTCAAAGATGTGATTGAACGAAGCGCAGAACTTAAGTGGAGCTGGATAGGACACGTAGCCAGGAAAAACACCAACAAATGAACCCATAGGATTGCTCACTGGAGACCAAGAGCCACAAAACGAAGCACTGGAAGACCGCAAAGAAGATGGCTCGACGACATCAAGAAGACGAGCGGGAAAAGAATGGCATCAAATCGCAAAATGCGTTACGTCCCCGTGGTTGTTAATTATATTTATGGATAAATGCGTAAGAAATGCCTGTGAAAAAGTAACGATGTACGGATGGATAATATAAATATAAGAGTGTTATTGTATGAGAAAAAAGTTTAATAAAAATGATAAAATTGAGTAAATGCATTGCAAAAAGTAGTCGGAAGTATGTGTATGATTGCAAAAAACAAAGTATTATCCAAGGAGGCCAAGATGGCAGTTTATAAAAGTGTGTTGACGCCAATTCTGCTGTATGGCTCTGAAGCATGGGTTGATAAAAAAAAATACAAATGTAAAATACATGCATTTGAAATGGGGTACTTATGAAGTGTGTGTGAAAAACTCGTATGAATAAAGTTAGAAATAAGTGGGTAATGAACAAATATAGTTTGAATGTAGCACCGATAGACTAGTATAGACGTTGGTTTGGACACGTCAAAAAAATAATTGAGAGTAGAATAAAAAACTTTTCTATGATGGAAATGTATTTGGATCAAAATGCAGAATAAATAAGTTGGTTGAATGTTGTAGATAAATAAGTGCAAACAACTTTTTTATTAGAAATGATAAGAATAAGAGAGCATGCATGCCTGGATGTATGGATATTCCTGAAGCAAAAGAAGTGTGTAAAAGTTTTAGAACAGTGTTACTGCCTACCCCAAAAGAAAACAGCATGACTTATATGTATGTATGAATGTGTTTTCATTATAAAAAATCAAAATCATGACTGTACATGTTTTGATAATATAATTTATAGAAAATACTGAATCAATTTAAAAACTATGTAGTCTCAGCAAGAAAAAAGATTTTAAAACAATTTGATGCTGCTTTGATTTTCTGAAATCTAACAAAAACTACTTTGGCGTCATTCATATTTAAATACATCTTACATAAGAAACAATGATTGATTGAAAGAATTGTTACCTTCGACATTATACAAAATTTGTTTTATATGTAAAGAAATCTATTTAAAAAATAATAATATAATATAAATATTTCTAAATATTGCTCATAATATAGTAACGTTTAGTAGGATAATTAAAAAATAAATAATTTTGTACTGCAGTTTAAGTAAAAATTTAAAATTCATTATAAAACATGTTTTAAATATATTATCCAATTAGTTAAGACCAGGTTTGCTAAGATGTATCTAGTAAAACTACATTTTAATTATCAAAAGGAAAAAAAGAATTTGATGAGAAATATTTGGACAAAAATCGCCTACTAGCCCAAGTATTGGTCATAAAAAAAATTAGATGTAGGTCTTGCTTTTATTTAATAACATTTAACATTCAACCTCAAATGTAACGGTAGCAGGCACATTAAAAATATTTAATTTTTTTGATGACAAACACTTAGACATAAATCGCCTACTAAATCAAGTGTTTGTCATAAAAAAATGGTTGCCTGGATTTCCAGCTGTTTAATATTCTCCCTCAAATGCAATAGCAGCAGACACATCAAAACTGAACAAAATCAATTTTTTTGCTGACAAAAACTTACACAAGAATCGTATACTAGTCAAAGTGTTGGCCATTAAAAAAATAGTTTGTTTGTCTCTAGTGCTGTTATTTAATAATTTTTAACATTCAGTTCTGAATATAATAGCAGCAAGTACAACAAAAACTTTAAAAAATATCCAATGTTTCGATTACAAACACTTGAGCAATAATCGCTTACTAAGCCAAGTGTTTGTTATAAAAAAAATGGTTGCCTGCCTCTCCAGCTATTATTTATTAACGTTTAACATTCTCTCTCAAATGCAATAGCAGCAGACACATCAAAGGCTGAAGAAAAGATCCATTTTTTTATTGTTATACAATTGGGCAAGAATCGCCCACTAGCCCAACTGTTTGTTATCAAAAAAAATATGATTGTCTCTATTGCTACAGCAATTTAGTAAATTTCAACATTCATTCTTAAATATAATAGCAGCAGGCACATCAAAAACTCAAAGAAATATCCATTTTTTAATTACAAACACTTGGCCAAGTCTTTGTTATAAAAAAATTGGATGTTTGTTTCTCCAGATGGTATTTAATAACATTTAACATTTACCAATTAATAGTAATTGCAGCAAGCACATTCAAAAGTAAAGAAAAATTTGTACTAAAATAAAGCTAAACATTTAACACAAAAAATTGATTTAAATATAATATTTTATTAGTTAAAAGCATGTTTCGTAAGATAGATCTAGTTAAAACAAATTTTATTCCACAAAAGAAATAAAATAATAGCAATAAAAGGCACCATCTAGCTCAGCATAAAAAATCGCAAAAGAAATTAAAAGAGCCTAAATTCAGAAGTGAACAACTGAAAGAAAAATAAATTACAAAAATCGAGCTTCAATTGGATCTATTTGAGCAGAAACAATTTCATAATTAAAAACATTAGTTTAATTAAATTTTAAAAATTTTAAATTTACTTCCAATAAAATATTAGAAGCTTCTAAAACTAAAATCTTTAATTGTTATAACATCATAAGTATAATTTACAATAAAACCCCACTAGAATACAATATAATTCAAGATGAATAATACAGTAATATAAATGTTGTAAATATAAACGAAACATTTCACAAGGGAAGGTGATAAGAAATTCTATTTATAAATGCGAATGTTCGATTTCAATTTAGGCAAAAAAGCGAAGAGATAAAATCTATTTACTGGAATAAAAATGCGACGCAAATACCTGTAGAAACAACGTAATATATTAGCATGAAACAATGGCTTATTATATTGAAATATTGTGAAATTTTGTAATAAAAATATCATTAATTAACGCTCAATTAAAAACAAATCGATTGAATTAATTTACATTGAAAATCGCGTATTTAAGATCAAAATCGGCCGACTTAATTCACAACTTACATTGTAATCTCCCACGACGGTCATTTTATGTTGAACTGCAATGATGTAGTCACCACTAATCACTTTTAATTATAAAATAGCACTAAATTATTATTATTAAAGGCAAACACATCTGGACCGAACTATGTGTTACTGAGGAATGAAGGACGAAGCCACTCAGCTTAGTACAAGCAAGAGGGGATGGAGATGCGCATGGAATCATACATTTCGGATAATTATTATAAATTGCATTTTCTTATTGAAAACTGCATTTTGGAAATTGTGCTATTTGAGATTTTCTGTACAGAATTTTGTCAGCTTTGCTATGAAGCAAACGCCCTCTTGATTGATGCAAATTGAATCAACCCCTAACTGGGTTTTTATTTTTTTCACCCCCAAAATGAATCAAATCAAAACAAAATTTTGTATATTTATAACTAATTTAATAATACGTTATATAAAAATTTACGGTTTTCACAAAATGCAAACTAAAGAAGATATTAATTGATTGCCAACTTTATTTCATTTAATTTTTATAGAAACTTAATTAACTGAACAATTATTTAAAAACTGCCTTAAACCTAATGTTAATTGACGCTAATAGTTTATGATGTATCAACTTATTAAAATTTACAAA
This sequence comes from Tachinus rufipes, assembly GCA_963932245.1. Classification (NCBI taxonomy): domain Eukaryota; kingdom Metazoa; phylum Arthropoda; class Insecta; order Coleoptera; family Staphylinidae; genus Tachinus; species Tachinus rufipes. Next base: position 3,949,109 of record OZ010750.1, read on the forward strand.
AATATATTTTAGTTAGAGGTTGATTATAGACATTTAAAAATTGCAGAATAATAAAATTTAAATAATTAGAATCCTCTAGTACAGCTACCCTTTTAATACAAGAATTAAGGAGGAGAGAAAGAATCAAACAAGATAACCACACAAAAAAAACAGAAAATTGAAGAACACTATAGAAAATAGAGAAGAAGGAAAACAATTGATAAAAATGATAGAAAAAAAGAGGTTGGGACATTTTAAATAGAAACTTCACAGAAGATGAAGAGGTTAAATTTACCAAATGAGTAATCCGTAATAGTCTACGTAGTTCTGAATAGACCAGCGTGGGAAGAGGTAAACAAATTTAAAGTAGCAATAACAATAGAATCAGACCATCAGCCGTTAGAACTAAGCTTAAGTGGAGAAACTGTAAGACAGGAAAACCCGGGACCGGATGAAATTCCCGCAAAAATAATAAAACTGGTGGTGGAAGTAGTTCCAGAGCCAATTTTTGCTGTGTTTAACTCGGCATTTGAAAAAGGAAAGTTTAAAAACATATGAAAAAGGCCAATCTAAATTTAATTAAAAAAACAAACAAGAATAAAGAAGATCCGAGTTCATACGATCCCATATGAATAGTTGATACAATAGGAAAGCTATATGAGCACATTATAGTCAAAAACGCAGCTCGACATTAGAGAAGAAAGATAAACCGTAGAACCAACAAAAACCTAATAAAAATTGCAAAAGATGAAAAACATTGAAAACAAGGAGACTATGTGCGCTTGTAACAATTGATGTCAAAAATGCTTTCAATTTGGCGGCATGAAACGTAACAATAAAGGCTATAGAAGATAGAAATATACCAAGCCATCCAGTAGAAATTTTAAAGGATTACTTTTTAGACCAAATTATAGTGGATGAAAAAGAAGAAGAGCACAAAGTTACAGAAAGGGTACCACAGGAGTAAGTGTTAGATCCTCATCTCTAAAATTTCTTATATAACAAACTATTGAGGCTGGACACACCCAAAAGAATGACGCTATTAGCACATGTCAATAATTTTAAAATGGTGGTAGTTGAGATGATGCCAAAAAAAAGAAATACAAAACCCTCAAACAAATTGGCCAATGGATAAAAAACCACAACATAGAACTGGCAACTGAGAAAACAAAAACTGTAATGTTTGATTATTAGGAATAAATGCGGAGACATAAATTTTGTATTGAGCAAAACACCATAAAGCCAAAAAAAGATTATTAAGTAACTAAGAGTAGCAATAGACAAAACTTTAACGTTTGGGAAACCCGTAAAATTGGTGATAGCTAAAACAAAAAAAGCAACAGCTTCTGTTGAAAAGATGATGTCTAGAATATGAATAATCAGCATATGCAAGAGAAAGCTTTTGGGATCCGTAACAGCATCAATCGTGCTATACGCCGCGCCAATATGAAGTGATGCTCTCAAATTTTATAAAAACAAAAAAACGCTGAACAGTTTGCAAGAAAATTTGGCCATCATAGTCAATAAGGCATAAAAACGATACCTACAATGAGTGCAATGGTCCTGGCATACATGGTTGCGTTTACTGTGCTAGCTAAAGAAAAGAGTAGCTCAAGACGAAAAGGAAACATTAAACATATGGCAGAAGATGTAGGCAAAGAATGTAAAAAATAGTGGATCCACGACCTGATACCCAACATAAGAAAGTAGATAAACAGGAATCATAGAGAAATAAACTACTACTTTGCGCGCCTTACAGGTCATAAAAGCTTCAAAAGCTACCAGAAAAAAAATATGAAAAATAACAGATAATAAATGCGTGTATTGTGATGAGGCTGACACTGCAAAACATACGCTGTTTGCATGCATTAGATGGCAATAGGAAAGAAGTGAAAAAGAAGAAGCCTTGCAGATAAAGTTGACATCAGGTAATATAGTGGACTTAAAGCTTGACACAAATAAACTGGAAAATCAAAAACAAAATGATATATCAAATCATGCCAAAAAAAAAAAAGATTAAGAAAAAAAAAACATTAACAAAACTTCACTGGCTAAAAAAGATGAGTATATTGGGTAAGATCTCTTTTAAAAAAAGAAAGAAACCCCACATTTGATAAACCAAATTTTTAAGCAATTACAAAAAAACATTTAATTTAAATATTTCAAACTCATGTTTTTACGTGTTTTAAGATACTTTATTAATTATTAAAAATACTAAATTAATTTAAAAAATTATGTAATCTCAACAAAAAAAAATTTCTTGAAACAATTTGATGCTAATTTCCTGTATTCTAACAAAAACAGCCACTTTGGCGTCATTTCTATTTCCACATAATTTTATAATTATAAACTATATTTTGACAAAATATTCTAGTCAAATTATAGTTAGAAATAGCCAAAAAAATATCCAAATGAAAAATTAATTGCGTTACTTTTAAATACATTTTAATGCTATTTGCAAATAAAATTTGACTTAGATACTTTCACAAAATATAATTTGCTGCATTTTAAATGTACTGAAATAAAAATAAATTGATTATCAAATAATATGCAGAAATAGAAATGACGCCAAAGTTGCTGTTTTCATTATAATACTGCAAACCAAGATAGCGATCTGAATAGTTTTAATACCAATTTGTCTAGATTAATAAAATCCATTAGACGTTAAGCAGAAATCCCATTCATAGCATAAAAATTATAAAAAATCTCAAAGAAAACCCATTTCACCTATGAAATGTATCTAATATTATGTTGAAGGGCATAAATTCAAATTCCTAAGTAAAATTGTTCAACAATTTGGTTAAGATCGGTCAATAAATAATATTGCCGCATGAAACATATTAATTGCATATAGTTACACAAGCAATTGAATTAAGAAATACTAAAAGTTGCGTAAAAGAATAAAGTTAACATAAAATGTCTAGACCTTATAGAGTATCGCAAAACAAAACCAATAAAGTAAAGATTGTTGCACAACGATAGAATCTACAACAGCGTCATTCTTTAAAGTAATCCTAAACAACTCACTTTAAAGATGCTGCTCCGCATAAAAGTAAATATTGGCAAGTGTCTCTCAAGAATAAAAAATAGTTAACGACACAACTCAGTAAAAACTTGTCGTCAATCGCATTTTTTTAATCTCAAGAGATACTAGCGCATATTTACTCTTAAATAAAACGGCAGCTTAAAGCTTCACCCACAAACTATCAGTTAAAAACTAATTTAGTTAGTTGTTTCCTAATAATATCTATAAGCAATCAAACAGATTATTAAGAAAACGTGTACTTGTAATACATTTTGACAACTGCAAACAGTAAATTAATTTTAAAAACTGTTTAAATCATCAACATTTTATCTTCCAAGTTCTGACGATAAATAAAAACCCCGTTTCTCTACCAAATAGTTAAAAAACAACATGAAACAGAATAGAAAGCATCGAAAACATCACCTAAGTTAGAGACAAGTTTGTATAACTGTAACAATTCTAACTATTTTAACAATAAAACTATTTAAAAGAAAGAAATTGAAACTAATTGAGAACCATTATTTCATTAAAGCAAACCTGGAATAAAAAAACTAAAAAACATCTTACATAAAAAACAATGATGACAAAATCAGCTTTAAAAAAATGTTACCTCCAACATTACACAAAATTTGTTTTAAATGTAAAGAAATCGATTTAGGAAATAATAATATAATATAAATAATTCCAAATATTGCTCATAATGCAGTAAAGTTTTGTATAATAATTAAAAAAAAAATGTATACTGAAGTAAAACTAAAAATTTAAAATTTATTATAAGAATTATTTAAAATATATTAATAGATTTGATAAGATAGTAAAACTCATTTTATTCATGAAAAGAAAAAAAAAACAATTTTTTGATGACAAATATTTGTGCAAGAATCGCCTACTAGCCCAAGTATTTGTCATTGGAAAAATTGGATGTATGTATTGCTGTTATTTAATATCATTTAACAATCTACCTCAAATGTAACGGTAGCAGATACACTAAACATATTTAATTATTTTGATGACAAACACTTAGACAAGAATCGCCTACTAGATCAAGTGTTTGTCATAAAAATACATGGTTGCTTGTCTCTCCAGCTGTTACTTAATAACTTATAATATTTTCCCTCAATTGCAATAGCAGCAGACACATCAAATACTGAAAATCCATTTTTTTCTGACAAAGACTTAGACAAGAATCGCATACTACTCCAAGTGTTTGTCAATTAAAAAAATAGTTGGTTTCTCTCAAGTGCTGTTATTTAGTAATATTTAGTATTTACTCTTAAATATAATAGCAGCAGGCACATCAAGTACTTTAGAAAATATCTAATTTTTTGATTACAAACACTTGAGCAAGAATCGCCAACTAGCCCAAGTGTTTGTAATCAAAAAAATGATTGTTTGTCTCTATTGCTGTTATTTAGTCAATTTTAACATTCATCCTTAAAGATAATAGCAGCAGACGCATCAAAAACTCAAGAAAATATCAATTTTTGATTACAAACACTCAGCCAAGTCTTTGTTATAAAAAAATTGAATGTTTGTTTCTTCAGATGGTATTTAATAACATTTAACATTTACCAATTAATAGTAATTGCAGCAAGCACATTAAAAAGTAAAGAAAAATTTGTACTAAAATGATGCTAAACATTTAACACTAAAATTGATTTAAATATAATTTAATAATTTAATTTAATTAGTTAAAAGCATGTTTCGTAAGATGGATGTAGTTAAATCAAATTTTATTTCACAAAAGAAATAATATATTAGCAATAAAAGGCCTAGTATCATCTAGCTCAAGATTAAAAATCATAAAGAAATTAAAAGAGCCTAAATTCAGAAGTGAACGAAGTGAACAACTGAAAGAAAAATAAATTACAAAAATCGGGCTTCAACTGGATCTAATTGAGCAGAAACATAAAAATTTCATAATTAAAGACCATAATTTAATTGAATTTTAAAATTTCAAAATTTACTTCCAACAAAATATTAAAAGATTCTAAAACTCTTTAATTGTTATAACGATATAAGTATAATTTACAATAAATCCCCACTAGAATGCAATATAATTTAAAATTAATAATAATACAATAATATAAAACTTGCAAATATAAAGGAAACATTTCACAAGGGAAGGTATAAAAAAATTCTATTTATAAATGCGAATGTTTGAGAGAGCATGTTTGGTAAGATGGATCTAGTTAAAACAAATTTTATTCCACAAAAGAAATAATATATTAGCAATAAAGGGCGGGTCTGGTATCATTCAGCTCAGGATAAAAAAATCGTAGAACATATTAAAGGAAGCTTAAGTTCAGAAGTGAACTAATGAAAGCAAAATAAATTACAAAAATCGGACTTCAACTGAATCTATTTGAGCAGAAACAATAAAATTTCATAATTAAAGACTTTAGTTTTAATTTTAAAATTTACTCCCAATAAAATATTAGAAGCTTCTAAAACTAAAACCTTTAATTGTTATAACATCATAAGTATAATTTACAATAAAACCCCACTAGAATACAATATAATTCAAGATGAATAATACAGTAATATAAATCTTGTAAATATAAAGGAAACATTTCACAAGGGAAGGTGATAAGAAATTCTATATATAAATGCGAATGTTCGATTTCAATTTAGGCAAAAAAGCAGAGATAAAATTTATTTACTGGAATAAAAATGCGACGCAAATACCTGTAGAAACTACGCAATATATTAACATTAAACAATGGCGTATCGAGTTGAAATATTGTGAAATTTGGTAAAAATAATATCATTAATTAAAGATCAATTAACAACAAATCGATTGAATCAATTTACATTAAAAATCGCGCAATTTAGGTTAAAAATCGGCCAAATTAATCAAAACTTACATTTCAATCTCCCTCGACGGTAATCTTATGTTGATCTACAATGATGTATACACCACTAATCACTTTTAATTATAAAATAGCACTAAATTATTATTATTGAAGGCAAACACATCTGGACCGAACTATGTGTTACTGAGGAATGAAGGACGAACTCGAAGCCACTCAGCGTAGTACAAGCAAGACGCGACGGAGATGCGCATGGAATCATACATTTTGGATAATTATTATAAATTGCATGTTCTTATTGAAAACTGCATTTTGGAAATTGTGCTATTTGAGATTTTCTGTACAGAATTTTGTCAGCTTTGCTATGAAGCAAACGCCCTCTAGATTGATGCAAATTGAATCAACCCCTAACTGGGTTTTTATTTTTTTTACCCCCAAAATAAATCAAATCAAAACAAAATTTTGTATATTTATAACTAATTTAATAATACGTTATATAAAAATTTACGGTTTTTACAAAATGCAAACTAAAGAAGATATTAATTGATTGCTAACTTTATTTCATTTAATTTTTATAGAAACTTAATTAAATGAACAATTATTTAAAAACTGCCTTAAACCTAATGTTAATTGACGCTAATAGTTTATGATGTATCAATTTATTAAAATTTACAAAAATATATTTTAGTTAGGGGTTGATTATAGACATTTAAAAACTGCAGAATAATAAAATTTAAATAATTAGAATCCTCTAGTACAGCTACCCTTTTAATACAAGAATTAAGGAGGAGAGAAAGAATCAAACAAAATAACCACACAAAAAAAAACAGAAAATTGAAGATCACTACAGAAAATAGAGAAGAAGGAAAACAATTGATAAAAATGATAGAAAAAAGAGGTTGGGACATTTTAAAAAGAAACTTCACAGGAGATGAAGAGGTTAAATTTACCAAATGAGTAATCCGTAATAGTCTACGTAGTTGTGAATAGGCCAGAGTGAGAAGAGGTAAATAAATTTAAAGTAGCAATAACAATAGAATCAGACCATCAGCCGTTAGAACTAAGCTTAAGTGGAGAAACTGTAAGACAGAAAAACACGGGACCGGATGAAATTCCCGCAGAAATAATGAAACTGGTGGTGGAAGTAGTTCCAGAGCCAATTTTCGCTGTGTTTAACTCAGCATTTGAAAAAGGAAAGTTTAAAAACATATCAAAAAAGCCAATTTAAAATTAATTAAAAAAAAAACAAGAATAAAGAAGATCCGAGTTCATACAATCCCATATGAATAGTTAATACAATAAGAAAGCTATATGAGCACATTATAGTCAAAAACGCAGCTCGACATTAGAGAAGAAAGATAAACCTTAGAACCAATAAAAACCCTAATAAAAATTGCAAAAGATAAAAAACACTGAAAACAAGGAGACTATGTGCGCTTGTAACAATTGATGTCAAAAATGCTTTCAATTCGGCGGCATGAAACGTAACAATAAAGGCTATAGAAGATAGAAATATACCAAGCCATCCAGTAGATATTTTGAAGGATTACTTTTTAGACCAAATTATAGTGGATGAAAAAGAAGAAAAGCACAAAGTTACAGAAAGGGTACCACGGGACTAACACTTACTCCCCATCTCTAAAATTTCTTATATAACAAACTATTGAGGCTGGACACACCCAAAAGAATGACGCTATTAGCATATGCCAATAATTTTAAAATGGTGGTAGTTGAGATGATGCAAAAAAAAAGAAAAACAAAACCCTCAAACAAATTGGCCAATGGATAAAAAACCACAACCTAGAACTGGCAACTGAGAAAACAAAAACGGTAATGTTTGATTATTAGGAATAAATGCGGTGACATAAATTTTGAATTGAGCAAAACACCATAAAGCCAAAAAAAGATTATTAAGTAACTAAGAGTAGTAATAGACAAAACTTTAACGTTTGGGAAACCCGTAAAATTGGCGATAGCTAAAACAAAAAAAGCAACAGCTTCTGTTGAAAGGATGATGCCTAGAATATGAATAATCAATAAATAAAAAAAAAACATTAACAAAACTTCACTTGCAAAAAAAAATGAGTATATTGGGTAAGATCTCTTTTAAAAAAAGAAAGAAACCCCACATTTGATAAACCAAATTTTTAAGCAATTACAAAAAAACATTTAATTAAAATATTTCAAACTCATGTTTTTACGTGTTTTAAGATACTTTATTAATTATTAAAAATTCTAAATTAATTTAAAAAATTATGTAATCTCAACAAGAAAAAATTTCTTGGAACAATTTGATGCTAATTTCCTGTATTCTAACAAAAACAGCCACTTTGGCGTCATTTCTATTTCCACATATAATTTTATAATTATAAACTATATTTTGACAAAATATTTTAGTCAAATTATAGTAAGAAATAGCCAAAAAAATATCCAAATGAAAAATTAATTGCGTTACTTTTAAATACATTTTAATGCTATTTGCAAATAAAATTTGACTTAGATACTTTCACAAAATATAATTTGGTGCATTCTAAATGTACTGAAATAAAAATAAATTGATTATCAAATTATATGCAGAAATAAGAATGACGCCAAAGTTGCTGTTTTCATTATAATACTGCAAACCAAGATAGCGATCTGAATAGTTTTAATACCAATTTGTCTAGATTAATAAAATCCATTAGACGTTAAGCAGAAATCCCATTCATAGCATAAAAATTATAAAAAATCTCAAAGAAAACCCATTTCACCCATGAAATGTATCTAATATTATGTTGAAGGGCATAAATTCCAATTCTTAAGTAAAATTGTTCAACAATTTGGTCGATCGGTCAATAAATAATATTGCCGCATAAAACATATTAATTGCATATAGTTACACAAGCAATTGAATTAAGAAATACTAAAAGTTGCGTAAAAGAATAAAGTTAACATAATATGCCTAGACCTTATAGAGTATCGCTTCACAACAACAAAACCAATAAAGTAAAGATTATTGCACAACGATAGAATCTACAACAGCGTCATTCTTTAAAGTAATCCCAAACAACTCACTTTAAAGATGCTGCTCCGCATAAAAGTAAATATTGGCAAGTGTCACTCAAGAATAAAAAATAGTTAACGACACAACTCAGTAAAAACTTGTCGTCAATCGCATTTTTTTAATCTCAAGAGATACTTGCGCATATTTACTCCTAAATAAAACGGCAGCTTAAAGCTTCACCCACAAACTATCAGCTAAAATCTAATTTAGTTAGTTGTTTCCTAATAATATCTATAAGCAATCAAACAGATTATTAAGAAAACGTGTACTTGTAATACATTTTGACAACTGCAAACAGTAAATTAATTTTACAAACTGTTTTAATCATCAACATTTTATCTTCCAAGTTCTGACGATAAATAAAAACCCCGTTTCTCTACCAAATAGTTAAAAAACAACATGAAATAGAATAGAAAGCACCGAAAACATCACCTAAGTTAGAGATAAGTTTGGATAACTGTAACAATTCAAATTATTTTAACAATAAAACTATTTAAAAGAAAGAAATTGAAACTAATTGAGAAACATTATTTCATTAAAGCAATTATAATTATAATTATAAAATAGCACTAAATTATTATTATTGAAGGCAAACACATCTGGACCGAACTATGTGTTACTGAGGAATGAAGGACGAAGCCACTCAGCGTAGTACAAGCAAGAGGGGATGGAGATGCGCATGGAATCATACATTTCGGATAATTATTATAAATTGCATTTTCTTATTGAAAACTGCATTTTGGAAATTGTGCTATTTGAGATTTTCTGTACAGAATTTTGTCAGCTTTGCTATGAAGCAAACGCCGTCTTAATTGATGCAAATTGAATCAACCCCTAACTGGGTTTTTATTTTTTTCACCCCCCAAAATGAATCAAATCAGAACAAAATTTTGTATATTTATAACTAATTTAATAATACGTTATATAAAAATTTACGGTTTTTACAAAATGCAAACTAAAGAAGATATTAATTGATTGCTAACTTTATTTCTTTTAATTTTTATGGAAACTTAATTAAATGAACAATTATTTAAAAACTGCCTTAAACCTAATGTTAATTGACGCTAATAGTTTATGATGTATCAATTTATTAAAATTTACAAAAATATATTTTAGTTAGAGGTTGATTATAGACATTTAAAAACTGCAGAATAATAAAATTTAAATAATTAGAATCCTCTAGTACAGCTACCCTTTTAATACAAGAATTAAGGAGGAGAGAAAAATTCAAACAAGATAACCATACAAAAAAACAGAAAATTGAAGAACACTACAGAAAATAGAGAAGAAGGAAAACAATTGATAAAAATGATAGAAAAAAAAAAGGTTGAGACATTTTAAATAGAAACTTCACAGAAGATGAAGAAGTTAAATTTACCAAATGAGTAATCCGTAATAGTCTACGTAGTTGTGATTAGGCCAGCGTGAGAAGAGGTAAATAAATTTAAAGTAGCAATAACAATAGAATCAGACCATCAGCCGTTAGAACTAAGCTTAAGTGGAGAAACTGTAAGACAGGAAAACCCGGGACCGGATGAAATTCCCGCAGAAATAATGAAACTGGTGGTGGAAGTAGTTCCAGAGCCAATTTTCGCTGTGTTTAACTCAGCATTTGAAAAAGAAAAGTTTAAAAACATATGAAAAAGGCCAATCTAAAATTAATTAAAAAAACAAACAAGAATAAAGAAGATCCGAGTTCATACGATCCCATATGAATAGTTGATATAATAGGAAAGCTATATGAGCACTTTATAGTCAAAAACGCAGCTCGACATTAGAGGAGAAAGATAAACCAATAAAAACCCTAATAAAAATTGCAAAAGATGAAAAACACTGAAAACAAGGAGACTATGTGCGCTTGTAACAATTGATGTCAAAAATGCTTTCAGTTCGGCGGCATGAAACGTAACAATAAAGGCTATAGAAGATAGAAATATACCAAGCCATCCAGTAGAAATGAAGGATTACTTTTTAGACCAAATTATAGTGGATGAAAAAGAAGAAGAGCACAAAGTTACAGAAAGGGTACCACAGGAGTAAGTGTTAGATCCCCATCTCTAAAATTTCTTATATAACAAACTATTGAGGCTGAACACACCCAAAAGAATGACGCTATTAGCATATGCCAATAATTTTAAAATGGTTGTAGTTGAGATGATGCCAAAAAAAAGAAAAACAAAACCCTCAAACAAATTGGCCAATGGATAAAAAACCACAACCTAGAACTGGCAACTGAGAAAACAAAAACGGTAATGTTTGATTATTAGGAATAAATGCGGAGACATGAATTTTGTATTGAGAAAACACCATAAAGCCAAAAAAAGATTATTAAGTAACTAAGAGTAGTAATAGACAAAACTTTAACGTTTGGGAAACCCGTAAAATTGGTGATAGCTAAAACAAAAAAAACAACGGCTTCTGTTGAAAGGATGATGCCTAGAATATGAATAATCAGCATAAGCAAGAGAAAGCTTTCGGGATCCGTAACAGCATCAATCGTGCTATACGCTGCGCCAATATGAAGTGATGCTCTCAAATTTTATAAAAACAAAAAAACGCTGAACAGTTTGCAAGAAAATTTGGCCATCATAGTCAATAAGGCATAAAAACGATACCTACAATGAGTGCAATGGTCCTGGCATACATGGTTGCGTTTACTGTGCTAGCTAAGGAAAAGAGTAGCTCAAGACGAAAAGGAAACAATAAACAGATGGCAGGAGATGTAGGCAAAGAATGTGAAAAATAGTGGATCCACGACCTGATACCCAACATAAGAAAGTAAATAAACAAGAATCATAGAAAAATAAACTACTACTTTGCGCCCTGCGTTACAGGTCATGAAAGCTTCAAAAGCTACCTGAAAAAAATATGAAAAATAACAGATAATAAATGCGTGTATTGCGAAGAGGCTGACACTGCAGAACATACACTGTTTGCATGCATTAGATGGCAATAAAAAAGAAGTGAAAGAGAAGAAGCCTTGCAGATAAAGTTGACATCAGGTAATATAGTGGACTTAAAGCTTGACACAAAAAAACTGGAAAGTCAAAAACAAAATGATAAGTCAAATCATGCCAAAAAAAAAAAAGATTAAGAAAAAAAAAACATTAACAAAACTTCACTGGCAAAAAAAGATGAGTATATTGGGTAAGATCTCTTTTAAAAAAAGAAAGAAACCCCACATTTGATAAACCAAATTTTTAAGCAATTACAAAAAAACATTTAATTAAAATATTTCAAACTCATGTTTTTACGTGTTTTAAGATACTTTATTAATTATTAAAAATTCTAAATTAATTTAAAAAATTATGTAAGAAAAATGTTCTTGGAACAATTTGATGCTAATTTCCTGTATTCTAACAAAAACAGCCACTTTGGCGTCATTTCTATTCCCACATATAATTTTATAATTATAAACTATATTTTGACAAAATATTTTAGTCAAATTATAGTTAGAAGTAGCCAAAAAAATATCCAAATGAAAAATTAATTGCGTTACTTTTAAATACGTTTTAATGCTATTTGCAAATAAAATTTGACTTAGATACTTTCACAAAATATAAATTGGTGCATTCTAAATGTACTGAAATAAAAATAAATTAATTATCAAATTATATGCAGAAATAGAAATGACGCCAAAGTTGCTGTTTTCATTATAATACTGCAAACCAAGATAGCGATCTGAATAGTTTTAATACCAATTTGTCTAGATTAATAAAATCCATTAGACGTTAAGCAGAAATCCCATTCATAGCATAAAAATTATAAAAAATCTCAAAGAAAACCCATTTCACCCATGAAATGTATCTAATATTATGTTGAAGGGCATACATTCCAATTCCTAAGTAAAATTGTTCAACAATTTGGTTAAGATCGGTCAATAAATAATATTGCCGCATGAAACATATTAATTGCATATAGTTACACAAGCAATTGAATTAAGAAATACTAAAAGTTGCGTAAAAGTATAAAGTTAACATAAAATGTCTAGACCTTATAGAGTATCGCAAAACAAAACCAATAAAGTAAAGATTGTTGCACAACGATAGAATCTACAACAGCGTCATTCTTTAAAGTAATCCTAAACAACTCACTTTAAAAATGCTGCTCCGCATAAAAGTAAATATTGGCAAGTGTCTCTCAAGAATAAAAAATAGTTAACGACACAACTCAGTAAAAACTTGTCGTCAATCGCATTTTTTTAATCTCAAGAGATACTTTCGCATATTTACTCTTAAATAAAACGGCAGCTTAAAGCTTCACCCACAAACTATCAGCTAAAAACTAATTTAGTTAATGTTTCCTAATAATATCTATAAACAATCAAATCGATTATTAAAAAAACGAGTAATTGTAATACATTTTGACAACTACAAACAGTAAATTAATTTTAAAAACTGTTTGGATCATTAACATTTTATTTTCTAAGTTTTGACGATAAATAAAAACGCCAATTCTCTACCAAATATTAAAAAACAACATGAAACAGAATAGAAAGCACCTAAAACATCACCTAATCTAGAAATAAGTTTGGATAACTGTAACAATTTTAATTATTTTAACAAAAAAACTATTTAAATGGAAGAAATTGAAACTAATTCAGAACCATTATTTCATTAAAGTAAACCTGGGATAAAACTTAAAAACATCTTACATAAAAAACAATGATGACAAAATCAGCTTTAAAAAAATGTTACCTCCAACATTACACAAAATTTGTTTTAAATGTAAAGAAATCAATTTAGGAAATAATAATATAATATAAATAATTCCAAATATTGCTCATAATACAGTAAAGTTTTGTATAATAATTAAAAAAAAAATTTATACTGAAGTAGAACTAAAAATTTAAAATTTATTATAAGAATTATTTAAAATATATTATCCAGTTAGTTAAGACCAGATTTGATAAGATAGTTAAACTCATTTTATTCATAAAAATTTAAAAAAACAATTTTTTGATGACAAATATTTGTGCAAGATTCGCCTACTAGCCCAAGTATTTGTCATTGGAAAAATTGGATATATGTCTTGCGGTTATTTAATATCATTTAACAATCTACCTTAAATGTAACGGTAGCAGATACACCAAACCTATTTAATTATTTTGATGAAAAAACACTTAGACAAGAATCGCCTACTAGATCAAGTGTTTGTCATAAAAAACATGGTTGCTTGTCTTTCCAGCTGTTACTTAATAACTTATAATATTTTCCCTCAATTGCAATAGCAGCAGACACATCAAATACTGAAAAAATTACATTTTTTTCTGACAAAGACTTAGACAAGAATCGGATACTAGTCCAAGTGTTTGTCAATTAAAAAAATAGTTGGTTTCTCTCTAATGCTGTTATTTAGTAATTTTTAGTATTTACTCCTAAATATAATAGCAGCAGGCACATCAAATATCGATTTTTTTGATTACAAACACTTGAGCAAGAATCGCTAACTAGCCCAAGTGTTTGTAATCAAAAAAATGTTTGTTTGTCTCTATTGCTGTTATTTAGTCAATTTTAACATTCATCCTTAAAGATAATAGCAGCAGACGCATCAAAAACTCAAGAAAATATCAATTTTTGATTACAAACACTCAGCCAAGTCTTTGTTATAAAAAAATTGAATGTTTGTTTCTTCAGATGGTATTTAATAACATTTAACATTTACCAATTAATAGTAATTGCAGCAAGTACATCAAAAAGTAAAGAAAAATTTGTACTAAAATGAAGCTAAACATTTAACACAAAAAGTGATTTAAATATAATATTTAATTAGTTAAAAGCATGTTTCGTAAGGTGGATCTAGTTAAAGCAAATTTTATTCCACAAAAGAAATAATATATTAGCAATAAAAGGCCTAGTATCATCTAGCTCAAGATAAAAAATCATAAAGAAATTAAAAGAGCCTAAATTCAGAAGTGAACGAAGTGAACAACTGAAAGAAAAATAAATTACAAAAATCGGGCTTCAACTGGATCTAATTGAGCAGAAACATAAAAATTTCATAATTAATGACCATAGTTTAATTGAATTTTAAAATTTCAAAATTTACTTCCAACAAAATATTAAAAGATTCTAAAACTCTTTAATTGTTATAACGATATAAGTATAATTTACAATAAATCCCCACTAGAATGCAATATAATTTAAAATGAATAATACAATAATATAAAACTTGTAAATATAAAGGAAACATTTCACAAGGGAAGGTGATAAGAAATTCTATTTATAAATGCGAATGTTCGATTTCAATTTAGGCAAAAAAGCAGAGATAAAACTTATTTACTGGAATAAAAATGCTACGCAAATACCTGTAGAAACTACGCAATATATTAACATTAAACAATGGCGTATCGAGTTGAAATATTGTGAAATTTGGTAAAAAGAATATCATTAATTAAAGATCAATTAACAACAAATAAATTTATTTTAAAAATCGCGCAATTTAAGATCAAAATCGGCCGAATTAATTCACAACTTACTATGCAATCTCCCTCAGCGATCATCTTGTGTTGAACTGCATTGATGTAAACCACTAATCACTTTATTTAATTAACACTGAATTATTATTAAAGGCAAAACACATCTCAACCGAACAGTGTGAGTGTGTTACTGAAGAATGAAGGTCGCTTCGTCTTCGACTCAGCCTAGTACAGGAAGACGCGATGGAGATGCGCATGGAATCATTACATTTCGGATAAATATAAACTACATTTTATTATTGAAAAATGCATTTTAAAAATTAGACTATTTGAGATTTTCTTTACAGAATTTTGTCAGCTTTGATATAAAGCAAACGCCGTCTTGATTAATGCAAATTGAATCAACCACTAATTGGGTATTTATTTTTTCCACCCCCAAATTGAATCAAATCAAAATAAAAGTGCAAAAGAATCGTTATGGCATTCAGAATGATCGTAGAGACATGATTTGGAATAAGAACGATATTAGAAAACGCTAGAGAGAATATTTTGAGGAATTGTATAAACACAGTGCGAATCTTACTGTAGACAGAAGAGAGACCGGAGAATTGGAAAATAGTCTAACCGAAGATAAAGTGATGAAAGCTATAACATTATTGAAAAATGGTAAAGTCACGGGTGTAAATACAAATACAAGTGAAATGTTAAAATATGAAGGCATATCACTTTTTAATAAGACTGATTAGCTTATTCAATTTGTGCTTTAGAAAATCTACAGTGCTAAATGATTAGAAGGATGCTGTGATTGTTCCTTTGTACAAATAAAAAAACAGTAAATCTGAATCATTACACGTGCTTGAAAATCAGATAAAACCCAATATTCAGTAATCATGGGAGACTTCAACGCAAAACTAGGCCTAAAGAGGAAAGACAAAAATATACCAAATATTGGGAGCTTCGGTCTACTAGAAAATATCAACTAAAATGTACTATACAAAATTAAATTAAAAAATTGTAAATGACATACAGTCAATAAAAAAATTTGCACAAGAACAAAACTGCAAAAAATATAAAGATAAACAAAGGTACAATAGTACTGATAAAACGAAGAAATAACCTAAATCAAAAATCGAACAAATACAGACAACTAAGCAAGACCATCACTAAAGAAATCAGGAGAGAAATTAAAAGGCAAAACGCAGAACTCATAAAAGATACAATAAAAAATAACAAAAACATGAAAATAAGGACGGTATAACGGTCAACGACAAAAAACAAATTATCAAAGTTATTCAAAACTTTTACGCAGACCTTCACAGATCCCACATACCAAGCACACTAAGTACCAACAACGAGTTAATACAGAACGTCAATTCAGAAAACATACCAGAAATAGATATTTCCGAAATAAATAAAGTTCTTAAACAAATAAAAAACGAGAAAGCACCAGGCGAAGACAAAATATCAACAGAAATGTTACTAGGGCAAGACACCTTATTAAATACAGTAAAACTTTTACTAAATAAATGCATTAAAGAAACGAGAATACATACTGCCTGCAATAACTCCGAAGTAATTCTGATACACAAGAAAGAGAACAATAAAGACATTAAGAACTATCGACCCATTAGCCTGTTATCACATCTTTATAAACTGTTAACAAAAATCATAACAAACAAATTGGATTTTTACCAACTTCCAGAACAGGCTGGCTTTCGTAAAGGGTTTAGCACAACGGATCACATAAAAACCATCAGCACATTAATTGAGAAATATACGGAATATAACGTACTCATACATCTAGCGTTTATTGACTATGAAAAAGCGTTCAATTCTATCGAGCTCCGAGTAATCTTTACTGCCATGAATAAAGCCAGAATCGACTCACGGTATACACAATTAATTCGACAAATATACCAAAATGCTACTTTAAAAGTGACACTAAATGAAGAGCCAACTACCGAGACGATCAAGATAGGTAGAGGTCAGGTCAGGCAAGGAGACTCCATATCACCAAAACTGTTTACATTCGCTTTAGAAGACGATTTTAAAAACCTGCCTTGGAAGAAAAAAAGCTTAAGCATAGATAGCAAATATCAAAATCACTTACGCTTCGCCGATGATATTATATTATATTATTAAGCTCAGACATCCAAAAACTTAAGAACATGCTTCTTTATTTCGTGTTTTACAGCTATTTTACATTGCCCCAAAAGTCTTACGACTTGTATGAAGGGTGTTGATGGGACCAACGGCTTATTAGGTGACTTCCGAATCACCCCGGTGGATAAAGAGCAAAGTTATTATTTTAGTTATACTCGAGGATCGAACCCCGGACTGTTAGCGTGCAAAGCTAACGCTCTATAACTGAGCTATCTCACCGTTGCTAGACCAACTAAATACAGCATTACTATCAGTTGGCCTAAAAATGAACTAGGAAAAGACCAAGATCATGATCCAAAAAATTGGAGTCCAGCCATATCAAATTAACGTACACGTAATCGAACGAGTGACTAAGTACATATACATAGGACACCAAATAAAACTGGGGAAAGAAAATTAGACAGCCAAAATAACCAGAAGAATAAGTTGCTTTCAGCAAACCCAGAAACATACTCAAAAAACCAGCCACACCGCACTGCCTAAAAGGAAAAACATACAACATGTGCATATTGCCCGTTACGACGTATGACCTGGAAACTATGGCACGGACAGCAAAGAGCGCAAACAGATTAAGAACCTGCCAACAAGGAACTTAACGGGCTGTACTCGGCATAAGCTTAAGAGATAGAATAACAAACCAAGAGATCAGACTGCAAAGTCAAAGATGTGATTGAACGAAGCGCAGAACTTAAGTGGAGCTGGATAGGACACGTAGCCAGGAAAAACACCAACAAATGAACTCATAGGATTACTCACTGGAGACCAAGAGCCACAAAACGAAGCACTGGAAGACCGCAAAGAAGATGGCTCGACGACATCAAGAAGACGGGCGAGAAAAGAATGGCATCAAATCGCAAAATGCGTTACGTCCCCGTGGTTGTTAATTATATTTATGGATAAATGCGTAAGAAATGCCTGTGAAAACAATAACGGTGTACAGATGGATAATATAAATATAAGAGTGTTATTGTATGAAAAAAAAGTTTAATAAGATTGATAAAATTGAATGCATTTAGCATTGCAAAAAGTAGTCGGAAGTATGTGTATGATTGCAAAAAACAAAGTATTATCCAAGGAGGCCAAAATGGCAGTTTATAAAAGTGTGTTGACGCCAATTCTGCTGTATGGCTCTGAAGCATGGGTTGATAAAAAAAAATACAAATGTAAAATACATGCATTTGAAATGGGGTACTTATGAAGTGTGTGTGAAAAACTCGTATGAATAAAGTTAGAAATAAGTGGGTAATGAACAAATGTGGTTTGAATGTAGCACCGATAGACCAGTATAAACGTAGTACTCTACGTTGGTTTGGACACGTCAAAAAAATAAATGAGGGTAGAATAAAAAACTTTTCTATAATGGAAATGTATTTGGATCAAAATGCAGAATAAAAAAGTTGGTAGAATGTTGTAGATAAATAAGTGCAAACAACTTTTTTATTAGAAATGATAAGAATAAGAGAGCATGCATGCATGCCTCTATGTATGGATATTCCTGAAGCAAAAGAAGTGTGTACAAGTTTTATATATATATATATATATATGTATATATGTGTTTTTATTATAAAACATCAAAATCATGACTGTACATGGTTTGATAATATAATTTATAGAAAATACTGAATCAATTTAAAAACTATGTAGTCTCAGCAAGAAAAAAGATTTTAAAACAATTTGATGCTGCTTTGATTTTCTGAAATCTAACAAAAACTACTTTGGCGTCATTCATATTTAAATACATCTTACATAAGAAACAATGATTGATTGAAAGAATTGTTACCTTCGACATTATACAAGATTTGTTTTATATGTAAAGTAATCGATTTAGAAAATAATAATATAATATAAATATTTCTAAATATTGCTCATAATATAGTAGGTAACGTTTTGTAGGATAATAATAAAAGTAAAAATTTAAAATTCATTATAAAACATGTTTTAAATATATTATCTAATTAGTTAAGACCAGGTTTGCTAAGATGTATTTAGTAAAACTACATTTTAATTATCAAAAAGAAAAAAAGAATTTGATGACAAATATTTGAACAAGAATCGCCTACTAGCCCAAGTATTGGTCATCAAAAAATTGGATGTAGGTCTTGCTTTGATTTAATAACATTTAACATTCAACCTCAAATATAACGGTAGCAGGCACACTAAAAATATTTAATTTTTTTGATGACAAACACTTAGACAAAAATCGTTTGTCATAAAAAAATGGTTGCCTGGATTTCCAGCTGTTTAATATTCTCCCTCAAATGCAATAGCAGCAGACACATCAAAACTGAACAAAATCAATTTTTTTGCTGACAAAAACTTACACAAGAATCGTATACTAGTCTAAGTGTTTGCCATTAAAAAAATTGTTTGATTGTCTCTAGTGCTGTTACTTAGTAATTTTTAACATTCACTTCTGAATATAATAGCAGCAAGTACAACAAACACTTTAAAAAATATCCAATGTTTCGATTACAAACACTTGAGCAAGAATCGCTTACTAAGGGCCGCTTTTACAATTCCCAGTTAAAGCATAGTTAGGGTTTAGAGGAGAATAAACCGGGGTTAACTTATCCGGTGCTCGGAGCAGTAATTATACTTAGTATAACGCACATAACCTCGTAAGAGCCGCACATATCATATTCGTAAAAATAAATAAGGAAAAAAGTAGTTTGTTGCTCTAATTTTCTTCTTTTTGTTGTTACTATCTGATTTAAACACATTTACGTTATAGAGGAGACAATTTAAATTTACTTATAAACAACTCACGGCAAAATTGACGTTTCAATAGGTTATCCTAGAGAATAAACTAACTTAGCATTTGTAAAATGCATTCCGTGTTACACCAGGTATAACTGTGAATTAGTTTATACGACGATTGTAAAAGCGGCCCTAAGCCAAGCGTTTGTTATAAAAAAAATGGTTGCCTGCCTCTCCAGCTATTATTTATTAACGTTTAACATTCTCTCTCAAATGCGATAGCAGCAGACACATCAAAGGCTGAAGAAAAGATCCATTTTTTTATTGTTATACAATTGGGCAAGAATCGCCAACTAGCCCAAGTGTTTGTTATCAAAAAAAATGATTGTCTCTATTGCTGTTATTTAGTAAATTTCAACATTCATTCTTAAATATAATAGCAGCAAGCACATCAACAACTCAAAGAAATATCCATTTTTTAATTACAAACACTTGGCCAAGTCTTTGTTATAAAAAAAAATGGATGTTTGTTTCTCCAGATGGTATTTAATAACATTTAACATTTACCAATTAATAGTAATTGCAGCAAGCACATCAAAAAGTAAAGAAAAATTTGTACTAAAATGAAGCTAAACATTTAACACAAAAATTGATTTAAATATAATATTTTATTAGTTAAAAGCATGTTTCGTAAGATAGATCTAGTTAAAACAAATTTTATTCCGCAAAAGAAATAAAATAATAGCAATAAAAGGCCTAGTATCATCTAGCTCAGCATAAAAAATCGCAAAAGAAATTAAAAGAGCCTAAATTCAGAAGTGAACAACTAAAAGAAAAATAAATTACAAAAATCGGGCTTCAATTGGATCTATTTGAGCAGAAACAATTTCATAATTAAAAACATTAGTTTAATTAAATTTTAAAAAATTTAAATTTACTTCCAATAAAATATTAGAAGCTTCTAAAACTAAAATCTTTAATTGTTATAACATCATAAGTATAATTTACAATAAAACCCCACTAGAATACAATATAATTCAAGATGAATAATACAGTAATATAAATGTTGTAAATATAAAGGAAACATTTCACAAGGGAAGGTGATAAGAAATTCTATTTATAAATGCGAATGTTCGATTTCAATTTAGGCAAAAAAGCGAAGAGATAAAATCTATTTACTGGAATAAAAATGCGACGCAAATACCTGTAGAAACAACGTAATATATTAGCATGAAACAATGGCTTATTATATTGAAATATTGTGAAATTTTGTAATAAAAATATCATTAATTAACCCTCAATTAAAAACAAATCGATTGAATTAATTTACATTGAAAATCGCGTATTTAAGATCAAAATCGGCCGACTTAATTCACAACTTACATTGTAATCTCCCACGACGGTCATTTTATGTTGAACTGCAATGATGTAGTCACCACTAATCACTTTTAATTATAAAATAGCTCTAAATTATTATTATTGAAGGAAAACACATCTGGACCGAACTATGTGTTACTGAGGAATGAAGGACGAAGCCACTCAGCGTAGTACAAGCAAGACGCGACGGAGATGCGCATGGAATCATACATTTCGGATAATTATTATAAATTGCATTTTCTTATTGAAAACTGCATTTTGGAAATTGTGCTATTTGAGATTTTCTGTACAGAACTTTGTCAGCTTTGCTATGAAGCAAACGCCCTCTTGATTGATGCAAATTGAATCAACCCCTAACTGGGTTTTTATTTTTTTCACCCCCAAAATGAATCAAATCAAAACAAAATTTTGTATATTTATAACTAATTTAATAATACGTTATATAAAAATTTACGGTTTTTGCAAAATGCAAACTAAAGAAGATATTAATTGATTGCTAACTTTATTTCATTTAATTTTTATAGAAACTTAATTAAATGAACAATTATTTAAAAACTGCATTAAACCTAATGGTAATTGACGCTAATAGTTTATGATGTATCAATTTATTAAAATTTACAAAAATTTATTTTAGTTAGAGGTTGATTATAGACATTTAAAAACTGCAGAATAATAAATTTTAAATAATTAGAATCCTCTAGTACAGCTACCCTTTTAATACAAAAATTAAGGAGGAGAGAAAGAGTCAAACAAGATAACCACACAAAAAAACAGAAAATCAAAGAACACTACAGAAAATAGAGAAGAAGGAAAACAATTGATAAAAATGATAGAAAAAAGAGGTCCCAACCTTATTATATATTTTAAATAGAAACTTCACAGGAGATGAAGAGGTTAAATTTACCAAATGAGTAATCCGTAATAGTCTACGTAGTTGTGAATAGGCCAGCGTGGGAAAAGGTAAACAAACTTAAAGTAGCAATAACAATAGAATCAGTCCATCAGAACTAAGCTTAAGTGGAGAAACTGTAAGACAGGAAAACCCGGGACCGGATGAAATTCCCGCAGAAATAATGAAACTGGTGGTAGAAGTAGTTCCAGAGCCAATTTTCGCTGTGTTTAACTCAGCATTTAAAAATGGAAAGTTTAAAAACATATGAAAAAGGCCAATTTAAAATTAATTAAAAAAACAAACAAGAATAAAGAAGATCCGAGTTCATACGATCCCATATGAATAGTTGATACAATAGAAAAGCTATATGAGCACATTATAGTCAAAAACCCAGCTCGACATTAGAGAAGAAAGATAAACCTTAGAACCAATAAAAACCCTAATAAAAATTGCAAAAGATGAGAAACACTGAAAACAAGGAGACTATGTGCGCTTGTAACAATTGATGTCAAAAATGCTTTCAATTCGGCGGCATGAAACGTAACAATAAAGGCTATAGAAGATAGAAATATACCAAGCCATCCAGTAGAAATTTTAAAGGATTACTTTTTAGACCAAATTATAGTGGATGAAAAAGAAGAAGAGCACAAAGTTACAGAAAGGGTACCACAGGAGTAAGTGTTAGATCCCCATCTCTAAAATTTCTTATATAACAAACTATTGAGGCTGGACACACCCAAAAGAATGACGCTATTAGCATATGCCAATAATTTTAAAATGGTGGTAGTTGAGATGATGCCAAAAAAAAATAAAAATAAAACCCTCAAACAAATTGGCCAATGGATAAAAAACCACAACCTAGAACTGGCAACTGAGAAAACAAAAACGGTAATGTTTGATTATTAGGAATAAATAAAGCCAAAAAAAGATTATTAAGTAACTAAGAGTAGTAATAGACAAAACTTGAACGTTTGGAAAACCCGTAAAATTGGTGATAGCTAAAACAAAAAAAGCAACAGCTTCTGTTGAAAGGATGATGCCTAGAATATGAATAATCAGCATAAGCAAGAGAAAGCTTTTGGGATCCGTAACAGCATCAATCGTGCTATACGCTGCGCTAATATGGAGTGATGCTCTCAAATTTTATAAAAACAAAAAAACGCTGAACAGTTTGCAAGAAAACTTGGCCATCATAGTCAATAAGGCATAAAAACAATACCTACAATGAGTGCAATGATCCTGGCATACATGGTTGCGTTTACTGTGCTAGCTAAGGAAAAGAGTAGCTCAAGACGAAAAGAAAACATTAAACAGATGGCAGGAGATGTAGGCAAAGAATGTGAAAAATAGTGGATCCACGACCTGATACCCAACATAAGAAAGTAAATAAACAAGAATCATAGAAAAATAAACTACTACTTTGCGCCCTGCGTTACAGGTCATGAAAGCTTCAAAAGCTACCTGAAAAAAATATGAAAAATAACAGATAATAAATGCGTGTATTGCGAAGAGGCTGACACTGCAGAACATACACTGTTTGCATGCATTAGATGGCAATAAAAAAGAAGTGAAAGAGAAGAAGCCTTGCAGATAAAGTTGACATCAGGTAATATAGTGGACTTAAAGCTTGACACAAAAAAACTGGAAAGTCAAAAACAAAATGATAAGTCAAATCATGCCAAAAAAAAAAAAGATTAAGAAAAAAAAAACATTAACAAAACTTCACTGGCAAAAAAAGATGAGTATATTGGGTAAGATCTCTTTTAAAAAAAGAAAGAAACCCCACATTTGATAAACCAAATTTTTAAGCAATTACAAAAAAACATTTAATTAAAATATTTCAAACTCATGTTTTTACGTGTTTTAAGATACTTTATTAATTATTAAAAATTCTAAATTAATTTAAAAAATTATGTAAGAAAAATGTTCTTGGAACAATTTGATGCTAATTTCCTGTATTCTAACAAAAACAGCCACTTTGGCGTCATTTCTATTCCCACATATAATTTTATAATTATAAACTATATTTTGACAAAATATTTTAGTCAAATTATAGTTAGAAGTAGCCAAAAAAATATCCAAATGAAAAATTAATTGCGTTACTTTTAAATACGTTTTAATGCTATTTGCAAATAAAATTTGACTTAGATACTTTCACAAAATATAAATTGGTGCATTCTAAATGTACTGAAATAAAAATAAATTAATTATCAAATTATATGCAGAAATAGAAATGACGCCAAAGTTGCTGTTTTCATTATAATACTGCAAACCAAGATAGCGATCTGAATAGTTTTAATACCAATTTGTCTAGATTAATAAAATCCATTAGACGTTAAGCAGAAATCCCATTCATAGCATAAAAATTATAAAAAATCTCAAAGAAAACCCATTTCACCCATGAAATGTATCTAATATTATGTTGAAGGGCATACATTCCAATTCCTAAGTAAAATTGTTCAACAATTTGGTTAAGATCGGTCAATAAATAATATTGCCGCATGAAACATATTAATTGCATATAGTTACACAAGCAATTGAATTAAGAAATACTAAAAGTTGCGTAAAAGTATAAAGTTAACATAAAATGTCTAGACCTTATAGAGTATCGCAAAACAAAACCAATAAAGTAAAGATTGTTGCACAACGATAGAATCTACAACAGCGTCATTCTTTAAAGTAATCCTAAACAACTCACTTTAAAAATGCTGCTCCGCATAAAAGTAAATATTGGCAAGTGTCTCTCAAGAATAAAAAATAGTTAACGACACAACTCAGTAAAAACTTGTCGTCAATCGCATTTTTTTAATCTCAAGAGATACTTTCGCATATTTACTCTTAAATAAAACGGCAGCTTAAAGCTTCACCCACAAACTATCAGCTAAAAACTAATTTAGTTAATGTTTCCTAATAATATCTATAAACAATCAAATCGATTATTAAAAAAACGAGTAATTGTAATACATTTTGACAACTACAAACAGTAAATTAATTTTAAAAACTGTTTGGATCATTAACATTTTATTTTCTAAGTTTTGACGATAAATAAAAACGCCAATTCTCTACCAAATATTAAAAAACAACATGAAACAGAATAGAAAGCACCTAAAACATCACCTAATCTAGAAATAAGTTTGGATAACTGTAACAATTTTAATTATTTTAACAAAAAAACTATTTAAATGGAAGAAATTGAAACTAATTCAGAACCATTATTTCATTAAAGTAAACCTGGGATAAAACTTAAAAACATCTTACATAAAAAACAATGATGACAAAATCAGCTTTAAAAAAATGTTACCTCCAACATTACACAAAATTTGTTTTAAATGTAAAGAAATCAATTTAGGAAATAATAATATAATATAAATAATTCCAAATATTGCTCATAATACAGTAAAGTTTTGTATAATAATTAAAAAAAAAATTTATACTGAAGTAGAACTAAAAATTTAAAATTTATTATAAGAATTATTTAAAATATATTATCCAGTTAGTTAAGACCAGATTTGATAAGATAGTTAAACTCATTTTATTCATAAAAATTTAAAAAAACAATTTTTTGATGACAAATATTTGTGCAAGATTCGCCTACTAGCCCAAGTATTTGTCATTGGAAAAATTGGATATATGTCTTGCGGTTATTTAATATCATTTAACAATCTACCTTAAATGTAACGGTAGCAGATACACCAAACCTATTTAATTATTTTGATGAAAAAACACTTAGACAAGAATCGCCTACTAGATCAAGTGTTTGTCATAAAAAACATGGTTGCTTGTCTTTCCAGCTGTTACTTAATAACTTATAATATTTTCCCTCAATTGCAATAGCAGCAGACACATCAAATACTGAAAAAATTACATTTTTTTCTGACAAAGACTTAGACAAGAATCGGATACTAGTCCAAGTGTTTGTCAATTAAAAAAATAGTTGGTTTCTCTCTAATGCTGTTATTTAGTAATTTTTAGTATTTACTCCTAAATATAATAGCAGCAGGCACATCAAATATCGATTTTTTTGATTACAAACACTTGAGCAAGAATCGCTAACTAGCCCAAGTGTTTGTAATCAAAAAAATGTTTGTTTGTCTCTATTGCTGTTATTTAGTCAATTTTAACATTCATCCTTAAAGATAATAGCAGCAGACGCATCAAAAACTCAAGAAAATATCAATTTTTGATTACAAACACTCAGCCAAGTCTTTGTTATAAAAAAATTGAATGTTTGTTTCTTCAGATGGTATTTAATAACATTTAACATTTACCAATTAATAGTAATTGCAGCAAGTACATCAAAAAGTAAAGAAAAATTTGTACTAAAATGAAGCTAAACATTTAACACAAAAAGTGATTTAAATATAATATTTAATTAGTTAAAAGCATGTTTCGTAAGGTGGATCTAGTTAAAGCAAATTTTATTCCACAAAAGAAATAATATATTAGCAATAAAAGGCCTAGTATCATCTAGCTCAAGATAAAAAATCATAAAGAAATTAAAAGAGCCTAAATTCAGAAGTGAACGAAGTGAACAACTGAAAGAAAAATAAATTACAAAAATCGGGCTTCAACTGGATCTAATTGAGCAGAAACATAAAAATTTCATAATTAATGACCATAGTTTAATTGAATTTTAAAATTTCAAAATTTACTTCCAACAAAATATTAAAAGATTCTAAAACTCTTTAATTGTTATAACGATATAAGTATAATTTACAATAAATCCCCACTAGAATGCAATATAATTTAAAATTAATAATAATACAATAATATAAAACTTGGAAATATAAAGGAAACATTTCACAAGGGAAGGTAATAAGAAATTCTATTTATAAATGCGAATGTTTGAGAGAGCATGTTTGGTAAGATGGATCTAGTTAAAACAAATTTTATTCCACAAAAGAAATAATATATTAGCAATAAAGGGCGGGTCTGGTATCATCCAGCTCAGGATAAAAAAATCGTAGAACATATTAAAGGAAGCTTAAGTTCAGAAGTGAACTAATGAAAGAAAAATAAATTACAAAAATCGGGCTTCAACTGAATCTATTTGAGCAGAAACAATAAAATTTCATAATTAAAGACTTTAGTTTTAATTTTAAAATTTACTTCCAATAAAATATTAGAAGCTTTTAAGACTAAAATCTTTAATTGTTATAACATCACAAGTATAATTTACAATAAAACCCCACTAGAATACAATATAATTCAAGATGAATAATACAGTAATATAAAACTTGTAAATATAAAGGAAACATTTCACAAGGGAAGGTGATAAGAAATTCTATTTATAAATGCGAATGTTCGATTTTAATTTAGGCAAAAAAGCAGAGATAAAATTTATTTACTGGAATAAAAATGCGACGCAAATACCTGTAGAAACTACGCAATATATTAACATTAAACAATGGTGTATCGAGTTGAAATATTGTGAAATTTGGTAAAAAGAATATCATTAATTAACGCTCAATTAAAAACAAATCGATTGAATAAATTTACATTGAAAATCGCGCAATTTAGGTTCAAAATCGGCCAAACTAATCAAAACTTACATTTCAATCTCCTTCGACGGTCATCTTATGTTGATCTGCAATGATGTATACACCACTAATCACTTTTAATTATAAAATAGCACTAAATTATTATTATTGAAGGCAAACACATCTGGACCAAACTATGTGTTACTGAGGAATGAAGGACGAAGCTACTCAGCGTAGTACAAGCAAGAGGGGATGGAGATGCGCATGGAATCATACATTTTGGATAATTATTATAAATTGCATTTTCTTATTGAAAACTGCATTTTGGAAATTGTGCTATTTGAGATTTTCTGTACAGAATTTTTTCAGCTTTGCTATGAAGCAAACGCCCTCTTGATTGATGCAAATTGAATAAACCCCTAACTGGGTTTTTATTTTTTTCACCCTCAAAATGAATCAAATCAAAACAAAATTTTGTATATTTATAACTAATTTAATAATACGTTATATAAAAATTTACGGTTTTTACAAAATGCAAATTAAGGAAGATATTAATTGATTGCTAAATTTTTATTATATTTAATTTTTATAAAACTGAATTGAATGAACAGGGAGTAGTTTATTCAGAAACTAATTTAAACCTAATGTTGAAGAACACAATTAGTGTAAGATGTATCAATTTCATTACGATCTAAAATTGTTTATTATTTTTTAAAGGTTGATTGATTATTAAAGACATTTAAGAATATCAGGATAATATAATAAATTTTAAATAAGTAGAATCCCATACTACTGCTAACTTAAGGAAAATAATTTAAAAAAAGACGAGCAACCACTTCTGGGTTCTGGATTGGCAATTATTGCCTGTCTACAGCCTGAGTTGTACTACTGTACTTTAAAAACATTGTATGTATTTGCTTTTAGTAGGGTGTTAAGGCTTATTCGAGGTGGTACAGTCTGAACACAAACTGCTATTGTGCTGACATTATGATATTTTAATATTAGTATTACTGTAATTTTAAGTTTCTATATATATCCGATAAAATTTGCATGTTTTTACCTGATATTTGTCGGGTTACTATCGCTATCATTTTATAGATTATCCCGGTTATCTTGGTTTGAAGGATAGTTGTATATGTCTCTAGAGGTGAAGATATCAAAATGTCTAAGTCTTAAGAGTAGATTCTCGCTTTAGAGTCTCAAAAGGGTCTAGTGTAGATGATTAGATGAATAGTTGTCAAGATGCATAGATCTAAAACCTTTTGCCATAAAAAGATTTAAATGTTTGGATGAGTAACCAAAAAGTTGACTCTGAAAGAGTTCTACAAAAGTATGGTGACAATGGACTGAACAAAAATGGCAAGGAATTAGCAAGTTTGTGCGTTAAAATAGGTTTATTCATATCAAACACATAGTTTAAATCCACATGTATACATGGCATAGGGGTGAGCCCAAAACTATAATTGACTTTGTGGTGTATGATGAATGTAGAACTGATCAGTATCTTGTTATATCAAGAGTGAACCTTGGTCGTAAATTCATTAAGAAAGGGCAAAAAATACAGTTAAGAGTAAAACTGGAAAATTTTCAAAATTACATTACCAGAATGTAATTATATAATTATAAATGAGAAGATTGAAAATGTGTAAAATAGATTAAAAGTGACAATAGTTGATCGTGCAAAAAATGTATGTAAAGTGACGGTAGTTAAAAAATAATTTAAAAAAAATAAAAAATTGGGTAAAGGGAGCAAAACAAGAGATGCAAAAGAAAAATTGTGGCATAATCGTAAAGAAATGATTTAGAATAAGAATAATATTAAAAGCGCTGGAGAAAATATTTTGAGCAATTGTAATAGACAGTGTAAATCTGTAGTGTAGACAAAAAAGAGTTTTATGAAATAACAAATACTCTAACCAAAGACAAGGTGATGAAAGTTATAAAAAATGACAAAGCCGAGGATGTAGATGCAATTACGAGTGAAATGTTAAAATATGAGAGCAT
Source organism: Tachinus rufipes (assembly GCA_963932245.1). NCBI lineage: Eukaryota > Metazoa > Arthropoda > Insecta > Coleoptera > Staphylinidae > Tachinus > Tachinus rufipes. Next base: position 3,979,000 of record OZ010750.1, read on the forward strand.
ATCACTTATTGTTAAGATTCAATAGCTTATTCAATTTGTGCTTTAGAAAAGTTACAGTGCTAAATGATTTAATGGATGCTGTAATTGTTCCTTAATACAAATGTAAAAGCAAAAAGGCTGAATGTAAAAAAATTGTTTGTAGAGTAGGATACTAAGTGTTTGAAAGAATATCGATTAAAAGTCTGCTTGAAATAACGACTGAATAAATTTAGAGGAGTGCAGTGTGGTTTGATGCAAGGTAAGGACTGCATAGACCAAAATTTTGCACTTTAACAATTAATTGAGAAATGTTTGCCAATAAAAAATGTACTGTGTTTGTTGAAGAAGAGAACTCATATAATTGAGTGAACAGATCAATACTAAATTTACTAAAATTAAAATATGATGTGATACACAATCGAAAGCCTTACTCAAATCGCAAATACTGTAGGACGAAAACCATATTAATTTTTACATAAAATATTATTTACTTCCAAATGTTGCGTTAGTTAGTTAGTACTACAGACAATTTCAACTTTTTGAATACTGGAATAACTTTTGCCAGTTTTAAAACACTTGGAAATTGATTTGACATAATTGTTAGGGAAATCAAAATAATATTTAAAATTGATTTTATTATTTTGCTATTAATATTGTAGCAATCCATGCAATTAGAATTTTTTTGATTTGATACGATATCACGTAGTTCAATAAAGGTAACTTCGCTAAAATTAAATTGATTTGAAAGTTGCGGTGATTTGCTGGCGTAACTTATAAAACTGATAGCACTTGCAGACAAGTTATTAGAAATAGTCGGAGCTATGTCAACAAAATAATTATTAAACTGATCCCATGTGAAAGATTTATTATTGTTAATGCTATGGCTACTGCTTTGCGATTTGATTACCTGCCACATAGCCCATTGAGGATTAAGCAACCGTTAAACTTCAATGTCAATAAAAAAATAGTAAATATTATTTTATTATTATAAAATTGATACAGAGTAATTGTATAATTATCATTAACAAGATCTCAGTCGTATAATTGCAATTGGTTAAGTATTAGTTAAGTTATTGACAATCCTAAATAAAATAATTATTGCAACCCCATCAAATCATCAAATCATCTGAAAATATAGCAAATCAATATTATTTAATCTCCTGATTACAATTCTGCAGGTTACAAAGCTTTAAATTATGCAATTTGGCCAATTCGGCTACATCAATATTACTTAACTTCAATAATTAATTAAGAAAATATTCAATAAAACTTTTGAATAAAAAAAATGAATATAATATTTGTGTTGGCGCACTCGAACATGTTATGTTAACATACATTTGAAGCCCAAAAATAATTACGTAATGATTCGGTTTTGTTAGTGTAAACGTTCCGAATAGAGCCCTTCTGGGGCTCCTAGAGAGTTGAATTTTGTTTTGTATGTGCTTCAAAAATTTAAAAGTTTGCATAATATGATACAAATTACACAACCTAAAAATACTCATTTTTAAAACCCCGTTTTGGAGACCAAATTTATAAAGATAATTTGCAACTAATCAATACAAAAATGTATGTTTCTGCATAAACATCATGCTTTTCTTATACAAAATTTAGCAGTTTATTTATGTTACTAATACGAAGTTCACTAATTTGTAATAATTGCGCATATATTTAAGGTATAGGACCAAATTTGCATACAAGTAGTATAGGTTGCATATATTACTTAATAAAAAAATATAAAATACGCTTTTAATTGTATAGATGGCGCTGAAAAAATATGAACGTTTATATTACAGTAAACAATACAGATAAGTAAGCGCTATCTATATGCAAGGAAACCATATAATATTTGGTTTATTTATTGTAACGTAGAACTCCTGTATTGTGCGTTTACAATTAATAATAAAAGTATACGTGAGATGGCCCTTACAGAGCAAACATAAATAATTTATATGTCTTAAATATATTATATTTGCAATTAAAGTCACAGTAGGTTTATATAAAATAAACAATTCATATCTTACAAATGTTATTTTCTTAACTTTGATAATAGTAGTTAATGTATTCGAAATGCGCATCTAATCAATACAAACATGTATGCTGTTGCAAAGATATGCTCTCCTATTATACAGTTTGATAGATTTGTTCTAACTGTCTGCTGTTATTAGGCAAATTTCTTCATCCACACTGTTTCATTACAGAATTTGCGCAGTAGCGTAACTAGCCTATAAGCGCTTTGTTGAGAAGGTGCAAAAATATTTAAAAAGGAAATTCTCTTTCAGCAGCACTTATCTGCTATGTTCTCTCTGTATTTGCTGCTACGGCTTGGCCCTGGACAAAACTTGGAAGCTGTTTAATATAAAAGGAAAGCATAAACATGCAAACAGTCTACTACATTCTAAATTTGTCGTCGGCTATCTATAAATTCATTCTAACTGCTAGGGTAGTAATATAGAATTTGCTTATACTGTAAGCAGGAGAGTATAAGTTTGCAACACATATGAGTACATATGATTTTACTTCCAGCTAACCACAACAATGGTTTATTGCTCGGGTTTAATCGGGCAATCAATGTATTTAATGTTTGATGCCGGCAATCAATATATTTGAATGTTATGTTGGTTGCATAGTTTTAAGTGAATTGCACCCCATATCGGACAGAGGCGTAACTAGTAATTAATACAGAGCGCTGGTTGTACAAAAACTTTTGTTGTTACTAAATATAATATTATGCAAGCAATTCCTTCGTTCCTTTTTTCTTCCTACAGTAACTTCAGCACTGCTTATTGAATGTGTGAAATGTGAGAGCGAGAAAAAGATTCTAAAATGGTAAAGACATGAGCGCAACAGAGCAAATATTTTTGTGTATATTAAGTTGCCTATCATATCGGCTAAGCTGTATTGAGATTCTGTAAGTGCTCCATTCTTTCCAAACAGCCTGGCTAGTTATGCAATTGGTTCAAACTCTAACTAGGATAGTATAAGTTTGCGCTAGTTTACTTTTTAATTCATTTTCCGCTAACTACGATGATAGCTGCTCGACTATAATCGGAAAATCAATACATTTAAAAGCAAACTTATTTTATGTTGGCTGATGTTCTTTTATAACGATGAGTCGAATAATTATTTTCATAAATACTACTTTAATTGTTGATTATTTTGTCTGCAATTAGTAAGTAGTTACCTTTCTATAGTTACAAATCAGACAATTTTATTTTAAAACTGTAACTATATTTCTATTATAAATTTTCCAACATAAGATAAAAGACTTGGTTTACATTTTTAGACGGCCTCACATTTAAACCACAAATTGTTTAATTTTGACCAGTAGTTTAATTAGGTAAATAATTAAGAGGTGGTAAAGCAATGCTTTCTATTAGGAAAACGTTGAACTGTGTGTGTGTAAACGGAACTGTAGTACAGTTAAATCGTTACACGGACTGCATTTTAAGTGCGTTTTATTCATCTATCAAGTAAATATACATATTTATATGAATCTATTTAATTTATACTGCCCCCAATGGAACCCTTGTAAAGCCTGGAACTGTTCAATATAATAGGAGAACATAAGTTTAAAAGCTGTGTAAGTTATGAGTAATAGCATAGTGCAAGTTATGAAAATATATAAAATATTTTCACTGCAACAAGTGGTTAGAAATCTAAAATAATTCATTCCATCTGCAAATATTGCTTTTGTCGTATTTTTCAAACACGAGCGTCAAAGTTCAGAAATAGAAGAGTATATTTTTATAGCAATTCATATTATTTATTAATTTAGTTTTCATGTAATACATTACAGTAGTAAAACGAATTAAATCTGACCGTTAGAAATCCCGAAAAATTGCATCGGAATACATAAAGAAATTAATTTATAGAATAAAACACTGATGTAAATACAACTGTATTATTTCTATGATAAATAAAAGCTAATTTTATATAAACATTTATTATTTGAAATCTAATATAATCGCAGCGTCCAATACAATAAAGTTAAACTGCATGGATAAGGTATTTGTAATTCATAAACATTAAACATATAGGCAACTACATATACATAATTGTATACAATATTACATATATTACATCTCTCTTATTAACAGAAATTACATTACATAATCATTAAATCTTTTAGAAAGTACTCTAGCTATTTTTTGTACATTTAAGTTTTGTGTAACTGGTACAGGATTTCTATTATTTAAAATATTTGGTTCACAAACAATATTGGTATTATCATCAAGCAGATGAACATAGTTACTATAAGAACATGGAAGATTTAACTTTTTATGTTTCTTTAAATAAGTTTTGTTTCTTATTATAAGTTTTCCATCTTTTTTTACAATTTTGTATAATCTATATCCTTCTTTTTACTATTTTAACGGTTTTCCAAATGCTTTTTGGCATTTCTTGATACCATATTTTGTCATTTGATTTGAAATCAGGTCTTTTGTACCTTTTTGTCATAGTAATATTTTAAATTTACTTGTTTGGTTTCTGTTCTGTTTTATAAGGTTTAATTTAATTTTGTTAACCAATTTTGAATTGAATTTTGAGTTATAAATTGTGGAAGCTTTCAAATTTTTACATGCTCACTTTATTGATACGTACGTATTATTTAAGCTGCCAGCTGTACTTTGGGTTTTCAGGCTTGAAAACTGTTTCATATAACAGGACAACATGAAAACAGAGAAAGTTTGTTTGCTCTCTAAATATGAATTTTCATGCAGCAATCCTAACGAAAATAATTCATTCCAAACAGCAGAATTCTCTCAATTGTAACCAGGAGAATATAAGTATGCAACATATGTGTTTATTTACATTTTAAAATCTGCTACCTGCCAACCACGACGGTAGTGGCTCGAGTAATCAATACTTTTAATATACTATAAAGGTCTACTTCTATTTAGTTGTTTGCATAATGTTTGTTGTCCATGCTGATAAAATTTTCTTGACATTAAGAGTTGGCACTCTATTCTAACTCAAAATTAGAAATCTAAAGGTCGTACCCTTACTTCAACCTTTAAAGATAAGCACTAATAATTCCACATTTCACAGTAATTTATACTATACTCTACTTTTACATACTTTCAAAGCTATGTTAACAACATGGTCGTTCCAAAAAGATTATGTAAGATTGTAACCTCAAAAAGAAGATTTAGATATAAATTCGTTACTTTAAATCATGATTACCTTTCAGTAGTTTACACTAAAATGCCTAACCACCCATGTTTGTTATCAAAAAATTGTAAGTTTCTTTTTTTGCAAACGTTAGAAGTTTTAAAGTCAAAAGTGAGGACAAGGAATCTAATCTTTTAATTACTAACACTTGGGTGGATCACTTTTGATCATAATAACTAGCAAGTGCCCACCCACCCGCTCAAAATCTTGTTTTAATAAATTGAAAGTTTCTTAACTTTGTAAGCGTAAGAAGTCTTTTTATTTAAGAAGAAAAAAGTGATATTCAATATTTTGATGACCAACGCTTAGGTGTCTTTTTTTAACCTGTATATGTTTACTCCTTAACGTAAGCCTCTTCCAATTTCCTCCATCTGTTCCTGTCTTTGGATGTCAGAATCCAATTTTTTTCCGCTATCTTCTTTTTGGTCTTCCAGAGCTTCTTTTACTGTTTCTCAGTCGTCATTGTGTTACCCTGTTGGTCCACCTTGATTGGTTTTGCCTTGCCACGTGAAGGCCCATCTCTATTTCAGTTGTTCTAGTTGCGTCATTACATCAGTTATCTGAGTTTTTCTTCAAATTTTTTCGTTTCAGATTTAATTTCCAACATGGCCCTCTCCATTGCTTGTTGTGCAGTTTGGAGTCTGTTTGCCGTATTTCTTTTTATTGTCATGGTCTCGGTCGCGTAGGTGAGAACTAGTAGTACGCACAATTCGTATACTTTTCTTTTCAAGTTTATAGAAATTTTTGGTGCCTTAAGTATGAAGCTTAATTTTCCCAAAACCGCACAACAGAGTCTTATTCATCTGGGTAATTCACAAGATTGGTTCTCTTTACCTAGTTCTATTTTGTGTCCGAGATAGATATAGTCGATTATGTTTTCAAGTACCTCATTTCCGATGGTTACGTGATAGTTCTCGAAAGTCATTACTTTGGTTTTATTCAAGTTTATTTCCAAACTGATATAATTGTACTAGCATTGTTTGTAGGTCATCTGAATTTGTGCTGATAAGGACGATATTGTCTGAAAATCTTAAGTGGTTAAGGTATACTCTATCAATTAAAATTTCTATATGATCCAAGTTTAGTTCTTAAAAAATTTCCTCTACTGCTTTCTGCTTAAAATATGCATTGTAAAATAAAAGATTAAATTTATCATTTATTAAATAAAATGAATTTATGATAAACACTACGTTTGTGTATGACAATCAATACATTTTATTATTCTATAAAACTACACTTCTGTTATGTTGGTTGCATATTGATTGTGAGTGAGTTGCACCATGTAGCGGGCAGAGGCGTAACTAGCTTTTATTAGTAAGAAGATTTACATTTATTTACAGATTTATGTCAAACCATAAATCAGTTTCCGGCTGACTAAAGTCGCACTTAACATATTTTATTTAAATACAGAATTGAATCAATACCCAAAACTAATAAATAGTTACTTGAACTATTTTGCAGTAAGGTAAACCGCCTTGAATAACTAATTAGTCTAGCCTCTCAACAATTTGATTGAACTGTATATAGGAAAATATACAACTGTTTATTATTATAAATTTGATGAGAACATGTTCGATATCATATCGAGAACACATATTTCCTGTTCCAACTACTAGTTTGAATTGATTTGTTCCATCTATCTTTCGATGCGTATGCACTGCTATTCGAATATCATAGCAGGAGAACATAGATTTGTAGCAGTTTAAAATATTTATTGATTTGGTTTTAATGCAATGTAGTAGATACGGTAGGTAGGCGGATGAATTATGACCAACAGTCGGAAATGCTTCTCCGTACGGAATTTGCATCGGGAAAACAGAAGAGATAAAAAGGTGCCTAAAGTAACGGGTATTTGACTAACGCATATTACCAGTCATAACATATATAAAATAACAACATATTATTAAAACTTAGCATCGGAAACAAACTTAATTAAAAAAAGTTCTTTTAATAAGAAAGAATTTTTGCAGAACCTAATAAAAAATAAAACTACAATAAATCTTAATTGTTGTGGACATTAACGAATAAAAACTTTGTCTTTTATTAAAACCAATCAAAATAAACCATCTAAATTTATATAAGTTAAACTAAATTTTGCTACTCAACGCTGGAGACCAAAAATAAATTGTTTTTCAATAAATTTTTAAAATTATTAAAATTTGTTTTGTTACTCATCATATCAGTAATCAACAGGTGAAAGCATTATAATCTAATATTTTTTTCAAATAGTTTGATTATTAATTATTGCTCATGCCTACAATCATGTCGCTGCTATAGTCATCCACATTGTTCTTACTAATTTGCGATAAAATATTTTTGTCATCAAAGATTGGTCAGCTTTGGCGATTATAAAAATTATTCATACTAATATTAATGGTGGGAGTAGTATTGATTAGTTTACTATATAAGCGCAAAAACACATTACAACACCTAACAGTTTCCAAACAGCAGTTCAAAATGGATTACAGTAAAGTTTTAGTGATCATTCTCGTCATGTAAGTTAATTATAATTGATATTACTGTGATCAAAGTGTTACCATTTAAAAAATAAATTTGCGTTAAATATTTTAATTTTACTTGTGTTTCTGAAAAAAAGGTAGCTTTGTTTTGAGTAACCTAATTTAACTTCAATAATCAACGCAAAAATTTGAGTTTGTATTTGTTTACTATTTTCCTTTATATTAGAGCTAGTTTGTAGTAATCTTATAGAATGTAGCCAGTAAACATTAGATCTGCAAGGTGTTTGTTATTATTGTTTGTTTGTTAATATTGGTTTAATACAATTTTTTTTTTAATACATTTATTAAAATTATTTATACATATATATATATATATATATATATATAAAATTGTTAAAAAAAAGGTTTTCATATAAATATAACATTCCTGCAGTACCGCCACCCATCCGTAAGGAATCCTGGGGCCTGGTATTAGATTTTTTTTTTCTTATCGTGCGGTGTTATGATGTGTGTTAGTTGTTTTAACTTTTATTGTTGCTTTTTCATCAGATATTTTTTTAGTTTTATTTTAAAATAATTTATGTTGCATATATTTTTAATTTCTTCTGGTATATTATTGAATTCTTTAATGCCTTTGACAGTTATACTTTGGTTTTTTGATGTTGTTCGGTTTATTTCTATGTTTAAGTGTCCTTTTCTTTGTGTGTTGTGTGTATGAATTTCTTTTCTAGTTGTTAGTTTTAATTCTGTTTTAGTTAGACCAAGTTGTATATTTTTTTATTAAGATAATACATTGTTGTGAGATTTTGTTTTTTATTGCAAGTTGGTTTGTTTTTTTTGTGAATTTCATTTGTAGGTGTTAGTTTGTTCATTTGATATAGTGTTTTTTTTTGTCTTGTTTTGTTGGCGTTGTAGCTTGTCTATGTTTATTATGTTGGTTTGTGACCATACGGTCATCATGTAATTAGTTTTTGAGCTAAAGATAGCATTATAGATAATGTTTCTTGTTTTTTGTGTAGTTAGGTTGCTCAGTTTGTATAGAGCTCCTATAGCTATTGTGTTTTTCCTTATAAGGTTTTGTATGTGTTTGTCCTACTTTAAATTATTGGTAATTGTAATACCAAGATATTTTGTATGTGAGACTTTGCATAATTGTTTGTTATTTATAGATAGCAAGATGTTGTTATTTCTTTTTTTTCGTGATATTAACATAAAATTTGTATTATGTTCATTAATTGTTAATAGGTTTTTATTATACCAGTCATTAAATTTATTTAAGTCTTTTTGTACTTCGTGTTGCAGTTTTGTTTTGTTTATTTCTGTATGTACTAGAGTTGTGTCGTCTGCGTATATGTATAGTTTACGTTTAGCTTTAACTCAAATATGTCGTTAATATATAAAATATATAGAAGTGGTGCAAGCACACCACCTTGTGGTATACCGTAATCACTATATTTTACTGCACTCAGTGTTATTTTAACTTTTGTTTGTAAGGTTCTTTGTTTTAAATAAGTTTGAATTAAATTTAGTTCTTTTAGTTTTTCGAATTCCCATTTTTTTCTAGTTTTTTAATTAGTTTTTGTTTACATACAGTATCAAACGCTTTCTGCATGTCTATAAATACTGTAAGACATTCTTTTTTACATCAAGTGCATTGTTGACGTTGTGCATTATGTCAGCAAGTGCAGAGCCTGTACCGGTTTGTTTTTGGAATGCGTATTGCCGAGTGTTTATAATATTATGTAATTCTACATGTTTTACTATTCGTTCATAAATTATTTTATCGACTATCTTGGCTAAAATAGAGAGTAATGCAATAAGCTTATAGTTTTCCGGTAGATGTTTGTTTCCTTTTTTTTAAATATAGGTATAATAACAGTTAGTTTTAGACACTCTGGATATATACCTTGTAATATTGTATTGTTGATTAATTTAGTTAGTAGCGGTATCAACTCATTTTGTACAGTTTTAATAACTTCTGATGTTATCATATCTTTTCCAGGTGCTTTTCCATCTTTAAGTTTGTTTATAATGTTTTCAATTTCTACGTCCGTCGTTGGGTTAAATGTTACGTTTGAGTCTAAATTCTTTTGTAATGTACTTGTTTTGAGTAATGTGAAATTATTTGGTTTTTTGTTTGCAAGGTTTTTTCCAATGTTTCCAAATTATATATTAATTGTATTGGATATGTCTTTAGGATTTGTGAGTATTGTTCCATTTTCGTCGGTGATTATTGATATATCTTTGCTTCTTTTTTTTATTTTTTATAATTTGATTTATTTCATTCCATGTTTTTTTTGGATTATCTTGTACACGTTCTATTCTATTCTGATAGTACATTTTTTTTTTTCATTTACTTTTTTATCAACGTAATTTTTCATTGCAATGTAGTTTTGTTTGATTATAGCGTTTGTTTGATTTTGTTTATATCTTTTATATAAATCATTTCTCTTCTTAATGTCGTTTAGTATTTTGGTGTTAATCCAATCATTTCCTTTTTTATATTTAAGTTTTACTTCTCTGGTGTTATTTTCTATTAGTTTTGTCATTATTTCAATTAATGTATCAAAAATTTCAATTTGTTTTTCTCTAATATGTTTAGAAAATGTTTCTTTAATATTAACGTAATTTATTTTATATTTTTTTGTTATTTTATATTCATTTTTTATCTCTTTGATGTTTCATGTGGTCATTATTGCATGGTGGTCAGAGTATGGAGCATATTTTATTTCAAAACTTTCCATTAGTACAGGTTTATTTGTTATTATATGGTCTATTATTGATATCCTTGTTTTGTTATCATCATTTTATATGTGTTGGTTTTATTTGAGTTCTCTGCTAGATTTATATTCATATCTCCTATAATAATGTGTGTTTTTTTGTGTTAAGTATATTGTTTTCAAGAACATTTAGTAGTTCTGTATTTGTTATTTCTGGTGGCTTATAGATTGATGTTATGTATATGTTTAGCTCTGTTAGAAATATTGTAATTAATTCTACAAAGTTAATTGTTTTGTTAGTTATTATTATATATTTTATATTTTTCTTAATATACATGTTTACACCTCCTCCTTTCATTTTTTTTTAGTTTTGTACGCTGTTGTAGTTTTTAATTCATAGTAGTCTTCCTGATCTTCATATAGCCATGTTTCTGCTATCGATATTATTGATGGTTCATTATATAACTTTGGGATAATTTCTAGTTTGTTTAGTTTTTGTTTAACGCTTCTAATATTGTGAAAATATAATGTTAAAGATTGTTGTTGCGATTGTTTATATAGGGTAATGTTTATTATTTATTTTGGTTTTTATTGTTTTAGTTTTTTTTATATCTTCTAGACAATGAATTTGTAAGATCTTATCATTTTCAGATTTTCTAACAAAGATTTTTCCATTTTTTGTCCATATGTATTTGTATGCTTTTGTTGTTTTTAATTGTCTACATTCGTAATATACTTTGCTGTTGTAGTTAGTAAGTTGATCATTTATGTAAATGTTATTATTTTTCTTTCCTTTTAGTTCACAATCTTCAATTTTGATGGTTTTAATTTCTTTTCTTTTTTCTATAATTTGTTTTTTTAGATCTTCAGTTCTCATCTCAACAACGATATCTCCTGGCTGTTTATCGTTTAGTTTTCGGTAGCAATTTTTTATATCATTTTTATTAATTTTCATTCCCATTCCATGTGTTATTTTAGTTATTATTTGCATAGCATCTTCATTTTTATCTTGTATATCAATTCCTTTAAATATTAGATTGATTCTGATTTTTTCTTGTTCTATATCATTTATTTTGATTTCCATTGTTGATATTTTATTTTTCAGTTCTTGATTATCTTGTTTTACATTTTTTAATTCATCTTTAATTTCTTCATTTTGTTTCATAAATTTCGTGGACATAAATTCAATTAATTCTTTTAGGTCATTTATCGTCTCGGCCAGTCCTTCAATTGTATATTATTTTACTTTATTTTTTGCTGAATTTGCCATTTTCTAATTATATTATTTTTTTTATTATTAAATAGACAATGAAAATAAGAATAAATGCCGGGGCTCAAACTCGCAATTTGTTTTAAAACTTTGCGGTCCAAGCGGTACTTTGCATTGAGCTACTAAGATCTTAGCGATTTGATCGTCAGTTATAATGTGCTCTGCTTCAGCGAAGAGAAGATGATTGAATATCTTTATTGTTTATGTAGAGATTCTAACCTATATTAATTTGTTTATTTTAATTTGTTTAATTTGCTCACCCGATGCCCCCTTCAAGCTATCCTTACGGAAATCGGAATGTCCAGGAGCCTAAGGTTCTGTTTGTTATATGTACTGCACTGTATTTAGAGAGATAGCACTAATAATTTATTTATTTTGGTACGACACGTCACGACACGATACAATACGGTTTTTCATGGTAGCTCATTGTTAAATTTTTCTTTAACTTCTTAATTATTTTAACCCGCTTTTTTGGATTTTGTTGGTTGATAATCCAAAAATTTGGCTGTGGTCAGCTTAGGTCATACAATTCTATTTCAACCAGATTAAATCTCACAAATGATAGTCCTGGTCCAAGTATATATTAGAGTTGCTTGATGTTGTGTTTGAAGCTCTACAAAAAGTCAAAATGTAATGTTATGTCGTTAGTCAACGTTTGTTTCCCAAATTTGTAATAAGTTGACAAAAATTGTATTTTTAAATCATTGGCTTCGTTTTTTGGGTTGCAACTGTGTATTTTTTTGTAAGTTGCTACTTTTTTTAGTTTTGTTTTCTAATGAACAAAAATTTGTTTGAATTATTTAAACTATAAAGAGGAGCAGAACGTTACAAAAACTGCTTCCTATAAACTTACAAACCGGTCAAGCAAATCATTTGAACAAGACAATCAAAAGCAATTCAATCAATTATACAATAAATAAGTCACATTTCGTAAACTTGGAACAATTTGAAGTGTACCTACTGAATTATTTTATATAAAAATTCAAAATTGTCTCACATTCTTAATGAACATTGGTTTGTCAATTTTGTTATTAAAAAAAAATCGCAAAACATTTTAAATTGCCAATAAAAAAAAACTTTAAGAATTTCTGGAATAAATAATGAAACAGATACAAAAATGACTCAAACTATATTATTAAATGTATTGTAATCTACTTAGCATAAATCCTATTTAATAAATTTTGACTTTTTTGTGAGTGATGTTGTTAATAAAAACATTAAATTATTTGTATTCTTTTTATAAGTTAAACTAAACTTTGCTGCTGAACGCTGGAGACCAAAAATAATTTGTTTTTCAATAAATTTTTGAAATTATTAAAATTTGTTTTGTCACTCATCATATTAGTAATCAACAGGTGAAAGCATTATAATCTCATATTTTTTTCAAATAGTTTGATTATTAATTATTGTTCATGCCTACAATCATGTCGCTGCTATAGTCATCCACATTATTCTTACTAATTTGCGATCAAACATTTTTTTGTCATCAAAGATTGGTCAGCTATGTGATTATAAAAATTATTCATACTAATATTAACGGTGGGAGTAGTATTGGTTAGTTTACGACTATATAAGCGCAGAAAACATTACAAAACCTAACAGTTTCCAAATAGCAGTTCAAAATGGATTACAGTAAAGTTTTAGTGATCATTCTCGTCATGTAAGTTAATTATAACTAATATTACTGTGATCAAAGTGTTACCATTTATTAACATTAAAAAATAAATTCGCGTTAAATATTTTAATTTTTCTTATATTTTTGAAAAAGAATCAGCTTTGTTTTGAGTAACCTAATTCAACTTTAATAATCAACGTAAAAATTTGATTTTCTATTTGTTTACTATTTCCACTGTTAATAAAATTTTGTCGTAACACTTTTATATTAGAGCTAGTTTGTAGTAATCTTATAGAATGTAGCCAGTAGACATTAGTTGTGCATTCACTTGTTAGAAGGTGTTTGTTATTATTGTTTGTTTGTTAATATTGGTTTAATACTAAATGGTACCTCATTGTTAAGATTTTCTTTAACTTCTTAATTATTTTAACCCGCTTTTTTGGATTTTTTGTTGGTTAGTTGTTGATAATCCAAAAATTTGGCTGAATTTTATGATCTAAGCTGACCAAGCTTGCTGTTGTGTTTAAACCTTTACAAAAAGTCAAAATGTTATGTCGTTAGCCAAAGTTCGTTTTCCAAATTTGTAATAACTTGGCAAAAATTGTGTTTTTAAATGTTTGGTTTTTTTTTGGGTTGCAACTGTGTATTTTTTGTTGCTACTTTTTTCTTGGTTTTGTTTTCTAATCAACAATCATTTGTTTAAATTATTTAAATTATATAAAGAAATCGGTCAAGCAAATCATTTGAACAAGACAATCAAAAGCAAATCAATCAATTATACAATAACTAAGTTGCATTTCGTCAACTTGGAACAATTTGAAGTGTACCTACTAAATTATTTTACATAAAAATTTAAAATAGTCTTACATTCTAAATGAACATTGGTTTATCAATTTTGTTATTAAAAAAATTGAAAAACATTTTAAATTGCCTATAAGAAAAAACTCTAAGTATTTCTGGAATAAATAATGAAACAGATACAAAAATGACCAAACTGTATTATTAAATGTATTGGAATCTACTTAGCATAAATCCTATTTAATAAATTTTGACTTTTTTGTGAGTGATGTTAATAAAAACATTAAATTATTTATATTCATTATATAAGTTAAATTAAACTTTGCTACTCAACGCTGGAGACCAAAAATAATTTGTTTTTCAATAAATTTTTAAAATTATTAAAATTTGTTTTGATACTCATTATATTAGTAATCAACTGGTGAAAGTATTATAATCTAATTTTTTTTCAAATAGTTTGACTATTAATTATTGCTCATGCCTACAATCATGTCGCTGCTATAGTCACCCACGTTGTTCTTACTAATTTGCGATAAAATATTTCTTTGTGATTATAAAAATTATTCATACTAACATAAATGGTGGGAGTAGTATTGATTAGTTTAGTATATAAGCGCAGAAAACATTACAAAACCTAACAGTTTCCAAACAGCAGTTCAAAATGGATTACAGTAAAGTTTTAGTGATCATTCTCGTTATGTAAGTTAATTATAATTATTATTACTGTGATCAAAGTGTTACCATTTGAAAAATAATGTTGCGTTAAATATTTTAATTTTACTTGTATTTTTGAAAAAAAAAAGATAGCTTTGATTTGAGTAACCTTATTTAATTTGCAACAATCAACACAAAAATTTAAGTTTATATTTTTTTACTATTTCTACTGTTAATGACATTGTGTCGTAATACCTTTATGGTAGAGATAGTTTGTAGTGATCGTACATAATGTAGCCAGTAGACATTAATTCTGCATTCACTAATGTTAGAAGGTGTTTGTTATTCAAGTTAACATTGGTTTTATACTAAATGGTACCTCATTGTTAAGTTTTTCTTTAACTTCTTCATTATTTTAACCCGCTTTTTTGGATTTTGTTTGTTGGTTGTTGATAATCCAAAAATTTATATATATACATATATATATATATATATATATATATATATAAAATACATATAAAAATAGATGTACATCACATTGTGTTTGAAGACGTCAAAAAGTGTTTAATAGTTTAATTTATGTAGTCTTTAACCGAATAAGGTTCCAGTTCCACAAGATATTGTAAAATTTAATTTTTAAATTATTTTCTGTTATCAGCTTTTTCCTGATTGCTTCTGGCAGGTTGTTGTAAAATTTGATACACGTATAAAGTGTACCATCTTCAAATTTTTTTAGACGGTGACCGGGGATTTGCATTAAAGATTGTTTTCTTAAATTGTAACTTGTTTCTTTGTTTAATTAATCTGCAAAAAAAGATGGGTGGTTGTTTAAAAATAATAGACAACGGTATATATACAATCCAAATTCTGTTAGAATATTTTGTTGTTTAAAAACTCCACAACATGAATCATTGTATTTTTTGTTTGTAATTATTTGAAGAGCTCTTTTTTGGGTAACAAAAATGTTTTTTGTGCCAGGACATCCTCCCCAGAAAATTATGCCATATTGTAGTAAAGAGTATATATTAGCATAATATATGATTTTAAGTGAATTAGAATTAGCTTCTTTTGATAGAACTCGAAGACCATAACATGCGGTGTTTAAAATTATTCCAAGAAACTTTGTGCATGAGGTACATGTTATGTTTTGTCATATAAGTGTGATGTCATTTGGCGTTATTGTAGCTTTGGTAGTTTTAAAAAACATTACATTTGTTTTTTCTGCATTAAGTATTAATAAATTTTCTATAATCCAGTTATCTGCTGCTGTCATGCATATATTTGCATCCTGAACACAATTTTCTAAATTGTTGCTGTTAATTAGAAAGGTGGTGTCGTCTGCGTAATTAATTATTTGCACATTGTTTCTTTGAAATAGTGATGGCAGTTCATTTATATAAATTGCAAATAATAAGGGAGCCAGTGTGCTTCCTTGCGGAGCTCCGACGTTTACTGCTGTTAATGTGGATTCTTCAAGGTTGCCTTCTTTTCACACCATTACCTTTTGGTATCTGTTTTTGAGATAATTTTCTATCCAATTAAGAGATGTTCCTCGTACTCCATAGTGTCTTAGTTTTTTTAATAATACTGAATGGTTAATGCTGTCAAACGCCTTTGTTAGATCGACAAATATTCCACATGGCACATGTTTATTTTCTAAACTATTTAAAACTTGCTGGGTAAAATCAAAAATAGCTGTATCAGTGTTTTTCTTCTTCATAAAACCATGTTGGTTTGGATTCCATAACTTGTTATCGTGCATAAAGTTCTAAGTCTTTCAAACATAATTTTTTCAATGACTTTTGATAACGTCGGTAAGAGACATATTGGTCGATAGCTTGAAGGATCGGTTTCTGTTCCTTTTTTAAATAGAGGTATAACCATTGCTTTAACTTTTCAGGGTAGATTTGTAATTTAATCGATTCATTTATTAAATGACAGAGCGGTGTTACAATAGAATCTATTATTTGTTTTAATATATTGCTAGAAAATCCATCGTTTCCTGTAGATTTAGAGTTTTTTAGATTTTTAACGACATTTATAATTTCGGTATTGGTTGTGAGATTAGGGTGAAATTCTTTATTGTGGTATGGTACTTTACAGTCATAGTTATCAGATTGCTGCTCTGTAAAGTTTTCTAACAGGTTTGAGTTGCAGTTTGTAAAGTATTGGTTAAACTCTTCTGCCGATGGATTATTCGAAACTATGTTAGAATTATATTTTTTGTTGTTGATGCTGTTTTTTACCATTTTCCATATCGTTTGTGATTTGTTGTCGGAATTTTTAATAGTGTTACTAAAATAAACTTTTTTTTCTTTGGATAGTAGATTCCTATACTCTGTTTTCATTTTGATATACAAAGCTTCTCAATTTGGCATATATTGTCTAAGAATACATACAATACAGTAGTTTGAGTTCTTTCTTGCAACTAATAAGTTGAGGAGTTTCTATCTGTTTAGGTTTATTATTTGTTATTAATCTTTTTAAAACAGGCATTGTTATATCTAAATTGTATTTTAGAATATTTATAAATATCTCCCATTTCTTGTTAACATTATTAGAGTTGTATATACAAGACCAATTTTCTTTTGATAAAACAGTTTTTAATCTCTGAATATTTTCTTTCGAAGTTATTCGCGAGAACGAATATTTGTGAGAACTATATGTTTTTAATTTTTAGTGTATATTATTTGTGCCAGTGGGGTCTTCTATGTGGCTGTGTTTGACCGTAAAATTTAAATTGACATTAGAGATTATGTTATCTAAACAAGTCTTACTTCTGTCTGTTTTTCTTGTAGGTTCTTTTATATGTAGATTTAAATTAAAAGATAATAGAAGTGATTCAAAGTCTTTTTTATTTTTAGTTTCTATCAATGTGTTTGTGTTGTAATCTCCTACATAATAAATTTATAGTTTTTGTTAAATAGAACTTCAAATACCTTTTCTAGAGTAGTAAAAAAATCATGAATGTCTTCAGAAGGTGGTCTGTAAATTGTTATAATTAGTAGTTCTATATTGAACTTAAATGACGTTGCGGCTATTTCAATATGATTTCGTATGGATAATTTAGTAAATTCATCACATGATTTGAATTTTAAATTTACATTTGCATAGATTGCTACTCTTCCATGTTCCTAGTTTTCTAGTCTACAAAAATAAGATGTCAAATGCATGTTGCTTAATTTTATTAACTCTAGATTTGATTTAGATAACCAAAGTTCTGACAAACATAATATGTCACAGCGTTTTAGTATTGATAATTGTTCAATTTGTTGTATGCTTGTTGTTAAACATTGTATATTTTGGTGTATAATATTAATACTTTTATCAGAAACTAAATTGGTGTTATTTTTCCTAAAAAAGAGTTGTTTTCATTAAGTTGTATGAATTTCTGAAAGTCAAAGCGTTTGAAACCAACACCCGCTGGCCAGAAATCATTGTTATATAGTTCTTTAATAGTGATGTCATTATATGGGGCACAAACTTTGAAACATTTGTTTTGGTTTTCTTTCGTTAGAAGTTCTTCTACAAAAAAAATACTGTTTTCTGATTTTGTTTTGTCAATTAAATATTTGTTTATATTTTCAGCAGTAACATTTCTTTTTACTCTTGATAAATAAGTCCATAGATTCTTTTCATCCTCAGTAAATCCAAAACTATTATCAGAGGTTGCAGCTCCAACTTCAGTTTTTTTCTTTTGAGGATTACGTTTTTTGTAATTAATTTATCTTTATCTGTTTCGGTTGATTCAGTTTTATTATTGTTTATTCTGTTTGTTGTTTTGTTATTTATTGTTGTAGCATAACTAGGTTTTGATATAGGTTGAGTGGCATTGTCCACAAGGTTGTTACCTTGGTTGCATACCACGATCTCACTTCTTTCAGGTAAATGTGTATTATTCTTGCTTTGTTTACTTTCAGGTAACCTATTTTCAGCATTATTAGTATTAAGTTTTAATAAATTATTATACTCTTGAAGGATACGGTTTTTATCTTCTATTTCCATAATAATTTTCTTCATCAATTGGATTTCTGTATTGATACTGTTTTTGTTGGGAAATTCTTCTAGACATTCGTCACATATCCATTTGTAGTTTTTATTATCTGGTAATAAAACTTTTCTTTTTACCCCACAGGACAGATGAAACTTACAGTCACATGTAAAAGACGATATTACTTCGTTTATATTTTCAACGTTAATTTTACAGATTATACATTGATAATTTTCTGGCGGCTCTTTACCTGTCGCCATCTTTTATATTATAAAAGCTGCTTGATGTTGTGTTTAAACCTCTGCAAAAAGTCAAAATGTAATGTTATGTCGTTAGCCAACCTTTGTTTCCCAAATTTGTAATAAGTTGACAAAATTTGTATTTATAAATGTTTGGTTTTGTTTTTTGGGTTGCAACTGTGTTTTTTTTGTAAGTTGCTATTTTTTTCTTTGTTTTGTTTTCTAATCATTTGTTTGAATTATTTAAACTATAAAATGGAGCAGAACGTTACAAAAACTGCTTCCTATAAACTTACAAACCGGTCAAGCAAATCATTTGAACAAGACAATCAATAGCAATTCAATCAATTATACAATAAATAAGATGCATTTCGTCAACTTAAAACAATTTGAAGTGTACCTACACATTGTTCTTACTAATTTGCGATCAAATATTTCTTTGTCATCAAAGATTGGTCAGCTATGGCAATTATAAAAATTATTCATACTAATATTAATGGTGGGAGTAGTATTGATTAGTTTACGACTATATAAGCGCAGAAAACATTACAAAACCCAACAGTTTCCAAACAGCAGTTCAAAATGGATTACAGTAAAGTTTTAGTGATCATTCTCGTCATGTAAGTTAATTATAATTAATATTACTGTAATGAAAGTGTTACCATTTATTTTTAAAAAAATAAATTTGCGTTTAATATTTTAATTTTACTTGTGTTTTTAAAAAAGAAGTAGCTTTGTTTTGAGTAATCTAATTTAATTTCAATAATCAACGCAAAAATTAGATTTTCTAATTGTTTAGTATTGCCGCTGTTAATAAAATTGTGCTGTAACATCTTTATCTTAGAAATAATTTGTAGTAATCGTACAGAATGTAGCCAGTAGACATTAGTTCTGCATTCACTAGTTAGAAGGTGTTTGTTATTCAAGTTAATATTGGTTTAATACTAAATGATACCTCATTTGTTAAGTTTTTCCTTAACTTCCTAATTATTTTAACCTGCTTTTTTGGATTTTGTTGGTTGGTTGTTGATAATCCAAAAAATTGGCTGGGGTCGGCTTAGGTCATAAAATTTTATTTTAACAGGATTAGTCCTAGTATATATTAGAGCTGCTTGATGTTGTGTTTAAATCTCTGCAAGATCTATAGTACATGAGCCAAAATGTAATGTTATTTTGTTAGCCAACGTTGTTTCCCAAAATTGTAATAAGTTGACAAAATTTGAATTTTTATATAGTTAGTTTTTTTTTGGGTTTTTTGCAACTATGTTTTTATGTAAATTCTTACTTTTTTCTTTGTTTTGTTTTCTAATCAAGAATCATTTGTTTGAATTATTTAAACTATAAAGAAAAGCAGAACGTTACAAAAACTGCTTCCTATAAACTTACAAACCAGTCAAGCAAATCATTTGAATAAGACAATCAAAAGCAATTCAATCAATTATACAATAAATAAGTCGCATTTCGTCAACTTGGAACAATTTGAATTGTACCTACTAAATTATTTTATATAACAATTCAAAATAGACTCACATTCTTAATGAACATTGGTTTGTCAATTTTGTTATTAGAAAAAATATTGCAAAACAATTTAAATTGCCAATAAAAAAAAACTTTAAGTATTTCTGGAATAAATAATAAAACAGATACAAAAATGAACCAAACTATATTATTAAGTGTATTGGAATCTACTTAGCATAAATCCTATTTAATACATTTTAACTTTTTTGTGAGTGATGTTGTTAATAAAAACATTAAATTATTTGTATTTTTTATATAAGTTAAACCAAACTTTGCTACTCAACGCTGAAGATCAAAATTAATTTGTTTTTCAATAAATTTTTAAAATTATTAAAATTTGTTTTGATACTCATCATATTAGTAATCAACAGGTGAAAGCATTATAATCTAATTTTTTTTCAAATAGTTTGATTATTAATTATTGCTCATGCCTACAATCATGTCGCTGCTATAGTCATCCACATTGTTCATACTTATTTGCGATAAAATATTTCTTTGTCATCAAAGATTGGTCAGCTATGGCGATTATAAAAATTATTCATACTAATATTACTGGTGGGAGTAGTATTGATTAGTTTACTATATAAGCGCAGAAAACATTACAAAACCTAACAGTTTCCAAACAGCAGTTCAAAATGGATTACAGTAAAGTTTTAGTGATCATTCTCGTCATGTAAGTTAATTATAATTAATATTACTGTGATCAAAGTGTTACCATTTATTTACATTAAAAAATAAATTCGAGGGTTAAATATTTTAATTTTACTTGAATTTTTGAAAAAGGGGTAGCTTTGTGTTGAGTAACCTTATTTAATTTGCAATAATCAACGTAAAAATTTGATTTTTTATTTGTTTACTTTTTTCACTGTTAATAAAATTGTGTCGTAACACCTTTATGTTAGAGATAGTTTATAGTAATCGTACAGAATGTGTTTGTTATTCAAGTTAACATTGGTTTTATACTAAATGGTACCTCATTGTTAAGTTTTTTTTTTAATTTCTTAATTATTTTAACCCGCTTTTTTGGATTTTGTTGGTTGGTTGTTGGTAAGGCTGCAGTCTCACTGCACCACCGCCACCAACTATCACCGTTTGCCACTATCCACCAAAATGTACTACGGTCTCACTGCAGCCACTGGTGACCAACAAATATTTAAATTTCCCACTCTTTTCTATGTCAATAGAAGAATGCTATATTTATATATTTATATTTCGGGCCTTTTATTTACTAATGTAATTATTTTATCAATGTCGGATGGTGTTCATGTTTCTCCCATGTTACCGTTTTTAAAATTCTCAAATATCAAAGCGAAAATGACAGATTATGTTTTGATTTGTAAAATATCAAGTTAGTATGTTTCAAATGACGATCAACCGTTGCCACGCTACCACCAACCGATTTGAAATTATGAAACGGTGGTTACCAAATGACAGATGCCGGCGAGAATAGTGAATCAGTGGGACCGTCGCCATATGATTTAACGTGTTCGAATTTTAGTTGGTGGCGGTGGGTGGTGCAGTGAGACTGCAGCCTAATCCAAAAATTTGGCTGTGGTCAGCTTATGTCATAAAATTCTGTTTTAACAGGATTAAATCTCACAAACTATAGGTGGTCTTAGTATATATAAGAGCTGCTTGATGTTGTGTTTAAACCTCTGCAAATTGTCAAAAAGTAATGTTATGTCGTTAGCCAACGTTTGTTTCCCAAATTTGTAATAAGTTGACAAAATTTGTATTTATAAATGTTTGTTTTTTTTTTGGGTTGCTACTGTGTTTTTTTTTGTAAGTTACTAATTTTTTCTTTGTTTTGTTTTATAATAATAATAATAATCTTTATTTACGAAAAAATCCATTAGAAAAAATAATATAAACATTAAACGGTATTAAACATATAGCACATTATAATAAGTATAAACTTAAGTTAGTATAATTATATTAAACAAGTAATAAATAAAATTGAAAATTAATGTGGTTAATTTGTTTTTTAAACATAGAAAAGGTTGATCCAAAAATATTAAAATTAACATTGTTCATTAAACTATTGCATTCACGCATCAGTATTTTGATCGGACTATGTTGTCCATAATTTGTTAAGTAAAATTTTTCTTTAAATATTAGTGTATTACGAGTTGTCCTAGTAATAGAAAAGTTGAATTGAACTTTACTTAAGATTTCCTCGCAGTTTATACAACTATTAATAACTCTATGCATAAAGCATAAGTCAAAAGTTAATCTTCTTTCATTTAAAGGTTTTAAATTACACAAACATGCTAGTTCACTGTTTGAACTTATTCCAGTTTTATATTGAAAATATTTAAAAAATCTGTTTTGGACAGATTGCAGTATTTTAGATTGCCCTTTAAGATACGGAGACCAAATAACAGAACCGTATTCCAATTGGGATCTTACCGATGATTTGTATAGCAACAATATACTAGGCACCGACAGATCGACAGCATTTCTCATTACAAATCCTACTAATTTTCGGCTTTTGTTGCATATTTTTTGTATATGGCCATTGAAACTAAGTTTGTTGTCTAGTAGTAATCCAAGATCTGTTATTTCTTCAACAATTTCCAAGTCAGTGTTATTTATGTTGTAAGTGTTATTGACTGAAGCTGTACCCCTGCAAAACGTGATAGACTTGCATTTGCTAATGTTAAGATGCAAGCTATTTAAATTGCACCAAGTTGTAATTTTATCCAAATCATTTTTAATTTGATTACAATCATTTATGTTTTTTACACGCATAAACAGTTATAAATCATCGGCAAATAGCATATACTTAGAATTTCCAATCAAAGCTACCAAATCATTTATAAATAAATTAAATAAAAGTGGACCGCAATGCCAACCTTGCGAAACACCCAAAGTAACGCTAATTTCTTTAGAAATGAAGTTGTTAATTTTAACGCATTGCGTTCGACTCGATAAATAGCTTTCCATCCAATTAACAATTTTTGTATTAAACCCTAAAGCTTATAATTTTACAACCAAAATTGGTATATCCACTCTGTCGAATGCTTTTGCAAAATCTGTGTATATTGCATCAACTTGTTCTTTGTTTTCAAAAGCGTCTGATATATAATCCTGATAAATCAGCAAATTGGTAACAGTTGAACGACCTTCACAGAATCCGTGTTGTTCATTTATCACAACGTTTTTGGTAAGCCATTTTAATTGAGAAGAAATAATTTTGTCAAATAACTTAGGAATTGCAGACTGTTTACATATTCCTCTGTAATTTGACACAACTGTTTTGTTGCCGTTTTTAAAAACTATTGATATGTAAGAACGTTTTCAATACGATGAAAACTTTTCGCATTCTAAAGATATCTTAAATAACATATAAATTAGTTTTGAAAGCGAACAAACACAGTTTTTTTTAAATAAATTTGGAATGCCATCAGGGCAAAATTTTTCCAAATTATTAAGATTACAAATACTATTATATACATAACAAATAGACACATTAAAATTATCAGAACATAAAAAGTTGTTAAAATTAAAATCAGGTACAATGTTATCACTTTTGGTATACACAGTAGAAAAAAAATCAATTTTCTAATCAACAATCATTTGTTTGAATTATTTAAACTATAAAATGGAGCAGAACGTTACAAAAACTGCTTCCTATAAACTTACAAACCGGTCAAGCAAATCATTTGAACAAGACAATCAAAAGCAATTCAATCAATTATACAATAAATAAGTTGCATTTTGTCAACTTGCAACAATTTGAAGTGTACCTACTGAATTATTTTATATAAAAATTCAAAATAGCCTCACATTCTTAATGAACATTGGTTTGTCAATTTTGTTATTAAAAAAAATAGTAATAAAGTATTTCTGAAATAAATGATGAAACAGATACAAAAATTACCCAAACTGTATTATTAAATGTATTGGAATCAACTTAGCATATATCCTATTTAATAAATTTTGACTTTTTTGTGAGTAATGTTGTTAATAAAACATTAAACTATTTGTATTCTTTATATAAGTAACTAAACTTTGCTACTCAACGCTGGAGACCAAAAATAATTTGTTTTTCAATAAATTTTTGAAATTATTAAAATTTGTTTTGTTACTCATCATATTAGTAATCAACAGGTGAAAGCATTATAATCTAATATTTTTTTCAAATAGTTTGATTATTAATTGTTGCTCATGCCTACAATCATGTCGCTGCTATAGTCATCCACGTTGTTCTTACTAATTTGCGATAAAAAATTTCTTTATCATCAAAGATATTGGTCAGCTATGGCGATTATAAAAATTATTCATACCAGTATTAATGGTGGGAGTAGTATTGATTAGTTTACTATATAAGCGCAGAAAACATTACAAAACTTAACAGTTTCCAAACAGCAGTTCAAAATGGATTACAGTAAAGTTTTAGTGATCATTCTTGTCATGTAAGTTTATTATAATTAATATTACTGTGATCAAAGTGTTACTATTTAAAAAATAAATTTGCGTTAAATATTTTAATTTTACTTGTACTTTTGAAAAAAAAAAGGTAGCTTTGTTTTGAGTAACCTTATTTAATTTGCAATAATCGACACAAAAATTTGAGTTTATATTTGTTAACTATTTTCACTGTTAATAAAATTGTGTCGTAACATCTTTATGTTTGAGATCATTTGTAGTAATCGTACAGAATGTAGCCAGTAGACATTAGTTCTGCATTCATTAGTGTTAGAAAGTGTTTGTTATTCAAGTTAACATTGATTTTATACCCAATGGTACTTTATTGTTAAGTTTTTTTGATTTTCTTAATAATTATATCCCGCTCTTTAGGATTTTGTTGGTTAGTTGTTAATAATCCAAAAATTTGGCTTAGGTCATAAAATTCTACTTCAACCAAATTAAATCTCACAAACTATAAGTGATCCTAGTATATATTACAGCTGTTTGATGTTGTGTTTAAACCTCTGCAAAAAGTTAAAATGTAATGTTATGTCGTTAGTCAACGTTTGTTTTCCAAATTTGTAATAAGTTAACAAAAATTGTATTTTTAAATGTTTGGCTTTTTTTTGGGTTGCAACTGTGTTTTTATTTGTGAGTTGCTACTTTTTTGATTTGTTTTCTAATCAACAATCATTTGCTTGAATTATTTAAACTATAAAAAGAAGCAGAACGTTACAAAAACTGCTTTCTATAAACTTACAAACCGGTCAAGCAAATCATTTGAGCAAAACAATCAAAAGCAATTCAATCAATTATACAATAAATAAGTCGCATTTCGTCAACTTGGAACAATTTGAAGTGTACCTACTGAATTATTTTATATAAAAATTCAAAATAGCCTCACATTCTTAATGAACATTGGTTTATCAATTTTGTTATTAAAAAAAATATATTGTAAAACATTTTAATTTGTCAATAAGAAAAAACTTTAAGTATTTCTAAAATAAATAATGAAACAGATACAAAAATAACCCAAACTGTATTATTAAATGTGTTGGAATCTACTTAGCATAAATCCTATTTAATAAATTTTGACTTTTTTGTGAGTGATGTTGTTAATAATATCATTAAATTATTTGTATTCTTTATATAAGTTAAACTAAACTTTGCTACTTAACGCTGGAGAACAAAAATAATTTGTTTTTAAATACATTTTTGAAATTATTAGAATTTGTTTTGTTACTCATCATATTAGTAATCAACAGGTGAAATCATTATAATCTAAAATTTTTGCAAGAATACCAAATAATTTGATTATTAATTATTGCTCATGCCTACAATCATGTCGCTGCTATAGTTATCCACATTATTCTTACTAATTTGCGATAAAACATTTCTTTGTCATCAAAGATTGGTCGGTCAGCTATGTTGAATATAAAAATTATTCATACTAATATTAATGGTGGGAGTAGTATTGATTAGTTTACTATATAAGCGCAGAAAACATTACAAAACTTAACAGTTTCCAAACAGCAGTTCAAAATGGATTACAGTAAAGTTTTAGTGATCATTCTTGTCATGTAAGTTAATTATAATTAATATTACTGTGATCAAAGTGTTACGATTTAAAAACTAAATTCGCATTAAATATTTTAATTTAACTTGTATTTTTGAAAAAGAGGTAGCTATGTTTTGAGTAACCTTATTTAATTTGCAATAATCAACACAAAAATTTAAGTTTATATTTGTTTACTATTTCCACTGTTAATAAAATTGTGTCGTAACATCTTTATGGTAGAGATAGTTTGTAGTGATCGTACAGAATGTAGCCAGTAGACATTAATTCTGCATTCACTTGTGTTAGAAGGTGTTTGTTATTTAAGTTAACATTGGTTTTATACCCAATGGTACTTCATTGTTAAGTTTTTTTGATTTTCTTAGTTATTTTAATCCGCTCTTTTGGATTTTGTTGGTTGGATGTTGATAATCCAAAAATTTGGCTTAGGTCATAAAATTCTACTTCAACCAGATTAATTCTCACAAACTATAGAAGGTCCTAGTATATATTACAGCTGTTTGATGTTGTGTTTAAACTTCTGCAAAAAGTCAAAATGTTATGTCGTTAGCCAACGTTTGTTTCCCAAATTTGTAATAAGTTGACAAAATTTGTATTTTTAAATGTTTGTTTTTTTTTGGTTGCAACTGTGTTTTTTGTTGTTGCTACTTTTATTTTGTTGTGTTTTCTAATCAACAATCATTTGTTTAAATTATTTTAACTATAAAGGGGAACAAAACGTTACAAAAACTGCTTCGTATAAACTTACAAACCGGTCAAGCAAATTATTTGAACAAGACAATCAAAAGCAATTCAATCAATTATACAATAACTAAGTAGCATTTTGTCAACTTGAAACAATTTGAAGTGTACCTATTGAATTATTTTATATAAAAATTCAAAATAGCCTCACATTCTTAATGAACATTGGTTTATCAATTTTGTTATTAAAAAAAAAATATTGTAAAACATTTTAAATTGCCAATAAGAAAAAACTTTAAGTATTTCTGAAATAAATAATAAAACAGATACAAAAATGACCCAAACTGTATTATTAAATGTAATACTTAGCATAAATCCTATTTAATAAATTTTGACTTAATTGTGAGTGATGTTGTTAATAAAAACATTAAATTATTTGTATTCTTTATATAAGTTAAACTAAACTTTGCTACTCAACGCTGGAGACCAAAAATAATTTATTTTTCAATAAATTTTTTAAATTATTAAAATTTGTTTTGTTACTCATCATATTAGTAATCAACAGGTGAAAGCATTATAATCTCATATTTTTTTCAAATAGTTTGATTATTAATTATTGTTCATGTCTACAATTATGTTGCTGCTATAGTCATCCACATTGTTCTTACTAATTTGCGATAAAATATTTCTTTGTCATCAAAGATTGGTCAGCTATAGCGATTATAAAAATTATTCATATTAATATTAATAGTGGGAGTAGTATTGATTAGTTTACGACTATATAAGCGCAGAAAACATTACAAAACCTAACAGTTTCCAAACAGCAGTTCAAAATGGATTACAGTAAAGTTTTAGTGATCATTCTCGTCATGTAAGTTATTTACAATTGATATTACTGTGATCAAAGTGTTGACATGTAAAAAATAAATTTGCGTTAAATATTCTAATTTTACTTTTATTTTTGAAAAAAGGTAGCTTTGTTTTGAGTAACCCTATTTAATATGCAATAATCAACGTAAACATTTGATTTTTTATTTGTTTACTATTTTCACTGTTAATAAAATTGTGTCGTAATATTAGAGCTAGTTTGTAGTAATCTTATAGAATGTAGCCAGTAGACATTAGTTGTGCATTCACTTGTTAGAAGGTGTTTGTTATTATTGTTTGTTTGTTAATATTGGTTTAATACTAAATGGTACCTCATTGTTAAGTTTTTCTTTAACTTCTTAATTATTTTAACCCGCTTTTTTGGAATTTGTTGGTTGGTTGCTGATAATCCAAAAATTTGGCTGTGGTCAGCTTAGGTCATAAAATTCTATTTCAACCAGATTAAATTTCATAAACAATAGTCCTGGTCCTAGTATATATTAGAGTTGCTTGATGTTGTGTTTAAACCTTTACAAAAAGTCAAAATGTTATGTCGTTAGCCAAAGTTCGTTTCCCAAATTTGTAATAACTTGGCAAAAATTGTGTTTTTAAATGTTTGTTTTTTTTTGGGTTGCAACTGTGTATTTTATGTTGCTACTTTTTTCTTGGTTTTGTTTTTTAATCAACAATCATTTGTTTAAATTATTTAAATTATATAGAGAAACCGGTTAAGCAAATCATTTGAACAAGACAATCAAAAGCAATTCAATCAATTATACAATAACTAAGTTGCATTTCGTCAACTTGGAACAATTTGAAGTGTACCTACTAAATTATTTTATATAAAAATTTAAAATAGTCTCACATTCTTAATGAACATTGGTTTATCAATTTTGTTATTAAAAAAAATATTGCAAAACATTTTAAATTGCCAATAAGAAAAAAAACTTTAAGTATTTCTGAAATAAATAATGAAACATATACAAAAATTACCCAAACTGTATTATTAAATGTATTGGAATCTACTTAGCATAATTCCTATTTAATAAATTTTGATATTTTTGTGAGTGATGTTGTTAATAAAAACATTAAATTATTTGTTTTCTTTATATAAGTTAAACTAAACTTTGCTACTCAACGCTGGAGACCAAAAATAATTTGTTTTTCAATAAATTTTTGAAATGATTAAAATTTGTTTTGTTACTTATCATATTAGTAATCAACAGGTGAAAGCATTATAATTTCTTATTTTTTTCAAATAGTTTGATTATTAATTATTGTTCATGCCTATAATCATTTCGCTGCTATAGTCATCCACATTGTTCTTACTAATTTACGATAAAATATTTCTTTGTCATCAAAGATTGGTCAGCTTTGTCGATTATAAAAATTATTCATACTAATATTAATGGTGGGAGTAGTATTGATTAGTTTACTATATAAGCGCAGAAAACATAACAAAACCTAACAGTTTCCAAACAGCAGTTCAAAATGGATTACAGTAAAGTTTTAGTGATCATTCTCGTCATGTAAGTTAATTATAATTAATATTACTGTGATCAAAGTGTTACCATTTATTTACATTAAAAAATAAATTCGAGGGTTAAATATTTTAATTTTACTTGAATTTTTTAAAAAGGGGTAGCTTTGTGTTGAGTAACCTTATTTAATATGCAATAATCAACGTAAAAATTTGATTTTTATTTGTTTACTATTTTCACTGTTAATAAAATTGTGTCGTAACACCTTTATGTTAGAGATAGTTTATAATAATCGTACAGAATGTGTTTGTTATTCAAGTTAACATTGGTTTTATACTGAATGGTACCTCATTGTTAAGTTTTTTTTTTTAATTTCTTTATTATTTTAACCCGCTTTTTTGGATTTTGTTTGTTGGTTGTTGATAATCCAAAAATTTGGCTGTGGTCAGCTTATGTCATAAAATTCTGTTTTAACAGGATTAAATCTCACAACTATAGGTGGTCTTAGTATATATAAGAGCTGCTTGATGTTGTGTTTAAACCTCTGCAAAATGTCAAAATGTAATGTTATGTCGTTAGCCAACGTTTGTTTCCCAAATTTGTAATAAGTTGACAAAATTTGTATTTATAAATGTTTGTTTTTTTTTGGGTTGCAACTGTGTTTTTTTTGTAAGTTACTAATTTTTTCTTTGTTTTGTTTTATAATAATAATAATAATAATCTTAATTTACGGAAAAATCCATTAGAAAAAATAATGTAAACATTAAACGGTAATAAACATATAGCATATTACAATAAGTATAAACTTAAGTTAGTAAAATTATATTAAACAAGTAATAAATAAAATTGAAAATCAATGTGGTTAATTTGTTTTTTAAACATAGAAAAGATTGATCCAAAAATATTAAAATTAACATTGTTCATTAAACTATTGCATTCACGCATCAGTCTTGTGATCGGGCTATGTTGTCCATAATTTGTTGAGTAAAATTTGTCTTTAAATATTAGTACATTACGAGTTGTCCTAGTAGATTGCCCTTTAAGATACGGAGACCAAATAACAGAACCGTATTCCAATTGGGATCTTATCAATGATTTGTATAGCAACAATATACTAGGCACCGACAGATCGACAGCATTTCTCATTACAAATCCTAATAATTTGCGGCTTATGTTGCATATTTTTTTGTATATGGCCATTGAAACTAAGTTTGTTGTCTAGTAGTAATCCAAGATCTGTTATTTCTTCAACAATTTCCAAGTCAGTGATATTTATGTTGTACGTGTTATTGACTGAAGCTGTACTTCTGCAAAATGTGATAGACTTGCATTTGCTAATGTTAAGATGCAAGCTATTTAAATTGCACCAAGTTGTAATTTTATCCAAATCATTTTGAATTTGATTACAATCATTTATGTTTTTTACACGCATAAACAGTTTTAAATCATCGGCAAATAGCAGATACTTAGAATTTCCAATCAATTTTTGTAGTAAACCCTAAAGCTTTTAATTTTTCAACCAAAATTGGTATATCCACTCTGTCGAATGCTTTTGCAAAATCTGTGTATATTGCATCAACTTGTTCTTTGTTTTCAAAAGCGTCTGATATATAATCCTGATAAATCAGCAAGTTGGTAACAGTTGAACGACCTTCACAGAATCCGTGTTGTTCATTTATCACAACGTTTTTGGTAAGCCATTTTAATTGAGTAGAAATAATTTTGTCAAATAACTTAAGAATTGCAGACTGTTTACATATTCTTCTGTAATTTGACATTTGTTTTGTTGCCGTTTTTAAAAACTATTGATATGTAAGAACGTTTCCAATACGATGGAAACTTTTCGCATTCTAAAGATATCTTAAATAACATATAAATTAGTTTTGAAAGCGAACAAACACATTTTTTTAAAAATAAATTTGGAATGCCATCAGGGCCAAAGTTTTTCAAATTAATAAGATTACAAATACTATTATAAACATAACAAATA
The DNA here is from genome assembly GCA_963932245.1 of Tachinus rufipes. NCBI lineage: Eukaryota > Metazoa > Arthropoda > Insecta > Coleoptera > Staphylinidae > Tachinus > Tachinus rufipes. Next base: position 4,010,423 of record OZ010750.1, read on the forward strand.
GACACATTAAAATTATCAGTACATACAAAGTTGTTAAAATTAAAATCAGGTACAATGTTATCACTTTTGGTATACACAGTAGAAAAAAAATCAATTTTCTAATCAACAATCATTTATTTGAATTATTTAAACTATAAAAAGAAGCAGAACGTTACAAAAACTGCTTCCTATAAACTTACAAACCGGTCAAGCAAATCATTTGAGCAAAACAATCAAAAGCAATTCAATCAATTATACAATAAATAAGTCGCATTTCGTCAACTTGGAACAATTTGAAGTGTACCTACTGAATTATTTTATATAAAAATTCAAAATAGCCTCACATTCTTAATAAACGTTGGTTTATCAATTTTGTTATTAAAAAAAATATATTGTAAAACATTTTAATTTGTCAATAAGAAAAAACTTTAAGTATTTCTAAAATAAATAATGAAACAGATACAAAAATGACCCAAACTGTATTATTAAATGTGTTGGAATCTACTTAGCATAAATCCTATTTAATAAATTTTGACTATTTTGTGAGTAATGTTGTTAATAAAAACATTAAATTATTTGTATTCTTTATATAAGTTAAACTAAACTTTGCTACTCAACGCTAGAGACCAAAAATAATTTATTTTTCAATAAATTTTTAAAATTATTAAAATTTGTTTTGTTACTCATCATAATACTAATCAACAGGTGAAAGCATTATAATCTCATATTTTTTTCAAATAGTTTGATTATTAATTATTGTTCATGTCTACAATCGTGTTGCTGCTATAGTCATCCACATTGTTCTTACTAATTTGCGATAAAATATTTCTTTGTCATCAAAGATTGGTCAGCTATGGCGATTATAAAAATTATTCATATTAATATTAATGGTGGGAGTAGTATTGATTAGTTTACGACTATATAAGCGCAGAAAACATTACAAAACTTATCAGTTTCCAAACAGCAGTTCAAAATGGATTACAGTAAAGTTTTAGTGATCATTCTCGTCATGTAAGTTATTTATAATTGATATTACTGTAATCAAAGTGTTGCCATGTAAAACATAAATTTGCGTTAAATATTCTAATTTTACTTTTATTTTTGAAAAAAGGTAGCTTTGTTTTGAGTAACCTTATTTAATATGCTATAATCAACGTAAACATTTGATTTTTTATTTGTTTACTATTTTCACTGTTAATAAAATTGTGCCGTAACACCTTTATATTAGAGCTAGTTTGTAGTAATCTTATAGAATGTAGCCAGTAGACATTAGTTGTGCAATCACTTGTTAGAAGGTGTTTGTTATTATTGTTTGTTTGTTAACATTGGTTTAATACTAAATGGTACCTCATTGTTAAGTTTTTCTTTAACTTCTTAATTATTTTAACACGCTTTTTTGGATTTTGTTGGTTGGTTGTTGATAATCCAAAAATTTGGCTGTGGTCAGCTTAGGTCATAAAATTCTATTTCAACCAGATTAAATCTCATAAACAATAGTCCTGGTTCTAGTATATATTAGAGTTGCTTGATGTTGTGTTTAAACCTTTACAAAAAGTCAAAATGTTATGTCGTTAGCCAAAGTTCGTTTCCCAAATTTGTAATAAGTTGGCAAAAATTGTGTTTTTTAATGTTTGGTTTTTTTTTGAGTTGCAACTGTGTATTTTTTGTTGCTACTTTTTTCTTGGTTTTGTTTTCTAATCAACAATCATTTGTTTAAATTATTTATATTATATAGAGAAACCGGTCAAGCAAATCATTTGAACAAGACAATCAAAAGCAATTCAATCAATTATACAATAACTAAGTTGCATTTCGTCAACTTGGAACAATTTGAAGTGTACCTACTAAATTATTTTATATAAAAATTTAAAATAGTCTCACATTCTTAATGAACATTGGTTTATCAATTTTGTTAATAAAAAAAATATATTGTAAAACATTTTAAATTGTCAATAAGAAAAAACTTTAAGTATTTCTAAAATAAATAATGAAACAGATACAAAAATGACCCAAACTGTATTATTAAATATGTTGGAATCTACTTAGCATAAATCCTATTTAATGAATTCTGACTTTTTTGTGAGTGATGTTGTTAATAATATCATTAAATTATTTGTATTCTTTATATAAGTTAAACTAAACTTTGCTACTCAACGCTGGAGACCAAAAATAATTTGTTTTTCAATAAATTTTTGAAATTATTAGAATTTGTTTTGTTACTCATCATATTAGTAATCAACAGGTGAAATCATTATAATCTAAAATTTTTGCAAGAATGCCAAATAATTTGATTATTAATTATTGCTCATGCCTACAATCATGTCGCTGCTATAGTCATCAACATTATTCTTACTAATTTGCGATAAAACATTTCTTTGTCATCAAAGATTGGTCAGCTATGTTGATTATAAAAATTATTCATACTAATATTAATGGTGGGAGTAGTATTGATTAGTTTACTATATAAGCGCAGAAAACATTACAAAACCTAACAGTTTCCAAGCAGCAGTTCAAAATGGATTACAGTAAAGTTTTAGTGATCATTCTTGTCATGTAAGTTAATTATAATTAATATTACTGTGATTAAAGTGTTACGATTTAAAAACTAAATTTGCGTTAAATATTTTAATTTAACTTGTATTTTGAAAAAGAGCTAGCTTTGTTTTGAGTAACCTTATTTAATTTGCAATAATCAACACAAAAATTTAAGTTGATATTTGTTTACTATTTCCACTGTTAATAAAATTGTGTCGTAACATCTTTATGGTAGAGATAGTTTGTAGTGATCGTACAGAATGTAGCCAGTAGACATTAATTCTGCATTCACTAGTGTTAGAAGGTGTTTGTTATTCAAGTTAACATTAGTTTTATACTAAATAGTACCTCATTGTTAAGTTTTTCTTTAACTTCTTAATTATTTTAACCCGCTTTTTTGGATTTTGTTGGTTGGTTGCAGATAATCCAAAAATTTGGCTAGGGTCGGCTTAGGTCATAAAATTCTATTTCAACCATATTAATTCTAACAAATTATATGTGGTCCCAGTATATATTAAAGCTGTTTGTTGTGTTTAAACCTTTGCAAAAAGTCAAAATGTAATGTTATGTCGATAGTCAACGTTTGTTTTCCAAATTTGTAATAAGTTGACAAAAATTGAGTTTTTAAATGTTTGTATTTTTTTGTGTGTTTTTTCTTTGTTTTGTTTTCTAATCAACAATCAATTATTTGAATTATTTAAACTATAAAGAGAAGCAGAACGTTACAAAAACTGCTTCCTATAAACTTACAAACCGGTCAAGCAAATCCGTTGAACAAGACAATCAAAAGCAATTCAATCAATTATATAATAAATAAGTTGCATTTTGTCAACTTGGAACAATTTGAAGTGTACTTACTGAATTAATTTATATAAAAATTCAAAATAGTCTCACATTCTTATTGAACATTAGTTTGTCAATTTTGTTATTAAAAAAAATATTGCAAAACATTTTAAATTGCCAATAAGAAAAAAACTAAAAAGTATTTCTGAAATAAATAATGAAACAGATACAAATTTACACAAACTGTATTATTAAACGTATTGGAATCTACTTATCATAAATTCTATTTTATAAATTTTGACTTTTTTTGTGAGTGATGTTGTTAATAAAAACATTAAACTATTTGTATTATTCAGTTTTATAAAAATTTTAATGAAAAAATTGTATCATATAAGAAAAAACTACAAAATATAACAAAAATTGTAATAGTTCCAGCCAAAACGATACAAACAATTAAATTACCTGTTCAAAGTAATATGGTAATTGAGACTGTGTGTCAAGAATTATTAACTAATGATAAAGTAAACATTTCAAATTGTTTAGTTAAAATAAAAATTAGGAAAATAATTACTGTTGGAGCTCATAATTACATACACAATCAGCTGATAGAAATTCCTCAAACTTAATTACAACCAAGACCAAAATTAAACCTCAATATTTCAAATAATAATCAGGCAAATAATATTTAATATGTACTAAGGCTTCAACTTTTGAATCAGAAAGAAGCTATGTTAAGTGAAAACCTGTGCTTAAAATTTTTTTTTTTTTTTTTTTTTAATTTAGCCATTTAACATCCACTGCTGAATATAGCCCTTTTCTAAATTCTTCCATTCTCTCCTGTCCTGTGCTCTTTTTATCCGCTGTCTTCCGGCTACTTTCTTGATGTCGTCCTCCCATCGTATTTGCAGTCTTCATCTCCCTCGCTGTGTTCTTTGTGGTCTCCAGTGCATTATTTTGTTTGTCCATTTTTCTAGTTTTATCTAGTGACGTGCCCCGCCCATCTTCATTTCTGACTCGCAATACGCTCCATGATGTCCAGTACTTTTGTTTTTTTTCAATTTTCTGAATTCCTAATTCAATTTCTAAGTGATATTCCCAACATAATCCTTTCCATAGATCTTTGTGTTATTTGTAACTTGTGAGCGGTTTTCTATGTGATTGCCATTGTTTCCAGTCCATAGGTGCATACAGGTAGTATACAAATGTCGTATACTTTCATTTTTAAGCTTATGGGAATGTTTTTATCTTTAAGTATATAGCTTAACTTGCTAAAGGCAGCCCACAATAGTTGTATCCGATGTGTTACTTCTGTTTTTTGGTTTTCTTTACCAAGTTTAATTGTATGGCCAAGATAGATGTAGCTTGTAACATTTTTTATTTTTGTTTTATTTATGGTTACGTTAATTGGGATGTTGCTCATTATTTTAGTCTTAACTATATTCATTTTTAGACCTACTTGTCGTAATTTTTCCTGAAGCTCCTTTAGTTTGGTGTTTATTTCTTCAATGTTGTTACTTATTAGTACTATATCAACAGCAAATTTTAGATAGTTTATAGATTTGCCGTCCATCTATGTTGTTCCATTGCAGGGATTTAAATATAATTTTGCCTGTCTAAAAAGTTTTGGCGACAATGTATCCCATTGTCTAACTCCTCTGCCTAAGAGTCATTTCCTTGTGGTGAGTTCTTCATCTATTTTATATAAAAGGTGGCGATTAGGTATATGTTTCTGATGATCTTGGAATATCTAGAATCGATTCTGGTATCGTCCATTGCAGAGAGAAAAACCCAGGTTTTGAAGCTCTCAAAAGCTTTGTGGTAATCTATAACTGATCGCAGAGTTTGAAGGTGATCCAAAGTTCCAAAATCCTTTCTAAAACCCGCCTGTTCAATTGGCTAGTATAGGTCTAATTTATTGGTAAACCTGTTGGAAATAACTTTCGCAAGGATTTTATATAATAAAACTAATAGGAAACTTATGAGTCGATAGTTTATCATGTTAACGGTTTCTCTTTTTTTATAAATCTGTATCATTTCAGCGTTTTTCCAAGTCTTAGGTATTTTTCCCTCCGATAAGCATTTGTTTAGTAGTATTACAAGTGCTCTTTCGAGAGTGCTTCCCCCTAGTTTTATCATTTTGGCTGTTATTTGGTCTTAAAATTAATTTTAAAAAAATATTTAAAAACAGCGTTTACAGTCAAAAACGGTCACTATAAGTATCTAAAAATACCGTTTGGACTGAAAAATATGAAGCATTCAAAAAGTCATGGACAATATTATGACAATCTACAAAATGAAATGTGCTTGGTTTATATAAACAATATAATTATTTACTCATCGACGCTAGATACGAAATGCATTTAACGCAGGTAACAACCACAAACTTGTAAGAGCTAAGGTAACTATTAACAAACAACTTGAATTAAAAAAACTAACACTAAAAAAAGAAACAATCAAACTACTGGCACTACAAACATAAAGAATAGAAAAGCACTTATTAAAAACATAATAAACACAAACATAATCAACATTAATAGCAACAATGAGGAAGTAAAAAACTGATTAATTAGCCAAAAATAATAAAAGATCAATTGCAGAATACTCTAAAACTAATAACAACAAACTCCTAGAAGTATGACAGAACCTAGAAACAAAACGCAAAAACTAAATGTAACCAAAAATCTAATTTTTCCAATTAACTTTAATTTGTAAGAGCAATAGAAACAAAAATTTGCTAGACACTATTCTAAACTAGAAAAAAAATACGAATTGATACGTTTTTCTTCTAAATTGAAAAGTTAAAGTTTTGTGTTTTGAATCCTTCTTGCGACTAGCTATTTACCATAGATCACAATAAATTCACAAGGTAAAAAGTTTTACAACACTGTATTAGTAAGAATTCAATTAATCGCAAAAAAATTGATATTTAGAAAACTGTACACTTGATTGTGTACTGTTTCTCAGCATATTAGTAAATTATAATCTAATTAATTTATGAAGATTGTCAAATATTTTGATTACTAAATCGTTGGTATAATCATCTACATTTTTGTTATTAATTTTATTACTTTTTTGTCATCAAAAATGTTTCATTATTAATCATGCCTGCAATCATATTGCTTATCCACATTGTAACAACTAATACTGTATCATCAAAGATAGGTTAGCTATGTTAATTATAAGAATTATTTATACTGTTATTAATAGTGAGAGTAGTGTTGATTAATTTTGATTTGCCCAGCAAACATTACAAAACTAACGGTTTCGATACAGTATTTCAAAATGGCTTACACTAAAGTTTTGGTCATCATCCTCTTGATGTAAGATAGTTAAGATTAATATTACTGTAATGTTTTTAACATATCAAAATTCATTTTTTTATAGTGCCTGCTTAGAAGCAGCAGTGCATACCAAAAAATCCAATTCCAAATCCAAGCAGATCAAGACCACCATCATCCCTAAGACTACTACTACCGTTTCGCCTCCTGGTAATATCAAAGTTTTTTTATTAATTTAAATTATTGTTTTTAAATAATTTTAATATATATTCAACAATATGATTGTTTCTGTTGCAGTCACAACATGTGAATGCGCAGGGTTTACTGAAGCCGTCCCATCTTCTGATGACAAACCCGTTGTAGTTCAAATAATTTCGTACAACTTAACGTGCGATACCACTGCAGAGAAGATATGTTCAATTCAGTGCAAGTCAGTTGTCGAAAACAGCAGCAAACATCGCAATGAAATATGTAGCTCTTTCACCGACTTCTATAACAAAATTGTAAGTTATTTTATAAAGCTAATTTAAAACCAGTTTGTTTTAATTAAAATTTCTAAGATTGATATTTAGTTTATTAATTTTGCTTGATTTAACTAATTTAATATTTCTAATGTTAAGATTATTATGTTTGTTCAATTTGCAAGAACAGTCGCAGATTTTATAAACATTATTTATTTTTAGCAGCCTGCAATATTTGTTCGTGTGTGCAAACAAAATTGGTATTATATTGGATTATCTATTAAAAACGACCTATGTTGCGATGACGGAAAAAGCGTACAATGCATTGACAATCCTCCATCAGGTAATGGAGATAAACTTCACCAACCACTTCATTAAATGTTTTTGATAGAACCAAGGTTGAAGAAGGCACATAATTTTAGATGGTGTTTGGGAATGTTTTTATATTAATAGTTTTGTAATAATTAATATTCTTCGGGGATAAAATATATATAAAATTTTCTTTTGAACTATATAATTTTTTTCAAACCTTTACATTTTATACCACAATAATGGATTAAATTACATAAATATATTTGTTTACTTAAGGACAGAAGACATAAAAATTTATTTCCTATAAATATATATAGTCTACGCATAGCCGCGTTGAATTACAAATACACGCGTGCTGCATGCCTGCACATAGCTCCGCTCCAATACAGTTATAGGGATTTGGATCAAGCAATCGAGCTCCCAGTAAACGACCAATTGCAAATATATTCACGCGGTTTTGTTTCGTTATGAACTTTAGTTTAAAATTAGTTACAATATCACTAGTTTCCTTATAAATTATCACTCCTCTAGTAAGTAATTCATTCCAACTGTCTCTAATGCTCAAAGATAGGTTGAATGTTACAAATCATTCAAAGTGGATAATAGGAGAGCATAAGTTTGCAAAGAGTCTACTATTTATATTCAACAGGTGGTTGATATCTAAAATAATTCATCCAGTTCAAAGGTTACAAAAATAAGAAGTACATTGCTTAAAATTACTAATTGCAATTATAGTTTTAATTTATTAAATCATATTTAAGAATAAACAAATATATTATTCATTTAGCAAGCGCCATCTTACGTATATATTTAGTACCAATTGTTAGGAGTTCTATTCTGATTTAAAGTAATCTGCAACGTTGCTACTTTCAAAGCATATTCGATTGTAATAGTAGTTTGCAATTCCTGTCACCTAGTAAAATTCAAGCTTTTGTTGTGTACAAAAAATTTGCGCACCTGTAAGATAACGCAAACTGCCAAACTGTATATGAGGAGATCATATTATTGCAGAAGTAAACATCTTTGTATTGATTAGTTACATTATCCAGAATATCTTTCTGAAGAATTTTAAAAAATACTACAAATTTTTATAAATTGATATTTTTCTAAAAATAATTTTATATTAGCAGTAAAAATATATTTGTTTGTATTTTTCTTACTTTATATTGACCATTGATGAATTATTCCCGCCAAACACGACGATAGTCCGATGTTCGAGTATGATCGGGTAATCAATACATTTTAATATCTTATAAAGGAAAACTTCTATTATGTTATCTGCAATAACTATTGTTGCCCATGCCTCTATATAAGCCTTATTATATGTTGTGTCTGTATGTGGACATTGTAACTAAAATTGAATAGTTGTAGATTAATAAATTTAGAAACAGAATTGTTGATAGATGATAGTTTCTGTCCTACATTTATTTATTCAGAAATGCTTTAAAATGAATAAGAATGAGGTATTTTATACCCAAAATTTGGGTACGCAATTTTCATAAAAAACTGCACCCACTTTTTGCATAAATTTACTTAAAAAGTACAGTAGTGGAGCTAAAATTTTGAGGCCCTACCGCAAAATATTGAGAAAGGCCTCCTCAGAGACAGATTTGGAAAAATGATATTATAAATCTCATAGAATTGTATTTCTTTATCAGTGCTTTATTTTAGAATTGAATATACTATTTATGCTTCCTCCCTCATGATAAGATCTAAAAATCTTAAAAGTGCCTATAGACAAACGTACAATCACCAGCACTTATACAAAGTCTTAGTTATATTGATCAACATAACAAATGAGTTTGTAATTTTAGCAAAACGTTTGAATCAGTTTTTCTTTTGCATCGTAAAATCTTTGCTGAATCTTCTACTGCAGACAAAAATCATATTTGAAGATCAATGCAGTATTATCTTTTCATAAAGTCAGGAGAACAGCCTAAACAAAAAGTATTAATTTACAATTCCAGCGCAACATTTCTAACAATTGTTACCGCAGGGTACACCAAAGGCTTGTTAACATCTCAAAGAACTAAGAAGATAGTCCCAATACCTATAAAATTTCAAGAATGTTAAATAAAACCCAAAAAGGAGTAAAAATAGTAAAGAAATAAGATTTTAAAAGATCTTTTTGGAACTCCGGTCAAAATTTTTTATGTCAAAATTGACCAAAGCAACGTTGGATAAAAAGCATTCCAGTTCTCAATTTTTGCACGACCTACCAGAACAAACTAAGACTTCACGACATATGTTACGATAACAAATAAAGGTATTTGATGCCCAGTCTACACTTATTAGGATTATGTGTAGAATCTATATTAACAATGGTTAGAAAACTTACATATAGTTTTCTAGGACAAAAAATTTAATCAACGTGGCTACCAAGCATCCATTAGACTAGAATGATCTTACTGTGTATGCAGATACATTGGTGCTATACGTCCCTACTAACGGATAAAAATTCCACTCTTTTTTGGTTAATACCACTGTACTTATTTATCTTATTTAGTTTACAAAATGACATAAAAACTGTTTCATCAATAACGTTGAATAAAAACAACATCGATCGACTGCGCCAGTTAGGTGTTATACAAGAATTTGATAGATCTTCTTCTTCTTCTTATCGAAAGCCGTTCGGCTTGTGGTGACGCTTTGTCAATCCTGGTTCCGCTGTTCGTCTGCTTCGTACCCACCTTGCAATGTCCGGTGTGTTACATTCGCCCCTAATTTCTTTGTTGGGTTTGCGGTCTATCAATGTGAGTTATCGTTCGTAGGGTTTTATTTTTTATGATTCTCAACCGCCTCTTTGTCTCTGCGGTGTCAGCTCTTGTTTCCGCTGCATAGATAAGTATTGGTCTGACACATGATTTGTATATCCTCTACTGATATGTGTTTATTCTTCCATATCGGTTTGCACAGGGCACCTGATATTCTTACCGCCTTGTTGGCCTGGATCTCGATTAATCTCTACCCCAAGATAGGCGTGTTTGAAAATTTAATCTTGTACTACCACTTTGCACCTAATTGGTGATTTTGAAATGACTGGGTTTTTTTTGTATCAATTTTCATATTGACTCTATCGCATGCTGCTTTGAATGTGTTTAGCAGCCGTTGTAGTGCCTCTTATGAGTCTGCAATGATAATGGCATCATCAGCGTAGCACACGATCTTTATGACAGTCTTGCCTAGTTTGTATCCGTGGATTGTTCTGTCCAGGCTTCCTATTATTTTATCCATTAGCATGTTGAAAAGTTGTGGGCTAAAACTGTTGCCCTGTCGTATACCTACCTTGATTTCAATCTCTATTTCTTCCCCGTTTGCAGTCCTTAGTTTTGTCTTATTGTCTGTGTTTAGTTGTTTCACCGTCTCTATTATATTTGGATGGAAATTTTCCGCCTCTAAGGCTTTCAACACGTCGGAAAGGCGCACTTTGTCAAATGCCTTTTTGAGGTCGACAAAGCAAAGAAGTTGCAAAGTTTGTTGAATTTGGTTGCTTTTCAGCGATTTGACAAATTATGTAGATGGCGTCTGTTGTTGAACAATTCTTCCTGAACCCTTGTTGTTTTTCCCTCAATGTTGCATTTATTTCGATATTGTTTGCCAAGAGTTTTGTGAATATCTTCATTGAAGTGTCTAGCAGAGTGATGCATCGGTAGATATTTGGGTCGTCTAATCTACCTTTCTTGTATAATGCGATGCTTGTGCTCTGTTTCCAGTCTTGTGGCATATGTGTGGTAGAAAGGATCTTATTGAACAGCTTTGCTAATTGTTCTGCAAGTGGTTGCCCTCCATATTTTAGGAGTTTGTTTCTGATGTTGCTTGGGCCTGGTGCTTTTCAGTTTTTCAAACTTTTCATAGCTGCTCCTACTGCTTCCGTCGTGATCTGGTTTAGTATACGAGTGCCATCCGTAGATGTTGACATTTCGCTAAATTCACCGTCTTCTTGTGAATACAATTGCTTTAAGAATTTTACCAGTTTTTTTTATCTGCGCTGTTTCATTGACCTCCTTTCTGAGTTCTCTCAAGAGCTTCCAAATTCTTTTTTGTGTACCATACATGTCATTCTCCATCTCTTTACTGAATTCATCCTAATGGTTTCTTTTAATGTATCGGATTCGATTTGTGGTTCTGTTTCTTATAGCTATGTATTGTTAATAATTTGATAGATATTTACTTTAAAGAATATCGGATCGGCTAAAATGTTGGCAATCAAAAAACTGTCAATCGACGGATATGTTTTTGAACAAATTTAAACTGCGCAATAGTCAATCTCTGTATCGACAGTGCCACCAAGATATGTCTAACTGACACCCGACAAACCTAAACTGAGCAGTGGTAAATCATAGTATGTATCTTCAACTTTCATCAACAAATTGCTTTTGATGGCAAACTTATATAAAAAAAAAAACCAAAGCCAACTGAAAATTTTAATTGGCCGTGCATCTAATGTTTGATACAACTCAAAAAGCAAACAAGAAACCTGCAACAATGTCTAACCATTATAGGCCCAAAAACAAAAACAATCATTGCTTTTCTGCACCAAGGTGGTAAACCCAAAGTTCAGATGGCATAGTTTGCCCAAAGCAGTTTATCATCTTTTTCATATTAATAGTAACAATGTCAAAATGACCATTAAACAAAAAATTGGCAACAACTTAAGTAATTGCTAAGCAGCTGAGTGATTTACCTACTAGGGATTATCTCAAAACGGCATAAGCAATAATGACACACCATCAATACCAGACCCATCACAAACAAACAAATTGCTTTTATTATTTAACTACAGGATACTTGTTGCTACTCAAACCAATTACCACTAGAAATTTGTCCTCCTACCGACTGCGCCATTTTGGTGCATACGCCAAGTACAATAGAAAAAACACAGGTTTCAGCCAACGTTATTTTAGTACTTGACCAAACTGCGTCAGACATAATATTTATCAAAAACAAAATATTCCATCTACCGACTGCAACATTTCGATTCATATGCCAAACAAGATTTTACTTAACAAACAATTTAAAGAGAAATATTGGTTTAAACAAACCAAAAAAAACATTTTACTTACCGACTGCGCCATTTAGATTTCTATGTCAAACATAATCAACAAACAAATTAAAGAATGCCAGCTTAAACGTACTAGGACGCAACACTGACTTAAAGCAACATAACAATATGTACCAGTCATAATTTTCACAGTTGAATTAAGTTTCCAACTACCGAGTACGACTTCTAGATGATAACAAATTAAAACGGAACATACATTTGCGCAATGTTGTCTTCAGCTAACATAATAATAATATGTTCATCAAACAGCTAAAGTCAAATGTGTAGCTACTAATTAATGTGTCCAACAAGAACAATAGTAAAAATTGCAGAAACTTACTATGTCAGTGTTAACATCTGAATGTATCTATTTGCATACCACCATCGAGCATCCCCTTGAGAACTGAACCTCGTTTATAATACCTAACTAACCTTAGCCAAATGTACTTCCAATGTTCAACTACAACTCTTAACATCAAACAAAAAACTAGCAACAAAGTATAACTACCATTGGAGCAAATTAGTTAAATTAAATTTTTGACTTATCAGCCTAAAAAGACTAATAATGTCAATACTATAAAGCCAACAAGGAAAGTGCTATCTATAATAAAGCAAGCCCTAAACAACAAAAGCAATATTTTGTTAAAGCGACTATCTATGCCACATAAAAAATGACAGACATAGCTTGGCGACTTATACAATTGATACCACTTTATTACAGACCCAACCTTATCAGCTTTTGGGAATGTTGATTGGAAACCAGCTTAAGATCGTATGCAGCCTTGCTTAAAAGTTTCAAAATTCTTATTTCTTTAATCTTGGTACCAAACCACTAAAAAAAACATTCCAGCTAATCAAAACCAGTTTGGAGAAATCACTTAAGCCAGCACGCCAACGACCAGGCCTCTGTTACATCTTACAAATCAACGCATCCAAGGTAAGGAGTAGAAACGGTGTTATAGCAGATAAAAAATATTCGTAAACATATATCGTATGAGAGTGCCAAGCTGACCGATCCGCAGAATCAATTCTACTCGAACAAGTTGGAATGTCTGGCCATTGTATAGGCCATCAAAAAGTACAGGCAGTATTTGGAGCATAAAACTTTTACACTTCGCACAGAAATTTAAAAAAAAGGCTAACAATGTCATTTAGTAAGATAGATTTTATACAGCATAATAGGCACATTGATGAAGGATGCATACCCTAAGACACTAGTGTATGTGTCTCACACTAAATATAGTTATCGAGCAAATATTGCTATCTAGCAATATGCATAGAGAATTGGACAGAATATTTGTTAAATAATAAATAAAATTAACAATTAACTTCTCAAACTATTTAATACAACCTCTACCCACTACCACCAACATGCAATCTAATAACTACTGTTTATGCAACTGATTATTACAATAAAAACCAAAACAAATTTAATTACAAGAAATTTTTATCAAAAATTGACAACTTTAAAATCAAACTCACATTACTCTCATAGTCATTGCTTTTGTTATAATAATATATTAAATCCTCTTATATTCTGCTCCCAATTCTATTTTTATTTTAATTGATTTATTGTAAACGCGCACTGAATTCCAGTCACTACGGACTGAAGGCGAGTACGGTCTTATTTCACCTTTCCTTCACCTCTATATATTTGCGACGTACATTCTTTCGTTTCATGCAGATAATGGTTTTATTTAGATAAATACAAAAAGCTTTTTCTTATCGCATGGAATGAAACAAATAATTTTTTGTTGCAATAGGAAATTTTAACATGAAATCCTTCTAGAATGATATTTATTTTATAAAACTTTAGTATTAAATATAAATTTTTGGTGACATCAAAGGCATTGTAAGAACTCAAAATATGTACATAAATCAGTCCTATAATCATCTTCAGACTGTTCACAATGTTAAACTCGCCTAAAGGTGTTATTTTTCTTTCTTCAATTAACACATTTGGAGCATATTCTTATAGATATATTCTTGAGTCATAAATTGTTATGCAATTTCTAATAGTTATTTCAATTACAAAACCTTAAGTCAAACGAAATCACGTCAAAAACATGGGAAAAGGCCTTTAAGACTAAAAAAACAAAATAAAAGAAGCAATGAAAGCATAATTCATTCGGCATGCTGAAGATAGGAACAGTTAAAACAAAACATACAAATTGTATAACAGAAAAGCATACTTTTGATTATATATATGCTCCAACAGGTAGTTGGATATCTAAAATAATTCATCCGATGTAGCATGCAAGCAACTGAATAATAGAGAAGTTTGAGTATAAATATTGATAGAACCAAGTAGTAAGTAATAAAAAGTAACTTTAAAGTTTAATTGTTTTTGTTTGTATTACTAGCTGCACAGTTTTGATTGTTTTCGCTTACCAATTGATCATAATTAACTGCAATTAGAAATAAAAATAAAGATTGGTCATTTTGCAAATATTTAGATAATTATTACAGGTGTAAGTAGTTTTCTACTTTTTTTTTAAATTTAACTATATTTATCTTATGATTAATAAAATTGTAACATCAAAAATACACAAAACAGTCTACTACAGGTAAGTGTTTCTTAAATAATTCATTCTAATCTGCTAACCTAGTAATATAGCATTAGTTTAAACTGTTTAATCTATGTTCCGCCAAGCACGACGTTAGTCCGCTGCTCGGGAATGATCGGATAATCAATACATTTAAAATCCATGGAAAGCTAACTTCTTTTATGTTGGATGCATAGTTCGTTGTTCTTTCCTAACGGTGAGTCTCTATAATTATAGTATTTTTAGTAAATGCTAATTCGGAATTCTTGAATTGAATTTATGTTTATTTTCTTTGTTAAATGTACCTGTGTTACTTAGCGGTTAGCTATTTTATTTTTATTGTATATAAGTTTTCACCTTGTTTAAGGCCAGCCATGGGAGTGCCTTGCTAAAATTAATCAAAATATTTTGTTTATTATTTACTTAATACGTCACAACAACATAAAAATACTTTTAAATTTCAACGAGTAAACCCAGAATCTCTGAAACTATTACATTAAAGACTAGATTTAAGCAGTCTGTGAACACTGACTTTGAATATTTGTGGCTTATAAGTCTCAGGAAATACTGAATTTGGAAATTCCATTTGTAGATAGTACTGTTAAAAAAATCTCTCATAAAAGTTTTGGTCCTACATCTCTGAGCAAGACTTGTACTATAAGTAAGTATTTGTTTAGATGGCATTATGTCTTGTATTTTGTTTAAACAATGTCCATTAAAATATCTATAAAAACGCAAAGATCTGCAACATTACGCCTGAGTTGTAAAGTATATAATAAGTCATTAGTCAATTTTGGATTAGCAATGATCTAAATAGCTTGTTTCTGAATAGAGTTTAGAAGAGATAGTGTAGTTTTTGATGCTTCTCCTTATACTTGGGAACAATTGAAAAAGATTTAGATATGGATTCATTGTTTAGTTTAATGTTTGGTACTGATGGTATCTCGGATTTAGAATTTGAAACAGTAAAAAGTTGAGTTTTTTGAGAGTTAAAATTGGCCATATTGGTAGTGCTCTGTTTAGATATTAATTTGAATTCTTTGTTTATAGATGCTACAGATTCTAACCTAAAAATTTTGTATGAAGTACTATTAACTGCAAAACTATGAATAGGATTTTTAAATATTTGAAGAAAATAAAGTTGGCAAAAGAGCAGAACCTTGAGGAATACCAGCAGTTATGATTTTGAGGTCAGAATTGAAACTATAATTTTTTTATTGTCAAGAAAACTATTGATGAGATTTACAGTTTTTTTTATCAAGACCTATACAATGGAGCTTGTTGACAAGATTAGAATGCCATACCCTATCAAACGCTTTGAAAATGTCTAGAGCTACTACAAAATTTTCTTTTTATTTCTCTAAAGCTAAATTTCATTTGTAACTAACATAAGTCAGAAAATCTGTTGTCGACGTTTTGATTGAAAACTATATTGAGTATCTGAGATGAAGTTATTTTGTTCTAAGAACTTGACCATGCAAAAATTAATATATTTTTCAAAATTTTTTGACTGATTGGACAATAATGCAATTGGTCTATAGTTTGAAGAATCAGACTTGTCTCCTTTTTTAGGAATAGGTCGAACATTTGCAGTTTTTCAAAAATTTGTCAACTTGTTTGAATTGGAATCAACTACTTTTGTTTTGTTTTAATAACAGAGAACAAAACAAACTTTTTGATGACATTTTGAATAGTTTTTGTGAGATTGTCATTTATTCCGACTAGTTTGAAATAATTCATCCTATTATTCGGAGTGCATATACCACTGATAGTCAAAATTTATAACAGGAGAGCATATTATTGTAGCAAGCGTTAATATTTTATTGATTTTATTCTGATGTAGTGGATAGATACGACGCGCTACGATAAATAGGATGAACTAAACTTGATCGTTAAAATCTTGAAAAAATTACACGGGAAAAACATAAATAGTTAAAAGAGTTTGTTTTTTGTTTTATTGTAAATAAGGCAAAAATTATTTCAATTAACAAAGTAACGAATGAAACGCTCTCTATTATAAGAAAATCAAACTGCATATGTATAAGGAATCTGTAATTGAGCTATAAAAGTATCTAGTAGTGACTATTTTAAAATGCACATATGTTGCAAACTTATATTCTCCTGGTTACAATTTAAGCAAATTCTGTTATTAGCATAGCAGTTTGGAAGGAGTTATTTTAAATATTGCTGTAGGAAAAGTATTCATATGTAGGTAGTAAACTTTTGCAATTTTATGCTCTCCTGTTATGTCAAACAGTTTCCAAGCCTGAAAACCCAGAGCACAGCCGGCTGTTTGAATATATGTAGATACGTACGTATAGATCAATGACGTGAGCATCTGAAATAGTAAATAGTAATTACTGTGAGTGCTTCTAGTTATTGGTTTATCTCATAGAGGGAGTATTACTATTTGCCAGATTCAAACAGGGAACTAACAGCTTAAAATAGTTTTTGGCACAATTATTTTGTTGTTTATTGTTTAATTCATTTAATTGAAGGATACAAATAAAGAAATTTATTAGAATATTTATGTTCTCAGATCAAAACAACGTACTAGATTGTTGAAAGTTTATGCTCCTACATTCAGTTCAAACGAATTGTTTATGTCATATTTTAGATATTGATTTACCTTGAACAATTTATATGAAAAACACTGCTACTAACTTATGTTCTCCTAGTATACAATTTGAATGTTTTGCGCCTACTCTGCATCAGTTCGTGCTAGGCTAGGCAACAGAAATTGTTCAACTTGCAACCAGGAAAGTATAAGTTTACAAGAAGTGACTACATTTTAAAATCCGTTTTCTGTTAATCTTGTCGGTAGTAACTCGAGTATTATCGGGTAATCAATAATTTTAATATACTATAAAAGTATACCTCTATTTTGTTAGTTGCAAAATTTCTATGTCTACGCTGATAAAACTTTTTTGTTAATTTGTTTGTCACTTTATTGTTGTTATTTTACAGCTACTTTAATATCAACAATATTTTTGTAAGGATTATGCCTATTTTTAGAATATTTAAAAACTTGAAGATGAAATAAAATACATATATTCCATATAAAGAAATATACATATCACGCTAAACCTCCCAACCACCACACCGTGTTTGAATCTTAATTAACTAACACTGGTTTATTAAATAACTAAGAGACGGCCATAGCTGTCAAACCATTCGACTGCATCTCTTCACTTTGCTAACGTTACTGATCCTCCTTTCTTCGTCCCGCAATCGATTCCCACTCTACTGCATTGCGATCTATTTGTGCCGTACCGGTCTATCTTGTCTTCTTGATATTTTTGAAATTTTATAAACAGAATTTTGTACTTTTTAACATTCTATTTTTAACTTAATTCAACTGTGAAAATTCTGGCTGTTACATATTGTTTAGGAGTTGTGTTGCCATTGGCCAGTGTTGCGTCCTAGTACGTTTAAGCTGACATTCTTTAATTTGATTGTTGACTATGTTTAGCATAGGAACCTAAACGGCGCAGTCGGTAAGTGAAATGTTTTGTTTTCTATGTTTGTTCAAACCAATATTTTTTTTTTAAATTGTTTGTTAAATGTAATCTTGTTTGGCATAGAAATCAAAATGTTGCATTGATCGGTACAATATTTTGTTTCCTATAAATATTATGTTTGGCGCAGTTTGGTCAAGTACCAGAATAATGTTGGCTAAAACCTGTGTTTTTCCTAGTTTACTTAGCATAAAAGCACCAAAATGGCGCAGTCGATAGAAGGACAAATTTCTATTGGTAATTGATTTTGGTAGCAACGAGTGTTCTGAAATTAAATAATAAAAACGATTTGTTTATCTGTGATGTGTCTGGCATTGATGATGTGTCATTATCGCTTATGCCGTTTTGCATTAATCCGTAGTAGGGTAATCACTCTGTGCTGCTTGGCACGGTAGTTTGTTGCCAATTTCTTGTTTAATGATTATTTTGCGGTTTGACAATTGTTGCTATTAGTAAGAAAAAGATTATAAACAGCTTTGGGCAAGCCATCGGAGCTTTAGTTTTACCACTTAAGAGCAGAAAAGCGATAATTGTTTTTGGGCTCATAATGGTTAGACATTGTTGCAGGTTTTTTGATTGCTTTTTGTGTTGTATCAAACATTAGGAGCGCGGCCAGTTAAGGTGTTCAGTTCTTCTTATTATAAGTCCGCCACCAAAAGCAGTTTGTTGATGAAAGTTGAAGATACATACTATGATTTACCACTGCTCAGTTTAGGTTTGTCAGATGTCAGTTAGACATATCTTGGTGGCACTTGTCGATATGGTGATTGACTATTGCTCAGTTTAAATTTGTCCAAAAATATATTTGTAGGAGAGACTGCCTTTCTCAATTGGCGTTGTTTAATTCAATTTTTGATAGAAATTTTAGCCGATACCAATATTGTTTGAAGTAAATATCTGTCAAATTCTTCTAAAACACCAAACTGGCGCAGTCGATAGGTGTTGTTTTTGTTCAACGTTATCGATGAAATGGTTTTTATGTCATTTTTGTAAGCTAAATAAGATAAATAAGTACGTTAGTATTAACCGATAAAGAGTGGAATTTTTATCCGTTGATAGGACATTTAGCCCCGGTGTATTAGCATACACAGTAAGATCATTCTAGTCTAATGGACGCACGGTAGTCACGTTGATTGAACTTTTTGTCTCAGGAAACTATATATAGGTTTTCTAACCATTGTTAGTATAGATCCTACACATTTTCTCAATAAGTGTAGACTGGGCATCAAGTACCTTTATTTGTTATCGTAACATATGTTGTGAAATTTTGGTTTGTTTTGGTAGGTCGTGCAAAAATTGAGAACTGGAATGCTTTTTTTCAACGTTGCTTTGGTTGATTTTGATATAAAAAATATTGATTGAAGTTCCACGAAGATTTTTTTAAATCTTCTTACTTTTTTTAGGTTTTATTTGACCTTTTTGAAATTTTGTAGATATTGGAGACTGTTAGTTCTTTGTGGTGGTTTTACTTTTGAGATATTAACAAGCCCTTGATCTACCCTGCGGTAACAATTGTTAGAATGTTGCGCTGAAATTGTAAATCAATACTTTTGTTTAAGCTGTTTTCCTGACTTTATAGAAAGATGATGCTGCATGGATCTTCAAATATGATTTTAGTCTGCTGCTTACAATGCAAAAAGAAAAGCTGATTCAAACGTTTTGATGCTAATCTATATAAATACGTAAATACATAAATTGCGCCTTTAAATCATCCGGACTGATAGTATAGGTACGAAGTTGGCATCAAGCACCCACATTGTATAATAGGAGAGCATAAGTTTGCAAACAGTCTCGTGTTTACATATAAATACTCCAACAGGTGGATCAATATCTAAAATAATTCATCCAAAATATCATGCCATAAACACTTCGTATGAAATGAATATAGAAGAGCATAACATTTTCCACAACCGTTATTACATACAAATGTACATAAAACAGGAATAATTTGAGAACATAAATAGTTTAATAAACTGATTGTAAAAAATAATTTTCATTTCTTAAACGAGAAATAACAAAATAATTAATTCAAACAAACAGGTCCAAGGTTGGCACAAATCATTCAAACTGTATACTAGGAGATAAGTTAGTAAACAGTCTTTCATATAAATTTTCCAAAAGGTGTATGAATATTTAAAATAATTCATCCGAGATATCATGCCATAAACTATTCGTTTGAACTGAATGTAGAAACAAATATTTTATCAATTCTCTACTATCTAAACAATAAATAACAAACAAATTGTACTAAAATAAATACGAATATGAAACTATTCTTTTGAACTGACAGTGAAAAATTATTTCGATATTCGGATTTCGTTCATTTCAACCATTAATGTGTGTCTCTGTATTCAATTACTGTGCGTTTGAAGTTAGTCGAAATTCCATAACAGGATAACATATATTCGCACTAGTTGCTTGTATTGATTTAATTTTGATGCAAAGTAATAGCTAAGATAGATAGGATGAATTATATCAGATAATGCATTGTAGCAGAAAAAATGCATCGGGAAAACAGAAAGAGTGAGAAGATTCAAGATATATAAAAGTGATAAAAATAGAAATTGTTTTTTGAACAATAGAAAGAGCAGGAAATTTAGCGCCATCTTTTTACTAACTGTAAAATTAATAACAATTTAGAAGATAACGACGTGATAATTACTTTGTTGACTGAATAATGCGTTTTATTTAAAAGTTAGTGTGTTTGCAAAATTATGCATTGCGTTTTTTCTTTAACCTATTTTAACAATTGTAAATAAATTGATATTAATTGTAATAAGCGCCATCTTACGTACAGGTTTATTACTAATTGTGGTTTTTACTAATATTTCTTTACACAACAATATACTTATAAAAAATAATGTATGAAACAGTTTTTGTCTGTTTTTCTAGCTGCAAGGGTTTAATTGTGAATCATAAATAAATTTTATAAATAAATAATTTGTTAGTAATTCAAAATTGACGTTTTCAGTTGCTTCGGCAATCGTTTGCTACTCGGGTATGATCGGCTAATCAATAAATTTACATAGCAACCAGTTTTTGTTATACAGAGTGATTTTAAAAAAACCACACTTTAGTAGTAGTTATTTAACTTTTTTTTTTTAATTATTTATCATTGAAATAAAGTCAATAGAATAACCAAAATGAAAAAGTAGTTTTGAAAGTTTGAGAAAGTGTGTTTACTGTAATGGTGACGTGAGTTTTAAACCCAACCACCATACGTTGGTGGCTAATTTTAAAAGTTCTAAAATGCCATTTGCGCGACAAATATATTTACAGCATCAAATCTATGAAAAACTGCACTCATTTTTTGCATAAATTTAATTAAAAAGTTCAGAAATATTGAGAAGCATTAAATAAATATTTCAAAAGTAAAACTATCACAAAGAACTAACAAGACAGTCTTCAATAACTACAGAATTTTAAAAATGTCAAATATAACCCAGAGAAGGGTAAAAAGAGTGAAGAAATAAGATTTTAAGACATCTTCGTGAAACTCTGATTAATATTTTTTATGTCAAAATTGACCAAAGCAACGTCGGAGAAAAAGCATTCCAGTTCTCAATTTTTGCACGACCTACTAGAACAAACCAAAACTTCACGACATATGTTACAATAACAAATAAGAGTACTTGATGCCCAGTCTAGAGGAAAATGTGTAGGATCTATAATAAGAATGATTAGAAAACCTACATATAGTTTTCTGCGACAAGAAGTTCAATCAACGTGACTATTGTGCATCCATTAGACTGGAATGATTTTACTGTGCGGATTCACCGCTGCTATATGTCCTTACCAACGGATAAAAAATTAACTCTTTATTGGTTAATACAACTGTACTTATTTATCTTATTTAGCTTACAAAAATGAGATAAAAACTATTTTATCGATAACCTTGAACAAAAACAACACCTATCGACTGCGCCAGCTTGGTGTTTTACAAGAATTTGATAGATATTTACTTTAAAGAATATTGGTATTGGCTAAATTTTTATCAAAAATGGAATTAAACAACGGCAATCGAGAAACTGCTAACCGACAGATATGTTTTTGGACAAATTTAATCTGCGTAATAGTCAATCACTGTATTAATAAAGCCACCAAGTTATGTCTAACCGGCATTCGTGAAACCTAAACTGAGCAGTGGTAAATTATAGTATGTATTTTTAACTTTCATCAACAAACTGCTTTTGGTAGTAGACATATAATAAGGAAAACCAACTGAAAACCGTTTTAAAAAGCAATCAAGAAACTTGCAACAATATTTAACCATTATAGGACCAAAAACAAAAACAATTATCGTTTTTCTGCCATAAGTTGGTAAAACCAAAGCTCCGATGACATGACCTGCCCAAAACTGTTTATCATCTTTTTTTTATTAATAGTTACAATTCTCAAACCGCAAAATGACCATCAAACAAGAAATCAACAACAAACTACAATGCCAAGCAGCAGAGTGATTACCCTACTATGGATTTTTGCAAAATGGCATAAGCAATAATGACACATCATTAATACCAGACTCATCACAGACAAACAAATTGTTTTTATTATCTAATTACCGGAATTTTGTTGCTAAACCAATTACTAATAGAAATTTATTAACTTATCGACTGCGCTATTTTAGTGCATATACCAACTAGACTAAGAAAAACACAGGTATCAGCCAACTTTATTTTGGTCCTTGACCAAATTGCGTCAGGCATAATATTTATTAAAAACAAAATATTCCACCTACTGACTGCAACATTTTGATTCTTATGCCAAACAAGATTTTATTTAACAAATAATAAAAACAAAATTGGTTTGAACAAGCTAAGAAAACAAAACATTTCACTTACCGACTGCGCTATTTAGATTTTCATGCTAAACATAACAACAAACAAATTAAAGAATGTCAGCTTAAACGTACTAGGACGCAACACTAACTTAAGGCAACATAACTCCTGAACAATATGTACCAGCCATATTATTTACAGTTGAATTAAGTTTCCATCTACCGAGTGCGTCTTCTATATGATAACAAATTGAAAAAGAACATATATTTGCGCAATGTTGTTTTCTGCTAACATAATAATCCATCGAACAGCTAGAGTTAAATGTTGCATTTCCCGATGAACCTAAACAGTGTAACTACTAATTAATGTGTCTAACAAAAACTGTAGCAAAAATCGCAGAAACCTACTAAGTCAGTGTTAACAACGTTATCTGAATGTGTTCATTTGCATACCACCATCGAGCATCCCTTTGAAAACTGAACCGCATTCATTTTACCTAACTAACCTTAACCAAATGTACTTCCAATGTTTAACTACGACTCTTAACATCAAACAAAAAACTAGCAACAAAGTTTAACCACTATTGGGGCAGGTTAGTTAAATTAATTTTTTTACTTATGAGCCTAAAAAGACTAATAATGCCAATACTATAGAGCCAACAAGGGGAGTGCTATCTATAATATAGCAAGCCCAAAACGACATAAGCAATATTTTGATGAAGCGACTATCTATACTACATAAACAATGGCTGACATAGTTTGGTGACTGATACAATTTATTTTATCACAGACCTAACCTTATCAGCCTTCAGGAATGTTGACCGGAAATCATCTTAAAATAATATGCAGCCGTGCTTAAGAGTACCAAAAAACAATCACATTTTTCCGAAGGGCAAAAAAACAGTTTGTGTCATCACAAAGAATATGGCTTACTCACTTTACAACCTTGTCTGTCAACATGATTTCCTTCAACAAAATCAAAGACTAGTTGGAACACTAAGATGCAACACTAGCTTTTGATGTTGATATTTTTAGAGTAATTCTAAATGCAAATACGTCAAACTAATTATAATAGTTACTAATTATTTTTTGTTTGTTTTTAGATCATCGCAGAGAATATAACCTACAGTTTGACGCATAGACTAAGTTTTTATGGTCTACTAAAACTTACTGACATTCTCATAGGTTGTCTTAAGTTCTTACTGTGTTTTAAAATCACTACAATTTTAATACTAAGCTCACAAGACTTTTTGCATATTGCAAATTTTTATTAATAAACTACTAGGCCCGCATTATTTTTTTAGATTGCTTTAGGTTACTTACTTAAATTACATGTGAGCCCGCCAATATTTTATTACTAGTGTACTACTTGCACGTTTAATAACAATTAAATTAACTTATAGGAGACACCCAGTACATTTGTAACGACCATAGCAACCGGTGGCTGCAGCATGATGCATAATAAGCAGGAGAGCATAATATAAAAGGAAGCGTAGTAAGAATCAATAATCTATATAAACAGGACAGCTGATTATAATTTATGGTTTGTTTCAATTATTATCATATTAATTGTATTCAAAGTTAAATTATAATTTAAATATATTTTGTTGTAGTATTTTTCTCTGCAAAACTTGTTATTCACACGGTGTACTGTACTTAACAGGTCATAATTAGGCCCTTTTGTTTTGTCAAGAATTATAGCGTCGATTGAAGATGGGCGAGGAAAACGTGAAACTTCAAGGATTGTTGTTAAAAGCGAGTGCTATACAAAAGATGTATCAGTGTTATTTGGATTACTGGTTTGATAAGCAGAATATTAGGATCCTGGCAAAAAAAGTCACCTCAAACAGAGATGACCGTTTTTTGGTGTCCACAAGTTTGCGAAATAAAACAGCTTTTGCAGTTTATTTACAAAATCAACTCTATAAAGTTAAAGATGTTAGTGAATGGACCGTTAAGAGAAAGCTTCAGGCTGCTGGATTGTCTTGTAGAAAGATGGCAGAAGGTCCACCTTTACAACGGCAACATTGTGTTGCAAGATTGGCTTTTGCAGAGCGTAGCGTTCTTTCTAATAGATCCGTTACTTCATATAGGCATCCAAACATACACGTCTTCTCTGTTGCTCGGTGAGCCCGAAACCTAACGTATAAGAGGTTATAGATTATTATTATAAAAGTTTAAATTTTTTTATTGAATATGTAATTTTTTTAGTGTAGTTTGTATTTGTAAATTATCAATTGCAATACAAAATATTAATATTTATTTAAAAATTATATTTGAATGTGTATGTAATTTTTAAAAATTAATTACAAAAAGAGTTATTTTTTATTTAAAAAAAAGCAAAATAAAGTCACCTTTAATGTTTCACTGGGCTTAAGTTGCTCCATTCCGCTTGGACGTACACAATCATTTCTCTCTTATACATTTAGCAGGCGTAACATGCTATATATTAAAATGAAAATATATAATAACTTTGTAACATTACACATAGAACTAAAATTAAATGCTTCTACAAAACAAAAATTAATCCTTTTTAGATAAAAAATAGCAACTTTAGATATTTTGCTTAATATTATCTAAATAAATAAGTAAATAGTTTGCGTTTGCAAACTTCAAAGCGCATGCGCAGATCAAACTGGGATTGCAGTTTTAATCAATATTATATTATTATAAGATTTAATTAAAATTATAAAAATAAGTGATACATCATTCTATCCAATTTCTAATTAAAAGTCCATATTTTTAAACCAAAGCTTGATGATAGGATAAATAAAAGTTAGTATTAGTTAGGTTAGTATGCTACCAACATTCAGTATAAATAATAGGAGAGCATAGTATGATAGCATATTACTTGAAAGTATTGATTTGTTTTAATATACATGGAGATGCATTGCATAATATGTAGGGGCACATAGTGTAGATAACTGACTAGTGGGAATGCTTTTCAATGATAACATAAAATACAAAAAAAGACTCTTTTTACAATCTAATATGCAGCAAACGGCTAAGATAAATAACTGCAAAATGTTTTGGAAATTGTATATTAAGAGTAATTGTAACCAAACTACACAATTTCTTAGATTAATGTAAGACAGCGACATCTATCGCAAAAAGCGGGAAACGTAGTAAATTTCTGCAAAATTGCCGTATTTGAAATTGTATATTAAAAGAAAATTTTACATTTCCATATATAAATACATATATTAAATGAATGACATTTCTTAAATTAATGTGACTGCATTAGCCGGAAAAAGTAGTAGATATCTGTAACACTGTTTGGCATAGGAAACTATGTGGCGCAGTTGGTAAGTGAAATATTTTGTTTTCTTGGTTTAATCAAACCAATGTTTCTCTTTAAATTAAATAGTTTCTTAAATAGAATCTTGTTTGGCATAGGAATTGAAATGTTGCAGTCGGTAGGTAGAATATTTTGTTTTTGATAAATATGTCTGACGCAGTTTAGTCTAGTATCAAAATTATGTTATCTTAAACCTGTGTTTTTTCTAGTGCACTTGGCGTATGCACCGAAATGGCGCAGTCGGTAGGTGGACAAATTTCTATTGGTAATTGATTTGGGTAGCAACAAGTATTCTGTAGTTAAATTATAAAGGCGATTTGATTGACTGTAATGGGTTTGGTATTGATGGTATGTCATAGCTTATGCCGTTTTGCGACAATCCGTAGTAAGGTATTCACTCTACTGCTTGGCATTGTAGTTTGTTGTCAATTTCTTGTTTGATAATTATTTTGCGATTTGACAATTGTTACTATTAATTAAAAAAAAATAATATACAGCTTTGGGCAAGCTATGGCATCGGAGTTTTGGTTTTACCACTTCGGAGCAGAAAAGCAATAATTGTTTTTGTTTTGAGCTCATAATGATTAGACGTTGTTGCAGGTTTTTTGATTGCTTTTTGAGTCGTATCAAGCATTAGGAGCAAGGCCAGTTAAGGTTTTTAGTTGATTTTGGATTTTCTTAATATAAGTATGCTACCAAATGCAGTTTGTTAATGAAAGTTGAAGAGACATACTATGATTTAGCACAGTGTGTTTAAGTTAGTCGGATGTCAGTAAGGCTGCAATCTCACTGCACCACCGCTAACCACCAACAGTCTCACTGCAGCCACTTTTTCTTCTTCTTCTTCTTTAGCCTGTATTCGTCCACTCCTGGACATAGGCCTCTTCCAACGACTTCCATGTCGGTCTGTCTTGTGCGGTCTTCATCCAGTTTTTGCCCGCATGTCGCTGAATGTCGTCCCTCCACCTTGCCTGCGGGCGCCCGATGCTTCTTTTTGTTTCCCTTGGCCTCCATTGCATTTGGGTTTTTGTTCATTTGATGTTGTTTCTGGCTACGTGCCCCGCCCACTGCCACTTGAGCCGTGCCACCCGTTCCACGACGTCGCATACCCCGTTCTTCGTCTAATATCCTCATTCCGAATCCTGTCCCTCAGACTGACTCCCAGCATTGCTTGCTCCATTGCCCTTTGGCAGACTCTAAGACGGTTGGCACTGTTTATTGTAAGAGTGGCTGTTTCGAGCCCGTATGTTGCCACCGGCAAGATGCATGTATCGTAAACTTTCCTCTTCAGGTTCACTGGGATTTTTGGTTGGCGAAGTATATAGCTGAGTTTACCAAACGCTGCCCAGCTGAGGCCGATTCGTCTAGTAATCTCTGCGGTTTGGTTACTTTTCCCGATTTTGATGTTATGTCCCAGATATACATATTCTTCGACTAGCTTCAGATTTTGGTTATCGATGGTGACTCTCATGTTAGATGTACTCATGATTTTGGTCTTCTGGAGGTTCATTTTAAGACCAACGGCTTCGGAGGCTACTCTGAGTTCTTGAAGCATTGTTGCAAGTTCAGCCGGGTCACTGCTACAGAGGACAATATCGTCTGCAAAGCGGAGGTGGTTGAGGTATCTTTCGTCTATCCTTATGCCCTTCTGATCCCATGTTAGTATTTTGAATGCGTCTTCCATTGCTAGGGTAAACAATTTAGGTGAAATTGTGTCCCCCTGTCTGACACCTCGCTTTACTTGGACTTTTGCAGTTACCCATTCCTCTTCAATTTTGACGTGCATGGTGGCGTGTTCGTAGATATATCGTATGATGTTAGAATATCTGTAATCTATGCGGGCGTTATCCATCGCCTCCAGCACCGCCCAGGTTTCAATTGAATCAAATGCCTTCTGGTAGTCTACGAAGGCCATGTGGAGTGGTATATTGTATTCCGTGCATTTTTCTACTAGTGTGCGTACCGTTTGGATATGATCCGTCGTGCTATAACCCTTTCTGAATCCCGCCTGTTTGACTGGCTGGTAAAAGTCGAATTTATGGCCAAGGCGGCTTGTTATGATTTTAGTTAGTAGTTTGTAGAGGATGGATAATAGGCCTGAAGTTCTCCAGATTTGTGCAGTCGCCTTTTTTGAATAGCAGGATGACTTCTGCGTTTTTCCAAGAGTCTGGTATTTTCTCTTCTTCTAGGCATTTATTTAGCAGGATCAGGAGTGCTTCCTTCAGTGTATTTCCTCCGGCCATCAGCATTTCACTGGTGATCCGGTCTTTGCCCGGTTCTTTAGGTGTTTAAGCGCCGCCTTTAGTTCTTCTCTATCGATGGGTTCTAGTTCTTCCGATCCTATATTTAGAACTGGTTGTTTGATTTGTCCTTGCTTTGGGTCTGCCATTGATGAGCTGTAGAGTCGTTGATAGAATTTCTCAATAATTTCTGCTATCTTTCCTCTTTCACTCACAATGACTCCTTGCTGATTTTTCATCTTGTGGATAATCATCTTGCCTCTCGATCTTTCTGAACGAAGTACTCTCATGTTTGCGTTGTTCTGTATAGCGTTCTCAACCATCCTTGTGTTATACGCTCTCTGGTCTCTTCTGATGGCCTTTTTCACAATCTTATTTAGGTCTCCATATCGTGTTGAGTTTTTGTCGGTGTTCCTTCGTTCGTCAATCAGTTGTTCTGTTTCTAAACTGAATTTTGGATGTTTCTTTCTTTGGAGGGAACAGACTTTCCGCACGGCGCTTTTAATACTGTGTTTAGTTCCATGTTTTTCATATCTTCAGTTGGGTGTAGCTTCTTGTCGATTTGTCTATTGAATTCCACCTCTTTCTCTCTTAGTTCGCCTGTGGTTGGTCGTATCTTTCTTTCCACTAGAACTTTTCTTTGGTGTCGAGTATTGATGTGGATCCTGGCTCTGACCAATCTGTGGTCGCTGCCTGTGTCAAAGCGGTTTAGTACTGACACATCCGAGCACATTTGGGGGTTAGATGTGAGAACATAGTCTATCTCGTTTTTGACCCTGTTATCGGGGCTCCTCCAAGTCCATTTCTTTTTCAGTTGCTTTTTGTAAAAGGTGTTCATACAGTAGAGCCTCTCCTTGTTGAGGAAATCTATCATAGTTTGTCCTCTTTGGTTCCTAGCTCCCAACCCTAATTTTCCGATGAAGGAAGGATCCGTCGGTACCCTTGCTCCAACCTTCGCGTTGAAGTCGCCGATTATCACACAGATTTTGGTCTTTTCCGCGCTTTTTGCAGTTGTTAGGTCTTCGTAGAACTTTTCAATTTCTTCGTCTGATGAGGTGGAGGTGGGTGCATATGCTTGGATTATTTGGATACTAAACATGGCGTTGATCCTTAGCATTGTATAAATTACTCTGTTTGACACGGCTCTTGTCTTAGTAACCAGGTGATTCTTCTTTTTGTGGATCAGTAGAGCAACGCCTCCGATGTGCGAGTTTGTATCGGAGTTATTTTGGAACAACAAATGTCCGGATTTGAGGATGGTGACTGCCTCTCCGCTCAACCTTGTTTCACTGATCCCTAGGACGTCCCACTTGATGTTCTGCAGTTCGTGTTCTAGGCCGGTGAGATGTTCATTGAGCCTCATGGTGCGGATATTGTACGTCCCTACGTACAGGGTTTCTTCAAGTTTGCTTCTTCTCTTCTTACCATTTATTGAATGTTTGCCCTCCCCAGAATCCAAAGGGCCGACTGACGTATCAGTGCGAGATTCCGGGTTTTCACCTCTACTCGCCTGGGGTATGCATGTTTTAAAAATCGACATATCATATCTATGAAAGGAGCTGGCATTAAAACACCACGCTTGCCAAGCGTGTTGGTGAGTTTGGGAATTTCATTTCCTTAATTCCAAGTGGAACGGTTATTCCGCCGTATTTCGGTCGTCAGAGCCTCGTTAGTTTTCTAGCAGTGGGCACCACGTGCAGGAGAGGTTGACATTTGGGCTGGTCTTTTCAGTTGTTATTCACCTTCGCCCCTTACCCACCCTGCAGCCACTGGTGACCACCAAATATTTAAATTTCCCATTCATTTCTATGTCAGTAGAAGTGTGCTATATTTATATTTATATTTCATTTACCAATGTAATTAGTTTATCAATGTCGAGTGGTGTCCATGTTTCTTCCATGTTACCGCGTTTTAAAATTCTCAAATATCAATGCGAAATTGACAGATTATGTTTTGATTTGTAAAATATCAAGTTAGTATGTTTCAAATGACGATCAACTGTTGCCGCGCTACCACCAACCGATTTGAAATTATGAATTGGTGGTTACCAAATGACAGATGCCGGCGAGAATAGTAAATCAGTCGGACCGTCGCTATATGATTTAACGTGTTCGAATTTTAGTTGGTGGTGGTGGGTGGTGCAGTGAGACTGCAGCCTTAGACAGTGGTGGCACTGTCGATACAGTGATTGACTATTGCGCAGTTTGAATTTGTCAAAAAACTTATCCGTCGGTTGACAGTCTCTCGATTGCCGTTGATTAATTCTATTTTTGATATTTTTTTTAGCCGGTATCAATATTCTTTAAAGTAAATATCTGTAAAATCTTTGTAAAACACCAAACTGGCGCAGTCGATAGGTGTTGATTTTGTTCAACGTTATTGATGAAATGGTTATCATGTCATTTTTGTAGGCTAAATAAAATAAATAAGTACAGTGGTATTAACCGATAAAGAGTGGAATCTAATAGATGCACGGTAGTCACGTTGATTGAACTTTTTGTCTCAGAAAACTATATGTAGGTTTTCTAACCAATGTTAATATAGATCTTACACATTTTTCCAATAAGTGTGGACTGGGCATCAAGTACCTTTATTTGTTATCGTAGCATATGTCGTGAAGTCTTGGTTCTTCTGGTAAGTTGTGCAAAAATTAAGAACTGGAATGCTTTTTTTCCGACGTTGCTTTGGTTGATTTTGACATGAAAAACATTGCATTGGATTGGAGTTCTACAAAGATGCTTTAAATTCTTATTTCTTCACTCTTTTTACCCTTCTCTAGGTTTTATTTGACAATTTTGAAATTTGAAAATATTAGAAACTGTCTTGTTAGTTCTTTGTAATGGTTTTAGTTTTAGGATATTAACAAGCTCTTGGTGTACTCTGTGGTAACAATTGTTAGAAATGTTGCGCTGAAATTGTAAATCAATACTTTTTGATTAGTCTGTTCTCCCGACTTTATGAAAAAATGATGTTGCATGGATCATCAAATATGATTTTAGTCTGCGGTAGAAGATTCAGCAAAGATTTTACGATGCAAAAGAAAAGCTGACTCAAGCGTTCTGCTAAAATTACAAACTTATTTGTTATGTTGACAAATATAACTAAGACTTTGTATACGTGCTGGTGATCGTACGTTTGTCTATAAACACTTTTAAGATTTTTAGGTCCTGTCACTGATAAAAAATACAATTCTATGAGATTGATTCATAATTTCGCGGTAAGGCTCCAAAATCTTAGCTTTACTTTTTAATTTACTATAAATGTTTACCAGTAATATCTCGGTTCCAAAATATTGCTGTGTAATTTTAAATCATTTTAACAACTCGCAAAGAATACAATTATTGAGTTGTAATTACTGTCAAATTCTTAAATGCATTAAAACTGTCATGTCCAAACAGTGTCAGTTTGATAGACAGGCAAACTGAGCATTTTATAAGGAAAACATAAATCCTGAGAAGGTTTTATGCTTTAAAGATTTTTTTTAAGAGACAATCTATATTTACTACAACTGCGACATCTATATGTGATACTTGAAACTAAATTTTACATCAATAATTGTAATATATGTACTAATTTCAGCTCCAAATCAAAACACAGTTTTCATCTACATCTACATTTTAGTTCTTGCGATTGAAGTAAAAAATAAGTCTCTCATCCATTCGAATGATTCTGCCGTTGTGCTTGAGTTGGAGTCTTTATGGTAAGCCTCTAGATCACAGAGGAAAAAAAGGTTGGGGTTAACGAGTCGATAGATTTCTCTTTATTCTAAAAAGTAATGTTTTTAATTTTGTTGAAGTTATATTTGATAAAGACAAACGAGATGAAGTAGTTTTAATCTAAAATAGATATGAAAAGTGGTAAGGCAATGCCCTCTATTACAAATAAGTTGAATTGTTTGTGTGTGTGTGTAAGAAGTCTGTAGTACAGTTAAACTTGTATGCAAGGTGTTTAAAAAAAATGTAAAATATTTAAGGGGGTAGTAGTACAAACCACAACAAACAAAAAAGTCTTAATAAACATAGATTGTCATAGCAACAGTTTTCTTATCATAGTTGGTATTTGACAGTTGTTGGTAGTGCACAAGTTTTCATTGCTTTAACTGATTATTCTAATGCAGAACTAGCCAACATGCATTTGTATGGTTGTGCTAATGGGATTGCCACTAAAACGCGACGTCATTATGTAGAAGCTTATCCAAATTGCCAGATTCCTTCACATTGTATGTTTGGAAGATTTCACCAGAGATTAAGAGATACCGGTTTACTTTAAAAACAGTGCTATCTTTCCGGCAGACCAAGATTGGTATCTTCCTAGAACAGAACAAGAACTTATAGCACAGATACAGCATAATCCAGGGACGAGTGTGCGAAGAATTTCAGCCAAAGTAGAAATTGGTGCTACTCTTGTTTGGAGAACCTTCCATGTTTTATCCATATCATGTACAACGAGTACAGGCCTTGCATTTAACTGATCATCAGGCACGTTTGATTTTTTGTCGCTGGTTTCTACGCAAGGATGCTGAAGATCCGCAGTTTTTTTGCCAAAATTCTTTTTACAGGTAAAGCCGGGTTCACACAAAATGAAGTTGTTAATTTTTATAATGCACATTGTTGGCCCGACAAAAATCTCTATGCTGTAATTAAATTTGGACATCAGACACGTTTTTCATTAAACATTTAGATAAGTATTGTAGGCGACAGGTTTTAAGGTCTTGTTGTTTTACCAAACTTTTTGCAGAACACAATGTATAATCTTGGACAAGCAACGGCATTTTTGAATTAAATCACCGAAACAAATTTATCATTTAAATTTAACAAACAAACTATTTTCTGTCCAATGTTGGACATAAGCCTTCTTTACGAAAAAGATGGCGACAGGTAAAAAGCCGCCAGAAAACTATCAGTGTAAAATCTGTAAAATTAACGTTGAAAATATAAACGAAGCAATATCGTGTTTTACATGTGACTGTAAGTTTCATCTGTCCTGTGGAGTAAAAAGAAAAGTTTCATTACCAGATAATAAAAACTACAAATGGATATGTGACGAATGTCTAGAAGAATTTTCCAAGAAAAACAGTATCAATACAGAAATCCAATTGATGAAGAAAACTATTATGGAAATAGAAGATAAAAACCGTATCCTTCAAGAGTATAATAATTTATTAAAACTTAATACTAATAATGCTGAAAATAGGTTACCTGAAAGTAAACAAAGCAAGAATAATACACATTTACCTGAAAGAAGTGAGATCGTGGTATGCAACCAAGGTAACAACCTTGTGAACAATGCCACTCAACCTATATCAAAACCTAGTTATGCTACAACAATAAAAAATAACAAAACAACAAACAGAATAAACAATAATAAAACTGAATCAACCGAAACAGATAAAGATAAATTAATTACAAAAAAACATAATACACAAAAGAAAAAAACTGAAGTTGGAGCTGCAACCTCTGATAATAGTTTTGGGTTTACTGGAGAAGAAAAGAAATTATGGATTTATTTATCAAGAGTAAAAAGAAATGTTACTGCTGAAAATATAAACAAATATTTAATTGACAAAACAAAATCAGAAAACAATATTTTTTTTGTAGAAGAACTTCCAACGAAAGAAAACCAAAACAAATGTTTCAAAGTTCGTGCCCCATATAATGACATCACTATTAAAGAACTATATAACAAAGATTTGTGGCCAGCGGATGTTGGTTTCAAACGCTTTGACTTTCAGAAATTCATACAACTTAATGAAAACAACTCTTTTTTAACCAATTTAGTTTCTGATAAAAGTATTACTATTATACACCAAAATATTCAATGTTTAACAACAAGCATACAACAAATTGAACAATTATCAATACTAAAACGCTGTGACATATTGTTTGTCAGAACTTTGGTTATCT
Source organism: Tachinus rufipes (assembly GCA_963932245.1). Lineage (NCBI taxonomy): Eukaryota > Metazoa > Arthropoda > Insecta > Coleoptera > Staphylinidae > Tachinus > Tachinus rufipes. The sequence continues at coordinate 4,045,094 of OZ010750.1, forward strand.
AAATCAAATCTAGAGTTAATAAAACTAAGCAACATGCATTTGACATCTTATTTTTGTAGACTAGAAAACAAGGAACATGGAGGAGTAGCAATCTATGCAAATGTAAATTTAAAATTCAAATCATGTGATGAATTTACTAAATTATCCATACGAAATCATATTGAAATAGCCGCAACGTTTTGTAAGTTCAATATAGAACTACTAATTATAACAATTTACAGACCACCTTCTGGAGACATTCATGCTTTTTTTACTACTCTAGAAAAGGTATTAGAAATTCTATTTAACAAAAACTATAAATTTATTATTGTAGGAGATTACAACATAAACACATTGATAGAAACTAAAAATAAAAAAGACTTTGAATCACTTCTATTATCTTTTAATTTAAATCTACATATAAAGGAACCTACAAGAATAACAGACAGAAGTAAGACTTGATTAGATAACATAATCTCTAATATTAATTTAAATTTTACGGTCAAACACAGCCACATAGGAGACCACACGGCACAAATAATATACACTAAATTAAAAACATATAGTTCTCACATATATTCGTACTCGCAAAAGAAAATATTCAGAGATTAAAAACTGTTTTATCAAAAGAAAATTGGTCTTGTATATACAACTCTAATAATGTTAACAAGAAATGGGAGATATTTATAAATATTCTAAAATACAATTTAGATTTAACAATACCTGTTTTAAAAAGATTAATAACAAATAATAAACCTAAACAGATAGAAACTCCTCAACTTATTAGTTGCAAGAAAGAACTCGAACTACTATGTATTCTTAGACAATATATGCCATATGGAGAAGATTTGTATATCAAAAAGAAAACAGAGTATAGGAATCTACTATCCAAAGAAAAAAAAGTTTATTTTAGTAACACTATTAAAAATTCCGACAACAAATCACGAACGGTATGGAAAATGGTAAAAAACAGCATCAACAACAAAAAAAAAAATAACTCTAACATAGTTTCGAATATCGGCAGAAGAGTTTAACCAATACTTTACAAACTGCATCTCAAACCTATTAGAAAACTTTACAGAGCAGCAATCTGATAACTATGACTGTAAAGTACCATACCACAATAAAGAATTTCACCCTAATCTCACAACCAATACCGAAATTATAAATGTCGTTAAAAGTTTAAAAAACTCTAAATCTACAGGAAACGATGGATTTTCTAGCAATATATTAAAAAAAATAATAGATTCTATTGTAAGACCGCTCTGTCATTTAATAAATGAATCGATTAAATTAGGAATCTACCCTGAAAAGTTAAAAGTAGCAATGGTTATACCGCTATTTAAAAAAGGAACAAAAACCGATCCTTCAAGCTATCGACCAATATGTCTCTTACCAACGTTATCAAAAGTCATTGAAAAAATTATGTTTGAAAGACTTTATAACTTTATGCACGATAACAAGTTATGGAATCCAAACCAACATGTTTTTATGAAGAAGAAAAACACTGATACAGCTATTTTTGATTTTACCCAGCAAGTTTTAAATAGCTTAGAAAATAAACATGTGCCATGTGGAATATTTGTCGATCTAACAAAGGCGTTTGACAGCATTAACCATTCAGTATTATTAAAAAAAACTAAGACACTATGGAGTACGAGGAACATCTCTTAATTGGATATAAAACTATCTCAAAAACAGATACCAAAAGGTAATAGTGAGAAAAGAAGGCAACCTTGAAGAATCCACATTAACAGCAGTAAACGTCGGAGCTCCGCAAAGAAGCATACTGGCTCCCCTATTATTTGCAATTTATATAAATGAACTGCCATCACTATTTCAAAGAAACAATGTGCAAATAATTAATTACTCAGACGACACCACCTTTCTAATTAACAGCAACAATTTAGAAAATTGTATTCAGGATGCAAATATATGCCTGACAGCAGCAGATAACTGGTTTATAGAAAATTTATTAATACTTAATGCAGAAAAAACAAATGTAATGTTTTTTAAAACTACCAAAGCTACAATAACGCCAAATGACATCACACTTATAGGACAAAACATAACATGTACCTCATGCACAAAGTTTCTTGGAATTCAAGTAAACGATACCTTAAACTGGAGCGATCACATTACTTACCTAAATGCAAAATTAAACACCGCATGTTATGGTCTTCGAGTTTTATCAAAAGAAGCTAATTCTGATGCACGTAAAATCATATACTATGCTAATATATACTCTTTACTACAATATGGCATAATTTTCTGGGGAGGATGTTCTGGCACAAAAAACATTTTTGTTACCCAAAAAAGAGCTCTTCGAATAATTACAAACAAAAAATACAATGATTCATGTCGTGGAGTTTTTAAACAACAAAATATTCTAACAGTATTTGCATTGTATATATACCGCTGTCTATTATTTTTAAACAACCACCCATCTCTTTTTGCAGATTATTTAAACAAAGAAACTAGTTACAATTTAAGAAAACAATCTTTAATGCAAATCCCCGGTCACCGTCTAAAAAAATTTGAAGATGGTACACTTTATACGTGTATCAAATTTTACAACAACTTGCCAGAAGCAACCAGGAAAAAAGCTGATAACAAAAAAGAATTTAAAAATGAAATTTACAATATTTTGTGGAACTGGAACCCTATTCGGTTAAAGACTACATAAATTAAATTATTAAACACTTTTTGACGTCTTCAAACACAATGTGATGTACATCTATTTTTATATGTATATGTAACTTGTTCGTTTTGAAATAAATATTATTATTATTATTATTATTATTATTATTATTATTATTATTATTATTATAGTCTTTCATCATCTTCTGTTTTGTGTTTTTTAGATCCAGTTCTTTTTTAGATCGTTGGTCCAGTGCTTAGGTAGTTGCGTTTGTTGGGTCTTGGTTTCCACTCTAATAGTTTCTTGGTCCATCTTTGGTTTTGCATTTGCACCTACGAAGCTAGCTCATCTCTATTTTGTTATTTGTTTAACTACGTCTACAACTCTGAAAAACTTTAAAGCCGCCTAAAATAAAAATTTATTTTAGTTAAGAATAACAGTTTTATATACAATTAATATTAATGAATTAAATTTCCATTAAAACTATTACACATAGAAAGAAAATTTACCTTATAATACCTACAGATAGCTATTTTTCTCTCCTTTGTCATGCTGGGTCGTCCACTGTTGGACGTAGGTATCTTCCATAGTTTTTGGGTTATTTTAAGTTTTTTTGCCAAGCTGGTAATTATGGTTAAAATTTCATTTATTTTCTTTTTAGGCATAACGAGATTTTACTTTTAAAGATGTTACTAAGCTATTCATACACTGCCCAAACAAGGTTGATTTTTCTGTGTAGTTCACATGTCTGGTTATCTCTAATTATTCTGATTTTATAACCAAGAAATATATATTTGTAAACTAGATTGACGTTTTTGTTTTTGTGATTTTGTTTCCAAAAAATTGATCTTTAAACCAACCTTTAGCTCTTTTAGGTTGTCAGTTATGAAAAGAGAGCAAATTAAAAAACATTAAAAATACAAAAAAAATCGCTTAAAAGGCACAAAAATGTTACTAAAAAAGCATTAAAAAAGCACCAAACATGTAAAAAGGCATGAAACAATTGAAAAAAAAAACTGAAAATTTATAGTTTATAACATTTATAATTCAAGTGATATTTTTTACATACATTTTAAGTAATATAAAAAAACTTTTAAATAACTAAAAAAACTATCCACAAAAACAGTTAATAATTAAATATTGCCTTCAATCACTTAAAATGTTTTTGAAGGCAAATAATCTTCTTTCGACATCAATGTTATTGGTACATGTTTAAATTTTGCTAAATTAGCTGGATTAATATCAAAGTCTGGAACATTCTCTCCATTCAAAATACAGTTTATTTTATTTAATGTAGATAAACATTTATTTTTCAAAAATACATCTTCAAATTTTAATTTCAATGTTTGTTTAAAGTAATCTGCGTTTTTCATTTCTATTTCTGCCAGCAAAGGATTTAATTTTTCTTCCTGGTTCCTAAAAGCAAAAGTTTTATGTTAAAAAACACATTCATTAGGATAAGCTTAATTTAAATAATGACTAGGCGGGGGCTAGGCGGTAAAATCTTCTAAAAATTGGCAAAGTGTCGGATTCATTTTCTCTTAGCTTGAAATGCCTACCGACTAAAAACCGCCCAAAAGTGAGTGCCAACGAAAGTTTGAGATATTACGGCTCATGTACCTTCATTTTGTAGATTTAACAATAATTTGTTTGATGTTTAGAAAGAGCCCTATAAGCTTGTGCGGTATTGTTTTTGTTGGTTAGTTGGTTAGTAAGTTAATGTGCGGCTACTTGGTTCACCGGTTGTTTATAGAAGAATATCACCTTGTCAGGCTTGGCGAGTCAAGCTAGATCAGGGTTGAGATGATTAAAGTTTTGATGTGTTGACTCAGCGGGCTTAACTGGAGTTCTGTCCGAATTTCTCTATTTTGAATATACCATGGAGCTCTGTGAAAAATCCTTAAAGTAGTGCTTTGAAAGACCTTTAGCCTGTTAAGATGACAGGTAGTTGCAGTTTCCCAGATTAGGGACGCGTAAGTAAGCATAGGTCTGATGATAGATGTAAAAAACCAGGTTGTGTTCCGAATCGACAAGCCACTATTCCGACACAACATCGGAACAAAAAGGTTTTTTTCTATTTTGGCTTTATCGAGAATGGACTGCACGTGAAGTTTGTACGTGAATATAACCCCAAGATACTTGGCAGAATTAGATCATGGTATAAGAACGTCGTTCAAAAAAACGTTCTCATCGGGTTTGATTTGCCGTCTTGTAAAGAGTACAGCTTTGCTTTTTCTGGGTTAATCGTAACTTGCCACTTGTCTAACCATTTTTTGAAGTTGTCGGTGGCATTTTAAAGCCTTAAAGTGACCATCTCAGGCGACTTTGAAGAGTATAGAATTGCTGTATCATCAGCAAATTGTGCCATTCTGACCCCATGCTTTGCTCCTGAAAGCATGTCAGGAAAGTAGACGTTAAACAGCAGTAGAGGTGCTGCTGTTAAGATATGAGGCTATCAGTCTTAATAGACGCGAAGAAAAGTTAGCTTCGTACAATTTAAAAAGAAGACCATTGTGCCAAAGGCTTTTTCGACGTCAAAAAAGACCACCCCGGTAATCTTTTTTACTCTAAAACTTTCGACAATGATTTAATTGATGTACAATTGAATGTTCTCATCTAAATTTATGTTGGTGGGGTGGAGGGAGGGGGGGGGAGATGTTCAATTCAGTGTGTTCTTGGATTTTGTCCAAGACCACCCTTTTAATAATCTTACTTAAAGTGCTAAGAAGACTGATAGGCCGATAGTTTTGAGGAAACTTTTGGTCTTTTCCTGGTTTTAGGATATAAATTACCAAAGAGCTTTTCCAAACCGAAGAAAAGAGTCTTGTTCAAAGAATCGCATTAGCAATGTTAATGAGCGCTATTATTGTTTTATGTAAAAACGCTTTAATGCTTTGTTAAAAATATTATTAAGGCCAGGAGCCGTGCAAGATTTAAACCGTTTGATAATTTTTCAGCGGTTCATCGTCGTCAGAATCCTCCAACAAGTCTTCAACCATTTGTTTGACCTTTTCAGAGGTAAAGCATTAGAGTTTGAGGCTGTCAGCAAACGCCTCGGCCTTTCCCTCGATTGAGTACTAAAGCCCAATTTTGCCATGAATGGCTGGAATGGAAAGTTGTCTGTTTTGTAAGGCCTTGGAGATCTTCCACATTAGATTATCATCTTTTGTGATCGATTCCAAGTTATTTTGCCAACACAAATTTTTGTGGAACCTTATCGCAATACTTTTGCCATTGACGCTTGATAGTCTAAGTGGATAATCTACCCGGACTGGGCAAGCCTGTCAATACTTTCTTCTAGAAATTTTGAGAAGAGATTCCAATTACAAATTTTTCTCCCTCCCCAGGTGATCCCCTTCCGTAGAGTTCCAGTAATACTGGGCTGTGATTAGAGCTAAGGCCGTCAATGACGTTTATTGAATACTGGAATTGATTCAAGCAAGATTGTGTTGAGGATATGGTTCACCAATATTTTTGCAAAAGATCAGTGTTCTATGCCTCATGGGTAGCTCTGACGTTCCCAAATGCGTGAAGGTATTTGGGATTCTCTGCGTTTGATTGAGTTTGTGGCGCAACTTAGACACCAGCATAATGTCTCCACTTCAATTATTGGCATTCCAAAAGCAAATGCGGTATAATACATCGGATGTATTATCCATTACTGGTTAAGTTGTTTGAGGATATTTGCCATGAGCCTCATTTGAGACTCATTCTTTCCTTCAAAATGGCGGCAATTTTTTTGTTAGAGACCACTGGTTGCGTATAAAAGCCGTCATTGCAAGATTTTAGAAGATCGGTTGCCTTCCTGTGGTCGGCAACGGTAGATGGCATCATGCGTATACCCTTGTGGGTGTTACGTGCCAATAAAATAATAATGTTGTTTTCTCTAGAGAGCTAGAGAAATGTTTCCTTATCGTCCAAGACAAATGCCGATTGACCTAATAGGCCGGCAAGATTAGCCGCTGATGGCTGATTTGTTGCAGTTGCTGATAACAACTAGGGATTGGCTGATTGCCTTTTAATAATTTTTAAGAGTGGAGACTCACCCTTAGAGTTTTTCCGCTTCCTTCCTCCTACAAGCTGGTATCCATCAGCATCAATGATGGGTCCTTTAGAGTTGGGGTTGGCGGGTGCTGCAGGAGACTCGACGGTAAGGTCCATGGCAGCTGGATGTATGATTGACTCGGCGGACTGGGTACTGTCGGTGACGACTTCGTCGTTGCTGAAGACTTCGTCCATCGGTTCCACTTCGGTTTCCGCTAGTGGTGCGGTGGCAGTAGAAGGTCCAGCTGCTGCTGCGTTGGGAAAAATAGCATTATTAGTTTTCTTATTGCCCTTCTTCTTAGAGGCGGCAGGCTGGTCCAAATCTTCGTCCTCTGTTAGTGGCGAAGAGGCGGTAGAGGCCATGGCGGCCTTGATGGTGGCAGCCTGGTCCGCGTTTATCGCCGTCAGCGACGAGATTGTTTCCTGCAGCGCTTCAAGCTTCTTCTCAAAGTTTGCTGCCATGGACATCATCTGCAGTCGCATCTCAGTCACTTCTCCTTCCAAGGTTCTGACCTCGGCCCTGGACTTGGAATAGCTCCGCTCGAGCAATCCCTCCCTGGAGCGGTGGTAGCTTCTAGCCCGTTTCTGTCGGTCCAGCTCCAGTTGCTGGGACGCAGGGTCTGAGGCCACCTGGTTGTCGCCCATTGCAACGGTGAGAGCTTAGAAAAAAATATTTTCTGCTTTTTCAAGCTTGCGTTTGAAAAAGCAGAAAAATAATTAATATTTATAAAAGTATATACCTGTCGGCATAATAGTTATTAACACAAAAGTGCAATAATAATTGCAGTTATAATGCTCGGAATCGTTGTGGCAATCTGGGATAAATTGAGCAAACTTTATATTTAAGCTGCAAGCACATGTATGTAAATGATGCATACTTGGTTGCCTATAGTCAAAATTCATTATTAATAAATATATTTTTTATATCTTTAATATTTATTCAAAATAATCAATGTAAATTAAACTGTAATTTGAATCATTGAATGTTTAAATTATTTAATGATGTTTACACTAGAACATTTCATTCCTTTATAGTTGTGTTGCGTGAATTAAAACTTAGTTGGGATTGATCTACAATTGTGCAAAATCAGGCAACTTGAAAATATGGAAGCATAATGCTATTCTGTTATTAATGTTGTTTTGGCTTAAGGTAACATTTAGTATAGAATAAATGCATTTTATTCACTATGTTCTATTGAGAAATTTAAACAAATTGTACACAGTCATTTTATTAAACTATTCACATATTATTAGCAATACACAATGTTAAATACTCACGTTTTAATATTTTTAATAATGTTTAACCTCTGTAAACAGTGACCAACTAAACGTAAACACTAAAATCAATAAAAATATGCGTTGCGTACGCAGATTGTGGCGGGAGTATTTGAATTTTTTGATAGCAAAATAATTTAATTTGCATAAGTTTGCATAAGTTTGCAATTAAAACATACAACATACAACAAATAAAGTTAAGGAAAGAGCAGAATCTTGAGGAACACCAGCATTTATGATTTTGGGGTAAAAGTTAAAATCATTAATTCTAACTATAATTTTCCTATTGTCAAAAAAGATATTGATGAGTCTTACAGTTTTTTTATAATGACCTTTACAATAAAGCTTGTTCACAAGATTAGGATGCCATACTGTATCATCTGGAAATGTCTAAAGCTATTTCTTCAAGATACTGCTTTTTTGCCAACTTTATTTTTGATTTACATTAATAAACTAAAAGTCTTATTCATAGTTTTGTAGATGATAGCATCCTTCATACAACATACTTTCTAAAGACTATATCAACAAATATGGCAAAGCATTTTTAAATTTCTAGGTTAGAATCTGTAGCGTCTATAAACAAAAACCTCAAAACAATATTTTAATAGAGCACTTCCAGCATAGTCAATTTTAACTCTAAAAAAACTCAATTTTTTACTATTTCAAAATCCAAAACCGAGGTATCATCAGTACCAAATATTAAACTAAACAACAAATCTATATCTAAATCTTCTTCAATTTGTTTTCTAGGTGTTACAATCTTACATAATCTTCTCTGGAAATTTGTACCAAAACTTTTAAAAAAGATTTCTTTAACCGTACTATTGACAAATGGAATAAACTTCCAAATTCAGTATTTCCTGAGACCTCAAATATTCAAAGTCAATGTTCACAGACTGCTTGAATCAAACCTTCAGTCAGTTTAGATAGTTTTACTTGTTGAAATTTATAGGTATTTTTATGTTATTTATGTGGCATACTATGTAATTCCTAAATATCACATTTTGAAATTTAAAAAAATATACATAAATATATAATCAAAAAAAAAAAATTATTTCAAAAATATATTAATAGTTACATAACTAATAATATAAAAACATGTTATTTTTAATAAAACATAAAACAATGTTAAATAAATAAAACTAACACTATTTGCCTTCTTCAACCTTGGGTCTTGGACCAATTGGAAATTTATCTTTATTTCTACCCAACAAACGATAATCAATGCATTGAAATCCTTTTCTTCTCTTGCAGCATAAATCATTCTTTATAGTTAATCCGGTGTAGAACCAGTATTTTCGGCATACACGAACAGATATTCCAAGCTGAAAAAAATAAATAATTGTTATAAGATTTGCAAAACAATTTAACAGTTTTATAAGAATAGTTTGGCCGGTATGATAGGCAACTTAATATACACAAAAGTTATGTTGACAGGGGTGCGTTCCTAAAGTACTTGGGCGAGAGTGAGAGTGACCCAAATGATCACCTTTGCCGTTCCTAAAGTAGGGGTGAAGGAAAACATTTCACTCTCGCCGGCGTTCATACCGTACCCATGTTACCGTCCTCTATGAGCGGGGGAAATATCACACCCGACCGAAGTTAGTCTGTTTTTTATGTTATCTATGGTTTGTTTACGTCGTTATTATAATTTACATTTTGAAAATGGATATTACAAAAATGTCTATTTGTTCACATGAAATAATAAGAACAGAAACAGGAGCAATTCAATTAATTAATCAAGACCAAGTCATGGTCAAAAATAAAAATAATGCATATTGTTCTGACTGCATTTGCTAATGGAACAACAACAGCTAAAATTTTTCTTCTTTTATTAGCTTGTGCCATATTAACTAATAAATGTTGTTTATATTTGACGCATTGACGTTTGATTTTTGACAGCTTTACCCAATGAAGTTAATACCTTACCCAAAACACGCCCGACTCGTTCATAAACTCTATTCCCCGTTTGATCATGTGACATCACACTCGCCGAGGTGTCACTCTCCCCTCACTTCGTGTTTAGGAACGCAGCCCTGTAGTTGGACTCATGCCTTTGACTGTTTTAGCATTGTTTAGGATTTAAGGATGCTAACACGAGCAAAAGCATGAGTTTAATCACAGCCAATATAATTTTTGAGTATATTAAGTTGCCTATCTTAACATTAGAATGTTTAAATAAAACAAAACAGCCAATAATTAAAAAATCAAGCAAGCTTATTAAACTAATCTTAAACATTTTAATTGGTTTTGAATTAGATTAATAAAAAATAACTTACCATTTTATAATTCATGTTGTTAAAGAAGCTACACAATCCATTAGAATTCTTCTTGCTGTTTTCAATAACAGCTTTGCATAAAGTTGAGCAACTTTTTTCTCCTATTAAATCGCAAGTCATATTACGGGAAATAATTTTAACAACAGTAGGTTGATCATAGGGAGTTGGAATTAGTTGTGAAAATCCGGCACATTCACAAGTGTTCACTGCAACAGAAAAAATTAATTAAAAAAATAACTGAAATTATTTGAAAAATATTGATATTACCAGGAGTAGTAAATTTGGTAGTAGCTGCAGTAGTGACAGTATTCTGGGCCAATTTGAGTTGTTGAATGTGAATTGATGCTCTTAAGTATGCACTATAAACAATAAATAATAACACAGTTACAGTAATATTAATTATAATAAACTTACATCAAGAAGATGATGACAAACAAATTAGGGTTAGACATTGTAAACTGCTGTAATGAAACTGATATTTTTGTAATGTTTGTTGCCTTTATATAGCCGTAAAATAATCAAAATTTGTCACAGCATTAGTAACAATATGAAGAATAGTTTTTTATAATCTTTGATGATAAAACAGTTGTTTTTACAGATTAGAAATAACAATGTAGATGAATATAGAAACAATGTGATTGTTGGCATGAGTAATAATATGAAATTGTTTATAATTTTTGATGATAAAGAGGCTGGATGACTATAATAGCGATTTGATTGTAAATATCAGCAAAATATTTGGATTTTTCATCAATTAATTAGATAATAATGCTCACATCTGTTGGTTACTAATATGATGAGTAACAAAACACAATTAAGTACAAAATTATTTTTCCAAAAGTAGAATTCAATGCTTTTTAAATTTTATAAAAATAAACATTTTTTATTGTTATATTTTTAAAATCTGGCTTTGTCAGAACAGATACTAGGGTTGGTGGTTTACTGCAGAAGAAATATTTATTTTTTTTTTGTGATTTGTAAATAAATTTGTAAATATTTACTATAACTATAAGAATGCATTAGCAAATGTCAAACTGTATTGGAAAACTTTTTGCTTTATGGATTTATTGAAGTTTCCAGATAATTCTATCAAAAATTTCGTGAGCAGTGGCGTAGTTAGATTTTTTTAGCCTTGTTGCAAGATATTGAGAAAGGTTTTTTCACGGCATTAAAAAAGTGCACATAATTTTGTCCTTATTTTTTAGTCCGGTCATAAAAAATAACAAAGTTTGGTCATAAAGTATTAAAATATTTTTACAAAAATTCAAAATACAGCCAAAAACAAGTAAAAAAAGCAAAATTCTATTTATAAAATGTGAAAAATAACAAAATCCAGCTTTAGGTCACCAAAATATTGTGAAAACGCATAAAAATCAGCACAAAACTGTTAAAAGATTAAATTTTTTTATGAAATAACCATAAAACTGTTGAAAAATGTAAAATTTTGCTATAAAAGTTTAAAATTTTGTTTGTACATTATTAGAAATAGTAAAATTCAGTCATAAAAACTAAATATTGTCAAAAAGCACTAAACGTTCAAATTTTTTAAATAAAATGTTAAAATTAGCAAAATCCGGTCTTAAAACATCAAAATATTGTTAGAAGGCACTAAAATCCGGCTATAAACTGTTAAAAAGTATAAAGTTTTAATTATAAAATGTTAATAATCCGGTTTTAAAGCGTCAATTTATTGTCAAAAATTATCAAAATTTGGTCTTAAACTATTAAAATGCAAATGTCTATCAAAAAAATTAGAAATTACTGAATCCAGTCATAAAAAAATAAAATATTTCTAAATAAAACTAAAATCCGGCTAAAAACTGTTTAGAACTACAAAATTTTATTCATAAAATGTCAAAAATCTGGTTTAAATTATGTAAAAATAACCAAAATCCTACCAAAAACAGTTGAAAAGTGCAAAATTCTATTAATAAAAAGTCAAAATAGCAAAATTTGACCTTGAAACATCAAAATATTGTTAGAAAGCACCAAAATCTGACCACAAACTGTTGAAAAGTGTAAAGTTATATTTACAAACTGTCTATAGTAGCAAAATCTGTTCATAAAATATTAAAATTAAATCAAAAAAAGCCAAAAAAAGTTGAAATGTGCAAAACTTTATTATTAAAAATTAAAAATATTTTATTGTCAGCAAGCACCAAAAACCGGCTACAAACTGTTAAAAATTTTGAAAAAATTATTCATAAAATGTCAAAAATCCGGTCTTAAAGCTCAAAATTATTGTCAAAAAGCATCAAAATTTGGTCTTAACTGTTCAAAATGCATATTTCTGTTAAAAAAACAGAAATAATGGAATCAGGTCATAAAAAATAAAATATTTTTAGATAGAATCAAAATTTGGCTAAAAACTGTTTAAAACTACAAAATGTTATTTATAAAATGTCAAAAACGCCAAAATCCGTTCTGTAAACATAAAAATATTGTCATAAAGCACCAAAACTTGGCCAAAAACTGTTCAAAAATATAAAAAAGCCAAAAAAACTCCAAATCTAGCAAAATTAGCTATAAAACATCAATATATTGTTAGAAATAGCAAAATTTAGTCATTAACTAAACAAAATCCGACTAGAAACAGCTGAAAAGTGCAAAATTTAAATTGTAGGCAAACAGCTTTTTCTACTATGACCCACCCACTCGTCTAAGTGTTGGTGGTCTAAAAATTTATAAGTAAGACCACTTTTTGTGTTTTTGCTGCCATACGAGAATACTTGTCAGTTGTTAGCAATGTAACAGACAATTAGTTTAGAATATGCTTTGCAGCAGAAAAAATCCTGTAAACAAGTTTACCCAAACATCACCAATTTCAAAAAAAGAATGGTAAGACTATTTCTTAAAATTGTATGAGGACAAAGACAAGGATAAAGAAAACCAAGAAATGAGAGGCAATGTTGCAGTAAGCAATGACAAAACCAAATTAGACATTAATGAGAATGACGTCTAACAAGCAATCCCAAAACTAAAAAATAAGAAAACACCTGGGACAGACCTGATCAACAACAAAATGATCAAGTATAGGAGTAAACTAAAGAGATTACCAACCTTTTCTGGAAAATACTCAAAACTGGAAAAATACCAAGCGAATGGCAAACAAGTATTATAATACCTATATTCAAAAAAGAAACAAAGAAAGACCCAAAAAACTACAGAGGAATCTGTTTGCTCTTTAATATCCAAAAAGTATTCACCAAAATTATATCTCAAATGCACAAATACGAACAGCAGGGCTTCCGCACAAACAGGTCTACCATTGACGCAATATTTATACTACGTCAATTAATAGAATCTATTAAGTTTAACAAATCACATTACCTCTTCTTTGTAGATTTCTCCAAAGCCTTTGATATAATACAACTTAAGAACGTACTAAGGGCTCTTTGCAAAAACAACATTGACAAAAAAACTAAACACTGAGAACAAAACAAAAATCATCTCGGTATCGATTGACATCAGACAAAGTGACAGCTTAAGCCCATGTCTCTTTAACATCATCATGAACTAAATAATAGAAAGAGTAAAAGACACCAACATAAGCTATAACAGCAAAAACAGAAAATTTTAAATTGTAGGCTTCGCAGATAATATAGCTCTCATGTCCGAAAACGAAAACGACTTACAACGTCTCCTGCAAAAAGTAAACATTAACGCCAAGATATTCAATCTTCAAATCTCAACCCAAAAGACACAATCAATGGTGATATCTAAAGAACCCGTACAATGTAAACTAGATGTCAACGGAAAAGATAGAACAAGTTATGCAATTTAAATATCTTTACATCCAGCGACAATAATAACAAAATAGACGTGAAGACTCAGGCAACAAAGGCAACAGTAATATTGGGTGCTTTCCACCTTACAGTATGGAAGAACAAACATATTTTGACACGAAGCAAAGTTTGTATATATAAAACCTATGTCTGACCAGTCTTAACATACGCAGCTGAGACAAGACCCAACACTACAAAAACCAAACAAATCGTTAGAACAACAAAAATGAAAACATTGAGATCACCGGATTGAGTAAGGTGGACAAAAGAAGGTACTGGAGAGACCATGTCAAAAAAATAGGAGAAGACAGGATGGCAAAACAAGCAATTTCATCAAAACCAAACACAAAACGACCTTTCAAAAGGCCGCTCAAACAATGGCACGAGAACTGGACGTCAAAGTTGCAAGAGAAATTCCAAGGCCAAAAGTATGGAATAAAACAAGGCAAAACTCTAACAGAAAAAGAAAAAGAACTTTTTTGATAACAAACGTTTGAATGGACGAGCGGCTACTAAGTTTAAAGTGGGTGGGTAGCTTGTAACTTATCTGCTTACTTAAGTGTTGGTAGTTTTTTTACTAGGACCCACCCACCTACTCACCCAAATGTTAATAAATTTCATGAAATCTCAAATCTAGCAAAATATTTTTAGAAATAGCAACATTTGGTAATAAACTGTTGAAAAGTTCAAAATTCTGTTCAAAGTCAAAAATCGCAATACTAAAAAGTGCAAAATTTTATTAAATTGGCAACACATTGAATGTAATTCATTGGACAGTTTGAAAAACGTTTAAAGGCAATTTGTTGTATCCATACCATATTCAGCTTGTTCAGGCACTACTACTACCTGTTGATTTTCCTATTATATATATTTACGTATTGCGTCAATAACTTGCAAACATTAGTTCTAATCTCTCAATTCCTGACACATATTCTTTTCACCAATAAAGCCAGTTTCTCAAGAAATGCAATAAAGAATTTTCATAACAAACATGTGTTGGCAGATAAAAATCCGCATCAAGTATGTGAAGATCGTTTATAACATCAGTTTTCTATGAATATTTAGGTTGGAATTGTGAGCAACTGTCTAATTGGATCAGTATTTCTACCAGGAAGACTTACCGGCAAGATGTATTGCAACTTTTTGAAACACATGCTACCTCAATTTCTGGATGATGTACCATAACAAGAATTGCAATGTGGTTTATGCACAATGGTGCACCACCACATTTCAGTTTGGTTGCTCGTGATTATTTAACAGCAACATACGGAGATTGTTGGATTGGTCGAGGTTGACCACACGCATGGCCTGCTTGATCCTTAAACTTAAACCTCCTGGATTATTTCTGATGGGGCTATCTGAAGTTTACACTACTCTAGTAAAGAGTTTGGACAACTTGCACAATTGGAAAATTGCTTGGTGTAACTCAACCTTGGAGTGTTTGAAAGAGTTTGGCACTCAATGACGAGAAGACGGAGAAGTCATTTTGAACATTTATTGTAGATTCAGCAACTTTACATGTACTTTTTGATAATAAAATATTGTAACTGTCGTCAATTTTGTTAACTTGTTTGTATCTTCAAAACAAAGAAGTTTTTCAGAAATCATCATAGAACAAAATACTCTTAGAATAGACTAGAGAATTGAATTTTTGCCGCATGTTAATCTAACACCATGTATATTGGCTGACAACCTCGTATCCATTTATATGTGTTATGTCTGTAGTATTGTTGTTGCCTCGGTCTATAATCATAATTTTTGTTTTGTTCATGTTAATTTTTAGTTTGTAGTTTTCTCACTTACAACGAAAATGCGGCTCTCTAACATAACATTTTACACAGGAAACTTGGAACAAAAATACGATTTTCAAACTAGTTTTGATTTTTATTGTTTAGATTTTGTAATGTAAAATTTTATTAATCTGCTTTATTTATTTAAAATGTTATATTTTTAGGCCAGATTTAAGATTTTTTAATAATTTTTTTTTTAATTAATAAATTAATAAATTTATTTGTTTCAATGCTTAGTGGATTTGCTTTTTAATGTAGTTACTAAACATGTAACTAAAGTTGGTTTCAATCAAGTGTTTTTGTGAAGTTGCAAAATTAGGATATCATAAATTGTAGCATATATAACAAACATATTGATTAAGCCAGTTAATTAATTGTAACATGCATGGAAAGAGCGGAATTTCACGGCTTCTCTTGTAAAATGTCGACTAAAACTATATTAGGACAGCAGAAACTATTAGCTGGTTTAATTAACTTGCATTGATTTATTAAAAGCGCGCCAATAGTTAATGTTTCCTTCCTCACTTTGAGTCTAATTGTTGATTCAGTAGCTAGATGGCAGACATTGTATCATATGTAAGTATTTTAATAAAATTAAGTTTCAATGACACAAAAGTAAATTATAGCATATATAAACTTTAATTTATAAATAATTCAAAATAGGAACTAATTTAAATTTAAATTATGTGATTTACAAAATAATTTTGGCTTTTTTAAATTTTCTACAATCTTTTAACCTTCCTCTTCATCAATAGTGTACAGTTTAACACGAATAGTTTGGCTGGTATAATAGGCAACTTAATATACACAAAAATTATGTTGACTGTGGTTGCTCTTATGGTTTTGACCGTTTTAGCATTTTTCATTAGCTCTCACAATGTATACATTCTATGGGCGACGTTGTTCTGGGATTCAAAGATGCTAAAACGGGCAAAGGCATAAGTTTAACTACAACCAACATAATTTTAGTGTATATTAAGTTGCCTACTATAGCGGCCAAACTATTCATGTCTAACTGTAGTAATAGTGGTATTTATTGTTAAATAGTTAATAATAAAATGTATTTTACAAAAGAAATAATTAAAAACTAAAAAGTTGTAGTATATTTAAAAAAAATGTGATGTTTGATTACTTTTTGTTTTTATAAGTTCTTCTTAGTTTAGAACTTACGCGAGTTTATTGGATTGGCAAGCACTGTTTGTTGTTTTTTAATATGAATTTGTCTTTCTAAAAATTGAGTATAAAGCTTTCAAAGCAATCTTAAAAACTTGTGTACTGATGTACCTTACTACTAAAACTACGCTAAGCATTTTTACTATCTAAAGCACATGCTGGAAAGACTACAAGATTCTAATGCAATCTGAAAAAACCAATTTTGTAAAATACTTAAGTTTTCATCATCACTATTATTTGAAGTTTTCTAAAACCTACTTTCAAGAAACATTTGCTATGTTTTTAGGCACAAAACAAAAAACCACAAAATAAATAACCTGGATTGAGTTAGAAACCCAAATCATAGAAGCAATCAAGCCAAACCTTTAACATTAAGCTTAACTAGGCTTTTGTTTTAATCTACAAATTTTAACGTTGGAATGGGAGCAATGCATTAACTGAGGTTTGATGCAAGTTTTACTCCAATAAACAGGAGTGCATAGTTATAGTCTGGGCGCTAAGACATTATTGGGTATACCTGAAAATAGATCTTTTCACATTGAAGATGAACAATTGCGCATTTGTGTGATAGCAAATTTTACAAATTCTAGAGCCAAATTTACAAAATAGAAAAGAATTTGACTTTACAGTTGAATATACTGATGAAGTGTTAAACTACCTAAATAGTGCTTTGGGCGCACATTTAGCAATAAGCAAATTTAAAACAAGTGTATCCTAATTATAAACCTAGAACATCGGTTAGAGACTTAAGAAAACTCTAGACCAAAGCCAGTCATGCCCAGTTATTTAACAATATCAAAACATAACATCATCAGGCTACCAATACCATACCAAGCCAAGTGTTTACTAACCCAAAACATAATTTAAAGCTTATCCACAAAAAAAAAATGGTTGACATTGTTGGCTAAATGACCAGACTTGCAAAAACAATAAACTTACAATGATGGACCTCAACACGCTTTGGGTTAAGACCCAGTAAACACAAGTTTAGATAATATAAGTTTATTACACGTATATATGGTGTAAAAAGCGTATATGGTGTATGTGTATTCGTATAATATACATTTCTTGTACACGTAAGATATGTATATCTGTATATTATACGTTAATATTTTCCTTTTTTTCTACCGTTGATTAATATACGTATATTATCCATCAGAATATATCTATAAATAACCTGCATAATATATCTACGTATATTTTACGTTTATTATTTCTGGGTTTTGTTTGCCGATCAATTTTGTCTTAGATATTCGTACGTCCGAGGCTACCCGAGCGCGTGAATATAGTTTGCAAAGTGTATGTTGAGATGCATGATTTATTTTTTTTTTTAATTTTTTATCAACCATAATGTGCACTTGCTATTAGTTGCAATATCCGATACAGTTTTAAGTTGTTTGTTGTTACACAACAGTGCTGAAATGTTGTTTAATTGAACTGGAAGCGCAGGTTTAGGAGTACTAATATGAAATGCCTAATTTGTGCTAAGTCTGAAAATATGCAATGACATTTTTGGTTCAAATAACTTGTTTTTATAGCCATTACAGTAACATTAATATCAATTCATCGATTTATTTTTATTTTTTTAATTTAAATTTAATATTATTAATTGCTATTGTTATATATAGTATTATAAATACAAATAGCAAACTAGTCAAGTTATTTAAAATAAAGATTACCATATGTGTGTCATATGAGGTTGTGAAAATACACACAGTATATTTTTCAGATGTCACTAAAAGACTGGTTGAAAAATCAAAATAAATCTTTAATTTAATTGTAATGTTCTTTAATATCTATGTTAAATATTATAATGTTTTATTTATTTAGATGTAATACTTTGTATTTTATGTTAAAATGATATACATATTTTATATTATTATATATCCGAGAAAGTAGGCAGTACGGCAGAGAGGGCATGTACAAATACCAGCGTTAACAAAAGTTAAGCAACGTCCGCTTCGGTCACGACTTGGATGGGTGACCGAATTCTTCCCAATATGAGTCCGTTATCTCGTAATAGGCATCCAAACATACACATGTCTACTCGCCGGATAAAGTTTAACCTATAATACACGTGTATTTCAATTGAAAAAATATACAATCATATTAATTATATTTTAACGCATTTTTTACGTTGATAATACGTGTAAATTACACGTTTAAAATACATATAACCTATACGAATATTACACACTAAATATACGAGATATATCCGATTAGTCGCCGGACATTTTTCCGAATAATATACTTAACAAATAAACAAATATTACACTTAGGTGAAATACCAAAAATAAACGTATCTTAAACGTAACTGTGTTTACTGGGGACAGTCTCATTACCAGCAGGCATTAAACGTTGCAATAAAGCACGTGCTTGCAACAACATCTTTTACTTTTACAACTTTGCTTTCATTTTCAGTTTCTGCACTTTGGCAAGAAAAAAATAGTAAAAATGTCAATATTTCTGAAAATGACATTCAGAATGGCGTCACATGTGTTTGAGCATAGTTTTGTTCAAAAACTACTTTTGGTATAGTCACTTTGGTTGTGTTTTGACCAAAACTTGGTTTATTTATCACTGACTTTCAAAATTTGCGGACGTCTGGTTTACGTAGCCGTTTGGGACCAGGTTTGTACTATGTCGTTGAGTGTTTGTGATTGATTAGTTTTCCTTTGTTCGTTGTTGATGACGTTTACCAGTACTACAAAAAAAAAGTTTTTTTTGCGCAAAAAATTAAGTTTATGGCCAAGGCAAGTAATTTTTGAGAAGACTGGTTCAAAATTGTTTCAAAAATACACAATTGAATAAAAATTTACCCAACTAAAAGTTTTTGGGTAAAATGCAAAAACTATCAGAAAATTGCATTTTTGTTGCAAGTTTTGTGTTTGTCTGTCGCGTTTGAGAATAAAATATAATCTTAAAAAAGTTGAAATTAGTCCCAAAAGATGCACAACAACTTATTCTAAAAACCTAATCCTAGAAGGTATCTCCAACAACCTCCTCTAAAACTGGTACCACTAGTCAATATCACTGAGACACATCTACAGGCCGTAATGGGACGGGACCACACATTCCAGAACGCCTAACCTTAGAAGGTATCTCCAACAATCTCTAAAAAGACATCATTTATAGTACTCTACAAAGAACACATTTTGTTTAAAGGACAGTCACTCCTGCAACAGTTTTTACTTTCTGTGTTGCGGCTTAGATCTGTTAGAAGCGGCGGCTAACGGTGGTTTTTTAAGCTGATGGTATGCTTGAGAAATATAAGAGTTAATAATATGAGTGGTGCAAATTGGGTAACCTGGGCTACTGGAGTACCATGAAGTCACTGGGTAAAGGTCTACTGAAATAGTTTACTATTTTGGCTCGTGGTTTGGTAAGTTCTTGATAGAGGTTGACAACGGAGATAGTTTGGACTGGAATAAGTAAGTTAGTTGGTTGCAATTAATAAATGTAGCTCAGCAGTTATTTTCTGGTTTGCCAGATGTTTCCGGGAATTTTTGAGTAGATGCATAAAAGTTATTAAGTACTCAAATGATGAGGTAGAATTGGCTATCAAGGTTTGTCGTGGCGGAGTTTTGTGTATTCTGAAACCACCCTAGTCGGGTACGAATCTACCCCAATTTTGCGATTCTGTTTACATTTTTTAGAGTTTGCGGAAGGTATTGCGCTTTTCTGATACGCGTTAATGTCTTTTGCGGTTTCCTGGCAAAAATTCTTCTTATCTAAAAAGGATAGAATTATTTTAAAATAAAACCCTAAAAAAGAATCTTTTTTCTCTAAAGCACCTTACTACATTTTTAAACTCAACTAAGAACTGATATGGGATTTGACCCGATCAGAGATCACATGTGGTTTAACCCAAAGTTAGTCTTTTAAAGATTTTTCTCTTTAGCCGACAGAAAAAAAATCAAAAGTGTCAATTTTCCAAAAACTTCAGAGAAGCATCACGTGCAGCTTTTTACACATTATTGACTTATCTGAGAATCACATCCAAAATTTAGTCATCTCTTTGTAGTAGCGCGTTTGAATCCAGCTTCTAGGTGCTGTGGTGCTAAGACAGTGTTTGAAACTACTTGGTTTTGCTTAAATCGTAGCTAGCAACATTTTTTGGTGCTATTGTTAAAAAAAACTACACTGGCCGGTAGTAGTGTTTGCCCTTTTTTTGGTTTAAGTTTTGTTTCCTTGTATTTGTTTGTTTGTTAGTAGTCTTGTTCAGAAAGTTGCGGTTAGTGTTAGCTTAATATAATACGTCTGTTGAGTCATCCTTGTTTGAGTCCTCTGCGCTGGAGTGTATAAAAAATATGCACTGTAGATTTGAAACTTGACGTGGCTAGCCAATTGCCCAAAAATATAAGGCGTGTGGCTTTTCAAGTTTTTTTCAGGATCTTTTTCCGGATCTTAGTTGGGTTCTCTAGGTTCATAACGTTTCCAGGCAAGATAATGTTTCAAGGTTTTTTGCTCAGAGTTAAAATCTTGATTGACATTGCTCAACAGTTTTTGGTCATGGTCATAAGACTCCACTCCATGATGTTGAGCGGGTCATATCTAAAAGTTATTATTTTCTACCTGTTCAGCAGTAAGATGTATAAGTATTTTTTTTTTCTCTTGCAAGAGTACTCTTTACATTTAGCAAAACCTGTAGTTTTTTTCTTGCCAATCAGGGTATGTAAAAAGAACTGGTTAGTATGCAATTACAAACTTGGTCTGGACTTTTGGTGACATTCTTTAAGTGATGGGGCAATAGGTAACCAGATAAAAATTCTTTTAATTCTTTAAGAAAGTTTCACTAAAGAAGTGACGTGTCTGTGGGCCTAAGGCACCTTTACTTTAGATCTGTCAAAAGCGGATAGAGGCTATAGGCTAATGGTATGTTTGAGAAATATGGGGGTTAATGTAAGTGATGCAATTTGGCAACAAAGGCGAAAACCGGATTACTGGGAGCTTAATAGTTATCCTTTAAGGTAACACAAGATCACTGGCTAGAGGTCAACAAAAATAGTTTACTACTTTGGCCTTTTGCGTCAGGTGTGATGCAGCTCAGTAGTGGGTACTACGTGGTCTTGGTGAAGATCTATTACAATTTGTTTTCAAACAAAGATGCAGCTTGGCAGTTGTTACCTAGTTTGCCAAGTGTTTCTGGATAAAAGCCAAAAAGTTGTTACGGCTTTGAATGATGCGGTGGAATTGTCTATGGAGGTTTGTTGTGCGGAGTTTTGTGTATTCTGAAGCTACGCTTAAGGCAGCCAGTAACAATCCACCTCATTTTTGTAATTTTGTGTCTATTTTTTAGGATAACGGAGGGTTGTGAGCATTTCTAGTACACCCTAAAAACATTTGCACTTTTTCGGAAAAAAATACTATAGTAAAAATGTTAATCCGTCTGGAATTTTAAAGTAGGATTACTTGTAGGTGAATGCAGATTTTTTACACATTATTGGTTTGTCCAAGAGTCATTTCTGGTTATGTTTACTATTTTGGTTTGTTGCCCTAGGTGTAATAAAGTTCAGTAGTAGGGAACTGCGAGGTCTCGGTGGAAGCTGACAACTGGAAATATTTTTTTTGGAACAGATGGAAACAGAAGAGCTTTTAGGGTCTGGAATGCTGAGGTGAAACTGGTTATAGAGGTTTGTTGAGACAGTTTTGTGCATTCTAAAACCACGTTCATGATGACTCTCAGTCTAATAACACCTGTAGCAATTTTTAAAAGAAAACCAGAGCCAAAAGCCTTTCACAATCCCAGCATTAATTTTTATCTTTTTCAGACATCAACACCTGCCTTAACCGTAGCTAACCACTATCTCTACCAAAGCTAGATTGCAACCACTGGCGCTCAACGTAAGAGGCAACTTAGAGTAAAAAAGGCCCAATTTTACGGACTTGTGACCACAAAGAACATTGACATCTAAGAAAGAAAATCTAAAGGATTGGGCAAAATTTTAGCCAAAAATTTAACCGTTCTATTCCTTTTATTTATACAGGGACGACTTTCAGACACAAAACAATTATTAAATTTAGCTACTGTAAGCAAAAACTCTTCAGCTAAACAAATCTATACTTATAAAATTGTACTTTTAATCAAAATTCAATTCTAATCTTTGGGCAATGACTTTGGCCTAGTACAAAGAATTTTTAAAAAATACCTTAACTGGATACCTTCCAAACCAATTAAATCCGTTGCACGACCTAGAAAAACTCTTGAGCTAAAGACAAACTAGTCTCCAAAGACGCACAGTTCTATCTAGATTTACGTTGTAGGGTTGGTTTGGAAATGCCCATCTTAAGGTATTTAAGAAAAATCTAAAAAACTGTCAAAAAGTTGTATTTTTGGTCCAATTTTGTGTTTATCTGTTGCGTTATAAAATATTAAAATAGTCTTTGTCAAAGTTTTTGAAAACTACAAAAATAAATGGTAAGAGTGATAGGAGAGTAATCTATTTTTACTCCTCACTCCTACTCATTTCTCTTAATTATACTTTAATTAATTCAATTAACTAAAAAAAAAATTGGTACATTTGTAATGTTTAGTAAAAAAGTAACAAATGTCAAATTTTTTTAAAGTGCATTATAAAATTTCAGCTGTGGCATGAAAGGTATTGATTTGATGCGTTAATAATTAAAGTTCTCTTTCTTACATATCTTAATGCATTTATTGTTAGATGGCAGTCTTATTGGCAAAACCAAGTTTGAATTTTTATAATTAGGATACCATAAATTAAAGCATATACAACAAATATCAAAATAAATCAGTGGCATTCCATTTAAATTGAAGGCCAAGCAAAATGTCGACTAAATTATATGAGGATAGCAGAATGCAACAGATGGTTATACTGACCTGTATTGATTTGATGCGCAGATAAAGGCGCGTTTAAATTAAATTAATATCATTTATAACAATAATTAAAATTACTTACTTACTGTAAACTAATAAATAACAAAATTTGCTACCAGAACTGTACTTTTCAGTTAAATTGTAATAGGAAATTATAAATAGAGTGTGGTAAAATTATTTTATCGATTTTAATAGTTGTGAATTTACATCTGGGGTAAAAGCGAGAATAAGGGAAGTAGAAGTTTGAGTAGCATATTGTTCTACATCCATTGCTAGGATACGTAAATTGTTTGTTATTAAAGTTTAAATAATTTCTATACCGCCATGTATTTTGGGAAATTTATATTCGGAGCTCATAATAGTTGAAGAGATGCTCCAACTAATCAATAAAATCTGATCGGTTGTGAATTTTCATGTGGGGTCCATGTTTACGCAAGAGAATGAAGAGAGATAGACAATGTTTGGTTAGGTTTTGAGCAACATGTAATGCATCCATCATAGTGCGCGTTATAATAAATTATGTTTCCAGTACTAATTGTTAAATTGGAATTAATTAATCAGTAAGTAACATTAAGCTGTTTAATCACTATTAAACTAATTAAAAAACAATTATAGATGCACTTTACTAATAATGTTGTTAGTATTGTAGGTTTCCTTCAGATGAAAATGGAAGTGCAGTATGGAGAATTTAGAACCTAATGATATAACAAATAAAACATTTTATTGCAAGTAAAACCTGTTGATTGTTTTTGTTATTTAAAACTGAATAAGCTATGTGCTCATATTCAAGCTGGACAAAGGAATATGGATAGGTAATTAATTAATTAAATCTCTACTACGTGGTTAAATGTTTATATTAAATTTAATGCATTTTATAGTTATATTATTGTGCTTTAATGTAATTTAATATTACAGTACGAAATATATTTCTCACAAGTAAAGTTTTTCTATATATAGGTACGATTGCGACGCTGATTTGAGAACATGAAGCTTACATCATCAATAAATTATGCAGTGAAGAGATTTAACTCCAATAGTTTTCTGTTTTATTGGCTGGATTATCTATGATGGAATTGAGCTTTTTTCTGCTACTTCTTGGTTTCAGGTATTAAATATTTATTAATATTTTTATGATGAACAAGTATAATTAAAAATTGTATTTTGAAATAATCATGTTTATACAAATTTCTTATTTGTATAGTACACTTTGATGAACTGTTTAGTCTAATTCATATTAACTTTATTTTAAATTTAATGTTATTTAATGCTTTGTTTATTAATGTTATTTGTTTGAAACATTCGGTTCACATCGGGTTACCTCGTGCAAAAAAACATGGCCGACACTCCACTCTATTTTAACTTACGTATGCATAGTTATAGCTTTGCTGTTACATATTTAATAAAATTAAAGTATTTAAATTTGATTAACAATAATAAATAATAAAAAATAATAATATGTAAATAATCCATTAATTTTATAAAAAAATGATTTAGTATTATTCGTTTGTAACATTCGGTTTTCATCGGGTTACATCGTGCAAAAAAACATGGCGGCGTTTCAATGTTCTGGGGATTTATTATATCTTTGTATATGGGTATACAAACAATTTGAACAATTTAATTGATCGGATTGACATTCTCCTTCATATGTGGGCAAGAAGTTTTGATTTTGCATTCCATTGTTTTGTGTCTATATTTATTGCAATTGTAGCATTTTATAATTTTTATTTTTCATCTATCTCTATTCTAAATTGTTTTTCTATCGATTAATTAATTGAATGTGGATCCATTTGTTTTAATAGATATGTTTTAACTTGTTTTATTGAATTTGTTATATTTACTTTGTTACTTTAATTTTATTTTCATATGTAATATAGTAGTTTTGGTAAGTTATTGCTTTCTTACGATTTTCATTATTGGCTTATAGTATTTAAGGTTTTTTATTGCATATTTACCATCTAATTTTGTTTGTATTTTGTTTTTTTTTTTAATATAGAATGCATTTTTATTTGTTAATTTTATTATAATACCACCGTTTACTTATTTTATTTCTATCCTCAATT
The DNA here is from genome assembly GCA_963932245.1 of Tachinus rufipes. Lineage (NCBI taxonomy): Eukaryota > Metazoa > Arthropoda > Insecta > Coleoptera > Staphylinidae > Tachinus > Tachinus rufipes. Next base: position 4,070,961 of record OZ010750.1, read on the forward strand.
CTAATTTTTAGCCCAAAGCGGGTTTATTTTTGTTTTTATATAATTTAATGTGTTTTTGCTGTATTGTTTTTTGTGGGTTTAATAATAATGCCTGGTTGTGGACACTTTTTTATGCTTGAGCATAATATAGTTGACATTTTATTATTATTTATTTTTTTACTGTTTTTATCTTTACGTCGTTTGCGCTTTTGAATGTGTTTACATTTCATCTATTTTATTAAGTTTTTTTTTTATTTATTGATACAGTACCACTTTATATTGTATATTTTTTGTATTGTTTTATATACTTTTTCTAGCACACTGTAAAACTACTTTTTACATTGTAAATAACAACCAATTGCAAATTACATTTAGCACAGTTTTTTGCGGCAGCCACGTCGTCCTCCATTATTTTAAGATTGTATATTTGTTGGTTAACATAGCATTGTAATCATATGTAAGTAATTCATTGGTTTTATACAAAAAATAGTTCAGTATTATTTATTTATAACATTCGGTTTGCATCGGGTTACATCGTGCAAAAAAACAGGGCAGACACAACTCTTCAAACTTACTTTTGCATGCTACATGTTTAATAAAATTAAAATAAATTGTATTTGGCTCAATGTATCTAAATTTGGTTAGCATAGCATTGTTATAATAAGTAATTTATAGGTTTAAAAAAAATGTTTAGTATTATTTGTTTATAATGTTCGAATTGCATCGGGTCACTCTTATTAATGCATAGCTCTACTTTTGCTGCTACATGTTTAATAATGTGTTAGCATACTTGTTTAACATAGCATTGTAATGAAATGTAAGTAATTCTTTGGTTTTATCTAAAAAAAGTTTAATTTAATTTGCTTGTAACATTCGGTTTGCGTCGGGTTACCTCGTGCAAAAAAAAACATGGCCGCTACAACTCTATTTAGATAATTGATGCATTTTTATTTATTGAAGAATAAAATCACAGCTTTTTTTTTAATTGTAACCTTAATTAAGGACAATATAAGAAACTGTTGTAACTCTACTAACTATAAACTATCAATTAAATTAATTTATCTTTCAAATAGTATCAAGAAACAAGCAAATTTTTGGAAAAAAATATATAGATAGTACTTTAGTTATTCTTCTAACTCTGATTGAAATTACGATACAACTTTATTTGTTTTAGGTGTTTATAGTAGATTTAAATAAATAAACTGCAACGAAACCAATATTAAATTTCAAAATCTTTCAAATAAGTAAGGGCAAACTTGCTTTTGAATTTTTTTCGTTTCTATAACTTATTAGTGGTCTATTTATCGGTTAATAAGAGTATAAAACCCTTTTTTAAGTTTTTTTGTTGTTTTTTTTGTTTAAAAATTGCAAAATTAACGCAAACAATGTAGCTAAGATCAAATAATTTTTGTAGAATTTAATTTTGGCATTATTTTAAGTTCAAACCTTGTTTATAAAATGTAAAAAATTAACGTATTTTGATGTAAGTTAGTTGGAAAATTATGAATCTAAAACTCAAAAAAACTGCAAAACTAAAAAATGCAAACTTAAAAAATGTAAACTTAAAAAAATTATTAGCAAAATTGTCACTTCAGCACAAATATTTATACAATACAATATTTTAATTTAGTTTTGAGCTTAGTACATTGTTGGGCAATGTTTGGACTATAATTGGTGCAAATTTTGAAAAATTATTTGCAAAATAGTAACCTCGGCATAAAATATGATTTTAGAAAGTTTTAAAATTAACAAAAATAGTTTAAAAAATTAATTTTGAGGTTAGAACATTGTTGAGCAAAGTGCAATTAGTGCAAACTTTGCAATTTTTTTTTAAATAGTGATTTCAGCGTAAAATACAATTTTGAAAAAATTCTAAAATTTACAAAAATAATTTACAATTTCTTTAAATTTAATTTTGAGGTTAATACATTTTTGGGCAATGTTTGGACTATAATTGGTGCAAAATTTAAGAAATTATTTGCAATTTTGTAAGTTAAGCTTAAGCATACACTCTAATATGATTTTAGAAGTATTCTTAATTTTACAAAAAATTATTAAAAAAAATTTTAATTTAATTTTGGATTTAGTACATTGCTGGGCAATGTTTGAACAATAATTGATGCAAACTTTGAGAAATCATTTGCAAAATTGCTCAGCAGTTTTAATTTTTAAAGCTTCTTTAATTCAAAAATATACAAAAACAAGTTTATATTTCTCAACTAATTTACATTAAAGTACGTCAACTTTAAAAAATTTTACAAAAATGCTCAGACCACTGGAATAAAAACATAGTTTTTTGGATTTTGCAGCTTATAGAAAATGCCAGAACTGAACTTTACATTTTATTTTTTAGGGTTTAATATCCTTATAAACCAATAAAAAAAACTTCTACAGTACACCAAAAACTGTGTGACCGGTGGTAAGAAGTTCCGCTCAGTGAAAGATACAAAAACTTATAGCCAGAATGAAAGATGCATGATGCAAGAAAGAGAAACAATACACTCGGAGATACACACTTTTATAATAGGTGATTCATTTAGAGGTACTTTTTTTAGTAATGGTTTTATGTTTTATAAAGCGTGCGTTGTTAAACTGTTATGGTATTTTTGTTCAGTTATGTTTGACATTTCATCATGAAAAGAATTCGCTATTCAGCTGCAATACGAAAATCAGCGCTCTATGAGGAAAGTGTTTTGTACGCTTAGAGCAACTTATGGCTTACATAATCGGCCTACCAAACTTACATTTTGCTGCACCAATAAAAAATTTAAAACTCAATATTTATTATTAGATAATACGCGACCAAATAGACCACATCCAGCACGCATTGAAAAAAATATAGCGGCTGTAGCTGAGAGTGTACGCGATGACCGTAATTAATCAATTTGGCGCCATTCTTAACAGTTTGGCTTGTCGTATGGCGTATTTTACATCTTGGTTTGAAAGCATACAAAATTTAACTCATGCAAGAATTGAAGCCTTCCAACTTTCCAAATCGTCACTGTTTTAGGCTTTGGGCTCTTGAAAAGCTTTAAGAAGATCTACTGTTTTTGACCAAAATTTTGTTCAGCGATGAAGCCCATTTCTGGCTTAATGGCTAGGTCGTTAGGCAAAATTACATTATTTGAGCTGAAGAGCAACCAAATAAGATTCAAGAGCTGCTATTACATACAAACAAAACAACGGTTTGATGTGGTTTATGGCTGATTCAACATTTCCTTAACGGAACGTAGTTGTGAATGGCGCCCGTTATCGCACAATGATAACAGACTATTTGCTTAAAATTGAAACCGGTGATCTCAACAACATTTGCTTCTAACAAACCGGCGCTACTTGCTACATAGCCTGTGAAACCATGGCTTTATAGCGAGAACGATTCAGTAAACAGTTAATTTTACGACTCGGACCCGTGAATTAACCGCCTAGATTATGTAATATTGCACCTTTAGAATTTTTTTTTTGGTCCAAAGAGAGAGACAGCTTACTTCTGTCATTTGCTAAATACCACTCAAAATGCTTAAACGCGTCATCAAAAATTGGAACTTCTAAATAGACCATGTAAGCCGTAGTTACAGCAAACATTTGAAAAAAATAATCTCTTAAAAATAAATGTACAAAATGGTTCTTTTGCATGATTATAAAAATTAACTAATAAAAATGATTTGTTTTTTTTTTTAATTTTTAAAAAAGTACCTCTAAATGGACCACCCTTTACATGACAAATATTTATTCCCGGGGAGAGCCGGCTTTGCATGTACATAAATAGATGCTATTGTTCATGCATTTTATACTAGACTGGCGCGTTTTAGGTTTGCATTTGCATGCAAATGTACTTATTTTACTATTGATGTCGTTTAGCGCTCTTATCCTACTTTTGTTTTAGGAGTGACCGGTCATAGTAATTTTGGTTTACTATAATAAGTTAAAATATTAGAACAAGATTCTCAACGCACTCTTCACTCCCCTGCTCTCGTCCGTTTGAAATGGAATTGCCTTAAGTAGTATAAAAAGAATACAAGAAACAAAATAGTATCAACTCTTCAAATATGGTTTTTTTAAACTAATTTGTTTAAAATATAAACTAACTAATGATAAGAGATAATAAAATATTATAAGTAGACAAATAATGCACTAAATAATTATTTTATGTAGATGTCAAAAGTGAAGCTCAAAAAAAAATAAACAAGTTATATTGAATGAAGTGTCAGAAGTAAAAGACAATTAAGAAACCTTTGATGTCACCACCAACTGTAACTACAATACCTTGATTCTCAAAAAAACAAGCCATGTTGCCGTCTAATTGGGTGTGCTATACATATTTTAACATAGGAGCAGTTAGTGAACAACTTGAATACAAAAAAAGCTCTATAAAATATAACATCATGCAGAAAACATTGGTCTTAAACAACAGCATCATTGGAACAATAAAAAAGGACTAAGGAACAGGTATGTCAGAAAATTCTTATAATTTATACTGTTTTTGGTGTGTGCAGTTTTTAATTGCGGTGTTTTGCAACATTAAGATAAAGATATCTAGAATATCAAGATTTTAAAGAAAAGTTAGTTCTAAAACTAGAAACAGTCTTTAATACAAGAACGTAAACTGTCCAAAGTACACAAACATGCAGTAGCTTTAAACATTTTTAAAGGGTTTGATAGTTTATGGCATTCTAATCTTGCAATCTAAGCAATTGTTTAGGCTTTGATAAAAAAACTGTAAATTTCATTTATAGTTTTCTTGACAATAGAAAAATTGTAGTTAGAATTGATGGTTTTAACTCTGACCCAAAAATTATAAATGTTAGTGTTCTTTAAGGTTCTGTTCTTTTCCCAACTTTATTTTTGATTTACTTTAATGAACTTCTTCAAATAACTAAAAGTCCTATTTATTGTTTTGCAGATGATAGCACCCCTCATACTTCATACTTTCCAAATACCACATTGACAAATGTGGCAGAGCGTTTTAAAATTTTTAGGTTAGAATCTGTAGCATCTATAAACATAGACTTCAAAACAATATCTGAATAGGGCACTTTCAACATGCCCAATTTTAACTCTAAAATAACTAACTGTTTCAAAATTAAAATCTGAGGTATCATCAGTAGCAAATATTAAACTAAACAACAAATTCATAACTAAATCTTCTTCAATTTGTCTTCTAAGTGTTACAATCTAACATAATCTTTTCTGGAACGACTATGTTGTCAACATAGCTTTAGAAAACTAAGATTTCTTAATAGATGTATTAAGTTTTTTATTTCTGTTTAACTTTGTGAGTCGGGGAAGGTCTGCCAGCCTGAGTGTAGAGTTCACATCCATTAAACCCCCATCTCACTTGGCGTTTTAGTAATTCATTCCGGAATTGCCGTCAAGCATTACTTTAGGGTAAATTTGCCCGGACCTGCATTATGCATTCTCTAGTTCCATTTGATGTTCATCACTTTCTTTGGTAACCATTATTCTTCGTAGTGTTCTATGTTTTCTTGTCCTTCACAAAGCTGATGTTTTCCTGGTCATCTTTTCATCGCATATTACCTCTGTCGGAGCCCGTTGATCTTTCTACCGTGCGCAGTAAAGGAGGGTGTGTTCGGGCGAGTCCACATCGTAGCAGTACCAGCATTTATCGTCTTTATGCTTATGGATTTTCTTCAGGTACGTCCCAAAGACATGTTTCGTGAGCACTTGAGTAGTGTGGAAGTCACTGTTTGTCCAGGCTGTGGTTACCCATGTGTCTATGTCCTTTATGAAGGTTTTAGCCCATCCTTCGTAAGTGTTTCAGATTTCCTGCCAGTGCGTTAGTGTTTGTTGTTTGATTTCGGTTCTGGAGTCTTTTCCTTTCTGGAACATGCTTGTAATCTCTTCTACTTGCAGCTTTATCGGTGGGAGCTTGGCTATCGCTAGGATCGTTGTTGTTGGTACCGTGCGGTAGGCCGACGTGATTCTGATCGCGAGTCTCCTGTTTGTTTTCTCCGTTAGGTTTTCGTAATGCTTGTACCTGAGCGCGTTGCCCCAGATCGGAGCACCGTATAGCATTTAGTTCTGGACGGCTGTTGCCAGGATCATTCTATTTCTTGCTACAGGACCTCCTAGGTTAGGCACTATTCTCGCCAGTGCCATAAAGGTTTTATTTGCTTTGGCGCATGTGTTTTGGATGTGCGTCATCACTCTCGCATCCTTATCTATGGAGACGCCCATGTACTTCAGGGCTGGTTGGCTGTCTATGCGTAGGTTCTCTAATTCCACCTGCATGTTGGTGAGCTTCCTTCTGTCGGCAAGGATTACCACCTCTGTTTTTTTTTTGTGGCCAGTTTGATGCCTAGGTCCTTAAAATTATACTATAACCTAACCTAACCTAACCTAACCTAACCTAACCTAATCTAACCTAAGCTAACTTAGCCTAACCTAACCCAACCTAACATAACCTAAACAATGGAGTTAAAATTTGTTATTTTTGAGATTTTATAAATAAAGTTTAGCACTTTTAAATCGTTAGTGGTCGGATTTTGATTTTATCTGAAAATACTTTAATGTTTTATGATCAGATTTAGTTATTTTTGATTTTTTACAAACCAAATTTTTGCACTTTTTAACAATTTATGGCCGATTAATAACTATAAATACATTAGTAGTAATAATAATTAAATAATAAATAACAATTTGTAAAGTGAAGCAGAATGACCTCCCTGATTTGTCGGATGAATTGTGAATAAACGGTAAACAAATTTAATTTTGTTTTTTTTTTAACTATGTTGTCCAAGTGTTGGCCTTGGCGGGCGATACACATGTCAAGGCGTTCCACCAAGTTTTTGGCCACTCTTGCAAGCATACCTTGAGGGATTTTGGCGATTGCGTCCTTAATTGCATCTTCTAAAGCTTCTAGGGTTTAAGGTCAAGCTTTGTAAACTTCACTTCTGAGGTATCCTTACAAAAAAAAATGAATGGAGTCAATCTTGGATTTAGAAGGCTATGGAACATCTCCATGCAAAAAGAAAGGGAAATAATTGCTTGAACGATGGGCAGTATGGGCCATGGCTTCATCTTGCTTTTGGGACGTAAAAAAATGTCCAACATATTGCAATAGTAAGCAAAATTTACTGTTACAGTTGTTCTTCTTTCTTTAAAAAAATAAGGCCTAATAATGTCTATAGAAGACCACACTGTTACTTTAGGGCTGTGAAATGGCTTTTGGTATTTTTTTAAGGATTTTAAGCTGCCCGGTAACAAAAGTCTTGTTTGTTTACTGTGCCAGAGAAGTAAAAATGCGCTTTGCAAGTTTTGACATTTTTTCAAAATTGTTTGAGTATTTTGCGATGAAGCCCAAATCCTAGTTACGCCACTGGATAAAATAGTTGGTAAACTACGATTTTATCAGTGACTTTTTGGAAAGAGTGAAAAACTTTTAAGTTTTTTTAACAAGTATATTTATAAAAGAAATAGAAAAATGTTGATTTATTTACGGCGGGCGTAGTTTTGTATAAAATTGAAAATCAATTAAATTTAATTAATTAATTAATTAGATAATAACATCTTCACAAGAACAAAAAATCTGGACTTAACTTACTGACAAAATATCTTAAAACAATTTCAGTATGTTTACTTTAATGAGTAATGGCAAACATCAATTTAATAAATTAAAAAATGTACACCTTTGTTGATTTTGATTGAAATAATTATTGAGAATCCATTCACGAATACAACATACAAAAAGTAACGTTATATATTTATAGTTTATAATTGTAGATCAATTAGAATCAGTAAATACATTATACATAATATATTATTAAGTTGTCAAAATAAATAAATTAGAATAAATAGACACAATAAAAACTGTTTATGTTAATTTATTCAAAACCAACAGTTGTGATAAGATAATAAGAAAATGATGTTCAATTCCCTTCATGATTAAATTTAGTAAGGTCGATCTATTATTATTATTTAATGGTAGAACCTTGTGAGTTTATTTAAAACCCAAATGATATTAATATATTATTCTAAAACAATTATTTACAAAATTGAAATAAAAACAATTGAGTGATAATTAATTCTATTGTATAGAGAAACTCACAGGATTAATCGTCATTTTTTTGATGGAGGTGTGTCATATTGTAGTGAGGTGGTGTGCGATGCGAATGTGTTAATTAGTTCACACTCAGACGAGACTGGATTACCACTATTTATTTATACTTTGTCGGTGTTATTTTGCTAATGATGAACCCACTATTAACATTTTTTGGATGCAACACTAGTACGGATAAAGAAAGAAGGTAATATTTATTTAATAAGCACCAAAAAATTAATAATGTTGTTTTAATTTGCAAGTGTCAACTAAGCAAGATTTTAAATGTTATCAACATTAATGACCATAATTAAATAAATAATATTTAATTATCTGGTTGCGTTTGGCCTATGATGAGATTATTTTTCTTATATTATTTAATTCAGTTCCCTTGAATATTGTGAAAGAAATTTTAGTATCAAGTTGCTTTGAAATTGATATGTAGTATTTATTCATTCGATCGTTTATGCATGAAAAGTTATGTATATTTAAACTGTTATCTATTATATTAGAAATATGCAAAACACTATTTTGTTGATAAATTTATTTAAATTATTTATTTTTTGTGGCAGCAAATACAATAGTTTTTACAGAAGGTAACCAATATTTCTATTATTTGTTAGACAAACTTTTGTTGAGTGTTTTGATTAGTTCTGCAATAATATTAATAATATACCATATGAACTGTCAATTTAAGATATCTGACATATAAACTTCAAATTTGAATTTTACAAATCTGTTATATAAACTGTTAACTGTTAATATGAGAACGTAACTATTTTTGACAATTGACAATCTTTCAAATAAACTGTCAACTCTTAGTTTGACTTTAACAAACTTGTTACATGGCACGCTTATCATCTTCTTCTTCTTTAGTCTGTATGTGTCCACTCCTGAATGTAGGCTTCTTCCAATTTCCTTTATCTGTCTCTGTCTTGGGCTGTTAGAATCCAATTTTTTTCTGCGATGTTTTGGATAGTGTTTCTTCATCTTCTCCGGATTTCCTCGTTTCTGATTTTATCCCTAATGCTAAACCCAACATGGCCTTCTTCATTACTTGTTTTGTAGTTTGGAGTTGCCATGGTTTTGGTCTCGTAGGTGAGAACTGGTAATAGGCACAATTTGTACACTCTTTTTTTCAAGTTTTCAAAACCGATGTTTTGATGCCTGATGTAATTGTACTAGCATTATCTGTAGGTCAACTGAATTTGTGCTGATGAGGACGAATCGTCTGCAAATTTTTGGTGGTTAAGGTGTACTCCATCATCTCGGATTTCTATATAATCCCAGTGTAGTTCTTTAAAAATCTCATATTCAAATGGTTGATAGAAGTCCAGTTTTTGTGTCAGTTTATTGGTGACCATTTTAGTTAGAGTTTGTACAGGTGCGATAATAAGCTTATTAGGCGGTAGTTTTCTATGTTGTTTCTGTTTTTTTTTAATGTAGAATGATAGCTTCTGCGTTTTGTCATCTATTTGGGATTCACTCTTTCTTTATACATTTAGTTAGTAGGATTTGGACACGTTCTCATTCTATTTTGAGTATCCCAGTCATTATGCAGTTTTTGCCTGTTTTTTGTTTGTTTTTTAATTGGTTTAGAGCTACCTTTAGTTTTTCTTGGTCAATTTCTGGAATTTTTTTTGATCCGATATTTTGGGTCTGTGGTATTGGCGGTTCTGAGAAGTGCAGCTGCACAGAGTTCCGTAAAATTCTTAAATCATTTGCTTCATTTTTTCCTGATTTCTGGTCAGTGTGTTTTGTTTATTTTTTAGTGCTGTTACTTTTGTTCTTGCTTAGGCCAATTTGGATCTCAGGACCTTCATGTTTTTGTTGGCCTTGATGGTATCTATTATGAGTTTTGAGTTGTATTCTCTTAGGTTCTTTCATATATTTTTGTTTATGTACTTGTTTAGTATTTTGTAGTTATTGTGTAGGTCTTTGAGCATGTTTTTTCTTTGCTTTAATAGTTCTTTAGTTTGTGAGCTCAGTTTACCCGTGTTTCCTTTTTGTGTTGCATATACCAACTTTGTTGCTGTTTGTATACTTTTGGTAATGTTTTTAGAAAGTTCTTCTATTCCCATTTGTGCTAGCTTGCTTGTTTCTTTTAGTTCTTTCTTAAGTGTGCCATGGAAAATGCTTGTAATGACGTTTGCATTGCCAGCTTGACTATTAGTTTCTGCATTGTTAAAGCCAAAAAACTTGGGCATGGTGATTTTGTCTAAATTGTCTTTTTGTAGTATATGGTTTTCTCTTAGCTACTGGTGGTTCAGTATTTGGTATGTACCAAGTTAGAGCTTAGTGGTGTTGTTACGACGTAGTAGAAATACTACATTTCTGCTAACTACTACTACAAAATTGTAGATAGATCTACTAATTATTAAGGCAATGCTGACCTCCATCGCTTTTTTGTCAATGCCTTAATAACGTTACAATTTTTTATGTTAATACAGAATACTGCATGTGCAATAAGCATATGTAACAAAATGTTGCTCAAACAATAACAAACCTACATAAATATATTGCATGTCAACTCTGTCTAATGTCCCATAAAAACATTTAGAAACTAGGTCAAAAATATTTTAATAACCATTGTTTCAATGAGAGCACTACATCTGTAACACATTAAAATGTAATTCATCTAATTTACATGGAATCCAATTTCAATAGTTTGACCTTAATTATATTTCACGTCATATCAAAATTAATTAAATTGATCATAATTTAAAATTTATATCAGATTTACTAGTATTCCGGTTCTGTGTACTACTACCCCAAATTAAAGCGTAGGTTGTATCCTAGGACAAAAAAATGTGCTTAATTACTTCCGCTAAATAGAAAATAATTCCAGGTAAATAATTTTTTTCTATTAACTTAACAATTGGATGCTAATTAAATTAACAAATCAAAGCCGACTAATGTAGTTATTATTATTGTTGTGTTTTAAATTTTGCGATAATGTTAATTAAGTTTAATGGGATGATGTAATCCATTTGATTAATGGTTGGTTTTTTTGTATGCGCCCTTTGCTCTTTACGTGTTTTTAGATGTACGCAGGCTTTGTTAATCGATAACTTGGGTAAGGTATGTCATCTCCAACTTGTTGAATGTCTTCAGAAGGTTATTGGGGTTATTTGGGGGAGAATTCATGTCTAGCCACCCTCGCCTGTTTATTTATATAAGCTACAACGGTTGACTGGTAGTTTTTATTCCATCTTTTTAGATAATCTAATTCAATACTTATTTACGTATTTGTACCTCAGAGGTTAAAGCATTTATATTAATGATATTTGCTTTTTTAATATTATAAATATGTTATGCTAATTGACAATAAAATTAGAAATGATTAGTTTTTTATGTACGTCTTTATTGCGCATTGTTTAAAAATTGTCTTTCCCAGACATTAGTATAAAATGTTGCCAAAAAAAGCAATAAAAGTGGTTGTACAACTCTTGATGATGTTTTTGTAATTTCCAGGAAAAGGTGAGCATTTACTATAGTTTTTTTTTAATTTATAACACAACTTACAAAATATTTATATTTACCCAACTGCAAATACACTTAACAATTAGTATTCATACAATATGCGACAATTCTAGATAAAATGGTCAATATCTCAATGAATGTAGGGTAGTTCACTTTTGTTAAGAGATTTGGTTAACCGGTCTCCTAAAGAAGTGTACGTTCTTGTCTGGTTTAGTTTGTCTGGCCAGATCAGAGTTTGAGTGGAATTTGAGATTTGCAAAGTTGGTCAAGGCTGTAGCAACGGCTAGGTCGTTACGAATGTCTTTGTTTAAAACGTTTCATGGGGCTCCGACAATCCATTGCAAGGTAAGACTTTGAAAGGCCTTAAGACGATTAAAGTGAGTGTTTGCCGTTATTTCCCAAATTTGGGATGCAAACGTAATTTGAGATCTGATGATGCATTTAAACAATCGGAGTTTGTTCTGGATTGACAATCCTTTGTACCGCCGGAGAATTGGAGCAGATTTTTTGTGTTGGAAACTTATAGGTTGAATAGCACAAGCAATAGAAGAAAGCCTTGAAGTACTTCTGCCGTGATCTGCCATGAGGTAGAGACATGGTTTTGGAGTTTGGAACTAGCCTTAGCATGCTTTCTTCTAAGTATCTAAAGAAGAGAAACCAATTTTTGTGAGTAAGATTTGTTTCCCCCCCCCCCCTCCCTATTAGATCCATTATAAATTTCTAAAATTACCGGGTGTGGTTGGAGCTTAGATCATTGATTGTCCTAATCTTGATTTGAAAGTAATGATTGGGCGTTCCCAAATACGGGAAAGTATTTGGGATTCTCAGCGAGTGCCAGAGGCGGTGGTTTGACTTACACACAAGCATGACGTCAATTTCCTGGTCTGGGATGCTGTTGGCAGGGCAGCGATTGACGCATTTGCATTTGCATCTGCTTGAAGTTGCGGTTTGCAGATACGACTGCGGACTTGAGAGGTCCGGAGCGTTGAGAAGTGGTCGGGTCCTGAGCCGACTGTGGCTTGGGCGCCAACCTGGTGTTTTTCTTGTTTTTGACAATGAAAGCCATCAACTTTTTGTAGACTTTTGTAGCTTAGATAGTTGGCAGGATAATGGCCAGAGCAGAGAACGCACTTAAGAGTAGTATTTCTTTGCCAAACTTTTATTTGGTAAAGTCTTGAGCAGGTTCTACAGATGAACGATGCTTTGAAGTATTGTTTGGCTTATGACATTGGCACGGACCTCTGACATTGAGAAATGCCGCCGCTCAACCAAGACCGTGAGGTTTAGAAGTTTTGTTAATTCTTTCAATTTTTGCCCTTTTGATTCTTTTTGGTAATTGTACGGCACTAGTGGGAAACTAAAAAACTTGTTTTCTATTCTGTGGACGTTCGATGGCGCGAGTCCCAGCGATTCTAGTGCCTGTTCAATTTTTGCTTCAGTTATGCAGCGTTTGTTGGTAGTTGCCTTTCGATGGTTCCTAAGGCAAGTCTTTTGCTTATTGTGTAGGCTACGCCTAATACGAGTCATGCGCTTGCAACAATCCTCCCCACTTTTTTTACTAGTATCTTACATTTATCTTGTGTAATTTAATTCTTGTTAACTTTAAGGTTGCATAAAGTTTGGAGACATTTGGTTTTCCAAGAGAAACGTGTGGCGTTGACAACTTGCGCACTAAAATTTAGCACGGGAAGTTTGTGTGCAGTTTACTAGTTACACATTAATGTTTGGTAGGGTTACACTAAAGTCTAATATTAATTACGGTTTAACCGGGTAACAATGGTTGCGGTTGCACGTTGTCACAATCGGGATGTCTAGTCTATTAGTGCTCCTGGAAGGTTTGTCCAAGATTCCACTATTTTGGTTTGTCTGGATGATTTGGTTGCAGGGTCTTTTTCAAGTTCTCTACGTGAGTTTTTATTGGATGGCAACGCAAGTAGTTTTCTTCTCAGTGTCAATGTTCTTTTTGGACCTGCAATATCTAGCCCTAGTAGGGCTTTACTCGAGGTAACATTGGTGGCCGCATTGGTGCGGCGTTGAAGCTGAAAAGAGGCCAATAGTAATAACTCATTGTAAGCAGTTGCGTGTTGCAAAAAAATTGGCGTAGTATCTTTTCTTGGTATTTGCATGTACAGGTGGTGGATAACCGTGGTTTAAGCATCCGACTGCTGCAATAAAGATCGTGGGTTCAAAATTCACAACTAAAATTTCAAACGCATATACGCTTTCACACTCTTCAACCCGCCTTGTCAGCGTGGGGTTTATGACTTTTTCTGGTCCGGAGTAGATGAATAATTTCTTTAGTGGTTTAGAATCTACCCAAAACTGTAGGTCTACCCGCAATGTAAGTTGCCTGCATTACGGGCAGAGAAAAGGCTGCGCACCAACACTGCCGTGAAGAAGAAAACTTATGCATCTAGTTGAAGGCATTCCTTAAAGGTCAAGGAGCTTAGCAAACCTATAGAATAGATTCATAGCTTGCAAGATTTAGTGCAATTTGGTTGAGGACGTATCCGCAAGTAAGTGTTTATTTGCTCCAAAAAGTTGCTGGAAGGAGGTTTTGTGGTCTTTGTGGAAGTGGTGCTTCTGTTTTGTAGTGTGTATTTTTATCAAAAATTGAGAAGTGACTTACTGATGTGTGTGCAATGCTGTAAGTTTATGGTGGTCTTGAAGGTAGGGTACAAGCCCCCAAGACAGTCATTGGTGCTGGTTAGTAAACATGGCGGTAGTAGTTGTTTGTAATTTTAGCTGGTTTGTATTTTTTGTGCAAACCAGGAGTTTTGGGCAACGTTCCTGGGTAAGTGGTGTAAGGTTCAAAAATTGATTAACAGAGTTAGAGGGCATTGCCAGGATTGGATCGTAGTGAGTAGATTTGTAGGAGTAGTTCTGCGGTTTATTAGTTGGTTGATGTTTTGCTACTTACTGGGAAGAATCTGCATTAAACTGCTTATTTTTTGAGCAGTGGTGCTGCTTGGGACTTATCTCAGAGATAGTTTTGGAAAAACGTACAGTTTTGTAGTTTGTTCTATTTTATTTTGAACTTACCTTATGTTTTGAAAACAAACGTTGAAAGGGCTTTTGTACTTGTTGGTTCTGTATTGCAGACTCTTGCTTAAAAAACTTGTTACTTTAACGTTTTGATGATCATGTTGCTGATGATGTGATTGATATCAAAAACGGTCAGAATAAAGCTTAGAAAATCTATAGAAATCTGTTGACAGAAGCGGTTGTTGGGTTGTTACTGTGAGGCTGCGGCTATTTGAGCAGCACTAGTCTTTAGACGCGCGCACGTGATGCGCTATTGGATGTATGCATTGACGTTTGTTCTGACGCCTTACTAGTGGTAGCTCTGAAAGATGTTACGGCAAGTTTTATCTTATTCTGGGTAAATTGAGGCATTGTCAATGTGATGCTGCTTTATCATTTTTTCATAATCGATAGTATGGCTAGTTGGTTTCAATTAGCTAGAGTGTATTATAGTTTTCTTTTGGCGCTTAAGTAATAGCTTACGTTTTTTTTAGTCTTGAACATCCTTTGGTTTAGCTTCTCAATAATGTTGCTTTGTAGCCGCGGTCAAAGTCTCAACATTCAACGGTTAAAGTGCAATGACTCTTTTGAAGACTTTGGTTTTGCAGCAATAGACATTAATAGTTGTTTTAGACTGATATGCCAAAAATCTATAAGTTATAGTACAAGCCATTGAAACTGACAGGTAGAGCCATGATTTTTAAAGACACAATTTGGTCTAGGTTGTTGGCTTTGTTGCCAGCTTAGGAAAATGGCAATTGGTTTTAGACCTCAGGAGTGTGTTTTATGTCAAACAAGAATTTTTTCAGCAATAGCGATTATTGTATAAAGTTGGTCTTAGTGTTTTGGGTGTTGATCAGCTACTTTAAAGTTTAGTTATTTGATTTTAATCAAAACCGAATGTCTTCTAAGTAGACCTGATATTTTTTAACTGCTTATTCTATGGCAAAACACTCCTGCTTGAGAGACTTTGCACCATCGAGCAACTAAATCAGAAAAAAAAAATCCACAACTTGAAGATTGCTTTATTGAACAAAACACCTTGACCTTGGTGTCACGATCAACCAACGGACTTTTATTTTTTGCCACCAGCGTTTTTTAGAATTATCAATTGGTTAGCTATCTGGTTAGGTGAACGTCGTTACCAAATTAACATCTAGATGATTCGACAAGCAAACAAATAAACAAAGACCGTTTCAGGTGACTTTTGACTCTTGGTCAACTTGAAAAACGTTACAATAGTTAGCCTGGAAAAATCCTACACCTGGGAGATTTCTTTCTAGGGAATTTACAAATTCTACAAATACACATTCTTTACTAAACGGCAAACTTACATGTTTACTATCTATGGGATACCCACTATGCCTAGACACCTATGCACACAATCCGCTGTTGTCTTAGGTGGTTAAGCTATTCAGTTACTTAGGACTACAGCGGTTAGTTTTGGAAACCGTGCACCTGGAGGATTTGTTCAGAAAGAGTTTATAAATTCTACAAATAAATATATTCTATCAAATGGCAAACCCACATGCTTACTACCTGTGGGATAATTTGATGTTGTTTCTGGTGGTTAAAAGCATTCAGCTACTTTGGACAGTAACGGATTGTCCGCATGGGTGTCCAGACGTTGTGATGAATGAGTCAAATTAGGCTGCAAAGGTTCACAGGACTGATAATTGGTTTTAACAAACACATGTTTAGGAATGGAAATGAAGATAAACTTCTTATGTCGCAACTATATAGAGAATGAAGTCACTTTACTACACTTACTGAATGAATGCAAAGCTTATAACTTGCAATGCACAGCTTTTTTTGCAAACAAAACCTAGCCGAAGATAAGTTAGTGGTAATCCCTTAGCAACAAAAGTTGGACTTTATTGAAGAGAGAGATCTGCTAAAGTCAGAGGTACACTAGGACCAACAAACTTGCAGTGCAAGGGGCGTTAAGCAAACCACTTCAGAGAAAGGAAGAAGAGAAGTAAGAGTTTTTAGTCAGTAAAAACCTGACACTGATTTTTTTGTTCTAGCACAATTTTGTAAAAAATGGATGGTAATTCTTTCAATTATTACTGACACTACATTTTGTACAATTAGAAATGATAAACTTTTGCAAAATAACAGTTCTGGGACGTCTCATGTTTTTTTTTTGGCTTTCAAAAGTTTATGCAAATTTTTTGCCAATTTTTTGGACCTATTTTTCTACCATTAAAGTGGATGTATAAAAAATTTTGGTAATCTATCAGGTTGAACATGTTATTAATGTGGTGCGTTTAGATTTTGCGGAATTCCTTTTGCCCCAAAGAAGAACAAAAATACAAATCAGTTGCTTACTAATGGTAATTGCTTTTACTGCTACCACAACTCGTACTTGGTGAGAAATTCCTTTATCGGAGGAGTGCAACCTCTAATCTAACGGTACTGGTATTTTATTTACTTTTGCCAATAATTCTGATTAGAGTAGATTAAAAAAAGTTTGTTGTGCAAGAGGTAGCAGTCTTCACAATAAAAATATATAATAAGCTTATTAGGTTTCTTTAAAATACATTAACATTTGTTATTGAGTTTAAATGGTTAGGTAATTTTTTTGTACAATCCACCCACACACAATCGATGTTGACGCACTTGTATTCTGTAAAGGTGTCATGTTTCTTATGAAACGAGTATCTGTAATGTTATACCTATTTATAATCTTACATACAAATTATATATACATAAATGGCAATGATTTTATTTTATGATTAGATAAAACATTTAATGCATAAACAGATTTATTAAGAACGTAGACTGGTTGATTTTAATTATCTTCTAGTAGTTTAGTTTCATGAGACACTTTAATACGTTATATTCAGAGAAAATTTTAAGTTTGTTGCGGAATATAGTATGCGTTATGTATGTTTGGTAAGTAGAATATTCATCTATTAAATAAATACAATTAAAATTTAATTCATTTTATTCTACTGAATCTAATGAATACATAATCTCAGATTAAAATAATCGTCCGCAAGATTGAACGCACTTTACTACGACTAAACCAAGTTTTTATAGATTATCAAAATTGTTGCTTTTAAAATTTTAGAAGGCTAGCAATACAAATCTAATACAGAAGACTAGCAATACAAATTTAAAGAGTATCAAAACTTTTTGTTGCTTTTAGAAAGCCAATAACCAAACTTAAACTGTATTCTGTAACTTTAATGAAACTACAAAACAGGTATTCTCTTATAGCTGGTCTGACTAAGAAGGTTGTTTGTCCTTTTACGATTTTTTACATTCTTGAATTGAATTTTTGGCTCTTCACCTAGTGGGTTGTTAGGACGCCTCTTGATTATAGTTAACTTATTTATTACTTGTGAAAACTTTTGTTCTTCAAGTTTTTTATCATACCATCATGCAATGCGTTTTTATTTGTTTACAGCGCCGTAACTAAGGTCTCTGCGACATTTATTCAAAACCTGAAGGCAAAAAATATTAGCTACGCCATTGGTCATTTAAAAAATTATGTTTAATTCAATGTTGTTGACATTATGAAATTAAAAATAAAAATTTAATCCAGTTTGGTATAAATATATAAAATATTTTTTATGTAAAGTGCTTACATTGATTTGTAAAGTATTGATTTAGCGTTATCATAATAAAAATTATCTACCCTCGCATTGATGACATTGCTTTAACACGATTCACCCTAACCTTTACGTATTTATAATCGTTAACAAGGTCAACTATTGAATAAAATAATTCAAATCACGATATCCAAATTTAAAATCACAATTCACCAAATCTTAAAGGCTTTAATGAATATTTATTTAAGAATTATTACTACAAAACCTTTATAATCACTGACCTCGATGGAGAGTATATTCCCTGAATTGATTCAAAAAAATGTATACCTATATAATAGCCTTCCGGGATGTACCGCTTTTCAGTCACCTTGGTTTATTTATGTGCAAATTTAATCTACGTCAACAATCAACAAAATAATAAATTAAAGCAATGCCAAAACGGTTAATCTGAATTTAATTTGTTAATTATATAAAGTAATATCATCATCATTATTGTATTATCTTCTGATCGGGGCGAATATGAAATGTTAAATTTAGAAAGTTATGGAAGGTTGAATTTCTCATAGGATTATACTGACATCCACATATTATTTGAAACTATTTGGGAATATATTTGAATTAATAATAACTGATTATTCTTTAGAGTGTAGCAATGCGTAACCACAGACGTTGCTGATAAGCCTTATAAAGGCGATACACGTGCGTACTTAGTTGGCTTGCTAGCTTACCTCACAAATTTACTTGCTTTGTTTGCTTTCATATAACATGTATTCAATTTATTATTGTGCAATAGTTCGCTAAATTAAAGTGATTTGGTTCAACTAAAATATTTACAATTTAAGCATAGACCCCATTAAAACAATTTTTGTCGATAAAACGGTTAAAGAAATCTATCTTAAAAGTTTTGGTCTTACGTCTCTGAACTGTCAGTGAAATTTGTTAGAATTCCTAGCAAGCCTTGTAGTAAATATTTGTTTAGATAGCAAAGCAATAGGAGGATTTATATTAGTAGAGTTAGATGCAAATTGGTTTGCAAAAATATCTGCTTTTTCTTTTGGCTTCTAGATAACTAGATTGTTTTGATCATTTTAAAGAGGAGGTAATGAAGATTTTGTACTACCTTGCAATGAAGTTAATGTTTTATAAGTTTTTTTGTTGTTTATGGAAAGCTGAGAAATTTGATTAGCTTTGTTTCTGTCAATTCTATTTTTCCAGATTGTATTGGATTGTCACAATAATTACGAGCTAACTTATAATCCTGTTTAGTCTGTCTGGAACGATTACTGATGTGTTTCTTAAATGCTTTTTGCTTCTTATTTACTGCTTATTTTGTCTAAATTGAAAACAAGTACTTTTGTTTTGCTTTAATAACAGAGAACGGAATTTTATGTTCTTAAATTAATTAACTTTTATCTAATTATATCAGATTAACAAAGTACATGAGATTTTCAAAGTTGCATAATATAATGTAGTATGTACAAATTTACACACGTTCAAGAATGGTCACTTCAACAGTGATTTCTTTTTATAGCAGAAATGTAATTGCGTTTACTGTTTACTATTCCGATTGTTAATGTGCCTTAATAATACTCGTATTACCGCATAATGTCTTCCGAAAGACTTGAGTATCATTATCACAATTTAAAAATTTATATTACGCCTCACATAATAAACATTTTAAACATTATTAAGGAAAAAAACAATTTTATGTAAGCAATTTTTTATATTTAGATTATATTCATATAAAATAATTATGAATAAATTGTTTTATTTATAAATAAATAATAAAAATATTATATTTTTGAAATGAATCACTGTTCATTATTATTGTAATTATAGTCTGTGAGCTTCCTGGGGTTGCGTGGTTGAGTTTCCCAGTAGCCGTAAATTATTTGAGGATTTGTTCCCTTCTGGCATTTCAGCTACGAACATTAATTATCTTACCTCATTTAACCTTTCATACTCGGAAGAATTTTAAGCTTGGTTGATCCGGGTTTGGTGAGGTCGATAGAGTGTAAAAATACCAAAATGTAATTAATTTACTTGTATATATTTAAAGGAAACTGAAGTGGTATCACAAGCGTAATACTTAAAATATTGGCCTTGAATTAAAAAAAAATTAATAATTTGGTTATACAGGGTGTTCAAAAAAGAATGTAAAATATTTAAGGGGGTGGTAGTACGAACCACAACAAACATAAAGTCTTAATAAACATGAGTTGCATAGCAACGGTTTCTATAGTTTTCTATGTTTTTCAATTGTTTTAAGGTTTGTGCAACAACTTTATATTTTTTGGAAGGATTAAATCTTCTTGTGCCGGATTCATTTGGGAATAACCCTCAAACGCCTACCTATTTACGTTGTCACGCATCGGTCATCTCCACTATGTTTATTCTTTTCAATTAGGCTTGAAAGCAGCCGTGATCTGTCAGGATCTAGGTAAGGTGGTGTTCAACTTTCTTGTGTTTTCTTGTAATCTCTGGAATCACTTTTGAGATTAGCTTCTTTGTTCATCATCCCGTGTCACCTTCAACGTTCTATTCAACTTCTTACTTTAACAGAATTTTAGCTTTCTGGTTTGTACCAGCCGTGTTTTTTTTTTAAGACCATAAGGTCTCTGCTACCACTTGTATGGCTTTGGTGGACACGGTTTACCACACGTATTGCCATCTTTTTTTGTACCTCTTCTAACATTTTTCTGTACCTTGGGTTCTGTGCACAGTTGATCTACGTGGGGACTCCGTATAGTTCGATGGAGTTGGTCACTTAGCTAATAATTTTTTTGCTTGCTCTGGCTTCTCTAATATTGGGCAAAAGTGCTGCTATCGTTTTTTCCAGTCTTTGCAATGTGGGCTTTCATGTGCAAATTTTTGCCAAAAAGGAAAGTATTTGGCGCTATTTTTGCTGGTGACGATGACATTCCTTACTCTTACGGACACAGAGTGAGTTACGTTTGACTAGTACGACTAGTACTAAAATTATATCTTATGGCATAATTTCTCTGAGCACCCCGTCGTCTTAGTAGGTGTTCCATAACGTGGGGTTAAGACCAAAACCAACTTGCCGCTGTCAACTTGAACTAATCTGTTGTGGAGGTAGTTGCAAATTTGTCTGACAAGATCATCACTTGCCTTCTCTCCAGTTTTATAATAATGCCCTTCCACGGAGCCGAGTTTAAGACATTTTTAACGTCCAGCGTCAACAACACTGCAAATTTATTTTTCCTATTGGCTTCTTCTGCTATGCTCTTGATTCTATGGATAGTGTCTAGCGTTGACTTGCCTTTTGTAAAACCATATTGCTCAGGGGACAGTTTATCTGTTCTCAGTAGCTCTTTTAGCAGTATTTTATTTAATATCAGTTCAAAGAGTTTTTCCAAGCTATTTAAAATGCCTAGTAGTCTGTAGGCTACTGCACTGATACCTTTACCAACTTTGCCAGCTTCCATTCTTTGGGAAAGGAGCCTTTTTTTACATTGCCCGTAGTGCTTAAAGGTGCCATTCTTATTGTTTTACTTATAACATCTGGTTTGGCTGCAAAAAATTTGCCTTTGACATTGTATGATTAATCTGTGCTTTAATTGATATAAATATATATTAAGCTGTGGGAGTAATACTGCTCCAAATTTATACTTTTTGGTTGTTTCTAATTTTTTTTTTATGCTGAATTTGTTTGGAAGTTTTTCAGAATTTTGTTGAAACCTATTTTTTGGTCTCACATGTATATTAACTATCTTTTGGCGCCTTGCTGCAAAAAAAATTCTATTGAAATTTTAACGCTAATAGCTTTGTTGACGCTTTGACAAAAAGTTTTTGGCCATTGTGGTTATTCCAGCATTTGTTGGCTTCTTTAGTACTATTTTGTTTAAACTTTCTAAATACTGCGGAGTTTTTGAGGATGTTTGTTGTATATTTTTAAAGTTAATAGATAGGTTAGATGAAAACTGGTTTGTTCTTTTGGTAAACCTTGTTTTTTTTTAGAAACTTTTGTTCAATTATTTTTTTAAGGTCTAAAGTAATGCTCACTTTGGGTCTTGGAAGAAGAAAATAATTTGACAAAGATTTCTAAAGCAAAGACCAAGGACTTACTAAAAGAACATTTTTAAACAGATCATTACCACTACCACATACGGTCTAAAGTTTTGCAAAAATCTTCAATACTTTCTCTTCAAAATGATCAAAACAATCTAGTTACTAATCCAAAAAAAAAAAATGTTTGCAAACCAATTTACATCTAGCTCTACTGTTATAAATCCTCCCATTGCTGGCTAGTAGAAAAATAATGGGTCTAATTCATTTTAGGCAACGGATGGCAAAAGATATTTTTTTTAAATTAAATACCAGAAAGGCATCAGGTATAGTTGAAAATCTAACTATTATTTTTAGAACATTTGTACATGAGTTAGCTTTTATTTTGACCAAAATATTTGCATTATTATACAAAAATGAAACGTTCTCAAATTGTTGGAAAATTGCAAACCTATTCCAAAAAGGGAGACTTGTTTGATTCTTTAAACTATAGACCAATTACATTATTGTCCAATCAGTTCTTAGAACAAAATAACTTCATCTCAGATACTCAATATAGATTTTGATCAAAACGTTCGAGAACAGATTTTTTGACTTGTTAGTTACAAATGGAATTCTACTTAAGACAAAGAAGGAGAAAATATTGCAGTAGCTTTAGACATTTCCAAAGCGTTTGATAAGGTATGGCATCCTAATCTTGTCAACAAGTTCTATTGTATAGGTCTTGATAAAAAAAAAACTGTAAATCTCATCAATAGTTTTTTTGACAATAAAAAAATTATAGTTAGAATTGATGGTTTTAACTCTGATCCCAAAATCATAAATGCTAGTGTTCTTTAAAGTTTTGCTCTTTTGCTAACTTTATTTTTGATTTACACTAATAAACTTCTTCAAATAACTAAAAGTTTTATTTATGGTTTTGCAGATGATAGCACTCTTCATACTTTCCAAAGAACATATCAACAAATATGACAGAGGGTCTTAAAATTTCTAGGTTAGAATCTGTAGCATCTACAAACAAAGACTTCAAAACAATAACTGAATTTGGCACTCCTAACATGGTCAATTTTAACTCTAAAAAAACTCAACTTTTTATTGTTTTAAAATCCAAATCCGAGGTATCATCAGTACCAAATATTAAACTAAACATCAAATCCATATCTAAATCTTTTTCAATTTGTCTTCTAAGTGTTACAATTTTACATAATTTTCTCTGGAACGACCATGTTGTCGACATAGCTTTGAAAGTATCTAGAAAACTAAGATTTCTTAACTGATGTAAAAAGAGTTTTTTACTTTTGTTCAACTTTTGCATATACATATATAAAATTTATATTTGTCCTTGTACTAAATTTAACTTAGTTGGGCGTGTAGTTTAGAATTGTGTTTTCTACCCAGCTGCCCGAGTGTTTGTGCTAAAGTAAGGTTAACTTAGTTGGGCGTGTGTGTGTGTGCTCTAATTTCTTGATTACAAACACTTGGGCGGGAACTAAATTTATTTAAGTTGGGCATGTGGCTTAGAATTGTTTTTTCCACCTACTCGCTCGAGTGTTTGTGCTCTAATTTTTTGAGCACAAACAATTGGGTGGGTGGGCGGAAACTAAATTTAACTTAGTTGGGCGTGTGGTTTGGAATTGTATTTTTCACCCACCCGCCCGAGTGTTTGTTTTCCAATTTCTTCATCACAAACACTCGGGCGGGTGGGCGGGAACTAAGTTTAATTTAGTTGGGCGTGTGGTTTGAAATTGTGTTTACTACCCACTCGCTCAAGTGTTTGTGCTTTAATTTCTTGATCACAAATACTTGGGTGGGGAGAGGAAACTAAGTTTAAATTATTTGAACGTGTGGTTTGGAATAGTGTTACCCACCCACCCACCCGCCCGAGTGTCAATAAACTTAGTGCTCCGCCCACTTACCAAACTGTTTGTTATCAAAAGATTGTATCTAGCATCCTTTTTTCTCAAATTATAGACAAATGACAATTGCAGGAGAAAATCTAATTTCTGGATCACTATCACTTTGGTGAGTGAGCGGGGCACTACATTTGAAACTACAGTCGCGCAATCAATAAAGTTATTGTCCCGCCCGCCCACCCAACTCCAAATTTTTGCAGAGTTGGTGTTTCTAAGTATCACATTTAAAAAAAAAAAATCTAATTGAGGTTATGTAAAACTGACAATATTCTTAAAATGTAAACAATTGATAGCAATGACATTGGAGTGCAATTTTATCAATATCCAATGATTGATTTGGACTATAAAAATTTTAATTGGTTTTATGGATCCTAGCTTAGTTACAGTGAGATTAATCAAATTAAGGTTATGTAACAACATAAAAACATTTGTTCTAATTAACCTAGTAGTTTGTTAAGATTCTACAGTAGTTTATATAATATGAAATGCTTTTAAACAGATTTATAGTGTTTCTATTCTCTATAAATTGGCTTGAATTGAATTAATGCAATTTTCCATCACATAGTTTAATTTTCAATTTATGCCACTTGCCAAAAACTAATTATATTAACAGAAATTCAATTTGTTGCAGTATGTTTACAAACATACACACGTTCAAGAATGGTCACTTAAACAGTGATTTCATTTTATAGCACAATATAACCGTTTTTATTGTTGACTATTCCGATTGCTAATGTGCCTTAATAATGCGCGTATTACCACATAATGTCTTCCAAAAAACCACAATTTAAAAATTTATATTACGCCTCTTATAATAAACAAAAACAAAAAATTGTCGTTATAGAATGTAAGCATAAATATTAGAAATCAATTAGATGAATTATTAAGGCCAATGTCATCTCATAATAATTATTTATTTGTTTTGCAAATTTACTGTTTCACTTATGAATGTGTAAATAATAAATACTTGTAAATTGTTAACTCCCCTTAATATCAGGTAGATAGTATATAATATTCCATTGACAGTTTACTGAAAAAAAAAAATTACATTTATTGTTAAATTTAAGTCAGGTATAAAACTGTTATATTTAGGGAGGGCTTATAATGTACAGGTATTTTATGTTGTACCTGCTACACTTCTTCAGTTTTGAAGAGTTGGTTATGTGCTCTTGATCGTAATAATAATAAAATATTGGTAAGTTGATTTATATAGCTGATTAATAATAGATAATTAAAAAAGAATTCGAAATCCATTAAATTGGAAACGTTCTTGACCTTGCGAAGATTTGACATTCTTCGAATATATTATATTATTGTAATTAAGGTAGTAATGTTGGGGGCAATATTCAGTTATTAGTTTGACAAGATTTTTCAAATTTAGTAACTAATTCCATCCGCTGTTTAGTGTCGTGTGTTGTACGAAATGAAACGAAAATAAAAAAAAATGTGCGTCCTACTTCCCTAATTACCAAATTCAGTTGTGTTTCGGCTCTTCTGTGCGAATTGTGTATTAAAATAGCAAGATAAACATGTACATGTAGGTAGTAAAACAAAAAGGCCTTATTATATTGCAGGCTTTACACCTTTATATTCAAGGCTTTAAGATCAGCTCGTGGACCATTTTCACGCATTTAAACGACGCTATGAGGGCGTAATAACATAATGGACTATAATAACTTGTGGCTATTGCTGGTCAATTGCACATAGCAGTTTGTAGTAGAACGGTCTAACAGAAAGACCAAAAATATATTCAAAAGAAACGTTGAATTGATTTGTATTTTAAATTGTATAAAACGCGTCAGATGTTATTATTATTAATTCGTGCAGTTTTAACTTTAATGTATTTTAACGTGAAATATGGGTTCTAAACAAGAGATCAAATTTAACTCAACTGTGAAAAATAAAAAGGTTTGCAGATGACCACAATGTGAGTATTTCATTAATTCATTAAACCATTAAACGTAAGAAAAATGAAACAGAACGTGTTGTGGTTTAAATATATTTTATTTATTTCGTTTTAATATATTGGTCAGTAGCTGACTTACTTTTTAGTGGAGCACAGGAAATTCGCGATTATCTTCAATGAGAATCTAAGCAATAATCATACTATGATGTAAGATTGTTGCTGATATTTGCCGCCAAATTTACAAACACGCCGTCTTTTCTTTTTTTTTGTTAATGCCATGCGTCGCGACGCACGCAGACGCGGGATCGATACAAGCGGATCAGTTGTTCACATGATGTAGCCACGAGCATGTTCTATAGGCCTCGAGCCTATTCAAAATTATAATTATTGCTGTGTTTTAAAGAGTTTAAATGCGATTTTATTATATAAAGTTCATCCAATAAATTAACCCAACAGCGGGATTAAATCCAAAAGGCCTGGTATGTACGCAATTATTAATTACGAAAATATAACACGTGCCGGGAACTTATTTCTAGACACTTTCCTGTGGCATAAATTATAATTAAAATTCTCTCAGTTACAATTAAAATTAAATTTAATTAATTTTTATTAATTTTTAGTAAAGAAAGCTATGGATCTAATGTCATGGAGAGCCACAATCTTATTAACTCCTCTTCAAAACCCACAGAAAGCTCTAGTCCTTCAAGTGCCTTTGATGCCGGAATAAACACTGATATGGAATTAACATTAGTAACCCCAACTAATGAAACTAGTGATAATGACAACGGGAGACTGCCAGATGTGGTTGTCGGAGCAAAAATATCCGTGGATGAAATCAACGAACAGATACAAGAAACATATTTCTCCATTGCCATACAAGTATTCATACCATTTTTAATCGCTGGTTTTGGAATGGTATTTGCCGGGCTAGTTCTTGATAAGATACAGGTAAAATAGAATAAAATAAAAATCACCCCATTCACCCTTGACATTTAACTCACCCTAAAACCAGTTTAGTTTGCATAATAAAAAATTTAAATTGCTTGCAGCATTGGCCAGTATTTGAAGAAATAACGGAATTGGTAATATTAATTCCAGCTCTATTGGGGTTAAAAGGTAATTTAGAAATGACATTAGCATCACGTTTATCAACACAAGCAAATTTGGGTCATATGGATACAACCAAACAACAACTCAGTATGATTCTTGGAAATTTAACTTTAATTCAGGTAATAATTATAATTTAATTCAAAAAATAATCTAGCATAATTAATTTATGTTTAGTGTCAAGCAATTGTCGTTGGATTTTTGGGATCTGTCGTCGCTGTCGTGATGGGTGCTATTAAAAGCAATGAAGTTGAATTAGATCACGCTTATCTTTTATGTGCAAGTAGCCTTGTTACTGTATCCATTGCTAGTTTAGTTTTGGGTATTATAACAGCTGGCGTTATTGTTTTATCTAGATACTGCCATATAAATCCGGATAATGTTGCAACTCCAATTGCTGCCAGTCTTGGTGATATTACATCCCTTGCCTTACTCTCATGGGTTGCAACTTTACTATACGAATCTATAGGTGATTAGTTGGAAATTAAATAAAAATTTGTTTTAATTTTCTTTTTAATTTTAGGTACGCACGATTGGTTGGCTCCTTTAATAATAGCATTGTATATACTCGCAATACCTCTATGGATTTGGATTGCTAAAAGGAATCTGCAAACAAGAGATGTTCTTTATAATGGTTGGACACCAGTTGTAGGAGCAATGCTGATTAGTTCTATGGGTGGATTAATTTTAGACTTCATGGTCAATAGATTTGAAGGTATTGCTGTATTTCAACCTGTTATAAATGGTGTAGGTGGTAATTTAGTAGCGGTACAAGCTAGTCGAATATCAACAGCCCTTCATAAACAAGCAGTATTAGGTGTGTTAACTTCGGATGCAAATGCCGATGAAGATACCGTCATTTTTATATCACCTGTCACTGGATTTTGCGGAAAGGGCACGCATGCCAGAACAACTAGAGTATTAATGGCAATGGTCATACCAGGACATGTGATATTCATTTATACCATTGATTACATGAAATCTGGAGATGCAGAATTAACTTCTTTATTTGTTATCGTGTATTTGTGTGCAGCTTCCATGCAAGTAGCAACGCTTTTGTATGTAGCATACATCATGATTCATTGGATGTGGAAGCGAAAAATAGATCCAGATAACTCAGCGATTCCTTATTTGACTTCCATGGGTGATCTTCTTGGTATTTCACTACTGGCAATTGCATTCCAATTCTTGTACCTCGTCGGGGATCATGAATTACCAGATGCAGGTGATTGATGAATTAAAATACTCATTATACGTAACATCTCATCGTGCGCTCATCGTATATGTTCCTTTTATACCTCCAACATGTTCTTACATTGTGATATTGTACCTATCATGGTTAACAAACAAAATTAATGAAGAAAGAATATGACAATAGCACTAGTATTTACGCCTTACTTATCATAGAACATGGTGTCAATTCAAAGCATCTCATGAGAAATCATTACTTTACTATTTTCAATCGTTGTTATTTTATTTTTAGAAATTCCAAAAAGAAAACAATTATTAAATATGTAATAAAGTTTATTAGGAATAAAGAATTAGCAGTTATTTATTTATTTTCATTCATCTCGACCCACATTTTATTATTTTTATTTTAAGGCTAATTGTATAAATGTATGTCCATTTGATAATAAAGAAACACTAAATGGGCTGAATTAATTTTTTAAACAAATCATTCCAAATGGAAAATTACAATTAGCAACTAATTAAATTGTTTTGCAGCAGAAACTGGTTTCCAATCAGGTATTATTTTTATATAAATATATTTAGATTTATTGTGGGTTGTAAACATTTTATACGGCACGACCCCATTGATCTTGTTTTCAACATTTTTTTGATAGAGTGATGTTCAAAAAGTTTTTTTCCAGTTTCCGGTTGCCACCTACGCTTTCCTCGATTCTTTACGTACGTCACATAATGTACTCCGGTTGTTTCGTGAATAATAAATCTCCGGCATCCTGTGGGACTATAAATTCCCAAACAACTGGTTTTATCTTATAAATAAAATTTAATTTAAGTATAACAATCTTGACTGGAATATCTGACATATTTGATGATAACAGAATGTTAATAATTTAAAGTTGAAACACAATTAAAAGAAATTTATTTTGTTGTTTACTAAATACTTGTTTATTTTACATGCATCCTTGAAATTATTTTTGCCATGTGATTTGCATATATGATATTTTATCTGAAATCTATGTTAAAAACAGTTTTATTTAATAACAATAGTATTATACAGAATAATTTAAAATTAGTATTTAAGTTAGACAACCAAATGTACACGTGTGTTTACTTTAAAATGAATTTATTTCTATTGATTTTTACAAAACTTTTTAGAATACTTCAAAAACGACGGCAGAGTAGATATAATTGGAAAAAAAAGTACAATTTTAGCTTTTCTTATTTAAATTATTACTCAATTAATTTAATTAATTTTTAATTATTTCTTACACTTTGAAGCAAACATTATTAATTCTTAAAACTGGTTTAAAAACCAGTCAATTATACTCAAAATATCTTAAATAAAAAAGTAAAAATAAACATTGTGTACAAAACATTAATGCAAACTGTTAGCTCAAAATTATGAAGTAAGTGCCCGCCCACCCGCTCAAGTGTTTAGAAATTAATTCTGTGACAAATGTGTTAACGTTTAATGACAACCGACATTCATTCTGTTGTATGTTAAGGCAGCAAGAACATCAAAAATATATAAAATATCCAATCTTTTGATCACAAACAGTTGGGCGAGTAGGCGTAAAGACCAAAAAGGTGATTTCTTTTGATGTTTTTGCTCACAATCATAAACTAAGTGCCCCGTTCACTCGCCCAAGTGTTTTTCATCCAGAAACTAGCATTCTATCTCATATCGAAGCTGCAGAAACATAAAAAATAAATAAAATATCTATTTTTTTAATCACAAACACTTGGATGGGTGGGCAGAAACACTAAAAAAACTACTTAATCGCTTACAATTATGATCTACATGAAAAGCTGTAGGAACATCAAAAGTAAATAAAAAATTCAATATCTTAATCACAAACATTTGGGCGGGTGAGCTATAACACCAGAAGAAACTACCCACTTAATTATAAACCCAGTGTCATTTACCGCCCTTGGGCGTAACACTCGGATACATAAAACCCCGCCCATTCTTACTAGGTCAGATTTTTGTCTAATTCGACTATGGGAATCATGCAAAATTAGTCAACTACAGGTATTGAGATAACTTTCAATCTGTCGAATGCATGGTATTGGCACCCTTCCTACTGTCGCGATCTTACAAACACGAGTAGCTGCGTCCCAGTGCCAACTATGTCTCAGCTTGGGCAAGTGTCAATAATAGCCAATTTAGTGATATTGTCACCCACAGGCTGATGATCATACATATGGTGACTTATACAATCGAGATCATGCAGATAGCCT
The DNA here is from genome assembly GCA_963932245.1 of Tachinus rufipes. Lineage (NCBI taxonomy): Eukaryota > Metazoa > Arthropoda > Insecta > Coleoptera > Staphylinidae > Tachinus > Tachinus rufipes. The sequence continues at coordinate 4,101,447 of OZ010750.1, forward strand.
ACGAATAAGAATATCCTGTAAAGATTGGTTATCAAATTAAAACAAAACATTTTTAAGAGAGAAAGAGAGAGAGTATCCGTACTTGAATGAAAGTATCGGATTGCTGTGTGCTAACGTGCAAGTGGTTTAAAAACGGGAACGGATTCCACTCGGCCGCACAAAGACCTGACGGTCCAACAGTCATCTGCCATCTCAAATTAGAAGAGTTTGAGGATTGTGGGAGAGGAACGGCGGTTTGACAAAACTCAAACCAGGTAATGAGTGTTGCTTTGGCTAAAATCCCGATAGCAACGAGAAGAGAGTATTTGTGCATACTGAAGCACTGGAAATATACAACCTAACATGCAAGTGAGGAAACGACAAAGTAAATCTTTTTGGCTACATTGAGTACCTAGCTTGTGCACAAAGACCAACAATCTTACCATCACCCGCGCAAGCTGTTTGGCTATACAAGACTTTATCATTGGCCCATGCTTTGTATATAAAGGCAACTTTGTCCACTGCAAGTAAGTAAAAGAAAAGTAAGTTGTGTACCTGACAGTGAGGCTGACAAGCCAAGAGATCACTCGTGTTTCACGGATATAAATAAATACAAAAACAAAAACAAAACATAATTAATAAATATACCTAAAACTTAATAAATTACTGACCAATTGGAACTGAGTAAATAGGATTGTGAAAGGTTAAGCAGCCGGATTGTGTATCTAGTGGAAGAAGTAGTAAAGATTCTGAAGAGCTACTAGTCGTCAACGTGCTGACTTCTACAAACAGAGAGATAGAGGAAAGATAAGCACAAGTGCAAATGCTTGCTAGATTGTGTATCTGGCGTCTGTCGGTGTTATTCATGAAGGCAGCTATACGTTCTCAAACAAAACCCCTGCCGAGAGAGTGTGTCCGGTGTTAGTGAGATAAGAAATAGCCAGCAAAAGAAAACAACGGCGGACAAACTCGGTTTCACATAGAACCGGGCGGATTTGAGAGTGTTACGTGAGTAAGACCGACCATCCAACAAACACCGAGAATCCTAGGTAGTAAAAAATAAATATTATTATTAACTGTAAAAAGTCGATTATTCAAAGATTGGAGACTCAAAGCGTAAGTCATTGCAACAAATTGGTTTAGTGACAATTGTGTTAACGTTTAATGACAACCAACATTCATTCTGTCATATATCAAAACTGCAGGAAAATAAAAAATAAATCCTTCTGTTTTCTTAATTACAAACCCTTGGGCGGGTTGGCTGTAATAGCAGTTCAAACTATTAGTCTACAATTGTAAAATAAGTGCCCCGCCTACCCGCTTAAGTGTTTGTCATTCAAGAATTTGTTGTCTAGAACATTAAATGTGAATAAAATATCTAATGTTTTAATCATAAACTTTTGCGCGGGTGTTCAAAAACACTAGTTTATTAATTATATATTAGATAAAATAGTGAAAATATTGATGTCGTTATTAGAAATAACCAATCACAAATTGATTTAAACACGACTAAAAAAAAAACGACCATCTACCATTCTTATTGATAGTTTTACTGCAATACTAAGCCTTTGCTGTAAAAACATTTAGCAACACAATTCACAATTTTGTTAAAATTCACAGATTGCATAACACATTATTTAAAATTTAAACAAAACCTAACCTAACCTAACCTAACCTAACCTAACCAATCACAAATTGATTTAAACACGACTGAAAAAAACGACCATCTACCATTCTTATTGATAGTTTTACTGCAATACTAAGCCTTTGCTGTAAAAACATTCAACAACACAATTCACAATTTTGTTAAAATTCACAGATTGCATAACACATTATTTAAAATTTAAACTACAATTTACATTTTGTTGTATTAAATTAACTTTTAAATTATTTCAGCATCAACCCTGAATTATTTTATTGTGTGTTTTGTGCTTTATATTTATTACATTAATCACAAAAAAAAAAATTTTACGCCTATAGATTACGTCTAAAGATTTTATTTTTAATATTCACAATAAGTGTATACTTGGTTGCCTACATCGTAAACTTTGATGTTTTTCGTTCACACTGTATCAATCCTATCTATAATATTAAATTAGTTCTGAAATAGTGATAAAGATGACGCCAAGCGGTTATAACAAGGATGATTGTAATTTCTGTCTGTACTTAGAGGCAGTTTAATATTGTCAAGTTTATGTTGTCGCCTGCAAAAAAATAATCAATTTTTGGAAAGAGGAGAAATTAAGTTTTCTCCTCATATAAGAAATTTAAAACAAAATAGGTACATATCTGGCAATTGTGAGAAGTTAGAATCTCCGCCGGATAAATTCTACTAATCTAGTTGTTGCATTAAGCAAACACGTTATTGAATTATTTATGGCTCGCATAGTTCAAATTTGTCTTGTATAAAATATATAAAATTAATACCCAATTTTTAATAGAAAGTTGTATTTTATTTTACTAATTGATGTCATTTATTATTACAAACAATATGTTTTGCTGCTTTCCGTCTGGAATGATTTTTTTTATATTCATTTAATATGTACTCAATTATATATCAGCAATTAGAAATTAATTATTATTTTAAATACATAAATATTTAACCTATAATAATATTTTTAATTTAACTTGCACTCAGACCCGGAGATATCCACATTATAAAGCTAACAATACTACCTATACATGACATTTGCAACATTGTATTGATTGTGTATATGGGGTTGCATATAAGATTTAAGCAAAAAATCAAATATTTCTTATATTGCCAACATAACTTAATAACTTCTTGCTTTTAAGCACAGTCAGATAGATAAAGTGATCTGTGGATAGAAGGTAGCACACAAAAATGTGTAAAAAATCCGTCAGCAAGCGCTTGCTATATCTTTGATAAGTGAATTTTTTTTATGTAATTTGATTTCTTTCTACGGCTGTACATAATTTTTAAAAATTACTAAAGACGCAATTTTTTGGATAAAACTTTATCTATAAAATCAATTTATTCAATTTGTGGCTATGGCAAAATAAGGCATATTGTTAGGGTAAATGTGTTATTGTGTTGCGCCGTATCTTTGAGAGGCTACTGAGCCGTTGGGCTTTGTAAGGATATGACTTTGCGTCTAGTAGTAAAGGAAACATGTTGACCAGTTGTTGTGGTTGATTTGATCTAAATATGGGTTTAGGTTTCGGGTGCTTTCGTAACCAGATCAAACTTATGCAGATCCAATGCTAGTGTCTAGGTTTTATGTGCTCCGTTGTTGTGGAGTCGGTGTTAACAATTGCTCTTTTTTGTTTGGTTTTTGCAAATGACGTTTGCCGGTTGTTTTTGGACGTAAGTACCTAGTGGTTGATTTTAGCTAAGTATGGGTTCAGTTTCCGGGTGTTCTTGTAATCAAATCAAGTTTTTGCAGATCTGGTGAGGCCTGGCAGTACAGTTTTTATAAGTATAGATTAATTTGCTAGAAGTCGTTCGTAAGAACGGACGGGACTGTTACATTTTTAACTAAAAATTTGTCCAATCTTTTGATCTTTTGAAGCTCTCTTTGGTATCGGGAGTTTTTTGTGGTGACCGGTTTTTAGGGTTGGAGTGTCTTTACTTCAAGTCGCAATACGTTAGTCGCTAACTGTTGCGGTCTAGCTTTGTTTGTTTTGAGCTGGTGTTGATGTCTAAAAAAGTAGAAATTAATGTGGAGATGTGCTTAGCTTCTGGTTGATGTTTCTGCCTGAAAATTGCAACAAAAATAAAAACTATGCACTTAAGTACCGCGTTACTACACCCCTCTAAGGCATTTCTGCATAGCTACTGTTGTTCGTTTCAAGCGGAATAACGTCAAACAACACCAAACAAATTTGTTTGTTAATTAGAAACGCACTTTGTGTAAACGCGTATGACGCAAAACAAACTCTAAAATGCAGGAAGAACCATAGCGCTGTGATCTTATTTCTTACTAGTCATAGTAACATTATGAGTTGATATATTATTAAGAGCTTATTAAACAGGCTTTAGCAGCCCGCTCTCAAATAAAAACAATGTTTTAGGTAATTATTATCTGTCACCACTGATTTTAGGGTATTACATGTAAAAAAGTAATTTTAGGCTCAAATACCCCAAAGATATCACAAATTATTGTTTTGTCCCGCGTTTTGTGGCCGAAACAGATGGTTTTAGTAGGCAGACAAATAAACCTTACTTAATTAGCAAAGTTTTGCAGTTTAAAATTTTGTTTATTTTTTATAAATAACTCAATGTAAGTATATTTTTAGCATTGTGCACAATAAAAGATTAAAAGTTTAAATAAATTGCACCTAGAAAATTTTAATTATTAAATTAATATTAAATAAAAGGTTATTAATTGTTTATAATTAACTAGAATGTAAAAAAATCTTTTTGTTTATGCCATTAAAGGATTTATATATACATATTTATATATAATGATTTTTTCTCGTGTTCTATTGTAGAATTGAATAAAGTATAATAACTATGTGTATACTTGGTTGCATACATTAAAACATTATTAAACAATTTTAAATGTAATTTTGATATTATTAAATAAATAAATTGCATCTTTAATGTAAGTATTTTTGATTTATGTTTAAATTACGGTTAATTTTTGACTTTAACTTAAGCCTAATTTGTTTTGTTTTAAATTTGATAAAAATTTCTAATTTTATTATATTTAAGTACATTGGGTTGCCTATATATGTAGTCTATAAACTAGATTTACTTTGCGTTTTTCATTACGTGTCATTGGCCAACTTCAAGTGTAATAGGCTAGGTCTGATACTGATAGATCAGATTGTATCAGTCATCTGAGTGTACACCCATTCATTTACCCATTATTATTAGATGAGTGGGACCGGCTGTTAAAATCTAATCTAGTAGTACAAAAGCATCTATCAGTGATCAAGTAACAACAAAAGGTGCAACGTACTCTTAAATTTTATGTTATTCAAAAGCCATCAACATGTTTAGTTGGTTATCCAGGGACAATAACAAACAAGAAGTCTATGAAAGTGTGGTTCAAGGACTTAAAAATATCTACAAGAACAAGCTGCTACCCTTGGAGCAGCATTACCAATTCCATGATTTCCATTCACCCCAATTGGAAGAATCGGACTTTGATGCGAAACCAATGATCCTGCTGGTCGGGCAATACTCCACTGGTAAAACAACCTTTATTAAATACCTCTTAGAAAAAGATTTCCCTGGCATACGCATAGGTCCTGAACCAACAACCGATCGATTCATTGCTGTCATGTATGATGAAAAAGAAGGTATGATACCAGGAAATGCCTTAGTCGTTGACCCAAAACGACAATTCAGACCTCTATCTAAATTCGGCAATGCATTCCTCAATAGATTCCAATGCTCTTTGGTCAAATCACCAGTATTAGAAAATATTTCAATAGTCGATACGCCTGGAATTCTATCTGGTGAGAAGCAACGTGTGGATCGTGGGTATGATTTCACTGGAGTATTACAATGGTTTGCCGAAAGGGTAGACAGAATTATTTTATTATTCGACGCTCACAAATTGGATATTTCTGATGAATTCCGTCGATCAATTGAAGCTTTAAGGGGACATGATGATAAAATCCGAATTGTTTTAAATAAAGCCGATATGATTGATCATCAGCAATTAATGAGAGTTTATGGTGCTCTTATGTGGTCTTTAGGGAAAGTATTGCAAACGCCTGAAGTAGCTCGTGTTTATATAGGCTCCTTCTGGGATCAACCTTTACGCTACGATGTGAATAGAAAACTTTTTGAGGATGAGGAACAAGACTTATTCAAAGATTTACAATCATTACCGAGAAATGCTGCATTAAGAAAATTGAATGATTTAATTAAACGAGCTAGATTAGCTAAAGTACACGCCTATATTATTGCCGAGCTTAGAAAAGATATGCCTTCTATGTTTGGTAAGGATGGTAAGAAAAAGGAATTGATTAAAAATTTGGGTAACATTTACGAGAAGCTACAAAAAGAACATAAAATATCCCCTGGCGATTTCCCTGATATTAAAACGATGCAGGAAGTACTGGTCAATTTAGACTTCACTAAATTCCACCCACTGAAGCCTAAATTGCTCGAGGTCGTTGATAAAATGTTGGCAGAGGATATTGCTGTTTTAATGGCTAAGATCCCGCAAGAGGATATTAATAATACTGGACAAGAGGTCATTAAGGGCGGTGCATTTGTTAATGTTGAGGATACTGTTTCACCATTTGGTTATAAACGGGGTGAAGGTATCGATGCTGGTTATGGGGAGCCTGAGTGGATTGTTTCAAAGCATAAATCAAAATATGATGATATTTTCGAAAGTTTAAGTCCTGCTGATGGAAAAGTTACTGGAGCAGGTAAATAGTATTTTATTATCTTATCTTTATTAATAAATTGCATTACAGGATGGAAAATTTATTAAAGATAGTGACTCATACTGATAATCAATCTTTATTACCAGTGGATCTTTAATAAACTTTCTATATCTAATTTTATTTAACAGAAATTATTATATTATATTATGTGTTTGGGGTTGTGATTTGAGGGTGGGTGACAATTACAATAATATTATTTTTTTAATTATGATTCATAATAATGTAATAAAATAGTATGGTTTAAGGCTGGGGAACAAAACAAAAATGGAATTTAAAAAAAAAAAAATTGATTTTAATTTTTTAAGCTCTATCAGAATAAAATTATTACATAAATGAATAAAATCATTTAACTTTGTGGCAATTTTGGTTTTTTATTGATATGGACTTGCTTTTGAAGGGTGTGAGACAAATTACTTCAATTTTTTGGCTAAATTTATATGGGGTTGCAACTTAAGGGTGGGGGAGACAAATCACATTAATAACAGTTTGCATAAGTAACAATTTTATTAATGAATTTCTTTTTTAAATTTTATGATAGTATAATGAGGTAACATGTGTTTTGACCAATGTTTGACTAATATACTTACAATAAATTGATTTTGTAGCTATTTTTGTTCTGTTTCAATCAACAAATAGATTTTTTGTGTAAATTTTTGCATGATTTGATATTTTTGCGCCAATTTTTGATCAATTTTACGGTTTTCTGTGTTTATTTCAAGCAATTATTTTTGATGTTTGATGTAATTTTTACGTATTTTGGCCAAAAATGGCGGAAATAGGTTTGTAGTGCAAATTTGCATTTTTTGCATAATTTTTGACAAGTTTTTGGTTTAAGTTGGTTATTTGCTATGACAAAATTTGAAAAATTGTCCAAAATGTTTCTCAAATTTTAATTCCGTATCTGCGATTTTTTGAAAAACTTTTTTGGGTGATGGTGATCGTTTAGGACCGGTGAGAAACTGACCATAAAAGCTAGCGAAGAGACTTGTTATAAGAATACATATTGGCAGTTCTTAGTTGAGACAGTATTTTGAAATTTTTCCTATTGATTATGATTTAGCAGACCTAAAGAAGGAAGTTATGATAAATTCGATCATTCCAATGTTCTTCTTTTTTGGAAGGAGCGAAATCTTTAGCTATGACACTAGTAGCCAATGCTAAACAGTAGTGCCGGGTTTCCATCGACTAAAACTATCCCTTGTGCATAAGGTATTACCTCCGATCTTCCTTCCGACTTCTCCTGTCTTCTCTTATCTTCTTCTTTAATCTTCATAATTTTTCGTATTACGTTTGAGATAGAGTTACATGCGTCTTCGTCGCTTAACATACTGTCAATGATTTTGTTGACACTTAGCGTATGCAGCTTCTCTCCTGAGCTTTGTTTTATTGCCTATTGCCGTGAGTCTTGATGTTCATGCGCTTTAAATAGTCCTGCCAGGAATTGACTGAGAAAATACATTTTTATGTTTTTTGGTGACCTATTTGATGGAAGGTCCTGGTTTATGCAGCTGTAGTGGCATTTGGGTTCTTCTATTCCATCTCCCATGTGGCGAGGGATTCCTGCCTGGCCTTGGTTTTTCCCTTCCTTTTATTTGCTCTTGGGGAGTAGGATTATGGTGAGCATATGTATCGAAATGGTTCCTGTCCGTGACGAGACTCTAACTACCCTAATTGCCACTTTCCAACACGTTCTAAAATTTTTGTTTGTTGTTGACCACCGAGCACAAAATTTTTCTTTTATTGGGTCTTGCGCATTCTATGTTGGGCGTTAGACGGTTCAGCACTCACTGCTTTGGCCTCGGTTCTTGTCATGTGTACTCACACATTTAAATGTTAAACCTAACCTAAGCTAACCATTTTTCGATTTTCCTGAGCGCCCATTCCGATAACCACAATATTTTTTCCATATTAAGCCGTCATAGTACATGATCCACAGAGTCGGGTTGAGAATCGATCTCTTAGGATGCCTACTTTTCTTCTCAGTGCTTGTATAACTCCTTTATAGGAGTTAAAGGCATTTTTTACATCAACCGTGACTAGCGCTACATATTGCCTATTGTTGGCCTCTCGTGCGGCTCTTTTTGCTTGCTTTATGGCGTCGCAAAAGTAATATTGTTTCTTTGACAAGCTTCCCCTTTTCTATATTTTTTACAGGAGCCTATTACTGAGGATATGCTCCAGAGGTTTTGATTGGGCATATTGGTTTATATTTGCTTTCTCCTGCCTGTCTTTCTGTTTTGTTCCCAGAACGAGGAGTTAGCCTTTTGGCTTGTCTCTTTTGACGGTGTGGAAAACGCTTCAACCTTTGACGTCGAGTCCCTGGATCTGCTTTTCCAGGCTCCACAGCGGCCGGTTGTCCCGGAAGCTAAAGGGGCTTTTGTCTGCTTAAGGAGACGATTCACCGGCATGACGCCTAACTTGGGTTCCGGCTATAGTGGTTCTAGGCCGAAGATCACTTTCTGTAACCATCCTAAGGATGCGTCTTCACAGATGATTCTAAAGATTTTTTCTGCATGTGACTATTCCCCAAAAGTGGAAAAGTGGCTCCTATAAGCTTGGCTTGTTCCTTGGTAGTGTTATCTAAGGATGGGCCAGGTTGATTACAGCCACCTGGAGATGCTTTGAGGCAGATTCTTTGTAGCTTGTCTTTACCTTTCTTATGGGTTGGACTACTTTAGATTTTGTTGCACCTTTTGCCCTTTTCCTAGGTTGTCTGGGTGAAGGCGAAACTTTTTCTTTTGTTCATTCCGTTCCGGAGGTATTCTTTTGCGAGGAGACTTAAAACTTTTTTTCTTCTGAGATGGCATTTGGTTTGGTTTTGACGCACTATCTGGGGTTAGCAGGGGTTATCACTACTACGCTGCAGGGACTTTGCTTTTGGCTTACGGTTCCGGTACTGGGAGTTTTCTTCCTAACCAGAACTATTGACTTTTGCCCAGCAGCAGCCAAATGCGCTTTTATTTTGTTTTGTTGCTTCTGACCCATAGATTTGGTGTCTGCGAACATGAGTTAGTTAGGGTATCCTTGGACGCATTCATACTAATTTGGTTTGTAGACTGGGCATCGGAAGACTTATCTGTCGGTGTTGTTAACCTAACCTAACCTAACCAGAACCATTGACTTTTGCTCAGCAGCAGCCAAATTATTTTGTTTTGTTGCTTCTGACCCATAGATTTGGTGTCTGCGAACACCGGTTAGTTAGGATATCCTTGAACGCAAACTTACCTGTCGGTGTTGTTTTTCTGTTAGCTGGGGAATTTTTCTTCATCCTTTCTTACAAGTTTTTCAAATACGGAACGTAACAGGCTTGCAGCGCGACTACTACGCTGCGGTTCCGATACTGGGAAGCCTCTTTTCTAACCAGAACCATTGACTTTGGTTTATTAGATCACGCAAGTCTTATAACCACGTCGAGGATATAATTGTCAAAGTGGAAGGTTTTGCTTTCGATATTCTTATTAGATCATCGGTTTTATGGATTACATGATAAAGTGAAAAACAAAATTTGAAAATATCAGTTTTCAGGTAAACTGTAGCAAGTTAGCGACTTGTACTAAACTATTTTCAAGTAAAGTGAGTTTCGAGTATTTAACTTTGTTTGCTACCGAGAACGTAGCTTCAAACATCTTAAAGTTTTTCAGGTCCCTTTACAAGACAACAAAATAGCAAATTTTGTTGTCTTGTAAAGGGACCATCGCAATTTTTCTTGGGTTTACTGATAGCCTTGCATCATGTTTGATAAGGTTGTCTTAATTTTTTGTTTACAATGATAGTGAGATTAACGGCGTAACCTAAGGCAAAAACGAGCTTGTCGTTAAGTATCTGTAGTAGGCCGTCTATGACGAGGCATCACAGTAGAGGTGAAAGGTAAAACTATTGTCAACTATTTTTGTAGGAAGAATGTCAAGATAATAGGTATGTAAGATTTAGCCTGACTTTACATAGGTTGCCTCGGCTTTGGGATAAATACCACCTTAACTGCTCTCTATCTGCTCGGTATGTGTGAAAGTGCTACCCCTGCCTTGAGAATCTTGCATAGCTCTAGGAGCTGCTAAGCCTTTTCGTAAGTTGATAGGATATATCTCATTAGCCTCTGGCAACTTGAATCGTGTCGATTTTTCATTCTAGGCTACGCTGGTTAATTACTGTGCTTTTTGTTTGGCAGTTCAAGGTTTTCTGGATCAGGAACTTCTATTAACGTAGAGCCTGGGAAATGTGTCTGTAGTAGTAGCTCCTGCAGAGTATCTTTGACTAACTGTATTTTTTGCCTTGTGTTAGAAGGAATTTAATGATGCCAGTGCAATCTTTGCTTCTTAAAACCTTCTGGAATTGGTAACATGCTAGTTTGTTCTGAACGCTCTTACGATATCTTTTTGAAGAGTCTGTTATGGTTTTCTTTATGGCATTGTTTTATACGTATCACAGTGTGTTAAAAAGTTTTGTGGGGATTGTCTTAACTCTGCCAAGCACCCTGTTTCATTAAGTGACATTGTTGGAGGTGTGTTTGAAGGTGCTTGGGACAGCTTTCTTTGAAAGCGGTTCTCATAAAGTTATTATTTTATCGTGGGATGTGCTTGCCACCTTTGGAGAGACCTCAATTTGACCTTGTGAAAAGTCGAGAACGTGAGTGTGTGTCTTTGTTCATTATGCTAGAGTTAGATTCTATTATAAGTTCTAAGAGTTGCTCACTCACCTCTTATGTTTATGTCCTTGCTCCCCCAGGGGCTATGTGGTGGGTGTTTGCATCATACCCAAAAATCAGAGATATGTTAGCTTTGCTTCTCCTAAGCTTTGGGATATTAGCAGGTGGTTGAAGTCCCTGCTAGTTATATGGAAGGTACCCGGATCCGAGAATTATCTTCTTCCTAGTTTCCTTCTCTACTATTGCGACTTTGGCTGTCACTATTTCTTTGAAATATAGGTTTTATAATGGCATTAGATTCAGTGCCACCAGAGGGTTTGGTTGATGATCAATCCTTTTATCTTTCCTTTTTGAATCCATGGTTCCTGGATATCAATGTCGTGTTTGACCATGTACGCATTAAAGGCCGGATATGCTGGCCTACAGATTGACGGGACTTGCTTTTTTCGGTTTATTTCCTTCTTTTTTGGGAAGAGACAGGGCTTGTGGATTATTGTCGAAAAACTCGGGTGCAATCTGCTTCATAAGTAAGACATGCTGGTTCCTTTTGGGATCCTGTTTAAAGTTGGTCTGGGTGCTGACGTTTAAGCTTTGGGAACGTCTTAGTAGACTTCTTTTTTGCGAATGAATTGACGCCACTAAGTGACGACAGCACTGTATCTTTGATCTCTGTGGAGAAGCTATTTATAGTTTGGTTTTTTGAAAGTCTTAGTAGACTTCTTCATTAAGAAATAAATGAGGTCAGTAAAGTCAACGGCAGGGCTATTGACTTCCATCAGATCATTGTTGTGATCTGACATTCTTCTCGAGGATGCGGTAGGGGATTGAGAATTCTGTTGCATATTATATATTTTGTTTATATGTATGCGGAAACAATCGACAATCTCCGTTGATATTTGGTAATAATCAAATATTATGAGTTTTTTTACAATGCTTAATCAACATGTATTCTGACTTGTTCACTGAGTAACATTGGGCCCTTACACTAATTCATAAGGAGGTGCCACATTCATGCTATATGTTGAAATGATTTCGACAATCTGTATAGTCTCTAAAAGAATGCAGAATAATCGACAATCTGTATAGTTATGGCCCGCAATCGAAAACATATACATACTTTTTTTAGCAACTATTTCAACTGTTTGAATTATCTTAATTAAGATTAATTAGATTTATAATTGATTTATTATTTCAGATTGTTTAGAAAATTTAAATAAATACTGAATTAACTGAAAAGATAATACAAATATTTTTCAAGTTGCAAGCTGCGAAATGACCACATACGTTGAATTGTAAAAGAGCATATGTGGTGTCAAATAGCAGTTCTATAAATGGTCTGAAAAGCAGTATTAATACTTAATCGATTTCACTGCACACTGCAAACTCGTAAATTACATATTTACTGCCTAATGCGTGTATCAACATTTTTGTTGAGTGAAATTTTTCACTGTTTAATGGATTCAGGATACGTGCCATTTTAAACGATTATTTCAATATGAGTGGTTTTGTATGGATACTTTTTTAATTATAAAAATGAAATTTTAATGTTTATTCCAGTGATTCTCAAACTAAATAGTTATAGTTTTATTTATTATTTATATTTTGACAAATTAAATCTTAATTCGGTAAAATTACCAATTATTCCGTAATTTGAAAGACCTTGACTATATTTAAAGCGAAGCCCAGTAAATTTAATGAAAAAAGTTGAGTACTACTAAATTATCATTTATTACTTATAACAGACTATTTCAGTGTCGATTTTATGAATGTTTTTCAAAAATATACGATCCTTACTTGACGCATATGTTTATATGAATAAATTACTCCAATCATAAATAATAGTTGTTTGAAAACGTGCTCCGCGATTGTTGATTATTTTTAATTCTGTAGACTTGCAGCTGCATTTGTTATGAATTACTTATAGAAATTGATGTTTCTACTTAGTTTGATTGATGAGACGTGCATGTATATTTCAAAAATTATTTCAGCTTAAAAATAAAATCTTTAAATATTGAAATGGTTTCTATGCTTGTGAATAAAATGAGTGTTCCCTTGTACTGTGGCTCGATTTAGCATGTAAAGGGCACGAGGCGTTACCAATGACCACCCGCCGGCATTTTATAAACTAAATCCTACCCGCGCTCACAAATTTATTTTAATATTTTGTGTGACTGCACTAAACAATTGTTTATTAAAATTCTATTTTATTATTTGTCGTTATCAACTCAACCTCAAAGGATAACTATTTTATATCTCCCCCCATTTAAGCAAAAGCACGATAAAAAATAATCTACCACAAAATTTATAAAAATATGTATTTTCCCAAATTTATGTTGCTAATGCAAATGTTAATTTCTTTGACCCCTCTCCCCCCCACTTACCAGCTCAAGTGTTTGTTATCGAATGATTTGATATCATCATCTCCTTCTATAATATAATGACTACTGACGTTTACAAATCTTTGGATAACAAAGAATTGGGGTGGGAATTTGGGTAACTTAAATTTATGAGTAGTTTGAACTAGAATGCCTCGCTCACCTACCTACCTAAGTGTTTGTTATCAAGGGATTGGATTTTATTATCTCTTCATTTAGTATACTGACTTCTAACGTTTGCATGGACGAGAACTATCCATTACTTTGATAACAAACACTTGAGCGGGTGGGTGGGTTACTCGAGTTTTACCCTTCTAAGTGTTTGTTATCACAAGTTTAGATTTTATCATCTTCTTTTTTGATATAATGACTACTGACGCTTGCAGGGGCGAGAAATATCCTATTATTTGATAAGAAACGTTTGGACACTCCAGTTTATGATTATGAGCCAGTATGAACTGGAGTGACCCGTTCGTCTGCCCGAGTGTTTGTTATTAAAGAGTTGGAAGCTCTTCTTCTTGCAAGCGTCAGAAGTGTCTAAGGCTGCAGTCTCACTGCACCACCCACCGCCACCAACTAAAATTCGAACACGTTAAATCATATGGCGACGGTCCGACTGATTCTCTATTTTCGCCGGTATCTGTCATTTGGTAACCACCGTTTCATAATTTCAAATCGGTTGGTGGTAGCGCGGCAACAGTTGATCGTCATTTGAAACATACTAACTTGATATTTCACAAATCAAAACATAATCTGTCATTTTCGTTTGATATTTGAGAATTTTAAAAACGGTAACATGGAAGAAACATGGACTCTATCCGACATTGATAAACTAATTACATTAGTAAATGAAAGGCCCGAAATATAAATATATAAATATAGTACTGACATAAAAATGAGTGGGAAATTTAAATATTTGGTGGTCATCAGTGGTTGCAGTGAGATCGTAGTACATTTTGGTGGTTAGTGGCAAACGGTGATAGTTGGTGGCGGTGGTGCAGTGAGACTGCAGCCTAAGTCATAGAAGACGATGGTTAGATCCAATCTTTTGATGAACAACACTTGGGTGGGGCACTTTATTTTATAATTGCAAGGGAGTAGTTTGAACTGGAGTGCCCCGACTACCCGCCCAAGTGTTGGTTATTAAAAGATTGGAAGTTTTTCTTCTCTGCAAACTTTAGAAGTCTAAGCCATAGAGACGATGGTTAACCTAATAATGACCAACAATTAGGCGGGAGGGAGGGATTCTCCGTTTTATGACCAAAAGCGAGTAGTTTGAACTGTAGTACCCCGCCCATCTACCCACCTACAAGTGTTTGTTCAAAGGATTGGATATTATTCTTTCTTCCTTAAAATAGTGACTATCTCTCCCCCCCCCCCACTCACGTATTTGAAGACAAATTATAACTCCATCAAGTTTTAGTGCCTCGCCCGCCCACCGGAGTGTTATTAAGAAATTGGTTTAATTCGCTTTTTTTTAACTTGATGACATCTGTCCGTTATTTATAACTGTTTCTAACAGTTTTGGGATTGAATTAAGTTTTAGCATACTTAAAGTCTTGAATCACAGCTTTTTTGTTTCAAATTATCCAATTTACAACCAATATTTGGTTGCTGTCATTGATTTTGAGGCATTTGTCACATTGTCTTAGTCAGGATCGTCGTCGAGTTTGAAAGTATTTTATTACTGCCTAACCTGTATCTTAACTTAATCTAGTATTACAGGCACGTCTTGGGCAGTGCGGTCGGAGAGAGTTGGTACAAAGAGGCGGGGTGTGGACTTACTTTGAAGTGTTTTTGTGAAACTCGCCGTGCGACTTCTCTAGTTGCTTTACGTAACTACTGGCCTATGCACAGAGCCGGTTGGACCACAACTTGAGGTGGCTAGGTTGGACAACGCTTTTCTAAAGTGCGCTGGTGGCGGTTGGTGTTTTACCATACAAATCCGCATTTGCATGAATATCCGCTCTCTTAGATGTGTGTAGCGATCTTTGGTGTCGATTATTTTTGATTCTATAATTCAAGTTCTATTGTCTTGGCAGGAATCGTTTATCTTGAATTTGGGGGACTTCTCTAGGTGCAATGGGTTTTACGTAACTACAGGCGGTGGTGCTATGTCCGGAGCCGGCTGAGGCTCAACCCGAGGCTCAACCCGAGGCAAGGATGTTATACTATATATTCGATTGGTAACCACCGTATATTAACAAAAAAGTGTAGTAAAAGTGAGTCAAAATATCGAAATATGCAACTCGTTGTTGTGCCGTTCAAGAGCTTGGTTGCTAATCTAGTTGTATGTACAACATCTTTGATCTGAAGTGGGTAGGTTGGACGACGTTTACCAATGCCATATGGCTTGTTTACTGGTGGTGGTTGGTGCTATGCCATCAATCGAGTACAAATCCGCGTTTGCATGAAAATCCGCTCTCTTAGATGTAGCGGGTGAGGCGATCGTTGGTGCTGATTGCCTCTGGTTTTATAATTTAAATTTCTTTTTTTTTTCAATGAGTAGTCTATCTTGAAGCTCGCTTGTGGTTGCTAATTTGTTGTGGCATAGTCGTTATAATAACCGCTTTTATACAATATTATGGAATGATCTGATAAATCACTTTAGGTAATTTCTCTATTTTGGCCGATACACCATTACTATGGTTTCTTGCCAGAAAACCATCTGCCACGAGGTCTACACCACCAGTTTTTTTTGTATTTTAACAATTATATTGAGGGTTGTGAAGATTACTGCAGTTCTGGCGGAGTTCAGATATTTTGGATAATGAAAATATAGGAGAGTAGTGGACCGCATGACGGCTTGTTTTTTGTTTGCAGCAGGTTTCTTAGGTAAAGATCTAGACGGTAAAATAATTTAGTTAAGGGTAGTCGGCAATATGAATTAGTAACTTTGGTATAAGGATTGACTCTGACTACTGGTATGTGTCGGGCTTGATCCGAAATTAACGTGCCGGGTTTGGGCGAGTGTTGGATTGATTTCAACTTAGTTCTGTGACTTGGCTTTCTGCGGAACTTGTTCTGACGTGTTCTGGCTTGGAAAGCTGAAGAGTGTCTTGTGTTGGTCTGCGGAACATAGTAGGCTTTACCGGCGTTTAAGTAGATTGGTGTCTTCTTCAGCCGTCATTCAATGGTAAAGTTAGAACTTCTTTTTTTTGCTAGATAACTGGAGCATTTTTGCCGGTGTTTATATTTAGGAATGTATGACGATTTGTACTCTGTTGGACTTTGGCGAGTTTTGCGTTGATCTAAGCTTGGTTTTGAGACTTGGCTTCTTGTGGAATTTTATTGTTGCAAGGCCTTTCCGGCAGTTGAACAGGGTTTAATAGGGAAGCTTACGTGTATGGCCTGGGCGAACTGAGGAATGTCGGCGTTGAACTAAGCTTGGTCTCGTGATTTAGTCGTTGAAGTTTGTACTTTGACCTTGGTTGGGAAGTTGACGTATCGGGCCTGGGCGAGCTAAGGAGTATTGGCCTCGATCTCAGCTTGGTCCCGTGACTTGGCCTCCTGCGGAACCTATTTGTTGCGAGGTCTCTTGCGAAACTTATTACTTGCTAGACTTTGTCATCGTCTGACTCGGCGCGTCGTGCTTGGACGAGCTGAGGAGGGTCGACGTTGATCTTAGCTTGTTCTCATGATTTAGTCTTTCAGTAAAAGTGTTGATTGGTTGTTTGGTCTTGAGCCACAGACTCGACTTGCTCATTCTTGCTTTTTGGGCTTTGGAGAGGTGTCCTAATCTATGTTCTGGTACTTGGTTTCAGGGTTATAGTCAAACACTCATCACTAGTAATGAGAATCATTTTCAATAGATTCCAAAAAGTCAAGGCACTTTTTTTTTCTGGTGTTTGGGTCTTGCGAAAGGTTTTTTGCAACTATTTTTGCTCAGATTTTTTATTCATTTGTCAAAATCTGATGAACGGTGATGTGAATTAAATTCAACTCTTCTCGATCAATCTGACAGGCAACCCACGATCTGAACGCACAACATCCCGGATTTTGTTGACATTTTTATCGGTTCTTGAAGATGAAGGCTTTACCCTATTGATTGTAGGCGTATGTTTTATATTGGACATGTCCGCCAAAACATTTTGTTTGAGTTTTTAAAAATTTTATTGAACTTACTAATAATGTTGCCTCAGCCTACAGTAGTTTTGTTGGAGTCTGTAGTTATTGGGATTTTTGGTAGCTTTAAATAACTCTAGTTTTGTGTTAAAAATTGTTAGAGGCCTATGTTACATAGTTTCTTATAGTTTTTTGGAATTTTATATTCAAGTTAGGAGAGTTCCTAAAAGTTAGAGTTTTTAGACTCAGGTTTTTTTGATTTTTGGCACAATTTATTTATTTTATAAAGAGGATTGATAATACTAATAATAACCATCTCTGACTAAGAAAAGCATTTTAGTTGTTTGTTTGGGAGTCATAGCAAGGATCTCAAGAATGCCATGGTAGCGATCAATAGCTCAACTATCTTATTCTCAATTGAATTAATAACATTTTGTTGAAGCTTATTGGAGTCTGCAGTTGGGAGTTTCTACGAATTTTGACGAACTTGCTACGAATGTTGTCAATGTCCAGTAGTTATTGGAGTTTGCAGTTTTTGGGGGTCGTTTCAGCAATAAAAGTTCAATTCAGCTCCTAGAGGCTTTTTAATGCTACCCAAAAATTATGGAATTGAAGTCTCTAATTTCTTCTTGCTTATAGAATTTTTGTTGGAGCTTATAAATATCTAAGGAGAAACAAACTTGTTTTTTGTTGAAGGCTCTAAAATTTTTAGAATTAGGTTTTTTTGGATTTTCTATTATTATTAGAGTTTACAAACTAAGGGGCTAGATTAGATGGGTTTGGAAGTTTTGGATATGAGTTCTGGTACTGTACACCACATTATATCTTCCAGTTCTATAGTTTCAAGTGTCAGCAAGGTATCAAAGATTGAATGGAACAACAAATTTTAGAAACATAGTTACTTCTGTAGCTAATTCTTCCTGACCTGGTCAAGCAAATTATGTTGTGACTTCAATTTTGGTAGTTAAAGGAAAAATATTTTGTGTTATTTTTTATCAAATTGTCGACGCTTTGAACATTCTGCACTCTTTCCTTTAGTTTTGTAGTGTCAGCAAGGTGGGTGCTAAAGTAATTGACCCAGAATTGAAACAATTGAAGATTGTTTGCATCAATATGAAGCGGAAGACGATGCTTTTCTGTCAAGTGCATCTTGGTGCATCATCATTATCAACTTGAAACTAAGAGAGCAAGCAAAGAATGGCTTCCGATATTTTTGCCGAAACCCAAAAATTTTTGCACATATTTCTTGACAGGAAATCTTTTTTTGATATGCAAAGAGGGTAATTTTGGAAGGCTAAATGCCTAATGAGGTTTACTGTTACTGTTGGCACCTACTCAGAATTTTTCAGAAGTCTCAATCTTGCTATCGGAACCAAAAAGCAGGATTTCTTTTGCGCGCAACAGCGGGTACTATCCTAAGCAACAGTTGAAGTGTGGGTGCCTAACACATTCTTTGGGTTATATATAGTATTGAAACAATTGCTCTAAAACTATGTTTTTTAATTTTGATAACTTAATTGTCAAAATATTAAAAAAGTTACTTGAACTTTAATCAAGATAAATTCTTTAGACAAGTTTTTTTTACATTATAACTGTTTAATTGTCATCATTTTATTTGTTAATACATAGTACTCATACCAACACCAAATCTTTAGCTATACGCGCATTCCTGCCCACAACTGACGTCACACGCACCTATTATGTTAGCTTCACCGTGTCGGTAAAATACGTTTATATGATCTAAGCTATTTCTCTGACCTTGTCTCAAGCGATTATCGTCTTTTTGGTCTACTTAAAGAGGCATTAGGTGGGAAGAAATTTCAGAGTAATGATGACGTGATTCAGGCGGTGCATTATATACTTGTTTTACGCATTGCTTCAATCAATTTTGTTTAAATCTGCCTTGTAATAAATTTGATCGACCCCAACGCCGAGCTCTGTAACACATTACCTAAACTTTCAGCTATTGCCATCAATTTTAAATCAGATGAACGTTCCGCCAAATGTAATGTACGTAATAGAACAGTTTTTAAAAGGGAAATAAGTGCTATAAAGCTATTTGCCAAGGCAGATATTAATAGCCCAGTCCAAAACTATTTTCTCAAAATAACTACAGAGCCACATTGTTAGAAAAAAAAAAAACATAAAATAATGTATTCAAAATATAAATAGAAGAAGAATAGAAGTGAATAATACTACAATATTTAACTATTGCTTGCTTGTTTATTTAGCGACCTTAAATCAATGTTGGCTGGTACTATATTAGTAAACATTAGTTAATTAACAAATGTAACAAGTTGTATTAAATATTATAATTTTATATTTTCAGCTGCCAAGAGTGAAATGGTTAAATCAAAACTCCCCAATTCGGTACTCAGCAAAATCTGGAAACTCGCAGACGTTGATAAAGATGGAATGTTGGATTCAGACGAGTTTGCACTTGCCATGCATTTAATCAACATTAAAATCGACGGTAATGATTTACCAAATGATTTACCCAACCATCTTCTACCACCGTCTAAACGTTAATATTAAGCCACGTCCTTTATTTAGTTATTACCCGAACACATCTAAAATATTATATTTATTATATTTATATTAATACCAATCATGAAAGATAAATAAATGCTATTTTAAATTGTATACCAAAAAAACATTAACATTCGCTTTGAATTGATTTAGCACAAAGATATAATTTTTTCTTAACGTAAATACACGTGATAAAATGAGTACTGTAAATAAATGTATTATATAATGATGCGATAATTATTAAATTAAAACAAATAAATTAGTCAAATTTATTATAGTTAATATACCAGACACACCAGACACAGATTAAACTGAATTTGTAGCCTTATGAATGGTCTAGTCTATTTAAGCAATCAAGAACTTGTAATACATGAACAATATTGTAAAGGCTGCGGTATCAATGTCACTTTTTAATTATTTTTTATACCACTCATATTATTTTTGGCCCTATAAAGCTACTGCCAGTACTTTATACGTCAAAGCTGCTGTATGTTAATATGTAAGATTTATATATATTTTTATATGGGTCAACAATGAGATTTTTATATAATATATATATTATAAATTGTTAAAAGACATTGCTTTAGCTGTACAATTCCATGTAGAGATTTATTATGTTTCAAAATAAATTGTATCAAAAAGAGAATTGTTTCATCAACACCACACTAACTTTCATTTAATAAATTGTGTTTCATCATCTTATTATCTTTTTAAGTGGTATCATATTACATTCTATTGCATTTGATATCATTATTGAGATAAATTGGGTAATTAATTCCATTTCAATATGATGTCCCCTACTAAAGTAAGTATTAATATGTATGTTTTCTATAGTCTATACAATCAAAATTATTGAGTTACTATAATCATCAAATTACTAGGATAATGATACTTGGATGTTGCCAATTACTACTATTACAATCAATTCTGTACCGACATTGTATTATTGATGTAAAACATGTTAGTTGTAAATCAACCTTCCTTTTTCATTATTATTGTAGTAAGTAAATACAATTAATAGATTACATAACTTTAATAGATGTAAAATGATAAGATTATAATTTATTAAATTCATTTTATGGTTACATCATCCTATTTGGAATTGATATCTTATCCTTTAACATACAAAAAAAATGTCCCATTGCGTGTGTACTAAACTCGACCAGCATTGTTACAGAAACATGATACGCCCAAGTTAAGCGGAAGTTCATATCAAGGTTAAATTAATTTGATACGTTGAGATTAAACCAAATTTCATAAAGATGCAGGGCCGATTCTGTGGCGTAGTGCGTATAGTAATCTGAGTGCGTAGTAGAAGCGGAATAATTCAATTTAATTCGTAAATTATAATCAGTTAAAAACCGATTAATTATATTTCTTTATTTTATTTGTAACCTCTGCTTTTTTAAAATTTGTAATTGTTGTGATATGTCATAAGAAAGAACATAAAATTTCAACGAGTGAACGCTTGCTCAAAATTATCATATTGAATACAAAATTTAAACAGTCTGTGGTTAATTCTTTAAATAGTTGCGGATTGTAATTCTCGGGAAATAAAGAATTTGGAAGCTTATTCCATTTGCTGATAGTTAAAAAATGCTTTTTAAAACTATTTATTCAGATATTTACTTTTTGTTTGATGTTAGTTGGGAAGTTATTAAAAAACGTTGGTATCAATGTCGTGTAATGATTGTTTAGAATGCTAATATTTATGTTTCTTGCATACACATGCCCAGCTGAAAATCCTCCAGTACAGAAATGATGGCATATTTTGGTTAAAAGTTGAACTCTTTGTGTGTGGAGAAGATTTGTAGTACAGTTAAATCCTACACGGACAGGCATTTATATTATATTTGAGTCAGATAACCGAAACCTTTTCAGACTCATACACTCGTGTTTCAGGGTGTGCACCTATCATTAGTGTGCTTAACAGGGCCGTCGCCACTTTAGTAGCATATAAAGTAAAGCTCATCGGAATTTTTGAGACTCGCAACAAAGTATTCAGACCGTACAATTCTATCAGTGCTTACAACTGAATATACTATCTAACTACCCCCCCCCCCCCCCACACACAAGAGAAAACCTAAAAATTCTAAAAATGCCTATAGACAAACATATATGTTTAAAGATGTAATCACCAGCATATATAGAAAGTTTTAGTTATTGATGCCTAGTCCACACTTATTGCGAAAATGTGTAGGATCTATATAAACAAAAGTTAGAAAACCTGTTCTTAAAAACAGCTAAAACTTTCAGTCATTAACCGTCTTTTTCATAAGTTTTCTGGAACTTTTTTTGCACAAAATCACATTTTTATTACTTTTTGGTCTCAACAGCATTTTTTGAAAATTTTAATCAAAAATTTCTTTTTTTTTTGTTAAAATGTTAGTCTAAAACAGTATCTTCTTGTGTATTTTTTTTAGTTTTTTGCAAAACTTACATTTTTTTATTACTTTTTGATTTAAAACGCATTTTCTATTAAGTATTCATATCAAATTTTTTGATCACTTTTTGTTGAAAATGCAGTTTTAATTAAGTTTTTATTCAGAAACAGCATTTTTTGAACACGTTTTAGTAAAAGATTGTCTTTTTTGTCTAATTTTTAGCCCAAAAGTTCAAAAGTCTTCTCATAAGTTTTCTGTAATTGTTTTTGCACAAAATCACAATTATTATCACTTTTTAGTCTAAAAAGTTATCACTTTCTAGTCTAAGAAGAAAGTTTTACTCAAAAACAGCATTTTTTGAAAACATTTTAGTCCAAAATAGCTTGCTTTGTTTTATTTTTAGTTGAAAACAGTATTTTTATAAGTTTTCTATAACTTTTTTGCACAAAAAATCACATTTTTTTATTACTTGATGGTCAAAAAGCATTTGTTATTAAGTTTTTAGTCAAAAACAGCATGCCTTAAACACTTTAATCTAAAATTGTTATTTTTGTTTAATTTATAGTTTAAAACATTATTTTTTATGAGTTTTTTTGTACAAAATTACATTTTTAATTATTTTTTGGTCTAGAAAGCATTTTCTGTTAAATTTTTAGTCAAAAACAACGTTTTTTAAGTCCAAAATTGCTTCTTTTGTTTAATTTTTAGTTCAAAATATTATTTCTGTTAAGCTTTTTTTAACTTTCTAGCACAAAATCGCATTATTTCATTAATTTTTGGTCTAGAAAGCATGTTCTATTAAGTTTTTAGTCAAAAACAACGTTTTCTACACACTCTAGTCCAAAATTGTTTCTTTTGTTTAATTTTGAGTTCAAAACAATATTTTCTAATGATTTTTTTGTACCTTATTGTATAAAATCACATTTTTTAATTACATTTTCGTCTAGAACGCGTTTTTTATTAAATTTGTAGTCAAAAACAAAGTTTTCTAAAAATTTAAAACAAAATTGCTTCTTTTGTTTAACTTTTATTTCAAAACAGTGTTTTCTGTTGAGTTTTCTTTAATTTTCTTGCACAAAATCAAATTATTTCTATTTTTTTTTTGTTCTATAAGATTTTTAGTCAAAAATGTCATTTTCTGGAAGTTCCTGCACTGCAATCTTTTCTTTCTATTATGCACTTTTGGTTGTTACTTTTTGGTAGATGCATTACCATAGTTATCAAAACTAAACTTAACTTCTTCTTCTTGTTTGCAATTAAGAACTAAGTAATGTTATCTGCCTTCTAGCTTTCTATTGATGCTGACGTCCAGCTCTCCATCTATCTTTTAGGTAGTCTGCTTAGAGGTTTTCTACTTTGGAATCTTTAGTTTTTACCTCATTTGGCAATTCTGTTGTAGTTCATTTTATTTACATGGTCCTTTATTGCCATCTTTGTCATTTGACCAATCTAGCTATTTTTTCAGTATCTGGTTCTTCTTTGATAGCGCTGCTTCTAATTTTATCACGTAGTTTACTGCTTTTATTGTTCTAAGACTTTTTATTTCTGTGCTCCTTATTAGTCTTTTAATTTTAAATGTTTCTGCATTTGTTTTAGCGGCGTAGCGATCGGCCGCACACTAGTTTTATAGATTCTAATTTGCTCTGTTACCTTCTATACTTTAATTTTTTAGAATACAAATCACCAAATGTGCTCCTAATGTTCAACTACGAAACATTAAACGAGAAACTAACAACAAAGTTTAACCACTATTGAGCCAGAGAGCGATCTACGACAAAACAAGTCTAAAATGGCAGAAATAATATTTTGATAAAGCAACTATCTATGCCACAGAAATAATAACTTGGTCACAGATACAAATTTACAATTTTTTTTATAAACAATTTAACTCAATAACAATTCAAATACGTTTTTGGCCGCTCTATTCAATTGTCACTTAGTAGGATTTTTGGGTATCTATACCGACAAAAAACCTGCTGCTCCAGAGTCTTGATTGTAATGTGACCATAGCAGTCAGTATGAAGAGGTTTCTGGTTGAGGTAGTATCCAAAAAATTAACTAATTAGGTTTTTATCTTTCCGCAGGTAAGTCACTACCGTGCGTAATGTTTGACGTCTGCAAATTTCCGGTCGAGTGGTGGGAAGTACATTTTTTTATACCGGACTCAAATTTGTTTGTTTTATTCTCAAAAATCTTGAAAGAGAATAGATTGAAAATTTTTGAACAAAGGCGCTTTACATGTCAGCGGCGATTATGAGTGCAGCGACTCAGTTTGTTTTAGTTTTTTAAAATAATCTATAGTTCTGATGTTTGACTAGGAGCTTACTAGTAAGACTTCCAATTTGTACATAACTGGTCTAGCGTCTATAGTTGCCGCTGTTTGGTAACTAAACTAGTTACGGACAAACTAACAAAAAGTGCCGACATTGTCATACCGCTTATAAAAACAAAACTATTACACCAAGCTCTGGAGTTAACTGGGATGCACTTTACGCAACCTTAGTAACAAACTATAACTTACACAACAAAATCAAACAAGACTGAAACTAAAATATACACAAAAAAGCAACAGCACAAGGAACATTCTCAACGTACAAAAAAATTATTATTAAGACGAGGGTGAAGCAAATAGCTTACGCCAACAATCTGGGCTTAGTAGTGGTTGAAAAGAAAAAGGAAGTCTTAATGAGAGTCGTAAACAAAGAAAATTTGCAAATAGTTAAAAGAGAATAGCCTAGAACTAGCATCACAGAAAACCGAGGTAACGATGCTGACTTGAAGAAAAAAAAAACAAAAATAGATTTAATAACAGAAATAACATAAATTAACTTTTTTGTACCCACATTGAAAAAGTATGTAACAGATCAGACAAAAATGCTGCCCAAATAGGAAGAATCTTGCCTAGGTTACGAGGTGCTGGCGAAGCCAAAAAAAAATAACAACTGCTGCAGAGTTGGTCATCTTATACGACACCAGAGTCTGGATAGATGGCCTGAAATTACAAAAAATAAACTGGAAAGCGCCCAAAGGAAACTTGCCTTAAGAGTAAATAGAACGTATGTCACAAGCCCCTCATAGCGGTGGAAAGAAAACATAATGACAGAAACTATGGGAGAAAGAAAAGAAAAACAAATAGTTACACTACTCTAATACCAGTCCTACTGCTATGGTATTACAGAAAATACGAGGAAATTAACTAGTTTTTCTCATAAGCTTTAACAAAGCACAGGAACTTCAAAAAGTATCTGGAAAGGTTTTACCTAAAAAAAGATAGAAGAAGAAATTGCTCGTACTGCAGAGAAGAAAACATTGCAAATCACACTGTATTCTACTACGAGAAATGGAAAGATCAATCAGATAAGCTCAAAAAAGATCTGGAAAAGAAGATTATGTTAATCAAAAAAATGCTGGAAAGCAAAGTAGGAAAGCATCAACAGCTACATCAATGAGTTTATGAGCATAAAAGTTAGAGAAGAATTAGAACGACAAAAATCAGAACATACTGCAGCAGAACAGTAAAAAATGAACACATGACTCAAGATATGCTAGAAAGCAATTTTGCTATTATATACGTAATAGCAGTGTAACAAGACATGCTTAAAGCAGTTCCCTCTTCAAAAAAAAAGTAGCTTCTGTTTGTAAAAACATAAAACTTTTTTTACATAGAGATATTTGAAAAGGAGATTCAATTCTGTAATGAAAAGACTGTAGATCTTCCAACTCCAAGTTTGTCAACAAAATATAACCTAAAGAAGTATCGGTGTTTGGTACTAGTACCGCTACTTTAAAGATGTTGGCAATATCAAATTATTTTGTCTATAACAAATCTTTATCAAGGATTTAAGAATGAATTAAAGTTACGCTACTCTACCTCTATTGCAAAGCCTTTTGGCACTTGCTTTACAAAGACCACTGTACCCAGATTTTTAAGTAAATTGGTTGTACTAGTAACTGACATTGTAGGTACAACAGTTGGAACTTTTAATTGATCTAATCATTATGGCGAACAAAACTGTCGGACATCGACTTTTGATGACGACATATCATAGTTTAATTCTTTCTAAATGTACTGGTAAAAAATAAATCGATTATCAAATTATTTGTAGAAGCAGCGATGAAGCAAAAGTTGCCGTTTTTGTTAAAATACTACAAATCAAGGTAGCGATCGGTATGCTCTTAATGGATGCTGTCATAAATCCACCGCTGGTGATAGTGAAGAAATGTGAATGAACATATTCACTCTTGTGTTTCATCGGTAAAGCATATTTATTTCTAATTTTATTTCACTAAACGTAAATGCTCATATTTAATAATTACATTAAAAATAATTTATTCAAATACTGTTTTAATAACATTTTACGAAAGCAGTAAATCATTTAAAAATATAAATAAAAATCAATGTCACAGCCATGCGTAATTAAATATGAATAAACAATAACTGTGATGCACACACCATAATAGCATCAATCGAATTCGATTTACGTAACTTATTGATGTTAAGTTACTTTACTGCGCGTTGCATTAGTAAGTTTTGATTTGAAAACAGAAAAAAAAACGTTGATTTATTAGCAATTTTTGATAAAATAAATAACGATTTTAATTCTTTTGCGTTGCATATTTAGTTAAAATTACCTTGCTCCTACGCCACTGTAGGAACCTAGATTGCTATACATCTGTTTCCTCTAGATATTTTGAGGACATGAGTCATCACCGTTGTTTAATAATTATATCCACTATATATCCAATAATCATGAATGTAGTAAAAGAAAGTTTCTCAGTCCGTTGCGGAAACAAGTAAAAAATGAGCATGTTTGCAATACGTATTTACTGTAATTATTTACATTACCGATTATTAAAAAGTATTAAATTGATCTAATCACAATATCAATAATTATGTAACACTTATCGGCGCAGTAAATACTATTAAGATGATTTTTTAGTAGTTAAAGGCTTAGATAAATTAAGTAGTGTGTTATATAAAATATGCAAATACTTATCAATAAAATGCACACATGGCATGATTGATTAAGTAATATTTTGTATTGGTTACTTCAGTCAATTTAATAACATTTCTTGTTTGAATTATATTTTTATATAATTTGAGGAATATAAATTGTAAATAATAAAAAATAATTAATAGAGCTTCAAAGTTACAATTAGGGAAATTTAGCAACCCCAAAAAACCTTCTCAGTTGGTATAGAAATTGCTTTTAAACGTCTTATATCTCTGGAAATTGAATAATTATTAGAATTTATGTTGCAAAGTATAACTACTTTGAGTTTTGTGTTATACGAGGGGAGTTTTTTAAGTTAGCTATATAAAAGAGTCCAAAATCTTTTCAAAAGTTTTCTCCAAGTCTTTTAGAAGTTTCTCAGAAAATTCTAAAATGAGTAGAAAACGTGAAACTTTAAAAACTTTTCAAAACTCTTTTGCAAAATTGTTAGAAGTATTTAGAGATTCTTAGAAGATAATAAAATGTGTAGAAAACTCTTAGAGTTTGTAAAAACTTTACGCAAGTCTTTTAGAAGTGTTTAGAGCTTCTCAGTAAATTTTATGAGTAGACAACTTTCTCAGCTGCATCTTTTGACCGCGATGAACCGAGATAGTTTAGTTTAGGACATTCTTGACAACTTTTGCTACCTTAAAGAGTAGTCACTGTCCTCATCTCCAAGACGTTTGTACACCCTGTGTGAGAAATAAACCCGAAACTGCACTAACCACACAATATTAACGTTAATATTCTGAGACATACTATTGGTCAAAAACCGCCATTAACCACCGCTTTCGACAAGAGTTAAACCATAACAATTAACACCGAACGTGAGACGATTTGGAGTAAAGGTGCCTCAAACCCTACGGATCCGTCACCAAAAAACTTCTACCACCTAGAGTAGTTTCTCTACAGGATCAGAAAAATTTTGATTATAAAAATTCAACCTTTGTGTTTTACACCAAAACGACTTTCAAACCCTTGTACCACCTAAGAGACGTTTTTAGAAGTCCTAACCTAATTTGTAAAACTTGGTTTAAACTTAAGCCAAAATTATATTACTCTGTATTGACAAACCCTGATCGACCTGGAAAAAAACAAAACAGGTTTTTGCTAAATGTAAGCAAACACCTTTGCAGCAAAATCTATTGTTGATCAGGTTGAAAATAATAACAACTTTCAGCAATAGCCTACTCAATATCAAAGAACCCCGATCAAGGTCTGCTGAATAATTTTGGTTGAAACTTTGACTCTGAACAAGAAACTCTGGAAAAAAACTTTCCTGGAAACCTTTTAAACTTAGAAAACCAAGCCACATATGAATTATACTTCTAAAGATTTAAAAAAGTGATTGGTCAACCGCACCGAGCACCTCCCACGCCAAGTTTTGGACCAACATTGCGTAGACTGAAACGTAAAAAACTCCAGCAAATATGAACTAGACGAGATCTATGCATTATACCAAGCTAACACAAACTGCAGCTGATAAGATAAAACAAACAACATTATCATTCTGACACTGTCCGCAGGTGCCCAATTTTATCACGCTTGATTTAATCAACTTAGAAGAGCACCCGGAAACTGAAACCGTACACAGCCAAAGTCAACCATTGCCAGTTACCAACAAGGTTCTTCTACTCATACACTTTTGACCTAAAACCAGCTGCACTAAAATGACTTTAGTCTACCGCAGGCTTAAGTTCCTATCTTTAAAGAGTATCACGTATCTCTAGCAGAAAAACGTTTTCAGCAATAATCAAGACGACTTAGCGACGCAGCACCCAAAACCTGGACCCAAGAATTCAGATGCTAGAAAGCTTCCAAAGTCAGTGACAAAGTAAACCGCGTGTGAACTTTAGTGGGTGAAACCACAACCAAACTCAGAAAATGACAATAATAGTAGTAACTCTTAGACAAAACTATAATATAATAAAGGAACTAAGCTCACATACTAGTGATCCTTTCCTGAATGTAATTTCTAGAAGGATTGATATTTTGTACTAATTTTTCTAAACTGCAAGACATTAGTGTATGTAAAAGAAGTAAAAGTTGTTGAATACATGTTTTCCGCAAGGGGCGTGTCCTCAGAATTAACAAAACTTTAACTCAACTTCTTCGCCAGTTTCACAGCAACATTTGAGGTTACAATATCTCTGCTTTTACCAAAATAACATTAACCAGAACAATACAATACATTTAAGAGACATCTACCGGCTACAATGAGCCAAGTTATTTGATTCAAGATGTCTCATGGCATACTTGACCTAAGCCAAAACCTTACTGTATCACTACTGAGCAGCGTCTAATGGCCACAACAAACCGAGATAGTTTAGCATATTAACCGGAAAGACATCTCGGACAACCTCCGCCTAGGCCTTGTGGTACTCTAGAAAGTAGTTAATGCTCTTATCTCTAGGACGCAATTTTCTTGCAGGGGTAGTCTTCAAAAGTACAGTTTTTACTTTTTTATCATTTTCCAGAAAGAAACAAGCCCAAAACTGCACTAACATCACTATTTTGAGGCATAACATTGGCTAAGAACTGCTCTCAATCACCGCTTTTAACAAAAACAAGGTTGTTTCAAGATCAAATCTGATTGATAAATTTTGATTGTTTCAATTTAGTGTGACCAGGCAATACCAAAAAAGATCAAGTCATCTTGGTAGACAAAAGTATTGGCCTCACAGAGGAAGAAAAGTGTAAAAACCAAAAGAAAAATTACACGGGAAAGAAAAACAAATAAACAGATTATAAGAAGAATACAAGGAGGAACAAAAAAAATTATAAAAGATGAAAGACAAACAAATGGAACAAACTGGTAGAAGAAATAAAAATAAGAAACTAAAAAGATTAAAATTGGTCAAAGAAACTAAGAAAAAGATAATAGAAATCTTTCTTAAAACACAATAAAGAAGCATAAACAGAAAAAGATAAAACAAAAATGAACGAGAAAGAAGAGTTTACTATAGAAAAGCTCAAAGTAGTCAACCAAAACATAAAAAATAAAACAGCCCTTGGGCTGGACAACATTCCACTGCTTGGAGGCAATCTTAAAAGTTGTGTACAAAGCCCTGAAAGATGGCAATTTTTTAGATAAGTGGAAAAAGACAAAACAGAGTATAGGCATATATATCTGTTGGACACAATGAAGAAGCTACTGGAACAACTGATTGCAGCTAGACTAAAGAAAAAACTAGAGAAAAATTTTTTTTTTAGAAAACCAGTTGGATTTATGAAAAGGAAAAACTGAACGGTAAACATAGTAAAATTAATAGCTAGAGAAGAGATGGAAAAGATCTGCTGGAGCAGAAAATACTATGTAATAGTTACAATCGACATCAAAAACTCATTCAACATTGCGCTATGAAAAAGATAGTAAAAAAACTGAAAAAAAAAGAAGTACAAACAGGCCTAAAAGAAATAATAAAAAATTACTTCAAAATAGATGGATCATAGACGAGGACGGAGAAGAGTACAAAGCCGCGGCAGGAGTTTGGCAGAGATCGGTGCTGGGATCACACATATGGAGAAGAAAGAGAAAGACCTGATAAGGTTTGTAAACGGGGAGCTAAGGAAAATTAGCAAATGATTAAAAAAACACCCTAGAATTGGTACCACAGAAAACTCAAGCAAACATGCAGACAAAAAGAAAAAAAATGAATATACAATTTAAAATAGAAGGGACGGAAGTAACACCAAAAAAAACATCAAAGATCTGAGAGTGGATTTTGATAAGAACCTCTCCTTTTGTACTTTTTTTTCTCATCAAGGGAGTATGTAACAAAGCAGGAGAAACCATATGTGTGCCAGCGGTAACGATCCTATTCCACATTACTATAACAAAAGATGAACTACATATCGAGTGGGATTAATTCTAGTTTATGATCTGAGCACTCAATATATGACAATTTATTAAGTCAAATTGTGCTATAAAATATTTAATAATATTTAACTTTCCGAAAATTATTTACCTCAACCCTTATTCTGCAACCCAATATACAGGATCAATAACTATGTTCAAACCAATGCCGTACAGAGGATGCTGTCTGTTATCATCTTCCTTGTTTGTAACGAAAACATGTTTAAAACCTCTAAAATAAGCTTCTAAAAGCATACTTACCTGGCGTAGGGGTTACCGTGATCAATAAGGCGGTTCCCCCAGGGTGAGGCCCTTCCATTGCACTTCGGTTGGGTTGACCCCTGCGAATATCTCTAATGTGGATATCTCGGGCGCAAAATTTTTGGTAGCCGGGACTGCGTACGCGCTGTCCCGAATAAATGAAATAAAAAATATTAAACGTTGTTACAGTGATTTATTATTCAATCATGTAATATCGATCGCATTTCGAAACGCATAAAATTATTTTCATACATGCCAATAACTTAAAAGCCAGGTGCAGAATGTTTCCTTTGGTGAGGGAGTAGAAATCTAATATTAGTGTTTTTCAAGATATAAAAAAGCTTGTTTAAACAGCTTGAACTGGAAGAATATATCATTCAAACTATTTGGAAACAATATGGTCCGATAACTTTAATTGATTTTTATTAATCCTGTTGGAGATGCGGTTAAGCTATTAAGGGTCCTTGCTACGGTCTTTCCAGTTTCTTAAAGGGGCGCCCGTAAGGGGAAAGAGCGTTTGAGGCGTGATGTTTAGAAAAATATTATGCTACATTATTGGTTAAAAATTTAAATACCCCAGCATTGTCCGAACGGAAGTAAGTTTTGTCTATTAAGCGTCTTTTCTGCCTGATTTGATGACTCCGAAGTATTCTGATATACGCACATTTTCAACTACATACATATTGAATTAATCACAATACAATTTAAACGAAATATGATATTATATAAATTTATGCGAAACGTTTTAATTAAGTTTTATCAATGGAGTATTTCATTTTTCTTTTTGAATTGCTGCCGTGTAAATTCGGCAAAATATATTTGTTTATTTTTATGTGATTACGTGATTTTAAAGAAGTGAACTTTTGTAAAATATTCAGAATCTTTGTATACAAGGAATAGATAAGTAAGAGATAGATATAAAAAAACTGTTTCAAAATAAAACTTTAATTCCCTGTACATACATAAATTATGTTTCGCAACACAGAATCTATAGGCAGAATATAGAAAATAAATATAACTATAATTATAATATTGACAGTAAAATAAATGACATTGACAATATTAATTAATTATGACGCACAATAATTAAATATATAACAATATATTTTAATTCAATTTTAATTAATAATAAATTTTATTTTTTGGTCTTTTTTTAATTTTTATAATTTATATCAGACCGGTTTCGATATATTTGTTCTATTTTCAATTTATATTATTGAAAATGATATAAATATGTATAGGGTTTTCCAATAAGAAGTTTTATTTTGATATTTAAAGAAAACGGATATTTTTTAAGAGAAATAAATAAATGCTTGTTTCATTGTAAAGAGGAAAGTATGCCATTAACATTTGAAAACGATATCAGTCAAATGGCCACATTCTTTTCATGAAATTTTTCATGACCAATTTGCACATTTGCGGCTGTATGTTCTCGATAATTTCACAAATTTCATCTTTAAGGTCTTGAATCGATTGTGGAGCATTGGCATAGACCTTATCTTTCACGTGGTCCCAAAGAAAAAAGTTTAAAGGTGTTAAATCACAAGATCTCTGTGGCTAATTGTGATCACCTCTTCGAAAAATAACCGGTCAGGAAAGTTTTCTTGCAAAATTGCTTTGTTGCTTGTGTGGCACGTAGCGCCGTTTTGCTAAAAATAAACGTCGTCCACATCAATATCTTCAAATTCTGGCCATAAAAAATTATTGATCATAGCTCGGTAGCGCTATCGTTCCAATTTTAATAATGGCGTAGTTTTTACTTGTCAAATGTCAAAAGATAATAGTCTACTATTTAAAATGAAAGTTCTTATTGGAAAACCCTTTATATCGAAATCGGTCAGATGTAAATTATAATAATAAAAAAGACCAAAGAGTAGAATTTATTATTATTAATAATAAATAATATATAAAAAAGTAAATAAATAGCTCATAATATAATAAATATAATATTTCCATAATTAAAACAGAGATTTTCCCACCAAACTTTCACTCCGTATGAGGATTGCACTATATAATGAATAATTTTAGTTTCTGGACGGATTACGTATAGTTAAACTTCGGCAATGCCTCGGATCTAATATTTCTGGAAGCAAACATCTTTCATAAAATATAGTCAACTTTTTAATAAATTCTTCGCAAAATAGCTCATCTTTTACAACTTCAATAATTTCAATTCCAATTTGTGTGTATATTACAAAATAACATAAATTACGCCCCGTGATGTGCATTTGTCCTTGTACTTGATAATAATATGGATGATTCTTTTTTAAAATAATGGTATCATTATCTATTTGTGCAAATCTTATTTTTTTTTTGTAAAATACCTTCTTTTGGCGATAAATTTCGGGCACTAAATAGACATTTTATCTCAACGACTATATCCGTATCAATTAAACCATCTGGACTAGCAGCTAGAAATGGATGACATTGATCCACAAATAAACCACATTCTCTTACAGTCTTATGAACTGTATATTCTTGTGCCTTGATAGCTGCAGGTTCGTGAGTTATACCATATGCCGTTCCAATACTACCTTTAAAATTGCCATACAAAAGTGCTTTTATTGTATTTGCACACGAAGTTGTAGCTTTTAATCGGCAAATTTTCCCAAAGTTAGAAGCAGTAATTCTAATTTTTCGATGATGAAACCAAACAGGATTTTGATTTTGGCCTAACGTCGCCTTCTCAATTTCAATGGATCTTTCTGGAGTCATTGCCAACTCTTTTAGAAATTTTATCTTCTTTTGCTCATATTCCATCAAAGGCAAATCTTCTTCGTTAGAAGCTGCATTTGGTCCATAATCCGCATCAAATGAGACAACTGCTTCCAATCGCTTTTTTTTTTGTCTGATCCTATTTTGAATTACTGCTTTCTTAGCTATAAATTTTTTTGTATATTTTCCAATTCTTTCCTTGTGCAGCATAGAAATGTATTTATGTTTTGCCGTAAATGCCAAAGCAGCTGCTTCACATCGCAGATTATAGCCACCTCGCTTGCAATAATTAATTCTTTTGCCTCCCACAAATTTGGCAACAACTGAATTATAGAATTCTGCAATATTCGTGTCAACATAAGTTAATAAACTTGCCACATTTTGAATTGTTCTATAAAATGCATGTTGAATATCCGTCCACAATCCACAAGTTTTTATTTGTTCCACAGTTAAGTTAACAATTATAGGATGATGGCAAAAATACTTCAAATTTGCGCAATCTTGGTGTTCCCCAAAAATATGAGAAGGAACGTTTTGAAGATCTTTTGTTAACTTTACGATTTTATCAGCTTCTGACGTCGGTTCTTTCCTTCTGTACGATATTGCCTTTACAATGCTTACCCGTGTTTTTTGGATGTTTTTTAATAATAAATCTCTTAGCAATGGAGGAACTCTAGATCCGTTTGAACTTTTAGTTCTACTTGGTATTTCTTTTAATTTACCACACAAATTCCTCAAAATGTGGTTTTTACACTCTATCTTCTTTATAATTGTTTGATGTCCGTATGGTTGAGCATCTACAAGTTTTCGATAAACACTGCTATCGCCATCAGCTATAAGAACCGTGTATTTTAACTGATGCATATGTACACTTTGGCAAAATCCTTCTACAATGATGTCTGTTTCCATAGCAGTACTACTTTTATTATAATTTTTGAAACATTTGTGTTCCGGAATTTCGTTGCCCTGGTGTTTTTGACAAAATGAACAATATTTATTTTTTATGCCAATAAATAGAGGTTTCTTTGTAACAGCCCCCATAATACAGGCAACTCCCGATGAAGCATTGTAGTTAGACCTATATGAACGTTTACTCCAAGCACCGTCTGCAATAACTGATATTTCAGGAATCCCGTCTGGGTCAATATTGCCTGCTTGTATGGCCAAAGCATGTTCTTCTTTGCCGTTTAGTTTTAAACATTCCCATAAATTTGAGTGTACATCATCTGCAACTTTTTTGGAACATGTATTATATGTATTTTGGGACATATTTGGGATATTAAGGTGCCCTAAAATTTCATCCAACTGCGAAAAACCGCATCCAGATGATACAATACCAATAACTGCTGCATTATTTGTGTCAATGGCGCAATTTTTGTGATTATCAAGGTCAATTTCAATTTTTCGACAACACATTTGACATTCGAACATAACCACACTTCTTAGACCCAACTGGCATTCTTTAATAAATATGCAATTTTGCCATCCACAATCAAATGGCTTATGAACGGAAACCTCCAGTATTTGTTCAAATAAACCGCCAATATCAACAATTCTACGTCCAGACAAAATCGGTGAATTTAAGTTAGCCTGGACAACATTTGTTGAAGGTGTGAGCAAATTTGGATAATCTTCCTCTAAGAAGGTTTCTGAGATTTGAATATCGCTTCCTTCCACGGCCTGGCTAAAAGTGGATTCCGCATTTGATATGTCCATATTATCGGCATTGGATGTATTGGCATCGTTTAACTTTTTGAGTTTTAGTGCTGCGGACACCCTGCAATGTTTATTCTACTTTTATCATTTATTTATCAATTTTAATTGTAGAAAACCTTCATAACCTTAGTCCCAGTGCCCTCATCTACTAAAGCAATTAATTTATCCCACAACAAATAAATATAAAAATGAAAAAATGAATTTATTTTGAATCTTGAATGGTTGTTTAACCCGTATGACACTTTCCATAATTATGTCTTGAATTATCTATATATAATTATAGATCAGACCATTTATGTGTGTAAAACGCACTAACTATCAAGGTCACAATTATATCGATGCGAACGTGATGTGCGCATATCATTTTGTATTTTCTTATATTTTTTTAATTTTACCACTTCAGCTCCACATATAGCAATTGCAACCACTTTTTTAATTTGTTCTGCTTCCATTTTTCATTATTTTCATTAATTGTATAAGTTACTGTAGCAATAATCAATTCAAAACTAATGACATAACCTGCAAAGTGTAGTAAACGTTGAAACTTGATTTGACAAAGCATAATTATAGGCAGTGTCAAACGGGTTTTAGAATAAATTACTAAGGTTATGTTTTCATATCTAAAAATTACGACACATACCTCTTCATCTTATTTCGGACACTTAGATTGCGAGATTTATAACGCGGCATAGTTGATATCAAAAATAATAAAATCACAAGATTTACAGTAACTAGGAACAATGCGAGACGCAGGGTTGTCAGTATGGGTAATATATTGCAAATTGGGCGATGTAAAAAAGGGGTTTTAGGGAATTTTTAAACATTTTACTTTATAAACAACTTTTTAAGAACTTCAAATAATATTATTATTCATTTGATGCCAAAAAAAAAACTGGATATATTATTATAGTAATAAAAAACAGGAATAGAATGATTTTATTTAACAAAAACGAAAAACAGCATAAATAAAGGCCGCAGTTTTTGTGCCTATTTTTTGCTGGGTTTGTCACGATCGAGCCGAGCGCTTACATACGAAACGCTACGTGAGGGTACGTGTAAGAATAAAGAGATAAATTAATATAAATTTTACCCCCAAAAATTTATATGCAATTTACAAATTGGGTAATTTGGGCGATAACTGGTGATGTTTTTCTTTTTGATTAGATTGCACATTGAGGCATGCTAAAGCATGCCGACATATGCATAATGTAACATATTTTACTTCTGATATGATGGTAATTTCAGTAACAAAATATATGTAGAATGAATTTATAAGAGTATAGATACAAAATTAATTTATAATTAAATTGCTAAATAAAATCTTTTGGGTTGCTGGTATAACCGTTGTGGTATTCTCTGTTTTTAGCTTTGCATCTCCTTTCAATAGTAAATATAATAAATCTGTTATTGTTGAACGGCATCGTGAGCGAAATGCAGACGGGTAGTGCGTGGACACGTAAAATATCAAAACTTACTTCCAACTAGGCAGAGCCAAATTTTTAATTTTATTATTATACGGAAGAGGCAGCACCTGCTTGTCGTTCAATTTTAATTAAAACAAAGTCAAATTACTCAGTTAATTTAAAATATAAAGTTATGAATTTTTGCATACGGACTAATTTATCTATTGTCTAGGTAAACTCGGTCGAAAATTTTAAATTAAGATTATAATATGACAAATCTGAAGAGGTAGCCCAAACAGTACACAAATTAATTATTTACGCAAAAACAAAAAAACAAAATCGCAAAACTCGATCGTATTGACTTTACTAAATGTTTAAGGAATCTATGTTTCAAATTTCAAAATTATATGTTTATTAGCAGCAGAGTAAAATGATTTTATGTTAACATGGAGTTTCATATGTGCTATAGGAACTATCAAACCGCCTTAAGTGCCATAATTAATTATTGTTTTAGCAAGTCAAGTATTCTATAGAAGATATTAAATAAAATTATTAATACATTTATGAAATGATAAGGTTTATTTATTATCTTTTAATTTGTGTTTGCTGATATTGATTTGAGGTGGCGCTTAGTGCTCTATTTGACACATAAATAAAATAATAGTGATCTGTTTAATATTTAATAAATTAATTAATACTTATCAATGATGAAGTAAAATTATGAAAGTTTCTACTACCACAATACTACTATTCATATAAATATATATTGCTAAAGAATGTATATCAATACAAACTAATTACTGAATATCATTTGTGGGCTACTTATATCAAATGAGTAAAAAGGCGTTGATATTTGTCAAAAAGCTTAAAAAACTTATTTTTAATTGAATTAAATTTCAATTAAGCTTTAATTAATTCTTGCTAAGTTCTAAAGTTCAATACTATTTCATAATAACTTACTTAATTATGTGATAAATCGGTTGAGGGAAAACACTGAAGTCTTCAAATTAATTTATTAATAACTTCTTCGGCGATACAGAAAAGCACAGAGATTGTCAACAATATGTACACTAATAAAATTATCTAAACAGGTAAATTATATGTAAAGTCTAAATATAATTACGCACGAGGAAACTGCTGTCGCGTTTTACCGTCTTGAGTCGTTGAAAGTTACAATGGAAATGAACGGATATGGGCCTTTGCAGCGTTCGTAAAATCCGCGATGGTTATATAGAGCAAGGTTAAAACCAGGATCATTCAACTTATATATTTTAGGAGTTATATCATTCTTTACCAGATTTAATTTATAAAAAAATAATTTTTAACAATTTGTTTAATCAAGTTTTAATAGTGTGAGACATATGCTGGTGTTTCAAGGTATGCACTCTTCATCAGTGTGCTTAGCATCCTATCAGTCCCTGGTACGTTTGACCCAAACAATATGTTTGAAATTAAAACACATTTTTGATAAATGGAGAGCATACTTGACAAAATAGAAAAGTATCTATGCTATCAGAAAGTATAAAAAAAAACATTTTTGACGATTGAAGAACATATTTGACAACAAACGTGATTTTGGAGTTTGAAGTCAGTATTCTGGTTTCAAGTAGATCCAGCTTTTGAGAGAAGAAGTGTCTCGGGTTCAAAACATCTTATTCCGATCTATTATAAACTGATAATTTTTAATATTCAATAAAAGATTTATTATGTAATTTAAACGTTAAATATGTTGTCTGATTGTTTCATGCTCAACGAGTTTCATTACAGTTTTAGTATTTTCATTTAATGTTTTTTACGATAACTGCGTTTTTAAAAGATTTATTGAACATTTTTTGCATTTTATGTGCATTTTTGATACATTTTATGTGGTACTAAAAAAATCATTAATGTTTATAATTATTTGCAATAAATATGAGTACGATTCAGAATAATCCATGCAGCTTTTTATACGGTGGATAATTGCGTTGGTGTGAGCAGGGTACATTTATAATTTTACGAGTACTTCTTTCAAACATTCTTTCAATTAACGATTATAGTTTGCTTTGATTGTTTGTAAAATAATTTAAATTTGTAGTTTAAAAAACCGGTTTTATATTATCAGCGTTTTTTCCAAATGGATCCGTTACCTCATGTAGGCAGCCAAATATACCAACGTCTTCTCTGTGGCTCGGTGTGCCTGATACTTCGATTACTTACTCCAATAACGAACGGCGTGACTAGGTATGAATGTTACTCTATTTAAGAGTAAAGGATGATGGCAAACAAGAACTAGAAAGTCAACTCAAATGTCAACTTGCATGTAGTGCCACCTGCAAGACTTTGAGAACTACGACATGAAGGAACAGTATTTGAAAAGCGTGTTTGGGAAATATGAAATAAGAGGCAAAAGACTTTTGCGCAAGCAATTTTGTAACAATAGCTAAACAACATATTAAACGCATGTATACATGGACCTCTCTCTGTGGTAAACATCAAAATTGTTACCTAATTCTGCTCTATTTACGTTTCTGTAGGTTCCGGAGACTACTTAAAGAAGTTTTGTTTTGTTTAGAGTTTTTGCGTGCAAGAGAGTAACTGTGCTCTGACAGTAAACTAACTGATGGTGGTGGATGAAAACTTTTCTACTTGTTGAAGATCTGTTCTTGTAAACTTTTTGAGGTTAATCCTTTAAGTAGCAGTATTTTACTGCTGCTTCCGTTGCCTACCTTCTTAGCCAATGATAATTTTTTTTATTTTGGGGGGGGGGGGAGACTTAGCGGTAAAATCTTCTAATAGACTGGTGATTCATTTTTTCTCAGCTTGAAATGCCTACCGACTAAAAACCGCTCAATAATGAGTGTCTACGGAAATTTGAGACCTTACGACTTATGTACCTTCCTTTTAGAGATTTTTTTTAAGATGGTTAGATTACGTCCTATAGGCTTGTGCGGTATAGGTTTTGTACTGTTAGTTGGTTAGGTTAGGTTAGGCAAGTTGGGCCAGATCAAGGTTGGAATGATTTGCAAGATTCTCGAAGTACTTTGCGGCCAACGCTTTGAGTGTTGACCTATCGGGGTAGTCTTAGGTCTGCTCAAATCTCTCTGTTTTGGATAAATCACGGAGTTTTGTGGAACGACCTCAAAGATTGACTTTGAAAGACCTCTAGCTTATTAAAATGACAGTTAGCTGCTGTTCTTCATACTGGAAACGCGTGAGGAAGGGTCTAATGATAAACGTGTAGAGCCGGGTTCTATTCCGAGTTGACAGACCGCTGTTCCGACGCATCATCGAAACGAGAACGTTTTTTGCCATTTAGGCTTTATCGAGAACGAACTGCACGTGGAGTTTGTACGTGAGTCCTTTGTCAAAATTACCTTCCACATACTTGGCAGAATTGGACCACGGTATGGAAACATCATTAAGAAAAACGTGATCTTCTGGTTGACCAA
This sequence comes from Tachinus rufipes, assembly GCA_963932245.1. NCBI lineage: Eukaryota > Metazoa > Arthropoda > Insecta > Coleoptera > Staphylinidae > Tachinus > Tachinus rufipes. Next base: position 4,142,169 of record OZ010750.1, read on the forward strand.
GGCGCCGCACGCGGACCGCCAATTGAACAAAGTTGTGCAGAGCTTTGCATTTCTTGGACATTGTGTGTGAGTGCGGAGATAAAAAGGCAATTATTTCTGCAAAAGAATGCCGCATTGCAATAAATTTGTTTTCAACAAAATTAAATTAATTATATACCAGTAAGATCAAAGTGTTCTCCACTTTGTTAAGCAACTCAAAAACTTTATTTTAGACACGGTAGTCATCACCAATTGTTTAATGCCTGATTCTGCTTAAAACTAAAAAAAAAATCACAAGAAATATGACTATGGCAAAAACAATGTCTAGAGTATAAAGCAATTTCGACAAAAAATAGAACAAAGTCTGAAAAAAATAGCTAACTCCAATACTTCAATTGTATATCCTGACAACCTATGGAGTCAAACTAAAACAATGCAACTTTAGACACGGTGAACAAATTGTCAAAGGAATACCAGCCACAAAAGTACCAACACTAAATTTTAGATGCAACTTGGTTTACAATAGCAAATTGAAGACAACTAAAAACCAGAATTGAACAGAATAGTACAAAATATTCTAAAAATTTAAAAAAAGCACTGCAAGAATTTTTTTGATGATGAATTAAATGAGATAGATATCAAAAAAAGAAAAGAAGAACTCTTTATCTTAAAATATAAAGTACGGCTTGCTATAAAATACTTAAACCTAATAAATCACTAGAAACAGGTACTTTTGAGAGCCGTTAACTTTGCACACCAACCTCTTATTACTAGCACTAGCTAAATCACAAGTTAAGGTGGAAGTTAATAGGAACTAGAGTGCACTAAAGTCTTAGTACCTAACGTCGTCAACACGAGTTGAACTACAAAACCTAAAAACACATCTAAATTATTAAACAGACCCATCACTCCCAATGAAAAAAGAACGAGGTTTTGGGATTAAATTATCCCAAAATAGCATTTTCTAGAGTTGAATTACAAACCCTGGTCTACTTAGACAACATAACGGTATACTCAAGCAATGAGCACAAACACAGAGAACAGCTTTAGGAGTACGGGTTGCGCTGCAACTTGACAAATTTGATATGAGCATAGTAGAGTATCTAGATCTTTACAAAACGACTGATAGCAACAAGACTTTAGAACACCACCTGAAGTTGATCCGAGATTACCCCAAACCTAATACAAAGGAACAGCTGAGGGGTTTCTTTGGTCTATGTACAGTCAAACACGAATACTGTGGCCTATGCTAGGCGTTTTTGCGCATCTTGAAAGAAAGAAATCTATAGCCAAAATGAAGGATGAATAATGCAAAAAAGGAAAACAATACACTCGGAGGTACAAACTGTTATGCAGTATAAATATTATTTCTAGGTAGCGCCGGCTTTGCATGTACATAAATAAATGTTATTGTCTCCGCAGTTCATGTTAGACTGACTCGTTTTAAGATTGATTTTGCATGCAAATGTACCTACGTTACTATTGATTTTGCTCAACGATTTCATCCCACTTTTGTCTTAAAACTCACCGGCTATAGTATTCAAGACTGTATTTGGCTAAGAGAATAGGTGCTGCAAAATAGCAGCAAAACCGCTGATAGCAATGAAAGGGTTAAAACAACGGTTGACACTACCAAGGCATTCAAACATTTTAAGAAAGCCATAGATCAGCTGAAACTGGCAAGATTACAACCTAGCCTGCACTTTGTGCTACAAATTAACGCCTGCAACACGGGTTTTGGTGCGGTTTTGTAATACAAAGAAGACCGACTTAACGACCACTTTTTAGCAAAGCCCGTGGCTGAAATGGCCACAGAACAACGGCAGTGCTTCCAGGTGCAAACTGTTATTTAGCGTTACCGAGAGTTAGTCACCGACCTTGGAAACCTTGTCAACGTGGACTTGTAGTACTACAGGCCGGAACAGCTAATTATTTTGAACAAGGGTTTGGACCAATTCGTCGTATTACCTGCTGCTCAGAAAGAGCTGTTAAAACACTTTCATTTATTTGACACGGCTGGCCACTCGGGACAAGACAAAACGGTAACCACCCTACGTTGAAAGTACTACTGGTCGGAAGTCCTATTGATTACTTTGGTTTTTTTACGTCACTTCCAAGGAAACAAAATGGTTCTGACAATCACAACCTTATTGCTAAAAAAAAAAATAGCTTACACAAAGCATCCGGACGTTTGCCGAACAACAAGCTCAGGCGCCCTTAAAAGTAACTATATCCGTATATCTTAACAGATTTTCTGTTAGAGCAAGATCTTTACCAACCAGGAGGTTAGAACTAAAGCAAGACCAAACAAAAGCGACCTTGACCGCCGACTACAACTGGCCAAACACCATCAAGCAACATATTGGGACTACTAATATTCTTAAAAAAACCGAGTTCTAACACCGCAATCAACCGGAATAAAAGGAGGTACTAGCAAGAGGGTTTTATCATAAATACTGAAAGCAACTTTTTTCTGGATTGAAAACTTGTTTTACCGCCCCTTCTCCTTCTAAAGTGCATGCAAACATAAAAAGTAATACTGCTCTGGTTCGCCAGGTGTTACCGTCAAGGTGGTTGAGTGCTGTCGCGTTAACAATATTTTATTTACGGATTTTTTATTAGAGGTAATGCGAGACGTGATTCAGGTAATACTGACGATTCTGCCCGGAGTCGATCGAGCCGAGCTCGCCTGCTGTCGTTTTTTTTCAGCCGCTCTTTGCCACTGATTCCTATACGCAGTTTTGATACCAAGATTGACAAAATCTTGACTTATCTTAAAAGGTGTGGTTAGTGCGTTCTGGTCACGCCAACGGGCGGTAACAAATGCTCCCCGAGATAAAGCCTCAGCTCTAGATACGCCCAACAGTTGCTAAATGGTGACACGTGATAACCTCCTACTCAAACACACCCAGTGAGCGGAGCTTAGCTAGGAATAAAAGCATTCCGAATTTCCAGCAAGGTTTCATTCCGATTTGAGCTCTAGAAGACGACGCTTCTGCAGACTGGGGAAATATACCGTTGAAGATTAATCTTTCAATGAGCAATCAATACTCCAAATTGACCACTATGATGACGACATCCACTACAACCTTTGCCAACTCCTTGACAAACTTCAGAATTTTCTTTAATTGATCTATTGATTAAATTGTAATAAAAATAAGATATTTAATTATTATCCGATATATCTTGATCAACTTTAATTGTATTAGAATTGTTATTGATAAAAGAGTGAAGATATATCCACGTAGATATAATATTGACAAATTAAAACTCAGATGCACAATTTATCTGTTTTAATTATTCTGTTAATTGATTATTTATTTAAACCGACGTATTTGATAAACATTCAATCAATCAAATAACATATTCGATGTGCGTAAAAATATATCCTTAATCAGTAGTAGGGTAATAGCGATTACGTCCTACTGCTTCTTGTTTATTTCAGTATGTCTGCAAAGTTTTATACGCGAACATTTACTAATAAAATGTAATATTTTTAATTGCTGCTGTTTTATATACTGATAGGCAATAAAGGTTATTATTAGATCATATATGGTAAGTAAATACAAACATATTTATTTAATTACTATCTATATGCACTTAAATTGATAAACCAAATGACTTTCTTAGTCATTAGATCAATTTAATCTTATTTAATCCTATCGTTATCAATATATTTCTAGTTACAATACATGTTTGTTACATTAAATAACACAACGCATTAGTAAAAAAATAATAATAAGTAAAAATAATACATTGTTACTCATTATCAATTCTATGTAAATTTTACGTGTTTGTGGTGAATTGTATAATTTTGCTATAATTATGTTGTGACATCTATGTTTATTTTAAATATTAATAATTGTTTTTATATTTTGGTATAAATCAATAAACAAGTATTATAGTATAAAGAACATTCATAGTTTGCATTCAACATTCTTCACATTTTCTAGACAAATTAGTGAATGGGTGTGAAAAATGTGTATACTTAATACAATTCTTGGTCATATTTATTTGTATATAAAAATACAACAAATAATAATATTTTTATTCTTAAAACATTTGCAAACGAATTAGCTTTGACCAAATTATTTGCATTATCATACAAAAATTAAACATTTCTAAAAAGTTTGATTCTTCAAATTATAGACCAATTGCATTATTGTCCAATCAGTCAAAAAATTTTGAAAAATTTATTAATTTTTACATGGTCAAGTTCTTAGAACAAAATAACTTCATCTCAGATACTCAATATGGATTTTGATTAAAACGTTCGACAATTGATCTTCTGACTTATGTTAGTCACAAATGGAATTCTACTTTAGACAAATAAGGAAAAAATGTTGCAGTAGCTCTAGACATTTCCAAAGCGTTTGATAGGGTATGGCATCCTAATCTTGTCAACAAGCTCTATTGTATAGGTCTTGATAAAAAAGCTATAAATCTCATCAATAGTTTTTTTGACAATAGAAGAATGATAGTTAAAATTGATGGTTTTAACTCTGACCCCATAATCATAAATGCTTGTGTTTCTAAAGGTTCTGTTCTATTGCCAACTTTATTTAACTTCTTCAAATAAGTCCTATTTATAGTTTTGCAGATGATAACTCCTTTCATACTTCATATTTTCCAAAGACCATATCGACAAATATGGCAGAACGTCTTGAAATTTCTAGGTTAGAATCTGTAGCATCTATAAACAAAGACTTTAAAATATTATCTGAATGAGGCACTACCAACATGGTCAATTTTAACTCCAAAAAACTCAACTTCTTACGGTTTCAAAATCCAAATCTGAGGTATCATCAGTACCAAACATTAAACTAAACAACAAATTCATATCTAATTTGTTGCAAGGCCTTTTTGGAATTTAAATCGGGTTGGAATAGAAAAGCTGACTTGTTAGGCCTGGGCAAACTGAGGAGTGTTGGCGTTGAACTAAGCTTTGCCGTCGTTTAAGTTTGTGCCTTGAGCTTGGTTAGGAAGTTGACGTATCGGGCCTGGGCAAACTGAAAGGTATTGACGTCGGTCCCGTGACTTGGCCTCCTGCAAAACTTGTTGCAAGGCCGTTCCATTGTTTGAATTAGTGCGACAAGCTTGGGCAAGTATTGACTTTGATTTCAGCTCGAGTCCGTGATTTGGCTTCTTGCAAAACTTATTACTTGCTAGGCCTTGTCATTGTCTGACTTGACGCGTTGTGCTTGGACGAGCTGAGGAGTGTCAGCATTGATTTCAACTTAATCTCATGATTAGTCTTTCAGTAAAAGTGTTGATTGGTTTTGAGCTACAACTTCTGTGTGTGGAATTTTCTGGATAGTAAAAAAATAAATTAGTATACATATGATCTTCAACTTGCTCGTTCTTGCTTTTTTGGGCCTTAAAACATCAAAACAGTTAAAAAGCTTAAATTTTTTTGCCAAAAACTGTTTAAAATTGCAAAATTTTATGCATAAAACGTCAAAAACATTCAAAATTAGAAGAACCCAAACAATTTGAGTAAACCTGGTCTTGAAACATCAAAATATTGTTAGAAAGCAGCAACATTCTAAAAACTATTGAAAAAAGTAAAATTCTAATTCATAAAATGTGTTTGGTCTTAAAACATCAAATTTATGTTAGAAAGTAACAAAACTTTTATGAAATGTAAAAATATTGTTAAAATAGCTAAAATTTGGCTATAAACTGTTGAAAAGTGCAAATATTGTCAAAAAGCACCCAAGTAAGACCAAAAACTGTGTAAAAAAGCAAAACTTTATTTATAAAATGTCAAAAATAACAAAATTTGGTTTTGAATCATCAAAATATTGTTAGAAAACACTAAAATCCGCTTTAAAAGTACAAAATTTTATTGGTAAAATGTCCAAAACAGCAAAATTAGGTCTTGAAACATCGAAATATTGTTAGAAACTAACAAAATTTTTACAAAACTTAGTAAAGTAAAAAATATTGTCAGAAAGTACTAAAATTTACCATAAATTGTTGAAAACTACAACAATCTTTATATAAAAAGTCAAAATTGACAACATTTGCTATTAAAACTATTTAAAAAAAAAAACAAAATTTAGTCAAAAACTGTTGAAAAGTGCAAAATGTTGTTCATAAAATGTCAAAAATAACAAAACACTTATCAAAAATCAAAAATTTGCCCATAAAGTGTTAAAAACTATACAAATTTTTATATAATTTGATAAATAACAAAATTCAGCTATAAAATATTAAAAACATTGTTTCATAAAACCAAAGTTTGGCATAAACTGTTAAAAAATGCAACATTTTTTTAATAAAATGTCAAAAATTGTTAAAAATAATTTTTAATTAAAATATTGTTAAAAAATCACAAAGTCCGGCTATAACTGTTGGGAGAGAAAAGAATATTGTCAAAAAGCACCAAAATTTAGTCATTAACTGTTAAAAAGTGCAAAATTTTATTCATTTTATTTATAAAACGTTAGAAAAGGCAAATTTTTGTCTTGAATCATTATATTATTATTGGAAAGCACTAAAATTTGGCGGCATAAATTGTTAAAAACGTATTTTTTTTTTAATTTTAAAAATAACTAATTCCGGCTATAAAATATTAAAATATTGTCAAAAAGATTCAAACCTGGTCATAAACTGTCAAAAAGGTTCAATTTTTTTATTATAAAATGTCAAAAATAGCAAAATCCGGTCATAAAGTTCAAAAATATTGTCAGAAAGTTTTAAAATTGACTATAAACTGTTAAAAACTTCAATATTCTAACTATGAAAAGTCAAAATTGACAAAATTTTGTCATAAAATATCTTTAAAACATTATAAAAGCGCAAAAATTGTTCATTATATGTCAAAAATAGCAAAATCCTACCTTAAAACATTAAAATATTGTTAAAAACTCTAAAAATTTTTATTCATAAAATGACAAAAATATCAAAATTTGGCCTTCAAACAACAAAATATTATTAGAAATGTTAAAATTGACAAAATTTGGTGTTAAAATTGTTTAAAACAAATAAAATTTGGCCAAAAACGGTTCAAAACTGCAAACTTTTGTTCATAAACGTCAACATTGACAAAATTTTGTCATAAAATAGCAATATCTACCTTTGAAACATTATAATATTGTTGAAACACACTAAAATCCGACCAGAAACAGTTAAAAAGCGCAAAAATTGTTTAATAAATGTCAAAAATCCTATCTTAAAATATCAAAATATTCTTAAAAAACACCAAAAAACTGCTTAAAAGTGCAAACTTTTATTCATAAAAGGACAAAAATATCAAAATCCGGCTTTAAAACATCAAAATATTAGTAAAAATGTCAAAATTGACACGATTTGGTATTAAAATTGTTTAAAGCAAAACAAAATTTGGCCAAAAACAAATCAAAAGTGCAAAACTTATGAACTAAATTTAAAAATAACAAAACCTAACTTTTTAACTTTAATCACTTATCATAAGACACCAAATTCTGCCCATAATGTGTGTAAAACATTAAAATATTGTAAAAAAACTTTAAAAAACTGTTTAAAAGTGCAAACTTTTATTCATAAAATGACAAAATATTAAAATTTAGCCTTCAAACAACAAAATATTATTAGAATTGACAAAATTTGGTGTTAAAATTGTTTAAAACAAAATAAAATTTGGCCAAAAACGGTTCAAAAGTGCAAACTTTTGTTCATAAAACGTCAAAATTGAAAAAAAAATTGTCATAAAATAGCAATATCTACCTTTAAAACATTATAATATTGTTGAAACACACTAAAATTTGACCAAAAACAGTTAAAAAGCGCAAAAATTGTTCAATAAATGTCAAAAATCCTATCTTAAAACATCAAAAGATTTTTAAAAAACACCAAAAACTGCTTAAAAAGTGCAAAATATCAAAATCCGGCTTTAAAACATCAAAATATTAGTAGAAAAGTCAAAATTGACAAAATTTGGTATTAAAATTGTTTAAAACAAAACAAAATTAGGCCAAAAACGAATCAAAAGTGCAAAATTTAGTTCATAAAGTGTCAAAAATAACAAAACCCGACTTTTTAACTTCAATCACTTATTAAAAAACACCAAAATCTGCCTATAAAGTGTTAAAAAGTATAACGTTTTTTTAAATAATCTGATAAATAACAAAATCCACCTATAAAATGTTAGAAACATTGTTGGAAAAAACTAAAATTTGCCATAAACTGTTAAAAAAGTAAAATTCTAGCTCATAAAATGTTAATATTATTAAAATTTGATCTTGAAACATCAAAGTATCGTTAAGAAAACACTAAAATCTAGCCAAACACAGTCTAAAAGTGCAAAACTTTGTTTATAAAATATCAAAATTAGCAAACTTTGGTCTTAAAACATTAAAATATAGTTAAAAAGCAACTAAATCCAATTTACAAATTGTTTAAAATTACATTTTTTTCCATAAAAAATCAAAAATAGCAAATGAAATAATAAAGTATTGTCACAATGTTGGTAATTGTAAATGTTAAAAACAGCAAAATCTGGCTATAAACTGTTAAAAAAGTAAATTTCTAACTCATATACTGTCAAAAATATTAAACTCTATTCAAAGTATTGTTAGAAAACACTCGAATCTAGCCAAAAACGGTTTAAAAGTGCAAGATTTTATTTATAAAATAGCAAAAATGGCTAATTTTAGACTTGAAACATCAAAATATAGGTAAAAAGCAGCCCAATCCGGCTACAAACTGTTTAAAAGTATAACTTTTTTTTTAACATAAAATGGTAAAATTCAGTCAAAAAATTTGAAAAAGTAAGACAATAATAAAATCTCAAAATAGCAAAATTTGGTTATAAAATAAAATTTTATTTATAGAATGTCAAATATAGCAAAATCCGGCCATAAAGTATAAAAATACTGTCAGAAAGTACAAATATTTACCGTAAACTGCAACATTCTAATTATAAATAATTAAAATTGATAAAATTTGGTCATAAAATATTAAAATACTTTTAAAACAAAACCGGTCCGGCAAGAATAAAGTTAAAATGTGCAAAATTTTGTTCATAAAATGTCAAAAATAACAAAATCCCGCTTTGAATTTCAAACAATTGTCAAAAAGTGCAACATTCTTTCAATAAAATGCCAAAAATAACAAAACTTTACCATAAAATATCAAAAATTTGGTTATAAACTGTCAAAAAGTGTAAAATCAAGAATGTCAAAAAATACAAAACATTAAAAAAAAACAAAATATAGACAAAAACGGTTGTAAGTACAAAACTCTGTTTATAAAACGTAAAAATAGCAAAATTTGACCATAAACTGTTAAAAACTGTACAAATTCTCATAAAAGTTAGCAAAAACCTATAAGTTCGAGAAAATATTATTAAAATAATTAAAATTTGGGATAAACTGTTAAAAAGTGCAAAAATTTATTCATAAAATGTCAAACATACTTTTTTTGCATTGCAAACCCTTGCTTACAGATAGCCATAAGTTTGAAATTAACAACCAACCAACCAAACTCTTTAAGCTAAAAAGCATTGTTTGAGTTGATTTGCGTTTAAAGTATTTAATTAAGCCATCTTAATTGAAATATCTTCTACTTCTTTCTACTAGGACGCAGTAATTGTTGTAATGGGTCAAGTAGAGGCATTTTTGGTATTTTTATAGAGCACCCTTGGTTTGAGGTAAACTATCAGGATTCTTATATATACTTTTGTTTTACAGATTTCTTTTGTTACCTAGCTGAAAGCTTTTTTGTAGCGTGAATAGAAGCTGATGCGTAAGAAATTTGATTACTAATAAACTCACAAACTTTGTGACGCAAACATCAATGACCATATCATAATTTACAAAGAATTAAGAACATACCTTCATTTTCAGTCAAATTATATTTGCGGGGTAAAGTTTGCCTGAGGATGTTACGCTACGATGTTGCGGTACGGCACTTGTTGCAAGTGTGTACGCACTATAAGATATAAAGACAATGTAATCTTCTTGTTAATCTGCTCAACGAACAAAAGGACTTACCACAATATAAATAACCACTTTTTAAATCTATTTATACATTTTGTATTGATATTTATTCTTTAGTAATATACATTTATATCAATAAAATATTTGTGGTATTTTTCAATTATTTTTTACACCATGTCAATAAGACAAAAAGAACTAAGTTGTGGAGATCTGAAAAAGTGCTGACTTCAAAATTTAACGTATCATTTTGACTAACCGTGAGACATTAAATGCGTCAATAATAATAATACAAAATTGCAAACGTTTTGAATTATAGAACGTTATAATAATATTTCCAAGATTTTACTGAAGATAATATTCAGATTATTCAGCAAAATAGCTGATTACAATAAGACATATTGGAAACCAACAATCTGTTATCTAATATAATGTTTACGGAAATAGGTTGTAGAGTTGTGAATAATATTTTTTTATCAATGAGAAACGCAAATAGTTACATTTTACATGATTCATATTGAAATGTCAGTTAATAAAGTCGTCAAATTGCTATGAATTGCGTAGTACATATGTTACAATTGAATCATTTTAATTTCATTGATGTTAAAGTTGAGTTCCAGTAATTTTATCTAATATTTACATAGTAAAAAAAATTACTTTTATGTATGGAAAAAAATTGTAATAAAATACATTTGTGCTACAAATCGTTTGGCAGATTTTATTAGAAATTAAAGCACAGCTTTGAGTAGTGGTAAATAAATTTATAGATATCGATAGAAATCTTTTTACACAGCTTTGATATATTTATTAATTTATAAATTCTTTATTCTTTATCTATTCTATTATAACTATATCCTAAATTGAGTACTCATAAATTACTATACGTTTATAGTATTTACTATAATCATAACCGAAAGACATAATATTATTGTAATAAGTTACTTCTCGAACAATACAAAACCACATTATATCAAACCTGCGGTTGATAAACGCCAGCCGCTAAACCACATTCTATACAATCATAATTTGATATTCGTATAGAAAATTATTGCATCGACTTTTTATTTTCTAATATTTGCCTATATTTTTCTATTATAATTTATATTCAGGTCATTGTGATTCAGAGTTATTATATACATATTTTCATTAATGTGTAATAGCAACAACATTGATATAATTTACAAGTAAACATGCGATCTATTTCTGGTTTAATTATGTGTAATTTTAGTTAATTGAGCGTTGGAAATAATGAAAAATGTACGCGATCAAGTAATACAAATTTGTATGTTAAAGCATTCTACAAATACAAATGTTGCATAATTAACCACCCAGTAAACAAAGTATTTAAAAAATCATTTATTTTGCACAGTTTCTTTTCTTAATTTTTATTGGCGGTAATTTTTGTAACAAAATTGTTCATTTTAGAGCATATTATATCAAAAGGATAATGAACTATGCATTGCCGTAATATGTGCATTTATACGGAGACTTTTAACGAAGTTTTGCAGGTTTGAATCGTACTCTTCAAAAGCGTCGACAAAAGTGTTCTTGGCTTAATAAATATTTATTATTATTTAACTGTTAAAACTGTTAAAACTTATTATAAATAATATGTTCATAACATTTTCTCATATTTTTGAAACCAAATTTATGATTTTGGATTATTAAATAATAATAGAATACTGCGTTCACTTTTTGAATGCCGCAATTAAATCCGATTGATAAAGAAGTAATTGATTGGTTTTTGACAAAACCATGTTGATAGTAGTTGATCATTTGTTTGTACAACATTTAAATTGTGTTTTAATGATGATGCTACAAGCTAAGCTGACAAATTTTATAAAAAAAATGGCGGTTAGCGACATTGGTTGTTACAGTAAAAATATACCTTAACTAACTAATATACTACGGAAACGCTTAGTGTGGTAGTTTGATGGTTGAGCGTTTGTTGCGTCGGTTGTTTACAAAATAAATTTAAATAACTGGACGTGACAACTTTATAAAAAAATTAGCGGCTAGCGGTATTGGTTGTTACAGTAAAAATATTCCTTAAGGCTGGCAAATGTCTGCCATAAACTGGGGGCATGTTCATTAAGAAACTGTGAAATGTTTAGGAATTGTTAATGATATGTTTATAACTTGACATATTATATATTGAAATAAATGGAAATAATTTTTTTACCAATTTTATATTTATGTCACTATATAGAGAAAAAAATCAGAAAAACAAATATATTTTTTGTTTTTGTTTTAATTTGCATTAATAATGGAGATAAACATGCCACTAGATTAATAAAAATATATTTCCCCACTCCGCCTTCTTATTTTATCTGCACGCTCACTATCGTAGTTCTCACCACGCTGCATCCTACTCTGTTCTTTTCGACTGTAACACAATGCACGTACTACCCCGCTCATCTAAGATTGGCTGTTTTGTCTAAATGAGAGGTATTAGGGAAATACATTAAGTAACTAATTAATATACTACGGAAACGCTTAGTGTGGTAGTTGGATGGTTGAGCGTTTGTTGCGTCGGTTGAAAAAAAAATAAACTTAAGTTACTGGATGTGACAAACGCTTTTTTTAATTTCAAAACAACCTCAAGTGTCAGCAGTTTTAAAAACCATTTTTGCAAAAGTTTGGTTAAAGTACAAAACAGTTAAAAAAAATATTTTAAAATAGATTAGACGGTAGCGTGAGTTAAAAAACCAAATAATTTAGGTTAGAATCTCTAAATTGAAACTAAAGTTACCAAACGTAGTAATCTTAACCTCTGGCATTGGTGATTAAATTCGAGTAAACTCACTAAAAACCTCTTCCATATGTGACCTAGCCTTTCAGCATTACTTCACCCTCCAGCTACACTTTTCTATTGTTTACTTGCGGTTTGAGCTGCCCTTTACGCTACTTTTTATTTAAGATATCGTGCATCATTTTTGTTAATAACAAACTATTTTGTTACTCTATCATGTTGGTAATTAGATTATCCAGCGTTAGTACGTTGCCCAGCTCCTCATACGTATTTTCCCTCACAGCCAGGAATCTTTTTCAGTCGAGCAGAGTGTGTTTGGGGCTATATATTTTGCTGCAGTACAAGAGTTTTTTGTCCCAAAACAACCGTAGTCTGTCAGGTTACGTAGTAATCGTGTTTATGGCTTAGTCATAGTTTAAGGTTTTAAGTTAACTTCCTGGTCTATTTGCTTGTTTTACCAAGTTTGCTCCACGCTCCACAGTGTGGAATTGTCTATTGGTAATACCTAGATACTTCAGAATCTGCTGGCTTTTGATTATTTTGTTGCCCACCTTCAACGTAATCTGACTCATGCCTTTTTCAACTATTGTCAGTTTTACTGTTGAGTTGCAGTTTCTTCTGCTTTAACTATTTCTGTATCCTGTCGGTAGCAAATTCTGCATCTTTTACTATATGTCTTGAGACTCCGCATATTAGCAGCGCTAAGTCGTTTGCATATCCTATTACATTTTCTGGTAGCTCTATCTTGAGCACGTTGTTGTATATATTTTATAAAATTGGTCTTAGAACTGAACTCACTACAAGTCATGCTAGGAAAGAGGTTATTGCCTACTAAAATCTTTCTGTTTTGCGGGCACGACTAAATAAAGTTGATAAGGTATTGCGAGATACTTTTTTTAACCAGCGCTTTTTTTATTTTTAACCACGTTAAACAGTTGAAAGCGTTTTTGGCATTCAGAGTAACCACGTTTTTTTTGTTTATTTTTGGTTAACCATCCTGTTCAAAATCTAAACTACACAAAAGTTATGTTTTCTCTGTTGCACTCATGGGCCACGCTGTTTTGGGACTACTGTAGTTGCCATAAACAAATTAATAAACAAGGTCTAAAGACCTAAAAAGCCTTGCAATTAAACATCAATTAGGATTTTTTTTTAAATGATACTAACAAATAACGTATAATTTAGATTTTCTTTATAAAAATATAGAACCAATATTTTTGTACTACAAATGCCACATCAGACATCTCATTTATACAAATGCAGTTTTTTTAAAAGTATTGTTTGGCAAAACACGTATTTCTGTACCTTACAATTTATCCAGAAGTAAAACCACACATACCGACTGCGCCAATTTGATGTTGACAAGAATTTTCTAGATATTACTTCAAAGAAAACATTATTTACCAACTTCGGAAATTTAGTATTTTATAAGAATTTGCAACTTTTGCATCAAAGATAGAATTGAACAACGGCAACCAACTGACAGACATATCATCAAAAAAATCTAAGCTACGCAATAGTCAATTACCGTACCTACAGCGCCACCAAAATATGTTTAATAGTAACATTCAAAGACTGACACTCAACAAACCTAAACTGAGCAGTGATCAATCATAGTATGTATCTACAACTTTTTTCAACAAACTGATAGTGTTCCTAATGTTTGATACAACTCAGAAACACATTTACTCAATACCCACCATTTGTGAAGAGATAACCCAAAGCAATGTCTGAGTAAATAGAGAACAAAAAGCATTATAATTTTAAAATTTCCGTTGACACTTATTGTAAAGCGGAATACAACACTACTATACTGTATTCAACTTTACGGTAGAGCGGGGAAAACAAATTTACTGTATGTACTGAATCAAGTGTACATCTATCATTTCACAATATTGTAGAATTTGCGCACTACTCATGGATGCTAAATGAAACCGTTTAGCTACTTATGTGTAAGTTGTATTTACAAGAAAATTGAATAAAAACATTACCTACCGACTGCGCCAATTTTGTGTCATACAAGAATTACCGAATATTTCTATCAAAGAAGACATTAAAAACAATCTGTCCGATAAGTTAAAAACAAAAAAAAAGACTATGGAAAGATGGCAGTGACAATGGAATAAAGGAGAAAAAAGGAAATGAACAAGAAAACTAATCCCAGAGATAAAAGAATGGGTAGAGAACAAACTCAAAACGCGCTATTATACAACACAAATCATGGAAGAAGAAATATGTATATTCTGTCTGAGTATGAATGAAAACAACAATAATTAAGAAATGGTTAAGAAATGAAAATAAATAGAGAACGCTAAGAAACTTTGCAACATGAGTACTAAGAAAGAAAATTAATGAGTTTGACAATTGAAGAATATAGAAAAACAAATTCACACAATAAAAACCATAGAAGAGAAAGGAAAGAGACAAGAGAAGCAAAGTGGAAACAAAAAATAGAGAAAAAGAGCAAACAAAAAGAAATAAAAAAGAATAGGACAGTTATGCATACCAAAAAATAGATAAAATAAAAAGTACCTACAGAGACTACGGTACCAAACAAAATTGCAGAGATAAGAAGAAAAAAAAGCAAACGTTAAGAAAGACAGAATAACAGAAACTGGTAGATACACTATTTTTAGATTGACGGATAACGAAACTTTTGAGATGATCAAAATATACCTGGCAACGTGAGGACACAAAAAAGTAATCCCAGATGAAGATGCAGGGATATAACTGGAGGTAAAACTTACAAATTTAAGACGGCCAAAAGGAATACAACTTTTGGAACTGCATAAAGTATTCATGAAGAAAAAGAAATATAATAAAGAAGAAGTGAACAAAGACTTAAAAATACTAAAAACGCATCTGAAGACAAACCAAATAATTAAAATATATAGCACACATATTGGACACATATAAATAGATACTGACAAAGGTATTGGGCTATAAAAAGAGAAGGTCCAAGAAGAGCACGCGTGCCGCAGATGCTGCGTAAAAATCCGCAAGGCAATTATCATTTTCATCTTAAACTAGTGCCCAAATCTAGACTAGTTTGACAAAGACATTATAACAACAGAAATTACGCAAAAAAAAAAGAAAGTACTGCCATGCGTAAGTCATTTTTAGAAGCCATTTGATGAAGCCAACACCTCACTACGTAAAAGAAAGATATTTAGTTTAAATTATTGACATATTAGTCTAAAAAGAATATTAATTCCGCAACTATAGAGAGTCAACAAAAAGATCTACGACAATGCAAACCCAAAAAGCGACTATATATGGTCACAGATACAAAAGACACTATTTTTATCATCAGTTGCAACCTAATCAAACTTCAGCAATGCAACCAGTTTAAGATCATAGGCAGCCTTGGTTAAAAGTACAAAAAAACAGTTTCATTTTTTATTAATTTTCCTAGAGAGCCACAATAATGCAAAAAAACAGTTTGTATATTATTATAACATGATTTTTATTTAAGAAATCAAAGACTTTGAAACAGTAGGCAACGCTGGCTTCAACTGGTACCTGGCAAAACTTGTTTCCACAACACTATTCAAGACGGAATTAAATGAACTAATATCTATGGTAAAATTGAAGCTAAGGTTTTTGGGCACTACCGCTCCTTAGTGTAGGTTAAAAAAGGATTTTAACAACCAAGAAAAAAGAAAAAAAACCACAGAAGGAATAATTACTGGTATAAAAAAAGAAATCAAGTCAAGAAGAGAATGGAATTATGGAGAATACGAGAAAGACTCTAATAGAAGAAACTGATGAAAGAAAATTGATTATAGGAAGGATTAATGAAAAAATTGAAAATCAATCAAACGAGAAAAAAAAATCAATTAACACCACAGAAAATAGAGAAGGAGAGAAACTGATAGAAATGATAGAAGAAAGGGGTTGGGATATTTTAAATAAAAACTTTACAAAAGATGAAAAATGAGAATTTACTTATGTTAAGACAAATTGTGAATGAAGCCGCTTGAAAAAAAGTAGGTAAATTAAAATAATAATAAATATAAAATCAAACTACCAAACTGAGCTTAACTGGAAAAACTGTAAAAAACAGAAAAATAAAAGTAAAGAAACGGTAGTTTGGACAAAAAAAAGTGTGGTAGCTATAAAAAAAATTAAAAAAAAATAAAAATGTAGAAGAAATAATGAGCAAAACTAGAAGAAACAATCAGAGAAGCGGTAGTAAAAAAAACATTTAGCAGAAAAAAAAAACAAACAGTGGAACAGCAAATGTACTCAAAAAGCCCAAAAGATGTTAAGGCACTAGAGAAACATCAAAAGCACAAAAGAAGAATATCTAAAAAAACATAGAGTACACAAAGATCAGTGTAATAAAGCTAAAAACTATAGAAATTAAAAAAATAAAGACAGAAGCAAAAGAATAGAAAAAGATAAACAAAGAAATAAAAAGAAAACAGGGAGATAATGAGGTAATACCGATGGAGCCGAGGAAGAAACACTTTACAAGTTTATTTAGAGGAAAAAAGAAGAAAAATCAGACAGACAAAAGCCAATCTAGCAAGTGCAAGAAATTTCAAAAGAAGTAATATGGGAGAAGATAAAAAAATAAAGAAAAAAAAAACGCCAGGTATGGATGGAATACAGACTGAAGCGTGATTGAATGATACAGAAAAAGTTGATTGAGTGAGTTAATAAGTAGAGTATGGAAGAGAAAAGAATTTCCGACTCAATGGAGAGAAATTCTTGTATGCCCAATACACAAGAGTGGAAGCAAAAATATAGTAAATCACTATAGAAGAATAACACTACTGGGTACAAGATCTACGCCATGATATTAGAAGAAAAGTTGAATGAGAAACTGAGTATGAATGAAATAATTTCAAACGGGCAAGCCGGTTTTAGGATGGATAACGTATATATTTTACACTATATAGTAAAAAAAAAAATAGCAGAAAAGAAAGGAAAATGCGTTATTTTATAGAGAAAAACTGTGAAAGTGTATGAGAGAAATAGGAATTAGCGAGCACCTAATAAGAAGAATGGAAAAAGTGTATGAGGAGACAGCTAGCAGAGTGTGGGTTAAGGGAAACAAGAGTAAAAGGTTTTGAACAACAAAAGTGAGTGCCCATTGAGTTCCACTCTGTTGGCAACTTACATATTAGGTGTAGAAAAAAGACTGAGTTGGTTCAAGCAGGGTGATAGTAGTCGCTAGTAGATGCCGACGACATAGTAGTTTGCAAGAAGCAAAAGAAATTAAAAAAATGATAAAAAGTTTAGAAAAAAAATTTAGAATAAAAGTTTGGAAGTCAATGAAGAAAAATCAAAAATTATGGTGTTCAGAAAGGGGGTAGATGAAATCAAAAAGAGAACTGAATGGAATGGGCAAGGTATTTGCACAAACAAAAGCAAAAGCAAGCACATTAAAGATATAGCTCAAAAAGCAAATAAAGTAGAGGGGAATAAGTGAACGGAAATTTGAGTGTATGAGAATAAAAAAACTTAAGTTTGATAGTTTAGTTGAGAGTATGGTATTGTATGGGTCAGAAATACGGGGATGAAAGGAACAAGAACATGTAAAACATTGGAGATGAGTGCTGAGCTTAAATAAAGAAACTCCAGCATATATAGTGCTGAAGAAAGTTAAAAAAAAAATGAGACAGTAACACAAATGTAGAATCTTAAAAAAACGTATGAAATAGAAATTGAGAAAGCAAAAAATGAAAAGCTAGAAGAGATCAGGGAAAATTACTACAAAAGAAATAGTTATACTAGCCAAGAATTTGACAAAATGGACAAAATTTGGGAAAGACATGACACAAAATTATGGAAAGAGATAGAGATATACAAAAGCAATAAAAGACAATACGAATAAAAGAGTCTAGGTATAACGCAAATTATGAACATATTATAGAAAGAGAACTGCCAATGTATTAAACGAGCGATAGACATAGTAAAGATGATAAAAAATGATAAAAAGATTCAAATGTGGTAATGAAGAGCGAGTGACAAGATTTTAGATGGAAGAAGATTTGAAAATGTGCAGAATGTGCGGAGAGACTAAGAAAACTATGAAACATATGATTGTAACGAAATGAGAGAAGAACAGATAAGAAAAAATGAGATATTGTTACTCTTTTTTCATTGATTTTATTGAGGTTTCTAATATTATTTGCTCTTAAATTTATTTGCATTTTTGTTTTTGTCTATCGCTATTAGAAAATTTTCATAGTTTGCGGTCAATGGTTTATATATTAATGTCATGTTAGTTTCATTGTCGATATTTTCTTCCACTGTGGTTGTAATTTCGTCTCTTAATATACATTGCAATACACCTGCCTTTTAGTTCTCTGTTATTAAATATTGCTGTATAGTTTGGTATTTGAAAACATGTTTCTTCTTTTATTACTATTATGTCTGCAGCCGGGTAGTTTAAGTATTGTTTGTATTACATCGAATCTGGTTCGTTTACCTTTCGCATTTTTTTAACTTTTCAACATGTTCCATTTATTTCGTGTATAACTATAGGCTTATCTTCTTCTGTTATTTAGTTTTAGAACCTGATTTTTTGATAATAATTCAATTATATTATGCGTGAAGCAGAATGGTCTTTGATTAATTTAGGGCGTTTTCGTATTAATCTTTGTCATAGAAAATATTGATTTGGGGGTGTAATTAGATTGTGATATTCAGTTATAAGAAGTATTTATTGATTAGTTTTCCATTACATTCTAATCCAGGTCATTGTGACTGAAACTCATTAATATATAGTTCTATTAATATGTAATGTTAACATGAAAATAAAAATTTCATATTCCAATGGTAAAAGAAATGAACGCAATCAGGTAATACGTGAATGTTGAAATGCGGTATTTGAACTTGTACGTTGCATGGCAGGTAGAAAATGAAAATGACCTGATAGAAGGTACGCTACTGATGTATTATAATAGAACAAAAATAGAATCCAAACAAATTGGTTTAAATGATTTTGGTATGAATAGAGAAATTGATGTTTAATGCATGCAGTAATAAGAGCACTATGAATAAATTGGTATGTTTCGCGATGTACGTAGTTAGCGCTGTATGTGTATGCGTGCCACAGCATGTTATGCTGGTTATGCTGTGAAGGTATTAGTCATCGCATTCGAATGTGAACGCGCTTGCGCGTTTTGTATTTAGAGACATCACTAGAGCCGAACCAATGATAAACCGAGCCTCGCAATGCGGGTAACACTGAATGGTATGACTCATTTTCAAGCTTTTCAAGTCGTCACAGTGGTGCATGATATTGAATGTTATCTACGGGCTGGAATACGCGCGTGAAATGTGGAAAATATTCCGTATGGATAATGGGGCCCCTCTGAAACTGCCTTGAACGTTCGAACCGTGTATATACAGTGTATTATAATCATAAAAAAAAATATTAAGAAAAAATGTTATTATTATCTGTGTTAAAATTAAATTAATTAGTGTACATGTGAAAAAGTTCCTTATAGATTAATTAAATGCCTACTGGATTCTATGAAGATTCAATCGACCAATCAAGGAGTAAATTGAAGGTGCATATACAAATTTATTACTACTGTCAACATTTACATGCTCTTATCTATCTTCTTATATTCTATTAAATCAACATTACGAAACATTTTTTTTATCATGAAGTTATTTAAATATTGTTTTATTTACATTTTATCTTAACTTAGTTATTAACGTTGGTTGGAACAAATCAGTTTGTTGTTAAATGTCGTGTCATATAATAAGTATATAAATAAAATATAAATCAATACTCAACATTTTGGCCCTATAAATAATTCTAACAACATTCTTCCAAGGGTCAAACTAATATTTAAATTCTCATTAGTAGATAGTGGGCCATTAATCAATAAAAACCTTTCTTTTTCAATCAATCAAATTTTTTATAATACGTATTATATTTTTGCGATAATATTTTGCAATTGCCCATTATGCAATTAAACGATTATAAACAATAATTCTGTTTTTATTTGTTAAGCAGTAAGAGCATTGTTATTTTTTTATTGCATAAATCGGTGACACACACCGCCTGATAATAGTGTAGGTGTAATTTTTTTATTATTAATTTACATGTGAAGTTATTTCGGACCCCAATGTAATCTTATTAAGTTCGGTCGTATTAGGGTTGGTGTTGTTGGGGAATGCGAGGGTATGATTTATTAGGGTCATACGAAGCAAACCTGCGATACCCAGATAAGAATTTCATATGCTATTAAACATATATCATACAGTAGGGGGTGGTGTTGTGTATAAATAATAGTTTAATAATTTAAAACAATTAATTATTCAATCAAATTGTTTTAATCAATTGGTATATCCTATATTCGCTATACTAATATGTAATTGAATCATTCAATTCAAGTTAGTTAAGAAATTGTTGCATCATTTACTTGTTAATTGATTAGATTATACATAATACCTATTAACATAACAGTTGAATTATGAGTCTTAAGGTAATAACAGGTATTTTTAGAATGTGTTAATTCTGCTTAATTATTATAAGCAGGGCCGTATTCGATAATAATTACGGGCTAACTGAAATGGTTATTTAAAATTGTAGTGACGCGCCAATTTTAACGGTTAATAAACGTATAGGAGAATTAATTCGGGCCAAGATATTATATATTAAATCCGTGACTTGATGTAATGGTTAATCAATACAATTTGTCCTTGTTGACGGCTATTTGGATTCACATTGTAGTTTAATTGCAGAATCAACTTCAAAATTAAATCAATTAATTTGTTACAAGTTTCCAACTCCTGTTGGATTGCAATTATACATTCAAATGCGACTCCGGAGCTCTCTAGAATGGAAAAGCTTTGCCATTTTTTTATAAAATTAAATAGATTGATGCTTAGAAATTATTTTTAGAAGAACGGCTATGGACATTTATGTGTAGATTTTTTATTTAATCAATTGTTAAGTTTAAATAACTGAAATAAAAAAACAGCACGGCAGAGAGGGCATGTACGAATACGAAAGTTAAGCAACGGCCGCTCTGGTCACAACTTGGATGGGTAACCCCAAAGTGATGCTGAGCGTAGCGTTCTTCCCAATATGGGTCCGTTACCTCATATAGGCATCCAAATACACACATGTCTTTTCTGTGGCTCGGTGTGTCTGACACCTCGACACCTAACGGTATTAAGAGGTTATAGATTATATATATATACTCTCTTCATCAGCTCAACAAAGAATTATTATCCATTAGTTAAAATAAAGTACAAATATACTACTTCTTGTAAAAGAATCTTTACATAAATGTCTATAGTTTAAAGACAATCCTTAAGCATTTATCAATACCAGGACAGCTGAACACAAAAAACAACTTTAATTAGATAGATTTGTATAAATAAAAAATTGGCAATTTGCAGCCGATTTTTTATAATAAACTTCTTGATTCTAGAGCATTAGATTAGAGTTTTGGGTTTTTGAATGTATAATTGCGATCCAACAGGGGCCGGTAACTTGTAACAGAACAATTTATTTAATTTTAAAGTTGATCTTTAAGTTAAACGACAAGTTACTACAACATGAATTAAAATAGCTGTCAACAAGGACACAAATTTGGCTTGTTGAATGTATAATTGCGTTTCTTTTTAGATGTATGTCATTTTGAAAAAGTAAAATTATAAGCAACTACAAGAATTTAGGAGATTTTACGCCAAAATGTTCAAATTGAAAATGTAATCTATGGTTAAAAACCAATTTATAGTGATAAAGTTGACAAAAATTGTTTAGAAAACTCAATTTGGACTAAGGACTCATTTGTTTAATGAAATTTTTTAATGTTTTTGCTAAAATTTATTGCATGAAATTTACACAGAAATCTATAAAATTGATCAAAAGTTTGCTCAAAATATTGCCAAAACCTATTTATTGCCTAATATGTACACATAAATTTATTTGTTTTTTAAAACACAACAGAAATTGCTGAGAAGATTAGTTAATTCCAAGAATTCCAGTTAATAATGGCCTAAAACATGTTTGCAACAAAATCAGTTTTTGCATAAAATTCTTCTACCAAAAAGGCACAAAACTAAACTTATCTTATTACAAATGTTTTATAACAATAACTGCAAGCAGCATACACGTTTAAAGTGCTTAAGAAAACCTTAGAACACGAATTTATTACATATAATTTGCTCGTAACAACAAAAAAGCATAGAAAATAAAAAAATTTGTTTCTCAACATATTTTCAAAAATGATTTTTTACTCAAAAAAGATTGTCAAGTCTTGAATGTTTAGATTTACATTAATTTAGCCGCATTAGCATCTTCTCAACCCGTAATGCTGACAACTTTCATTACGGGTAAGCCTACAGTTTTGAGTGGACTCCGAACAACTGGAGAAGGATCTTAGGATCATGAAACTCCACGCTGATAAGGCGGGTTGAGGAGTTGGAAATTAAGTAACGTATGCTCGTAAAACGTTAAAAAATAGCAAGGTTTTGTGCAGTAGAGACCTTTGAGAATTTGTTGGCTACGCTATGTGTTTTCAATCTTGTTTTATGGAGTAGAACCCTGGATTATGAACAACAATAAAATTAATCGGTTTGAGTCATTCAAAATGTGGTGTTATAGAAGAATTCTCAAAGTATTATTGGTAAGATGCGCATAGATTCATACTTATCTATTTAAATAAAAGTACAGACATTTTATGCACGATCAAACGAAGAAAATTTTATATTTTGGACACGTAATGAGAGGCGTGAAGCAGATTATTGCAAAATATTGTGCTTTTTTTTTCATATTCAACGGCCGATATTTTAGGGCGCTTATGCTACTACCACACAAACTGCTTTTGAATATATACCTAAAATTAAACACAAATATATACTATTGCACCCGTTAATTGAGAGAATGGAGGAGGCCTAGTATCTGGTTACTCACACTCTCATATTAAATGTAATTATGGTTAAATGGACACTAATCATATATTAGACTAACGTTCTGAATTAATAAATGGCAATTTTTATTTTTTTTGCCGGAGCTGGGGCTCGAACTTGAGACAAATTATGCGCCGAGATTTGAATTAGGCGTTTCACCAAACTGATCCACTCTCTGGCATGGCAAAGGTTTTGGCAAACGCAGCCTAGAATTATTGCTCAAGTACTCTATTCAAATTTGCTATAAACAAACTTTAGTTGGTTGTGTTAGTAACCAACGTTCTAAGAGGACATGGCACTTAAAGAAGAATAAATCTTTTGCTAGGGGATTTATTTAGCTTAAGTTGCGTATTGCCACTTTGCATTTGCTCAGCAGATATAGAAGAGTTTTTGTTTTCTAAAGATTGGCGGCTTAGGGAATTAATCTCGATTGTTTTATGCATTCAATAAAGTTATTTTTATTTTATGCATTTGTTTGTTCCAGGCCACAGTGTTCAGTTATTAATTCTGTAAGCTTTCGTTTGGCTTATCTTAAGGATAGCTTTGTGTGCTGTTGCAAGTTTATTATTAGTTTTCCGCTTTTGTATGGGATTCCGAAAGCAGGTTCAGGTTTAATTTGGCTGGTTTTAAGGTTTTCTATATTTTGATTTTTTGGTATTCAGACTAGGAAAAAATTTGCATCAATGGTTTTTCTCATAGAAATAATAGTGAAATTAAACAAAACGTTACTTTGATTTTACTCAAGTTACGAATTTCTATGGCACAAGACACTGAGATCAGAATCGGTTAGGCCAATAAGGTTGTTTGTGGCTAATGGTTCTATACTGGTTGTGCAGTCGCCAGTTTATATTTTATTATTGGTATATTGGCTGTCTGACATGATGCCTTAGGTTTGTTGAAATATTGTCCTGACTCGATTATATTTCTAACGCATCATTCATAGCAGCTTGTTTTGCATGCAAAACTGAGTTTTTTTTGTCTATTGTTAACGCAGTCTACGTTTACCGACTTTTGAAATAGCTTTCACTTTTTGAATGTTTTTGAGAGTCCCAAAATAACATTCTTTGAGGTGAGTTTTGAATGAAAGTTAGGCCAAAACATTGTTTATTCAAATTGCTGAGTGACATTTGCGTGGTTGTTCTTGGTGTTTGTTCTCATACTCATGACATATTTTGGTTTTGAGGCACAAACTTTTTGTAGGCGGTTTGAAAAAACAAATAAGATTTGCTCATATTTGTCTTTTTGAGTCTTAGAGAGGTTTAAGTGTTCTAGTCCATGCTTTGACTCTTAGTGTTTGGTTTGTACTTAAACACCCAAGACTGGGTACTAGTAAGACACGTTCTATAAAATGGAGATCATTTTTATTCAATTATTTGGTTTTTCTAAAATAAATTTTGGAACCATTTTTGCGCAAGTTTTCAATTAATTGGTCCAAATCTGATGAACGGTGGTGTGAGTCAAATTCAATTTTTTGCCGATCAATACTGTCACAACCGTACAAGATTCTTGATTCTGTCGACATTATTGGTTTTTGAAGATGAAGGCTTCCTGCTGCGTGGTGCATCTTCAACCACTGACAAACTGATTCTAGCGAGTTAAAACTTGTACTGAAGCCGTAGCCTCTCTAACCTTTGCGTTTTTCTGTGAAGCTGGATCTATACGAATCACAATTGTTTTTTTGGCATTGTTAAGTAGCTTTCTAGTACTTACTAGCTCTGTCAAGCTTCTTATTTTACTATGTCATCTTGTTAGTGGTATGTTTGTATTAATATGCTTATATTTAACCACAACATCTTTGCAAATCCAATTTTCTCAAAATTCTTTAAATAAACCAATTTTTTTTATGCAAAATATCTTTAAAAGACGAATCTACAAATAAATCTATTTATTGGTGTTGTTTAAATGATAAATTTAACCTCAAAAATATCATTTTTTTGGATTTAATAAAAATACTGAGTAAAATTGTTTTAAATCTAATTTTCTCAAAATTTCTTTAATTAAATCATTTTTTTCTTTTTTATAAAACGTTTTTAAAACACAATTTTACATATAAATTCACTTATTTGTATTGTCCAAATAATCAGTTCAAGTAAGGAATTAGATATTTATGTTATAAGATAAAGAATCTTATCTCTTGATGACTGACACTTGGAGAGTGGACGCAAACTCCAGTTCAAACTACTTTTTTTTAATCAAGTTTTGTGCCCGCTTAGGTGTATGTGAACTGTGTGAACTGGTGTGCTTATTTAAATAATTTGTTTTTTTTTTCTACAAGCGTTAGAAGCTTTTTTGTTAGAGAAAAGGATGGTGAATATAATCTCTTGATGACTAACGTTTGGGTGGGTGTTTGAACTGGAGTGCTCACCTACTCGAGAGTTTGTTATCAAGAAATTGGAAGTTTTTGTTTCTTGCAAGCGTTAGCGTCTCTTTGTCCGAGAAAGGGGAGTGGATATTTCCTATTTTTTGATAAGCATCATTTGGTTGAGTAGTTTAAAGTGGTGTATCTACCCACTAGCTCAAGAGTTTATTAACCCGAAATTGGAAGTTTCTCTTTGCAAACATTAGAATGTAACATAGAGAGGCTGATTAATCCAATTTTTTGATAACCAACATTTGGGTGGGTGGTTGGGTCACTCCAGATTATGATTACCATCGGGTAGTTTGAACTGGAGTAAAGAATACATTTAAATATTTGCTATATGTTTGAAAAGTTATCTACAGCTTTTTTTCTTTTTTAACAGTTTTATCTTCTTGTGTCATCTAAAGGGTTTTTTAATAAGGGCGGGTAGATGTTGAAATGGAATAAAACAAGCTGTGTGTGAGGTAATAACAAATTTTTTTTTTATTTGAAAGGCCTATGTATGTAATTAATTGTGAAATATGACATCGTTCAAATGCCCGCCTTGGCTTCTTATGGTGACACGGATCGCAGTGGTCCAATTTTCAATTACTCTTCCGCATAGATCCGACTTTTAGGGCTTCGGTCGAAGAAACCCTACAAGAAAAAGTCTAGCGGAGTCAAATCGCATGACATTGGTAGCCAATTCACATCACCTTACCCTCAAAACGTTTATGCAGAATGTCTATTGTGGCGTTCGCTGTGTGGCACGTGGCGTCGTCCTGCTGGAACCACATGTCGTCTAGGTTTCTATGGTTTGGGCCATAATAAATCAGTTATTATCGTTCTGTAGCGCTCGCCGTTGACGGTGACCGCATCACCAACGTCGTTTTCGAAAAAGTACGGAACAATGACGCCGCTGGCCCAAAATTCACATCAAACGGTAACTTTTTGAGGATGCATTATCACCTGGTGAACCTTGTGTGGGTTGGTGTTGGATTTTTCTGCCAAAATTAGGGTCCTATTCTAAACGATTCGAAGCTTAGTCGGCGATAAAGAGCTATGTCTATGGTCATGGGCTTTGAACTTTTGGGTCAATTGGATTTTGTCCCGACGCAAAATTTGCCAAATTGAAGTTTGCGAAAGCCCGACTTTTTGTGCACGGCGAGGAATTGACTGCCTCGGGTTCTGCTATTCACTTTTACGGGCCGCGGCGATATTCTCCGCCGTTGTTTCAAATTTGACCACCAAAAGTTGAACAGTCGACTGTGAAGGGCCACCACGTCTACCGTAAAATGGGCGCAATGCGCGCAACGTTTGCACTAAGGAACTCATTTTGATATTTATTATCAAAATGAGTTTTATCATTTGAACGTGCTGTTCAGTCGGGTAACTTGCCGTTGTGATTTGGTATAAGTAACTGAATAATAAACAAAAGATTTGATAGATGTCACAAAAACAAAATGGCTGCCACGGGCCGCCAAAATCTACCTGCGCTAACTGAAAAATCATTTATTAGAAGCCACAATACCAGTCGAATTTTTATTCTTAATTTTTTTAAATCACGTAGAGCTTGCAAAACTTTTTAAGTAAAATTACCATAATTGGTAATACCAGCATTTCTATTTTAAAACCAAAATTGTTGCTTTTAAAAGATTTATAAGATAAGGCTTTAATAATCGGCAAAATGTTTAACCAAACGTGAAATCTGTACCCGGATTTTTAAGTGCGAATATTAATTGATTATCAGGTCCAATTGTATACATTTGAAGGTAGTGTACTACAATAAAATCTTCTGATAGAAGAATTTTTATATAATATCCAGCTAGAGTATTTTGATATATTTGCTTCATTACGGTTAAATTCGGTATGTTACGGTTGAAGATGACTATGTAGGTTAATCAAGACTTGTTATTCGGTGACACACTGTATTTAAAAATAATAATAAAAAAGCGTTTTTATCTAAGAGAAATTAATCAAAATTAACTAAAGAAATTAAAATACACAAAGTTTCATTTGAAAGTATAAAAAATATGTATTTAAAGCAAACAAATGCAGCTTGGCAAAAAAGTGTTGTCACGTATCAATAGGTATCTAGACAAAACAATGATGTCTTATTGCGGTGCCACACTATGAACCGCGCCCTTAAAAGCATTGTAAAAGAATATTTCCACCCAGCGTAAACATAATTTATTTTTATTAAAAATCACAAAAAAATGTTTTTACACAAATATTCTTCTCTCTCGCTCATAAAATGCAGTTTTAAATGTGGTGTCACACTATGCGTTAGAAACGTTCTGGTGAAAATGCATCAGTTTTGAAGGATGCTGACCGAACATGGTTTTAGGTGGCGTCCGGTTGATACGTTGAAAACGCACATTTAATACTTTGCTCGGTCGGCATCTTTCTAATCAGATGCGTTTCACCGGACCGTTTCCAACACATAGTGTGAAACTACACTTAAGATTTTTTGAGCGAGAAAGAAGAATATTTGTGTAGAAATATTGTTTTTGTTGTAAGATTTTTAATAAAAATAAATTATGTTTACGCTGGGTGGAAATATTCATTTACAATGCATTTAAGAGCGCGGTTTTTTGAGTGTCATAAAACTCGCTCAATTTAAAATCGGTTTTTGCAACGTGTAGAGAATGAAATTTTCAGTGTCATGAAATGTGCGATAATCCAACACATTTAATTATGTATTAAATTTTTGTCGGCATCCTTTCAAACGGATACGTTTCTAACGCTTAGTATGACACCACACTTACTGGATTTTTTGAGCAAGAGAAAAGAGTATTTGTGTAAAAACATTTTTTTGTTGTAAGGTTTTTAATAAAAATAAATTATGTTTACGATGCCTGAAAATTATCATTTACCATGTTTTTAAGGGCGCGGTTTTTTGAGTGTCATAACACTTCTGCAATTTAAAATCGGTTTTTGCAACGTGTAGAGAATGAAATTTTCAGTGTCATAAAATGCGCGATAATCCAACAAATTCAATTGTTTATTAAATTTTTGTCGGCATCTTTTCACTCATGAGTTTCTAACGCATAGTGTGGCACCACACTTATAACTGAATTTTTTGAGCGAGAGAGAAGAATATTTATGTAAAAACATTTTTTTTGTTGTAAAATTTTTAATAAAAATAAATTATGTTTACGCTGGGTGAAAATATCTTTTTACAATGCTTTTAAGGGCGCGGTTTATAAAACTCGCGCAATTTAACTTCTTTTTAAAATCGGTTTCTTGTAACTTGTAGAGAATGAAATTTCCAGTATCAAAATGTGCGATAATCCAACAAATTAAATTGTACATTTTTTCTCGAAATATTTGCTTAAACTTTAATAGTATTACTTCATTACACTCACACAGTAGACTTTTTATTGAGCTATAAGTTATTTTTCTAAAATAACAATTGTCATAGTTCCGTTCGAAGTTGTGAATGGATGCTAAAATGTGAAATTTGGTACAGTTTGGTTGTGCCCGAAATTTTATTGCACTTAAAAAACCGCCCCCTTAACAAACCTTACATCTTCAACATTAAAATTTAAATATCAAAATATGTGATACTGAATATGATATAAGTCAAATTACTATAAAACTGTCTTTCCACCCAACGCATCAATTGTCTTCGAGATATGGAGAAGGCGGGTAATCGATAGTTGTGAGTAGCTGAGCAGAACAGAACATTTATATTTTGCAAACATGAGTTCGCAAAGAATTGCGCTTCTAAATTTAATCATTTGTTTGTTAATAACAATCGATTGATTTCAATAATTAAACTACTTTATTACAGTAATAAATCATTAAAATACATGTTTTCAATTTTATTGAGCGAAGGTGTTCGGAGCGTCGGTCCATGTTGTGCTGCAGCCTCATTCCTTCATTTAAGTCGTGCTTTGTTGGGTAGTTAAATAGACGCCTCAAATTTCTGATGTCCTTCAAGTCTGTGGTCGTAAAAGGTGGTAGCTAAATGTTTCAATAGATTGATTATAACGTTTCGTCGTTAAAAAATGTGAAAAACATTTTCGGCTTCTAATAAATTGATTTGATTTATTTATCTAAAAATACAATTTGAAGGGCTTTCATTGAAATGACTTTATTAAATATTATCCAATTAGACGATAAATAGAATTTTTCTACGAATCAGTTAACTATTAATATAAATCTGTTTTTCTTAAGAAGTGTTGATATAAATAAATTTGCAAGGGATGATGTTATAAAATTACATTCTGAAAGGGTAACTATTAATATAAATCTATTTTTCTTAAGAAATAAATATATAAATAAATCTGATAATTGATCTATTTGAGTTATGAAAGCGCAAGGGATGATGTTATTAAATTACATTCTGAAAGGTCAAATCTTTTAACCTCTGACGTTTTGCAATAAATATTTCAAGTACACCAAAAGAACATAAATTTTCTTATCACAATTAACAATAAATGTGGTAATCAAATTTAATTGTGGAAAGTTTTATATAATGATTTCGAAGAATAAATCAGTTTCGAGTTCCATCTTGCATTATATTACAAAATATTATTGACAAATATTCAATTATTGATCGAGTTATAAATATCCATTCGCACTATGTTTTAATTTTAGTGACCAAAGATGTAAACACCATTGTGCAGTAAATTCTGCGCATATCCCCCCTCCAATAAGCATTTTTTTTATTTGGCAGCGTATATAACATTTGCGCGCAACCCTTCAGTCCGCACAAATCCAGTGAGTTCTCTCGACGAAGGTTCATTAGTGAAAAGTTATTGCCTGCACCATTTGATAAGGATTTAATTGGTTGGTACTTAAATTTATATTGACTTTACCTATTTCTTCTTTTATAATAATTAATATTTGTCTAAAATTGCTTGTAAATTTTAACAAAATGTATTTTTATTCTAAATTGAATTTGAATTAATTATTTTAAATAATTAATCATTTATTTAATATGAATTAAGGTTTTTATTCTTTTTAATTAAATATTATGATTACAATATTGCAAATTGTGATGAAATTATATTTGATTAATAACACTTCTTAGAAATGTTGCGATTTTGATTATTTTTATTTATTTATTAAAGCGATTAGGTGTATAAGAAACTTTATTTTTCACCGCATTGAGATTTTATAAAGTCAATATTAAAACAATTGTAACTGTTGTATTGTATCTTATTGAAAATATTTTTGTTGTATTTTTTTGTAAAATCATTTCCGATTCAGATATTTTTAAATTAACTACTTCAATTTTTTTTAATGGATTTGTTGATTTTCAAAAGAAGCTCTTCATATATAGTTGCTTTAATAAATCACAGCATACAATTGTATATAAATTTCCTTACAAATACTATTTTATTTTTATTACTTAACAAAACACAACATATACTCCTAATTTTTTTAATACTGTTCTATTGATTGTTTATTATCTCGATTATTGGCTGCATTTGTACGTTTTAATTCAACAATTTATATTTGTGATTCAGATTGATTTCAAAATTTTGATTTAATTGCTCATTTATACGTTTCTAATGAGATAAGCAAATTGTATCTATTACTAATAATGTTTCATTGTATGAGTTATTAATGACAACTTAAAAGGTTTTTTTAAACATTTTTTTAATCTCAAACAATTAAGACAAATAGTTTTAAATAAACCATTTATTTAATTACAATTTTAGTACAAACTTAACTTGGTAAGAAGATCCAAACTGTTGAGATAATAATGATTGACATCAAAATATTATTTGATCATTTATAAAAAAAATATTATTAGAGAAGAACAAAATATCATTTTAATTTTTTTTTCATAGCTTTAAATTTGTAATTTTCAAAATAGGCGGAACTAAATAAAGATTCACGTGCTTTGGCTTTTGATTCAAATGCGAAAAGTTGTGAGTATTTTGACATTTTTTGTGTTAAATTGAATCATTATGATAATAAGTTGAAAATAGTATCAGAGATGCAGGCAGAATTCACTTGTTAGGTTGGTTTGGTTTGTTTGAAAATCGCATTTATTGCAAGATTTGTGTTCATCTTATGCGTTTCATAATGAAGCAAATTGAAACTAGTTTCAAAAGATGCAAAATTTAATGTAGATTCACTTCTTTAGTTTGTTTTTATTAGGTCTAATACACAGTTTTTGAGTAAAATGGGAAAAATTGCAGTTTTATTTCAAGTTTTGTTTTTATCATTTGCGTTTCAATATAAAATATTATTGTAGCGAGTACAAACTAGTCTTAAGAGATGCAGAATTGAATGTACTTTACGCGTTTAGGTTGGTTTATATCAAAAACCATATACACTTATAGACAGTGTGTTATTTGCCGCTGTTAGCATAATGAAGCCAACATTTTATGCCCACAAGTTGATTTTAAAATTTTTAGTAAACATTAATGAACAGAATAAAATTATTTTTATTAATAAATAATAGATATTTACAACGCGCTTATAATGCTATGCTACTTACACGTTTTTGTCTTTAACTGACGTTATACACATGATCATGTTTGATTCACAGCGTTGGCAAAAGACGTGTCTATAAGAGATTTTCGTGTTTATCTTTTGCGTTTTAAAAATAAAAGAATATCGGTATAACAAATGAAAACTGGTTGATTTACATTATGCTTAATACAACGTTTTTGAGCACAATGTGAAAACTGTTTTTTTGAATAAAATTATTATTGTAGCAAGTTCAAACTAGTCTCAAAAGATGCAGAATTTAATGTAGATTTATGTGTTTTGGTCGGTTTATACAGGTTTTATACAGTTTTTTAATAAAATGCAGAAAACTGTTAAATTTCTTAGTTCACATGTTGCTTATAAATATGAAATATTATCGAAGCTAGTTGAAATTGGTTTTTAAAGATGCAGAATTTAATGTAGATCTAGGTGTTTAAGTTGTTTTATATTGATGCAATAAAAAGTATTTGAGCAAAATTTGAAAAACTGCTAGATAGATTGATAGATTATTGCAAGCAATAATGATTTTTTTTTTGTGTTCATCACTTGCGTTTTAATATAAATTATTGTAGCCAATACAAAACTAGTCTCAAACGATGCAGAGTTTAATGTAGTCTTAGTGCGGTGCCCACTATGCGTTAGAAACGTTTCTGTGAAAACGCATTTGTTTTAAGGGATGCCGACAGATCATGGTTTTAAGTGGCGTCCGGTTGATCTGTTGAAAACGCACATATTTGTCGCCACTTATTTAAAATCTTGTTCGGTGGGAATCCTTCCAAACGGATGCGTTTTCACCGGACCGTTTCTAACGCATAGTGTGACACCGTACTTAGAGCTGGATTTTTTCAGCGAGAGATGAATATTTGTGTAAAAATCTTTCTTTTTTGTAAGATATTTAATAAAAATAAATTATGTTTACGCTGGGTGAAAATATTCATTTAGATTGCTTTTATGTGCGCGGTTTTTTGAGTGTCATAAAACTTTGACTTCTTTTTAAAATCAGTTTATTGCAACTTGTAGAGAATGAAATTTCCAGTGTCATGAAATGTGCGATAATCCAACACATTTAGTTATTTATTAAATTTTTGTCGGCATCCTTTCAAACGGGTGCGTTTTTACCGGACCGTTTCTAACGTATAGTGTGACACTACACTTAGAACTGGATTTTTTGAGAGAAGAATATTTGTGTAAAAACATTTTTTTGTGTAAGATTTTTAATAAAAATAAATTATGTTTACTCTGGGTGAATATATTCTTTTGTAATGCTTTCAAGGGCGCGGTTCATCAAACTCGCGCATTTAACTTCATTTTAAAATCAGTTTCTTGTAACTTGTAAAGATAGAAATTTCTAGTGTCATAAAATGTACGATAATCCAACAAATTATAAATTTGTTGTCGAAATATTTGCTTAAACTTGAATAGTATTATTACATTACATTCGAAATTTAGTAGACTTTTTATTGAGCTATAAGTTATTTTTTCTAAAATAAAATTTGGGATAGTTCTGCTCGAAGTTGTGAATGGATGATAAAATGTGAAATTTGGTACAGTTTGGTTGTGCTCGATGTTTTATTGCACTTACAAAACCGCCCCCTTAACAAATCTTACATCTTTAACATTAAAATTTAAATATCAAAATATGTGATACTGAATATGATATAAGTCAAATTACTATAAAACTGTTTTTCTACCCAACGCATCAATTGTGTTCGAGATGCGGAGATGGCGGGTCGATAGTCAGTAGCTGAGCAGAACAGAACATTTATATTTAGCAAACATGAGTACGCAAAGAGTTACGCTTCTAAATTTAATCATTTGTTTGTTAATAACAATCGATTGAGTTCAATAATTAAACTACTTTATTACAGTAATAAATCATTCATGTTTTCAATAATATTGAGCGAAGGTGGTCGGAGCGACGGTCCATGTTGTGTCGCAGCAGCCTTATATTCCTTCATTTAACGGTCGTGCTTTCTTGGAGAGAAATTAGACGCCTCAAATTTCTGATGTCCTTCAAGTCTGTGGCCGTAAAAGGTGGTAGCTAAATGTTTCAATAGATTGATTATAACGTTTCGTCGTTAAAAAGTGTGAAAAACATTTCCGTCTTCTAATAAATTGATTTGATTTATTTATCTAAAAATACAATTTGAAGGGCTTTCATTTGAATGACTTTATTAAATATGATCCAATTTAGACGATGAATAGAATTTTTCTAAGAATCAGTTAACTATTAATATAAATCTGTTTTTCTTAAGAAATGTTGATATAAATAAATTTCATAATTGATCTATTTGAGTTATAAAAGCACAAGGGATGATGTTATTAAATTACATTCTGAAAGGTCAAATCTTTTAACCTCTGACGTTTTGCAATAAATATTTCAAGTACACCAAAAGAACATAAATTTTCTTATCACAATTAACAATAAATGGGGTAAATAATCAAACGAAAGACTGGTTTGCCATCTAGTTGCAATTATTAATACTAAAATGTCCGCATTAATCGGTATCATTTTTGCATTTATGCAATTGGCAGTCATTTCGCGGCTATAACGATTTTGAATCGCCAATAAATTATGAAATGAATTAATAATTTATTCAAAATCAGTCAATCGAATCACAGCGGCCAAGGGTCAAGCATAGACAATTGTTTCGGTTCTACAAACCTCGTCAGTATGCCTTGTACGACCACGGCATCGCATGATAGCGAAGACAATTTTGAATAAATATTTCTGTGCTTATGAAACAATTGTCTATGCTTGACCCTTGGCCGCTGTGATTCGATTGACTGATTTTGAATAAATTATTAATTCATTTCATAATTTATTGGCGATTCAAAATCGTTATAGCCGCGAAATGACTGCCAATTGCATAAATGCAAAAATGATACCGATTAATGCGGACATTTTAGTATTAATAATTGCAACTAGATGGCAAACCAGTCTTTCGTTTGATTATTTATAATATCAATTGTGTTCATAAGCACAGAAATATTTATTCAAAATTGTCTTCGCTATCATGCGATGCCGTGGTCGTACAAGGCATACTGACGAGGTTTGTAGAACCGAAACAATTGTCTATGCTTGACCCTTGGCCGCTGTGATTCGATTGACTGATTTTGAATAAATTATTAATTCATTTCATAAATGGGGTAATCAAATTTAATTGTGGAAAGTTTTATATAATGATTTCGAAGAATAAATCAGTTTCGAGTTCCATCTTGCATTATATTACAAAATATTATTGACAAATATTCAATTATTGATCGAGTTATAAATATCCATTCGCACTATGTTTTAATTTTAGTGACCTAAGATGTAAACACCATTGTGCAGTAAATTCTGCGCATACCCCCCCTCCAATAAGCATTTTTTTTTATTTGGCAGCGTATATAACATTTGCGCGCAACCCTTCAGTCCGCACAAATCTAGTGAGTTCGCTCGAGGAAGGTTCATTAGTGAAAAGTTATTGCCTGCACCATTTAATAAGGATTTAATTGGTTGGTACTTAAATTTATATTGACTTTACCTATTTCTTCTTTTATAATAATTAATATTTGTCTAAAATTGCTTGTAAATTTTAACAAAATGTATTTTTATTCTAAATTAAATTTGAATTAACTATTTTAAATACTTAATCATTTATTTAATATAAATTAAAGTTTTTATTGTTTTTTATTTAAATATTATGATTACAATATTGCAAATTGTGATAAAATTATATTTTATTAATAACACTTCTTAGAAATGTTGTGATTTTGGTTATTTTTTATTTATTTATTAAAGCGATTAGGTGTATGAGAAGCTTTATTTTTCAACCGCATTGAGATATTATAAAGGCAATATTAAAACAATTGTAACTGTTGTGTATCTTATTGAAAATATTTTTGTTGTTTTTTTTTGTAAAATCATTTCCGATTCAGATATTTTTAAATTAACTGCTTCAATTTTTTTTTTAATAGATTTGTTGTTTTTTAAAAGAAGCTCTTCATATATAGTTGCTTTAATAAATCACAGCATACAATTGCATATAAATTTCTTCACAATTACTATTTTATTTTTATTGCTTAACAAAACACAACATATACTCGTAATTTTTTTAATACTTTTTTATTGATTTTTTATTAACTCGATTATTGGCTGCATTTGTACGTTTTAATTCAACAATTCATATTTGTGATTCAGATTGATTTCAAAATTTTAATTTAATTACTGATTTATACGTGTCTAATGAGATAAGCAAATCGTATCTATTACTAATAATGTTTCATTGTATGAGTTATTAATGACTTCTTAAAAGGTTTTTTTAATCTCAAACAATTAAGACAAATAGTTTTAAATAAACCATTTATTTAATTACAGTTTTAGTACAAACTTAACTCAGTAAGAAGATCTAAATTGTTGAGATAATAATGATTGACATCAAAATATTATTTGAACATTTATAAAAAAAAAATTATTAGAAAAGAACAAAATATCATTTGAATTTTTTTTCATAGCTTTAAATTTGCAATTTTCAAAATATGCGGAATTAAATAAAGATTCACGTGCTTTGGCTTTTGATGCAAATGCGAAAAGTTGTGAGTATTTTGTTATTTTTTGTGTTAAATTGAATTATTATCATAATAAGTTGAAAATAGTATCAGAGATGCAGAATTCACTTGTTAGGTTGGTTTAGTTTGTTTGAAAATCTCATTTATTACAAGTTTTGTGTTCAACTTATGCGTTTCATAATGAAGCAAATTGAAACTAGTTTTAAAAGATGCAAAATTTAATGTGGATTTACTTGTTTACTATTGGATATGGGATTAAATAATAAGTAAGATTTAATAATATGTATATATTTATTATAAGTACGTTACTCAACGAGAGCCAGACTAATACTAATATACATTTACATGGTTGGTTCGTATAGCCGGTTGGTCCTTTGTTAAGAAAAGGTTAAACATAAATAGGGGAATTCCCTATTGTATTTATTTTGGTACGAGCATCTCATATAACAATATACAATACTCCCCCTCAAAATAAATCAACTTTACAAAAAAAATATTCTCAACTTTACAAAAAAAATAAAATATTCTCAACTTTACAAAAAAAAATATTCTCAACGTCTATTATTAGTTTTAATATTTCGTGAGTAAACATAGGGGTACATTAATATTAATATGATTCAACATTTGTTGCTAGGATTTAGGAAAAACCCCTTTCTTTTTAAAAACCTAAATCAAATCATTATTACAGTGTTAAATATAATTATCTATTGATAATTAAATATACAAAAACAATAAACAAAATACAATAAAATTGAAACAAAAAAAACTTCATTTTTCCAGACCAAGTTTGAAGCAGAATTCCTGGAATCTTGGACCTGGTACTTGCTTGGTGAACATATCTGCCAATTGTTGATCTGTTGGCATATATTTAAGAATTATTACTTGTTTATCAACTTGTTCTCTGGTGAAATAGTACTTTATATCGATATGTTTGGAACGTTTATGATCTACAGGATTATTAGCCAATGAAATACAACCATTGTTATCTTCATACATGGTTATTGGTTTTTTTATTTCTATATTAATGCTTGATAATAGAGATCTTAGCCATAATACTTCTCTGACCCCTTCAAACATAGCCATATATTCAGCTTCAGTTGATGATACTGCTACTGAATTTTGCCTTTTTGTATTCCAACAGATCAAATTTCCAAATAATTTAAAAATATAGCCTGTGGTGCTCTTTCGATCAGCTTCATTACTACCCCAATCGGCATCCACATAACCAATTAATATTTCTTTATTTTCTGTTCTTTTATAAATTAACTTAAAATTAATTGTTCCTTTAATATATCTCAATACTCTCTTTAGGCACTGCTACAGTTCTTTATTATTTTTATTCTGATATCTACTTAGAAAATTAACAGCTGTACATAAATCTGGTCTTGTGCATAGCATGGTATACATTAGACACCCTATAAGATTCCTACAAGGTTTATTATGGCTTTCATCTGAATTCAAAGCCACGTAATCTAACTTGATTGGAAGTGGTGTACTAACAGCATTGCAATCAGTCATATTGAATTTAATCAAAATATTATTTAAATAATTTATTTGACTAATAGATATTTGATTCTCGTTTCTTTCTATCTCAATACCCAAAAAGAGCTTAACCTCATTTAAATCTATCATTTTGAATGTATTCATTAAATATTCTTTGAAATTTGACATTGTATCCATTTTACCAGTGACTATTAATAAATCATCAACATACAAAACTACATAAATATTTTCGTATATATGACCTTTATCTAATAAGTACAAACATCGGTCACTTGAAGAATTTTTAAAACCGTGTGCTTTTAACACTTTATCAAAACGTTCAAACCAGCATCTAGCTGACTGTTTTAAACCATACAAAGCTTTATGTAATTTACAAACTAAATTTTTGTTTTCAGTTTTTATACCATCAGGTACACGCATATAGATTTCTTCTCTTAAACAACCATTTAAAAATGCTGTTTTGACATCCATTTGATGTATTAATAAATTATGTTGGTTAGCAAAAACTATCAATATTCGAAAAGTAGCAATCCGGGCTACTGGTGCAAAAGTCTCATTGTAATCTGATAAATATTGTTGACTGAAACCTCTGGCAACTAGTCGCGCTTTATACCTTGATGGTATTCCATTAATGTTATTTTTAATTGTAAATACCCATTTACAATCTACAATATTTTTGTTTGGTTGCTTTGTAACTAAAGACCATGTGTTATTTTCTCTGAGAGAACTAATTTCATTATTAATCGCTTCTTCCCATTTATCTTTATCATCCCTTTTATTTATTTCATCATATGTTTTAGGAATTTCATTTAATAAAGATTGTAAACATATGAGAATTTCAGTATCACTTTCATTGAATGATATTTTATTGCGATTTTTTAATCTTTCACTTCTTCTGGGTTCAATATTCTCAGACTTATTACTGGTGTTTAACTGATTTGTATTATCGGTTTCACTGACAGTTTTATTATTTTCTGTCATTTTGTGTATATCCTCATTTATATTTGAGGAATCTGTTACCGATTTATTATCAGATTTTAAATTAATAACACCATCTGAGTTTTTATTTGGAATCCCTTCTTCAAGTTTCAATATTGGTTTTGATGTTTTTGAATTATTATTTTTGTTCTTGTCACTGAACAAATTGCTATTTTGTTTAACAATTTTAATTCTTTGGTAGTTTTTATATTCAACTCCTTCATCAATTTCCAATAATGGTCTTGAATTTTTGAAATCTGTCTCGTCAAAAATAACATCACGAGCTGTGATAAATTTATTATTTTCTGGATTAAAAATTTTATATCCATTTGGTACATATCCAAACA
The DNA here is from genome assembly GCA_963932245.1 of Tachinus rufipes. Classification (NCBI taxonomy): domain Eukaryota; kingdom Metazoa; phylum Arthropoda; class Insecta; order Coleoptera; family Staphylinidae; genus Tachinus; species Tachinus rufipes. The sequence continues at coordinate 4,181,886 of OZ010750.1, forward strand.
GTATACCTTTAAAAGATTTTTTATCAAATTTTGTTTTTCGGTTTTTATCATGTATATACACAGTAGAACCGAATATTCTTAAATGGTCTATTCTTGGCTTTTTATTATGCCATAGTTCATAAGGTGTTTTACCTTCTTTATTTGATTTTGTGGGGCTTATATTTATTAATTGTGTAGCAGTTAAAATTGCTTCACCCCAAAAATGTTTTTCTACATTTGCTCCATGGATCATTGCACGAGCCTTTTCTGTCAACGTTCTATTCATACGCTCCGCAACTGAATTTTGTTGCGGTGTGTATGGTACGGTTACATGAAAACTTATACCTTTATTCATGCAAAAGGTTTTTAATTCATTTGACATATATTCACGCCTATTGTCACAATATAAATTAACAATTTTCAAATTGAAATGGTTTTCACTTTTAATTACAAAATCTTGAAAATTTTTGGTAACATCTGATTTATAAGTTAGAAGATATGTTACAGTATAATGAGTATATTCGTCAATGAATGTTAGAAAATAATTTTTATTGTCGATTGTGGTTGGAGTAATCGGCCCGCAAACATCTGTGTGAACTATAAATAAGGGCCTCTGAACATGTGTTTTATCTTTAGCTTTAGAAAAAGGTAGTTTTGTTTGCTTTCCATATATGCAAGCTTCACATAATTCATTTGAGGGATAAATATTTTTTAATTTAGTAATATTACTTGCCATTTCTTTACTTTTTAATTCCAAAAATTTATTTTTACTTATATGGCCTAAACGTTCGTGCCAGATTTTATAGCTCTCATTATTAATATTAATATTGTTAATTTGGTGAAAATGCTTTTCAACTTTCTTATTAATTTTGAATTTTATTTTTATTAGATGGTTTAAACACTCACCTTTTACAATCACCTTACCACCATTTTTAATCGTTACTCCGCCATTTTTCTTAAATATAATTGTCATACCAGCCTCTTGCATTCGGCGTACCGAAAGCAAATTATACGGTACATCAGGAACGTACAACACATTTTGTAAAGATCCTTTGATTCCCATATTCGAGGTAACATCTATGGTTCCTTTACTTATAGCCATAACTGTAGTATTGTTTTTAGCTACTGATATTTTTAAAGGTGTATTCAATTTCTCATATGTCGTAAAGTAGTCTGAATTATTAATTATATGATCCGTTGCGCCAGAATCTAGTAAGAACATAATTTCATTTAGTTTATTCAACTTTGTTAACGTGCCATTATGGAGCATAAACGCAAAACTTTGTTCACTGGTTGAGCATGTTGAAACAGTTTGTGCTTGTCTGTCTTTGTGTGAATTAACAATTGTCTTTTTATAATAAAAACAATCCCTTTTTACGTGATTTTTTCTTCCACAATAGTCACATTTTAAAACACGCCGGTTGTCAAATTTTTTATTACTTTTAAAATGAGGAGCCCTTTGTTTCTGTTTATAATTTCCATTATATTTCCAATTTTTCTTTGTTGCCTTATTTCTGTTGTAAACCACTTCCGTTTGTAGAATTTTACCACTTGTATCTTCACTTTCATTTCTTAATTTTATTTCATGATCTAGCAGCCTAGTTTTCACAAACGCCAGATTTAAATTATCTTCGTTTAATGTTTGTATAGCTGTAGCAATTCCATCATAAGCCGGGGGTAATGTTAATAAAATGTGGGCAATTTTTCCCATTTCATTTAGAGGGGCCAGCTGCTGTTAATTCTATGAGCATATTGTCGAATTCGTTGAAATGGTTTATAAGTGAAGTTTCTCCTTTCAATTTAAAACTTAACAGTTTCTTTTGTATTGAAAGTTGCGTAGCCAAACTCTTGCGTTCATAAATTGCATCGAACTTTTTCAATATGTCCCTCGCCGTCGCATCCTCGGTGACAATGCTAATTAATGTATCGCTCAAATGTTCTATGATACATCCTTTAGCGGACGTCTCTTGTTTCCGCCATTCATTGTCAACTATATCAGGGGGGTCTTGAGTTAGAACCCGAAGAGCACCTTCCTCGTCAATTAACGCCTTTAATCGCAATTTCCAGATACTATAATTTTCTCCATTAAACGGTTTAATATTACGTTTAACCTTTTGATTGTTCGACATTTTCACTTTTATTTCATTTATATTTATTAATCACTCTTAGTTTATAATTAGTTTATTTATAGAAAGAACTTTGTTATTAGTCACTTTACACATGCACACAAATAACGTTCTGAGCCCATAACCTATTGGATATGGGATTAAATAATAAGTAAGATTTAATAATATGTATATATTTATTATAAGTACGTTACTCAACGAGAGCCAGACTAATACTAATATACATTTACATGGTTGGTTCGTATAGCCGGTTGGTCCTTTGTTAAGAAAAGGTTAAACATAAATAGGGGAATTCCCTATTGTATTTATTTTGGTACGAGCATCTCATATAACAATATACAATATTTACCTTTTTTTTTATTAGGTCTCATACACAGTTTTTGAGCAAAACATAAAAAAAACTGTTTGAAAATCGCATTTTTATTGCAAGTTTTGTGTTGATCTTATGCATTTCATAATGAATCAAATTGGAACTAGTCTTAAAAGAAGCAAAATTTAATGTAGATTCACTTGTTTAGCTTGATTTTATTAGGTCTACATCACAGTTTTTGAGTAAAATGTGAAAAACTGTTTGAAAATCGCATTTTTATTGCAAGTTTTGTGTTTATCTTATACGTTTCATAATGAAGCAAATTAAAACTAGCTCAAAAGATGCAAAATTTAATGTAGATTCATTTGTTTAGCTTGTTTTTATTAGGTCTAATACACAGTTTTTAAGTAAAATGGGAAAAATTGCAGTTTTATTGCAAGTTTTGTGTCCATCATTCGCGTTTCAATATAAAATATTATTGTAGCGAGTTTAAACTAGTCTTAATAGATGCAGAATTGAATGTACTTTATACGTTTAGGTAGGTTTATATCAAAGACCATATACACTTATAGACGCGCCCGTGTGTTATTTTCCGCTCTTTGCGTAGTAAAGCCAACATAACATTTTATGCCCACAAGTTGATTTTAAAACTTTTAGTAAACATTAATGAACAGAATAAAATTATTGTTATTAATAAATAATAGATATTTACAACGCGCTTATAATGCTATGCTACATACGCGTTTTTGTCTACAACTTACGTTCTACACACCGATCATGTTCGCTTCACAGCGTTGGCAAAAGACGTGTCTATAAGAGATTTTTGTGTTTATCTTTTGCGTTTCAAAAATAATATAATATCGGTATAACAAGTGGAAACTGGTTTCAAAGTTGTAGAATTTAATATAACTTAATTTGCTTAGGTTGGTTTACATTATGCTTAATACAACGTTTTTGAGCACAATGGGAAAACTGTTTTTTTGAATAAAATTATTATTGTAGCAAGTTCAAACTAGTCTCAAATGATGCAGAATTTAATGTAGATTTATATGTTTTGGTCGGTTTATACAGGTCTTATACAGTTTTTTTTAGTAAAATGTAGAAAACTGTTAAATTTTTTGGTTCACATGTTGCTTTTAAATATGAAATATCATCGAAGCTAGTTGAAATTGGTTTTTAAAAATGCAGAATTTAATGTAGATCTAGATGTTTAAGTTGTTTTATAATGATGCAATAAAACGTTTTTGAGCAAAATTTGAAAAACTGGTAGATTGATAGATTATTGCAAGCAATAATGAAATTTTTTTTTGTGTTCATCACTTGCGTTTTAATATAAATTATTGTAGCCAGTACAAAACTAGTCTCAAACGATGCAGAGTTTAATGTAGTCTTAGTGCGGTGCCACACTATGCGTAAGAAACGTTCCTGTGAAAACGCATTTGTTTTAAGGGATGCCGACAGATCATGGTTTTAAGTGGCGTCCGGTTGATCTGTTGAAAACGCACATATTTGTCGCCACTTATTTAAAATCTTGCTCGGTCGGCATCCTTCCAAACAGATGCGTTTTCACCGGACCGTTTCTAACGCATAGTGTGACACCGCACTTAGAGCTGGATTTTTTCAGCGAGAGATGAGTATTTGTGTAAAAATCTTTCTTTTTTGTAAGATATTTAATAAAAATAAATTATGTTTACGCTGTGTGAAAATATTCATTTACAATGCTTTTAAGTGCGCGGTTTTTTGAGTGTCATAAAACTTCGACTTCTTTTTAAAATCAGTTTTTGCAACTTGTAGAGAATGAAATTTTCAGTGTCATGAAATGTACGATAATCCAACACATTTAGTTTTCTATTAAATTTTTGTCGGCATCCTTTCAAACGGATTCGTCTTCACCAGACCGTTTCTAACGCATACCGTGACACTACACTTAGAGCTGGATTTTTTGAGAAAAGAATATTTGTGTAAAAACATTTTTTTGTTGAAAGATTTTTAATAAAAATAAATTATGTTTACGCTGGGTGAAAATATCTTTTTACAATGCTTTTAAGGGCGCGGTTTATAAAACTCGCACAATTTAACTTAATTTTAAAATCAGTTTTTGCAACTTGTAGAGAATAAAATTGTTAGTGTCATGAAATGTGCGATAATCCAACAAATTATAAATTTTTTGTCGAAATATTTGCTTAAACTTGAATAGTATTATTGCATTACATTCGAAATTTAGTAGACTTTTTATTGAGCTATAAGTTATTTTTTCTAAAATAAAAATTGGGATAGTTCTGCTCGAAGTTGTAAATGGATGATAAAATGTGAAATTTGGTACAGTTTGGTTGTGCTCGAAGTTTTATTGCACTTAAAAAACCGCCCCTTTAACCAACCTTACATCTTCAACATTAAAATTTAAATATCAAAATATGTGATACTGAATATGATATAAGTCAAATTACTATAAAACTGTTTTTTTACACAACACATCAATTGTCTTCGAGATGCAGAGAAGGCGGGTAATCGATAGTTTGTCAGACGCTGAGCAGCACAGAACATTTATATTTTGCAAAGAATTGCGTTTCTAAATTTAATCATTTGTTTGTTAATAACAATCGATTGAGTTCAATAATTAAACTACTTTATTACAGTAATAAATCATTCATGTTTTCAATAATATTGTGCGAAGGTGGTCGGAGCGACGGTCCATGTTGTGTCGCAGCAGCCTCATATTCCTTCATTTAACGGTCGTGCTTTCTTGGAGAGTTAATTAGACTCCTCAAATTTCTGATGTCCTTCAAGTCTGTGGTCGTAAAAGGTGGTAGCTAAATGTTTCAATAGATTGATTATAACGTTTCGTCGTTAAAAAATGTGAAAAACATTTCCGTCTTCTAATAAATTGATTTGATTTATTTATCTAAAAATACTATTTGAAGGGCTTTCATTTATAAGATTTTATTAAATATTATCCAATTTAGACGATAAATAGAATTTTTCTACGAATCAGTTAACTATTAATATAAATCTGTTTTTCTTAAGAAGTGTAGATATAAATAAATTTCATAATTGATCTATTTGAGTTATGAAAGCACAAGGGATGATGTTATTAAATTACATTCTGAAAGGTCAAATCTTTTAACCTCTGACGTTTTGCAATAAATATTTCAAGTACACCAAAAGAACATAAATTTTCTTATCACAATTAACAATAAATGTGGTAATCAAATTTAATTGTGGAAAGTTTTATATAATGATTTCGAAGAATAAATCAGTTTCGAGTTCCATCTTGCATTATATTACAAAATATTATTGACAAATATTCAATTATTGATTGAGTTATAAATATCCATTCGCACTATGTTTTAATTTTAGTGACCAAAGATGTAAACACCATTGTGCAGTAAATTCTGCGCATACCCCCCCTCCAATAAGCATTTTTTTTTATTTGGCAGCGTATATAACATTTGCGCGCAACCCTTCAGTCCGCACAAATCTAGTGAGTTCGCTCGAGGAAGGTTCATTAGTGAAAAGTTATTGCCTGCACCATTTGATAAGGATTTAATTGGTTGGTACTTAAATTTATATTGACTTTTCCTATTTCTTCTTTTATAATAATTAATATTTGTCTAAAATTGCTTGTAAATTTTAACAAAATGTATTTTTATTCTAAATTAAATTTGAATTAAATATTTTAAATAATTAATCATTTATTTAATATAAATTAAAGTCTTTATTGTTTTTTAATTAAATATTATGTTTACAATATTGCAAATTGTGATGAAATTATATTTGATTAATAACATTTCTTAGAAATGTTGTGATTTTGGTAATTTTTTATTTATTTATTAAAGCGATTAGGTGTATGAAAAGCTTTATTTTTCAACCGCACAATTGTAACTGTTGTGTATCTTATTGAAAATATTTTTTTTTGTAAAATCATTTCCGATTCAGATATTTTTAAATTAACTGCTTCAATTTTTTTTTAATGGATTTGTTGTTTTTCAAAAGAAGCTCTTCATATATAGTTGCTTTAATAAATCACAGCATACAATTGTATATAAATTTCCTTACAAATAATATTTTATTTTTATTGCTTAACAAAACACTCGTTTTTTTTTTAATACTTTTTTATTGATTATTTATTAACTCGATTATTGGCTGTATCTGTACGTTTTAATTCAACAATTCATATTTATGATTCAGATTGATTTCAAAATTTTGATTTAATTGCTCATTTATACGTTTCTAATGAGATAAGCAAATCGTATCTATTACTAATAATGTTTCATTGTATGAGTTATTAATGACAACTTAAAAGGTTTTTTTAAATATTTTTTTAATCTCAAACAATTAAGACAAATAGTTTTAAATAAACCATTTATTTAATTACAATTTTAGTACAAACTCAACTTAGTAAGAAGATCCAAACTGTTGAGATAATAATGATTGACATCAAAATATTATTTGATCATTTATAAAAAATATATTTTTACTAGAAACGAACAAAATATCAATTGAATTTTTTTTTCATAGCTTTAAATTTGTAATTTTCAAAATAGGCGGAACTAAATAAAGATTCACGTGCTTTGGCTTTTGATTCAAATGCGAAAAGTTGTGAGTATTTTGACATTTTTTGTGTTAAATTGAATCATTATGATAATAAGTTGAAAATAGTATCAGAGATGCACAATTCACTTGTTAGGTTGGTTTAGTTTGTTTGAAAATCGCATTTATTAGAAGATTTGTGTTCAACTTATGCGTTTTATAATGAAGCAAATTGAAACTAGTTTTAAAAGATGCAAAATTTAATGTGGATTTACTTGTTTATCTTTTTTTTATTAGGTCTCATACACAGCTTTTGAGCAAAATATAAAAAAAACTGTTTGAAAATCGCATTTTTATTGCAAGTTTTGTGTTTATCTTATACGTTTCATAATGAAGCAAATTAAAATTAGCTCAAAAGATGCAAAATTTAATATAGATTAACTTGTTTAGCTTATTTTAATTAGGTCTAATACACAGTTTTTGAGTAAAATGGGAAAAATTGCAGTTTCATTGCAAGTTTTGTGTTCATCATTTGCGTTTTAATATAAAATTTTATTGTAGCGAGTTCAAACTAGTCTTAAAAGATGCAGAATTGAATGTACTTTATGCGTTTAGGTTGGTTTATATCAAAGACCATATACACTTATAGATGCGCCCGTGTGTTATTTTCCGCTCTTTGCGTAGTAAAGCCAACATAACATTTTATTCCCACAAGTTGATTTTAAAATTTTTAGTAAACATTAATGAACAGAATAAATTTATTGTTATTAATAAGTAATAGATATTTACAACGCGCTTTTAATGCTATGCTACATACGCGTTTTTGTCTACAACTGTCGTTATACACACCAATCATGTTCGCTTCACAGCGTTGGCAAAAGACGTGTCTATAAGAGATTTTTGTGTTATCTTTTCCGTTTCAAAAATAAAATAATATTGGTATAACAAGTGGAAACTGGTTTCAAAGATGTAGAATTTAATGTAAATTCATTTGCTTAGGTTGGTTTACATTATGCTTAATACAACGTTTTTGAGCACAATGTGAAAACTGTTTTTTTGAATAAAATTATTATTGTAGCAAGTTCAAACTAGTCTCAAAAGATGTAGAATTTAATGTAGATTTATGTGTTTTGGTCGGTTTATACAGTCTTATACAGTTTTTTAGTAAAATGCAGAAAACTGGTAAATTTTTTGCTTTTAAATATGAAATATCATCGAAGCTAGTTGAAATTGGTTTTTGAAGATGCAGAATTTAATGAAGATCTAGGTGTTTAAGTTGTTTTATATTGATGCAATAAAAAGTTTTTGAGCAAAATTTGAAAAACTGGTAGATTGATAGATTATTGCAAGCAATAATGAAATTTTTATTTTTGTGTTCATCACTTGCGTTTTAATATAAATTATTGTAGCCAGTACAAAACTAGTCTCAAACGATGCAGAGTTTAATGTAGTCTTAGTGCGGTGGTGCAACACTATGCGTTAGAAACGTTCCTGTGAAAACGCATTTGTTTTGCGGGATGCCGACAGAACATGGTTTTAGGTTTCGTCCGGTTGATCTGTTGAACATGCACATATTTGTTGCCACTTATTTAAAATCTTGCTCGGTCGGCATCCTTCCAAACGGATGCATTTTTACCGGACTGTTTTTAACACATAGTGTAACACCGCACTTTTTTGAGAGCGAGAGAAGAATATTTGTGTAAAAACATTTTTTTTTGTTGTGAGTTTTTTAATAAAAATAAATTATATTTAGGCTGGGTGAAAATATTTATTTACAATGCTTTAAGGGCGCGGTTTTTTTGAGTGTCATAAAAATTCAACTTCTTTTTAAAATCGGTTTCTTCCAACTTGTAGAGAATGAAATTTCCATTGTCATGAAATGTGCGATAATCCAACATATTTAGTTATTTATTAAATTTTTGTCGGCATCCTTTCAAACGGATGTGTTTTTACCGGACCGTTTCTAACGCATAGTGTGACACTACACTTACAGCTGGATTTTTTGAGAAAAGAATATTTGTGTAAAAACATTTTTTTTGTTGTAAGATTTTTAATAAAAATAAATTATGTTTACTCTGAGTGAAAATATTCTTTTACAATGCGTTTAAGATCGCGGTTAACAAAACTCCCGCAATTTAACTTAATTTTAAAATCAGTTTCTTGTAAATTGTAAAGAATGAAATTTCTAGTGTCATGAAATGTACGATAATCCAACAAATTATAAATTTGTTATCGAAATAGTTGCTTAAACTTGAATAGTATTATTACATTTCATTCGAAATTTAGTAGACTTTTTATTGAGCTATAAGTTATTTTTTCTAAAATAAAAATTGGGATAGTTCTGCTCGAAGTTGTGAATGGATGATAAAATGTGAAATTTGGTACAGTTTGGTTGTGCTCGAAGTTTTATTGCACTTAAAAAACCGCCCCCTTAACAAACCTTACATCTTCAACATTAAAATTTAAATATCAAAATATGTGATACTGAATATGATAGTCAAATTACTATAAAACTGTTTTTTCACCCAACGCATCAATTGTCTTCGAGATGCAGAGAAGGCGGGTAATCGATAGTTTGTCAGACGCTGAGCAGCACAGAACATTTATATTTTGCAAAGAATTGCGTTTCTAACTTTAATCATTTGTTTGTTAATAACAATCGATTGAGTTCAATAATTAAACTACTTTATTACAGTAATAAATCATTCATGTTTTCAATAATATTGTGCGAAGGTGGTCGGAGCGACGGTCCATGTTGAGCACAGTCGTGCTTTCTTGAAGGAAATTAAACGCCTCAAATTTCTGATGTCCTTCAAGTCTGTGGTCGTAAAAGGTGGTAGCTAAATATTTCAATAGATTGATTATAACGTTTCGTCGTTAAAAAATGTGAAAAACATTTCTGTCTTTTAATAAATTGATTTGATTTATTTATCTAAAAATACAATTTGAAGGGCTTTCATTTGAATGACTTTATTAAATATGATCCAATTTAGACTATGAATAGAATTTTTCTAAGAATCAGTTAACTATTAATATAAATCTGTTTTTCTTAAGAAGTGTTGATATAAATAAATTTGCAAGGGATGATGTTATAAAATTACATTCTGAAAGGGTAACTATTAATATAAATCTATTTTTCTTAAGAAATAAATATATAAATAAATCTGATAATTGATCTATTTGAGTTATGAAAGCGCAAGGGATGATGTTATTAAAATACATTCTGAAAGGTCAAATCTTTTAACCTCTGACGTTTTGCAATAAATATTTCAAGTACACCAAAAGAACATAAATTTTCTTATCACAATTAACAATAAATGTGGTAATCAAATTTAATTGTGGAAAGTTTTATATAATGATTTCGAAGAATAAATCAGTTTCGAGTTCCATCTTGCATCATATTACAAAATATTATTGACAAATATTCAATTATTGATCGAGTTATAAATATCCATTCGCACTATGTTTTAATTTTAGTGACCAAAGATGTAAACACCATTGTGCAGTAAATTCTGCGCATATCCCCCCTCCAATAAGTATTTTATTATTTGGCAGCGTATATAACATTTGCGCGCAACCCTTCATTCCGCACAAATCTAGTGAGTTCGCTCGAGGAAGGTTCATTAGTGAAAAGTTATTGCCTGCACCATTTGATAAGGATTTAATTGGTTGGTACTTAAATTTATATTGACTTTACCTATTTCTTCTTTTATAATCATTAATATTTTTCTAAAATTGTTTGTAAATTTTAACAAAATGTATTTTTATTCTAAATTGATTTTGAATTAAATATTTTAAAAATTAATCATTTATTTAATATAAATTAAAGTTTTTATTGTTTTTTAATTAAATATTATGATTACAATATTGCAAATTGTGATGAAATTATATTTGATTAATAACACTTCTTAGAAATGTTGTGATTTTGATTATTTTTTATTTATTTATTAAAGCGATTAGGTGTATGAGAAGCTTTAATTTTCAACCGCATTGAGATTTTATAAAGTCAATATTAAAACAATTGTAACTGTTGTGTATCTTATTGAAAATATTTTTGTCGTTTTTTTTTGTAAAATCATTTCTGATTCAGATATTTTTAAATTAACTGCTTCAATTTTTTTTTAATGGATTTGTTGTTTTTTAAAAAAAGCTCTTCATATATAGTTGCTTTAATAAATCTTAGCATACAATTGTATATAAATTTCCTTACAAATACTATTTTATTTTTATTACTTAACAAAACACAACATATACTCGTAATTTTTTTAATACTTTTTTATTGATTATTTATCAACTCCATTATTGGCTGCATTTGTACGATTTAATTCAACAATTTATACTTGTGATTCAGATTGATTTCAAAATTTTGGTTTAATTGCTCATTTATACGTGTCTAATGAGATAAGCAAATAGTATCTATTACTAATAATGTTTCATTGTATGAGTTATTAATGACAACTTAAAAGGTTTTTTTAAACATTTTTTTAATCTCAAACAATTAAAACAAATAGTTTTAAATAAACCATTTATTTAATTACAGTTTTAGTACAAACTTAACTCGGTAAGAAGATCCAAATTGTTGAGATAATAATGATTGACAACAACAAAATATTATTTGAGCATTTATAAAAAATATTTTTATTAGAAAAGAACAAAATATCATTTGAAATTTTTTTTCATAGCTTTAAATTTGCAATTTTCAAAATATGCGGAATTAAATAAAGATTCACGTGCTTTCGCTTTTGATTCAAATGCGAAAAGTTGTGAGTATTTTGACTCTTTTTGTGTTAAATTGAATCATTATGATTATAAGTTGTAAATAGTATCAGAGATGCACAATTCACTTGTTAGGTTGGTTTAGTTTGTTTGAAAATCGCATTTATTGCAAGATTTGTGTTCAACTTATGCGTTTCATAATGAAGCAAATTGAAACTAGTCGCTAAAGATGCAAAATTTAATATAGATTTACTTGTTTAGCTTATTTTCATTAGGTCTAATACACAGTTTTTGAGTAAAATGGGAAAAATTGCAGTTTTATTGCAAGTTTTGTGTTCATCTTATGCGTTTCATAATGAAGCAAATTGAAATTCTTTTTACAAGATGCAAAATTTAATGTAAATTCACTTGTTTAGTTTGTTTTTAATAGGTCTAATACACAGTTTTTGAGCAAAATGTTAAAAACTTTTTGAAAATCGCATTTTTATTGCAAGTTTTGTGTTTATTTTTTGCGTTTCATAATAAAGCAAATTAAAACTAGATCAAAAGATGCAAAATTTAATATAGATTAACTTGTTTAGCTTATTTTAATTAGGTCTAATACACAGTTTTTGAGTAAAATGGGAAAAATTGCAGTTTTATTGCAAGTTTTGTGTTCATCATTTGCGTTTTAATATAAAATATTATTGTAGCGAGTTCAAACTAGTCTTAAAAGATGCAGAATTGAATGTACTTTGTGCGTTTAAGCTGGTTTATATCAAAGACCATATACACTTATAGACGCGCCGTGTGTTATTTTCCGCTCTTTGCGTAGTAAAGCCAACATAACATTTTATACCCACAACTTTTAGTAAACATTAATGAACAGAATAAAATTATTGTTATTAATAAATAATAGATATTTACAACGCGCTTATAATGCTATGCTACATACGCGTTTTTGTCCACAACTGACGTTATACACACCGATCATGTTCGCTTCACAGCGTTGGCAAAAGACTTGTCTATAAGAGATTTTTGTGTTTATCTTTTGCGTTTCAAAAATAATATAATATCGGTATAACAAGTGGAAACTGGTTTCAAAGTTGTAGAATTTAATATAACTTAATTTGCTTAGGTTGGTTTACATTATGCTTAATACAACCTTTTTGAGTACAATGTGAAAACTGTTTTTTTGAATAAAATTATTATTGTAGCAAGTTCAAACTAGTCTTAAAGATGCAGAAATTTATGTAGATTTATGTGTTTTGGTTGGTTTATACAGGTCTTATACAATTTTTTAGTAAAATGCAGAAACTGTTAAAATTTTTTGTTCACATGTTGCTTTTAAATATGAAATATCATCGAAGCTAGTTGAAATTGGTTTTTAAAAATGCAGAATTTAATGTAGATCTAGATGTTTAAGTTGTTTTATAATGATGCAATAAAACGTTTTTGAGCAAAATTTGAAAAACTGGTAGATTGATAGATTATTGCAAGCAATAATGAAATTTTTTTTTGTGTTCATCACTTGCGTTTTAATATAAATTATTGTAGCCAGTACAAAACTAGTCTCAAACGATGCAGAGTTTAATGTAGTCTTAGTGCGGTGCCACACTATGCGTAAGAAACGTTCCTGTGAAAACGCATTTGTTTTAAGGGATGCCGACAGATCATGGTTTTAAGTGGCGTCCGGTTGATCTGTTGAAAACGCACATATTTGTCGCCACTTATTTAAAATCTTGCTCGGTCGGCATCCTTCCAAACAGATGCGTTTTCACCGGACCGTTTCTAACGCATAGTGTGACACCGCACTTAGAGCTGGATTTTTTCAGCGAGAGATGAGTATTTGTGTAAAAATCTTTCTTTTTTGTAAGATATTTAATAAAAATAAATTATGTTTACGCTGTGTGAAAATATTCATTTACAATGCTTTTAAGTGCGCGGTTTTTTGAGTGTCATAAAACTTCGACTTCTTTTTAAAATCAGTTTTTGCAACTTGTAGAGAATGAAATTTTCAGTGTCATGAAATGTACGATAATCCAACACATTTAGTTTTCTATTAAATTTTTGTCGGCATCCTTTCAAACGGATTCGTCTTCACCAGACCGTTTCTAACGCATACCGTGACACTACACTTAGAGCTGGATTTTTTGAGAAAAGAATATTTGTGTAAAAACATTTTTTTGTTGAAAGATTTTTAATAAAAATAAATTATGTTTACGCTGGGTGAAAATATCTTTTTACAATGCTTTTAAGGGCGCGGTTTATAAAACTCGCACAATTTAACTTAATTTTAAAATCAGTTTTTGCAACTTGTAGAGAATAAAATTGTTAGTGTCATGAAATGTGCGATAATCCAACAAATTATAAATTTTTTGTCGAAATATTTGCTTAAACTTGAATAGTATTATTGCATTACATTCGAAATTTAGTAGACTTTTTATTGAGCTATAAGTTATTTTTTCTAAAATAAAAATTGGGATAGTTCTGCTCGAAGTTGTAAATGGATGATAAAATGTGAAATTTGGTACAGTTTGGTTGTGCTCGAAGTTTTATTGCACTTAAAAAACCGCCCCTTTAACCAACCTTACATCTTCAACATTAAAATTTAAATATCAAAATATGTGATACTGAATATGATATAAGTCAAATTACTATAAAACTGTTTTTTTACACAACACATCAATTGTCTTCGAGATGCAGAGAAGGCGGGTAATCGATAGTTTGTCAGACGCTGAGCAGCACAGAACATTTATATTTTGCAAAGAATTGCGTTTCTAAATTTAATCATTTGTTTGTTAATAACAATCGATTGAGTTCAATAATTAAACTACTTTATTACAGTAATAAATCATTCATGTTTTCAATAATATTGTGCGAAGGTGGTCGGAGCGACGGTCCATGTTGTGTCGCAGCAGCCTCATATTCCTTCATTTAACGGTCGTGCTTTCTTGGAGAGTTAATTAGACTCCTCAAATTTCTGATGTCCTTCAAGTCTGTGGTCGTAAAAGGTGGTAGCTAAATGTTTCAATAGATTGATTATAACGTTTCGTCGTTAAAAAATGTGAAAAACATTTCCGTCTTCTAATAAATTGATTTGATTTATTTATCTAAAAATACTATTTGAAGGGCTTTCATTTATAAGATTTTATTAAATATTATCCAATTTAGACGATAAATAGAATTTTTCTACGAATCAGTTAACTATTAATATAAATCTGTTTTTCTTAAGAAGTGTAGATATAAATAAATTTCATAATTGATCTATTTGAGTTATGAAAGCACAAGGGATGATGTTATTAAATTACATTCTTTTAACCTCTGACGTTTTGCAATAAATATTTCAAGTACACCAAAAGAACATAAATTTTCTTATCACAATTAACAATAAATGTGGTAATCAAATTTAGTTGTGGAAAGTTTTATATAATGATTTCGAAGAATAAATCAGTTTCGAGTTCCATCTTGCATTATATTACAAAATATTATTGACAAATATCCAATTATTGATCGAGTTATAAATATCCATTCGCACTATGTTTTAATTTTAGTGACCAAAGATGTAAACACCATTGTGCAGTAAATTCTGCGCATATCTCCCCTCCAATAAGCATTTTTTTAATTTGGTATCGTATATAACATTTGCGCGCAACCCTTCAGTCCGCACAAATCTAGTGAGTTCGCTCGAGGAAGGTTCATTAGTGAAAAGTTATTGCCTGCACCATTTGATAAGGATTTAATTGGTTGGTACTTAAATTTATATTGACTTTACCTATTTCTTCTTTTATAATCATTAATATTTTTCTAAAATTGCTTGTAAATTTTAACAAAATGTATTTTTATTCTAAATTGAATTTGAATTAAATATTTTAAATAATTAATCATTTATTTAATATAAATTAAAGTCTTTATTGTTTTTTATTTAAATATTATTACGATATTGCAAATTGTGATGAAATTATATTTGATTATTAACCTTTCTTAGAAATGTTGCGATTTTGATTATTTTTATTTATTTATTAAAGCGATTAGGTGTATGAGAAGCTTTATTTTTCAACCGCATTGAGATTTTATAAAGTCAATATTAAAACAATTGTAACTGTTGTGTATCTTATTGAAAATATTTTTCTTGTTTTTTTTGTAAAATCATTTCCGATTCAGATATTTTTAAATCAACTGCTTCAATTTTTTTTAATGGTTTTGTTGTTTTTCAAAAGAAGCTCTTCATATGTAGTTGCTTTAATAAATCGCAGCATACAATAGTATATAAATTTCCTTACAAATACTATATTTTTTTATTGTTATTACTTAACAAAACACAACATATACTCGTAATTTTTTTAATACTTTTTTATTGATTGTTTATCAACTCGATTATTGGCTGCATTTGTACGATTTAATTCAACAATTCATATTTGTGATTCAGATTGATTTCAAAATTTTGATTTAATTGCTTATTTATACGTGTCTAATCAGATATGCAAATCGTATCTATTACTAATAATGTTTCATTGTATGAGTTATTAATGACAACTTAAAAGGTTTTTTTAAACATTTTTTTAATCTCAAACAATCAAGACAAATAAACCATTTATTTAATTACAATTTTCGTACAAACTCAACTCAATAAGAAGATCCAAATTGTTGAGATAACAAAGATTGACATCAAAATATTATTTGAGCATTTATAAAAAAAATATTTTTATTAGAAAAGAACAAAATATCATTTGAATTTTTTTTCATAGCTTTAAATTTGCAATTTTCAAAATATTCGGAATTAAATAAAGATTTACGTGCTTTGGCTTTTGATTCAAATGCGAAAAGTTGTGAGTATTTTGTTATTTTTTGGGTTAAATTGAATTATTATCATAATAAGTTGAAAATAGTATCAGAGATACAGAATTCACTTGTTAGGTTGGTTTGGTTTGATTGCAAATCGCATTTTTATTGCAAGTTTTGTGTTCATTTTATGCGTTTCATAATGAAGTAAATTGAAACTAGTCTCAAAAGATGCAAAATTTAATGTAGATTCACTTGTTTAGCTTGTTTTTATTAGGTCTAATACTCAGTTTTTGAGCAAAATATAAAAAACTGTTTGAAAATCGCTTTTTTATTGCAAGTTTTGTGTTTATCTTTTGCGTTTTAAAATGAAGTTATTTGAAACTAGTCTTAAAAAATACAAAATATAATACAGATTTACTTGTTTAGCTTGTTTTTATTAGGTCTAATACACAGTTTTTGAGTAAAATGAGAAAAACTGTTCGAAAATCGCATTTTGTTGCAAGTTTTGTGTTTAACGTTTGCGTTTCATAATGAAGCAAATTGAAAAAAGTCTCAAAAGATGCAAAATTTAATATAGATTTACTTGTTTTGCTTGTTTTTATTAGGCCTAATACAAAGTTTTTGAGCAAAATGTGGAAAACTGTTTGAAAATTGCATTTTTATTGCTAGTTTTGTGTTTATTTTATGCGTTTTATAATGAAGCAAATTGAAATTAGTTTCAAAAGATGCAAATTTTAATGTAGATTTACTTCTTTAGCTTGTTTTTATTAGGTATAATACACAGTTTTTGAGTAAAATGTGAAAAACTATTTGAAAATCGCATTTTTATTGCAAGTTTTCTGTTCAAACTAGTCTTAAAAGATGCAGAATTTTATGTATTTTTATGCGTTTAGGTTGGTTTATATCAAAGATTAAATACACTTATAGACGCGGCGTGTGCTATTTTCCGCTCGTCGCATAGTGAAGCCAACATAACAACGTTTTATGCCTACAACTGACATTAAAACTAAGAAAACTGTTCAAAATTCGCATTTTTATTGCAATTTTTTATTTTATCTGTTGCTTTTAAATGTGAAATATTATCGAAGCTAGTTGAAACTGGCTTTAAAATATGCAGAATTTAATGTAGATATAGGTGTTAAGTAGATGATCAAATTTTTATTGCAAATAATGAAATTTTTATTTTTGTGTCCATCACTTGCGTTTTATTATAAATTATTGTAACCAGTGCAAACTAATCTTAAAAGATGCAGAGTTTAATGTAGCTTATACTTGAGAAAAATGCGAAAACTTGTTGGAAATTTGTAAGAAACTTTTTTCTGGCTTCCACAATATTTTTAGAAAATTTATTTATTTTGTTTTTATAATTTATTACAAGTAGTTTTCGATGGAATGTAACTAATTTCAAAATTTTGGGCAAAGTTTAATTGAAAATTTTGAATGAAATTCTTTAATGACCACCAATTTTTTAAAAAATGATTATTTTTTTTACCATTTATTTCAAGTTCAATATCCGATACAATCCCTAAATTTTGGTTTCAAAATTCTTTTTTAGTTATCATAATTTTTCTACAAAACATTTGCTTTTATACTCAAATTTAGTAATTTTTGATCCAAAGTTACCAATATTGATTTTTTACAATTGGTTTTAAGTAATGTCCGAGAAAGTAAACTTGATTCCAAAATTTTGGTTAGAATTTTATTTAAAATTCTTTTTTGGTCACCAATATTTCACAAAATCGAATTCTAGTAATTTTTAAAGGAAAAATAATTGCAAATTTTTGGGCAGTGTTTTGTTCAAAAATTTACAGATTTTGCAAACAAAATTTTTATGTCCATTATCAATCTCCTACAAAGTTTATTTTGTTAAGTCCCTGGAAGTGAACCTAATTTCGAAATGTTGGCCGGAATTTTATTTAATTTTTTTTTTTTGGTTATAAATATCACAAGTATTTTAGAAAATTGAATTCTAGTAATTTTTAATAAAAAAGAACTAATTCTAAGTTTTTGGACTGAGTTTTATTCCAAATTTTACAGATTTTGCAAAATATATCTTCATGGTCATTATCAATCTCTTACAAAGTTTATTTGTTTTTAAATTTTAGTAATTTTTGATCCAAAATTACTAAACTTTAAAAAAAATGATTTTTACAATTGTTTTCAAGTGCTGTCCAAGGAAGTGAATCAAATTCCGAAATGTTGGTCAGAATTTTATTCAATATTTTTGTTTGGTCACAATATCACCAATATTTTACAAAATTGAATTCAAGTAATTTTTAATGGAAAAGAACTAATTCTAAGTTTTTGGGCTGAGTTTTATTCAAAATTTTACAGATTTTGCAAAAAAATATCTTTATGGTCATTATCAATTTCTTACAAAGTTTATTTTGTTCTTAAATTTTAGTAACTTTTGATTCAAAATTACCAATCTTAAAAAAAATGATATTTTACAATTGATTTGAAGTGCTGTCCTACTAAGTGAACCTAATTCTGAAATGTTGGTCAGAATTTTATTCAAAGTTTTTTTTGTTACCAATATTACCAATATTTGACAAAATTGAATTTTAGTAATTTTTAATGGAAAAGAACAATTTTTTGGGCAGAGTTTTATTCAAAATTTTACAGATTTTGCAAAAAAAAATTCATGGCCATTATCAATGTCTTACAAAGTTTATTTTGTTTTTACAATTGATTTCAAGTAATATTCTATGGAATGGAATTAATTCTAAAAGTTTGCTTAGATTTTTATTCAAAATTCTTTTGATTTTGTAAGAAATTTGCTTTTGGCTATCACCAAATTTTTTACAAACTTGAGTCAGTTTGTTTTTACAGCCGATTTGTAGTAATTTTTGATAGAATGGAACTAATTTTGCTTTTATACCGAATTTTAGTAATTTTTTATATAAAATTACCAATCTTTTAAAAAAATGATTTTTTGCAATTGATTTTAACTAATGTCCGAGGAAGTGAATCTAATTCCGAAATGTTGGTCAAAATTTTATAAACATTTTTTTTTAGTCACTAATATCACCAATATTTTACAAAATCGAATTCTAGTAATTTTCTATTTAATGGAATTAATTCCAAATTTTTTACTTTTTATTAGTAAGTTTATTCTGAAAGCTGTCAGGTACTAGACACACTGATGAAGAGTGCATACCTTGAAACACTAGTGTATGTGCTTCACACTGGGTGGAGAGCAATTCAGCATTGCTAGAAATCTGTGCGTACTCCTACATATTGCTACTATAATTATATCTGTCCTACCCACACACAAGCGGCGACTATTTCTCCAAAGCTTCGGGATCGTTCCGAATCTTTCCATCATTAGCTTGTCCTTGAGCAGGATAGACACAATACACGGAGTTAGTTGGGCCTTAGCGCCTAAATCGAACCGCATTGACAGTTGCCAATTAAAAAATTGCTTAAATTAATTGCTATAATCCTATTTTCTGGCTGGCTGAAAGAAATTGACTGAAAATAATAAAAATATTATCAACTTGAATTTTATATAATAACCTTTTGTTCAATAATTATATATTAAGAAAGTGCAAGGGCGTAAAACTTAATAATTTGCAAAATCATGCATTTAAATTATCTTAAAAGCTTAAGCATTATGCATTATAGCGAGTTATATTTAGTCATGTATGTTTAGTAATATTTTGATAAGTATTGATTAAAACAACAATTTATACAAAGATTCCATTATTTATCTGCTACTTCTGTGATTCAAATACAAATAAAACTATCTCCGTACAGCGCATCAGTCAATAAAGTTCTAATCTGTTCTGTCATACAATAAATATTTTATATATTATCACTCCTTATAAAAAGTCACTTCTTATCATCTTATCTCTCATTTGACTCAGAGAATGAAAGTTGTAAAAATACGACCATCTAGACAGTAAATGTTTCCTAAAAGATAATTTTTATTTAAATAAAGTGTATTGATTAAAATGTATTTATTGCATTGTAACGATCTCATGAATCAATTTAATATTAATTGCTGAATGCAAAGTTTCATATTTAATAGGTAGTATTTCATTCGTGGATTATTGTTCATTAAAACAAACATTACAACGTTTTAGTGGAATTAATTTTTTATTGTTAACATGTATCATATCAAGTGTTTAATAAACAATTGATTATACATTAATAAATATCATTTTATATTTTAAAATAAACACAAAATTTGTTTCTTACCGACCGTGTACTTAATACAGTTAAATCGATTTGGTAATGCATGCTTAAGCTATGTTTTGAATTGAAAATTAAATTAATGTTTTAATAAGGTAAACAAACCCAAATTTATGTTTGAGGAGGCTAAAATTGAATTCTTAACACTAAAGGCTATTGCCCACTTGTGTGTACTTAACACACTTAAATCGATTTCGTGGTACATGCTTAAGCTATGTTTTGAATTGAAAATTAAATTAATGTTTTAATAACCTAAACAATCTTAAATTTATGTTTGAGGTGGTTAAAACTGAATTTTTAACACTGAAGGCTATCGCCCATTTGGCCGAAGTTTGATTTTTTTAGGAAGATTTTGAGGTTTGGTTGTTTGATGAGCTTTAAGTGGTGGTAGTTGCTGAAGATGTTTTTGGCTGGTAGACGACATTTGTTGAATGACTAGGATAATGTAGATTTGAATTTTTTAAGGAGATATTTTATATCAACATCAATCATAAATTATTCTGATGAGGTTGTTCCAAAAAGTCATTGCGACTGTTGCTGTAAAACAGGAGTGGTTTAGGTCTGACACTTATAGTTCCTAGTTTTTTTGAAGTTTTGGCTACTGTTGCGGACGTGACATCTTGCGGTGGTCTTGGTTGTTTTTGAGGTGATTCTGCTTGCAAGGATTTTTAAGGAAAATTTATAAAAGTGAGTAGCTTGCTCTATGGTCTTTTTTTGGGGAAGTTCTAAAGTATGGTTGTTTGATGATTTTTATGATGTTGGATTTGCCGATGTTTTTTTCTGGTAGACGGCACCTGTTGACGGAGTCTATGAGAATATGGCTTTGAAGTTTTTAAGGAGATTATCTATGATGGGGTCTGACGGCGGATCTTGCGTAACCTATGCTGTGAGGCTATCACGACTAGTGGGTATTGCTGATGTAAGGTATTTTTTAGAACTCTACTTGACGATTAGGCCACCGTTGTGGATCAAAAGTTTTGCGGTGGTCTAAGCTTGCATTGTGATTGGTTTTGATTTTTTGTATTTCATGAAATGAGAAGATGGTGTGAGTCGTTTTAAGTGATACTTGCGGAAGGACTTTTTAATAAAATACCTTAAGTAATGCCCATTTGTGTGGCTGGTAGACGGTGAGAGATTGTAGTGATTGTGTAACCCTACTTTCTACTGGAGAAAGCGTGGCGCAGGAGAAAGCGTGGCGCAGTGGTCTTGGCATTCGGCCGCTGTACCGAAGATTGTGGGTTTGATTCCCATATACCGTGATATACTTCTCACTTTCTATACGCTCTCCCACTCCCCAAGCCGCCTTGCCAGCGTGGGGTTTTACGGCTAAAACCTTCTCTGATGGAGTGATGAATTCTCTCCAGTGGTTCGGAATCCACTTAAAACTGTAGGTCCCTTGTAATGTAAGTTGCCAGCATTACAAGCAGAGAAGAGGCTAAGACGCCAGCAGTGGCGTATGAATGGCTGACAAAGAAGAACCTTACTGATATGAATTTTTAGGAAGGTTTTAGTTGAAAGTACATAACTTGTACTATAGAGCTAAGGGGACGAATAGTCTGTGACTATAGCAGTGGCTTTTCTTTTTCGAAATAGGTTCATGGCTTATTTGTCTAGCTTTATGGGCTTTTTTGCGATACTGGTACTTAGCTATTTTATCATTTCTTTGGTGGTTTTCCTGGGAGCCTTTTTGAGTGTGTTTGTTGATTTTTTACGATTCTCGTGTCTTGCAATCTGTTTGTTTTATTTTTAACGTTTTTGTTTCAATTTTTGTAAAATCTGAAAACTGGTCACGGGATGCGAATATCGATTATTTGCTGTTTAACCAATTAATTAATCCGCTTATGAACTACGTTGAACCGCTTGAAATGTTTTTGAATCGAGTTGGTTGACAATCAATTCATTAAAACAGTTTCTAAAATTTTCCCAGGCTCAATGGTCCCAATACCTACTCAGATCTTTACCAATAAGAAAGTAACGAGTTTACTCGACCTCAGCCGATTTGAGCCGCTTACACTACCTGTGAATCTAACCCACTTCTATACTTAGGACGGGAATGTGGTTGTTTCTGTGGAAAGCCACTGACCTCTGTAGGTGCCTGCCAAAAAAACTCCAAAAGGTTGCTTTAATCGAGTTTACTTAGGCGATCGAAAAGAAAGTTCTTCTTCAATTTTTTGAAAAAAAAAACTGAAAATTGCAAAAATACTTCTACACAAGCGACGGGGATGTGGTTGCTCTTGTTGTAAGCTACCGACCCCGGTAGGGGCCTGCTAAAGTGGGAGTCTGTGCTTGAAGCCCTTTTTTTTTTTTTTTTTGGCGAAAGAAAGATTAGTTTTACGAAGGGTTTTTCCTTATTTAAAGTGAACCACTTATTACGATTCCGGGGTCGCCATTTCAGTACTTTTAACGTTTTTCTTTCAATTTTTGAAAAAACTGAAAATTGATCACGGGATTTGAATATTAATTATTGAACTACGAACTGTTTAACCAGTCGCATTCATTGAACCGCTTATGAACCACTTTTAAACCACGCTGAACCGCTTGAAAAGTTTCTAAAATTTTCCCAGGCTCAATTGTCCTAATACACACTCAGATCTTCACCAATAAGAAAGTAACGAGTTTACTCAACCGATTTGAGCTGCTTACACTACCTGGTTATTGTTTTTGTGTTTGAAGACGTAGAGAAGGTAGCAAGCTGACAACTAGTGATCTTCAAGAAACACATTTTTTTTTTCTGTTTTATGATAAGGTGTCCGTGCTATTGGCGAATTTTGAGATATTTGATGGATTCTTGGTTTTCTTGTCACAGATACGTTGTTTTTGTCTGTATATTTTTAGCTAGTTTACTACTGCCCACATTTTTATTTGCAGACGAGGTTGTTTCAGAGACTTAACTGAGAACACGTAATCTACATTATGAGACTGACATGACTGGAGTGTTTTTTAGAAGTTTACTTGACAGTTAGTTTATTGTTGCAATTTTTTAGTGGCTCAAGGTTGCACTTGATTTAGTCACAGCTGATTGGTCGAGACAGATCCAATTTCTTGATGATCTACTTGGGCATGTTGGTGGGCCACTTTAGACTATGAGCGAATATTTGAACTGGAGTGGTCATCCACCCGCTCAAGACTTTATTATCAAGAAGTTTCTCTTCTTTGCAAGCGTTAAAAGTTTTTTTGTCTAAAAAGGAGGTGATATCTAATTTCTTGATGACTAATTCTTTGGCGGGTGGGGGTTTACTCTAGATTATGATTACCAGCGAGTAGTGTACTATAATAAATCTTCTGATGAGTAATTTTACTAATTTTTAACTTAATTGTTCAGTTTTAAAGCGACTACATTTAATACGCGTGTTACGATTGAAGATGACTATTATTGTAATTAAAATTGCAAATATTGTGGAAATGAGGTGAAAAGCTTGCAAACGTAAGCGCATTGCAAACATTTCTTAATAAAGGAAAAAATTGTAGAACTTATGCTGACAATTAGCGCGTGACGTCATTTGTGGGCATATAACATTGTTATGTTGGCTACATTCAATATGCGTGTTACGATTAAAGATGACTATTATTGTAATTAAAATTGCAAATGTTGTGAAAATGAGGTGAAAAGCTTGCCCTTGCAAACATTTCTAAATTAAGGAAAAAAATGTAAGATTTATGCCCACAACTAGCGCGTGACGTCATTTGTGGGCATATAACGTTGTTATGTTGGCTTCACCATATGGTCAATGAGATTGGGATTCCTATACCGCTGCGGTTATGTGTGAGAGATTTTTTTAAATAATTTTAACTATTTGGGTCAATTAATTGAAAATTTGCAGTTTTTAATTAATTTATATTGAATAATGATGAAACACAATTTATTCAATATAATTAAATTTGGAAAATGTGTTGAATTCACGAGCAGTGGTATCGCAACATTTATTAAACATGTCCGTTTGGATTTGAATATACAATTTACACCGGCGCGCACTTGTGGAGTGGGTTAAAATCGATTAAACATTACAGTTCCTATTTTGCAATCAAATCAATCTATCAAAATATGTTATTGAGCTAATAGATTGACCTGAATATCAAATATTTAATTAAATCATAATGAGAAATGTAATTTAATCTAATCACAATTTGAGACTGATTTTATAATAATAAAAATACCCGAGTATATGTACAGATGTTTAGCACGTTTTAAATCAATTATTTCTCTGCGTATAAACTGTGATTATTATGTATCCAGAAATAGATCGTAATGAATAAAAATGCATTTAAATATAGATAGAAAATGTTTGTTTTGTTGCTTTTATTGATAAGTAAAGTAATTTAGTAAATGAGGGTTGATGAGATGCATGAAAAGTGTGCGCCTTAAAAAAGAGATGAAGTCTTGGCACTTATGATAGTTTTTCCGCAGCTATTCCAGATATAGCAGGTGACGTATAGAGCATCGTCATGTCGGCAGTGTGTCTGGAGGTTTCGGGGGGTCGGCCACGAGACCGACTCACTCTTCAGTTGAATCGTAGCCTGAGTGAGCCTGGACCACCACAAACAACAAATTTCCTTCCCTTAAAACGCTTCAAACTGGAGCCGCCAAGTGTAAGCCTGCCTACCAGTCCATGTGTGGAGAGCGCAACTTTGCAACGCGCCCTTATCATGAAGAAGGTGGCTACTTTGGATGCTGATGAACTCAAACTGAAACTGGAAAGCTCAAGGACGGCCTCTAGGTTGTTTATAATCGTGGATTGTCGACCTTTCATATCATACAACATGAGCCATATTGATGGGGCGATCAATGTCAATTGTTCTGATCGATTCAACAGGCGACGCCTTCAACAGGGCAAAGCAACCCTCGCTGACCTTGCTACAACCGGCGAGGGTAAAGAGCTACTCAGGAAGCGCACCTTTCGGGAAGTGTTAGTGTATGATGAAAGCACCAGTGACAAAGAACGAGTCAACACATCGCATCCACTACTACTCGTCCTCTCATCCCTAGTCGAGGATAACAGGGAGCCTGTATTGCTTTTAGGTGAGTACCATCACCTTTTATAAAAGTTACCACCACCTACACCCTTTTTATTCTTCTTGGGCCGCGGCCAGATACTCGGTATATTTGTTTATTTGCTCGCTACTTATGGCTATGACTAACACCGCATATATCCTGGCTTCATTATAAATACCCTACTTATCTAGGACATCTACAAGCTTTAATCGCTGATAAAAAAACTAATTTGCAAAACTGCGCAGTAAAACTGCACGTGAACTTAGCACTGTTCGTTTTGCTCATGTCTTTGATGAGTTTACAGTTTCAATTAATTCATTTACATGCGCCGCTATTAAATATATTATTTCATTATATAATTAAGCACGTCTTGCATATTGTATTTCCTGCATATTCTGCAAACTATACAATTTTATTTCAAAAATTACGCAATAATTCATTAACAAATATTACTATTTACAATAGACAAAATTGACCCATTTATATTTAAATCCGTGGTGGTCGCCTCTAGGAGATTTTTCTCAAGGATGTATGCAATTATAATTTGATGAGATCATCGATGTATTAGTATTTTTTTTATTAATACGCTAATACATTACAATTGATTTAATTTCTTTTTTACATGATTTATTAACTGATATTGTTTATATTTTACGAATAACAAGATTGATTAGAATCGAGTTAATAAAACGTTTATGGGGTAATTATAGAAAACACAATAGGGCAATTTAAAATATCGTAAAATTTCATTCTAACGTGCCATTAAATCTGTATAATTGTTTGATTAGGAAATGCTTTAATGTGTTTTTTGTTGTTTAGGAAAATTTAGATCAACATAATTATAAATATATTCATTGGTAAACATTATTTAACAATCCTAATTAATAACAAATCATATCATATCATAAAATTATTAATGGTTTGATTGTTAAGATTTTATAATTTTATATTTAATAATAAATGTTTACATTTTTAAATTATGTACGAGACACTTCTGTATCCATTTGAATTATTATTTGAATGATTTTAACGATAATGCGAATGATTTTATGGTATTTTGATTGTTACCACGTTTTTTCTACAAATAAGAAGTTATTAATAGTGTGAAATTAGTATCTGGTTTGTTTAAATCAAATCCTTTGAATCATCATCTCATCTAATAATTATTTTTAGATTAATGAAATAGATTTTATCATCAAAATTGTAACAGTACTTGTAACCTAAGGTTATATGTGCATAAATTATTGGCTTTTGATAATATTTATAAAAAATTACAAGCTATTGAGTGTTTTAAATTACTTTACAAGTTGGAGGTTAGTTTTAAAGGCCGGATTTACATTTTTAAAAACCGGATTTATAATTTAGAAGCTGTAATAACAGTTTAGCAGCAGAATTTAACACTTTGAAGGCCGGATTTACACTTTGCAAATTTGAGGCCGTATTAAGAATTTAGCAGGCAAGCTTTAAGCTTTAATGGCCGGATTTACAGTTTTAATTGCCGGATTTACACTTTTAATTGGAAACACGACGTTAGATTATCAATTTGGTAGCAAAACTTAACACATTACAATTTAAAGACCAGGTTAATAGTTTGAAATAGCCGGATTTGTAATTTTAAAGGCCGGAGTTATAATGTTGATATTAAATTAACAGTTTGTTACCCATACTTAACACGTAGATGGCCAAATTTCTAGTTTTAAAAACCGAAATAAGAGAATGCAAGCATTTAATAAATTGAGTGCTGAATTTTACATTTTTTAAAGGCTGAATTTTTATTTTATCAGATGGATTTACAATTAAGAGAGCGGATTAATAATTTAGCTGCTGAACCGAACATATTAGAGTTACAGTTTACGGATTTTTAGTATTGAAAGTCAAATTTACTTTTTTTAAAGTCGGATTTACAGTTTTAATGGCCGGATTTACACTTTTAATGGCCGGATTTACAATTAAATGACCGGATTTACAATTTAATGGCCGGATTTACATTTTTAATTGGAAACACGACTCCAGATCATCACACATCAGATTTACAATCAGAAGACCGGATTAGTAGTTTAGCAGCTGAACCAAATTTAAATTTACTTTTTTAAAATCCGGATTTACAGTTTTACAGACCGGATTTACAATTTGGAAGCCGAAATAACAGTTTATCAGCCGAATTTAATACATGATTTTACAATTTAGAGGCTGGATTAATAATTTATTGAAACAGCAGGATTTCCAGTTTTATAAACAGGATTTATAATTAGGATTAAAAATTTTTAATTAAAAATTTAGCAGCCGAACTTAACACACTGGATTTAATCTTGTTGAAACAGTGGGGTTTATAGTTTAAAAGCCGAATTTGTAGTTTTGAGGTTGAATTAACAGTTTGGTTGCCAAAATTAACACGAATTTTTAGTTACGAAAGCTGGATTTACATTTTTAGAAGCCGGGTTTATAGTTTGGAGGCAAGAATAATAGTTTAACATTTTGAAGGTCGGATTTACACTTTCTAAGCGAGATTTTTCAGAATTAAATTTGACAGATTTATAGTTTTGAGGTTAAGTTTACAGTTTAGCAACCGAACTTAACACGAAGGTGGCCGGATTTGTAGTTATGAAAACTGGATTTACATTTTTAAAAGCTTAATCAACAGTTTAGTAGTAAAGTTTTGAAGCAAAACGAAAATGGCCGGATTTTTAACTAAGCCGGATTTACATTTTTAAAAGCTAAATTTACAGTTTGGAGACCGGATTTATTACTTGGAAACTGGAGTAACAGTTTAATTTTGATGTCAAATCAACAGTTTATCTGCCAAATGTTAGTGGCCGGATTTAAAGTTTTGTATGTTCCATTTACACTTTTAAAAATTAAATTTACAATTTTAAAGGCCGGATTTATAATTTGGAGGCTGGAATAACAGTTTAGCAATTTTTTTTAGGACAAGCAGAATTTAACACTTTTAAACTTGGATGCTGGATTAACAGTTTGTCAGTTAAACTTAACACATTGGTTTACAATTTAGAGGTCGGATTATTAGATTTATAGCTAAAATTGTTGAAATAGCCGGATTTACAGTTTTAAAGACCGGATTTATAGTTTGTGAGGTTAAGATTACAGTTTAGCATTTAATGATGGCCGGATTTTTAGTTAAGAAATTATGGATTTACAGTGTAGAGATCTGATTAATAGTTTGACAGCCAAATTTGTTAAATCAACCGGATTTACATTTTAAAAGCAGGATTTATTATGTTGACGTTGAATTAACAGTTTGGGAGCTAAACTTAACACGTTGGTGGCCGAATTTATAGTTTGAAAGGCCGAGTTTACACATTTAAATGCCAAATTTTTGCATTAAGAGTTACGTAAATATTTGGCTTTTAATAATATTTATAAAAAATTACAAGCTGTTATATGTTTTAAATTATTTTACAATTTAGAGGTTAGATTGACGGTTTGATTTGGTAGCCAAAGTTCCAATTTTAAAGGCCGGATTTACATTTTTTAAAACCGGATTTATTATTTAGAAGCTGGAATTACAGTTTAGCAGCAGTATTTAACATTTTGTTAATAGGATTTATAATTTTAACGGCCGGATTTACACTTTTAATGGCCGGATTTACACTTTTAATTGGAAACACGACTTTAGATCAATTTGGTAGCCGAACTTAACACTTTAGATTTACAATTTAAAGACTAGATTAATAGTTTTAAATAGCCGGATTTGCAATTTTTAGTTGTAATGTTGATATTAAATGAACAGTTTGTTACGTAAATTTAACACTTAGATGAACGGATTTCTAGTTTTGAAAACCGAATTAAAAGAAAGACAGCTTTTAATAATTTGAATGCTGGATTTACAATTTATAAGATGGATTTACAGTTAGCAGACCGGATTAATAATTTAGCAGCCGAACCGATCACATTTGAGTTACAGTTTTAATCTATAATTTTAAGGTTGAATTAACAGTTTAGCATCCTAACTAAACACAAAAATGGCCGGATTTTTAGTTTGAAAGTCAAATTAACTTTTTTAAAAACCGTATTTACAGTTTTAAATGCCGGATTTACAATTTGGAAGTTGAAGTATACAATTTAGAGGTCAGATTAATAGTTTGACATCCAAATTTATTGAAACAGCAGGATTTCTAGTTTTAAAGGCCGGGTTTACAGTTTTTTAAGCAGGATTTATAATTAGGAGACCGAATTAACAATTTAGCAGCCGAACTTAAAACACTGGATTTAATCTTGTTGAAATAATGGGATTTATAGTTTAAAGGCCGGATTTGTAGTTTTGAGGTTAAATTAACACGTACATGGCCGAATTTATTTTATGAAAGCCGGATTTTCATTTTTAGAAGACTGGTTTATAATTTGGAAGCAGGAATTGTAGTTTGGTAGAAAAATTTATCATTTTGAAAGTCGGATTTGCACTTTTTAAGCTGAATTTTTAAATAGTAGGCCGGATTAATACTTTGACATCCAAACTTGTTGAATCAGCTGAGTTTACAGTTTAAAGGCCGGATTTATAGTTTCGAGGTTAAATTTACAGATTAGTAACCAAACTTAACACGAAAATGGCCGGATTTTTAACTTAGAGGTTGGATTTATCACTTGGAAACTGGAGTAGCAGTTCAATTTTGATGTCGAATTAATAGTTTGGCTGTCAAATTTTGGTGGCAGGATTTTAAATATTGAATGCCGGATGTACAATTTTAAAAATCAGATTTACAATTTTAACGGCTGGATTTATAATTTGTAGGCTGGAATAACAGCTTAGCAATTTTTTTTTTGGACAAGGGTTGATATCTAGAGCTTATGCTTGTGTTTCTACTGCACAGCTGCATTTAAATATGAATCTGTAAATTAATTACATAATATATACTACCAAACTCGTTAATTGAGAGAATGAAAATAGTTTAGAGATCGGATTTACAATTTGGAAAATTAACAGTTTGTTACGTAAATTTAACACTTAGATGGCCGGATTTCTAGTTTTGAAAGCCGAAATAACAGAACGGCAGGATTTAATAATTTTAATGCTGCATTTACACTTTTTAAAGGCTGAGTTTACATTTTATCAGATGGATTTACGATTAGGAGACCAGATTAATAGTTTAGCATCCGAACCGAACAAATTAGAGTTACAGTTTTAATCTATAATTTTGTGGTTGAATTAACAGTTTAGCATCTTAACTCAACACGAAAATGGCCGGATTTTTAGTATTGATAGTCAAGTTTACGTATTTAAAAGCCGGATTTACAGTTTTAATGGCCGGATTTACGCTTTTAATGGCCGGATTTACAGTTTAATGGCCTAATTTACACATTTAATTGGAAACATGACTTCAAATTATCAATTTAGTAGCCTAACACATCAGATTTACAATTAGAAGACCGGATTAATAATTTAGCAACCAAACCGAACACATTAGAGTTACAGTTTTAATAGGAGTTACAATTTTGAGGTTGAATTAACAGTTTAGCATCTTAACACGAAAATGGCTGGATTTTTAGTATTGAAAGTCAAATTTCTTTTTTTAAAAGCCGGATTAACAGTTTTAAAGGCCGGATTTTAAATTTGGAAGGCGGAATAACAATTTACTAATCAAGTTTAACACATGACAATTTAGAGGCCGGATTAATAATTTTACGTCTAGATTGAAACAGTTTTGAAGGCCGGATTTACAGTTTTATAAGAAGGATTTACAATTAAGAGGCTGGATCAAAAATTTAACAGCCGAACTTAACACACTGGGTTTAATCTTGTTGAAATAGTGGGATTTATACTTTAAAGGCCGAATTTGTAGTTTGGTTGCTAGAATTAACACGGGTTTTATAATTTGTAGGCAGGAATTATAGTTCGGCGGCAGAATTTAACATTTTGAAGGTCGGATTACTCTTTTACGCGGAATTTTCAAATAGGAGGCCGGGTTAATACTTTAACAGCCAAACTTGTTGAATCAACTGAGTTTGCAGTTTTAAAGGCTGGATTTATAATTTTGAGGTTAAATTTACAGATTAGCTACCAAACTTAACACGAAAGTGGCCGGATTTCTAGTTATTAAAGCCGGATTTACATTTTTAAAAGCCGGATTTATAGTTTAGAGGTTGGATTTATAATTTAGAAGCCGGAGTAACAGTTCAATTTTGATGTCCGTAAAAGATTTACACTTTTAAAAATCAGATTTACAATTTTAACGGCCGGATTTATAATTTGGAGGCTGGAATAACAATTTACCAGTAGATTTTAAAATTTCAATTTTTTTAGGGTACAGGGGCCGGGGCTTATGCTTGCTTAATTGAGAGAATGGAGGCAGTTTAGAGGCCGGATTTATAATTTGGAAGCTGGAATCACAGTTTAGTAGTAGAATTTGAGTGCCGGATTTATAATTTTGAGTTTGAATAACAGTTTAGTTGTAGAATTTGAGTGCCGGATTAAATTAACAGTTTGGTTGTCAAATTAAACATGTTGGTGCCCGGATTTACATTTTTAAAAGCTGGATTTGCAGTTCTAAATGCCGGATTTATAATTTCTAAGCCGGAATAACAATTTAGCAGTAGAATTTAACACTTTTAAACCTGGGTGCTGGATTAACAGTTTGTCAACCAAACTTAACACATTGATTTACAAATTAAAAGTCGGATCATTAGTTTTATAGCTAAAATTGTTGAATCAGCCGGATTTACAGTTTCAAAGACCGTCTTTATAGTTGTGAGGTTAAGGTTACAGTTTATTATAGAATGATGGCCGGATTTTTAGTTAGGAAATTATGGATTTACAATTTACAGGCCTGATTAATAGTTTGACAGCCAAATTTGTTAAATCAACCGGATTTACAGTTTTAAAAGCCGGATTTATACTGTTGACGTTGAATTAACAGTTTAGGAGCTAAACTTAACACGTTGGTGGCCGGATTTATAGTATGAAAGGCCGAGTTTACACATTTAAATGCCAAATTTTTGCACTACGTAAATATTTGGCTTTTAATAATATTTATAAAAAATTACAAGCTGTTATGTGTTTTAAATTATTTTACAAATTGGAAGTTAGATTAACGGTTTGATTTGGTAGCCAAATTTCCAATTTTAAATGCAGGATTTACATTTTTAAAAACCGGATTTATAATTTAGAAGCTGGACTAACAGTTTAGCAGCAGAATTTAACACTTTAAAGGCCGGATTTGCACTTTGCAATAGGGTTTACAGTTTTAACGGCCGGATTTACATTTTTAATTGGAAACACGACTTTACAACATCAATTTGGTAGCCGAACTTAACACATTAGATTTACAATTTAAAGACTAGATTAATAGTTTAAAATAGCCGGATTTGCAATTTTTAGTTGTAATGTTGAAATTAAATTAACAGTTTGTTACGTAAATTTAACACTTAGATGGCCGGATTTCTAGTTTTGAAAGCCGAATTAACAGAATGACAGCATTTAATTGTTTGAATGCTGGATTTACACTTTTTAAGGGCTGAATTTACATTTTATACGATGGATTTACAGTTAGAAGACCGGATTAATAATTTAGCAGCCGAACCGATCACGTTTGAGTTACAGTTTTAATCTATAATTTTGAAGTTAAATTAACTGTTTAGCATCCTAACTTAACACGAAAATGGCCGGATTTTTAGTATTGAAAGTCAAGTTTACTTTTTTAAAAGCCGGATTTACAGTTTTAATGGCCGGATTTACACTTTTAATGGCCGGATTTACACTTTAATGGCCGGATTTATAGTTTAATGGCCTAATTTTTACTTTTAATTGGAAACATGACTTCAAATTATCAATTTGGTAACACATCAGATTTACAATTAGAAGACCGTATTATTAATTTAGCAACAAAACTGAACACATTTGAGTTACAGTTGTAATAGGAGTTATAATTTTGAGGTTGAATTAACAGTTTAGCATCTTAACTTAACACGAAAATGGCATTGGTTTGACAGCCAAATTTGTTAAATCAACCGGATTTACAGGTTTAAAGGCCGGATTTATAATTTTATCGTTGAATTAATAGTTTGGGAGCTAAATTTAACACGTTGGTGGCCGGATTTATAGTTTGAAAGGCCAGATTTACACATTTAAGAGCATACCGACTGCTACCTTGATTTGTAGTATTTTAACAAAAACGGCAACTTCCCCTTCATTGCTGCTTCTAGAAATAATTTGATAATTGATTAATTTTTTTACTAGTACATTTAGAAAGGATTAAACTATGATATGTCGAAGTCTTTTAGTCAAATAATAGTTAGGAAATAACCGAAATAGTGGGATTTATAGTTTAAAGGCCGGATTTGTAGTTTTGAGGTTGAATTAACAGTTTGATTGCTAAAATTAACACGGTACATGGCTGAATTTTTGTTTATGAAAGCCGGGTTTATGTTTTAAGAAGCCGGGTTTATAATTTGGAGGCAGGAATTATTGTTTGGCAGCAGAATTAACATTTTAAAGGCCGGAATTATAGTTTTGAGGTTGAATTATTATTTCTATTAAAGAAAGCTGGATTTACATTTTTAAAAGTCAGATTTACAGTTTAGAGGCCGGATTTATTACTTGGATACTGGAGTAACAGTTTAATTTTGATGTCGATTTAAAAGTTTGGCTGTCAAATGTTGGTGGCAGGATTTTAAATATTGAATGCCGGATGTACAATTTTAAAAATCAGATTTACAATTTTAACGGCCGGATTTATAATTTGGAGCTTGGAATAACAGTTTAGCAGTAGAGTTTAACATTACAATTTTGTTAGAGTACAAGGGCCGATATCTTAGAGCTTATGCTTGTATTACTACTTTACAGCTCTGTTTGAATATGTACCTGTGAATTAATTACATAGTATATACTACAAAACCCGTTAACTGAGAGAATGGAGACAGTTTATAATTTGGAAGCCGGAATAACAGTTTAGTAGTAGAATTTGAGTGCCGGATTTATAATTTTGAGCTTGAATTAACAGTTTGGTTGTCAAACTTAACATATTGGCGGCCGGATTTAAAGTTTTAAATGCCGGATTTATAGTTTAGAAGCTGGATAAACAATTTAGCAGTAGAATTTAACACTTTTAAACTCGGGTGCTGGATTAACAGTTTGTCAGGTCGGATAATTAGTTTTATAGCTAAATTTGTTGAAATAGCCGGATTTACAGTTTTAAAGACCGGATTTATAGTTGTGACGTTAAGTTACAGTTTAGCAGTTGAATTTAACACGTTGATGGCCGGATTTTTAGTTAGGAAATTATGGATTTACAGTTTAGAGGCCTGATTTGATAACAAAATTTGTTAAATCAGTCGGATTTACAGTTTTAAAGGCCGGATTTATAATGTTGACGTTGAATTAACAGTTTGGGAGCTAAACTTAACACTTTGGTGGCCGGATTTTTAGTTTGAAAGGCCGGATTTACATATTTAAATGTTAAATTTTTAGTTTTAAAGGCCGGATTTACAGTTTTATCATCAGGAGTTGATTTAAAAATTTATTTAAAGTTTGATGGCCGGATTTTAAAATGTATCAATTATATATTACTCTAATTAAAGCTAGAATTAAGTAACGAAAAGTCAGATTTATACATTTAATGATAACAATTGCTTTTAATGACCGCAGGATGCAGAATACAGGATTTGTGCATATGAAGGCCGGATTTTTGCATAATACGGCAAGATTTTTGTATATAAAAGAAGATTTGTTAACAAAAAATTTAGATTTACGATTAAACGACCGGATTTATGTATATTAAAGCCGTATTTATGTATACTAAGGCTAAAATATTGCTTTAGAAAGACAAATTTATGTATAAAGCAGGGTTTTAAACGTAATAACACCCGAATTTGTGTCTATTCAAGCTAGATTACCGCGTATAATGCTAGATTTGTGTATAAATTGTCGGATTTATAGATCAATTTATGCTGAATTAGACAAATTTAAATATTAAGCATCAAAATTCTGCTTAAAAGGGTCAATTTTTTTAATTTAAAGGCCGAATTTGTGCTATTAGAGGGTTGGATTTATGTTATGTATTAAAAGATAACAAATTTGGCAAATAAGCTTCGATTTTTGTTTAAAACGCCGGATTTGTGTATAACAAAGTCGGATATAAGCTTAAAAATTACAAATTTATGCATAAAAGCCGGATTTATGCATTAAAACTTTATATTTATGCACAAAAGCCGGATTTGTGTGTTAAAAGTTCAGATTTGTGCACAAAAAGCCGGATTTTTGTACTAAAAGTGCAGATTTATGCACGAAGTACCGTATTTATGTATTAAAAGTTTATAACAAAGCCGGATACAAGCTTACAAAAAACAAATATGTGCATAAAAGCCGGATTTATGTGTTAAAAGTTTAGTTTTGTGCACGAACAGCCGGATTTATGTATTAAAAATTGAGATTTATCCAAGAAATTTTTGGATTTATGTATTAAAACATTAGATTTATGCACAATAAGCCGGATTTGTGTATTAAACGTTAGATTTGTGCACGAAGGGGTGTATTTATATATTAAAATTTTAATAATTTTGGGAGACAAGTTATGATTTGCGCATAAAACCGCCGAATTTATGCATAACAAAACCGGATATAAGCTTTTAAAAACAAATATATGCCTAAAGGCCGGATTTATGTGTTAAAAGTTTAGTTTTATACACGAAAAGCCGGATTTATGTATTAAAAGTTGAGATTTATGCAAGAAAAGCCGGATTTATGTATTAATATATTAGATTTATGCACAAAAAGCCGGATTTGTGTATTAAAAGTTGAGATTTGTGCACGGAAAGCTATATTTATGCATTAAAAGTTTATAAAAGTATAATAATTTTGGCAAACACGGCCTGATTTTCTCAAAAACGCCGGATTTGTGCATAACAAAGCCGAATTTATGTGTTAACACTTTAGATTTATGCACAAAACTCCGGATTTATGTAATAAAAGTTGAGATTTATGCAAGAGAAGCCGGATTTATGTATTAATACATCAGATTTATGCACAAAAAGCCGGATTTGTGTATTAAAAGTTAGATTTTTGCACGTAGATCTGTATTTATGTATTAATTTTGGCAAACAAGTCTTGATTTGTGCATAAAACCGCCGGTTTTATGCATAACAAAGCCGGGTATAAACTTTTAAAAACAAATTAGTGCACAAATGACGGTTTTATGTGTTAAAATTTAGGTTTTATGCACAAAAAGCCGGATTTGTGTATTAAAAGTGCACTAAAAGTCGGAATTATGTATTAAAAGTTTAGATTTATGTACAATGAGTTGTGTTTGTGGATTAAAAGTTTATAAAAATTTAAAATTTTTAGTAAACAAGGTTTGATTTGCGCATAAAATACCGGATTTGTGCATAAAAAGACAAAAGTATGCATTAAAGCCGGATTTTTGTGTTAAAACTTCAGATTTATGCACAAAAATCCGGATTTTTGTATTAAAACTTTAGATTTATTTATTAAAACTTCATAATTTTGGCAAACAAAGCCTGATTTGCGCTCAAAATACCTAATGTATGCATATAAGCCGGATTTATGTGTTAAACTTTAAATGTGTGCACAAAAAGCCGGATTTATGTATTAATAGTAGTGATTCATGCATAAAAAGCCGGAATTATGTATGATAAAGCCGAATATAAGCTTTGAAAAAAATAATTTGAGGTTATGTAATAGTTGAGAGTTTTGTATTAAAGATTCAGAGTTATGCACGAAAAACCGGATTTATGTAGTAAATGTTAACAAAAAGCCAGATTTAGTGTATTATTTTTGAATAAAAATGTAAATATAATGCTTAAAAAAGCCGGAATTAAGCATAAAAAGCAGAATTTGGGCAAAAAATTCAATTTTATAGGTAAAAAGCACGATTTTATAGATATAAAAAAGACTTTTTTATGATTTTGAATTCAAATAAGTGATTATTTGAATTATTATTTGATCATATTATTATCATTTGAGTTTTTTATTTTTATCATTGATAAATTAGTGCTTTTTGTTGGTACATTTAATGACTTTAATATAAGTACAAAGGATTATATTTATTGTTGTATGAGCAATGTTCTCAAGTCCATGGGTGAAATCAGTAAAAGCAGTGATTCACATAAATTAAATCATTGTAAAAGTGCAGCAAGACTGGTTCACACCATTATATTATTAATATGAAAATTACAACAGGTCGCAAAACTTTCCAAATTGTTGTGTAATTAATACAATAATCAAATGATATTAGGAATTTTGTAATTAGTACATTTTTTCTGATCATTAAATTCAATCTTATTAGCATTTATTTAATTATAAAAATTACGAACAATCAGTATAAATCAAGCTAAATTTGTAAAAATAAAACTAGTTGAATCATGATGCCCTTTGGAATGTGGGGTAGGGAGAATATTTTAAATCTTAGGAAATATATTATAGTATTGCATCATTATCAAATATAATCTTGATTTTATCAATTATGTTTTTAGGATTTAAATGTTATTGGTCATGCGCACTAATAATTCTAATAAAATCAATCAATATGAAGCACGCACGTGTGTACAGGTACAGAAAAATGAGATAGTTTGCAATTTTTAGCATCGTTAAAAGTGCTGTTTGAACTGATGATTTTAATCCACACAATTTGTTACTTAAACTTGTTTACTATAGCAAGTTTAAATATTGATTGAAACAGATTTAATAAATATTCTTAATGAAAAACATCTTACACATTGATTATAACGTTATATTTTATTAAATCAAATTGTTGAATTTTTCAATGTGCACGTAACAGTACACGGGATCTACTAAAAAAAAATTAATTCTAAAAAAGATCTCGATCTGCTTACCAAAGATTTTTTTTTAATTTTATGGAAACAATTAAGGCCTGTTGGTACTTTTTTCTTAATTGGTTTCAGTCTCACCTACTTTTTGGTTTAAACTGTTGCGTATTTACGGCCTCGCTACTATGAGCTAATCCACGATTACAAATAAAGCTTTTTTGATTATTTTACCGACTAAAACGGTCGGTTTGTTCTGAAAATTTTATACCAGGTCTTTCGACACATTTAATGAGGTTGTTGTCGTGCATGTTTCGGAAATATGCTAAATAATTTTTTTTTAGCACACATGTTTACGGCATTCTTTACTCTTCTCTATAATTGATCCAGATGTGGCATATGAATTTTTGGGTTCTACTATTATTTATATATAATTTGGGACCAAGCAAGGATTTAAAAAAAAAATCAGTGGCGGCGTGAGATTTTCTTTTTCTTTTTTTTTTCATTTTTTTTTCTTGATGTCAATTGTAACTATTACATAGCATCTTTTGCTCTAGCGGATTTTTTTGTTCAATTGTTCCAGTAGCTTCTCCATTATGTTCAACAAACATATAGGCGTATACTCTGCTGGGTTGTCGTCATCCTTGTTCGGTTTTTTAATTAATCTTTTGTCTTTTTTTAGTTGTCCGGAAAATTGACATCTTTCAGGGCTTTGTTCATGACTTCTAGGACTGCCTCCAGATAGTGTTTTGATAGTTTTTACTTTTTTTGCCGGAATGTTGTCTTATTTTTTATTTTTAGCTGGTTACTTTGAGCTTTTTTATGGTAAACTTCTTCTTTCCGCCCATTTTTGTTTTATCAACCTCTGTTTACGCTTCTTCATTGTGTTTTAGGAAAGGTTTCTATTGTCTTTCTTTTAGTTTTGGTTTTTTTGGTTTGATATTTTTTCATTTCTTCTACCAGTTTGTTCAATTTGTTTGTCTTTTATCTTTTAATTCTTTTTTTTTTAGTTTTTTTGTTCCTTTTTGTATTTTTCTTATAGTCTGTTAATCTGTTTATCTTTTTTATGTAATTTTTCTTTTTGATTTTGAAGCACTTCTTCCTCTGTGAGGCCAATCCTTTGTCTTTTATCGAGATTACTTGATCTTTTTGGCACTGCCTGGTCACACTCCAATTTATCAATCAGATTTGATCTTGAAATAGAACCATAAATGGCAAGGATCAGTTACAATCTCGTTTTGTGGTGTTGGTGCCGTTTCGGGCTTGTTTTCTTCTGGGAAATGATGAAGAGAGTAAAAAACTGCATTTCTGGAGACTACCCCTGCAGGAAAATGTGTCTTGGAGATAAGGGGAGTGACTACTCTCTAGAGTACCACAAGATCAGGGCGGAGGTCGTCCGAGATGTCTTCCCTATTAAAATGCTAAATTCTCTTGGTTTATTGATGCAGCTCAGTGAGGTTTTGGCGGAGGTCAAGTATGCTATGAGATGTCCTGGATCAAATAACTTGGCCCATCGTAGCCGTAGATGTCTCTCAATTGTGGAACACGTGCTTTCAACAATTTTTACTATTTTTACGTCTTGCGTTTTACCTGGAAAATTTAGTACAAAATGTCAATTCTCTTGGGAATTACATCTACGAAAGGATCACTAGTGTGTGAGCTCAGTTCCTTTACATTATAGTTTTGCTCAAGAGTTACTTCTGCTATTGTCACTTATGAGTTTAGTCGTACTTTAACCCACTAAAGTTCACACATAGTTTACTTGTCATTGGCTTTGGAGGCTTTCTGGCATCTGAATTTTTGGGTCCAGGTTCTGT
Source organism: Tachinus rufipes (assembly GCA_963932245.1). Classification (NCBI taxonomy): domain Eukaryota; kingdom Metazoa; phylum Arthropoda; class Insecta; order Coleoptera; family Staphylinidae; genus Tachinus; species Tachinus rufipes. Next base: position 4,222,044 of record OZ010750.1, read on the forward strand.
TGTCTTGATTGTCGCTGATGACGTTTTCCGAATTGAAGTACGTGGTACTCTTTAAACGTAAGAACCTGAGCCTGGGGTAGGCTAAGGTCATTCGTCTATTAGTGAGAGAACATTGTTAGTAACTGGTAATGGTTGACTTCTGCTGTGTACGGTTTCAGTTCTTGGGTGCTATCTTAAGTTGATGATTAAATGAAGCGTGATAAAGTTGGGCACCTGCAGACTCGGTGTCAGAGCGGGAACGTTGTTGGTTTTATCTAATCAGCCATGGTTAGTCTTAGATTGGTATAATGCATAGACCTCGGTTAATTTATCCTCGCTGGAGTCCTCTACGTTCCAGTTTGTGTCCAATCACCAAATGCAATGTTGGTTTGAAACTCGGCGTGGAAGGTGCTTGGTCACTTTTTCTAAACCTTTGGAAGTATGATTCTAAGCTTTCTAACTCAGGATCTTCCTCTATGTGTGGCTTGGGTTTTCTAAGTTTGAGAAGTTTTCAAGTGATGTTTTCCTCTGAAGTCTCTCGTTTAGAGACAAAGTCTCAACTAAAAACCTTTGGTATTAAGTAGGATTTTTTGTAAATTGAAATTTTGAAATTGCTCTTCCGGAAATTTTATCTGCGGACGCTACTGGTATTAATGGTATTTTTTAAATCTTTTAAGAGATTTTCTTGAAACTTCTGGAAGATTTAAAGAAATCTTAACTTTTGATTAAACTTTTTGGAAAACTAAAAAAAATATTCAAAAATGTCTTTAAATTTTCAAAAAAGTTTTTTTTGTTTGAAACTTTTTTAAGAGATTTTGTAGAAATATCTGGAAGATTTAAAGAAAATTTTCGTTTTTGTTTAAACCTATTGGAGAACTAAAAAAAATCTTATTATTTATGAAAAAGATAATTTAATCTTGTAAGTTTTATTAAAATTTTCGAGAGATTTTTGGAAGATTTAAAGAAATCTTGACTTTTTTACAAACCTACTGGAAAAATAAAAAACTATTCAAGAAATTTTTGAAAAAGTTTTTTAAAATTGTAAATGATAAATGAAGCTTCTGGAAGATTTAAAAAAATTTCATTTTTTTTAGTATTTATTTCTGGAAGATTTTTTTTAACTCACTGAAGAACTAAAAAATTTACTCAAGAAAGTTTTTGAAAGAAAATTTAAATCTCTTAAGATGTTTTAATGAAACTTTTTTTAAATCTTTTAAGAGATTTTTTTGAAACTTTTGTAAGATTTGAAGAAATTCTTTTTAAACTTACTGGAGAACCAAATAAAACTTTCTTTAAGTTTTTTAAGAAATTTTTGTTTAGACCCACTATATACATATATAGAACTATAAAACGATTTAAAGAATCTTTAATTTTTAGATTTTTTTAAATATCTAAACGATTTAAACTTTTTTTAGAAAGATTAATCTTACGCAGATTACTGAAGTGTCAGACGATTTTAAGTTGCTTAAAGAAATTTTAATAAAAGCCAAGAAAATCTTAAATTATTTATTAAATTTGAGTAATTTTGACATCTTGCAGAAGTTTAGACAAATTTCCAAAAGCGCATTTCAATAGTCTTAGAAACAGAGAAAGTGTCGGAAATCTCAAATAAACGTCAGTAAATTTTAGTATCAAGAAGATCTACTAATACTTAATAATTTTTAAAGAAGTTAAATAGAGTTTTTTGGAATTTGTAGGACCACCACAAAAAAAAACTGGAGGCTTTTGAGAAGATGTGGTTGTATTGCAGAATGTTGTGTATTTTGTGGAAGGATTACATAACAAACGTCGAAATCTTTCACAAAATGCAGAAGGAGAAAAAGAAGAAGATACTCAACACAATAAAATGCAGAAAACTCCAGTATCTTGGCTACATTATGAAGAATAAAAGCAGATTCCACTTACTGCAAACAATATTGCAAGGAAAAGTAGCAGAAAGAAGAAGAACATTGTGGCTAAAAACTTGAGAAAGTGGTTTGACATGATCATATGAACTTTTTGGCGCAGCTGTAAATATAGTAATTATTGCTCGCATGGTCTAGATTGGATAAGAAACTGCTAGAAGAAGAATTCTTAAGAACATGTGCTAGGAAGATTAAATTTTTTAAGGAGATTGAAGAAGTATCAGGAAAATTGGATAAGTTTAAGGAAAAAACTTTGGTAACTGTGAAGAATGAATAATTCTAAAGAAGATGTGCAAAGAAGATTCAAGAATTCTTAAGTAGATTGAAGAAGTGCCGGGAAAATTGTATAAAATTAAAAAAATTGGGTACAGTGAAGATTGAATAATTTTTAAGAAGATGTTCCGGGAAGGTTGAAGAATTTTTAAGGAGATTGAAGAAGTATCAGAAAAATTGGATAAAATTAATGAAACATTTTTGAGAACAGGGAAGATTAAAGAATTTTTTAGAGAAGATTGAAGAATTATTAGAAAAAAATAATAAAATTCAAGAAACAAATTTGAGACCAAAGAAGATTGAATAATTTTTAAAAAGATGCGCTAAGAAAAGTGAAGAATTTGAAAGTGTTTGAAAAATTTGATAAGATTTAGGACAAAATTTAGGGAACAGTGAAGATTAAAGAATTTATAAGAAGGTGTACTAGCAAGATTGAAAAAATTTCAAGAAAAAAAATTGGGAACAGCGAAGATTTAAGAGTTTTTAAGAAGATTGAAGATGTATGAGAAAAATTGGATAAGATTCAGGAAACAAATTTAGAAGCAGTGAAGATTGAGTTAAGGTTTAGGACGAAATATTGAGAACAGTGAAGATTAAAAAATTTATAAGAAGATGTGTCAGCAAGATTGAAAAAGTATCAAGAAAAAAAAATTGGGAACAGCGAAGATTCGAGAGTTTTTAAGAAGATTGAAGAAGTATCAAAAAAATTGGTTAAGATTTATTAAACAAATTTGGAAACAGGGAAGATTGAGTTAAGATTTAGTACGAAATTTGGGAACAGTGAAGATTAAAGAATTTATGTCAGCAAGATTGAAAAAGTATTAAGAAAAAAACAGCGAAAATTCAAGAGTTTTTAAGAAGATTGAAGAAACATTGGATAAGATTTAAGAAACAAATTTAAGAACAGGAAAGACTAAATAATTTTTAAGAATATGTGTCAGGAAGATTGAAGAAATTTTACGGAGATTGAAGAAGTTCCAGGAAAGTTGGATAAAATTTAGGAAAAATTTTTGGGAACAAAGAAAATCATTTTTAAGGAGATTGGGGAAGTATTTGGAAAGTTAGATAAGGAAAGAAATTTGGGAACAATAAAAATTAAAGAATTTTTTAGAAGATTAAAAAAAATTAAATAAAATTTAGAAAAAAAATTGGGAACAATTGAAGAATTCTTAAAAAGATTTGCTAGGAAGATTGAAGAATTTTTAAGGCGATTGAAGAAGTGCCAAGAAGATTAAAGTTTTTAAGAAGATCAAAGAAGCTACTGCAAGATTACATAAATATTAATTTTAATTAAATTATGAAATACAAAAAAAATTGAAAATTCACTATAAAGATTGCAGAAAATTTAGAAGTGTTAGATAAATTACCGGGTTTTTTCAAATATTAGTAGTTTTAACAAATTGTAAGAATATAAACCAATCAAGACAAGAAGATTGAAGAGAATTAGAAATATACTCCAAATTTCCAGGAAATTCAAAGAAAGTTTATAAGTATTTCAAATATTTTATAACAGTTATCAAGAAGATTTTAAAATTACCAGGATGATTGAAGATAGTTATGAAGATTTAAAATGTTTTAAAGAAAATCTGAAAAGTGCCAACAAAATTAGATGAAAGTTTTTATAAATTTAATTTAATAATTTGTAAGAAATTTTGAAAAGTAACAGGAAGATTGAAGCGTTTTTAGGAAGATTGAAGAAATATTAGCTTTTTTAAGTTGTCAGTTTTAAGGTGTTTAAATTCCACATCAACTTTAGAACATTTGCAGAATTCTCAAGAAGATTGAACAAGATCAAGAAAGTATGAAGAAACGAAGTATTTTGGGAACATTGAGGATTGAAGAAGATTATATATGTTAGAAAGTTTTTATAAACTATTAAAAAATTAACGAAATCTTTAGAAGATTGCAGACATCAAGCTTGAAGAAAGATTTTGAAGTGTTGAGAATTGTCCAAAAATTTTGAAAGCTTTTTTTAAATTGTTAGTTTTATAATTCTACTCAATAACATTTGCAGAACTGTCAAGAAGATTGAAAATATTAAGAAGATATGAAGAAAACAAGTATTCTTAGGAACATTAAAGGTTGGAGAAGATTAGAAAGTTTTTTTTGAGAACTGATGAAAGATTTAAGAAAACTTTTAGGAGTTTTTAAGTTATCAGTCTCAAGATTCTTGACAAGCTTTAGAACTTTTGCAGAATTGCTAAGAAGATTAAAGAAATTGAAGAATAGAAGAATTTTTTGGAACATTGAAGATTGAAGAAGATTATTAAATTTGAAAACTGAAATGAGATTAACTTACCGAAAATTAACAAAATGGAAAAAGATTGCAGAAACCCAAGTTTTAGATTATTTCCAAAATTGTTAAGAAGATAAAAAATCAAAAAAATATGAAGAAAAAAGTATTAAAACATTGAAGATTGAAAAAAATTCTTAAGCTTTTAATAACAGAAAATTGCGAATAATTATCTGAAAATTAACGAGTTAGAACATTTGTAGAATTGTCAAGAAGATTGAAAAGTTATGGAAGTATAATTAATAGAAGAAAATTGGAGATTGAAGTTGATGAGATATGTTAGAAAGCTTTTAATAACTGAAAATTGTGAATAATTATTAAAAAATTTACGAAATTTTAAGAAGATTGCAGACATCAAGTTTGAAGAAAGATTTGGAAGTGCAGAACTGTCAAGAAGATTAAAAAAATTAAGAAAATATGAAGAAAACAAGTGTTCTTAGGAACATTAAAGATTGGAGAAGATTAGAAAATTGTTTTGAGAATTGTTGAAAGATGAAGAAATTTTTTAGGTTTTTTTAAGTTATCAGTCTCAAGATTCTTGAAAGCTTTAGAACTTTTGCAGAATTGCTAAGAAGATTAAAGAAATTGAAGAAAAGAAGAATTTTTTGGAACATTGAAGAAGATTATTAAATTTGAAAACTGAAATGTGATTAACTAACAGAAAATTAACAAAATGGAAGAAAGATTGCAGAAACCTAAGTTTTAGATTATTTCCAAAATTGTTAAGAAGATCAAAAATTAAGAAATGTGAAGAAAAAAATTAGAAAGCTTTTAAAAACAGAAAATTCAGAATAATTATCTGAAAGTTGACGAAATGTTAGGAAGATTGCAGACATTAAGAAGATTGAAGAAAGGTTTGGAAGAGTTGAGAACTGTGATTTTTTTAATTTGTCAGTTTCAAGATTCTACGCAAGCTTTAGAATATTTGAAGAATTACCAAGAATATTGAAAAAATATGGAAGTATGAACAATAGAAGAAAATTGGAGATTGAAGATAAAAGAAAACTTTTAAAAATTTAAAAATGTAAATAATTATCAGAAAATTAACAAAATGTTAGGAAGACTGCAGAAAACTTTGGAAGAGTTGAGAATTGTCTAAAAATTTTGAAAGCTTTTAGAAGTCTGCAGATTTGAAGAAACTAAAAAACGTTAAGAATCAGTTTAAGAAGATTTTCAGATGTATTGAGAAGATATCAGAATAATTGGAGAAGTATAAAAAAATTTACGAATTTTAGGAAGCTTTTTGAAAAGTTAAGATTAAAGAATTAGTTACAGGAAGTTTTCAGAAGTATCCAAAAGATGTTAGGAAAATTGGAGAATAAAAATTGATGAGTATCAGAAAGTTTTTGAAAAGTTAAGATTAAAAAACTAGTTCGGGAGGTTTTCAGAAATATTCAGAAGATGTTAGGAAATTTAGAGATGAGCAAGAAAGTTTGAAGAGTATTACAAAGCTTTTTGAAAAATGCTTTGATAATTTTAAATTTTTTTGTGAGATGAATCTTTAAATAATTTTACATTAGTATCACTAAGAATTGGAAAATTCAAAGAAGGTTGCAGAAATATGACAAAACCACATTTTATGAAGAAAAAATACAACAGATCATCAACCCATCAGCAAGAAGTAATCAATAAACAAAAAGAAATTGTGTTTATTGAATTAAAGTAACGAAAGCAATGTTTATATTAATCTACGCAACAATAAAGCTTTATAATAATTAATTAATTTACACTGATTTAAATAACTCAAGTAAACAATTATAACAAGATTGTAAAATGAATAAACTTAAGACATCTTTGATTGATTTGTAATACAATCATTTTAATTTCTGGTTTTACATACTAATGATTATATGCAAATAGAATTGCCTTTATAATCCCGCACAGAACAAAGCTTTAATTCTTATTTATAAATTATTTCTTGAATTTAAAATTTTCATTGTTTCATGATGATTCATACTATTATTTTTTAAGTAAATATGAAAACACTATTACTAATATGCAGATGAGGGTATAAATAAAACATTACAAAAAAAGTAAACTAAAACTTCATTTTCGTGTTTCCTTGCATACGATGATACATCAACTTTGTTTAATTCAGAATAAATTTTATTACTAATTTTTAAAGGAATCTTGAAGAAGAAAATTCCAACAACTCTTAATTTTAGATGTGAGTAATTTTTTTAAAATTCAATAAAATAAAATCATTAAGTAACCTTTTTATTGATAATATAATATAATAAGTACAAACACAAAAGTGAATAGATTATCTATATTTACCTATAGTATACAATGAGTCATGTAAAGCAAACAAAAAGTTGTTTATTGGAAACTAAAAATAATGTTGATCAATATATCTTACTGCAATCGAATGTAATTAGCTACTTGTACAGAATCTCTGATATTTTGCAATAAAATTATCATTATTTTGAAACAAATTTGGCAATTTATTGGTTTAAAAATATATACCTCCCAAAATAAAATTATCATTATTTGTTCACTGATATTAATTTAATATAACCTTTGTGCAATTATCGTAAGATTTTTAAAGCAGATTAATCTGATAATATTTATTAATCATCGTTTTGTTGCTGTACACAATCTGCAATTGAATCCCTAATTAATTATGAAAAATATGTCTTTTTATAGTACAACGACCTTGAATTTTAAAATATTTATGTAAATATATGATTCATCCCTGATATATAAAGGTCACATTCTTACTTTTATGAAGATGTGAATTATAAATAAAACAACGGAGATGAAAAAATAAACATTTTCGTTGTTGAGGAAGTTTATTGAATTATCGACCTAATGAATGAATTCTGGTGGATGCGCAATGACGTCTTATACAGAGTGATTCATTTCAACGTAACATTTTATCTCAATTGAGGCTTCTTTAATAACATAGTAAATTTTTTTAAGATAAGAAATGTGGTCAATATAATTGTATTGCAATAATATTTATGTAAAATTATCTATTCATTTCTTGAAACAATTATTCATATGAATAATCTTTATTAAATTTCATAGAATTATAGATATATGAATAAATTAAAAACAAATCGAGCACGTGTAATTCTGATTGCTTTAGTTCTCCGAATTTAGTTAACAATAAGTTATAATAGAGGGCATTAGGTATCATGTATACAATTAATTTGTTTGAAAAAAATGTATCGGTTTACAACTCTTGATTTATTTTTATCAGCTTATATAGATAAGTTTGTAGGCTATTAGCTTTATATTTAGAAAGATTTGAACACGATTTGGGTTTGTACAGCTTTAAACAGCAACAGTTTTGTTTTAAAAACTTGCATATGTTTAGAGCTTTGGTCAATGTTTGTTAAAGTTTTTGCTTTTTTTAGACAAACAACAAATATCTTAGATTTGAAAAACTTCAGACAGCTTTTTAAAGTTGAGTTTTGTCAAATTGTATTTTTTGACAAACTCCAACGCATTGCATGTTTAGAGACGATATCCATATGCCTTTAGATCTTTTGTCTTGCGTCGTTTGAAAGCATGATCTGTTGGCATAAGAGATAAGATGACATTTAGAACTGACGCACTACTTTTGCATTTGATTAGTTTTTGATTACGGACTTTTACTAATGCAACCCAATTTAGAATCTTAGAATTTTACGCTTTTATGATATTATTTTGGAGTAGTTGATAAATTGACTACTGCTCAAGGAAACATTTCTGCCAAGACGAGGTGTCACCAATTTTTTTTTTTACTTTTAAAAATAATATTGCTCAAATGGTGGCCTTGACGCTGGATACACATTTGGAGCAGTTTTTGGACATTTTTCATTACTTTTACTAGCATACCGGGCGAAATTCCTTCAATATCTTCTTTAATGGCCTCTTTTGGTTTCAAGTCCAAAGACCGAGGACGATGTTTGAAAACTTTGGCTTTGAGGTATTCCCAGGAACATCTCTTCCATCATTTTACGCTGTAGCTTTATATTGTTGGAACCAGAGGTCCTCTAGGTTGTGTTTTTTCTATACTTTTCAATTTTTGGTCGCCGAAAATTTTATAATATGTTGCAGAATTGATTGGAATTTACAAACTGTGATTCTACCTTTTTCAAAAAAGTAAGGCTTAGCATACCAAACCATCACTATTGGGCTGTGAAGAGGTCGTTGGTGGACTTGTCGGGGGTTTTCAGCAGCTCAGTAGCGAAAATTCTGTTTGTTTTCAAAAAATGGAAACACTCTTTGTTGCTACTCTACAGAATGCCTTAGGAGGCACAGCTGCGAGGATACCATTACAGCAATTCATACGTCTTCTCCAGACTGCTGGAGACAATTCTTGACCAATAATAATTTTGTATAGGTACAAATGAAGATTAGTATGCAAAATTTGCTTCACAGTTCTTTTTAAAATCCGAAGAGCTGAGATATGTTTTTGTGCTGAACGCGACATAATTGAAGCCCACACTGCAGCGATGTTTTTAGGTTAGATTAGGTTAGGTTTTACATTTTCTTTAGTGCAGCTTCTATTGCTCTTTTTTTTAACTCACAGCAAAATTGTTTTTTTGTCTGGAACACTTTTATTAGCCTGTAGCACTCTGGGTCTCAGTTACAGATTTGCTGTTTTTGAAAAAAGGTTCCATACAAAGTTTCAGCGACTTGAAGTTTTGTTATGTACGCTACCTAATGGAACGGACCTCTCTCCCAGGGCTACTAGTTTGTGGACCTCACTGCAATTTTTTGAAATGCGGGAGTTATTTCTGCCGCATTGAAACAATTATTTTGTAGCATAGAATGTGTTTGGCTTGCAATGATGGCAACTATATTACAGTTGGACTTAGCCATAAAACCTACGTTGACAAGACGTGCTGACTCACTGTGAGCGTATGAACATTGAAAAGTTTTTTTTTATTTTTGTGACATTTGAACACACAATTTTTGGTGGAAGCCTAGACTTCTTTATGCACGTCTATTCTACATGGTAGTGTGGAACTAGGCACTGTATAGCTTTTTTCATTAAAACCACTTTTTGTATTATTCACACGACCTCAATTATCTTGCGGCAGTTTGTCATTTCTTTTTTGTTTTTTATACCGGTTTGTATACATTTCTACTTTGTCTACTCTTGTGTGCTTGAACGTGTCTATCATGCCGCAGTATGGGCAATTCTCGTTAGCTTGCAGTTTAAATCTGTTGCTTATAAACTGGGTGAGGTGATAGTCGACGCACCCGTTAGTTTTTGTTGCCCATTTAGTTGAATTGGGGATGAGAATTTTTGTCTACGTCACTCTTTCTTTTACAACGCGATAGTTGTTGATTTTTTCTGTTTGGAGCTGCTGGCCTAGTACTACTGTTTTAAAACCAGTAGGTGCAGCGGTGTGGCACTGGCTCTAGGCGGGGGTTCTGTACAGCTTTTTTTTTTAGATCTTCTAATATTTGGCGTCAGTCTATGTAGCATTGAGGTAATCTTATTGGTCTTTTCTGCTACCTTTGCATTGTGAAGGCTCACATTTATGGGCAAAAGTGATGCTCAGGTATTTGATGCTGCTCTGGTTGGTTATTTGCACGCCTTTAACCGTAAATGACTGGGCTTTTATGTTGTTTTTTAAGTTAACAAGTCTTCTCACTGCCCATTTAACATTCACTACAACTTCTTCATTTTGCGTTGCCAATTGTGGAGATCTTTCTGAGCATTTCTACTCTCAATATTTGTCGTAGCTGACGTTCCACAAAGTCAATGACTGAGTTCTGTTGGACTTCAGAGGTAACTGTGTTGTACTTGTGACCTATTAGGACTTGGCGATTTTCCAAGTAGCTTTGATCAAATACTTAGACACTAATCTCTTGTAGCGCTTTGAACATACCAGCAAATTTTATGGACCACAATAATTTTCTCCGTTTTGTTGTTTGTTATCAGTTCTTGCATCTTTTTTGTTGCATCGATTGTGGATCGCTTCTTTCTGAAATCAAATTGCAGGTCAGACAGGTTGCTCTTTTTTTCTAGTTTGTCTTGGAGTTTTCTGTTCAGGTTTTAATTGTAAAGCTGGCTAATTGAGTTTAGGATTTTTAATCAAAGTTTGCATTGCCGTTTTTCTTTTGTTTGGAAAAGTGCTCATCAGTGTTAAAGGTGACAAGAAGAAACGTTTGATCAGTTTTTAGGTTGTTTAGGATAAGGTAGTTTCCTTTCAAATAAGAGACGAACATAGTTTAGACAAATACAGAACATTTTTGCTTTTTTAACAATATTGGTGAAAGTAGTGTTTAGAAAAGAATTGCCCATGAGTGTTAAAGGTGACTAGAAGCGCTTTTGGGCATATTTCAGTAATTGCTTTGATTGATTCTGGTAGGATTTTGTTTGGCGCCACCGCTTTGTCCGTCTTTGTTTTGTGGTTTGCTTTCCTGATCTTTTCTACGATAATGGAGATCATGTTTTCAGCAGGTTTACATGAAAAGTTAAGCCATGTGGCTTTTGGGTGCTTCGGAAAGTTCCTTATCTACCTTTATGTGATCATCGACCGTAAGATGTACTGGCGCCAATTTTGCGACAATCTTGTAGCGAGTGCCCTATAGGTTACTGTCTATTTCGTGGCACATCAAGTTCTAAGCTCTCTGTTTTGCCTCTGCTATTGCAATTTTGATCTTCTTTGTATGTTATTACCAGCAAGTCTATTTGTTTTTGTCACAGATTAACAGACATTTGTGCTTGTGTGAAATGCCTTTTTGGCAGTACATATAATGGTTGGTTGACCTTGATAGTGCCAGTTTCTGTGTTTGCGTTGGTGCAATCTCTTTGCAAAAATTTTGAGATCGCTACAAATTATTATGATTTGTCCACAAACTGTCATGATTAGTTCACATATTGTTATGATTTGTTTAAAAACTGTCACATCTATGCTCTAAAATAAGCATTAAATAGAATTTGCTGAAAAACTCATAATTTGTCTACAAATTGTCATGAATTGTTTAGTTTGTACACAAATGATCATAATTTGTCCACAAAGTGTCTTAGTTTGTCCGTAAAATGTCAAATCTATGCTCTAAAATGGGTGTTAAAGAGTATTTGTTAAAAACCAGTCATGATTTGTCTACAAGTTATCATGATTTGTTTACAAATTGTTATGATTTGTAGAGAAATTGTTATGATTTGTCTAAAAATTGTCATAATTTGTACAGAAACTATCTTGATTTGCTTGCAAACTATCAAATCTGTGCTTCAGAACGGGCATTAAAACGAGTTTATTGATAAACTGTCAAGATTTGTCCACAAACTTTCATTAACTGTCCAAAAAACTGTCTTGGTTTGTCCTCAACTGTCAAATCTATGCTCTAACACGGGCATTAAAGAAAATTTGATGAAAACCAGTTATGATTTATCTACAAATTATTGTGATTTGTCAGTAAATTGTCATAACTTGTCTACAAACTGTTATGGTTTGTTCACAAACTGTTATAATTTGTCTAAAAACTGTCATAATTTGTACAGAAACTATCTTGATTTGCTTGCAAATTTTCAAATCTGTGCTTTAAAACGGGCATTAAAAAGAATTTGTTGAAAAATTGTCATGATTTGTCTACAAACTGTCAAGATTTGTCCACAAATTGTCATTAATTGTCCAAAAACTGTTTTGGATTGCCCTAAATTGTTAAATCTGTGCTACAACACGGGCACCAAAGAAAATTTGTTGAAAACCAGTCATGATTTGTCCACAAATTATTCTGATTTGTCCGAAAATTGTCATAATTTGTCTACAAACTGATGATTTGTTCACAAATTGTTTTGATTTGTTTAAAAACTGTATAGAAACTATCTTTATTTGCTTGAAAACTCTCAAATTTGTTTACAAACTGTCATTAATTGTCCAAAAACTGTCTTAGTTTGCCCTAAATTGTCAAATCTGTGCCCTAACACGGGCACTAAAGAAAATTTGTTGAAAACCAGTCATGGTTTGTTCACATATTATTGTGATTTGTCCGTAAATTGTCATAATTTGTCCACAAACTGTCATGATTTGTCCACAAATTGTTATAATTTGTCTAAAAACTGTAATAATTTGTACAGAAACCATCTTGATTGGCTTGCAAACTCTCAAATCTGTGCTTTAAAACGGGCATTAAAAATAATTTGTTGAAAAACTGTCAAGATTTGTCTACAAACTGTCATTAATTGTCCAAAAACTATCTTGGTTTGCCTTAAACTGTCAAATCTGTGCTTTGTGCTCGGGCATTAAAGAAAATTGGTTAAAAGTCATGATTTGTCTACAAATTATTGTGATTTGTCCGTGAATTGTCATAATTTGTCCACAAATTGTTATAATTTGTCTAAAAACTGTTATGATTTGTCCACATACTGTTTTGATATGTCTGTAAACTATCAAATGTATGCCTTAGAACGGACAAGAATTTGTTGAAAATTTGCTAAGATTTGTTTTCAAAATGTCATGATTTGTCTACAAACTGTTAAAATTGTTTGCAAACTGTCATGATTTGTCCACAAACAGTCTTAAGTTGCCAGTAAAATGTCAAAACTATGTTTTAAAACGGGTATTAAAGAAAATTTGTCATCATTTGTGTACAAATTGTTATGATTTGTCCACAAATCGTCATAATGTTTTCTTAAGTTGTCATAATTTGTCCACAAACCGTCTTGATTTACTCGTAAACTGTAAAATATATGCCCCAAAACGGACATTAAAGAGAATTTGTTGAAAAATTGTCTACAAACTGTCAAGATTTGTCCACAAACTGTTATGAATTGTCTACAAACTGTCATGATTTGTCCACAAACTAATATAATTTGTCCACAAACATGTGAGCATGATGTTTTTGCGGTTCTTGATAGTAGAGTGAGCAGTAGGTGTATGACTTGAAGTCTCCGCCTATCAGCAGTTGCTTGGCATGTTCTTTTATGTTTTTGTCGAGGCTAAGTAGAATTTTGAGCCAGATTTATCCTTTTCCCTTTTCTGAGTTTTTACGATTGTCATATATCATCATATATGTTCAGGGGATTTTGGCAGTCTTTGATCTTATGCCCAACCTCTTCGTATTTGTAGCAGGTGCTCCTACACTATCTAGCCACGTAGTCGACCTTATTATATTTGTAGCATTTGTGCAGATCTTCCACTTTCTTGAAGGATTTTTTGGACCTTATGGTTTTGGCCATCAGTTCTATCTTGGAGTTGAACAGATGTAGAAGCTACCACCGAATCGTAGTCTTCTAAGTTTTTTAAGCTAACCACGTCAATCAAATGATCACAGTCAATTGCAAATACTTTAAGACCGCTTCTGTAAACGATTTCTAAACTATCTATATCTAAACAGCTTTGAAGAACTAGCAGCTTTTCTTGTAATTAAAGTCTTTCAAAATGTCTGGGATTATGTAATCACTTTAAATATGCCGCCTTTTTAAAATTGTGCACCAAATTATTTTCTTTGTTTTGACAGTTCAACTGTCAAGCAAAGTTATAAGGATGTACACAGATGAAGAGAATATTTTTATTATTGAATCTTAATTTAGGAATAGACGGTTTGATAATGGGAAATGGCTCTATTTTCATTTCGGATTGTGTTCGAGAGTTTTGACAACAGTAAACAATGTAAACATATGAAAAGAATATTTTTATTGAATCCTAAGATAGGCAACTTTATTTACGCACACTGAATTATTTTACTAAAGCGGCACAAACGTAAATTAGATGGTTACATAACGGTTTGGATTTTTTTGTTTTAGTAAACAGTCTTTAATAAAAATATATGTAAATTATTTGCTCACCAGCAACACATTAAGTTTAGCTATATGTATCATAGACGACTTGTACATTAATTTAATTAAAATAACAAAAATAGACTCAAATTATCAACCGCATTGGCGTCACAAAATTGATATGTTGGCGAATCAACACATTAATTATGGGGGATGATTTTGTAAAGGGATTAATAACACGCTTCATTCAAAACAATCTAAATATAGACTTAGTTTATGACATGTAAGGCAGAAATCTTAATGAAGAGGTTTCATTAAAAAGCGTAATAAATTTATTTCTTAATATCTATAGATAAATGTTATTTATCAGACATTTTGTAAACAATTTTAGTTAATAATATATTTATGCAATTCTAATATTTAATTGTACTACAACAATATTGAATTTATTGTATAATAATAGAGATGAATCAAATTTCCAGGTATTTTCTAAGTAAATATTGATATTGGTGATCGTAACTGGTTTTCGAAACAAAACATTGAAAAACCGGTAGTACAGCATATATGTGAAAGTTAGAAGGTTGTAAGTGTTAAAAGGATGGTTCATTTGAAATTAGACTAAAATTATATAATCAATACTTTTTGATTAAATTAGAAAATAATATCATTTACAATAAATTGACCTTGTTATTATATTAATAAATATTAAATAATTTCCGTTAAATGTTATTTTTAGATTATCAAGAAATTATTTTGCAGTATTTGATTTAATTGATGTTTAACCTCATTTAAAGATAGGAAAATTTTATAAAGATTATATAAATGTTAGCAATTTATTATACGGAAGAGATCAATATAATTGTAGATACTGAGTTATCTAGAAAAACAGAACTATTTAATATTGTTAAATTAATTTTAATTTACTTTAGTTAGTTTTGTTTGTTTTTTGAGTTGATGGATAAAAGCACATAGAAAATAACGTTTACACAAATCAAATCAAAGTTTTGATCAATTTTGGGTTGTTTAGGATATGGTAGTTAAGCTCATTCAAGATGTTCTTATTTTCTTTCGTATTGCAGTTGCAATCTTTGACTTGAATGAGGATATATATAATATAATGCCGTGTTAACTACGATCGTATGTTTGTGTTGTGCGGTAATAGTTCTACACAAACATGCGGAATCTACAGTTTAACGTGGAATACGCTCTACACTACTAGAACCCTTCTACTTCTTTGCTGGTTTGCAATTGCATTGCGAAGAAGACTAACATAGTTTAGACTAATTACACAAGATTTCCTGGTTCTTTAACATCTCAGTTTTGGCTAAAATAGTGCTTAGGAAAGAACTGTTTTTTGAAGAATAACTTCTAGACGAGATTATGAGATTCTATTCTACTTATTGGATTTTCTGGTGCTTTAAAATATTAAAATCTGGTGAAAATAGTGTTTTGGAGAGAATGATTGCAGTAGCAATTTTTGACGAATCAAGCTTAGCTTTTGCGGAAAGACTTTTTGATTTTAGATTAAGAGAATGTAGTCTACTTACAAGATGAACTAGTTTTTGTCCAACTATAGAAAAGAAGTGGTACATTGGCAGTTTTTGACAACTGAGTCTTTATTTTGGGGGAGAGAAATTTAGACATTGCTCCAAAAATTTGTTTTTGTGGTCGACATTTATATCCCAATATTGAAAGATCTTGGAAGACGTAGATGGTTACGAAATAGAACTTGGAGAGCACCCTGGAAGTTTTAGAAAACTATTTAGATAAAACTGAAAATTTAGAAAACCGTTAAAAGATCTTGGTAGATCTAGATGGTTTTAAAATAAAGGATATAGAGCACTTTTGATGTTTCAAAATTTTTTTTAGATCAACAGAGATAAATCTGAAAGTTTTGAAAATAGTTGGACTTCAGAAAATGTAAACGATTACAAAGTAGAGTTTACTTTGCACCATGGATGACTCAAAAAAACCATTTAGATGAAAATGAAACTGAACATTTAGAAAAAAAGTTGGAAGATGTAGGCTACTTACAATATAGAAGTTATAGAGCACATTGGATGTTTTAGAAAATTATTTAGATCAGAAGAAATGCATCTAAAAATTTAGAAATTTAGAAAGAAGAACTAAGACGTATACGGTTCCTAAATAGAGTTTACAGCGCACTTTGGATGTCAGAAAATTATTTAGATCAACACAGATGAATCTAAAAATTTGGAAAACAGTTGGAAGAACAACGTAAGACGTAGGCTGTTACTAAATAGAGTTTATAGAGCATCCTGGAAGTCTGAACAGAGATGAAACTGAAAATTTAGAAAACAGTTGAATGACTTTGCACGTCTCAAATTTTTTTAGATCAACGTAGATGAAACAGAAAATTTAGAAAACAGCTAAAAGACCTTGGAAGACGTAGATGTTTACAAGACATTTTGGATGTCTCAAAAAATTGTTTAAATTAACAGAGATAACACGGAACTTTGGAGATAGTTTGCTAAGCCCAAGACCTTTGATGCTACAATCAATAAAGGCAAACCAGGAAGATAATATAATTACGGTACACTAGTATCAGGAGTTTCCGGTCACACCACAAATTATTAAATGGAAAAGGCGGAAACACGACTTACACAATTTAGTAGAACATCTCCAACAACATCTAACATCAAGTACCGGGCTGGAAGCGCAGCCGAATGAATTGAGGGGATTGTTACTAGCGCATCAAGCGCACAGTGGCAGAGCAGCAATGATTTTTACGATGCGCGCCGAGTGCGGGCGGGGTTGCGCACATAGAAGCCAGCACGCCATTCATCTTTTGTAGGCTAGTTTGGTTCGGTAGACTACACAGCACAAACACCCATACAAAATTACGATAAGCGGCCTCTACTACCGCAAACTAGAAAATCAGTAATTGTACACTAAACAGAGACATATTGCTCATTGTCTGTAACGATAGAATTATTGATGTAAATTTTAGTAACAAACGGCTAACTACAGCCACACCAAGTAAACAAGACAAACAGTTCTGCTGTTAGGACGCATATAAAAACAGTATTTTGGGTTGTGTAGCTAGTTTGAGCTTTGTATTATACAGAGGACATTTCATTAGGGTTACTATCCTTGTTAGCATCTGCACAAGACTACGTCTTACTGCAAAAATCTATCTTTTGAGTCAAAAGGGAGAAAAAGGATAAAATAAAGAGCGAGACCATATTTTGTCAACCCGACGGCTCCTTCAAACGAAACCATGAGAATTTACGCAACAGAATCCATAGATATTGATACAGAATTTTGGCTTGCATTTGACCTAAACCTAGAAGTTTTTTCCAGAGAGTCCAAAACTAACAAATTTGCCAAAAATAACTTGTGAGATTGACCCACACTTGGAGGTTGTCTTTACAAAGTTTTTCTAAAACATAAGAGAACATAAAAAACACAGTATTTGGGGCTAACGAGCACTTTGAGGTGATTTCTAAAGAATTCTCCAAAAAAACAAAGAAACTTATAAAAAAGCCGAATAAGATAACGTTTGGGGTTAACCGACACTTGAAGGTAGTTTCCAAAAAGTTTTCTAAAAATATTAAATTAAATTAATAATGATTCCTGGATGCCTTACAAAACCATTAAAATTAACACAGATAAATCTGAAAATTTAGAGACTTTTTGAAGGACTTTTGAAGTCGATTACAAAATAAAGTTTATAGAGCACTATGGATGTGACAGAAACTATTTAGATTAACAGAAACGAAACTGATCATTTAGTAAACAGTTAAAGTGACATCAGAAGACGTAGACGGTTATATCTTGGATGTTTCAGAAAAACATTTAGATCAACAAAGATTAATCTAAAAATTTGGAAAACAACTGAAGGACATTGGAAGACGTAGAATATAGATGTTTCAGAAAACCATTTAGATTAACAAAGAAATAACTGAAAATTAAGAAAACGGTTAAAGAACCTTGGAAGATATAGACGGTTACAACATTGAGGTTACAAAACACCCGGAATGTTTCAGAAAACTATTTAGATTAACAGAGATGAAAAATTGAAAATTTAGAAATTTTTTGAAGGATTTTGGAAGACTAAACATTTGGTAAACAGTTGAAGGGACCTTGGAAGACGTAAACGGTTATACCTTAGATGTCTCAGAAAGTTATTTTGATCAACAGAGATGAATCTATAAATTTGGAATACAATTGAAGGACATTGGAAGACGTAGAACATAGAAAATTACAGAATTTCAGAAAACCATTTAGATTAACAAAGAAATAACTGAAAATTAAGAAAACAGCTGAAGGACTTTGGAAGACATAGTAGAGGTTACAAAACACTCTGAATGTTTCAGAAAACTGTTTAGATTAACACAAATGAAACAAAATGTTTAGAAAACAGTTGAAGAAGGTGGAAGATGTATACGGTTACAAAATAGAGGTTATATTTGTTTGTGTTTCTGTAGTTGTTGTATACAATAGAATAAGTGCCAATTGTCAACAATCAACGAACGCTTATTATCTCATCCACCACACCAAGCATTTTTGACGTTGATACTTAATTTTACTTGAGATGACCAAAATAATGATAAACATTACTTTAGTCATAAAGATTGTTAATAGTTTTACATTATTTCGAACGTAGCTTATCAGAAATTAAATAGTGACTGTTGCGAGAGCACCCTGGATATCTCAAAAAACCAATTAGATCAACAGAGGTAAAACTGAAAATGTAGAAATTTGTTGTAGAACCTTGGAAGACGCTTACAAAATAAAGTTTACATAGCTCAAAAAACCATTTAGACAGAAATGAAACTAAAAATGTAGAAAACAGTTTAAGGGCCTTGGAAGGCGTAGACGGTTACAAAATAGAGGTTATAGAGCACTCTGGAGATCTGCGAAAATTATTTAGATTAACAGAGATAAAACTGAAAGTTTCGAAAACGAACGCTTATCATCTCATCTACCACACCAAGCATTTTTGACGTTGATACTTAATTTTACTTGAGATGGCCAAAATAATGATAAACAGTACTTTAGTCATCAAGATTGTTAATAGTTTTACATTATTTTGAACGTAGCTTAACAGAAATTAAATACTGACTGTTGCGAGAACACCCTGGATGTCTAAAAAAAAACTATTTAAATCAACAGAGATGAAACTGAAAATTTATAAATTTGTTGTAGAACCTTGGAAGACGATTACAAAATAAAATTTACATAGCTCAAAAAACTATTTAGACATTTAGAAAACAGTTGAAGGGCCTTGGAAGGCGTAGACGGTTACAAAATAGAGGTTATAGAGCACTCTGGAGATCTGCGAAAATTATTTAGATTAACAGAGATAAAACTGAAAGTTTGGAAAACAGTGACATTGGAAGATGTAGATGTTTACAACATAAGAGTTTACAGTCTACCCTAGAAATGTATTGTAGAACCTTAGAAAACGCATACAAAATAAAGTTTTTATAGCTCACGGGTCTCTCAAAAAACCATTTAGACAGAAATTAAAATTTAGAAAACAGTTGAAGAACCTTGGAAGGAGTAGACGGTTACAAAATAGAGATTATAGAGCAAACTGAATGTCTTAAAATCATTTAGATCAACAGAAATGAAACTAAAAATTTAAGAAACAGTCAAAGAATTTTGGAAGGTTACAAAATAGAGGTTATAGAGAACTCTTAATGTTTCCGAAAACCATTTAGATTATCAGAGATCAAACTAAAATTTAGAAAATAGTTGAAGGACTTTGGAAGTTGTAGACGATTACAAAATAGAGGTTACAGAGCACCTTGGATGTTTCAGAACACTATTTAGATCAACAAGAATGAATCAGAAAGTTTAGAAAACAATTGAAGGACCTTAGAAAGCGTAGACGGTTTCAAAACAGAGGTTATAGAGCACATTGGATGTTTCCGAAAACCATTTAGATCAACAGAGATAAATCTGAAATTTTAGAAAACAGTTGAAGAGGACTTTGGAAGACGTAGCCGTTTACAACATTACAAGAGTTTACAGTCTACTTTGGATGCCTCAGAAAACTATTTAGATCAACAGAAATGAAACAAATAATTTAGAAAACTAATTAAAAGACCTCGAAAGACGTAGACGGTTACAATATACAATTTACCGAGCATGGATGTTTTAGAAAACCATTTAGATTATAAGAAATGAAAATGAACATTTGGAACATTTAAAGGACCTCGGAAGACTGTATTTTTGTGCAGATTTTGAAACGGTTTTTATGCTACTGTCAATTCTAAACGGCTTACGAAGCTAAAACGCCTGATCGGAACATTATAAAGTACATTGATACTTACAGTTTGACAGGAATAGTTTGACCGGTATAATAGGCAACTTAATATACACAAAAATTATGTTGACTGTGGCTGCACTCATGCCTTTGACCGTTTAGCATTTTTTTATTTGCGCTCACATTCTACACATTCCATGGGCGACGTTGTTCTAGGATTAAAAGATGCTAAAACGAGCAAAGGCATGAGTTTAACTACAGTCAACCTAATTTTGTGTATATTAAGTTGCCTATTATACCGGTCAAACTATTCGTGTCTGTTTTAAGAAACTATTGCTAAAAGTCAATCTCAATTTGTTACGCCATCTATCGAGCATTTTCTTAATATAATTTTATTAACTTAATAGAAATAATTTAGTTTGTTTTGCTTAAACTAATAATATTTATTTCATTCTATTTTGATTTCTACTTCTTGACCTAACCTAACGGTAAAAATCACGATTCAAATATAGATTATGCAAGAATCCTCCACATACATAGGTCAAAGATCAGTGTATCAAGGCTCTCAACAAACATTTTTCTTGTTACTAAGAATAGATGTGTGCAATTTTACTAAGAAAAAAATACCTTTGGTTTGCAATATGCAATGTTTTAGATAAATAAATTTTAATTGTTTTATTTTATTTTATTTAACAATCATGACAATGGTATTTTTATATTTCATTTCCTGATTTGGAATACCACCACGTGTTAGTTATATTATTATTTAAATGATTTATGAATAATAGAAAATAATTGATTATAAATAATCAATGAATCAATTACTTTTTACTTCCGCGGTTACAGAGAAATTCTCAATCATACACAAATTGTCTTGTAATGGTATAGTATTATAACCTCACATGACATAACTATAAATTATTAATGTGTATTGATGTTCTTCATATTTCATTGCATAAACTTATTTTAACATTTAAATTATGTGTTTAATATTGCAAGTACGCTATTTAAATTATAAAGTTTTAATTGAGTTGTGTTTATATCAAACGTTTTAATTCTGACCGTTTATGTGCATCTGCTATTGATAACCAAGCGTAACATAATTCGACGAAGCAATTCTGTCTTGTTAATGTTTATTTAATTGCATTGATGCGTTTCATTGAGTTTGTGTAAATACTTTATAACTTAATATATTACAATACAAAGAAATTCTAAATGAAAATTTAGAAAATATCTGTGATCGGTTTAGCTTGTTGGTTGCGGTTGCCGCAGAGGAAGAAGCAGAAATGATTAAAAATGTAAAAAGGGAGAAATTTCATCACTATCGAAGCCCTGCAACAATTCTTATGTCTATCATGTAATTCCTCTCATAAATTTATAAATTGAATAATTAATCCAAGACAGCGTAATTATAACCTTATATTCCTTTTACAGTAAGCAAATGAATCATGCATACGACTTATTTGTGTTTAATTACATTTCATAATTAATTAAAATGTATTATGATCATAGCAGAGTAAAAGTGACTCATGCTGACTAAATGAAATGCCAAAAATATTTTGGCTGTTATTTTTAAATAAAAAAATAATAATGACAGCTGCGTGGAATACTCATGGACCATGAGAAACAAAATTATGCAGCTTTTTGTATTTCAATAACATCACAATAGATAAACAAAGTGGATTTATGGACTTGTTTTGGATATAGTGAAATTTATATAATTATTTATCATAAAATTGATTTAATTTAAGGGCACATCTATAATCACTAAACGTTTTCATAGTTTTTTTGTTTTTATTTCAATGCATTAAAGCCGGTTACGAATCAATTTAGTGTGATGTGATATTTGTAGTACGATTCGCAAAACGGTTACGAATTATATTAACTTAATTAGTTTAAATTATTTTATTTGATTTCAATTTGAGTGTAGGTATTACATTTCTACTACGATTGCTAATTTTTGTTATAATATGGGGGGAGAATTGCACTTTTAATTCTTCCAAATTAAGCATAGAAGCCATGCAAGCTTACTATTTACAATTTTGTAATAATTCTATTATTTTTTTAGCCCAAGCAGTAGCCAGTGCTTGACTTTCTACGGAGGGTCTCGAGATTGCCGAATAGGGGATTCGGGCGCAAACTATTTTAAGATTTGTTTGCCGCGGTAACACATTTGCTCTTAAATTGTTTAATGAACATTTGCTTCATGATTAGAAAATAACAATCTTAAATTGTTCTATCAAAATTAATGCAATGACATTGATTATATAATCGATTTTTAAATTGAATCAAACTGATTTATTAAGCAACATTTTAAAAGGCGAATCTTAATTAAAACATTTCTACTGTTGATATTAAAATTAATAGCCAATAAACATTATATGGATCACTTTAAAATTGAGTTCATATTGATGAGATAACAAACATTAATTGAGATGCAAGGGTTAGTAAGTTAATGAAAGGCGTTTTGTTACAAATTGATTATAAATAAATTAAATTGTGTATAAATAATAGGTTCAATCTGTCCGATAATAAAACACAAACAAGTTGAGTCATCATTATCTAAATAGAATAGTGGGGGGGCCATATACTGGGTATTATAGTGATTAATTGAATATACTAATACCGTATAGTAATGACCACAATATGATGCAAAATTCACACGAAAAAGAAAATCAGACTATTTAAATAAGATTGTGAAATATTCTAGGGATGATTATTACATCCGGTTTGTATTATTACTCAGTTATGACTAATATATTCATATCATAATCGATACACCCTCCAAATATTTAGTTAACTAATATCTATAAAATTATCTTCTGTTTGTTTAAAACGCATTAACGTAATCGATGAGTCAATAATTATTAATGATTTTTGGTTTGTCTTTTAATGTCAACAACACCGATATGTGAAAATGGCACTTTCCTTTAACTTAATTATCGACAGACTTTCCTTTTGCTACAGATGGTGGTACTATATCACTTCCATTATAGTTTCACACAAAGAACAATTGTTTCTTATTTTAAATTTCTATTTAATAATAAAATTTAATTGTAATATATACAAGAAAAAATAGTCTAGACACGGCCTGGTTAGCAACTTTTTTTATTATTATATTTTAATTAAAATGAATAACAATAATTGATTATTATTAAAATTTTCAATCAAATTCATTCATTGACAGTGTAAAACCGTAAAAAAATCATAGTAAAACTATGATTTAGTAAACATGAGTCGTGAATCACGAACGTGAACAAAAATGACACCGTCACGAACAATTTTGTTAAAGTGCACTATCAATTTCTATCTCAGCCAGGTGGCTCACGTTTGTGAATGCACAAAACTCATAGTTTTGCGATTAAAAAAAATGTAAATTGTGAATCACGAACGTGAATAAAGATGCTGCTGCCTCGAACGATTTTCTAAAAGTGCACACTGGAAAGCGTGGTTTACTGCCCATGTACCAATTTTGATAAATGATATCATCACAAACTGTTTTGTAAAAGTTTCTCACGAATAGATAATCACGAACGTGAATAAAATTGATACAGCTACGAACAAATTTTGTAAAAGTGCGATCCATTATAAATTTTTATAAAAATAAAGTTTACAGTAAATCACGAACGTGACTAAAATGAAACAATTTTGTAAAGTTGCACTAAAATGTCTTATCTTACTAATTGATAGTTTAAAAGCGCTCAAGGTCGTTATTCACCACCCATGCATCAGTTTTATGAATCACAAGCGTGAATGAAAACGATACCGCCACGAACGGTTTTGTATAAAGCTGTATTTGCATGCATTGTGAATCACGAACGTGGGTTATCTTCGTAAATGCACAAAACCCATAGTTTTACGATTTATAAAAATAATTTGGTCGTGAGTAAAATAATAACACCAAGAACAATTTTGTAAAAGTGCACAACTAATTTTTATTTTGCTAATTGGCTTACAGGTAGTTTACGAACGCGTGACTCACGTTTGTGATTTTATGTCATAATTAGAATACTTAAGAATACAATTAAGGCTATTTGCAGTTTAGCGAAATAATTTTATCTTTAAAAGTACTTTTACGGTGCACGCGGCCGCAATCTTATTTTTCTTATATACTTTGATTGCTGTTGCATATTAACTTGTGAAGTGTATATAGTCACGGACGACTCTACTTGCACGAGATAATTCTAGGCTTTTTAAAAATTATAAAAAAAGCAAAGTTATGATGATCTTTGAAGATACTTTTCTGATGCGCTCGGCCACCATCTTATTATTTTCATATACCTTCCTTTGGTTGCGGTTGCGTTCTTTGAAAATGTTAACATGTGAAATGTATATAACCACGAGCTACTTTACGTGCAACCTTTTTAAAGTCCATAGAAAAAGCAAAGTTTGAAAGATCTTTGAAGGTACTTTTCCGATGCGCGCGGCCGCTCTTAGTTTTTCATTTATTTTACATTTATTGCGTTTTTTTGAAATGTTAGCAGTGTATATAACAACGAGCGGCACTACTTGCACGAGATAATTCTAAAGCTTAAATTAAAGTTCATAAAAAGTACTTTTCCGATGCACGTGGCCTCAACTTTATTTTTTTCATACACTTTGGTTGCGTGTTTTAGAAATAATTAAAGCTCTTTATAGTCTATAGAGAAATCAAAGCTTGTAAGATCTTTGGAAGTACTTTGCTCGGCCGCAAAAAGTTTCAAGGAAAATCTTGTAAGATCTCTGAAGGTACTTTTTTGATGCACGCGGCAGCCACTTTATTTTTTATATACTTTTGTTTTAGTTGCAGTCGCGTGTTTTGGAAATGTTAACACGTAAAGTATATATAACTACGAGCAACTCTAGAAAAGGCAAAGCTTGGTAAGATCTTTGAGGGTATTTTTCCGATGCACTCGGCGGCAATCTAAATTTTTTCATATACTTTGAGTTGATAGTGGTTGCGTGTTTTAGAAATGTTAACATATAAAATGTATATAACCAAGAGCTACTCTACTTGCAGTCTATAGAAAAGTTTGAAAGATCCTTGAAGGTACTTTTCCGATGCGCGAGGCCCCATTTTAATTTTTCATTTATTTTACATTTTTTGCGTTTTTTTGAAATGTTAGCAACGAGTGACTCAGCTTGCACGAGATAATTCTAAAGCTTAAATTAATGTTTATAAAAAGTACTTTTCCGATGCGCGTGGCCGCAACTTTATTTTTTTCATACACTTTGGTTTTGTGTTTTGGAAATAATTAAAGCTCTTTAAAGTCCATAGAGAAATCAAAATTTGTAAGATCTTTGGAAGTACTTTGCACGGCCGCAGAAAGTCTCTAGGAAAATCTTGTAAGATCTCTGAAGGTACTTTTTTGATGCACACAGTAGCAACCTTATTTTTTATTTACTTTACTTTAGTTGCAGTTGCGTGTTTCAGAAATGTTAACACGTAAAGTGTATATAACCACGAGCAACTCTAGAAAAGTCAAAGCTTATAAGATTTTTGTGGGTACTTTTTCGATGCACCCGGCTGCAATCTAATTTTTTTTTTATATACTTTGAGTTGATAGTGGTTGCGTGCTTTAGAAATGTTAATATATAAAGTGTATATAACGACGAGCTACTCTACTTGCAGTTTATAGAAAAGGCAAAGTTTGAAAGATTCTTGAAGGTACTTTTCCGATGCGCGCGGTCTTATCTTAGTTTTTCATTTATTTTACATTTATTGCGTTTTTTTGAAATGTTAGCAACGAGTGACTCAGCTTGCACGAGATAATTCTAAAGCTTAAATTAATGTTTATAAAAAGTACTTTTCCGATGCGCGTGGCCGCAACTTTATTTTTTTCATTCACTTTGGTTGCGTGTTTTGGAAATAATTAAAGCTCTTTAAAGTCCATAGAAAAATCAAAGTTTGTAAGATCTTTGGAAGTACTTTGCACGGCCGCAAAAAGTCTCTACGAAAACTTTGTAAGATCTTCGAAGGTACTTTTTTGATGCACACGGTTGCAACATTATTTTTTATTTACTTAACTTTAGTTGCAGTTGCGTGTTTCGGAAATGTTAACATGTAAAGTGTATATAACCACGAGCAACTCTAGAACAGGCAAAGTTTGTAAGATCTTTGTGGGTACTTTTCCGATGCACCCGGATGCAATCTAATTTTTTTTTATATACTTTGAGTTGATAGTGGTTGCGTGCTTTAGAAATGTTAACATATAAAGTGTACATAACGACGAGCTACTCTACTTGCAGTCTATAGAAAAGGCAAAGTTTGAAAGATTCTTGAAGGTACTTTTCCGATGCGCGCGGTCTCATCTTAGTTTTTCATTTATTTTACATTTTTTGCGTTTTTTTGAAATGTTAGCAACGAGTGACTCAGCTTGCACGAGATAATTCTAAAGCTTAAATTAAAGTCCATAAAAAGTACATTTCCGATGCGCGTGGCCGCAACTTTATTTTTTTCATACACTTTGATTGCGTGTTTTAGAAATAATTAAAGCTCTTTATAGTCTATAGAGAAATCAAAGTTTGTAAGATTTTTGGAAGTACTTTGCACGGCCGCAAAAAGTCTCTAGGAAAATCTTGTAAGATCTCTGAAGGTACTTTATGATGCACGCGGCCGCAACCTTATTTTCTATTTACTTTACTTTACAACTGCAAGTTGCGTGTTTCAGAAATGTTAACATGTAAATTGTATATAATCTCGAGCAACTCTAGAAAAGGCAAAGCTTGTAAGATCTTTGTGGGTACTTTTCCGATGCACGCGGCTGCAATCTATTTTTTTTTTTTTAATATATTTTTTTGTGTGTTGGGGGGGGGGGGGGGGGGCTAGGTGGTAAAATCTTCTAAATGACTGGCAAAGTGTCGGATTCATTTCCTCTCAGCTCGAAATGCTTACCGACTAAAAACCGTCGAGTAGTGAGTGTCTACGGAAGTTTGAGACTTTACAGCTTATGTACTTTGCCTTCCTTTTAGAGATTAGTAGTTTGGTGATGATTAGACTACGCCTTCAGGCTTGTATTGGTTTGGTTTTGTTAGTTGGTTAGTAAAGTTAGGGTGCGGCTACTTGGTTTACCGGTCGTTTATAGAAAACGTTCTCCCTGTTTGGCTCGGCAAATCGATCAGGGTTGGAATGATTTGTGAGATTTTTGAAGTACTTTGCGGCCAAAGCCGATTTGTTGACGTATCGGAGGTAGTCCTAGGTCTGCCCGAATGTCTTTGTTTCGGACAAACCATGGAGCTTTGTGGAACGACCTTAAAGGTTTATTTTGAAAGACCTCTAGTTTGTTCAGATGACGGTTAGCTGTTGTTCCTTATACTGGAGACGCGTAAGTGAGGATGGGTCTAATGATAGACGTGTAGAGCCGGGTTCTATTCCGGGTCAACAGACCGCTATTCCGACGCATCATCGGAACGAGAACGTTTTTTGCTATTTGCGCTTTATCGAGAACGGACTGCACGTGGAGTTTGTACGTGAGCCCCTTGTAAAGATTAATCCCCAGATACTTGGCAGAATTGGACCACGGTATGGGACGTTCTCATTGGGTTCGATTCGCCGTCTTGTGAAGAGCACAGCTTTTTATTTCTCTGGGTTAATAGTGACTTGCCACTTGTTCATCCATACTTCGAGGTCGTCGGTGGCCCTTTGAAACTTCAAAGTGACTATCTCGGGTGACCTGGAAGAGTCTAGAAGAGCCGTATTGGTTGTCGAATTGTGCTATTTTGACCTGTGCTTACATCCTATAGGCATGTCGGCACCGTATAGGTTAGATTGCAGCGGAGAGAGAATGGAGCCTTGAGGAACTTCTGCTTTTATCTCCCGAGGGGTAGATATGTGATTTCCGAGCTTTACTTTCAAAGTTCTGCTGTCTAGAAATGAGGCTATCAACCTTACAAGTTGAAGAGGATAGTTACATCTATACAATTTAAAGATAAGTCCTTCGTGCCAGACTTTGTCGAAGGCTTTGTCGACGTCAAAAAAGATCACACTTGTAAAAACCTTCGACTATAAGGTCCGTCACACGGTTTAGTTGATAAACTGACGAGTGCTCCCATCTGAACCCGTGCTGGTGATGGGGGAGGATGTTGATCGATTCTGTTTGGTCCTGGAGTCTGTCCAAGACCACCTTCTCAATGACCTTGCTTATTGTGCTGAGAAGACTGATAGGCCGATGATTTTGAGGAAACGTTTGGTTTTGGAATGTTAATTACAAAAGAGCTTTTCTTATCTGTAGGAAAATGCTTAGTAAATGTTGGTGAGCGCTATTATTGCTTTATACGAGAACGCTTTAAGAGCTTTGTTAGAGATATTGTAAGGGGATTTAAAACGTTTGTTAATTTTTCTGATGCGAGAAGGTCGCACGCTTAAAAGATGGATTTTCAGGAAAAAAGATGTTTTTTGCTTGGTTGATTTTTTATTAGACATTGTTGCCGGAGAGATTTAAATCACGCGTGGTACTTTTTGTGTTTTGTGTGTTCAAAAAGTGTACACATTATGACGCAAAGTATCTAAGTCATTAGTTAGTCGTCACTGCTGGCGGCATTAGCCTCTTCTCCGCTCGTAATGCTGGCAACTTGCATTACGGGTGGACCTACAGTTTTAAGTGATTCCGAACCACTCGAAAGATTATTAATTTACTACAGAGTTTGAGAATCGAAGAGCGTATAATCGAGATTCGAACTCACGATTTTTGGTGCAGCAGTCGGATGCCTAGGCTACTGCGCCAAGAAAATTCTCCTTAGCTTTAGGGGATAGCTTTATTAGCATCCTGTTAGTTGTAAGTACTACTTTATTAGCGAAATTTATTGTTTCCTTGCAATACAATAATAATAGCATTTTCAATCGTACGATGATTAAATTGCAAAAATAGAATCATTTATCACAAATCAATAATTACAAATGTATTTCTGTTGCGATTGAAATAAAATGGTTGATAACAAAAGAAAAATGCTCTAAACAATCGCAAAGCAATTAAATATACATGTCTCTACGATTGAATTGCTTATTTATCGTACGATTTTTATTACAAAAAAAACTAAAACTTTTTAATACGAATAAATAATCGCAAACAGTTCTATTTTTTAACCAAAAATAGCTCGTCTAGTCTCTCTCAACATTTATCTTAATATGAAACATATAAACAGATATGGCTAAAAATATTTTTAATGAGGATTAATTAATTTTAATAAACAAAACTATTTATGGCGTAATATTAATTAATTTAATCAATCGTGGAAAGTTTCCTGAATTATTGATTAATATTTGTCATCCCCTAAATGTTTCACAATGTTTGATAATTGCAGCCTTCTATATTTAGATTTCGTTGTAATTTTCCACTACATGAAATGAATGAGAATTAAAAAAATATGCTCGCAGATTCCGCGAAATGTTTATTTTGTGCTTGGGCATTTTAAAAGTAATCCATGAATATGAAATGACGTAGAATTAAGTTTCATGTAGTACCTGTTTTTAAACATGGGAATAAAAAAATATGTGTATGTAAATATATTTTTATTTTGTAGAACGAGTTAAACGAGACATTATTTTTAATCTGGATATCCCTCCTGGAGATGAATCACGAACTAGTTCAGAAGAATGGGGTATTATTCGTCATCATTGTGATGATAGGGCCCCTATATATGTCATCTTTCATTTTTGTTTATATTGAAAAAAATATCCGTACCGGATGACGCATACAGGGGGTATAAATTGGGGATGAAACAATACTACTTAACGTACTATTTGCATGGGAAATCACTGCGGATGACTAATCGTGTAATTTTAATACCATAACCAGTTGAATGAGACACACACACCAATATAGCCGGGATTCCATATTTAACCAACAGATGACTAAAAAAATATCTTAAGGTTAATGTGCCGTTTGAGTATCTAATAGGTTTTGAACAAAGTGATTATCAAGGATTTCCAAACAAGTGATATTATTTAATGTTTATTGTTATTATTTGCAAGTCATAATTTTAATTTGTTTATTTTGTTTGTATGGAGCGGTCTGATAGTAATTTATAATATTATTTAAGCTTTAATAAATTAGTTAATGCCACATGTTCATATCAGCTCTGTTAAGCATGGTGTGTTATCAGAATGACTCATACAAGTTCGGTTGTTTGTGAATTATTCATTCACCCCTATTCTATTTAATACCAAAATTCAATAAGTTATACTTACAAATGTTTTTGATAACAAAAATACTTTTAATAATCACAAGAATATTATAATATTTTGAAAGTAATTAATAATATTTTGTTTTTATTTTAAAATTAAATTAAATTAAAAAAAAACTTTTGAATTGAAAGTGCACTTATTGGTTCTACCCTTAGACCATACACACTTATAGACACGCCTTTTGCCAACGCGGTGAAGTCAACATGATCGATGCGTGTGACGTCAGTTATGGACAAAAACGCGTACGTAGCAAAATACTTGACGTGTATGTAAATACATTTTTACGCACTTAATATACCAAAATGATTTTGTGATTGAATTAACAATTATAAAAGAAATTTACTTTCAACCATTGATAGTTAAAGTTAAAATTAAAATATAAATTATATTTTATTGTGTTCATTAATGTTTACCAAAAATTCTAAAACCAACTTAACTACTCATGAGGCATATATCCACAATTAGTGCGTGACGTCAGTTGTGGGCATAGTATGTTCACTATGCGACAAGCGGGAAATAGCACACGACGCGTCTATAAGTGTATATGGTCTAAGGTTTTACCACATTGAAAACGAGACGAAGTAGTAAATAGTTACGATGTTGCATTGATTTGAAAAGCTTGTTTTTAAATAGAATTTATAAGAAATGGTGTAGTTTGCACCACCACACTTTGGGGACAAGTTTTATAAAGCATCCGAAACTATGTTTAAGAAGCTTAAAAACAAAACGTTTTGTTTAGCACAAAGTTTTACCGCGGTTTCTGACATTAGTTAACAAGTTGGCTATGTGCGTGGATGAACATAAAGCCATTGAGGCCAAAGTATACCCCAGAATTGGCCGCTATCCGTCGATTTATGAACCGCACATCAAATGCATTGGAACCAACATGTGACGTGTTGTCTACAAATGGATGGTGCATTCAATCTCTTTTTACGCGGAAATTTTATTCTCGTATTTAACTTGATTGTATAATTGTATGTAATACCAATTGTCAGAGGGCGTTTAGGATTATAATTTGATTTTCTTTGATATGTGGGCATATATACTTTGCCCACAGTTGGGCCTAATGTTGGCTTCAGCATTAGAGCCAATGTATGGTACCGATTGCCAAGAATTTTGAGGCTTTTATCCGTCGATTTATCAATTGCACATCAAATGCATTGGAGCCAACATGTGACGTGTTGTCTACAAATGGATGGTGCATTTAGTTTTTTTTTACGCGGAAATTTTATACTCGTATTTAATTTGTATAATTCCATGTAATACCAGTTGCCCGAGGGCGTTTAGGATCATAATTTTTTTTTTTTAATATGTGGGCATTTACGCTTTAACACTTATACTTTGCCCACAGTTGGACCCAATGTTGGCTTCAGCGTTAGAGCTAATGTATAGTACTGGTTGCCAAGAATATTTGAAAGTAAAGCGTCCTGTTTTTCTAGCATTCTACTGCTTTATTTAGCCCATATGTTTTAGTAAACAGGTTGCTGGCCAGCCTTACAGCAACTAATTAAGCAAGCTAACAAAGTTTGGGTTTAGCACTCAACTCAAGCTTTGCTAGCTCTACATAGCGATTACTACATCAATATGTAAGGCTGCCCAGCAACCTATTTACTCAAACATATCAGCTGAATGAACCAGTTGAGTGTTAGAAGAAGAGGCCGCTCTTTACCAAATGGGCTTAAGCGGTACAGTGGTGTAGCTACCTGTAAGCTACGGTTTCCAGTGCAGAAGGGCCTATGATTTCAAGGGGGGTTTTGAAGTTTATTGCAAAATGATATACGTTTTATTTTTTTAAACCTGTACTTGAAAAGGTCCTTCTTAATATTTGCAAGGCTCAAAATCAAAATTTTTTGCTACGCTACTGAAGCGATGTCCGCTTATACGCGTCTAAAGCGTCTGCGAATAGGCAACGTTAAGAGCGCTGAGACGTAGGTTGCAACACTTGTACAACTCAGAATGCCTAGAAAACAACCAGAAAAATGGAAGCCCGACCATTGGGTCACAGTCAACTGTGACTTACTTCTCAACCTTAGCACAACTCAAAAACGAGTATAGGGTCTGATGGGAAAGCTAAAACAATAAGACTCGGTTTAAAATCAACAACTGACATTGAAGAAAAAGCAAGAAACCAGAAAGTTTGCTGAATTCAGCAAGCATAAATCTATCAATCAGAAATTGCCCGTGAGGGTGCAGCGAGATTTGGACGATCCGTGTCCTTAAACGCAACCTTCACTTTTGGTTAAACATTTTTGATTAAGCGGGACATTAAACGCATCTTATGAGAACTTTGAAATTTGCTTTGAGCAAAGCAATGTTGGTGATTTTAGTATCTTTCAGTTTAAACTACTCACTAATAATCATGAGCTAAAGTAGCTCAGCCGTTCAAGAGTTGGTTTTTAAGAGATTGGATATCACTTTTTTCTTCTCTGCTTAAGAAACTTTTAATACTTGCAGTGAGGAGTAACTTTCAATTTTTTGCCAACAAATTTTTGGGTGGGTGGTTTGGCGGGCACTCTAGATTAAACTACTTGCTGGTAATCCTTGATCTGGAGCAACCCACCTACCCGCCCAAGTGATGATTATCAAAATATTGGATAACACTTTTTCCTCTTCTGACTAAGAGACTTCTAACACTTTTAGAGAAGAGAGGAGTTTTAAAATTCAGTTTGAACTACTCGAGTGTAACCTAACTTAACCGCTTAAGTGTTGATTATTAAAAGATTGGAAAGAACTTTTTTCTTTTTGGACTAACGGACTATCACATGCAGAGAGGATTTTTTTGATAACAAACTTTTGGGCGGGTAGATGGGCACTCCAATTCAAACTAATCGCTGGTAATCATGATCTGGAGTGGCTTATCCGCTTATGTATTGGTTATCATGAGATTGGATACCTCAAAAAGAGACTTCTAACTCTAGCAAAGAGGAGAAAACTCAATTTTATTGATAACAAATTTTTGGGCAAGTTGGTGGGTACTTTAATTCAAACTACTTGATGTTAATCATGATCTGGAATGGCACACTTACTCGCTCAAATGTTGGTCATCAAGAGATTGTATTCAACATCTCTTATTCTGACTGAGAAATTTTTAACGCGTACTTTTAATATTTTGATAACAAACTTTTTAGCTGGTGGCTGGGCACTTTAGTTTAAACTACCTGCTGGTAATCATGATCTGAAGTGGCTCAAGTCTTGGTCATCAAAAGATTGAACCATTTTTCCTTTTTGGAAAAAGAGACTTCCAATGCTTGCAACGAGGAAAAACTTCTAATTTCTGGAAAACAAATTTTTGGGCGAGTGGGTGTTTACAGCAGTTCAAACAACTTATTGGTAATCAATATTTGGAGTGGCTCACGCCGCCCAAATGTTGGTCATCAAGAGATTGGGTATCTTTCTTACTCTTCCTCTGACTAACGAACTTGCAGAGAAGAGAAAATTCTAATTCTTTAATTTTAAACACTTGGGCGGGTGGAGTGCTCCCTGTTTAAACTACTCGCTGGTAATCATGATCTGGAGTGACTCTACCATCCGTCCAAGTGTTAATCATCAAAAAATTGGATACTATTTTTTTCTTCTTGAAAAAAGAGATTTCTAACGATTGCAAAAAGAAGAAATTTTAAAATTTTTGATAACAAATTCCTGGGCGGGTGGATGTGCACTGCATAAAATAATTTACGCACCCGCTCAATTGTTGGTCATTGATAGATTGGATATCACATTCTCCTCCTCTGAATAAGGAACACTTGCAAGAAGGAGAACATTTCAATTTTTTGGGCTTGTGCTGGTGGGTTAGAAATCCAATTCAAACTACTCAATGGTAATTATAATCTGGACTGACACGCCCACCCGCGCAAGTGTTGGTCATCAAGAGATTGAATTTTTTTTCCACCTTGAACTAAGGGACTTCTAATACTTGCAGAGAAGAGTTTAAACTACTTGATAGTGTAATTATGATCTGGAGTGAACTACTTACTTGCGCAAGTGTTGGTCATCAAAGAATTGGATATTACTCATGTCTTTTTAGAAAAAGAGACTTTTAATGCTTGCAAAGAAGAGAAACTTGCAAATTTTTTATAACAAACTTTTGGACGAGTGGGTGGGCATCTACTCATTTGCCCAAGTGTTTATTAAGATATTGGGTACCACTTTCTTTTCTTTGTATTAAGGAGATTTTTTCAATTTTTTGATAACAAACTGTTGGGCGGGTCGGTGGACACTCCAGCTTAAATTACTTGATATGGTAATTAAGATATGGAGTGACTTACCCACCCGCCCAAATGCTGGTCATCAAGAGATTGGATTCATCATCTTCTCTTTTGACTTAAAGGCTTCTAACGCTTGCAAAGAGGAGAAATTTTTAATTTCTTGATAACAAAGTCCTGGGTGGGCGGACGGGCAATTATGATATAGACTTACTTGCT
The DNA here is from genome assembly GCA_963932245.1 of Tachinus rufipes. Classification (NCBI taxonomy): domain Eukaryota; kingdom Metazoa; phylum Arthropoda; class Insecta; order Coleoptera; family Staphylinidae; genus Tachinus; species Tachinus rufipes. Next base: position 4,256,984 of record OZ010750.1, read on the forward strand.
CGCGCAAGTGTTGGTTATCAAAAAATTGGATATTTTGGAAAAGGAGATTTTTAACGCTTGCAAAGAGGAGGAACTTTCAGTCTTTTGATAACAAACTTTTGGGCGGGTGGGTGGGCATTTTAGCACAAACTACTCCATAATAAGGCGGGTTGGGAAGGGGGGGGGGGGGTAGTTTGTAACCCAGTTTTTGGTGCAGTAGCAGGATGCTTAGATTACTGCGCACCTTTTTCTTTTTGGCTTAAGCTTTTGAGAAATTGTTTTGTAGCATACGTAACCATACTATAAAAAAAAGTTAATACCCAAATTCTAAATAACCGTATCAAAGTTTTCTTGGCCATCTAAACGTAAGTTAGTTAGTCTAATAGCTCTAGAAATTGAGAAAGATTAGGTTTTGGTAAACATCTGTAAGATTTAAAAATAATTTCGGACACGTTTGAACAAATTAAGAAGAAATTTGTAAATAGTAGAAGAGTAGCTATAAAAGAAATCTGAAGGTTTTTTTAATCTGCCCTCTACATATTTCTAGTTACGGTCCTGCTTATATCGCATCAACTATTACATTATAAGGCACTTGCTTATATTCAAACTCATTACTGATTAAACGTTTACTTCCAATATATCAACATGATATACAGATAATAAAACATTTTAATTATACAAACAATTGTAAAGAAAGAATATGCTATATTTACAAAACTAGGTTAGATTATAATCAATTATAACTGCAGTTAAATAATAAATGTAGGTTATTGTAGATAAATTCATTTTACATTCAATACAACAAACAAAATTTTAACTATTAAATCAGTTTAAAGGGTGACCGACCACCTGTGGTAGCATTTAATCTTTCTAGGAAATTATGATATTTTAAGAACCCAAACAAAATAACTAATTATATTTTTTATGTGAAATAAAATTTTGTATTTAAATGACAACTGGGCTAGTTGCGGGCTTTGTTAAATTTAATTTTATTATTAAAATTCAAGAATTAAGAAATCTATTCTTAAAACTATTAATAATAATAGTTCATTTGGTTGTAAACTGTTGTTTCCGGCCTTTTCAAAGCAAGTTACTGTATGAATGTATGCATTGTAATCTTGAATAAAAATATTATCTATCTAATAATACATTTATTCATAAAGCAAATATGCTTTTGTGTTTAATAGATATAAAGTGACTTGTTTTTATTATTAATTTTAATACTGAAACTTTAGTTTTATTTATTAAGGTCGGTATTCACGTTCAAGCAATTTGCACAAATTGATTTGTGCAAGCATTTGCGCCAATGCAAATGATTAAACATGCATGATTTTACTTAAGCCAAATTTTGTGCAAGTGAACGATTTTTGTTTTTATGCAACAATTTACTTGTGCAAACAAACCAGTTTTCTGTGCAGGTTTTGATTCATTTTACGCTAAAAAATGTTGCTGTAAGCTATTTTTTATGCATCAATTGAGTTTCTTTTATATTTTTTTATTTAAGTAAGTTTTATACATCATTTTTGATAAGTCTGCCTTTAATAGTTTTTCTGCTCAATTTTTATTAAATATTTGCATATAGTGTGGGCATTGATGGGAATAGTCAATACGTCATTGTCGGTTAGCCTATCTATGATATGGTATGATCTCTTTCCTAGACTTGAAGTAATTAGGAAATGCACTATTTGAATATTGATTGTAGTCGGTTTGACGTAGTAGAGGATGGATTGGCAACTTTTGTTATAGTATAGGCATTAACAAAAATAGTAAATGCAACATTTTTTGATGGAAAAGAAAAAATCCAAAATTTTGGGCAGAGTTTTATTCAAATTTTTGCAGATTTTGTTAGAAATGTTTTTTGGCTATCATCAATCTTTTACAAAGTTGATTTATTTTGTTTTTTACAATTGATTCCAAGTAATTTTCTGTAAAATAATACTGATTCTAAAATTTTTTTTAAGTTTTTTTCAATTTTTTTCTAGATTTTGTAAGAAATTCTTTCTTGGCCATTACCAAATTTTACTAAATTGAGTTAGATTGTTTTTTTCAGTCGATTTGAATTAATTTTTGATGAAATGGAATTAATTCCAAAATTTTGGGCAAAGTTTAATTCAAAATTGTGTAAGAAATTTTTTCCTGGTTATTGTTAGTTTTTCACAAAGTTGATCTATTTTGTGATGAAACTGTTTGTAAAAAAAATTTTGATTGAAAGTTTTTTAGATTTCGTTAGAATTTTCTTACTGGTTATCACAATTTTTTTACTAACTTAAGTTACTTTGTTTTTACAGTCAATTTTAATTAATTTTGATATAATTAAACTAAATCCAAAGTTTTGGGCAGTTTTATTCAATTTTTTGCAGATTTTGTAAGATATGTTTTCCTGGCTATCATCAATATTTTACAAAGTTGATTTATTTAGTCTTTACAATTGATTTCAAGTAATTTTCTGTAAAATAATACTGATTCTAAATTTTTCAAAGTTTTTTCAATTTTTTTTAGGTTTTGTAAAAAAATCTTTCTTGGCTATTACCAATTTTTTACTCAGTTTCAGTTAGTTTGTTTTTACAGTCGATTTTAATTAGTTTTTGATGAAATGGATCTAATTCCAAAATTTTGGGCAGAGTTTTATTTCAAATTCTTTAGAGTTTGTAAGAAATATTTTCTTGGCTATTATCATTTTTTTACCAACTTGAGTTAATATGTTTATACAGTCAATTTTAATTAATTGTTGATACAATAAAATTAATTTTAAAATTTTGGGCAGAGTTTTAATCAAAATTCTTTAGATTCTGTAAGAAATTCTTTTTTGGCCTTAACAATCTTTTACAAAATTGATTTAGTTGGTCTTTGCAATTGATTTTAAGTAATTTTCTATGGAATGGAACTAATTCCAAAAATTTGTTTAAAGTTTTATTTAACATTCTTTATTTCTTTCTAGCTATTACCAATGTTTTACTAACTTGAGTTAGTTTGTTTTAAAAGTTGATTTTAATTAATTTTTGATGAAATGGAACGAATTTTATAATTTTGGGCAGAGTTATTCAATTTTTTTTAGCTTTTCTAAGAAATTTTGTCTGCCTGTAATCAATCTTTTACAACATTTATTTTGTCTTTACAATTAATTTTAAGTAATTTTTTTCTTCTGATTATTATTCAAATTTTTTTTGAATTTTTAAGAATTTTTTTCTTGCTACTACCAGTTTTTACTAACTTGTTTTAGTTTGTTTTTACAGTCGATTTCAATTAGTTTTTGATAGAATGGAACTAATTCCAAAATTTTGGGCAGAGTTTTATTTAAAGTTTTCTAGATTTTGTAAGCAATACTTTTCTGGCCATTATCAGTGTTTAACAAAATTGATTTATTTTGTTTTTATAATTGATTTTATGTAATTTTCTATGGAACTATTTCTGAAAATTTATTTTAAGTTTTATTCAACATTTTCCAAATTTTGTATGCAATTTTTTTCTGGCTATTACCAATCTTTTACAAAATTGATTTATTTTGTTTTTACAGTTTATAACAAGTAATTTCTGATAGAATGTAACTAATTCCAAAATTTTGGGCAGAGTTTTATTTAAAATTTGCTAGATTTTGTAAGCAATTCTTTTCTGGCTATTATCGGTCTTTAACAAAATTGGTTTATTTTGTTTTTACACTTTATGACAAGTAATTTCTGATGGAATGTAACTAATTCTAAAGTTTTGGGCAAAGTTTAATTTAAAATTCTTTAGATTTTGAATTTAAAAAAATTTTGGGCTATTATTTATTCAAAATTGATTTATTTTACGTGATTGTGCTGTTTTATACAGACTTAGTACAAAGTTTTTGAATAGGATGCATGAAAATAAAATAAGTTATGGTTTTTTGAATTTTACTCAAAAATTGTGTACTGTGTAGTATACAAAACAACTTAAATACGTAAATGTGCGTTAAATTCTGCATTTTTAAAAACCAGTTTTAACTCGCTTTGATAATATTTTATAATTAAACGCAAAAAGTAAACTAAAAAATGCGAGTTATTTTCAGGCAAATTTAAAGTTAGTTTTTAAAAATTAATAACAAATATTTATTGGTTTTAATAAGATTACATTACATTTTGCTCGAACACTTTGTATAGTGCAACTAAAACAACCTAACACATACAACTGTACTTAAATTGATCTTAGTTTTTGTTCTACAAATTTCTAACGACTGCGCCAAAATTGTTTTTGCATTAAATATTAAGTTTGGCGTCCTAGAGTTTTGTTTATAATAAATATAAAGTAAATTTCATCGTAAAACTAGATAGGTTTAACTGAAACGCAAGTTTTGTACGAAGTTAGATTAAGTATTGCTCACCCTAATAATTTTCGTGATTTTTTTAAATTTTATTTAATTTGAACTGAATTTAAAATAAATAATTTTATCGACTGCGTTGAAACTGTTTCCTTGTTTTTGTAATTATATTGAACCCTTTAGTTTTCTGCTTTTTTAATGTATTAATTGGTTTTAATTTTTGTATGACAGTTTTGTCCGACTGCGCCAAAATAAATATTAAATCAACTTTTGCATATTAAGTTTGATTATTAGATATTAAAAAATTTGTTCTCTAATAAACAGAACAAAATATTTTAAAATACGTTTAGTTTAAACGGAGAGAACGTATACATTTTAGGTTACGTTAGGTTAAACACTGCGTTTGTTAAGTTTGAGAATTATTTGCTTTTAATAATCCTATCGACTGCGCGGTTTTTGTTTCTGAATCATATTTTAGTTATATTAAAGCTTTTAAATATTGTTTTTAACATTAATTAAATTGACTTCATATTTGTATATAAAACTACCATCGACTGCGCCAAAATGAATATTAAATCAGTTTTTAATTAATTATTAAATATAGAATTCAACCTTTACAAATGCAAATTCAGCCATTTAATTCGAGATCTGAGATTTGGATATGAAAGTTTGGTAATCAATTTTGTAGATTGAAAAAAAGAACCTAATTTATGACCCATTTATTTGTATTTTAAATATTCACAGATTGGCTGTTTGTGAAAAGAATTCGTCTAATTGAATTGTTTTACACACAATATCAGCTACTTAATATTCAATTAGATTTAAAAATGTAAAAATTTATACAAAGTAAATGTATCATAACACAATTGTTTCTGTTTAATTTAATCATCATATAATTACCATCAGGAATTGTCAAGATAGTCACCATTGTCACACATGGTGTAATTTTTATTGTATGACTAGTAAAAGAAGTGATATAAAAGATGAGTCATTTTTTCCATTGGTTTTATAACTGCACCATAATTGAATGATGGGGTTGCTTTATAATAGACACAATAATTAATTGGCGTCAATTTAATTAATTATGTAAACAAAATCGCAATAAACTTCTGACCTTAAAAGTTTTATGACGCTGATTAACTTTTTGCAAATTAGGAAACTCGCATTTTCATTAATAAACACGTTATCTTAATTGTAATTAAATAAAGGATTTTGTGATAATTGCTACAACGCCATTAAAAAAATTGATTAGAAATTGTTCATATGTCATGTAGATAACATAACACGCAATTGATGATATTTTTTTTGAATGAATTATTGCGTTTCCTATTTAATCAAACATGAAATAATTGTGCGGTAGCTGCTGGAAACGTTCGAGGGAATTTCGTCCTTCAGCCATTCAGACTAGTCGCGAGTATCGTGACGTATTCAAAGGTGGTGTAGAAATGACGCATCCCGAGTCCCCACTCCAAACAGAAAATACAAACGTGCACATGCTGGTTTAGCCATGCGGGCATCTGGCATATGTATTCTGACACTACAACTAATACCATAGACTGTTCACGTGTTAGTGTTTTGATTTTGTGTTGTGATTGTTAGTTATTAATAAAACGCCATACAATGAGACTTAAACGCCAAAGTTGTTTAGTTTTAAGGTTTATGCCAATGCAACAAACATCAAATCCAAATCACAGTAAGTTTATTTATTATTTAGAACGCGATTTTTATTTAAATATGTGCGAGGAATTTGTGACGTGAATGTAAACGGGATTTTTTTTCTTCATTTTAAAATAAAGTGGACTTTTGTTGCATTAGTCATAGTTGTTTTGTATCATATGGGATTTCGTGCGCTTTAAAAACAATAGATATTTGCCGCTAGGCATTTTCATTTAAAATAGAAAGTTTATTGCGCGTTCTCCTTGGCACTGGATGCTGATTATTTGGCCCGGTATTCAAACCATCTTTTGTAAATATAATTGTAAACAAACAATTACATATATGACTCATTCCTTTATAGGAGGTCATCGAGAGTTTCACAGAAAACATAAGGAATTTTGCGAGGATACATTAGCCAATGGGTTATCATCAACTAAAGGGCTTCCTTCATCCGCATCATGTCCTGCTATTGCTGACATCGAAACACATCCTGCATCCAGGGTATTGCCCTATTTGTATTTAGGGAATAGTCGAGATGCCGCTGATTTAACCTGCCTACAAGATTTGGGTACTACATATGTCCTTAATGTCACATCCCAACTTCCGGGATACCACGAGACCTGCGGCATCACCTACAAACAGATCCCCGCTTCAGATTCCGGACAGCAAAATCTTAAACAGTATTTTGAGGAAGCCTTCGAATTCATTGGTAAGTCATGACTCACCTTTTTTTATATATATATTAAATTATGTTGATTTATTCTAGACGGCAATTCAATTAAATATTTATGTAATTGAAAAGTGCACTATTATACAACAAAATAATTTAAGGAAATTATATAGTATTGCTAATAAATTAATCTCAATCAGTAAGGACTATGCAGCAATGATATCTTATCATTATACCTTGACCACAACAGTATTTTAAATATTGCAAGCCAAGGTTTAAAAATAATTATTCCGTGGATTTTGAACTATGAACTAATTGACATTCTTCACCATAAAATGTAAATCACCTAATGACTCATCTTATCATTACACATGACCTGGTAATTTTGTCCAAGATTTATCATAATTTGTATTAATCACTAGCAGATGATTTAATATATCCCAAAATTAAATTTACATTGTTCACCAAAATAAACAATTGAAGAACAGGTATATCCAATTAGTTTTAAAATTATTTTAGGTAGAAGGTATTCTTTCTTAAATATTATATAAAGGGTAAATAATGGAATATTATTTACGTCTATACCAGGAAAATCTGACTCATTTTATCTTCACGGAAATAATGAAGCATTTATTTAATTTTAAATGATCTAATATTATAATATTGGAAAAACACATTTCAATGTTAAATCAGAATTATTTAAATTGTTGAACTAAATTTTTTCTATCATCTAAACCTTCAATTAATTAGTTTTCTATGAATATTTATGGATTATCAATGTTGGCCTTTAATTTATCAATAATGTTATTGAAATAAGTATTTTGAACTTTGAGATAAACATTTTTTTGCAAATCAATACAAAATTTAAAATAATATAAACTGTTGATCAAAATTGGAACTGCTCTTCGAATTTCTAAACTAATCAGACTTCAATTTTTTAAGGTAAAATTCTATCTTCATAAATTTTATTATTTTGAATGGATTTTTGCCCAATTTGGGCAAGCTATGTTGATTAAAGTTACTTTCATCGTTGCCCAATGCTTCAATTGATTAAATTTATTTCATTCTTGCTGGTGATTTAAGTGATATGTGCACCATGATTTACTATCAACATTTGTTGACCAGTTTTGGAACGCGCAGGAGTCCAAAAACTAGGAGAATCATTGTAAAATCAAAATTTTGATTAGTTTTTACTTTCCCAGGAGAATAAAAACCAAGGAAACCATTGACACCATTATTGGTCAATTTGTTCTAAAGTAATACAAAATGTTGATCAAAATTGAAAACAGTTTTGATTTCTTATTCTTTTTATTTTGCCATGGGATTTGAGTGATCAAATTTTGATTGTTTAGGAGGCCAAAAACTGGAAACATCTAAATTTTCTAAATCTAGTTTTGATATTTACGGTGGTAGCTTTATTGAAAATAGTAAAGACTTTTGTGTTTAAAAAATGCAATTGTATCAATGGTTTTAGCTATAAATAATGTCTAGATGCAGTTAGACCTCCATTTTGCTCAAAATCAGGATGGATAAGGTCTTAATTGTAGTCTGTGCAGTTTTGATAGCTTTAATGTCAAAATATTATTGTCACCAGTAATAATACGTTTCAAAAAGTGAGGATCATTTTTAATAGTTTTCAAAAAAGTCAAGACACTTTTTCTTTTTGATGGTCTTTTTGGGCTTAGGAAAGGTTGAAGTGTACAATTTCATGCTTTGGCTTAGATTCGTACTCACCTAAGATTTGTGACATTTTTTTATCGGTTTTTTGCTGTATCTACTTTCTTTTTTCTAAAAATGCCTTTGCTTGAAATTGATCATTGTCATTTGCTCGAAATTGACTCATTTGTAGAACGCACTAAAAAAAACTGGAAATTTTGTGCAACGAAAGAGTTAAATGAGAAATTTTGTGTAATAAATGAACAATTTATGAGTTTTGAGCAATAAATGACTTTGTTTCAGCGATTTTTTATAAGTTTTAGCTTAAAAACCAGTTTTTTTGAGCGTTTTTTTACACATTTGGTGCAATAACACAGTTTTATCAGATATTATGTGTAATAAATTAACAATTTATGAATTTTGAACAACATTAGTTAAATTTTCTTGCAATAAATAGCTTTGTTTAAGCGATTTTTGATGAGTTTTAGTTAAAGAAATACTTTTTCTGAGCGTTTTTTTGGCACATTTGGTACAATGAAAGAGTTTTATGAGAAATTATGTGTAATAAATGAGCAATTTATGAATTTTGAACAATATTTGTTAAATTTTGAGCAATAAATGACTTTGTTTGAGCGATTTTTTATGAGTTTTAGCTTAAAAAACAGTTTTTGAGCGTTTTTTTACACATTTGGTGCAATCAAACAGTTTTATCAGAAATATTATGTATTAAATGAACAATTTATAAATTTTGAGCAACATTTGTTAACTTTCCTTGCAATTAATTGCTTTGTTTGAGCGCTTTTTGATGAGATTTAGCTTAAAAAACAGCTTTTTTGAGCGTTTTTTGGCACATTTTGTACAATAAAAGAGTTTTATGAGAAATTATGTGTAATAAATGAGCAATTTATGAATTTTGAACAATATTTGTTAAATTTTGAGCAATAAATGGCTTTGTTTGAGCGATTTTTTATGAGTTTTAGCTTAAAAAACAGTTTTTGAGCGTTTTTTTACACATTTGGTGCAATAAAACAGTTTTATCAGAAATATTATAATAATAATAATAATAATAATACTCTTTATTTTTTACATATGTACAACATCACAACAACAAACAGATTACAATGGGTACCTAGTGTATAAAATAGTGTCAGAAAAGCATTAATAAACAAAAATAGACTTTAAAATTTGTTATTGAGAAAATCTTCTATACAATAAGGTTCTAAATTAATTAATATGAGTGACAGTTTTCTTTTGCACGCCATAATGTTACCTTCAGATTTTAATTCAGGTGGTAGATGATTAAAAAAACCGAATGCTGGTATAGTAAACGCTTTTTTCAGTACTGGTTAGCCTATGAATCTCAAACATTAGATCGGTTTTGTGCCTTGTGTTATAGGAATGAGAAATTTGATTTTTCGTATACTTATGTTTATTTTTGAGCAGAAAAAGGACGCAGTCTAAAATATATATTGCAGGAGCAGTAAGTAAATTATTTTTTCTAAAATGAGATTTGCATGATTCATTTGGTTTGAAACCAAGAATGATTCTAAGTGCTTGCTTTTGTAGAATGAATATTTTTTGTAAGTTTGGCATGTTTCCCCAGAATACAATGCCATATCGAAAAATGGAGACAAAATTTGCAGTGTACGCCATTCTCAGTACTTCAAATGTCAAATTTTGTTTTAATACTCTTAATTGGTAGCATATTTTGCAAAGTTTGGTTGACATATACTTTACATGCTCGGTCCACTTTAGTTTGTCATCTATTTGTATACCTAAAAATTTTGTACACTTCTGAAATTTTACCTCATTTCCATCCAGTTTAATACTAACTGGGGTATCAGTATTTTCATTAGTTTTAAAAAGAATGCAGTTAGTTTTGTTCACATTTAATACCAATTGGTTGTTAAAAAACCATTTCTTTATTAGTACTATAAGCCTTGAGCTACTATCGGCTAGATCAACAAAATTAGGCTCGGAGATTAAGAGATTTGTGTCATCAGCGTAACTTATGATATTATGATTAGACTCTTGTGTTATTTTGAAAATGTCATTTATATAGATATTAAAAAGTAATGGGCCCAGAACACTTCCTTGTGGCACTCCCAGATAAACTTCTAATGGTTCCGACAACACTTTACCATTAATTCCGTTAAGAACTACCATCTGACTTCTATTGTGAAGATATGAGGCAAACCATTTGTACGCCGTTCCGCGAATTCCATAGTTATGCATTTTTGACAGTAATATTTTATGATTAATGCTGTCGAATGCCTTAGAGAGATCTAAGAATACGCCACAAGGAAGTACTCCTTTTTCCAAAGCTTTTAACACTAGCTGATTAAATTCAAAAAGAGCTGTATCAGTATTTTTCTTTTTGATAAAACCATGCTGTGATGTTGACAATAAGTTAAATTTTGTGAAAAAATCTGTTAATCTAACAGCCATAATTGTCTCAATGATTTTGGAGAAACATGACAATAGACTAACCGGTCTATAGTTGTTAAAATCTAGAGTATCTCCAGATTTGTAGATTGGCTTTACAATGGCTGATTTTAAACAAGAAGGAAATATTCCTTTTTGCAATGACTCGTTTATTAAATATTCGACAGGTCCGATAATACTATATATAGATTTTTTTAGAATAAACATAGGTATATTATCTAAGCCAGTACTTCGTTTGCCATCCATTTGGTTAACTGTGTTTAAAATTTCCTGTTGAGTGGCAGGGGATATAAACATGGTATATGGGTTGGTCTCTATATTATTGATGCAGTTGTTTATATTAATGTCACAACTTGAAGTATTCGAATACGTGTCGTTTAATAAGTTAGCTGCTGCGTTTATAAAAAAGTTATTTAAATTGTTAGACTCATTTATTGGATTCTCACTGATAGATTTATTCTTATTTTTTGCACCCGTTAATTCTTTAACCATCTGCCACGCCGTTTTAGTTTTATTATGGGAATTACTTATTCTATTATTATAATATAGTTTTCTACTTGATTCTAGAAGACGGTGATATTTTTGTTTTAGGTATTTTAATACTGGTCCATATTCAGGATTATAAGTACAAATTGTGCAATATAACTGTATTTTTTGTTTACAATCGATTAATTCAGGAGTTGGTATTATCTTAAGTCGTTTACTAGAATTAAGTAATTTTTTCTCAGGAAAAGCTTGATTGTAATAGAAACAAAACTTTGAAATAAATAAGTTAAATTTATTGTCCACAGTGTCTGCAGATCGAATATAATTCCAATCTTCTTCTAAAAGAGTAGTATTGAATGCATTAACATTTTGTTCAGAAAAGTTGCGATATAGACAAGGTTCAGTTGAAGATCTGCCTGCATGTTTAAATTTAACCAGTTGTCCCTTGTGATCAGAAATATATGTATCTATCACAGTGGCCTCTGATACCAATTTAGAATTGCTTATAACATTATCAATGCATGTTTTAGATTTGAATGTAACTCTTGTGTAGTCATTAATTAATAAGTTACTGCCATAAGATTCGACAAGATTTTTAAATATAAATGTCGAATTAGAATCAAGTCGAACGTCTATGTTGAAATCGCCCGTTACAAAGTATGTATTGTTATCAATATATAATTTATTTAACAGTATTGTTAATTTAGAAAAAAATATGTTTATGTCACTAGTGGGAGTTCTATAAAGGTTTACAATAGTTATCTTTTTGTTACAACCTGTATTGTGTATGTATTAAATGAACAATTTATGAATTTTGAGCAACATTTGTTAACTTTCTTTGCAATAAATTGCTTTGTTTGAGCGATTTTTGATGAGTTTTAGTTTAAAAAACAGTTTTTCTGAGCGTTTTTTGGCACATTTTGTACAATGAAAGAGTTTTATGAGAAATTATGTGTAATAAATGAGCAATTTATGAATTTTGAACAATATTTGTTAAATTTTGAGCAATAAATGACTTTGATTGAGCGATTTTTTATGAGTTTTAGCTTAAAAACAGTTTTTGAGCGTTTTTTTACACAATTGGTACAATAACAGTCTTATCAGAAATGTTATGTAATAAATGAACAATTTATGAGCTATTTTGAGCAATATTTATTAAATGACTTGCAATAAATGGCTTTGTTTGAGCGATTTTTATGACTTAAAGTATAAAAAAAAACAGTTTTTTAGGTTTTTTTTTACACGTTTGGTGCAAAAAACAGTTTTATCAGAAATTGTAATAAATTAACATTTTATGAGTTTTGAGCAACATTTGTTAATTTTTTTTGCAATAAATTGTTTTGTTTGAGCGATTTTTGATGAGTTTTACTTTTAAAAATTATTTGTGAGCGTTTGTTTTTTTACACATTTTTGCAATAAAACAGTTTTATCAGAAATGTCATGTTATAAATGAACAATTTATGAATTTTGAGCAACATTTGTTAAATTTTCTTGCATTAAATGGCTTTATTTGAGCGATTTTTGATGAGTTACCGTTTAAGAAACAGTTTTTCCGAGCATTTTTTGACACATTTATGAGAAATTATGTGTAATAATTGGGCAATTTATGAATTTTGAGCAATATTTTTCAACTCGTAATAAATGGCTTTGTTTAAGCGATTTTTATGAGTTTTAGCTTAAAAAAACAGTTTTTGAGCGTTTTTTACACATTTGGTACAATAAAACAGTTTTATCAAAAATGTTGGGTAATCAATGAACAATTTATGAATTTTGAGCATCATTTGTTAAATTTTCTTGCAATAAATGGCTTTGTTTGAGCAACTTTTAATGAGTTTCAGTTTAAGAAACAGTTTTTTGAGCGTTTTTTGAAACATTTTGTGCAATGGAAGAGTTTTATGAAAATTTATGTCTAATAAATGAAGAATTTGTAAGTTTTGAGCACTATTTCTAGAGTTTTGAGCAATAAATAACTTTTTCTGAGCAATTTTCAATTCAAAAAATGATTTTTTTAAAGCGTTTTTTATACATTTTGTGCAGGGAAAGAGTTTTATGGAAAATTTTATTCAGCAATATTTGTAGAATTTCTTGCAATAAACAGCAAAAATAATTCTTCCCGGCTGCGCCAGTTTGTTGGGCTGTAGTACCTTTAAAATAAGTATGTTTTAAATATATAAAAACATTTGGGATCAGTCAATTACCTAAGAAATAAGTAAAATTTAATGATCCGATACTACAACAAAGCTTACTCTAAACTAAGGAATTAGTAAATTTATATCATAAAACCTCCCCCAACTGCGCCAGTTTGTATGGTCGGGCTGTAGTGCCTTTAAAATGTTTCAAATATAAAATTTCAATAATACAGCAAAGTTAAGTTAACAACAACAAACTACAACAAAGCTTACTCTAAACTAAGGAATTAGTAAATTTATATCATAAAACTTCCCCCAACTGCGCCAGTTTGTATATTTGGGCTGTAGTGCTTTTAATATAAATATGTTCTAAATATAGGATAAAATTTGGGATTAGTTAAAATAAGCAAAGTTGGCTTACTCTAAACTAAGCTATTGGTAAATTTATATCATCAATCCTCCCTCGACTGCGCCAGCTAGTAGGGTCGGGCTGTAGTGCCTTTAAAATAAATGTTTTAAATATATATTTGGAGCAATTGTGGGTGCTTAACTCTTTGCCGCTTGTTGGATTTAGTTTGAATTATTTATATATTTCATTACCACAACAAATGAGAAACTAATTTCTAAAATAATCAACAGTTATGCTATGACCTAGCAAAAATAAAATGAAATATTTTGCAGGAGCTCTGACTGCGCCAGTTTATTTTATAAAGAATTTGCTACAAAAATAACTGAACGCTTTTTACGACATTTGGACCATATACAAATATTAGGAACAAAAATTTCATTGAAAATATTTTGAGATTGATGATCCTTGCTACAGCCAAAATTATAATTACTCATCACTATGATATCGGTGATTCTAAGCGATGATTCATTCATTGATTACTTGCACAACATTAGAATTATTGATCTTTTGATGTTTCATACTTGGGTGTTTAGGAAAGGGAATGATAAAAAAATCTTTCCTCCCCTCCAAAGTTCATTTTTATACAATTGACGATGATTTCATTGATTGCTCAAGTTATGACGATGATTCATTGCTTGCACCCTTTGATGTTAATCATCATTATTTTATGTAAACATATATACTAGTGTTTCTGGGTATGCAGCCTTCATCAGTGTGTCTAGAGAAACAATTATTTTCTCATATCTTTAGACAATAATTACTTCTAAAATTGATTCCAATCAATAGTTTATACAAACAAATAAACAACCGATGCCTCATATATGATTAAAAACAATCTAATCTGATACTATAAAATTATGATAGGGATGCCCTTAAATATGTAAATATAATGTGATCCAATAATAATCTATAAATAGAATGTTTGTGAAATTTTTACGGGGAATTATTGGGTCTTCAGATTTGACCTGACCATTCCAGAAAAGCATTAGTCACACAACCTACCTCCAGAAATATGATATTTAATTGGCAATTAAATATGATTCCACTAAGGATCATATTATAGTCTTGGAATATTCTTATAATAAATTGCAAGAAAATTGATCTTTGTATCCTTGAGAGCTAACGGTTTTAACGACTTCTATAGAATTGTATATTAAGGGTGCACCCTTTTGTATAGAAATGTCTTGTGTTATAAATAACTAGTCCATTTAAAGATTCGCCCTGGTGGTTAGTCACGCATACAATATTGTTGTTAATTAGTTATTGGTCTAATAGTAAATGAGTTTACGAGGTTCTTAAATCTCGAGGAATGGTCCATAAAGTAATTATAACTATGAACAATAATGGGACACGTTCCAGTCGTATTTTAAGACATCAAGCGACTATTAAAATTGGGTTGTGCAACCAACACATTGCATAATTAATATTAATTAATGAAGTAAAAATACATTTAGTAACCGTATTTATTGGAGTGTGAAATATGTATCGATCGCGATTTCCGCGTTGTACTTTATATGTCAAAATTAATTGTGTACGCGGAAGCTGTATAAATTTATGGGTATATCCTTCATTGAGAGCGAGACAAAATACCTGTAGACTACCTTGAGTTGCGTGCTGCTGAGTTCAGGAACTCAGGAACCGGCTATACCAGACATCTGCCCTGTTTTTTTTTATACAACATAGGGTTTTGAAGTTTACGACCTTTGTGTGTGCATAGCTTATAATTTAATTGCACCAAGATTATATTAAGCTCATTAATATGCGGAAGCATTTATTTGGGTTACTCATTCAAGGAAGGAATCTATTGTTTTGATATTTCACACTATGTTATGACGCATAATATTATACCGGTTTTGCTATTACAACTAATTAATTGTATGCTTATTGTTAATTGTTATCTACCACAAAAGAAGAATTAAATGATTCATTTGTTATAAACCCCAAATATATGACATCAATTCAATTACGCTTGGTCGGTACCTTTTCCTATGATGTCGATTCATTTAAATAAACTTTACGGAATTAGTAACCGCAATAAATCAGTCGTACTAAGAATATAATTTCTAAAATAATCAATTCAATTTGTTTATTTGGCTTTGTTGCTAAATTTAATATTGATTCATTTTAGTTTAAGGAACGGTTTTCCCACGAATCATATTTTGTGAGCAAATGAAATCCATTTATATAATTTTTAAAAGTTTTATTATTTTTTAATCATTCATTTTTATTTTTAGTAGTAAATTAATTTTACTGAGCTCTGATGTTTTGGGTTGCAATGAGTTTTTTTTTAATTGTTTGAAAAAGCAGCTTTTTGCTTTACTGATATAATTGGGCTTATATTCTATACCTTGTTTTCATTATAACAATTATAACTGTTTTGGCGCAGTCGGTGGTAGGACTATTGTCGAATCTCGCATTTTTACTTGTAGTTTTTTTATTAAGTTAGACTAGGTTTTGGCAGTATCTATGGCGCTTTTAGACTACAAATTTGGTAACTTTTTGAGAATTGTGCTTATATCTTATATTTACAGTCTAATGAGTTATTTGTTTCTGCCATAAACTAACTTCAATCTTTTGGCGCAGTTGGTGGTAGGAATAGCAATATTTTTTTTTTTAAACTTGTAGTTTTCTTAATTAAACTAGAAATAAGGTTTTGTCAGTATCTATTTTTGGTTACTACTTTTGCAGCTGTAGGAAAAAGTTACAATTTTGAATTGGAGATTTTTATGATTTATTTTCAAAAAAGTTGTATCAAGAGGTTACCAGATCGAAGATTTATGCTAGATTTAAGTCAAAATATAAAAGAAAAGGTTTATCCCATACTTGTTGTGAGTCTATGAATCTTTTGCGTTTATTATAACTTAAATTGGCTCAGTCGGTGGTAGGACTGGAAAATTGAGAAGGAAAAACTATAAACCGTAACAGAAAATGTGAGAATCGTGCTTATATCCCATATTTGCAGTCTAATGAATGATTTGTTTCTATCATAACTATTTTGGCGCAGTCGGTGGTAGGACAATAATGATCGAATCTTGTCTTTATTTTGTAGTGTTTCAAGTTAATCTAGAAACTGGGGTTTGTTAGTATCTATTTTTGGTTACTAATTTCGTAGCTTTAGAACAGGAAAAATCTTCAATGTAGAAAAAGTTTTAGAACATTCAGCTTTGAGAATTGGAGTATGGAGAAGAAAAAAATCTGATTTTTTGAGAGTTTTTTTGATTTTAGTTCTTCTACTTGCGCAGTCGGTGATTTAATCATTATTTTCAGTTCGATTCAGATGTAAATTGTTTAATTATGCTTTAGTTCTAGGCTTCATATAACGCTACATATTTTTATTACAATTTCTATAGCTTTTGTGCTGAAAAAATATTTAGTTTTGAGTCAGAGTAAAACATATCTCAAATTAAATATGCGAACTAGAGAACTAGTGATATTCTTTATTGATTTGAATTAAACTATAGTATTGGGTATAATTTTTTTTTATTTTTGGACATTTAATAAATAATTTGTTTTAATTGTATTTCAGTATTGGCGCAGTCGGTGATACGCTGTACTGGATAAAATTTGAAATATACAATTTTGAATTTAAATATGGTATTTGTTTTCACAACAATTGTGTCAAAAGGTTACCAGATCGAAGTTTAAATTGGCTCAGTCGGTGGTAGAACTAGAATTTTTTTGAAATATTTCATTTTTAGTTTGAAAAAATAAAAAAATCAACTGGAAGATGTGAACAGGAGAACTAGTGTTAAGTTTTCTTAATTTGAGTTAATCTATATTTTATCATTTTGATCATTATGCGTTTATTATCATATTTCCGCACTGGCGCAGTCGGTAGTAGGACTATTAATTTATCTTCTTTCTTGCTTTCTTCTGATGCTGACGTCCAGCTCTTCAGCCATCTTTTAGGTGGTTTGTTTTGGGGGTCTTATACTTTAGGGGTTATTTTATTTGCAATTTTGTTGTGGTCCACTTTCTGATGGCGCTGCTGAATTTATCAAGTAGGATTACATTTTTTATTGCTCTAAGAATTTTTATTTACGTGGTCTTTATTAATCCTTTGACTTTGGCATGCATTGGCGCAGTCGGTGATAGGACTTATTTTTTATTTGGTTTAGATGTTTAATTCTGTTAAATTGTAGACTCCGTTAGTATCTAACGCTCTCTTTTTGATTGCAAATTTTGTTGTTTTTGTGCTCGAAAATGTTTTGAAATATTCAGTTTTGAGTAAAAAAAATCTCAAAAAGACCATGTGAACTACGGAATTAGTGATAATCTTTTTCTATTTCAGTTAAACTGTAATATCGGGCATACATTTCATACTTTTCGACATTTTTTTATTATATTTCTGCATTGGCGCAGTCGGTGGATAGGAATATTATCTTCTATTTGGTTCAAATGTACTAGGCTGCGCGATGTATGCATAGATTATGGGCTAAAACTCAATGTTAGTAAGACCAAAATCTTGATAGTTAACAAAAAACGAACAAATCTATCTTGGCTCTCTTATTACAAACATGAGTGGAAGTTAGGCTGAGCAATGGCATAAACAGCAACAACCAAACTAACACGGATATGGAAGGGTACGTCAATCAACAAGACCAAGAAACTAAGCTGGTCTCTGCATTATTTTTTTCAATAATAATAGAAGCATTTGAGATGTGGGTGTACCGAATTAAACATTAATGTCCGGCTTTTTATAAAAATAATACAGAGCATACTGCGATATTTCTATCACGTATTAAGAAGATTGGTAAAATTAATGGTCAAGGGAAAGATCAACGGACGAAGGTCACGCTTAAGATCACTAATGGTTGATTATTTTCAATCATATCTCTGCATTGGCGCAGTCGGTGGTAGGACTATTATTTAGATGTTTAATTAATCCAAATTCTAAGCTCATTAGTATCTAGCGTTCTCTTTTTTGTTGCCGCTGTGATTATTAGATTGAGTTTGAATAAATTATGAATTCATAGTTAATAAATTCTTTGTTTATATCTAGATATGATGAATTTGCGCAGTCGGACTATTTTAATTAGATTTTATTATGTTATATTCTTAACCTCGCATTTTGTAGAAGAAAGATTTAAATTTATGATTTAAAAATTAGATTTGATTGCAAAATGTTTACATGGAAATCAAGTTTCTATAAATATATAATTATAGCAAGTACATAACAAGAAATAAATTTAATTTTAAATATATACCTACCGGAAAGCAGGTGCTATTATTGCGGCAGGTTACATTAAGATAATAAATAACATATATTAAACACCGCATGCCATTTTAGTTGAATAATATTTTTTTTTTAAATTATAAAGAGTTATAACAATTCCAGAATATGATGTTTACAAACAAATTGACCTAATATTAAATTATGCGTCATACTTTTTACAGCCAATAAACTAGACGGTAAACAAATCTGTTATAATACATTAGATTCAACCTAAAGAAGTTAATTATAATGTAACGGATTTTTACATGCCCTTTAATTGCTAAATTGCGATATCTATATTTAGTTATTGATGTTTCATGTGGTATGCTTTATTACTTAATTAAATGTAACCGCTAACTATATCGTATTTTGTTGATATATTAATGGTTAGAAAGTGGTACATCTGAATTGTTTTAAATGAGAATAACGCGTAATCTAGTTAGAGTCGTTAAGTGTCATGTCCTCGGGATGTTGAAAGCAACCAAGCCAAGCCAAAGCAAGAGTTGGCATGATGTTCGGAACTCCGATTAACAGAGGTTCGGTGGGTAAACGGCCTTGTCGACATAAGAGTTTTGAGTCAGCAGCGTTCGGGTATTACTCATCGCACTTATTGTTTCTGAGGGCCGTTGCCCGATGCTCCCGTGACTCATAGGCCGTTATGCCTTGTATAGCCCCGTATCCCGGTTATGCGTCAACATATGCATTCTCTCCCTATTTACTTACAAACGTGGCTGGCTACCCGAGCTACGCACTTCATTCATTCATTCACAAAAAGTCCCGTGTTGTTTGGAACGACGTTCAAAATCGACACCGGTCTTTTGTGTTTATCCTATTGGGGTACTAATCACACACTTTTGAGTCATATGCCATGTGCTCATTTTTAAGGGATGATTCAGTGTTACGACACTACACATGATTGCATTTCAATTATACATGACCTCATTTCATATAATGCGTTGCTTTTTAATTGACCATTATATTACCTACTCTTTGTGACTAATCACATTTTTATACCTTATTTTAATCAGAACAGAAAATTATTCAAAATATTTAAATTAAATATTAGGTCATCTTAATATTTCAGATCAATTTTAAATTAGTAGGTTGGGTTTTCCAAACAATTTAACAAAATTAAGCCAATTAAATATAACTAGCCCATCATATTGTAACTAACAAATATTTTCTAAATCATTCTGATGCCGGAAATCATATGAAGCAGAAGTAGCACAGTTACAGGAGACAGCTGGGTCATCATCACTAATATAATTAATTGGATTCATATTTATAATTTTCTTGATTGTAAATCCGAAACACGTGTTTGTTCCATTTGTGGGCAGAATTATTATTTTGCATAATAATGGGGTAAATTATAAAAATCTTGTTAACACAATTCCACCTCATTGGTTTTAAGCAATCAGCTTCCGGATGAACAAAGATGGGAGTGGGTTAAAGCCGTTCAATGACGATTATAATTTGTTCAAAATATTTGATGGAATTCTATGCCAAACATGAATATCATAAAAGAATTTAAAATAAACTAAAGAAAACCGTATTGGTCATTAGTTGATAGAATTTGATCAAAATTTGTATGTCAATCATGAATATAACAAGAGAATTGAAGCCAAATTTTAAGAAACCTTATTGGTCATTGCTTGAAGCAAAATTATTTTTTAAAATTTAAATTTGAACTCTAAGATATGGAATTTAATCAAAAAATGTATGCCAAAAATGAACATGACAAAAAAATTAAGACAAATTATATCTATTGGTTGTGCTTGAAGCAAATTTTACTTTTTTTGTTTACAAATTTGTTCAAAATATAGAATTTGATCAAAATCTTAAGTTCAAAATATGGAATTTGATCAAAAATTGTATGCCAAACATGAATATAACAAAAGAATTGAAGTCAAATTATATGAAACTTTATTGGTCATAGCTTGAAGTAAATTTCAGATTTTTTAAATCTAAATTAGAAGTCCAAAGTATGAATTTTGATTAAAAATTGTATACCAAACATGAATATAACAAAATAATTAAAACCAAATTATATAAAACTTTATTGGTCATAGCTTGAAGCAAATTTGCAATTTTTTTTAATCAAATTTGAAGTCTTAAGTATGGAATATGATTAAAAATTGTATATTAAACTTTAATATGACAAAATAAAACATAATCAAACTTTATTGATTTAGTTCGTAGCAGTCCTCTGTAGTTGAGTGTTTTTGAGTTTGTTGTGGGTTAGTCGGCGTCTTCTAAAACCGTCGTTTCTTAAATGGCAAAGCATGGGAGGAGTACGGCTTGTTCCTGATAGTGACTATTTTTGGACAAAGTGCGATCTGATGGCGAGCTCTGTTTTATTAGCCATTTTTATTGGTTAATATTTTTCTTGCTTAGGAATCCACCAGTCTTTTTAAGTTTGTTGTGGGTTAGTCCGCGTCTTCTAAAACCGTAGTTGGTCAAATGGCAAAGCATGCGAGGAGTACAACTTTTTTCTGATTCTGATTGCGAGCTTCAATTTGTTCAGTTTGCGCAAGCATTGAATGTAGCGTATAGGGTGTTGGCTATGTTAAGAAATTAAGGGATGACGTCTTTTAAGCAAGCAAGATTTTTTCCAAACCTAGCAAGGTTTTGGTGTTGATGATTTGCACTATTTTTGAAAATGTGTATTAGTTTAAATTTATAGCGGATGTTGACCATGTTGAATTTACATTTTTTGACGATTGATGTATTACTATTGTGAGCTCAGTAGTAGTGCGTTGGCTTAGCAAGCCAGCTCATACTCTATTCAAATCTGAGATAGAGTGCGGGAAAACAACTACACGCATGTACCTGATTGCCTCCTAATGTTTGTTTTCTTGCACTCCACCTTGAAATTGAATAGAGTTTAAAACAATAAATAAATACAAACGCTTTGCAATTTAAATTTATAATTATAGCAACATCTTTAAATTTGCTTAAACAATTTGTATCAATTCACACTTGTTACCAATCAATAACTCTATTAGTCATCAGCATTTGACAGAATCAACCCTCATACATCTCACTATGATTCTCCCGTGGGGTTATTGCAATTGATTTCCACCACAAAAATATAGTTATCTTATCTGATGCAACAGTAAATATCACCCTAACTAATGATTCATGTTTTTAGATAAATATTACCAATGTTAATCTATAGTGACTCATTTATATTTACATGAAAATCCCTAATTTGGTGGTGAAAAACACGCTTATCTCATTTTGATTAATATTATAATTTTGTCTTTGCTCAATTGTTATTCAAAATTACATCATTCAATTGTTCATAAATGGTTGATATCATAGTTGGTTTCCTTCCTGTTCTTTCAATTAATGTAATCGTTGGTGTGTGTTAAAAATCGGTTATTATATAAGGGGGACCTATTGGGGTTTTGTTTTGTTATCCTCCCTCAATTACTTAGTGGTGTTAAGCTTAAATATAATACTGAAATCAATTGAATTATGAATTGTAAGCATTGCATTCCATCCAATCAACGTAAATACTCATTTGGCCAAATCCCAAAATTGCAAATGCAAACTCATCCAGTACAAACCAGCTACATCATGGACTTATCTGAAACATAAAATGGCTGAACAATAAAACACTTTATCAACTTCGATTCCCCACATATAATAAAAATATATTGTGGTTACGTATATTCCCAAACCAATTGATAATAATAAAAAAAAAGCTTGATGTTATTTTAAAATATTCCAAGGCACTTCAAAAATATAAATATGTATTTGTCTTTACATATGTATTGAATTTTTGAGCTGTCGAAAATAATCACTTGAAATACAATCGCGGGGCGAAGCAGATTTGTAAATAGAAATTACATAACATGGCCTATTTATAAGACTGCTACAATTAATAAAATATTATGAATAATATTTAAAGAAATTGATTTAAACATTTGTAATCAATTGCGCAATTTGCATTATTTACATAGACGACTCGAGGTGCTATCTTTAATATTTATTCAAGTCTAACGAGTCGCAATATGTAACGTTTATTGTATGCATTTTTGTTAGCGCCACTCGTCCTTGCATTCAATTATTTTTTGCGCATGTTTTGTACACAAATTATATTTTATTATAATCTGAGCTGAGGCTTAATTTGTATAATATATTTAGCACAAATTTATATGCCTCGTTGAAGATGGAAATTTATATTTGAAAAGTTATTCATTGAACTAACAATAATAGTTTTATTATTATTATTAAACAATAATATTTACTTTTAAGATGCAGTGTAAGTCTAGATTTACCCTTACATAATTGTTTTAGTAATATTAGTTGCGAATTTAATTTACTTATTACATACATCAATTTGGTCGCACGATTATTTAGTCGTAAAACAAAACTTACAGTTGTGCGCTTATATTATGATTAAATAGATGCAACTAAATCTTTTTTCAGCAACGTGACTGTCGCCGCACTAGCTATTGCATTAAATAGGGCGACTAAACATTGTAAAAACAGTCGTGCGACTAAAAATTGCACAAAAAAGTCGTACGATAAAAATGATACAAAATAGATGTGAGAATGAAAATTGCATTGAATAGTCGTACGATCAAAAATTATAGAAAATTTGTATGATTGAAATTTGCACTGAATAGTTGTACGACTAAAAAGTTACGCACTACTCTACCTTCTGTTCATTTTTCTAATTTTTAAGGTCTAAAAACATGTTTACAACCAAATTTTAGAATTTACAAACAAAATACACAATTAATAATCAAACAAATATCATAGAGCGGACAGAAACCTTTAAGTTAAAATCAGTTAGACATGTTACAAGACAAAGTGCAGAAAGGTGGATACATTGAACGACTTTTGTGGTTTGTGGTGGTTGTTAGACTCTAACAACCACCACAAACTTACCCAGACCTGGGCAAGTGTAAGGTTAATTAGCCGTTTAGAAGTAATGGCGCCATTCTCAAAATCGATGTGGAGTAGTGGATCTTGCGAGAGCCCACGACGGCGTCTTATCAGACGTTGAAAAAAAAAACAGTTTTTTCCGGTTTTCGGTTCGGTTTCGGTTTGAAGCCCTGGTTTATAGTGTGGCTAGTTTTGCAATAAACGTGCGTGAAGGCATACCCTTCAATTGGTGGGGGGATACGCTGCGGTATGAACTTGTTCCACTTTCCCTTGCGCCCCTACCGATGTAGCTTGCAATTAAGGTTTTGATGGAGGACGGTCCTTGCTGACGAAGTAAAATATTTAGTCAAAATTAGGGACTTAGGCCCAGATGTGGGTTCTCTACGTTTGAAACGTTTAAGTTACTGATCTTAGGCCAGAATAAAGGCAGACTAACTTGGTATGTCATGGGAAGCCCACGGTTTGAACGTCTAGTCTAGCAGCTAAGCATGTAGGTAAAGCTATTGCCAGGCTAGGTTGGATAGTAAGTAGTAGGCAAACCTTCCGTGCTGGAATAATTGGATTCTCTTAAGGGAGGCCATTAAAAACAAAAAAAAAATGTTTTCTTATCTTTTTTGCCGTGGAGTCTTTGTGAGAAGACCTGAGTAGAAAATTGTTGTTCTCAAGGAATATTTTTTTCTACGGCAAGGAAATATGAGATTCAATGAGAAACCGCAAACAGAAGCGGATGAGAAAATAAATTTGTTTATGGCTTCAGTTGAGAGCTCAATCCGAAGACAACTGGTTTACTCAAACAGGCTGTATCTAGTCGACATAATACTTACAAACTGAACTGACCAAGAAAGAAAGTTGTAGAGATTATGACGATGGTAGAAAGTACTAAAGCCGTATTTGCAGTTTAAGTGCCAAGTACTCCAAAAGCCCAAATTTCTTCTTTTCTTATTGTAGGACCATTATGGCAGTTTTAGTTTGTATGTATCTGAGGCGCACTCGTGTATGCCGCTTCTGTAGATGTATCTGTCTTTTTTACACACACTATCTATTGACTATCCGCCATCTTCGAGTCTTGGGACTGATTAGGAGATCATCTTTGCCAGGATGGCGGATAGTCGATAGCAAATATTCAAATATTCTTTTACTTAACGGTATCAAGCAGAAGTTTTGCTTTAAAGAATGTGAAAGCAGGAGAAAGTGGCAACAAAAAAACTACAAATCAGTAAGGCAAGGAAACATGTTTTGACCCATCCCAGGGAGGGCAACATGTCCAATGAATGTCATGATTAGAACGTGTGGATACAAGATTTGTCTGATTTCAATCAAATGGATAAATGACCATTCTTGTATTGATCTTGCTGTTGGACATCATGAAATGCAAACTGTGATTTATAAGCATATCAACTCTGGGAAGTGTTGGCTTCTGGATAAATTAGGTTTAGTAACGACAACTTCTGACACAAAAGAAGAGTGAAAATCGTCTCAGTTTTTTCAGTTATTGCTAAGTTTGCGTTGTCCGATTGGTTCTGTTATTTGCTTGAAAAATCATTGGCGAAGCAATAATATGTGTGGATACAAGATTTGTCTGATTTCAATCAAATGGAAAAATGACCATTCTTGTATTGATCTTGCTGTTGGACATCAAGAAATGCAAACTGTGACTTATAAGCGTCTCAACTCTGGGAAGTGTTGACTTCTGGATAAATTAGGTTTAGTAACGACAACTTCTGACACAAAAGAAGAGTGAAAATTGTCCCAGTTTTTTCAGTTATTGCTAAGTTTGCGTTGTCCGATTGGTTCTGTTATTTGCTTGAAAAATCATTGGAGAAGCAATAATATGTGTGGATACAAGATTTGTCTGATTTCAATCAAATGGAAAAATGACCATTCTTGTATTGATCTTGCTGTTGGACATCAAGAAATGCAAACTGTGACTTATAAGCGTCTCAACTCTGGGAAGTGTTGACTTCTGGATAAATTAGGTTTAGTAACGACAACTTCTGACACAAAAGAAGAGTGAAAATTGTCCCAGTTTTTTTCAGTTATTGCTAAGTTTGCGTTGTCCGATTGGTTTTGTTATTTGCTTGAAAAATTGTGTCCCATTTTCTTTGACATTCTTGTCGTTTTCTTTATCTTCTTTTTCTGCTTTTTCTGCTTCTACTTCTTCTTTGTGTAGGCCTACTGGCCTGTTTGTGACGGTATTTGTTGTTGCGATGATTTTTTTTCTCTTTTGGGTGGTCTTTCCACCGGGCGGGTTTCTTTTGGTCTTCTCGTTATAGCGAACTTTGCGGTTTGGTTCTGATTCATTCTGTTGACGTGATCACTCCAGATTTTTTGCCGTTGGCGAGTCTACCTTACAGTAGTCTTGTCTGGTTGTATTGTGATAGATTTTGTCTTTCTGTTCTGTCCTGGCTCCTGTCCTGTTTGTGATTGAAATTAAGTATATTAGTTTGTCAATATCTCAGTGCTGGCTAGTTGGTTGGGACGCTAGATTTTCTTTGTTGAAAATCAAAACTTGATAGCACACAGTTGCTCGAAACTGAAGTCACTAGAAACTGTTTTACGGACACCCAAATGGTTAATTCAAACTCGTACTGAGCTGTATCACATATTCACTTGTCGCTTCTTAAAGTCTTAAGTCTTGCCTGATCGAACGCTACGTTACCAGTCTCATTACTTAATTTACTTACTTTGTTTGCGCAGTTCTAGTTCAGTATGTTTGCATCCATAACGATTAGGCAAAGAATCATACGGAATTAAGATCGTGAAAATGGACAAAATATAAAAATTGCAACAAATTTTTGAGCCCTTAAAATAATTCCATCATGCAGAAAAAAAAGTAAATATTTTTGGTCAAGCGCACATTTTTAAACCTTTCCGGACAAAAGCTTCCGCCGCCTCTGCTTATAACAGGTATGTTTAATGGGTTGCATACATACCAGGTGACACGGTGACCCAATATGTTAACATCAGGAGCTCGTTCTTTTAGCATCTTCAAATTTAAATTTATTGTACTTGGGCACTAAAACGTGTCTCAAAAAATGTATAAGTTTTGGGCGCAAATTTTGTTTATTAATCCGAATCCGAATAATCATAATCGATTATTAATTCGAAAACATTATTCGACAATGTTTTCGAGTTATTAATTATAACAAGAAAATTAGATTAAAATCTAGAATTTATAGCAAAATAAAATGCAGCCAAAAGTTTTAATTTATTAGCTATGACAAATAAGAACGACAATGCTGTTGACATTGACAATCTCGTGCGAAAATGTTACGTCGTACTATTAGCAATTAAAATTATAAATTGTTACTACCAGAAATTAACTGCGCAAATGTAATGTTTTGGTAATAAATCACTTGAGTGAAACGTAAACTCATTTAATCAAACCCTTGGGTAAATTCCACTATATTTAAAAGAAAATCCACTATAAATTGCTTTTAGATTCGGTCACGTAGTAAAGTAATTAATTGTAAATACCTGCGCAAGAGTTGATTAAAATAATTGTATTAAGAGAAAGAAATGATGTAATTTAAAGAAAAAACACACGCAGTTTGGGCTATAAAATTGCTAATAGGATTGACTCATCGATAAATTAGGAAATAATTAATGAACTTTCGATTTTATTCAAATCAATACATCTTATATAAACTTCGATTCAGTTTGAATAATAATAATAACAATAAAACCAGAATGACCTGCGTTACGTCGTAGCTACGTTAATTTTAGCAGTGACTAAAGCCGAAACGAATTTAGAAAATACATCTTTTTAATTTTCTATAATTACTTGAGCAATTATTACAAACGTGTTTATATATCTATAAAAAATAAATTGATATGAGGAATACATAAATTGAATCGTTTAATTAATCTAATCTATTTAGCTTTGAGTTATAATTAGTAATCTCTCATGAGTGAGTCATAGCTTTGCGTAACTTCAGATCAGAAATAATTTCAGTATAAATAAAATCACGCAATCTTTGACAAAAAAAGAATAATAACATTTGTCTATGGTATAGTTTCTTAATATGAAAACATTGCCAAACAACTATTAACATGTTCGTTTGGCTGGATATTTCATGATTAATTCAGCAACTATGTAAAAAGGTCTTTAATCTTAGTACTTGGCAAGCAATAAAATTTGAACAAATAAGGAATTGCTTAATAATCTATTTCTGAAATATGTGTAGGTATTCAGTGAGGGGAAATAGATATATGACTCAACTTCTCCCCTAGTTTGTTTTTGCCTGTTGCGCTTAGCAGTGCGTTAAGTGCCTTCACATCAACGGCTTCTCAGGTTATGAAACTGAAGCAACACAACTGTTAAACCAGTTGCATAGATTAAATGAACGGATGTTGTCGGACAATTGACTAATATGTAGAAAAAAAGTAAAACTATTATCCCTTACGTAATGATATCTAGGACAAATCACTTATTGCATCAAAAACTCTTTATCTACTTAACTGAATGAAAACAAATCACCTTTTTGTATGTGAATAGGATGCAATCATATCCGACTAACAAACACTTCCATTTACAAAATAAAAAAAGCCCACGTTATTTAAACAATATAACGGAAATACTATCAAACAAAAAGTTGTGGTCAATGGTATAATTGAAATTTCCTACAATGATTAAACACTTCGCGTAATTTTCATTCATTGCAAGGTCTCAATAAATTACTGAGGATTATGTGGGGCTTTAGTAATAATATTAGCTCATGGGCTATGTTCTTCAGGTTTATTTTGTTTAGCAAATATTTCTTATGAACGAGTTATAAGTCGTAGATTGTATCTAAATAAAGGAATAATTAATTTAGACATTAATAAGCTTAACAATATACAATTTGCATTTCCAAATATAACATACAATTTTGCTTCATTAAAGGTTGTGTATCATTGTTATATTATTGTTGATAATTTTATGATTTATTATAAAATGTTATGCAACATGGGAAATGTTATAATGTTGTGCAATCAATTCTTTCCCCAAGGGTTCGTTTTTATAATATTTCATTTATACAAAACTTTTTACTGTTTATTAGCACTTTCTTAAATGTTCTTCCTTCTTCACATGTTTAAACCAGTTTTATCTTTCCATACTTTTTGTATGAGATCAATGTTCTCATTTGTTCTTATTTTTTTTTATTTATTGTCTATTTAATTTCAAGATGGATAATCCTTTATGTAGCTACAGTGGTGTGTGTACAATACACACAATGCCGTCCGACTTATATACTGTAATGTTTGTTTTCCCACGCTCTATCTTGAAAGTGAATAAGCTGTAGTTATATCGTTCTGATGTGTATCTGTTAAAGAGGTTTCATACCGATCTATGCTATGCAGGTGCTGCTGAACTTTGTTTATCCGCTCTCTATCTTGAAATTGAATAGACTATAGTTACATCGTCGGTATATATAGTTTTAGTTTCTTACATTCTAAATAGATGCTTCAATACTTTAGCTACATCGATTGATTTTGGTCATAATACATTTTTGGTTTTTCGGCGCTCTATTTTCGTATTGAATGACATTTCTTTGGTATATATTATTACTTTCTTACATTGTAAATAGATGCTTCAATACTTAACTTGTTTCTTTTAGCTACGTCGATCTTTTTTTATTTATAATACATTTTTGGTTTTCTCGTGTTCTATCTTGGAATTGAATCATTTTTTTTGCCTTTCTTCTTAATACAATTTTTGATATTTTTTATCGATATCTTCTTGATTGGTTGGTCTTCCAAATTACTGGTGTTTTATAATAATAATAATAAAAACTGCCGAAGAGAAACGTTTCAATATATGGATAATTAACACTTGGGAGGGTGGGCGGAAAACTCAATTAAAACTATTGACCCGCAATCAAAAAGCAGAGTACCCCGGCTGCTAAATCTGCATGTGAAAGAAGCTTTAGAGTCTCATTGTTTATCAAGCCACACCCAGCTGTCTTCCTTCAGTAAAGGCACAAAAACAACAAATCTATTCATGGAAATCAATAAGATTTGCAAAAATTTGTTCTAAAAAATATTTGTAACTTTTTAATTTATAAATATTTTGCCTCATACAAATTCCGTAAGCATAACAATTAAAATTCCGAAAACAGAATTTAATTAACTATAGGGGCATTTGAGAAAATCGGGTTTAAAATTTTGTGGAACCATTTTGCGCATCTGAGGTTCAATAAACATAATATTTAATTGTAAAGCTATTATATTCATTTTTTTAGGTCTAAGGCAAAATGTTTTTGAATATGTAACTGCAAACACAATTTTTTTTATTAATTGAGAGAACTGTATAACTAATAATAATTTTTTTTTTGTTACAGAGGATGCGAAAAAGAAAGGATGCAAAGTATTAGTCCATTGTCAAGCTGGTGTGTCTCGCAGTGCAACAATCGCAATCGCATACATAATGAAATATAAACAGGTATCGATGGTAGAGGCATACAAGATGGTGAAAGCAGTACGGCCGATAATATCGCCAAACCTAAACTTCATGGGACAACTGTTAGAATTAGAACAAAGTTTGAGAAACGGAGATTCCGATTGCAAGCCATGCCAGAAGTACAGATGGAGTCAACAGAATAGTGAGGAGGTTTCGCAGGGTTGCAGTGTATAAAAAAAAATAGATAATGTCAAGATGGATTCTCAAAAAAAAAAACACAAAAAACCATTGCACTAGACAGTCTTTTTTTTATTTAGTGCCATTTCTTTAGTCACAGAGCCATCTGAGTTCATTCTAGTCGCATATGAAACAAGGCTGTGTAAGATATTTTGCTTGGCAGTTACTGCTGATTTGTACTTAGCAAGCATGTGGAAAAAATGAAAATTCAATCGGAATACTTGCTTACTACAAATTTCAATTTTAATTTATTTTTTGTTTGATTGTACCTCACTTATTGTTCATAGCACTCCAAAAAATATATTGCTATGAATCATGTTAAAACGTTTAAAACTAGAATGGTGATAGAAACTAAACCCCACTAGAAGCTCGGATTCAATGTTAACCTATAGTACATCACCATTCTAGTTTATGTGTGGTAGAAAGCAAAGCTACTCGATATAAAATTATTGCAGCTATGTTTCAAGTTAATTTGAGCTAAAAATAGCCTATATAACTATATCTAGGGTATTATAATGATTATTAGATTTAGATTAAGATCACTTTTGCCTCTAAAGGAAGATTTAGAATGATCGAATGACTGGTTAATTTTATTACAACAAAAAACGAAATTATATATAATATAGTGTTTCTATTATTAACGTCTTAAGTTATTTAAAAATTGAAAAACTCGGTTTTGTAATAAGTGTTATGTATATTTGCCATTAAAAAATGATAAGAAAGAAGAATTTATTATAAACGAAGGTATTCTAATTATTTGTGGGTATATATAGATGTTAGATATTTTTATTTATAGTGTATTATATGGGCAAAGGCAAATTAGATTTATTGATGTTTTTATTTTTATTTATACCAGGGTTTTTTCAAATGTATTGTGATTTTCGTTTCATAGTTCTAAGATTATTTTTAACGTGTGAATATATATATTAATGTAAGATTCGACTGAAGTGTATATATTCCTATACCAACAACTTCAGCCTATCAGAATATAGATTAGCAAATGTATATCGCAGTAACAAATTGTGCCTTTACCATTTATATAATTGTAATATATTTATCAATGCATATAGACTGTATCAAGTACATTAGAATTGTACAATACTTAAAATACTATTGTACTAATAAAATCTACAAATTATGGAGAAACCAAATTATTTTTCATTTCCTTGCAGCATTCCAAATGACATTTTCAGATATTCGTATTTAAGCTTCTAGCAACCAGTTGAATTGTGCTATTGCGATGCACGAGGCTGCGACATACTTTGGCCGCGTACTTTGTGAATGTTAACACGTAAAATTTAGTAATGAGGCCGCGCGCATCGGAATAGCACCTTGATGATATTTTTTTATGAAGTATACAAAATCTAAAAGATTGTTACGATTGGGCTAACTGTAATCCTTTAAAGACTTTTATCTGAGAAAGCCTAACCAACTTAGATATGTTCAGTCGTATCCAACACTTTGTACTAGACCTTGTACAAAGTTTTTGAGTCGTACTTTTAGTGTCATAGTCGTTCTTGTATTGCTTGTTAGGACAGCAAATATCACAGCAAGTTGAAACTAGTCTCAAAATATGCGTAAGTCAATGTAGAATCAATGGTTAAGTTGGTTAATATGGGCCCAGTACAAAGTTTTTGAGTAAAATGCGAAAAACTGTCAAAACAATCGCACTTTTGTTGCAAAACTTGTGTTCATTTATCGCGAGCTAGAATAAAATATCCTAGAAAATTGCTCGTTCTTCTGCTTCTTTTGCATTTTTCTCAGTCTACTGTGTTTCTTGCTTTAAAATCGTGTCTTAGTTATTGCCTCAGATCTTTTAAGCGTTCTCGTTTCTCTGCCTTTTTTCTTGCACTTGAGTTAGCCAGAAATCAAAGTTTCTGTGGTCGCTCATTTCTTTAAACTAGATATAAGTTACTTATTATCAGCAGCTCAACCGATGAACTAAAGACCATGCTAGAAGAACTCCACCAAGCATGGATAAAAATTGGACTACAGATGAACCCCAATAAAACAAAAATAATGACCTCCGAGAACACCCAGGTGTTCATCAAAAACGAAATACTTAAGATTGTAGACGAATACGTCTACCAAGGCCATAAAATTCAGGCAGGCAAAGAAAACCAAAATAGCGAGGAGGATAGGTCAAAGCTGGGCGGCGTTTGGAAATCTGGGATTCATACTCTAATCACGCGAATTTACTATCAACCTAAAAAGGAAAGTTTACGAAGCGTGTATCCTACCAGTGCTCACGAACGGAAAAGAATATCACAACTGAAATAAAGATGGGCTGGCCATGTAGCAAGGCAGGACCATACTAGATGGACAAATAGATTGACCAAGAGGCACAAAAAGAAGCGTGGGAAGACTTTTGAAAAGGTGGAGAAACGACATCCAGGAGGTCGCAGAAAAAAACTGGATACAAACTGCCCAAGACAAGGAAACATGGAGAAATTTGGAAGAGGCTTACATCCAGCAATGGATAGATAAGGGCTGAAAAGAAGAAGAAGAAGAAGCTACTTGGTCTATTGTCCCTTGCCAACTCTTTTACTACACGTTTACAAGAATCTCTCTCTCATTTTTGTTTTTGATGCCACTTTATCTGTGCCCTCGCAGTAGTGTATCTCTTTTCTTCTACTACTAACAGATCTATTAGAATTAACTATATTTAATGTCATAGCATTTCCTCTGTATACTAATTAGCATATTTCTATAATTTGTTGAGAACATTGTACCAGATCCGTGCTGAGCAAAATGACTTTCTTTTTTTGCCTTTTTGTATTTGGCAGCAATCTTGTCAGTACTGTAAGTCTCGTAATTGTCGTTTTAATGTGCGTATTGAAGTTACCGCGGAAGGTTTTTACTACTGTATCACCCAATGTAAATAATAATTGTTTTTTTCCTTGCATTACTAATGCTTCCGTTTTTTTGATTGCCAAAGTCAGTCGGTTGATGGTCATCCAACGGTTTATTCTATCTATGTAGGCACTCGTCTATACAGGTTAACAAATCTTTTTTAGCTTCTGCAACTGTGGTAGCATTGTCCATTAGTGACATTTTCAAGAAGACGCCATTCTACGACACAATCTACAAGAGGGTTCCAGGACCAATCCTTGTGGGCGTCTATATCTATTTCTTCTCCTTCATTGTATATTACCTTTCGCAATTTAATGGATCGTCTTTAATACTTGAATGATCGATCTACCTGTACTCTAGACTCAATTTCTATCATCAATATTTCTCTTATTAACGTTTCATAAGACTTGTTTAGCGAGTTGAACAGACATAGATCTAAACGATAGTTCCATTCTTATGTCTCCTTTTGGCAATAAAACTAGTTTTGCAACTTTCCACTGCTTTGAGAATTTCTGCTGCTCTAAAAGTCCGTTTAGCACTTCTAAAATCCATTCCGGTCGCAGTTTTGCCACTTCTTTAATAACCTTTATTGGTATTCTATCTAAACCGGGCGCATTTTTATTCTTAACTTAAAGCTTTAAGTATCTCTTAGAAGGTGAAGGGTGGTGCTCGTTTGTCACAGACCTTCTTTGACCAACTCTTGGAAATAGTACGGCTTGCCTCTTTGTGTCCAAGACTAGTCTACACGGTAATTTTCAAGCTATTTATAATAATTTTGAAACCTCCGTCTCAATGTCGTTTTCTAGCTTATTGTATTAATTTCTTCATAATGTTCTTTTCCCGAATCAGATTTAAAGTTGATACTAAAATTAAATTAGAAAATTGGACAAAACGAGAGAAAAATAAAAGTAGGCATAAAAATAGCAAAAAAAACAATTTTGAAGAAAGAGCCAAATTTTGAGTAGCAAGTTAAATTATACATCTACAAAAAAAAATTGTGAAATGTTTTGTATAGAGTGACTGATGTTTTAACAAAAGAAGAAAGGTACAGTAAAATGAAGAAAAAGACGGTATACCAAAAAAACTGAAGAAGAAAAGCAAAACTTCAATGATGATGTGTGGAGTATAAGGTCACATCAACGTAGTATTATGTCAATATTGTACAATAATTATTTTTGCAATAAGCCACACAATTGCTGTTGTGTACTGTAACTTTATTTATATTTATCTCTGTCTTCTGCATGAGTTTGTCCACTGCTGGGCGTAGGTCTCCTTTAAATCGTTGCCAATCTTCTTTTTGCGACTTGATGCAATTTTGTTTTTGCAATGTCATTGAGCCATCTTCTTTGTAGTTTTCAGGTATTTTATTTTGTTGCTCTTGGTCTCTAGCTAGTGAGTGGTTCTGTGAGTCCACTTGTCGTTGTATTCTGGCTACGTATCCTAACATTTTTGACTTTGGCGTGCAGTCTAATTTTCTGGTTTATTAAGTTTATGGCGAGTAATACTCTTAGTATGTGTCTTAGTTTGCCGAACGCAGCGTTGACTTATTCTTCTGGTTATTTCTGATTTTTGTAGACCAGTTTTATTTGATATCCAAGGTATATGAACTCGGTCACTTGTTCAATTTCGCATCCGTCCATTTGATATGGTCCTGTTTTTGAGTCATAGTCCCAGGTTCATTTTAAGCCGACTAATATTGATGTTGTGTTTAATGTCCTTAAGATCTTGGATCTCTGAGCTTATTAATATAGAATCGTCGTCAAAGCGTGGCCTTTCTTTTTCCAAGACACATTTTTGAAGACGTCTTTTAGGACGAGAGTAAACAGTTTTGTTGATATGGTAACTCCTTGTCTACCTCCTCTACTTATCTTGATCTTTTCGATGGTCAATTTTTCGTCTAGCATCACTCTAAAGGTGCCGTTTTGGTATATTTGTCAAATTAGTTGCTTATACCTTGAATCAAGTCTGGCTTTATTTATAGAATTGAAGATTGCCCACAGCTCGATGGAATTGAACGCTTTTTCGTAGTCAATAAACGCTAGGTGTACGGGTACATTGTATTCTGTACACTTTTCGATTAATGTGCAAATAGTCTAAATAGAAACGTAGCGCAGTAGTCTAGGCATCTGACTGCTGCACCAAAGATTGTGTGTTCAAATCTAAGATCGAAAACTATTTGAAACGTTCATACGCTCTCCCACTCTCTAAACCGCCTTGTCAGCGTTCATGTTCTTGAAGTTGGTAAAAGTCCAGTTTATTTGTTAGTTTTTGGTTAGCAGTTTATATAGATGTGATAGTAGGCTAATGGGTATTTAGTTCTTAATGTCGTTATTGTCTTCTTCCTTCTGAATTAAGATTACTTCGGAACTTTCTCAGGCAGTAGGTATTTTCGTGTTTGCTATGGATTTGTTTAGTACTAGTTTCATTGCATTTAATAGGGCTAGAAAGGAATTCTAGTTTTTATTTCTGTCAATATTTTGCGATCTAAATTAATGTTTTGAGTCGTTGCGTTGTTAGTATTTACAGGAAGTTTATAAATGAATGGAATTATGTAATCACTTTAAATATGCCGCCTTTTTTTAAATTGTTCACTATACTATTTGTTTTGACAGTTTAACTTTGACAGCTGTCAAGCAAGCAAGGTTATAAAAATGTATACAAATGAAAAGAATATTTTTATTATTGAATCTTACTTTAGGAATGGGCGGTTTGATAATGGGGAATGGCTCTATTCTATTTCAGATTGTGTTCGAGAGTTTACAACTGATAATTATAAACATGTAAACATATAAAAATATTTTTATTATTAAACCCTAATATAGGCAACTTTATTTACGCATTTTCACATGTAGCTTTAGCCACCAACTATAGACAACTTAATATACACACAAATGTCGTTTGCGTGAGGGCATAGGTATTAACATTAGTCAAGCAACAGAACAGCATGCATGGCCCATGAAATATGTAAAATGCTAAAACAAGCAAAAGCACGAGTGCAAGAGAGAAAACATAATTTTTGTGTATACTAAGTTGCCTATTACACCGGCTAATCTATTCTTGGCTTGCTACAAGTGGCTGTACTTTACATTGCCACTTTATATACGCAAAAATATCTGTGCGTCTTAGTATGCTCTACTCGCACTTACTTTTTTCCATGGGCTAAGCTAAATTGCCAGATTGGATACTGCATACTGCTGTGTGAGCTATTCTCAAAACCACAGAAACCTACGCAATTTATTTTAATAATATAATACAAAAAACATTAAAACACGCAATTGTATATCATCAGTTCATAAATATCTTTATTAAATAAAATATTTACAAATATTTTGTCCATAATTTGTATAATGAAAATGTCAAAAAAACAAATTGAATGACAACACAATATTAATGCAATGAATGATGATTTAAAACACCTAAAAAAACAAACAAAAATAAAAGACATAATATCAAGAATAAAGTTTCATTTGCAAACGTAATTACAATTGTATACAAATTTCCTATACTATATTTAAGAAAGAACAAATAATATATAACACAAATTATAATTAATTTGAGACCTAATCATCTCTAGTTCAAAAACGAGGCACGATGTCTATATAATAAACAGATGGTTAGGTTATATAAATAGGAATATTAATTCCTGCATTCAGTATGAATTTTGTATATTTACAATTAAATTTATTGGGCATTTTCGCATAGTGGTAACTAGAGATGAGGATCAGTAGAAATGAAAAACTGACAATAATAAATCGAGAATAACTCTCCTATTTTTATCTCTGCTAACTTAATTATGTTTCAAGTTTAAATATAAGTTATTTCACACAAATACAAATAAACAAAATTATGTTGAACAATATTTTGACTACGTGGAAATTAATAAATTTAATGCCAAAAATGAAAATTACAATGGAATAATATTTTCTATATTATTTATATAACTCTAAACTGAAATAAAAACAAAAAGTTGACAAAAATTAATAAAATATAAGGTAAGTAATGATTGTTGGTTGATGTTACAAAATAGTTAACATGATAGGTAAATAAAAAGGTAGTAACATGGAAAATTGTAACCGTTCAAAAAGTCCTATTACAGTTGGATAAATAATGAATCAAATCTTAAACCTAGAGATATACAAATCTATGGATACACAGTCACTTTACCATTCTGCATCACCACTTGCTTTCTGGAATACAAAGTCCTCACCATTTAAATTCATTATACCATCTTTTAAATGAAATTTCCACTTGTTACGACTTCTAGTTATCTGCAAAATAGAAATAATATTATAAAAATTGTTTGAATAATATCGCCGCCATTTTCCTTGGGATGGATTTGTCGATCATCAAAATATCGGCGGCAATACACTGAACATTTATTGAAAGAAAGCAATCAAATGTGGCTACTGAAAGAAGAAAAGCGTGCAAAATTGTCCATGGGTGCACCTGAAAAGCAAAAAATTCTGTCGGAATAATGGATCGGACGCTGCTGACTACGAGCAAATGGACATCTCAGCTAATTCCAATTTTCCATGCTCTTGCAATATCGATTACATCAACAATTGAAGATAATCAATCGTAAACTTACCCTTTGGTCCAGTATTAGCAGTTCAAACCAACCCGCAACTTTTATACTAATATGCAGTCATCATTCACAAATTGGTTAAAGCGTGGGTAGGTGGGTGGTTATTTAGGACTATAGCTGCAAGTGTCTTTTAAATCGTAAATGTGCACAAGCGCTAATAAAGAGCTTAGCTTAAGGTTTGTGAATATCCTAATCCGGGATTCCATTCAAAACATGTACCTGGGGCACCAGTCGATCGTAGCACACCTGCATTAATCATAGTATGTTGGTATTTATAGTATAGCCATACATATAGTGTCTTTACGACTTATAAATAGTTTCCAGGTATATAATACAAACATAATTGCCGATTGGTAATGAAATAATCCGCTGAGATAATTTAAGCCCATGTCGTAAAGACACTATATCTATGGCTATACTTATTACCTCTAATCATTGGTCATCTAACCGAACAAATTGGTAAACCCGGCACGACCGGGAAATGTACTGAGTATATTTATTTTAAGTTTTATTATGACTTATTATATTTGGATTTAAATTTGCAGACAAGAAATCGCGGACTATTGACTTCTTCGCATCCGGGGTTACCGACTTGTACGACCAAATTATTGATCCAAAATAAAAGTCAATAGAATTTGTGATAAATATTTATTGTGCAATAATATTCATGATAGTGCCCTATCCAACTATTGTCAAAACCCATACTACATCCAAAGCTACAAAGTGTTTGTTTTTGACAACTGACATTCAAATAGTGAATATACAATTCCCTGATCACAAACACTTGAGTGCATGAGTGGGATATACCAATATAAACTACCCCCCTCACCCCAGCAATCAAAGTACATGTTCAAAAAAATTATTCCGCACTCATCAAGCTTCGAATCGTACGTTATTATTATTTATTGGCCATAAAGAATAAAAGCGCAGCAATTCAAGTACGTCCATAGTTAAATTTGCAGCAAACATCCTTTGGTGCGGCGGTAAAATAGCTATGGTTCGGTTGTAGCCTCGATGTTACAAACCACGACCTAACTAGGTTGGAACGAGGTTCGGTTCATATCTGGACACAGTGTAAAATGTTGTGATCGTTGTAGATTTGGTAATACAATAACAAAATAGCCGATAAATCATCAAGCATCAGACCACAAATTGAGAGTTAGTATTTAGGATTTTTAAGACCTCGAGCTACTTGGCTTGGGCGCTCCTTCAGCCAGTTTATTGACAACTGACATTCGTAGAGAAGAGAAACATCCAATTTATGGATAACTAACGCTTGGGAGGGTGGGCAAGAAACTCAGTTAAAACTATTGACCCGCAATCAAAAAGCAGAGTACCCCGGCTTTAAAATTTGCATGTGAAAGAAGCCTTATAATCTCATTGTTTATCAAGCCCCACCCAGTCCCCTGCTGTCTTCCTTCAGTAAAGGCACAAAAACAACAAATCTATTCATGGAAATCAATAAGAAGTGCAAAAATTTGCAGTTTTCAATAAACATAATATTTAATTGTAAAACTGCAAACACTTTGATGCGGTATGATTGAAAGCTCGTGGAGACAACGGCCGTCGGCCAGTTTACAATGAATTGGTAAGACTGGTGAACAACGCGCCTTCGCAGTTAAAGTTTATTATCAAAATGGCGTCAGTCAAGTAACGCAATTCAAATGTGGGTAAACAATCCTGAGCAAACTGAATCAACTACTAAAAAAAGAGGTAGGGGTAATCGGTCATACTACATTGCAATAAGTGACAGATCGGTGAGAAAGATTCTCAATCAAAACCTTCAATTTCACCCATACAAAATTCACATTGTGCATATCTTTTTATGAATGATTATCAACAACAAATCCGATCTTGTGAAGATATGATCAAGAGGTTTGATAAAAATATCAACTTGTAGATGAGCTATGAGGCGTACTTCCACCTCTCTGGTTTTGTGAATAGACAAAACTTTAGATAATGCAAACCCTCGTTTATTTCATGAAACAGAATCATTTTTGCCTTTTGAAAGATTACAAAAACTATGTCATCATCAAGTATTTATTTCATATACCGTATAAACATACAGATTATGCGCAACATTCCGCCTCTACACGTATTTTGCGGCATGCCAACAAAGTTAAAGATTTTTCAAGCATTATTGACGTGCACTTGTCAACCCATACCTTGTTTGTCATCAGAAAATTGAATCTGTCGCCCTACTCTTCAATTTAGAGACAAATGATAGCAGAAAGTTTAATTAAAACACTGAATGGATAGGCAAGGCACTCCAATTAAAACTACTGAC
This sequence comes from Tachinus rufipes, assembly GCA_963932245.1. Classification (NCBI taxonomy): domain Eukaryota; kingdom Metazoa; phylum Arthropoda; class Insecta; order Coleoptera; family Staphylinidae; genus Tachinus; species Tachinus rufipes. The sequence continues at coordinate 4,297,148 of OZ010750.1, forward strand.
CCGTAATCAATGACATGAGTGCCTCGCCCACCAGCTCACCCAATTCTTTGTCATCACAAAATAGAATCTGTCATCCGTTTTCTTCAACTTAAAGACGAATGACATTCGCAGAGAGCAAAAAATCCAATTCCCAGACAACCAACAGTTAGGTGAGCAAGCGGGCCACTTCAATTCAAATACTAACCCGTAATCAATGATCTGAATGCCTGCCCACGCACCCATCTGCTTGTTACCAGAAGATTAGATTTGTCATCTTTCTTCAATTTAGAGACAAAAAATCCAATTTATGGATATCCAACCGTTGGAAGCACTCCAATTGAAACTACTGACCAGTAATCAATGATCTGTGAGTGATCTACTGTGTAATTCTTGTCAAATTTGATAAGAAAATGAGTATAATGGGCAATTTTTGATCAAATTTATGCCATAAACATGATTACTGCGAGATATTTATTTAGATAATGCTTTTTCACGCAATCACTGGTAATATTTTGCCTTAAGTAGAATTTTCTGCAGTTTTTTGTTCAACTTTATGCATAAAATGGGAATAATTAGCGATTCTTTTTTATACATATTGTACCAATAAATATGAAAAGATTTTTCTTGCGCAATTACTGGCTTTTTACCTTTTATGATTGACTTTGTAAGATTTTTGATACATTTTTGGAAAATTGTCTGAGCAAAAATGTGAGAAACGCGCGATTTTTTGTTTTTCTGAGCGATTTTTATGCAGAAAATGATTTTTAACAAAATCTTTTGCAATTTTTTTTACTTAAACGAGTTTTTCTGCAAGATTTTTGATAAATTATGTGCAATAGATTGTAATACTGTGTAATTTTTGTCCAATTTAATTAAAAAATTAGTGTCATGCGCGATATTTCATGCCATAAACATAATTTCTGCGATTTTTATGCAAAAAATGACTTTTTACGCGATCATTAGCTTATTTCTTACCTTAAATAGTTTTATTTGCAAAATTTTTGATAAATTGTGCCCAAACATTGATTTACTGTGTACTTTTTGTTCAATTTTATGCAAAAATGAGTACAAAAATAAATTCTGAGCGATTTTTGTACAGAAAAATTGTTTTTCACAAGATAGCAAACAATTTTTTTGTCTTAAATGAGTTTTTTTGATAAATTGTATCCAATACATCGATTTACTGTGTACTTTTTGTTCAACTTTATGCAAATATGAGAACAATGCGCAATTTTTCTTAGATTTTATGCTATAATCATAAATTCTAAACGATTTTTGTGCAGAAAATGGTTCTTAACAAAATCTTTGACATTTTTTTGTTTTAAATAAGCTTTCCTACAGGATTTTTGATAAATTATGTACAATATCTTAATTTATTCTGTGTTTTTTATTCAAGTTTGTGCAAAAATGAGTATCACACTCATTGCGATTTTTATGCAGAAAATAGTTTTCTTACGCGATTATTGGCTTTTTCTTGCCTTCAATGGTTTTCTTTGCAGGATTTTTGATAGATTGTCTTCAATACATTGATTTACTGTGCACTTTTTGTTCAATTTTATGCAAAAATAAGTGTAATGCCCAATATTTCATGCCAAAAACATTATTTCTGCAATTTTTATTCAGAAAACTGGCTTTTCTTCGTCTTAAGTGTTTTTTTTTCAATTGTGTGCAATACATTGATTTACTGTATATTTTTATGCAAATAAAAGCTAAGCCTAAAACACGGTAACTGCTACTGACTAGACAATCTTCTCGCAAGACCCCAGATTAACCTTAAAGACTTTCTAGATTTTTTTGAGATATCAGCCAAGACCTTCCAGAAATCTACTGAAAATCCACTAGTAATATCAACCTTTAGACGTCATCTAGCTTCTATGATAGTCTTGACTACTTCTGATATTAAGATCCTGGCCATGTTCACTCTCTGATCTCCCAATAGGTCTTAGAAGACCTTTTAGTGTTTACAATAAACATTGTAACTTTCGTAGATAACTCGGATTACCCTCAAAACCCTTCTAGAGATCTACTCACAACCTACTCTGACAGTCAACTAACTTCTATGACAGTTTTGACAAACACTGACATTAAGATCACTCTCGTATCTTCCAGTGGGTCTGAAAAGACCTTTTAGTGTCTAAAGCAACCTGTAAAGAATTCTAGCAAATTCCACTACATACACTAGTGTTTCAAGGTATGCACTCTTCATCAGTGTGCCTAGCATCTCAATGGTCAAAGAGATAATTTACCACAATAATAAAAAACTATTATTGATTATGATAGTAAATTTATTTGTTTTAATATTTTTAATTTGAAAGTGTTTTGGATCATATTGCAGTTTTTTTTTTAATACGTAAGTGGTTAAATCAGAATTTATATTACCTTATCATATTGGCAAACAACGACGTTATCTGTGTCGAATAAGTCAGCTGGATCCTCATCTGTGACATCATCTTCAGAATTAAGAGGTTCTTCTTCAGGTCCACCTTCATCCATTTCCTGCTCATCGTCATCCTTATCATCATCATTATCATCAGAAGGTTCATCATCATCAGAACCATCTTCATCATCATCAGATGTATCATCTGGTCCATCAGACTGTTTAATTTTCCTCCTACCTTTTTTAATTAACGTTAAATTATTAGTTCCCGCTCGTGAACATGATGGAATTTCAAACTCTAATTCAATATCATCATGCACACCATCATTTTGTATCACAGACTTTGTAGTTGTAGTTGGTGTATTTATTACTGATCCTATGACATTTCCCCCTTGAGCCAATTGACTGAAAGCGGCATTCACGTGTTGTTGTAGTACAGAGGAAGCAATTCCCGGTGGAAGATTCATTGTAGCCGTTATTACAGGGCCCGTCAATACTTTATGTAGTTGATTTTCTTGTAACGCCGTTGCTGGGACTTGTATCGTTAATACACGTTGAGGTACATTAGTGCCAGGTTGTGCCGGAAGTGTTATTTGGATAGGAACCATCTTTGTTTCAACTACGTGATTCACAGCTTGAGTTTGGACATGATTATTGGGTGCCACTTGGCCTACTACTTGCTTCACCTGTTGAGGTTGCGGTTTTGGAAAGCCATTTCCGTTTGATATTTCTCCAGCCTTCTTTATCCCTAGAAATTTACTAATTAATTATACAGAAAAACAGACAAGATGCACAACACCACCAATTATACTACTACACTATTCTAAACTTAAATTGAAGACGCCAATTTCATAATAAATAACATAATTGGTATATTGGTTTGATTATGGATACAGCGCCAAATGACGCCATCAGAAACCAAAAACTAATTGGTGAATAGCTTTCACTATGAATACAGCGCCGAATAACGCCAAAAGTTTAGAATGTGCTATAGTTATACATATAACGCCAACTTCTCACAAACTAATTGGTGCATTGAATGGTTATGAATACAGCGCCAAATAATGCCAAAAATTTAGCATGTGCTTGTAGCGTCAACTGCAGTGAATGTCGTGATCGGCAAAAAGTCAATAAGTTGAAAACGCCAATTTCCCACAAACTAATTGCTCTATCGCTTTGTCTATGAATACAGCGCCAAACAATGCCTAAAGTTTAGTATGTGCTATAGCAGCTCCGAGTGCATTAAATGTGATGAGCCGAAAGTCAAAAAGTTGAAGAGAAACTAAAAACTAATTGGTATATCGTTTTGATTATGAATACAGCAACAAATAACGCCAAAAGTTTAGAATGTGCTTACAGATTCGAGTGCAGTGAACGTCGTGATTGGTCAAAAGTCAAAAAGTTGAAGAGACACCGAAAACACCGATTTCTCACAAACTATTTGGTACATCGCTTTGATTATGCATACAGCGCCAAATAACGCCAAAAGTTTAGAATGTGCTTACAGTTTCAAGTGCAGTGAATGAAAATAAGTTCAAGAAAAATTAAAAACGTCAATTTTCCATAAACTAAATGGTATATCGTTTTGACTTAAAATACAGCGCAAAATAAAGCCAAATGTTAAGAATGTGCTATAGTAGCTTCAAGTGCAGTGAATGAGGTGATCAAAAGTTAAATAGTTCAAGAGAAACTGAAAAGATCAATTTCTCACAAACTAATTGGTACATCGATTGGTTATGAATACAGCGCCAAATAAGGCCAACAATTTAAAATGTGCTTGCAGCTTCCAGTGCAGTGAATGTCGTACTCGACCAAAAGTCAAAAAGTTTAAGAAAAACTAAAAACGCAAATTTATCACAAACTAATTGGTATATAGTTTTGATTATAAATACAGCGCCAAATAACGCAAAATGTCGTGTTCAAAATTCGAGAAAAACAAACAAAAATTGCGCATTTCCAAGAACTTGTTGCATGGTACAAAGCTGTGCAGTGTAAGAATAAGGTAGCGCAAGCAGCATGCACGCTTTATCGTAGTAAATAAGTAATAAGTAGCTATAATATAGTTTTAACTTTTGATATGAATAAAGCGCCAAATACTGCCGAAAGTTTAGATCTTCGAGCGTAGTACACTCTACGCTGTGCTTGCACGGTAGTCACAAATAGTTAACTGCTCAAAACTCTGCAATTCATTACGCGTACTTCTAACATCACCATTAGACAATATTACAAAGCAGTGATGAAGAGTATCATATTAAATCCTAATGTAGAGCGCTAGAAATACTTATTAGCGCGGTAGTCTCGAGTATATCCTTTTGCTGACGCGTTAAAGTCAACATGATCGGTGCATGTGACGTAAGTTGTGGGCAATAACGCACAACTACCAAAATGTCTATAAATCTTATATAAAGCACTTGGCGTTGCTAAACTATTTAATTCAAAAAATATTAAATTTTGTGATACAAACAAGTATATTTGATAATTAACAATTCTAAAAAAATCACATACAACCATTTACGTTTATTATTGTCATAAAGTTTTATAATTAAAAAAAATTATTTTATTGTGTTCATGAATGTTCTCTGAAAATAATAAAACTAAATGATTCAATTATTCGTAGCACATATGCCCACGCGTAACGTCAGTTGTGGGTATAAAACGTTATTATGTTCGCTACGTCATACAACAAGCAAAAAACAAGACACAAACTTCTGTAAGTATATACTGAAGCTCACTTCAGCCGTATGCACGCCACTGCTGGCGTATAGCCTACCACTGGAAAGATAATTCATCTTCTCCAGATCAGAGAGGAACCCACTTCAACACAAAACCGGGTTGCAAAATGAGAAGCGTATAAACGTTTTAAAATTTTATTTTTGTGAAATTTGAACTCACAATAATTGGCACAGACTGCTACTACGTTGATGCCACATACCACAAGTATTACTATAATGAAATCAATATACTAAAAATTTACTAATTTGAAAGCTCTTTGTAGTATCGCCATATTAAAAACCAAAGATACGTTTAGTCAAGTGTAGTACGGTCCATAATAAAATTTGACCTCAACTCCCATAGATTACAGTATGAGAACGTTAGATAAAGTCTTCATCCACTCTTGATTACAATAGATTTTGACAATTTGAACCTACATCCTTACAAAGATGTATTGACTCAAGAGTTGAAGTCAAACAATTGTTGATTGTCAAAGGTGACCGCAAATTTGTGTGACCAGAAGATCGATGATAAAGCAATGTAGTTCCAAGAAGACGACGCTACATGACACTCTCAATTTGCTAAAGAAGAAGTTTAATGGTTGGATTATCTCACGACAAAAATTAGTAAACTGGATGCAGTGATTTATAGATTATTTTCTTTGGAACTACGTTAAAGTCTATGTCTACAATCCACAAACTTTAGTTTATTCGGAAGCCAACATTTGTCAAGCTATTGTGAGCATATAACCGCAAATGTTAGACAAGATGATCATAGAGCAATCGGGTGACAGTGTAGACATAGGCATAGAGGAGATTTGAACAATATTTTGTTCCAAACATAACTGCATTGTCTAAATAAAAATCTTATCACTCTTAATAAAAGATCCTTTAATTATGCGCGTCTTTGCCCACAAGTGACGTCACACGCACCAATCATGTTAGCTTCACCTCGACGGCAAAAGGCGTGTCTATAAGTGTATACAGTTCTGAAGACAATCAATTCTGGAAAGCCAAAGTCTATAAGTATAGTATCATTTTAGATAAAGCCAAACCATATGGTCTCAAAAATCACATTTGCAAAGCTTCAGAAAAATTATAAGAAAAAGCATAAGAATTTCCAGTCTATATATTTCTAGGCTACTTAATAAATTTAGAATGAATTGGTTCTAAAGAGTAACTAATAATATTTATAGCTTCTAGAAAAAACATGAATTCAGAAATATGGTTCCAATATAATCTACAATTGTGCTCAAAGATAGGTTTTTTGGGCTTCTGGACCTTGTAGTTCAAGCAGTGAAGATGATCTTTCTTCTTCCTCAGGTGGTAAATGGTGCAGCAATTAGCAACATCAACTTTGTCAAGTAAAGTTAACCAGAAGAAAGTAAAAATAATAATTTTAGAACATTCTAAACTTTTTACAAAAGTTTTGTAATAGCTTTGCATTTCAGTACAATCAAAAGAAATCACAGAAAACAAAAACTGACAATATATATATATGAAATTAAATATACAAATATTAGGTAACATCGTATCCTTTCTGCAATATGCTTCATTGTCTTTCAAATTCAAAAAGCCTTAATCTGAAAAATCTACACGAGTTAAGCCTGATTAGCAATAATTATAATAAAACTATACATAAATTACTAATAATGTTTTGATTTGTACTGTACCAAAAGATTGATCTTATTTGAAATAATATTGTTGTATCATATGATTATTAAATAAACAATTTCTATTGTTATAAAAACTTTATTATAATAAAGATAAGAAAATTTTATTGTATGTTATATCAATAGAAATGTTCATTTCAATTAAAATTAAATTTATTGATTTCTAATAGGTACGAATTGAAATATGTATGAATTTTTAACTATTCTCATAGCAGTTACAAATTAATAATAAATTAGTACAAATAAATTTTATTTAACTGTACAATTAGTAATGCTTATCACTTTATAATAACTGATTCATATAGGATAGTGCATTTTACCTTGTTTCTCGATTTCGCTTTGATTGTCGACAGCTTTACTGGCCATTAGTTTCGATTCCCATGATTGTCTTAACTCTTGCAATACTTGTTCGTCAACTCCATCTTCTAAAAACATTTCTCGTACAGCTGTTATTACATCTTCTATGACCTCTTGATACACTTTTAGCTGAAAATTAAAGGGGTTAATTATAAGGGAAAATAAAAACTTTTTGTCAACACTATGTCAATGGTCATAGGGATCATTGTGTACATACCACAGCAGACATAGTTTTTTTGGTGATTAATGGGTTTCTTTAAAAAATGTCCAATATACTTAATATAGTTTTTACATTACTAGTTCACAATAATTTATTTATCACTTGCCCGACATATTCACTTCAATCTACTCATCGGAGTAAATGAGAACTGCAATGGAGGATCTTGCACAATGCGCATGTCAAAAAATTGGAAGACTGATCAACAGTCATTACAGTGACATCTACAAGTTATTGCAATAACTACATAAATACAGTACATCCCCGGTTGTGTGACTAACTGAAATATAGTTGCCTGCAATGCTGTCCAATTAAATACAACATATTTACTACATAACACAAATGTTTGCATTTTTATAAATATTAAGTTATAAATTAGTTTTACAACATAATAATAAAGTGCTGGCGAGAAAAAAAAAGTGAGGTTTACGATGTAGGCAACTAAATATACACTTATTGTAAATATTGTACAAAAATTGTTTCACCATAGGCGTAACACAATTTTTGTGTAAGAAATTAATGTAATTATAAACAGTAAATATAAAGTACATAATACACATTATTGTAGAACTTTATTTAAAAAAATTCTGATAATAATATAAACTTAAATAAAATATTTCCACTTTTTGATTGCCACAATAACCATTATAAAAAATAATAAATAGATATTTTTATACGGTATTGAAATTATTACAGTAAAACTCAAATATTGTGGCCGGTGACTCCTGAGACAAAGTGGGATGAGAACGTTAAGCGAGACCAATAGTAATGTAAGTACATTTGCATGCAAAATCAATCTTAAAACGCGTCAGTCTAGCATGAACTGCGGGGACAATAACATCTATTTATGTAGATATAAAAATATTTATATTGCATAACAATTGTTTTACCAAGTGTATTGTTTACCTTTCTTGTATTATGCATCCTTCATTCTGGCTATAGGTTTCTTTCTCTCAAGATGCGCGGAAACGCCTAGCAAAGGCCACAGTATTCGTGTTTGACTGTAATACGTCTGTGTTTAACATAATAATAACAATAATATTAAATGTAATTGTACAACGTTGTGAATTGAACGATTAAATTATATGTAAAATAATAAAATGTACACAAGAACAAAATGCTTATATAGTAAATGTTCATTTCTTCATTAAGTACATAACAATAAATTGCAAACGAGCTTTTTCAACAAGGCGGAGTTTATTATAGATTGTCTAGATTTGTCATTGTTTAAATAAGATTAATGTTTATTAAAACACTGCACTGATCTCTTTGCTCTTACGTATTAGTAGTGTTAGAGTCAAATAGTGCACTTATGAGAAAGATAATATTTTTTAATGTAATTTTACTCAACACACTTATTACATCGCTTACTTAGTAATTCTATCCTCTCATAAAAATATTTTGAAAGTCTGTTGTCAAAATGCTCTAAAACAGGAGATCTCATCTCTTTATTGTCAAGAAATTGCTTATATCCCAAAGGTTTTTTTATGGCAAGTTAAGCAACTTCAGCAGTATGCACAGGTGCATTGTCGTGCAACATTCGTACTCTTTTGTTAATTTTCTTTGTCAATTTGCCCGAATATTTTTCCTCAACCTACGTAATAAGGTAGCTTAAAAAATGCCATTCACCGTGATATTTCTTTCTTTAAAATCAATCATCAAAATGTCTTCACAATTCCAAAAAAATGTGGCCATGATCTTTTTGGTTGACCCTGGCTTTTTTTGATAATAGTTCACTTGCACGTCGCCATTCTATGGATTCCCTTTTGCACAGAGGATCATAATACAAAACTATAGTTTAATTCCCCATAACAATAGATTGCAGAACTTCTTCTCACAGAACTTTAAAAAAAATATGAAGATACCCAAATAGTTATAGAATATTTGGCGAATCAATATATCTAACAGCCTTGACATTGCTGATAATTCTTTCACTTTTAATGGCGATCACTTTAGACCATTTCTTCAATAAAAGCGATCGACTCTTCAGTAATCACTTTAACTGGTCTACCAGAACGTGAATCATCTTCTAAAGACTCATAGCCCATTCTAAACCTTTTGGCCCATTCGTTTACGGTGGAACAAAAAGGTAAATCTTTACTGTATACGCTATCTAATTTTTGTTTAATTTGATGAGAAGTAAGACCTTCTAATGTGTAGTGTAGAATTTAATGACCGCTCGGTCCTCAATTTTTTGCAAATTTGGTATAGTTGAAACTTAACAATGTCTGTTTGGACATCTACAAAACTAATTAAAGTAATTAAAGTTGAAATTGCACATGTATATTAATAAATCATCATACTTTACTGACAATATTTGACACTTAGTCTAGTTTTTAGAAATGTAGTAGGCTAGAAATTTATGGCGGTTACCTCGTATCAACAGAAAAAGCAGGCTGTTTAGTTAATTTTTTTTAAGTTTAAGTTTTTTTTTTCTATTTACAATTTTTAATCTCATTACATAATAGAGACAATCATTTATTGCCGAGTTGCCTAGTTTTTTTTCGACTTTATTATTGTAGGTACCAATCCTTTTGTTTTTATATTGTTGCTCAGTATTTTGCTTGTACTCATTTTTTCTTCTTCTCATATTTGACATTTAAAAATAGCACATTCAGGCTATTTTTAAAATCTCTAATAGCTATTTTGCAACGTTTTTAATTACTACCTTTACAGGTATTCTATCTGGATCTGGAACTTTTTTGCTTTTTATTTTACTACAAACTATTCTTTACTTTTGGAAATAAGTCTAATACCATTTGTTTTTTGTTTACGTAATTATCTAAATTTTAAGCTGCTCATTGCAATCTTAAAATTATTTTCTAAATATTATAGTATTACTAGTCGGGTTATTTTTAAACGCTTTCAATATTATCCATTAAGACGTATTTTTTCCATTCTTTATAAGTTTAGCAATTTATTTAGTTGTTAATAACATATGAAGTAACCGCTTCCTTTATTTTTAAGAGGTAATTTCTTAGTGAAACAGCCACTTCCGGAACTGTTTTTACTTTTTGTACTACGCTCAAACACTAGAAAAATAATCTTATTCTCATGCATCAACACCAGCTTAAAATTGTTGCCAGCCACTATCTCTAACAAAGCTAGACCGCAACAGTTTGCAAAAAAACTTTTCACCATTTTTGAATAAAATCAGCAACACCCCTTCCTCCAAAACTGAGTCTGCAAGTGCTTAATCTGGTCACTTTGATTTGATCGAACTCAGAATAGCATCTAGGAACTGAACTCAAACTTAGCTGAAATCAACCACCACTACTGGTCAACATGGTTTTTTCTAGATTTCTAGAATTCTATGAGATTTGTCCTTTAGAGTTCCATGAGTATTAATTCTTGAAGCAGCTCTAAAATGACCTTAACTTGCCAGGTCTAGAAAAAACCGTTTTCCAAACCGGCAAACGTCGTCAGAGAAGACCAAAGCAAAATTGACTCCAAAATATACTAGCATCCAAAACAGACATAATGTGATCATTACGTAATTCTTGTTCCTGGACGTAAGTTTCTAGCAAGTTTAATCTTTATTACTTTCTATTATTTACCGAAAAAGTACAACCACATTAATGTGTGCCATAAAGACGCACCACCCGTGATAGCTTAGCTGGTAACTCGCAATAGTAGGGTTTGGAAGAATGAAGATTATTGCAACACACGTCTACTCCGCTACGCGTTTGACCAAAGTGCTTTGTCATTAACGCGGTACCCCTGCAGCCACTTACAGCAAATCTTCTATAATATAACGTTGTCTCAACAAACTACACCTACGACCTCTGTCGACATGCAAACCTGCACCATTTCCGCCCGACACAACAAAATTATTTTACACCATATGAATTGGATTTACGAGCGGTTGATTGAATTAAAAGCTGGCGTGATTTGAGTATGATGATCATTGTTTTATATATCGTCGGTAAAAGTGCAAGACCTCGTATTTACATTTTTGTGAAAAATGGTTTTATCTCATTCAAAGCTGGGTTGTTTTGCATATACGTGCACAAACTTCGAATCTTTCAGCTTATTCTAATTATCATATTAGGATTCATAACAATTGAGAAAGATAGAAGATGAAACATTTTTATTTATAGTTAAAATATGAAGTTTTTATCGTCTTCTGTAAAATTTTTGAAAATGTACATACACTTTCACAGACAATATTTTAAATTATTTTTATAAAAAATATACTTTTATATGCTTTAATTGTCTTTTATTTAAAGTAGACTATTTTCATTGTTTTTTTTTTAAGTTATAAAGTTGCAACGACACTCAGAGATCCTAATCTTTACAGCAATTACTGGTTAGCCTTCAATTCTAGGAACTACTTGCGTAATGCTGAAGATATACTTTTTGAATATCTTGCTATTTCAGAAAAAAAAAACGCAAAAATAGAAGCAGCAAATAAAAATATTCTGAAGATTCTGGATCAATTTCTCCCACAAACGCAAGCAAATTTATCGGCAAAGTGACGCAAAACCATATATGCACCACCATACCACCTACCCGGCTGATTGTGTCATAGACATTTATGACAACAAAGAAGACACACCACTGCACTACGCTTGCAAATTAACCGACGTTAATGCAGTGAAAAACAAAAAAAACTCAGTGCTGAACAACAACACGACACCTAGAACTAAACATTATACAAGTGCGCGCTATCCAAAGCAACCAGAAAACACGCAAAACGCAATTGGCTTTGGATAAAATTAAATAATTTTGCTTCTAAAAGGTTTTTCAGTTGGCGCGAGTAGATTTTGGCGGCCCGTAGCGGCCATTTTGTTTTGTGACATTTACCAAATCTGTTTTGCTTATGCCAAATTACTATGGCAAGTTACATAATTGAATAGCACGTTCAAATGATAAAACTTTAATATCAAAATGAGTGTAAACTTGGTAGTTCTTCACAGTCGACTCCTCAACGTTTGGTGGCCAAATTTAAGACGACAAGTTTGGTTAATAACCAGCCAACATCTGTACGTTCAAGAAACGCAAAATTGGCAGAAAACATTGCCGCGGTCCGTGAAAGTGTACAGCAGAACTCGAGGCAGTCGATTCCTCGCTGTGCACAAAAGCTCGGGCTTCTGCAGAATTCAATTTGGCAAATTTTGCGTCGGGACTTAGGCCTACACCCGTACTAAATCCAAAATTTATGACCATAGACAACGCTGTTTGTTTGCTGACTGGGATTTGAATCGTTTAGAAGAGGACCCCAATTTTGGCAACAAAATGTCTTTAGCAACAATGCGCATTTTTGAATAAATGGCTTTGTTAACAAGCAAAATTGCCGTATATGGGACAACACCAACCCACACGAGGTTCACCAGGTGGTAATGCATCCTCAAAAAGTTACCGTTTAGTGTGGATTTTCGGCCTGCGGCGTCATTGGTCCGTACTTTTTCGAAAACAATGTTGGTGAGGCGGTCACCGTCAACGGCGAGCGCTACAGAACAATGATAACCAATTTCTTATAGCCCAAATTAAACTATATGAACCTAACCGACATGTGGTTCCAGCAGGACGGTGCCACGTGCCACACAGCGGACGCCACAATTGACATTCTGCATAAACGTTTTAAGAGAAAAGTTATCTCTCGCAGAGGTGATGTAAATTAGCCACCAAAATCATGCAATTTGAAGCCGCAAAACTTGTGTGGGTTTTCTTAAAGTTGCAGGTCTATGCTGGCTCAAATTCAGACGGATCTATGCGGAAAAGTCAAATTGGACCACTCGGATCCGTGCCATCATAAGAAGCTTAGGCGGGCATTTGAACGATGTCATTTGGTATACATAGGCCTTTCAAATAAAAAATTTGTTAATACCTCAAAAACAGCTTGTTTTATTCCATTTCAACATCTACTCGCTCTTATTGAAAAAACCTTTACTTATTAACTCAGCCAGCATAGGTGGCGCTGCTACGGGTTAAACTCTTAGTATTGATTGTGCAAAAGATACTCACTACGACAAAGTTTTTATGTATTTTTAATTTAACTAGTGTTTCTGGGTATGCATCGTTCACCAGTGTGCTTAGCATTTCACTGGTCAGAGAAATAATTTACATAAAATCACAAAAACTATTATATATTTTATGTATAAAAATGTGTGAAAAGTAGTAACGCAATATTTAATTAAAGTACAAATCCTTACACGGCCAGGCAACAACATTTTGTAAGATGATAAAGTGTATTATTATATATTGTGTGTTATTATGTGAGTTTTGTATTACCCTGATAGATAAAGTTTTTATTTATGTAATCATATTTAAGTGATCAAACCTCAAACTGCTAATTTAATCGCGGTGCGATAGAGCGACCGCGATTAAATTAGTTAATCAAAACTACAAATATTGCATCCTATGCATTCAGTACAAGTAATAGCACTCAATTTATAATGTATTTGTTGTAGTAAATAAAATATGTTAATAGTTTAAACACTTCTTTTAATAAACTGTAAAATATTTGTAAAATATTTGCAAAATATTCTATTCGTCAATAACAAACGTTTTCTATTTTATAAAAAAATGCATCAATAAATCTAGACAATAGTATAATGAACTAGGAACAATAAATATAAGCATTGTTTAAAGTAATTTGAATAGAATTGACGCTTAATATTCAAAATGCTTAGTTGTAAATTTGTTAGATGAACATGTTTTCAGTTGATACAATTTGATTGTTTAAAAGATTTTATTATAAATTGTGTTATCTTGCTGTTGATCAAAGGTTTTTGTATACATATAGATAAATGTACAGATTATTAATCACCACTAATTATTATCTGTGTTTAAGAGCACATAAATCAATTATTCGAATTCATCCTTCACCATCAAGCGATGACGTACGACCAAGATGCACTGATGAGGATTTGTGAAAACCGAAACAATTGTCTGTATTTGGTTGGCCGCTTTAGAGTTGGATTGGGTTTGAGTAATTCATTATCAAATGTAATCTAATCCAAAAAAACAAAATTGAAATATTTCTGTTCTAAAATTTAAACGTAGTTGTTCAAAACAATTTTGGTAACGGTTCTATATTAATTTAAAAAAACTAATTACAATAATTTCTAAAAAAACTTATTATTTCAATCCAAAAAAGATGCTTCAAAGTTTATGTTTCAGTTTATATAATTTATATAAGTGGACAATTATATTAATTAATATATTTCGTATAGATAATTAGATTAGTTTATTTTATTATATGTCATCGACCGGGTTTTTTTTTAAAGATTTTTATTATTGTACCAGTCAAACTAGTTTAAATCCGTATAAATAAACAAGTCCTTCAAGATACGATTGTTTTCAATAATAAATCATTTGGAATTGTATTTATAATTTAACATCCTTTTGTTAAGATTACGTCTCATTAAATAATATTGTAATTGCAATGTTTATTATAAGTAATAACTATTTTGAGTTATCTGTAGGGTTATAAAAATTTAATCTATTAACCAGGTGCACAACTCATAAACGTAAAATTAAAATGAATTTTTTATGCATTGCATTTAAAGTAAAATCAATAAAAAAATTTAATTTGTATTACGTTTTTAAATATAAATCGGTTGAAATCGATTTTGCTTTACTATTTTTGAGATCTATATTAATTTAAATTTTTTTAACAATAAATCAATAATGTCGAGAAGCTTATAGAATGTTTAAAATGTAATCGCAAATAAATTATGCTAAAACGAGCAAAAGCATGAGTGCAACAGAACAAACATAATTTTTGTGTATATTAAGTTGCCTATTACACCGGCCAATCTGTTCTTGGGTTACTATATATTCTCTCTCTTAACCTATTTAATTTTTACAATACATACAATATTTTTCTTTAAAAGAGTCTAAAGCTTTTTTCTCACTCAGATTATCTCGAATTCAGATGATACATACGTTTACAGACGTATTTCGGTGTCGCGATTCTAAATTTTAGACGCGAATACTTTTTATAAACCCAAATGAATGAACGAGAACGTATGTCTTTTAACACACCAACGATTATCGAAAGCGAAAGGGCTGTCGAGCTGAGCGCAACAAGTGGTTCCGGAAGTAAAATACTCTTTCCGATTTATGAATTGAAAAGGTCAGAGGTTATCAATACTATTAAAGGTTAAAGGTAACGGTGACAAATATTAAAGTAGATCTAGTAAAGTAATAATATTTTTTCTTTAAATGTTAATTTGGTGCGCAACTAAAAAAAAAACAACTTCTAAGCAGCGCACGCATACAGACAACATCAATACAGAGGCGGCTCCTATAATCCAATTAAATTAATTAATTCATTAAGTTTTAAATTTATAAAATAATTTTTAATATATTATAAGTTTTTTACTGACTTGTTTACTGACTGATATATAATTAAAGAGGTTAGTGACGGATACAAAAATATGTAACATTACCAGCTCACTTCATGTTGATCAATTACCTTTCTATAAAAGTTAACCCTTTTATCATCTCAATAGATATGTAAATATGCAAGGCATAATAAGATAATACGTTGTGGAATAATTAGATTAGAAAATTAATGCATTAACTGATTATTTTTTTAATTAATGCAATAATTGCTTTAAAAAAGGGGAATTAGAATCAATTAACATAAACTTTAATATGCAACATTTTTTTAATTTTTTTTATATAAATAATTAATTAAAATATCATTATCAATTTTTTATTATCACATTATTATGCAAATGCATAATTAAATCAAGTTGCAGTAAATGTTTTTGTTCTCTTCTGAGAAACTGGTGTTTGATGAGTACATAAAATCCCAGTTTAATAAAAGTATTGATTTTAGTTTCCAATTATAATAACTAAAAAGCGGATTTCTATGCAATTGTTTATTTTGAATTTAATACTAGTTTTTATAATAGTTTGATTGCAATGGTTTAGTAACTATTTTGACGTTTAAAAATTTAAAAACTTTAACAGTTTAGAATATTTTTATGAGGATAAACTGTTCTTGTAAACAGTGGTTCGTAGTGATTCAAAGAAACTTTTCTTCAATACACGATTGAAACTTGTTTATAGTCATCAGCAAAAATACTAAAATAAACTTTTCACTATTATACGATTGGAACTTATAGTCAACAAAATAAACTTTCTTTCATTATACAATTAAAATGTAGTAAGCATCTTTTCGTCATTATACGATTGAAACTTATGGTCAGTAATACCAATCTTTCTTCATTACACGATTGAGATTTATTCATAGTCAAAATACCAAAAATAAACATTTCATTATTATACGATTAGAACTTATAGTTTACAAAATAATTTTTTAATTGTTACATGTATCCAACATGGATGGCCTTCACCAGACTAAGTCATATTCTCAGAAATAAGACTATCTCAATAAATTACAAACGTAAAGTATTGCCTGGAAACAATGACACTAACAAGAAAAAGCCACCAAAGCACAATGTAAAGAGCAATCAATAAAACAACCCATATTAGAAGTCAATCAAAAAGATTAATTTAAATGTAAAGAAATTAAACACAGAACAAAGATGACATACATAGTAAATGGCAATAAGCAGGACACGTGGCAAGATAAACACCAATAATATGAAGACCAAGACAGACAAAGAAAAGTATAGGAAGACCGCAAGAAAAAAGTGGTACCAAATAGCACAGAAGAAAACCATATGAAAAAGCATGGAGGAAGCTTATGTTCAAAAGTATAACTAGACTTTTTTTTGTCTAAATTTAGCTAACTTTTTTTATTATTATATAGGGCAATTGGCTATTTATAAACATTGCCTCAGATATTTTGTCTTTTTTTTGCTAATTTAATTTTAAAAAACTCTGTTGTTGAGATGACTAATTTTAAATTCTAAAATGTATTGGTGTAGCCCAGCCCTAAACCACTAACCCAATTTACATGTTGACATTTTTAAAGCACACAACTATCATCAACGCAAAGTTGCGTGCATCAAAAGTCTTGCAAGCTTTGCGTTTCTTAAAGTTGCTTGTGGTTATACATGTTAACATTTCTGAACTAAAACTGCAACTAAAGTAAAGTATATAAAAAATAGCTGCGGCCGCGCAAATTGAAAAAGTACTCTCAGAGGTTTTTCAAGTTTAGATTTTTCTACGGACTTTTTGAGGCTGTGCAAATTGGAAAAGTACTTCCAAAGATCTTAAAAACTTTGATTTCCCTATAAACTTTAAAAAGTTTTAAAATTATCTCGTGCAAGTACAGTAGTTTGTGGTTAAATTAACTTCACATGTTAACATTTCTAAAGCACCCAGTTTCTAAAAACCGCAAATAATTTTAATTTTTTTTTTAAATCTTTACAACTTTATTGGTTGCCTACTTAAAATTTTTTAAACAACTTAGTTACTACTATTAAAAAAATTAAGTACGACTAAAATGTTTTAGAATAGCCTTAAGGATTGCTTAGCAGAATATCGGGTAGTATAGGTAAACCTTTTTCAATGCTACAATTGGTGTTGGTTGACATGGGTTGTAAATCACAAATATGAGTCAAGAAGAAAATTAAAAATAGTGCACACAATAGTAGATGCAGTTACAATTCTTTCTTATATCCGCTATACTCAGAGGTGAGCTGCCACATTTTGAACAACCGGCTCGCTATTATTTCAAAGAAAAAAAAAGATAAATGAGTACATTGTCTTAATTTATTTTTCTAGAGTATAAAGTATATAATATATATAACAAAACAAAACATTTATTGCACAAAAAAACTGATAAATTCCAAATTTAACATACTATGCTATCATAGCTTGTTAAATTACCTTAAAAACTTTCGCCAAGTTTCAAAAATTTTAACAACGGGCTCGGGCAAGCCGGACCGAGCTGGCTTCAGCTCGCCCCTGGCTATACTAGAATTACTTTTTGTTGTAAATAAATAAAATCAAACTTTGATTTTAAATTTTTTTTTACTTATCGTTACTAATTAAAAAAAACTGATAATGCTATAAATAATTAGTGAATAATTTGTCAGCAGTTAATTAATGATAAAGCCGCGTATACGTAATACGTAAATCACAAACGTGAATCAAGCTTGTATGATAAAAAATGTATTACTAAAGGTGCATCATGCACTCCTTATAATTTCTGTAAAAACAAGATAACTTTTAAGGTTTCTCCTTATATAATATACTTATTATTTTAACCAAATACATAACATTTTTAGTTTGATCTGCATCATCCGGATGATGCACATTATGAATGTGCGCAAATGCAAAGTACAAAGGAAGGGGAAAACTGCATTATTGATTACTTCTTGTTCAACACCCTCTATATGATTAAACTTGAACATTTTGTCATTTTTGTATACAAAGTTGCAGATTAAGGGTAAATATTTTAATTTTTACGTTCAACCGTTAATACAAAATGTTTGCTAACTGAAAATAAGATTTAAGAAAAATAAGGTTCTAACTCTAGTGCAAAAATCTAATCTACCAAGGTTTGCAAACTTGCCGTTGTTGCCAGTTGTAACTAACTTTACCCTTCAGTACGTCAAAAAAACTGGTTAACAATTTTTTTTTAAACTGACCATCTCTTTTGAACTGAAATTGTTGCATTAAATTGACTATCACTTGTGACCTTTTAGTAACAACCTTGTTATTGCTTCTTCCAAAATACCACTTGACCGCAAATTAAAAATTATATCCAAGCTTACCCAAAATTTCATTCATAGAACCAATTTATGTCACAATTTTGGAACTACAAAGACATTAAAATTTTGAGTTTTGCCTCTAACAAAAGTAAAGTTTTTCCTACACATTTTGTTTACTTGTTTATAAGATTGACTTACATTTTCCTGATATTGTACTTTATCAAAAGTTGCATTACTGGATCCTGGATCACAGAAACTTATTCTCCACGGTTTTTAATGAGATTACTTTGCAAATGCCTTTTACCCCATTATCTACGTAAGCCAAACCTGCCGCTATTCCCAGTTTTCTCACACAAGTAGACACTACTTCTTCAAAACCTACCTAGACTCCTCTATCAGTCTTCCAAAATTAATAGACTTGCTTTTATCTTCTGAGCCACAATAAACTTGGAGTTTAATATATGCAAATTGTTTTTTAATGCATATTCGCATGGTTTTGGTTATTTTATAAGTTAAGCAATAAAAATCCCTATACTTTTATCTCTTAAACAACACTTAATCTAGAATCTACTTTAAATCCTACAAATCTTTAAACTAATTAAATAAATTTGGTTGAATTGTTGTCTCAAGTGTCAATTTTTACAAAAAAATGGTTTAAAGTAGAAGTTTTCCCAAAATTAGTTTCAAACCAACTTAAAATTATCAAAATCTTTTAAGTTATTAAAGAAATGTTGAGTATTTGAAGTCCCAAATGTTAATTCTTACAAAATAGAGTTCAAAACAATGTTTTTCTTAAATTTAAGAGAAAGGTATATAGTGGTATTATGCTTCCACTTTAAACCATACCAATTTAAAAAATAATTAATAAAATTTTGGTTTTTTTAAGTCTTAATTGTGAATTTTTAGAAAAAAAATTTGGTTTTAAAACAACTTCAGATTATAAAATTCTTTTCACTAATGCTTTTTAGTGAGTGTAACCTTCTTGGAATCAAAAAAAATATTAAAAAACCAAACACGGTGATTTGCTCATCGTTACCAAAAAGAGCAAATCAGAGAATCTCAAGAAAAAGCAAAAAAATGAGTATCGCTCATGTACTAAGTAGAAACTCTAGGAAGAAAAAAAACTCTTCAGTTGACAAGTATTGATGGTGACGTAGAGCAACAGACTATCAAAGAAACAATTTTAAATAAACTAAGCAAGGTTGGGTTTTAAAACAAAATCTTTAAAACTTAAAAGTTGAGATCTACCAAAAGTAGCAACAAAAATGCAACACATGCCACGTACTCTTATGAAAACGGATAAAATTAAAGTTGGCTGGCTAAAATGCACCTTAAAAAAAATACATATAACAAGGTTCAAGTTGCTTAAGGCTAGGCCACGCAAAAGCTGACTGCATCAAACAGAAAACTGAACATCCGGGGTGCCTAAAGTGTTGCAAACCGGGACACCAAGAAAAGAGTGCACAAATGCCGCTCAGTGCGTCCACTACAACCCAAAACATAGGTTAAACTTGACTATGTTCCCGGTTAAAAAAAAAACAAAGAAATCAAAACAGGAGAAAACTTGAAATGGCACCCCAAAATGGCTAAGTCAAGCAAAATTTTGTCGTATTCCAAAAACCCAACAAAACTATAGTAAAGGTTTGTAATAATGATTGTAAATGAACAAAAGTTGCTGTACAGGTCCTAAACTCACAAAATCTTGTAATCATTGGACACCAAGCCAAAAACGGTTTTCAAATTGTTGAAACTAATCTTTTCAGTATAGTAAATGCTTACTTGTTAACAAACACATTGCAGTCCGCTTACAAGAACAAAATGAATAAGATTATAAAAACTTTAACACCTACGCAAACAATTTAAAAAACTTTGTTCTCTTAGGTTAGGTTAGGCCAAATCTACGGCGTGAGGGTCTAGCTTTGAAAATAACAAAAAAGCATATCTTCTTGAATAGATATCCAGCATAGATGGCATTATACAAAACTACAAAAGAATTGCCACTTTTGTAAGAAACAATAGCAAATCCCACATCGACTTTACAACCGCTTTAAAAAATCACAAAATAAAAAGTCTACATATATATCTATATATCTTTTAAAGTTGGCAAAGTTAATGAAAACGCAATTTAGATTTTAGACAGAAAAAAGCGCTAGAGTTAATTAAAGATTACAACAATGAGCGGCATAAGCTGCCAGAATTCTTATTAACAGTTAAAAAAAATCGGTAAAAAGTTGGATGCAAGAAATTCCAAAAATGTGTACTGGTAATGAGCTCAAACTGGCCAAGTACAAATGCTGAAAAAAAACATTCTAAAAAAACCGTTTGGACAAGGCTACCAAATACTCTGTAGAAGACTAAACCTTTATCATAAAAAAACCGTACTCAAAGACAGCAAAATTTAAAAAAATAGCAGATTAACTGTTTTTAGAGTACAATAACTTGACAAAAGTTTATGTTTAACTTGGACAAACTAAAACTTGCTGTAAATTCTCTAAAACAAAAGGCCTCGACAAAATTACCGCAAAAATTGTTAAGCTAGCTTTTGCGGAAATACCTATCAAGATGCTCCAATACTATAAGATAGTGACAGAGCTTACTTGTCCGACAAAATGGAAAAATTATTCTAAAACACATACCAAAAAAAAAAAATTAAAAGTTTAGAGCTATTAGTCTTATAAGCACCTTAGACAATATTTACAAAAAGCTTATTAAGCAAACTTGAAAAAAAAACTGGACAAAAAAATAGGATTTCTAAAGTTTCCAAAAAATTGTTCAATTATAAATGCCGCTTGAGAGGTGAAAACCCTCATAGAAAACAGGCAGACCAAGGTGAGGGTTCTGACTCTGATTAACATAAAAAACGCTTTTAATGCCGCCAAGTGGAGCATTACACGCAAAAACTTAAATTGTATTGGCATCTCATCATTTGTTTCTCAATAACTGAGGATATTACACACTTTTAAGACTCTTCTTGGTCTATTTGTGAATAACCTCTAATAGCTTTGCTAGCCATTGTGTAATTAAATCTTTTTCTCTTGGAACTTATAAGGTAAGAGTTGTCTATCAACAAATATTATAACAATTTATAAATTATCTATTACTTATCTACTCTTAACACAACCTTAAACGCTCTACCTGCACGCAAAAAACAATGTTTATAGTACATTAACTATTATAAACAATGCTAACAAATAATGTCACTATAAAACCCTTACACTACATTATAAATTGTCATAAAAAAAAATCTTGATATTTTAAAAATTGTGCTTTTCTACAAAAAATATGACAAAACCGATAAAGATCATTATCGCCCTATAACGTTCCCTGTAAATATATTTTCAAAAGTGTTTGAAAAAAACCTAGTAGTTAAGCTACAAAACTAAAAAAAAAATGTTCTACAAAAACCGCTAAAATATCAAAATATGTTAATGCGGGCAACTACGTTGTGAGTCTATTTTGTGACTTTTTGATACCGTTAAAGTAAAGTAAACTCTGCTGTTAGAGTTTGCGGTACCGTGTTAAACTGATTAAGTTTTATTAAACAACCTAAAACTATTTTTGCAAATCAAATAAAGCGCTTAATATGTAATTTAAACAAAGATTAACATTAGGGCCGTTGTTGTTCTTACTGTATATTAACGATTAGAGTCATTTTTTTAGCGCAGGTTATATGATTAATTTTTCCGATAATACCGCCAGCAGAGAAGTGAGATATTGGTACAATAAAAACAACTTAATATTCAATGCAGACAACAACTGTATTCTAATTTTTTAATCGAAAGCCACTACAGAATCCAATCAAACACAACTCATAATCTGTTAAATATTTTAGCAGTTTTATAGATAAAAAAACTAAAAACAGATTGATTTAAATCAGTAATTGATCTGTATTATGTTCTTATATGTATATTTGCACTTGCACTTCTCCATTAACATACTAGTATGAGGTTAAAGCGGCATAAACAGGCCAAAAACGTATTATTAGCTAATATTTGCTATAAGAAAAACTGAATTCACTCACCGTAAAATACTGTTATAAATGTCTATATATACAAATGTGCATTATATGTATTTCAAAACAACAACAACTTATTCAACGCAACACATAAGAATGCAGTTCTCATAGCATTTGTTAAAAGCTGAAACAATATAAAATTATTCAAATTGAAATTAAAAAATATCTCGTACAGAATTGATTCTATACATTTAAAGAATTTGTAAAATAAATAAAGATCTAAATATTTTAATTTTCTTTGTGACCTACTTTTTACGCGTTTGACCTTTAAAGATTGCATTTCTATTCATTCAGTTTGCACTCTGAAAGGTAAACTTTATGGTTTCGCAGTTAAATTAAATTTAAATGATTGATTCGTTTGTAGACCTGGTGCTTTACGTAGTAAGTTTATTGATTGATTTACGTTTTATATTTTATAATTTAATGGTTTTGTTTGTATTTGTTTATTAGTTTCAATTTAGTTTCTAGCGTAGGCTTTGTTTGAATCGTTACTAGAAGAGGTTTAATAAAAAATTAATAAAGGATAACTTAGTCTAGAATTTATAATACCCTGAAAAAATTGATTCAGAATTAACAAGAACATAATTTTAATGACCAATGAAAATATATTTTATGCATTAATAATGTTTCTATTAAAAAATTAAATTTATGAAAAAATATTCTAAACTAAAAAACATCCATAGACGCGTTTCGAGGTTTACCTCTCATCAGTATGGCTTTATTTATTTAAACTAATTGATTTTTAACTTACTTCGTCAACATTGTTCACCACCACAATTCAAAGTGAATATTTTAAAGGGTGTATTGACTATTTATACTAACTGACTTAATGACTTTATTTAATGGCTATGGTTAATAGCATTCTGAGAATGAATAAATTTAATTTTTTAATGTTATTATTGGGTTGTCCGATTGAACAAATAGTAACGAGCGCTACATATGTCGTTGTGGCATTCGTATAAATTTACCTATTTAACTAGGCTTTATTCGAAATTATTGCTTTTACAACTGTCTCATTTGAGGACATTGCGTCTCTTCTTTATATATTTTATAAATGTTTCTATTGGTTATAATTATCAATTAAATAGTTTAAAATAAATATTGTAATATTTTTATATTTTATTATTCAAATGAGAAGTCGTATTTCCATTGCGTACAATTCCGCTCTCTATTAATAACTACAATTCTGAACGTTTGTGAGTTATGTAGCAGCCTCACAATTCCACACGTGGATGAGTTTCTATATAAATTTGTTACGAGAATTTCTGACATACCAGCATATTTCATTACCAATTGTAATGCCCCCCGCTATTTAATAGTATTAGGTTGTAATATGTAGTAGTAGTAGTAATATCATCCAATTGTTAATTATAATAATTGTATTTAGCGGGAATTTTGTAATAATAATAATAACAAAGCGCGCGCATTAAATGCATGTTTAATTCATTAACGTTAATTAAATGCGCAAAAAAATGTTAAATGGCATTGAAAATGCAGTTTTTAATCATATAAACTAATGATAACGTTAAATTACTTCGATTAAATATTTGAGACGTAATAATAAATAAATATCAAGCAGATCAAAAGGTTAACTATAAATGATTGATTCTATATAGTATATGACTTACCACTGTTTGTTTTCCATGAGCCATTTTTATATTCGCTTACAACTTTCTCCTATTTTCAGTAAATTAGCAGCAGACATGCTCTATACTTGTTTTATGGCACTGACTACGTCAACTTGATGCAACTGCACGAGTCGGCTAATTAAAAATCAACATATAAATAAAAAATATTATATTGCAACATGTTTATTGTTAAGCTTGCATACATACACGTGTTTGAACAATTAAAATAAAACCGTATAAAATTTATGTTTGAGCATTGTTTAGTTTGATCCTTATATAAAATCTAGAAAAATTCGTTTTCCAAAATTTTTACGAAGGACAGAAGAAAGGTTGTTTATAGTTCGGTGTGGTGGGATGGGAATTTTTTTAGTATTGCATGATATAGATTATAAAATGCGTAAACGCTAACGCTAATAATCACTAGGAGAGCCACCCCGAAAACAACGCTGAGGAAACTGCCGTCGATAATATTGCCGGCTCTACCGTTGCTTCTACCTTCATCTAATTGAATTCCTGCTGATTGGCGCTCAGCCATCATCCGCTTCATATTATTTAATCTTTGACGTAATTCATCAACGGTTTCTCCATTACTTTCCCCTAATTAAAAGTTTGATAAATAAATAAATAATTTTTAAAACATTTTTAACTTACCCTTCTCCATAACTGTGTTGTCTTCGCTGTCACAAGGAGAAATACAACATTATCGATCAACACAAGATGATACTGGACCAAGGATTGTGAGGGAGAAACTGGATCGAAAAGTCTAATCCTCCCTACATTTAACGAAACGCGCGCGCAACCCTATCGGTGCAAATAAAACTTCATTCATTCATATAGATATGAGAGATCCGCAAAATTGCAAGGAACTAGCGCGTAGTGTTTAGTGATAATAAGTGATTCGAATATTGTTAGAAACGTGGATGAACAGTTTAAATTAAAAGAATTAGGTCGATAGTGAATTGGGTTATTATGTCATACACCTGGACATATAAATTCGGAATATTTTTGCACGAGTGATTTTGGATACAGTATAGCGCGCATATTGGCACCCGCGCAGTGAAACCACCACCTCCTGGTAAACCCTTAGCAAATTGATAAAGAAGAGATATTGATTGAAAAAAACGCAGTAACCAACACCTTAAGTCAATGTTAGATGTCCGATACACATGTACGCAACAGGTCTATTAAATTTGCGTTCTCATATAAATGTGCGATGTAAGTGTAACTGTTTGGGTGTGTAACTGTTGTGTGTAAGTAGACATCACTATATTACATCACATCAACTAAAAGTTTAATGCCTACATAGTCGACGCGTTAAGTGTTCGTGATGCTATCGATCTGCGATGTGACCGACCAGTTCTTAGGATGCTGGGACCTAGGCACATGTCTGTGTCCCTTTGTTCTTTTAGAATCCTCCAGATCCTTATTTTCTACCACTATTGATTTCTAATGGGATGACGAAGCCGCCCTTATGTTGAAGATTCCTGCACGTTTTAAACAATGTGACCTCAGTGTTTCCCTTGCGTTTGATTATTGTGACTGCATTGTCAACATGGGTACCCGTGCTGCTGCATGTAAGAAACTTTTTACCTTCCACTCTATGTTCCCTTGTTAATGTGTAGAAAATAATTATTTAATAAGTCAACATAACCAAATCAATTTGATTCGAGATGGGCATTCAAATACTGAAGTATCAAATTATTATTCGAATGATCATTTCAATAAAAAAAAATTCGAATGATCAATCGACAATTCCCTAAATTAGCCAACAAGCCTGTTTTTGTTGTGCTGTATAGTATTGAAAATTAGCTTGTACATACCAAATATTCGTTACCCTGCATGATAAAAAATATTCATACATAAAAAACATTTAAAACACTTATTAAGCTATATGTATATAAGTTGATTAATATGTTAATCAATTCAAAATTTGTGAGAATGTTCAAATTAATTATATTACTATAAATCAATAATAACTTTCACTGTCAACTATATTATGCTTTATTTGCTTCATGCCGCCTACGCATACTATTCCATTGAGATTGCATGCTTCATTGACTTATGTTTACATTCAGGAATTCGTAAATTGAGTGGGTAGCACACACAAACAAATATTAGTACACATGTGCTTATTTACACTATTTGTTACAACTTTTATTTATTTAGTTTTTAAAAGCTAATTTTTGAAAAAAACAAATGTTGGTAACAACATTTTTTTTTGAATTTTTATGAAAAATTTGTTCAATTGCAAACACAACCGACTCTTATCTTGGAATGCTGAAGATTTGCTTTTCAATTTCTATAGCTTCTGATGCTCATTTCCGTCGGCAGCTATGCATCAAAAGGATTGCGCTTTCTCAAGGCCTAGGCCTGCTGCAATTTAGATGCGTTTGTACCTAAATCCTGGATTTTTTTTAGCCTTCTTTAGTCTACTTCTGCATGTAGGCCTCTCCGTACATTTTTCATGTTTGTCGGTTTTGAATTTTGTGGAACCAATCCTTCTTCGCAGTTAATTTAATATTGTCCAGCCATCACCTTTGTGGCCTGCCTCTACTCCTCTTTGTTTTCTTGGCCGCTAGTGCCTGACTTTGACTGCCCACCTACCGCTGTTTTGTCTTGAAATGTGGCTGGCTTTATTTTAACTTTGCTTCTGTTATCTTTAATTTTTTTTTATTGTCTCGTTCGTACCGTAAAGAGATTCCAGTCATAGTGCGCTCCATTGCTTTTTGTGTTTTTCCATTCTATTTACACTTTTTTTGGTAAAACTTATGGTTTCTAGGCCGTATGGAAATCCGGAATAATTGAGTTACTGTAAAGCAACAGTTTTTTACAACGTTAGATGTAAGAACTTCTAGGAAGAAGCAACTGAGTCTGAACTATTAATTCTCTTAACATTTGATTTCTTTTATATTTTCTTCTGTCGAATAGCAAGTTACATTTATTGAGTCATTCTATATGACCGCAAGACGTAATCTTAAATAAACACAAAAATTGTTTGGTTAAGTAGAACCTTTTAGTTTAACAACACTCACGTGCCGCGGTCTTTATGTAGTTTATCGACAACTCTTATCTACATCTACAACCTACATAATGAGTTACGGCGTACCTAAATCAGCAAACGGCCATCTTGCAAGTTGCTAAACTACATAGTTGGCAAGAAGTAGCAGTCAGCAGCGTACAGTATAAACTTTTAGTTGACTTTGAATGATACGCAAAAGGCTGTTTTTGCGATTGGTTGTAAATGGGTAATATTTAATATATGCCACGAAGTGACTTACTTACGCTTACTTAACGGGTTTTTGGAGTTAGTACTGTGGTTTCTAAAATTGTATCTAGGTGGGCTGCATTCTCCTACGATGCCAAGCGGTGGAGTTAGTGGTGGAGGAAGAGTTCATGTTGTACCTTTTCATTGTTTCCGCGTCGGCGGAGGGTGAATAACCGTAGTTATACACCTGGTGGAGAGGTTTGTTTTTTCTAGTGGTCGTGTACGACTTTGTGGTGCCAACCTGATGATTGGTTTGATGCTGCCACTCCGCGTCAGGGGTTGAGGATGCTTGGCTTGTATTTGAAGTGGGCCCATAACGTGCAGGGGTTAACGCGATTGAGTTAGGGACAAATCCGCAGCCCAGTGAATGCACGTCCCAATAGTTGTCTGAGTGCTGCTAGTGGGGTCGCTGTGGAAGCGACGTATTGCTTCCGTAGGCGTACCTACGGGAGTTGTTTGGGACGTGACTTACGGCAGGGTGTGCAATACCATAAGCCCGCTGTGGACTTGGGACAGAGGTGCAAGGCGCCAAGCTAAAATGATACAAAATATCATCTTTGGTGACCACATACAGTACAACGCGATAATAATTTAGTCTTAAATTATCGATAATTTGGCACTGCAAAATGTTGTACTTTGAATACAAAACGTCATTCTTAATAGTCTTAGTAGCCTTAAATTATTAAAAACCTGTTTCCGTAAAATGTTCTACTATGCGGAGTGAGCTTTTTTTTATTATTTAACCTCCCCCAAATTTAGTTAAACTACCATTTCCATCGACCGTATAAACTGTTTTTTTTATCTTTGCGCTGCTTTAACTTCTCCCACTACTATTTTTTTTAATTTGATTCGGTTATTTTGTTTTTTTGCGCTCTACCACAGCCCGCCATAGTTTCCCTGTGCTGTTCTATCAATGTAACAAACATTATTCTTTAGCCAATTTTTCCTAATCGTTGTAAACTGCTATTTCCATCGACCGCATTGCTTCACTGCGGCAGGTAAACTGTTTATATCTTTGATTTACCCCACTACCTTTTCTTTAACGTCATTTGATTTATCTTATTCTTTCTGCGTTTTTTTTTATTAATTAAACCTACACACATTTATTAAATTTAGCTCAATTAATAATTATAGAATGTTTTCTCCAACGTAGAACTAATTGGTCGCGATGCTAGAATCCTTATTATAACACTATTACTTGATATACCATGTCACCAAAGTATTTATAGGAATTCTGTCCACAGTCACTGAAATAACATAACCCCCCAGATACTCTTGCCAGTGTGTGTGTTAGTGCTTATTACTAATGTAATGTGTTCTGCATACAACTTTAAGGCTTTAACAATTTTTTGCAATTGTTGTGCAACAACAAAGTTTTAAATGCCAGTGCACAGCGTGCTCTCAAGTCGAACAAAGCCGCAATGCTAAATACGTTGTTAACACTCAATTCCAAAGCTTTAAATAAAAGAATATAGTGAATAACAATATTTTACAGCTTAAAGGTAACGTGATTATTGCTTTTTATAAAAGTTGCTTATTATAAGCGCTTACAAACTTAAGCGCAAACACGTAGAAAGCTGAAAGAGAGAGCTAGTATATAAGTTTTTTGAGTTTTAGTGGTATGGTTTGGATTCAAAGTTAAACTGTAGGTCCCGCATGTTTGTGTAGAACTATTATTGCACATCACAAACATACGAGAAAGGTGCCTACGCAGAAGAAGGTTTTAGCTTAATGTCGTTGGTACTCTGGTAGTGTGGCAACAGTTAAACAAACGTTGCGGCCTTTAACCAATTGGTTTAAGGAGACTGACTCATCACAAAAGCAATTGGCCCTCAAGCTGCCAGTTGGTTAAGAACATTGCTACTGTGGTTTCAGATGTCTAAAAAAATGTTCTATCATTAACCAGAAAACAGTCCACCCAACAATTTATGGTTGTACAGCAAATTTTGGTAAAAGATATAAAAATGTACCCGTACAAAGTGCGCTTTTGAAATTTTAGTTAAACCCTTTTAAACTTCAATTGCGTGAGAATGATTTTTTAATGAAAATTACTATAAGTGACAAGTTTGGTTTAGATTTTTAGCATATTAGTCTAAATAAGCAACAAGGCGCGTTTGCCTATGCAGATACATGGCTAGTCTTGCACCACGATCTGGTTTAATAATAATAATAATAATAATAATTTATTTTCAAAAATGTTTACAATAGATATAATAAAAATAAAATGCAAAACAAGTTGAAAATGGTCCTAGTAATGGCTAATATATAATTGAGAAACATTAAAAAAAATTCTGAAATAGTGTACGGTTCAATTTGTACAAGCAAATTTTGTACCTTTCGTTTAAATGTAAAATATAACTTTTCTTGTTTTATATTATCTGGTAATGCATTAAAACATCGAATGCAGGAGTAAAACGATCCCATTTGTGATGAAGTCAGGCGGTATCTTGGATACATATAATTTATATGTCTCGTGTTATATAAATGTACGTATTCATTTCTGGTAAAATAGGATTTGTGTTTGAATATAAATAAGCAACATTCTAAGATATATAATCCTGTTAATGTTAATATATTGTTGTCTCGAAACTTTCCTCGACAGGACTCGTTATAGTTCATGCCCAGTAGTGCTCTAACTGTTTTCTTTTGAATAATAAACAGTGATTGAATATCTGCGCATAGTCCCCAAAACAATAGTCCAAATCTTAGAATACTACAAAAATTTGCATGGTAGATTTGTTTTCTTGTTTCCATGTTTAAGTTTTTTGATGTTACACGTATTGTATAACATACACTATTTAATCTTTGAGATAAATATTTGACATGCTCTTTCCAGCTAAGTATTTCATCAATAAAAATTCCAAGAAATTTTACGTTAGGTGTAAATTTGTAGTTTATATTATTTATTTTGATATTCACAGGTGTCTCAAAATGACTTTTACATGTTTTAAATAACACCAGATTTGTTTTATCTTCGTTTAATAAAAGACGATTTCTGGTAAACCAATGAGTGCATTCTTTCATAACTTTGTTGACTTTTAACAACAACAGAGGATAGTTTTCGGCTTTGACAAGAATATTAGTATCATCAGCGTAACTGACTATTTCTGCGTCATTTTGAGCCAAAGATAAATAAATATCGTTTGTGTAAATAATAAATAGTAGTGGCCCTAGTAAGCTACCCTGAGGAATACCAACATTTACATTCAAAATTTCTGATTCAAATTTATTATGTTCTTGCAAAATACAAACTTTTTGAATGCGAAAATTAAGATAAGATTCAATCCATTTTAAAGCTATTCCCCTGACTCCATATTTTTCTAGTTTTGTTAGCAAAATTTTGTGGTCAATACTGTCAAAGGCTTTAGATAAATCTAAGAATATTCCTACACAAATACATTTTTCTTCTAAAGCAGCTTTTACAGAGTTGGTATATTGAAATATGGCAGTATCAATCGATTTGTTTTTCTGATATGCGTGTTGAGATGCATGAAAACCTTTTATGCTTTCCATATAATGAGTTATTTTTTTATGCATTACTGACTCAAATATTTTTGAGAAAGCAGGTAACAAACTGATCGGACGATAGTTTTTAATATCGTCTATATTCCCTTTTTTATGTATCGGACGAATTAACGCTATTTTCAACTGCTGCGGAAATATTCCGTGTTTTAAAGAGTTATTAATAATATAAGTCAGTGGATCTAAGATAAAGTTTATGCATGCTTTTACTATAGTAACTGGAATATTATCTATTCCCGCACTTTTTTTATTTTTAAGGTTGTTGGTGATATCACCAATCTCGAGCGTTGTGACCGGTGTTATAAATAAAGAATTTTGTCTATTGTTTATAATGTCTGCGTATGGTATGTAACTAAGCTGATTTAAAGCATTTGGTGCAGCGTTTACAAAGTGCTTATTTAACTTACTCGCTAGATCTACCGATGGTTCTGAAAATAGTTTAGAAGATTTTGCGTTGTTTTTGCCTGTTATTGTGTTAATTATATTCCATACACACTTTTATTTGTTATTTGATGCATTTAACTGTTTATCGTACATGTTGCGCTTATCATTTATAAGAGCTAAGTTGTACTCTTTTTTGGCATTTTGGTATAATTTTTTTATGTTGTCATTTTTACTTACTGCATAAATAGTATATAATGCATCCATGTTGTCTTTTATTTGTTTTGTTTCAGGTGTGATGAAGTGTTTAGTTTTATTTCTATTTGTTATCTGTTTGGGTTTACTTGGAAATGATGAGTTAAAACATTGCAAAATTATTTCTATAAATTTAGACCACTGAAAATTAACATCTTCTATATCTATCTCATAGACCTGCTTCCAGTCTTGTTCTTGTAATAACTTAATAAAACTGTTAATATTTATATCACTGAACGTTCTAACATATATATACCTATTTTGTTTATTTTTGACGTCTATATATAGCACTAGCTTTTGTGCAGTATGATCAGATATCTGAGAATGTATGACTTTTGAATTAAATTCTAATTTTGTGATATTTGTAAATATATTATCAATACAGCTGCGAGTGTTTGCTGTAATCCTGGTATTTTCAAATATGGTTTGTTTAAGACCATATGACAGTAATAACGATATGAATTCAGATTTACCCCTGCTTTCGATGTTTAAGTTGATATTAAAATCTCCACAAATTAAAATACATATACTTTCACTATAAATACGTTCTATTACAGCTTCAAGTTTACTAAAAAATAAATCTATGTTACCATCTGGACATCTATATACACTTAAAATGATTATGTTATTTACTCCACATACAAACTCTGCGGCTGCGCATTCAAAATCTTTTTTTACTGCAAACTTGTTTAAGTCTCTTCGACACTGTTGTTTTTGAATGAAAGTAGAGTTTTTTTTACAGTATATGGCGGATCCCCCTCGTTCACCAGAATTTCTGCAATAACTGCTAACCAGGTTGTAGTCCAATAGTTGATGTACACTTAACTCATCCTCACTCTTCCAATGTTCTGTTACGCAAAGGAACTCATTTCGCGAGTGTTCTTCCAAGAAAGCATCAAGTTGATTTGCGCTATTCCCTATCGACTGAATATTCTGATGTATTATGCTGATCTCATTATTTTTTCCGTCTTCTAAATTAGAAGTGATTTGTTGAGGCGTTCGATAGTTTGTTGATTGCTAAAACGATATGTTTTCTTTTTTCATTTCCAAATGTCTTATGTAAACTGGACATTCTTTATCAAAAGTGTGGTGATTTACATCCAAATTTAACTTTAATTTTTCATTTGTTTTTGTACAATTGATGCATTTATTTATTTCTTCAGTATTTTTGCATTTGTCAATTTTGTGCTCACCATGACATTTAGAACAGGTATCTTTGCTTCTACATTCATTTGATTTGTGATTAAAACCTAAGCATTTAAAACATCTAAGCAAATGTATATGTTCATATACCATGCATCTATCCCATCCAACATTTACTTTAGTTTCCTCAAGTAATTGCTTGAATCCGTTTTCCTCAATCTCAATGATTCCGTTATACTTTACGTAAACTTTATTATTGTATGTGTATTTTCGTTCGTATATTGATACACATTCAATATTGCAGTCTGCAATGTTTTCATTTTGCTTTTTTATTTTTGAAACAAACATATTTTTATCTAGATTTTCTGTAAAACCACATATTTTAAGTTTAGGTTTTTTAGTAGCACTAATCTTTACCTCATAATTTGTTCCCATTTTTTCTTCTACAATTTTTTTAATTGTATTTTTATCTTTTTCGTTATTACAGCCAATTGCAACAGTTCCACTCCTATTTCCAGTTAAGCCACATATTTTTAAATGTGTAGGATCGATCTTTAATTTCAGTTCTTCTTTTGTTTTATTTGTTTCTTGCTTGTTTTTGGGTTTAATTATAATTTTTGTTTGCTGTTTTAATGCTTTGGCATACGTATTATCAAATTCACTTACTGACTTAGATTTGACAATTTTATCATGAATTTGTTTAATTTCATTTTCTTGATTTTCCAGAATTTTCTTATTTTCATTGATTACTTTTAAAACGTCTTCTAGTTTTTTTTCTACATTTTTCATAGATTTAAAGCAAACATCGCACATAAATAAAATATTTACGTTTGTGTTAATTAGATTTAAATCATAATCTGTGATATTAATGCATTTTAAATGAAATTTTTGTGCACAAATTCCATTGCAAATGCAAGAGGCTTCACTTCTTATTCCCCGATTGCATTTTCCGCAATCCATGTTATTGTTTTTTGTTTACATTTCACATTTCACATTTATTTAAATTTATTTAAAAATTCTTTTACTATCACACACAATTTTTTTACATTCGCGGTCGATGTCCTTTAGCGATAAAGTATATATAAAACTTTTAACCAGTAATATCTATGTAATTTTAATCGACTCGTTTGTAATTTTTTCACTATTTCATTCCTCGCGGTTTGGCGATTATTTTCATACCTTTTTCAAAAATGTTCTTTGATTCTATCACTGTATAAATCGGTTTTCTTTTGTAAACACATACACGCACGTGAATGTGAAAAACAATTTCCGAGTTGCTGTTTAATGGCGGAGTTGCAAAGTTTGAAGTATTGTAGTTGGCGGTACATAGCTTGCTGTTTTTGACTTAGGCGTCGTTGTGAAGTGTGTTCCAAGCTTCAAATGCGGCAATATTTGACTCAGCAGAGCTTGTATAATTGGTAGTATAGCTAGCTTGTCCCAACTTGCAAATGTGCGGTACAATTCTCTGTTTACGTCTTAGTGGCTCGGCCATTCTTTAGTGTAGCGAACGTTAATTTTGCTTTATAGTTGCGGCCAAAATCTCAACGTCCAAAGGTGAAATGCAATGACTCTTTGGTAGTCTTGGTTCTGCCATTAAAGCTGACATGTGGAGCTATAACTTCTAGTGGCAGTCTAAGCCAGTCTAGGTAGTATGTTTTGTTGCCGCATTTTTGTTGTTGATTCAGGGTTTATATTCTCAAATCAAAGACAAGATCCAGCCAGAAAGAGCATCAAGTTGCTGCGTTTGCAGCCAAGTAAAAGAAAGCAAAAGAAGCACGGGAAGACTTCAGAAAATATGAAGGAACAGCATTTAAAAATTGCAGGCAGGGTTTGGATCTAAACTACTCTAAGTATAAAAACAAAGATATATTTGGAAGAGGCCTACATTTAGGAGTGGATAATTACAAGCTTTGTTGAGTTCGAGCATCGGTTGAGAGAACACGTGCTTTTGGTGAGACCGTAAAAATATATAGAAAATACGGGAATTTAGCGCTGCATGCAAGGCGTGAATCAGTGAAAAATAAGTAGTTAATAACATAGATTACGAACTATTAGTGGATGAAAAGTGACAGTGAAACTAGAAGCTGAAAGGGACAAAGATAAGGAAAACAAATCCCAACAAATAAAATTACCAGACGGAGAGAACGAAATAAAGGAAGCGGCGTGCGCTAGAAAGAGTAAGATTCAAAACAGCTGCGGGATAATCAACAAGGACAGCACGCGCATAAGAAATATTGAAATGGAAAATAAATGATAACATTCAGAACAAACAAATATAAATAGATCAAACGAGTACAGAGATTACAAAAATAAAATAGAATAAAAAGGCAAATAAATAAATGAAATTAAAATTATAACATAGAAGCGACAGGAAAACATTAAAGCAAAGTCAAAAACAAATATCAATAGTGCAATTAAAAACAAGAAAAAAAAAGAAACGAATAAAATAGTGAAGGATTATAAAAACCAAAAAAAAAAAAAAGAAATAAATGAATAGTAATAATAGTGAACAATAAAAAGATTTACGCCGGAACTAATGTGTGAGAATAATAAAAGAAAAATCCAAGACACGAGCCTAGAAAAGATCGAAGGGGAGGAGCAAGAGGTCACGCAGAAAAAGAAAATAATAACAACAGCTCCGGAAAAGGAAGAAAGACAGAGACAAGAGATGGAGGAAATACTCAGTGCAATAAGAGTATTAACAAAAAATATGAACGAGGGATTTGATAAGTCGCAAAGTCAAACAGAAGCACTAAATACAGAAATAAAAAGAACAAACCAAGAACTAAAACAGATAAAAGAAGAGCTGAAAACGAAAGAGCAGGAATGGAGGAAAGAAAAAAAAAGAAATGATGGACAAGTTGAATTTAATGGAAGACAGAATAAATAAACAAGAAAAAGAAAAAAGAAAGAACAATATTATAATAAAAAATGCAAATATACAAGGACAGAAAATCAAAGAAGAAGTAGAGAAGTTTATACAGGATAAATTAGAAATAAATACTGCAATTAAAGAAGCATACGCAATCAACGAGTACATCATAGTAGTCAAATTGGAGAGCTGGCAGGATAAAATGAAGATTATGAAGAACAAAAATAAGATCAAAGAAACAAAAATATATATAGATGATGACATGACAGTACATGAGCGAGAAATACAAAAAGAACTAAGACAAATCGCAAAAGAAAAGAAAAGTGAAGGTATAAAAGTAAAAGTAGGATACCAAAAGATTTTCATAGATGATGTAAAATATGAATGGACAGAAATAAGCAAAATAAAGGTCCCAAAAAACTATTAAAAACGAATGCGAAAAAACAGAAGATGAAAAAGGCTAGGAATAAGGACATGAGAAAGAAAAAAGATTTAAAATTAAGTACATGGAACATAAAAACAATGCTAAAAGAGGGTAAAATGGAAGAAATAGCAGGACAATTACAAAAATATAGCATAGACATAGCAGCACTGCAAGAAATAAGATGGAAAGAACATGGACAAGTGAAAACAGAAAGATACACGTTATGGTACTCAGGTGAAAGTAAACAAGGGAGAAATGGTGTTGCCTTTATGGTAACAGATAAAATAAAAGAGAATGTGATAGAGTTCACCCCAGTGAATGGTAGAATAGCATACATAAGAATAAGAGCGAGACCATATTGTATAACAGTAGTGAATGTATACGCCCCAACTGAAACAGCAGAGGAAAGAATCAAAGATGAATTTTATGAAAGGCTGGAAGCGGTATATAATGAGCTGCAGAAACAAGATACGATAATTATTGCGGGAGACCTAAACGCACAAATCGGGAAGGAAGTATACAATAAAGAGGTAGCAGGTAAACACACAATACATGAACGAACAAATGACAATGGACACAGGTTGTGTAACGCAGCAAACTCAATGGGAATGGTAATATCTAGCACGAAATTTAAACACAAGAAGATACACAAAATATCATGGATGGAACCAGGGAACAGATATGGTAACCAGATCGATCACGTAGCAATAACGAAAAAGAGAGAAAGAATGATCATAGATGTGAGATCGTATAGAGGTGCGAACGCAGACAGTGACCACTTTATGGTAACGGCAACAATTAGACAAAAAATAGATAAAAATGTGAAACAAAGTAGGGGACAGAAGTGGAACATAGAAAAGCTAAAAAGTGGCAGAATACGAGAACTTTTTGTAAACGATATTGAAGAAAAAATCAAGGAAGATGAAGACAAAAATGAGGATAATATGAACAGAAAGTGGGAAAGCATAAAAGAAATAATAAACAAAGCAGCAAAAGAGAACATTGGAAAAAGAAAAAAACAATACAGAAATGACTGGTGGAATGAGGAATGCAGAGAGAAAGTAGAAATGAAAGCTGAAGCAAGGAAAGAATGGTTAAGAAATGATGGCGAAGATAAAAAAGAAGAATACAACAGGAATAAATATATATGTAACAAAATCATAAGAAGCACAAAACAGAAATGGATACAAACAAAAATGGAAGAGATAGAGAAAGAAAATGGAAATGCAAAAAAATTTTACCAAAAAATCAAAGATAACAGAAAAAAAGAAACGAAAAGAACGATAGGACTAAGAAATAAAAATGGAAATATGGTAGTCGATGATGAAGAAGCAAAAAACACCTGGGAAGAGCACTTTAAAGAGCTACTAACAGATGTGTGTAACGAAGAAGTGGCAATAGAAGAAAGAAATGATGAAGAAGACGAAATAAAAATAGATAAACCAACAATTAAAGAAATCCAGGAAATCATAAAAAAATGGAAAAATGGAAAGGCACCAGGAGTAGACAACATCAACATGGAAATATT
Organism: Tachinus rufipes; assembly: GCA_963932245.1. NCBI lineage: Eukaryota > Metazoa > Arthropoda > Insecta > Coleoptera > Staphylinidae > Tachinus > Tachinus rufipes. Next base: position 4,335,080 of record OZ010750.1, read on the forward strand.
CAAGTATGGTGGGGAAAAATTACAAGAAGAGATTTCTAAAATAATACAACAAATATGGGAAACGGAAATAATACCAGAGGAATGGAATGAGGGCACAATAATAGCAGTACTCAAAAAGGGGGACCCTAAAGAATGTAAAAACTACAGAGGAATAACGTTGCTTAACAATGGGTATAAAATACTAACAACGATAATCCAGAACTGGCTTAATGAACATGCAAAACAAGTGGTAGGGGAGTATCAATGTGGTTTTGTGAGGGGAAAATCAACAATAGATGCAATTCATATTATAAAACAAATAGTGGAAAAGGCGTATGAACATGATATGAATATAGAATGCCTATTCATAGACTACAAGAGGGCATTTGACTCAATTAAAAGGAAGAAACTAATGGAAGCTCTACATGAACTAAAAATACCTGTAAAATTGAGACGTCTAATAGCCATGACGTTAAAAAATACTACAGCGACAGTGCTGTCTGAACATGGACGAACAGGAAAATTCAAAACAGATGTGGGGGTGCGTCAAGGAGATACACTCTCTGCCACGCTGTTTAACATAGCGCTAGAATTCACTTTAAGAAAAATCCGAAAACAAGGAACTATAAGGACAAATGGATATCAAATAGTGACATATGCAGACGACGTGGTAATAATAAGTAGACAAAGGAAGATACTAGAAGAAATTGTAGTGGAACTGACGACAGAAGGAAGAAAGATGGGACTAGAAATAAACACAGAAAAGACTAAAGTACTTAGGATAGGGAAAGAATTCAAAGAAGGTACAGTAACAATAGGAGAATATAAATTTGATGAAGTAGAGAATTATAAGTATCTGGGCACTATGATAAACAATAGAAATGATAGACAAAACGAAATAAATGAGAAACTTCAGGCTGCGAACAGAGCATTTTTTGCAAATAGGAAAATACTTATAAACAAGAATATAAGCTACAAAAACAAAATTAAAGTGTATAAAACCATGGTAAGGCCGATAATAACATATGCAGCAGAAACAATGACAATCACCCAAAAGGAGCAGAATAAGATAAGAATACTGGAAAGAAAAATAGGAAGATGTATTTTCGGTCCAATTAAAGACGAGAATGACGAACCAAGAAGAAGAACGAATGAAGAAATATATGAGTTACTAGGAGATGATGTAGTAAATAACATAAAAGCAGCAAGAATGAGATGGCTAGGACATATATGGAGATCAAATCAGGACGGTGTGTTAAGAAAAATAACTGAATGGGAGCCCAGCGGGAAAAGAAGAAGAGGAAGACCCAAAAGCAGATGGAAAAAGGAAGTAGAAGAGGACCTGAGAACTCTAGGAATAAGGAAATGGAAAGATGCAACAAGGACAGGAAGAAATGGAGAGAAATAATAGCGCAAATTAGGAAGACGAAATGGGACTGATTCACCCAATTAAAATGAATCACAAGAGCTCCAGGAGGAGCGGTTAAACTCCACTAGGAGTGTATTGCCAAACAATATATAAATAATTACAAGCTGAATATAAAATGAAGAAGATATTACACTACTACTGACTAGTGTGGTATCTCCAGTTGGTTTCCTTCTAGAGTATAGCACAGTTTTTATGCCTATCTTGCACGCGTCGGTCTGTAATACAAACTGCAGGTTAATTTTTGGTCATGATCTAAGATGAAGGGTTTAGTCAGTAGCGTCTTTATTGAGTTTCCAGCGAAACAAACGTATTGCCCCTTTTAGGTCAGTTTCCGCAAAGTTAACATATCTTTTAAACCACGTACAGATGCCGACTTTTACCATTATTACTTATTTTCCCACACAATCGTTGTACATTATGTAGTTGCGGCTCTGCTTGAAATATATTTCTAATGTAGAACAGAAATACAATTTACACATAATTAGCTACGATAAACAAAACATCATTTAGTTTCCATTAGATCTATACATGATTCTGTCTCTACAGCAGATTTTACGCTAATATTTGTTTCCCGCGCTCTACCCTGAATTTGAATAAAGTATAGTTTAATTTTAATAAAATAGCAATAAAACTGACCTGGTGACACCATTTATGTCATTACTGCATTCATTCATAACATAAAATTTACGTGTAATTATTTTGTAATATCAACTGTTACAACTCCGTACGAGATTGCAGTTATTTAATTTATTTTTGTTTCATTTTATATTATACTTATTACGTTTACTATATTATGAAAAATTCCACGCTTACTACTTATTAAAAGTTTTAAAGTGATTATTTCACTGAAACAAACTTCAAATATTAGAGCATAAAAAACTTGCGAGATAGTTTTATCGCAATTGTTAAATTTTAAAGTCTTTGCAGACAAGACTTATGTTATTGTTATAATTATAAAATATTTTTAAATAAATTTGTTAGTGTTTACGCATTTAAAAAAAAAAATTGTTTTGTTGAGGGCAACGACCAGATAACTTTTACTTGATCGAAAGTTTGAATGAAAATACATGTGGGAATTTAATTGGCTTCAGTTGAACCACAACGGTAAACTCGAGGGAAGCCGGAAAATAATTCTTTTGTAGTATTTGTTGTTTGCATTTGGAATTTAATGATGTTTGAATGCTCCAGTATCGATTTCTTACATATAAATAGAATGAAACTTTAGGTTTCTTTGTGTATCGTAAACACTTTCTCAATAAAGTTTATTGACATTTGGGGTCATTGATCTACATTATAGTTGTTTTCGGTTATTCACTTTAATATTGTAAAAAAAAAATGATAGCAGCTTAAAACAAAACGCGGAGTTCACACACACAATGTGTACTTTGACGCACACACACGGATTAACGTGAAAGTGCCATGGCAGCTATCAGTGGCCGTCCTGAAACTCTGGAAGGGTGCAAATACAGAAGTGGGCGTAGTAGTCTTGGAAAATGCCTGAAGGTCTGCTAGCTGCTGGTCGACAATATCAAAAGGTCTTGCAAAAGCTGCAGTCGGATTCATTTCCTTTCAGCTTGAAATGCTTACCGACTAAAAACCGCCTAATAGTGAGTGCCTACGGAAGTTTGAGACCTTACGGCTCATGTACCTTCCTTTTAGAGATTAGCAGTTTGAAGACGGTTAGACTACGTCCTAGGCCTAGGCGGTATTGGTTTTGTTTTGTTAGTTGGTTACTAAAGTTAGGGTGCGGTTACTTGGTTTACCGATTGTTTATAGAAAAAGTGCTCTTTGTCTGGCTCGGTGAGATGGGCCAGATTAAGGTTGCAATAATTTACGAGATTCTTGAAGTACTTTGCGGCCAAAGCTTTGATGTGTTGACGTATCGGGGGTAGTCCTGTGTAAAGACTTTAGAGATTTACTTTGAAAGACCTCTAGTTTGTTCAGATGTTATACTGGAGACGACGCGTACGTGAGAATGGATCTAATGATAGATATGTAGAACCGGGTTCTATTCCGTGTCAACAGACCGCTATTCCGACGCATCATAGGAGCGGACTGCACGTGGAGTTTGTACGTGAGTCCTTTGTCAAGATTAACCTCCACATACTTGGCAGAATCGGACCTCGGTATGGGAACATCATTAAGAAAGATGTTCTCATCGGGTTTGATTTGCCGCCTTGTAAAGAGTACAGCTTTTCTTTTCTCTGGGTTAATAGTGACTTGCCACTTGTCCAACCATTTTTCGAGTTTGTCGGTGGCCCTTTGAAGCTTCAAAGTGACTATCCCGGGCAACCTGGAAGAGTATAGAAAAGCCGTATCGTCGGCGAATTGTGCCATTTTGACCTCGTGCTTACATTCCGAAGGCATATCGGCAACGTATAGGTCGAATAGCAGCGGAATGAGAGAATGGAGCCTTGAAGAACTTCTGCCGTTACTTCCCGAGGGGTAGATATGTAATTTTTGAGCTTTACTTTCAAGTTCTGCTGTCTAGAAACGAGGTTATCAGCCTTACAAGTTGAAGAGGATAGTTAACTCTATACAACTTGAAAATAAGTCCTTCGTTCCAGACCTTGTCGAAAGCTTTGGCGACGTCGAAAAAGATTACCCCTGTGATTTTTTTGACTCTTAAACCTTTGACGAGTGGTCCCATCTGAACCGAGCTAATGATGGGGAAGAGTATTGATCGATTCTGTGTAATCCTGGAATCTGTTGAAGACTACCCTCTTAATGACCTTGTTTATTGTGCTGAAAAGATTGATAAGCCCATAATTTTGAGGAAACGTACGGTTTTTACCTGGCTTTGGAATGTTAATTCCCAGAGAGCTTTTCTAATCTGTAGGAAAATGCCCAGTTTTAAGAATTGCATTAGCAATGTTGGGTGAGCGCCATTATTGCTTTATGCGAGAACGGTTTAAGAGTCTTGTTAGAGATATTGTCAGGGCCAGGGGCCGTGCGATACAAGAAGATTGCACGCTTTTCACCGGTTCGTTGTCGTCAGAGTCATCCAACAAGTTTTCAACTATTTGTTTGACTCTTTTGACGTGCTCCGTGTCCGCCGTTTCCGACGAGGAGCATTGGTGTTCCAGGCAGTCGGCGAATGCCTTGGCCTTTTCCACGATATCGAATTGAAGCCCATTTTTGCCGTGAGTGGCAGGAATGGGGGTCTGTTCCGTAACGCTTTGGAGATTTTTCACATCACATTATCATTGTTTGTGGTTGATTCCAGGCTGGTTTGCCAACACAAATTTTTGTGCAACTTTATAGCCTTTCTAACTTTGCCGTGGAGCAAATTTAGGATCTTGCAATTTCAGCGGTTGCAATGCCTCTGCCATTGGCTTCTGGCGGCATTTCTTGTGCGGATCAATGCCTTGATTTTACGTGATAGCCCGAGTGGATTATCTACCCGGATTTGATAGGTCTTAAAAGCCCTTTGTTTGGCGTGGATTTGGCGCGTAAAATGTTTAACGGCTATTTTTATGTTGTCAACCGTTCGTACTTTGACAAGTTTGCCAATGCTCTTTTTCAGGGATTGCGAGACTTCATTAATAGTCTTCTTAAGCTGATATGCTAAAAATCTAAAACTAGGGATTGCGAGAAGAGATTCTAATTTGTATGTGTTCCGAATTTTCTTTTCTCCCCGGTTGATCTTCTTTTGTAGAGTTCCAGTATTACAGTGCTGTGATCGGAGCTAAGGCTTTCGACTGCGGATATGGTATACTGGTAGTTGATGTTCTTTAGTATTGCTACTTCTAGAATGTCCCCTACGTGGCTTGCGCCGCTATGAAAAGTGGGTTTGTTTAGACCCAGTACTAAGAGTTCCTTTTGTTTGGCGTAGTGAAACAACGCTCAAATTTTGGCGTTTCTTACCAAGCTCTTCCAGACCGGATATTTGGAATTGAAGTCCTCCGTTATGATGCGATTTGTTGGTCTTATATATACCGATGCAAACTTGAATGTGCTTAACTCCGGCACATTCACTATTATTGCATTTGACTCAAACGAGATCGTGTTGGGGGCATCTACTTCGGAATGGTCCATCGATCTTTTTGCAAAGATCACGCCTCATAGGTACTGGCGACGTTTTCAAATACGTTCTTTTGGATTTGATTGAAGTGTGGGGTAAATGTTGCAGGCACGTGACCGCAAGGGCCGTGGCTTAATAGTTGACAAAACCCCGCCGCGCCAAAATTTGCTAGCCAGTTCCACCGCAGCGGCGAGGCTACGAACATCAACTCTGCTACCATCAAAACATCCAGAAACATTGCTGTGTTGCATTATTTGGTTGCGATGGACCAGTCACCTGCACCAGGACTACCTGTAAGGTGACTTGACGACCTCCGCCAAGACCCAGCAGCACCATCTCCACGACTATTGGCCGAGACGGGCTTGAGGTGATCGACCTTCGCCGAGACATTGTGATACTCTGGAGGGTTACTTTGTCCGCATCCAGGACGCATTTCTCTGGACCGACAGCCCCAGAGCACGTTTCACTCCCTGGAGCATTCCCAGGGGGAACAAACAACCTCAAAACTGCACTAACCCTATTATTAATTATTTATAAACAGCGAAAAGGCATAACATCAGCCGTCAGTTACCGCTTCCGAAGAAACTAGATCGTGACATAAAATGCGCATCTTTATAGGTACGCGCGCTGGTTGGTAAAACGTGGCTTTACCCAAGGCGCGGTTACAATTTCCCACAACCTTTTAGGTTGAGCTTTCAGTTTTTTTTTTTTTGGTGGAGATGTTGTGCAGGTATTGTTGATGTCTTGATTTGGCACTATGGTTAGGGACGGGAGTGGTCTGTAACATAAAGCAAAAATTTCTACTGGGGTTTCACTATTAGTTTGGTGGCGCGGAACAAAATGTTTATGTTTTGTGTTTTGGCGGTGGTTTTTGCGGTATCCTGCACATGATTGTCTCTGCAACCTCTGGCGCATTAGGTTGTGGGACTCTACGCGGTAGGCTTACGGAGCACAAGATTTGCCTAGGCTGTTGGTCGGTGGAGGTAGCTTCCTTTCTTTTCTTCTTCTTTACGTTTCCATGTTTCATGTGCAGGGTGTTGTGTGTCCTCTTGCTAATCCGAGTAGCTTGTGCCAGATTGTTCGGTTTTAGTGTTGCGCCAAGTATTGGTTTGTTATGATATAGTTGGGGAAGTGAAAAGTTTTCAGGTATTTTGGTTTGGCGGCCAGAGAGAGGACAGAATGCAACCAACACAACAAATAGACTTAAACAAAACCAAGTATGGTTTCAACAAGACGGTGCCCATAACATGGTCGATAATAAAGTAGACATTTATGTAAAATTTGTTTCAATCCATTACTTTTTATTCTTACGGCAGGTCTTGGAAAATAGATGATACTAGCTGCTGGACTCTATATAATCAATAATTATGAAATAATAAAACAATTTACTATTTTTTTATCACAAATTTATTTGTACGAATACATTACTAGTTTTGGCTCTACTAGAGTCTTCTATAGACGTAATAAGTTAAATGAGTTACATCTGTAGAAGTTTGTAATAATAAATTTGTGATAAAAAACATAGTAAACTGTTGTAAAACAGAAGAGAAATCCTTGACAACTAAAACTTATAAATGCGAAATTGCATAATTATTTTAAAAATTCTTAAGAAAATTATTTTTTTATGTTTTTGGTAAATTTATTAAATTTAGTTTAATTATTTTTTATGGGATTTGTTATAAAAATATCTTATTATTACTTTATTTGTTATTTATTTGCAAGGTTTCCGGTTAGTTGTGTTATTATTAAACCAAGGTCATCAATTAAATTGTAGGATTGTGGTTTTTATATAATTTCAGTAGTTAATAATAATAAATTCTTTTTTATAAATTTTGTTTGAATTAAAAAAATATATTACGTTTTAATAATACCATTAAATTAATAATTTAAACAAAGATTTTTTGATTAGGAATGATTAATTAAAATATAAATATTTGTTGCAAACCATAGGCTCAAAATAATATAAGTTGTATTATAACAGTGGTAGATAAAAAGTACGTTGAACTAAGATATAAATAGCAAAAAAGTCCCACGCCAATTAAAAAAAGTTGGCTTTAAGTTTAAGATAGGGTATAGTATAATTGACATATAAAGTTTCATTGGTGTAAATCCGGTCGAATGTGTACAGTTTTACACGAATAGTTTGGCCGGTATAATAGGCAACTTAATATACACAAAAATGTTGGCTGTGGTTGCACTAATGCCTTTGACCGTTTTAGCATTTTTTATTTGCTCTTACATTTTGGGATTGAAAGATGCATTAGTTTAACCACAACCAACATAATTTTTGTGTATATTAAGTTGCCTATTATACCGGTTAAACTATTCTTGTGTAGCTGTACTATGTGCTTAAAATAGTGATCGAAAGTGAAAGAAAAAGAATTAACTTGAGACATTTTCCTGAACTTAGTAACGCCAACATTAGAATAAAGTATTTATGCAGAAGTGGAAATTCTTGAAATCCGTTTTAAATCATAAAAAGCTTTTTAAATACTGACAATAAAATTAAGATTTAAAATTGCATGTTAGAGCAAAACAACTACTAATTTTGTGCAATTGAGTTGACGCTTAGTGTACAAATGAATTTAATTAATAATTTGATTATTAAAAAGTTTTGTTAATGCCCATTTCTAAATGTTCATGATCACATATCCTCCACCAGAAGCATGGTTATGTGTTACCCTTTTTGAAATGAAGATTATGCTTCTGTTTATAGGCAGCTTGTTCATATTTGTTTTTTATCAAGCACCAATTCATTTAAAACAAATCTAAACATAAATACATGATAACAAATTATTAATTATACATCCACTATTAGTTACAGTCAAAATACGCAGCTTATATGACTACCAACTACGGCTCATGCAAGGGGTTATGCCACCTCCCTCGGGGGTGGACATAGCAAATACCATCAAATACTTTTCACAAACACTGCTCAGTAAGTTATCGAATTATTTGTTTGCGTATTAATTAATTGATTTAATTTTAGCGGTCCTTAAAGATGTACCCAACTCTCCTCTAGAACTTCTTAAAAATCCAGAAATGGATTCTACTCGTATGGGATTATATCCCAGTTTAGACTATAAAGGTCTCTACAATTCCTTAATTCCTTTAATCGAAGTTGCACCTCTTATACAATATGGTTTACACGGTAATATAATTATGGGCATATTATAGCCGATTCAGGCAAAGTACAGAGTCTGTTTATGTGCTTTTTATTTCTTAGCGCTCTATCTTAAAATTCATTAGAGTATAGTAACTATATTTTCTTAAAATTTGACCACAAGAAATGATTGCTGAACTAAATACAAGAAAGTAAAAACTTTGCATCAATTGGCTATGATATGTGTAGTAAGTTATGATGTTAGTTAAATAAATACTATTACAGCATTCGGGCAAGCAATTCTACAATGCCTTGGATGTCTCTTACCTTTTCTGGAACACGACTTAATTGACAACCTGCCTTACTTAACTGCGTCTTCTATTGCTGTCTTACCTTCAAGTCTTCACCAAGATATTGTTAACTCGTTATGTTTTTATATTTTACCATTTACAATAAGTAAGATTTGTGTATTAATTAATTCTTTATTATAATAATATTAAAAATTACAGCTCGCCATAAAGATAAATGCAATGATATCAGCCAATCAGTTTCTGCTGTTATTATGATGGTTTTTCAATACTCAACTAATCCAGCACATCATTGCCAACTACTTGAATGCTTGATGACTTTAAAACAGACTATTTTGAAGGATATTTTAAGTGTTATAGCGTATGGTAACAGTACTGCAAGATCATCTGCTGCTAAATTACTCTTCTATTATTGGCCTACATTTAATGCTAATTTATTTGATAGAAAAAATCTAATTTGCAAATTTGCAGGTAAATTAAATTTGTATTAACTAATTAAAAAGTTAACATTGTTTGTTTTAGATCCAGCTCCTTTTGTATGTCAACGGGATATGTGTCCTAATGCTGGAAATGCAGAAGCTGCAAAAGTATGTTATGATCATTGCATTTCAATAACATTTGCAAGCGATACACCACCACCTCTTTATTTGTGTATTGAATGTGCTAATGAAATTCATAGAGAACATCCGAATCAAATGTTTTTTGATATACTTCATCCAATGCAACAGGTTTCAATGGTGTGCGAAAATAAGGTATAGTTTATAGTCTCATTCTATGTTTTAATACTAGATTTATTAGGCTATAAAACAAATGCAACAATTATATGTTTAACAAAAGTAGTTTTTGATTCGTATAAGTCTATCGTTGATAAACCGAACTGGCATTTCTTTGAAGGTGGTGTTTACCAAAAATATTAAGCCAACTTATGCTCATCTACTTTCTGAAAAGGTACCGACCTTTGCTACGTACACTGTTTACTTTTCTGGAGTGGTGTAAAACCTGTTAACAACCCAAACGTTTACCTCTGTTTACACTACTCTTACAACGAAACTTACACCAACAATACTGAAAGCACTAATTTTGTTTTTGGCGCTCTAACGCCGGAATAGAAAAAATAAAATAGAATTTACCAACACAGGATTTACTCATTATTCATCCAAAATTTAAGTTTTTTGCCTCGGGGCAAAGCAAACGTTCTGCCTCCATTCACCCGCCCGAAAAAGCTTCAACCTTGAAAGAAGTAGTTAGGCACTATGTGAAAGAGGGCAATTGGCATCAACTACTGTTAACTTCAACCGATTCTACTCTCATTAACTTTACGGAAGAGGCCAGAAAGACGCCAACGTTAAGTTTTGCTAATTCTGAGTTTGATATTTGGTTGTAGGTAGAATTGAGTTTCAGGTTCAATCAAAAACTGTATTAATGAACACCCTCACTCGGTTTTTGAAGCATTTATTGACGGCAACCGCTACTGCCAAATTGATGTAGCCACAGCTGCAAAAAGATATTTGCTGAGCGTGACAAACACAATTATGGAACATTACGCCATACTGGACAAAGCCGCAGAAATGAAAGCAGCAAAAAAAGACATTTTGGAGATTCCGTATTGATTTACAACCTATCCCATGAACGCAAACGAATCCACTGGCAAGAGACACCAGAAGATGCACAACACCTAACAACCTACCCGGCGGATTGTGTCACCAACGTATACGACGACGAGGATGTCTTTCAACCGCTGCACTACGCTTGCGAATATTCCAACGTAAACGCTGTAGCATACGAACTGGCAGAAGAGTTGTATGTGGATATATTAATACCGACGGAGATGGCGATTCACATTATCAAATACAGAAGCTGCTTTACAGCTGATGTCAACCTACCGAACGTGACAAAGGCAGAGATATCGGACGTGATAGAAGAAGTAGATTGTCAAGTTATGCACAACTTGAACGAGCGACACTCTGATTGGACTCATACCGTCGGCGAACAAACTCCAACCTTGGTTCAAAGAACATTGACAAAGATAAGAAGAGGACCAACATAACACCTGCTGCGGATCAACACATAACCGCGAGTTGTATTTTTGCCCGGACTAAACGCAACGCTACCGGCAAATACGCGAAACGCGAGAAACAGTTTAGTGCGTTAGATTATCGCCACGCGAAACGCAGACAATTGAGTGCATTACATCGGCACCGGAGACGAAAGGAACATTATTGCGAGTTAAATCATCGTCGCAAGCTTTGAGCAAAACACCTACTAACATTGCTACAAATATTGAGTGATTGCGCGAGAATAGACAGAGATAATCTGGTAATAACTATGTGTGTACCACTCGATAAACGGTTGCCTCCAGATCCTCCGCCGAAACCCGGATTGTAAGTTCGGATTAAAAACCCGTGCCGCGAGTTACAGAACATTTTGATAACCGTGACACAAAAGACAAATAGTGGAACCCGCTGTGGACACTTTTATATTTTTACCACTCCCCATTCAACTCAGTGCAATTGACAGGGTTATTATTTGATACCCGGTGAACGTGCTCAGGAACATTTTTTACTTCAAGAACTTTTAAAGTTCTTTTGCGTAAACAGTGGGGAATTGTTACGGCCAGCAGGCGGCGTTGATAATCGTAACACACGCCTACCCCGCGACGCGCTCGATCATTCACGCGCAACCGCGTACTATAAAAGAAATGTTTTTCTGGATTTTGTCAGTCAGTCCCGCAGCAGCAACAGACCAGGCAACATTTTCAGTTAGCGGCTGGAATTCTGTCCTAACTCCTGTAAGATCTGCATCACCGCTCCTAACGCGTCTATTACGGACCCCATACGTTGGCACGACGAACCCCGTTTGCCGACCGGTATCTTCTAAGCTGCGAACCATACCGGCTTAAGGTCACGCCACAGACACGTTGAGACACGTCTCAACCAACAACGTACGATTGAACGTCATCCCCAAATAACACCTGGTGCTTCCTATACCTGGGGCACACCACCAAACTACCCCCCACCCCCACACAACCAAAACCAACACAGAAGCTGCCAAACAGTAGCGATTGACCTGAAATATTAAGGTCAACCGTCCAAAATGTCAGACATCAACTTCCTGGACTTGTGACGGATCAAGATCTTTGTCCACAAACTCCCGAGCCGGTAACAGCAGATGCTTTACAAAACTGGAAGTTTGTTGGTCAAAGAATTTTTCTTTGACGAAAGAAAATTTTGATTTTATTGTTTGTACGTACATATTCTTGTGTTCTAAGTGAAAAAATTGCAAGTTTGGACTCAGTTCATTGCTTTTCGGTGAGTAGTTTTGGCTGGAGTGTCCCACCCACCCACCCAACTGTTAGTAATCTATAAATTAGACGTTTCTCTTTTTTACAAATGTCATTTGTAACTAAATTAGCAAAATGGTTGACAGATCAAAACTTTTGATAACATAACAAACGACGGGTGGGCAGCTTAGTTTTTTGCTTTTTGGTGAATAGTTTCAGTTAGAGTGTCCTACCCACCCAACTGTTGGTGGTACAGAAATTGGACATTTTTGCTCTCGGCAAATATCTATCCAGAATTTGGACATTTCTTCTCTCTAGAAACGTAATTTATCACTAAACTGAGCAAAATAATTGAGAGATCCAACTTCTTGATAACAAACGTCACGTGGATGGGCGGGGCACTCAGTTTTTTGCTTCTTGGTGAGTAGTTTTTGCGGTGCTAGTTATAACTTTGCAAAACTCTAGTATTATGTGTTTTATGTAAAGTTTTCTAAAACTAAAAAATTTGATAAGAAAACCCATTCAAAGCAAGATTTAATCATAAATTGCTCATTATGCTAATTTGATAACTAAAATTGTAAAAAAACATATCTAGAGCAAAAAATGCTTAATAAACTTATTTGACACGTAAGACAATTTGTTGAAAATAAGTCAAAACGCTAAATTATTGCTTAAAACGAATTAAAAACCGTTCTAAAGTAGCAACATAACCAAAGTTTGGTCAAAATGTTGCTTTTTTGCACAAAAATTTATTGGAAATTTTTCAAAATACAAAGTTTTGTTAAGTATAATGATAACTTGCTAAAGAAACTTATTTAAAAAACACCACAACTTTTTTAAAAACCGGTTTTGGTGCACAAAAATTTATTAAAAATTGTCGGCAGTACTTGGAACAGCTACTTTTTTTGCTTTACTTTTTTATTCCGAGCTATTACCTATCTACTTTCTGCATAACTGTGCGGAAACCGTCATTAGAGTAAATGTTTTTGGTCTCTGGAGCAGCGTTAACCAAGTATCATCAACTTTGGAAACATCTGTCGTTGTTAACCAGACACAGTAAGAGTAAAGCAAAAAACAGCGACAAAAGTGTCAAAAATAACAAAGAAGAAATCATAAGAAGTAAAACATAGCCTACTTGGGCAAGCAATACAAAAAAATGACATACTTGAGAAATTAGCTAACTCAATTAAAACCACAAAACTTTCATGACTCTCATGATAAGACAGCTAAATTAGTGCATTTTTTTTCTTGATCTCAAACGTCATAGAATGGGCCAGTTTAGACTTTTATGCGTTAAGAACTACTTGCTTTTAAGGTTTAATCACCGCATTTGTTTTATAGGTTAACCATTTTGAAATTAAGATTATAAGTTTGAAAAAAAGTAAAATCAATTTCTTTCAGAATTGTCGATCAACTGATAAATCCGCCATATCAATATGCTTCTCAACCGAATGTGCTAGCTACAATGGTAATCATCCAATTCGTTACTGCGAGCAATGTCATAACAATCGACATAACAATAGAAGAGGAGGCGACCATGTAGTACACAGATCATTACCACCAGCTTGGACCATGGATACGGAAATGCAAACTTACATGGTCGAAGCTGTTGTTAGTTTATTAAAAGAAGCCAAAGTAGCCACTATTGAATTAAAAGAAAATTCAGAAAATAAAAGCCCCATAGCATTAATTGATAACATAACACTAGAAGAAAGACAACTTTTGGGAAGATATGGTGTTTGGTTATTAGTAGGAAGATGTACACCGGATGATAAAACTCCTATAGAAATACTGGGGAGGCTTTTAGCTATGTTATTTCATTGGTTTCACATGACAGCATATTCATATGATGGACAAGAAGAAAGCACGCTGGAAAAATTAAAAACTGAAAATGTTTGTGGTTGGCTTAGAGAAATAAGTCAGACTCATTATAAATTATTTATTTCTTGTTTATTACCTCATCCTCCAGAATATGCAAGAGTTGGAGGACATTGGTACTAAAATAAAATTATTATTAAACAATCAATTAATTTTGTAATTTTCAGGGATACATTAGCATCCAGAACATCTCATTTAAAAGATGGCCTCAATCGATTATTTTGTTTGGTTCCATATGAAGTCATTACTCAAGACATATGGGATTATGTTATGCCTCACTGGATGGAAGCCGTTGTTAACGATGTTCCCGAAAAAGAATTACCTGAGTTGCGTATAATTTTAAGCAAAATATTGGATACCGATATGGGTCCTTTAGGTTTCGATGCTAAAAAAATGTATAATTTTGTTTCTCAACGTTTTGAAAAAACATCTGCTAAAGTACAAGAACAAGCTTTGCATTGGTTACAAACTTTAACCATGTTGGAAATTGTTATTCCACTACATTTATTATTTTCCACTTTTGGGGATGGAGTTAAATATATGAAATGCGGACATGATGGTATTGAAAAACCAGTAAAACATCATAAAATTGAAGAAGTGGATGGAACTAAATGCTCTATATGTAAATGTTTTAATGTTTTGTAAAGAAATAGTGACAGTATGCTTTCAGCTCCTGTTATTGAAGATTGCGATTCAGCAACTACATCACTATCTGATGACGAAGCACGACTATCGCAACACACTGAATTTGAAACTGATGCTGAACGGAATTTATTTTGTTGCATTTTGATGTTAGATATTCTTTTGAAACAATTAGATCTTCAAGACGTTGATAAACATACAGGATTAAATTCATTGCTTTGTAAAGACGTCTGTTGGTTATTGAAATGTATGGTAACTGCTGCTTGGATTGGTAGTCATAATTGCACATCAAAATCTGAATGTGGTTATTGCGAGTCTAGCATAATGTGGCATCAATTGTCATTACAATTGATTAAATATCTTTCACCAATTTATCCCGCACATCCCCCTGATGTAAGTGAAAGTTGTTATTTATTGTTTTTGCATCATGTATTAAATGTTTTAGCCACCACTCGAAGAGAACCATGAAGATGGTCATAATCGCAAAAGTCCCCCAGAGAGTGATAAAAAAGATTCCAAATCAGATGTTGTTTTGAATATGCCCATTCCTGAAATTCATTCGGTTGGTGGTGTTTTGGTTCATATGCCGCATGTTTGTTCGGTACGTTTAACACACCCCATTTAGAATTAGAAATCATTTAGGTATCATCCGATGCACTGGGTAGTATGAAATTATCTCTAGTTATGCTCTACTATAATTGCATGTTTTCAATCTTAAAATTAAATTAAATTTAAAAAACTAATTAAAACTAATATGAAATTAAAACAAAATTTAATTAAAAAAATAAATTGCATGTTTTCTGGAATCTAGCTAGCTGATTTCTTCTTCAAAGCAACCTTTTTTTTAATCAGTAAATCATGTCACAGCAAAACACAATTGCAATTTATTTATGTATGACTAACTAGAGACTTCTTTCGGACAAATTGGTGGCTAACAACAAAAATTACATGATGCACTAATTATTTGTTACAGATAATGACAGCCACTGTGGAAACTGTTTCAGAACAATTAGATCTAGCTGCTATTATTCCAGCCGAAAAAGTAGTTTCTGCAGTAGCCAGAGCTATCACCTTATCAGAATCGGATGTTGGTAGGTTAATAAATTTTTTAACACAATCAATAAGTTTGTAAATATTTGTTTGCATTGTAGCAACAGCAACAGTACAAGTTGCAAAGCCACAAGTTATTGGAGAAAATGATGAACCAGTAGAACCAGATTCTGGGGATGATTTGGAAAACTTTTGGCATACATCTGTTGGAAAGTTTAAATTTATTGTTGATGATTTACCACAACCATTGCAGTATATTTATCAATTATTACATGAATTGCCTAAAGTGGAGAAGCCTGATGTTTTGTATTATATGTTACAATGTTTAAATATTTTAATTTTACATGGAGATGCTTGTACTAAAGCATCTAAAGAGCATCGTGGCTTCTTCATTTGGTGTCAAGAAAATTTACTTATTAAAAGGTGAGTAGAAAGCAGTTTTTAGTTAGTTGTACTATAATTATTGAATTGTAGTGTGATTTTAAATTTAATTTTATAATAATTTTATTAAGCATTAAAACCTATAAAATGTAAAAAGTGTGAACGCGATAATAAGATGCGCTGGAACCATGGAACGTGAATACAGAAACGGTATTTGTGTATATTAAGTTGCCTATCATGCCGACAAAGTTACAGTAGTCCTGCTGTATTGGGTCAGTATGATAGGCAACTTAATATACACCGAGTATACGAGGGGAGTTTAATATGTTCTCTATGAAAACAAATAGTTACAAAATTTTATTTTTCTTTGTATGACTCATTAACCCTAACACAATTAATAATAAAATAAAACATTTTTTTAACACAAATACTGTATTGATGTAAATATATATATTATTAAAGAATATATATCACAAACAAAAATTTGTTACTCGAGTTTCGACTTTTGAAGGCCATTGTCAAGTGATTTGTGTTAAAAAACTTAGATTGTGTTTTATTTTATTATTATTATGGATTACCACATAGTAAAGTTCTCAACCATCCTTTATACCTAATACAATTATTTTTACGTTTCTCTAGAAACGCTACGCTTTCAAAATAAACTAAATTCAACTTTACAACGTTTTTCAAATTGTCATTTGATAAAAAGCATTGCCATTTCAAGTGTTTTTTTAAGTTTTGAAGAAATCACAAGGAGCAAGGTCGGGACTATAAAGTGGATGTTATAATTCTTTAAAACCGCATTCATTGACTACTTCTTGCACAATTCGTGTTTTATGAAGGAGTAGAAGTTTATTCATATTTTGCTAGTTCTCAAATCTTCACTTGTTTTTGATACTCTTATTTCTCTGAATCTTAAATTTAGGCGCACAAAATGAATTGAAAATCATAATTAAGATAACTTTTTCAAATGCTAGGGGGTAGTAGATGAAAACATGGTAGAGAAGTCAATCAAGAAACTAAACAACAGGAAGTCTCCGGGCCCCGACGGCATCACGAACGAAATGATCAAATAAGGAGGAACACAACTAACGTCATTTTTTAAAAAGAAACTGGTTACAGGGACAATACCAAAACTGTAGAAAATCAGTATCACTATGCCTATATTTAAAACAAAGCCAAAGAGCAACTTTAACAATTACCAAAGAATATGCTTTCTAGCAACAAAAATGAAGTTATTTACAAAACAAAAGATGCAAACTTTTCAACAAAGACAGTCCAGTAGAACAAGTAATGCTATTTAATTACTTTGGCGATGAACTATCTAGTGAAGGAGACCTTTGCAATAGTCGTCAATAACAAATAAACAAAACATCAAAAATTGCAGAATGTCTAATAGACGTAATATGAAGAAACCAAAATAACAAAGCAGCGCTTACATACAACAGAAATAAAGACCCTCAGAGCTATATTTGGTCTTCTTCTACGGGATAAAGTACAAAACAAAGAAGTTTGAAAATGAACGAAGCTTCTTGGACTTCTAACCAAAAGTTGGATTTACAGCTAGACATTTGGATTACAGGAAGCACAGTAGTTGAAAAATAATTGGACTTATTCTACAACAAAAAGAAGAAGAAAAAAGGAATCAATCATTGATTATGTTATCACCAACAAAAACGTAAAACCAAAGCAAAGTACTAAACATCAGAGCACTAACACCCGCAAACATCGGCTTTGACTACAATCTGATTGTAGGTAAGTTTGTTTTAGGTCAATCACAATACAGAACAAACCCAATAGCACCAAAAACAGAAAACATAATTGAAAATACAAGAATGTTATACCATCAAAGACCGACTTTAAAAATAAAGCCCAACCCTATTGCAGAAAGTTGCTCATCTCAAGAAACATGGGAAAAATTAAAGAAGAACACAAACCAAGCATTGGAGAAGTCAAAACTTTAGCATAAAAGAAGAAAAAAGCAAATCTGTTGTACAAAACGACAAATTCAGATTATGAGAAATATTGGAAGATAAGAAATAAAATTAATAACAGAACCTGCACTATTACAGAAGAACATTGGAATGAATTCAGAAGAGAAATGGAAAATGATATGTAAATAAACTTCAATAAACATATTTAAACTGAAGCCAATTTGTCTTAGATTTTTTTCAAGCACCAAATGGTTCATGCTCTCTTCTGAATTGAACGTTGCAACCATCTTAGGTTAAACGTCCGTAGTCTCTATAGCCTTTATCTTCTTTACGTTTAAATTTAGTAAAACCTCATTCTTTTGATACGTAGATCTTTTAACGACCAGGGAACTTAAACTTGGCACGACTCAAAGCTTTAATAACTTAAGCCTTGTAATTTAAAATTAATAAATGATGTAAATTGCCATTCCACGCAGTGTGATACATATACACTAGTGTTTTAGGGTATGCACTCATCATCAGTGTGCCTAGCATGTCACTGGTCAAAAAAAACAATTTTTTTTGTGGCTTAAGAGGAGAATATTCTAAAGATTTAAAATGTTGGATTCACTCTCACAAAAAAAAAGTGCTTACCGACTAAACTTTCCCCGAGTGAATGTCCGAAAGTTAGAAACCGTTAGGCTCATGGACTTTCCGTTATAAAGAAAAGTAAATATTTATTAACAAAAACAAAACCAGTGTCGAAGAGGAGGGTGAGACGCCCTATAGGCTGAGGGATGATTGGAGTTAGGGATTAGGTATGGTTAACCAGCAGATTAACCGGGCGCCTATGTCGCGAAACTTTCTTGTCTGGCGCGAGTTGCCCAGATAGGGTTGGAGTGAAACTTAAGATTATCGATACACTTTGTTTCCAAAGTTTTGATATGTTTGCGTAATGGAGGAATCCCGAAGAACATCCGCGCTTTGGAAGGACTTTAGTGTATCAAGATGCGCGATTGTTGCGGTTCCCCAGATGGGGCACGCGTAAGTTATTATAGATCTGATGGTTGACGTGTATAATTGTATTTTATTTCGAGTAAAAAGATAATTTACATAAAATCACAGTCACTATTAAACAATTTATGTCAATGTGGGGGCATTAACAGAAACGTTGAACTGTTTGTGTATGAAAAAGGGCTGTAGTACAGTTAAATTTTACACGGAATCATGATTCTAATAAAACGTGCCAAAAATGCCATTGCCTGTCCGTGTAGGATTTAACTGTACTAAAGCCTATTTTAACACAAACAGTTCAACGTTTCTCCTATAACTAACGTAGTTTTTGCTGTGTGTAGAGAAGTTTATTCTTTTGCAGAGCAGAGCATGGAAGAGGCTTTTGGATGCAACATAGGCTCTAGCGCATGTATTTAAATAAGCGTAGTGACTTCTATATATAGTATTGGACTTTTTGTTGATTCGGAAACGCTAGACGTTAATGAGCAGAATGCTAAACGTTCTTCATTATTATTTTTTTGGTTACAGGTCTCTTGGGCGGTAACAATTTCTCCTTCTTACTCGGAGGAGCTTAGGGTACTGTATTGCAGAATAGGATAGTGTTTGGAAGGTGGATGGTTGTTTTTCCTGGTGACCACGGTTCGATTCTACGCGGACCTCTTGTAGCAAGGGACTCTTGATTGTCATGGTAGTTTGATATTCCTGTCCAAAAGCTTTTTAATTTTTCGGGTAGTTAGTCCGTCTTTGTGGCGTTGATGCTGGCGTTAACTTTGGGTTAGGTTTCTTTGGATTTCCGGCCGTACTCGAGCTTTTTTTAAATTTTGGTGCCTATTTGCGGTTTTACAAGTAATCTCGGAATCTATAGTTGGTTGCTGGTTTGGTTTAGTCAGTTTGCACTCTTTTTCTTTCGGTCTTTGTTGGTTTTTGTTTTCTTGATGATGTTTTTTGGGTTTTGTTAGGTGTAGTCTTTTGTCGGGTTTGACTTGACTTGATTGGAAGTGGTCCTGCGTCATACTACAATTTTAATAAAAATTGGTAATTTTAGCAACAATTATGTGCATTAATCCATGTTAATACATACAAATCAAACTAATATTTAAAATTTCAGCTTATGGAGTATGTGTAATGCCGAAAATTCCCACATTTGTCAAGAAGCAGTACCACTACTATTACATTGCATAACACTTCCAGCAGGTTCAGATGTATTTTGGAGAGTAATACAAGATGAATTTCATAGTAACGATTGGCGAACTAGATTTGTTGCTGTTGAAAGAGTTACTGTAATAGCTCGTTTTATGGATTCCAGTCCGTTACGTAATAATTTACCATTACAAGCAGCGTTAGCAAACGCATTTTGTTACTTAATATCTAGTATGGATGATTCCAATGTGTATATAGCACAAAGATCTACATTATATCTTGGAACTATACATGATAGTGCTATTAAATCATTAATTATGTGTTTAGAAACGCAATTCGACTCTGTTATAGTAGATAGACCAATGGTGCTACAATCAATTTATCAACTTCACAATTCGTTAAGTGAGCGGAAAATATTAACATGGGATTTTTTCTTAAATCGTTTTGATACGTTATTTCTTGAAGCTCAAATTAATTTGGAAAAAGCTGGAGATATTTCATATCTTCGAGGTATTAATTTAATCTTTACATTGTAAAATAAATTAATATAATTTATTTTTAGATTTACGGAATAGCGAAGTTAACAGTGAATTATTTTTAAGAAAATTACACAGAGCACATGAAGCTCTTTCACATACAGATGCAGCTTCATTAAAAACATTGAGTGCTAGTTTTGGTACTAAATGGCCTTATAAAAGGACCATGTCAGCACCAGCATCTTTTATACCAAGACATGAAATTAAAGGTAATTATTACAAATTGTATTAGTGATTTAGTTAGGTGGCTTTAGATATAAAGGTTTGTTTGTATTTTAGAATCAAAGGAAAAGGTTTATAACCGACAATATTCTGCCCCAATATTAAAAAGGAAAAGTTCCAGGTTTGGACTCGGTCAGTTTCTAGGCACTAGTAACAGTATTCCAGGTAGAAAATAGATGTAGTGTCTTGCTGTAGTAGCCGCATGATAAATGTGCGTAAGTCATTATATACGATGCCTTTAATTACAATTATAGGCAAAATAATATTTGCATGAGTTGCATGTTTTGTAATTATAAATAAAGTGACCACCTTTTTGAAGATTTTAAAAACTAGTAATGATTGTTTTATTTATCAAAGATATTACTATTTTTAGATAGGATAAAAGAGCTAAGTTTATTTTTATTTATAATTTGTTACATAATTTCAATTTTGTAGCTTTAGTAGATATTATAATGTTCTAGGTTGTCATTATTTTTTGATAATAAAAGTTAATAAAAGTTAATGGAAATGATATATTGAAACAATTTTAATACAATTAAGGGTTAAATCCATTCATACTCAACAGAAATTTGAAGCCCAATAATAGTTTTTGACCGAAACTAGTTGCAAGAACAAATAAAATTATACCTTTGGACTAAGGATACAGTTTTGAGTAGATTTTGAAGCAAACATGTAGCAACCAACAAAGTAATGCATACATTTTCAACTTTGAGTTTCTGCTTCTATCACTATAAACATCAAGACAAACGGCAAAAAATGTACATCAAAGATAGAGCAAAACAAACTTCTCAAAATTGTTAAATTTGAAACCATACTACTATAGGCATCTCCAGGTTTTTCCACACCTGAACGACATCTCTAAAAAGTTGTCTATGAACCAGTGGATACCCTATTATACAAAATAGTAATGAAAACCCAAGAAATTCTTGCACACTCAAATGGAAATTTATTGGCCGGAGTTGATAGACCAAATGCATAATTTTTGGAGTGTTTTGATTTTAATGGGTTTTAAGGTCTTAAAGACGGTAACATTCTTGTGTTAGTTTTGTGATAGATTTCTGACTTCTAAATTCTAAATTTGGCCTGTTTGTTGAGTGTAATTTTGTGGGTGCATTTGCTAAGCCATAGTACAACATTGCATTAAAGTTCTGATGGTATAGATTTCTTGCATACGCTTAACTAAAAAAATCAAGTAACAGACCAAATGCGGGCCAGGTGCGGATCTAATAAAATACTCTCCCGCAGACTTCTATCTACCGTGTAGACAAGGCTGTTACATCATGATGCTTACAATTATGGCCTAGATTAATTCCCAAAACACAGCTTTACCACTTACTAAAAGCCCTCTCGACATTTCTCTGGTATCACCGAAAGAAGAAAGCATCATCTAGATAAAAATCCTTGATTAGCTCCTGCCACTAACCAGCAGTGCTGCACTACTACCACTTACGACCAACCATTTCATACTTAATTTCTTGACCGTAAAAGACTGTCAGAAATCTACCACAGAGTTAGCCCAAAAATATTATTGTCTTTGGAACCTGAAGGCGGTCCATTAAAAACAAAACACTTCAAATTTGATGTATTTGGTCTATCAACTTTAACCAATAAATTTCTATTGAAGTGAGCAAAGATTTTTTGTTTGTTTGTATTAATTTGCGTAATGGAATGTCTACTAGTTCATAGGCAACTTTTTGACGTTCAGGTGTAAAAGAGCTTGGAAGTGTTTGCAGTGGTATGGCTTCTAATGTCAAAATTTGCAAACACACTAAAAACTCCCAATAGTCTATGGTGATAGGCGTTAAGATAGTACTAGGTTTGTCTAAATGGCAATCCTAAAAAGCAATAAATGCAATGCCTAAAACCGTGTTTTGAATGTCAATTTTTATAACATTTTGAAAAATACTGACAAACCTAGAACTAAAAACTCAAAAAGGTGGTCACTCTGACTAACATTTGTACACATTACTAACAATTTTGTGTTGTAGATGGGCATATGCATTCATTGAACATAGTCGACGATCAAAATATAATAGGATTTTTACAAAGAGTGATAGATTTGGAAGAATCCGATAAAGAAACAATGCATCTATTAGTATTTCTACTACTACAATTTCTGTCACGTTCAGATCAAGCATTTCCAACAGAAGATAAACATCTTACTAAAACCCAAGGAATTGTTCTCCGACATTTATATCTACTTTTAGGTTATAGCCAAAATGATAGAGGACTATATTTACCACCAGTTAGATTAAGATCATCACCTGCATTTAATGTATATCTAAGTATTCTACCACAACTACTAGATCAAAATCATTTAATGGGAAAAGTATTATTATCAACATCTTTAATATTATTACAATATGCACCATCACCATTTTATATATCAAGTAGTTTAGAATTCCAACAACCTACTTATAGTTTATGGGCGTTGGAATCACAATGTAGAAGAAGTTGGCTTATGTCATTAGTAGTATTACTGTATAAAGTAAGTATTATTATTTAATTAAAATACAAAATTACTAATATTAATTTTAGTACCAATACAGTCAACAACCTAATTGTATGCAATTAACATCATTAATCAAAATTGTTTTAAACACATTGGATGCACAACATCATCATTGTAAACGAATACCAGCAACAATTGTGATGGGGGCTCCTCCATCAAGATCGAGAGGTAAAGTGTAACATTTATATTCGTCCATAGTAATCTATGGACATTTCAGATGTAAGTCAACCTTCCCTAGGTGCCGATAACGAACATTTGGATCGCATGAATACTCCACCTCTTTCACCAATGTATTCTACTGATGGACAATCAGTTCAAGTATCAGTTAGTGGAAAAGGTGCTAAATCACAAGTTATTTATGGAAAACCATCATCAGCAGCTAGTATGGAAACTCATTGGGAAGAACCAGATAAAAAGGATCGTACACGGAAATCAACTGAATTCAGTTTGGATGGAGATGAAACTGAATCGGAATTAATAGCCATACCTGAAAGTGATATGTCGGATAGTACGTTGCATGGAAGTGGACAAGATGATTTTGAAGAAACAGCTGAGGATTTTTGTTGTAATAAAGCTATACTAAAAATTCAAGATACACAAGATAGTAAAATTCAAAGAAATCATTATACAAAATTAGGCAAATCAAGTAATAAACGACCTACTTGGTTTATAGGTAGCGAGGAAGATACGTTAAAATCTTGGGAAAATAAAAATTACACAATAGAATCTCGTGATCAAAATTCATATGCCAAAAATTGTGCTAAAATGACAGGATTGGCAAACACAGCCGCTTTAGTAGCAGGTGTACCTAATTTACAACTAGCCAAAACAGTTACTACAGATTCTCACCGACAAGTTACATGTTCATCAATTGATACTCACCACATCACCAAACCAACACCTATTGGAAAACACAAAAAAGTGATTGAGCCTAGCATTACACCAGTATGTACACCCGTTTCTGATTGTGATGATTGTTACAAGAATAGTAAAAACCAACATTTGTTACCAGCACCATCTATTGAAAGATTGTTACCAATTGGTTCTGTGCGAACACCAGGTAATTTAATAAGTATTCTAATTAATATTTACTGCTCTTGTAGATTGACGCGCTTACTTATTTATTTTATGTAGTTTATAATAGTGCGCCGCATGTGTTTAGCGAAGAGAATTATAGATCACCTGATTCTCCGCTTTCAAAAATGGAGATTATGCACATAGGTAGTTCACTTGGAGCATCCAACTAAAGCAATAAGTTATAGAATGTGATTTTTTAGAATCACCCCGAACGACTAGTTTTATTCCCAGTATAGAATCGCAGTTAGAAATCCCCAGCCAAGAAAGATTACTACCAATTGGACAACACAATAAAGACATAACACAATTAGTTGATAAAGTACGACAGGCATTAGGCATAACAGTACAACTACCACCAGCTAAACAGGTTGAATCTAGAAAAACTGAGATTGGTAAAGAATCACACACCCATAGTCCTAGAAGATTAATTAAACAGGTTGCATTGGAAAGTCCTCCTAATCAAACAGATATTGATGACCCACTATTTAGGCATGTTAACATGGACAATAAAAGTAAGCAATCAGATTAGTTTGCCGAATTTTACAACGTTTTGATTAGATTTAACAAATTTAGATGATGCACATCAAAGGCAAAGGATTAGAAAAATTGGCCCTTTTACAATGGGAGCTTACAGTACAAGAGATCCCAGAAAACCAGGATCGTGGTTTACAGCGCAATCTTTACCAAAATTTGAAGGCAGTGATTTAAAACAGAGTTCATTCCGAATTGGAGATGAATGTGTTAATGAAAGGTATTGTAATTAGTTTTAAATAATGTTTTATTAAAATTTTATTTTTAGATGTTCTGAATGTGGTACTATGAAGGAAGAATATAGTGATGAAGAAATTGGACTGTGTATTGTTACATTGGGAACTTTTATACATCGAGAACCAGCTTTGGCGGCTCCAATGTTGCCAGATATTTTGAGTATTGTTGCTAAGTAAGTTATGTTTTTAATTTTTAATTTTTTTTTAAATTTTATTTAATTATTTTAGAGTTGCAACTAATGCAAATTATCCATGGCAAAGTGAAAGTAATATTCATTTACCGGGTGGAGCTGTTAGTGTGGCGCATCAATTTTTGCGTTGTGTTTTACATCAGTTGGCGCCTAATGGAGTTTTTGCACAGATGTTCCAAACGCATGCAATAGGTATGTATAAATATTTATTGTTGCAGTGTTGCCAGATGGTACTATGGTCGTTATTCCAAATAATTTGAGTTGTAACAAAATTATTTTTGACCAACACAAATTGACATCAATTATTGAAATAAAATGTTGGATATTTTTTACTAAATTTAATTGATTTGGTGTTAACAGTGCATACTTATACGTTGTTTTAGGTATTGCTCTTTGTCTGAAACAAATTTGGCTTTGTAATTGTTTGAAAACTCTTGAGACACATTTGGACAAGTTTTATACCTTTTTGAGTTTTCTGAGATGACCAATAATTGTAGACTAATTGGTATTGAAGTTTTTAACTAGATTTTAGTGATGCATTTTTTGTTTTTTTTCACAGCCGCCAGAAGAGTTTGTTCATTAAAATCTAAAGATCAACCTCTTCTTGTCTTGTCGTCTAAATTAGAAGAAAACTTTTGGCATGTTCTTTTGCTAATCGTTTTTTTGTTTCCAAAAATGATTCAAAAATTGTTTGGCATCAACTTAATAGAGTACATGGTACTCAGAAGAGCATAACCTGTTTGTAGTTGCGCAATTAACAAAACAAAAAGTAAAAAATACTTAGGGTTGTTCTGATATAGTTATCACTAATGTAAAAAACTAAACCTTACTTATCATTACTAAATAAGTTGAGCTCCAACCACTCTCAGTTTTTTCTTTCTTTTTTATCTGCTTTTAACTTCTTTTTAAGACCACCGACTCAAGATCAAATCAGTTTCAATAATATACCGATTTTGACCAACCGTATATTTGGCATTTATGGTTTCAGCAACAAACTAATTTACAAACATTAAACATCACATTACCACTCATACTCGTAAGAGTCTAGCTTGCTAGAACCAGGCCGGTGAAGTTGATTGAGTATAAAAACGCCAATTTCACTTTTATGCTATAAAATGTAAAGGTTTAAAAAAAAAAATGTAATCCAAAAAAATTTATTTTATTCCCAAATTCTAATAATTATAGAACTATTAATATAAAAACCCATAAAATGCCAGACAGAACAAAACTATGCTAAATAAAACAATGCCTAAAATTATTTGCATTATTCAACCTTGGCTTTAACAATAACAATTAAAATAATGAAAAGTCATTTGTATTCCAACCTAACAAACGATAATCAACGCATTGAATGCTTTTTCCATTTTCGCAGCAAAGAATATCTTCGACAGTAAATCCGATATAAAACCAATTGCTTTGGCATACACGAACAGATATGGCAGGCTGAAAAAAAAAATACCAGCAGTTATAAAACTTGCTACAATTCTTATAATGCGTACACACTTACAACATCACTCTGCAACCCATAGCTTGTCGGTTTTTTGATTCCGTGTTGCGGGGTGATGTTGCAAGTGTGTACGCACTATTACATAAATAAAACAAAATGGCTAGAAAATTAAGCAAATTGAATATCAATCTTAGTCTGGTGTCACACTATGCGTTAGAAACGGTCCGGTGAAAACGCAAGAATGCTGACCGAACATGTTTTTAGGTTAGGTTAGGTTGATCCGTTAGACATTTTAATTAAAACAAATTGACTTCGAATTAGATTTATAAAATAACTCACCTTTTTGTTATACACGTTCTTAAAGAAGCTGCACAAACCATCAGGATTCTTCTTGCTTTTTGTTATAAGCTCATTGCATTGATTTGAGCAATTTTTCTCTCCTGTGGAGTTGCAAACCATGTTACGAGAAATGATTTCAACAGCAATTGGTACATCATAAGCAGCCGGAACTGCTTCTGCAAATCCGGCACACTCACATATGTTACCTTCAACAGAAACAATCATAACAATTTAAATTTTTTTTAGAAAAATATTAATATTACCATCAGTAGCTTTAGTGGCACAATCAGTATTAGCAGTTGTAGTAGTATCAGCAGTAGTAGTTTTGACAGTAGTATCAATTGTAGTAGTAAGAATAGTTTCGACAGTAGTAGCAATTGTAGTCGGAGGAGTAGTTTTGGCAGTCGTAGCAATTGTAGTCGTAGTTTTGACAGTAGGAGCAACTGTAGTTTTGGCGGTCCTAGGTGGGATTTTTTGAATGTGATCCCATGCTCCACACAATGCACTGAAATATATGTATAGTGACAATTTGATATATTAAAAACTTTAAGGCTCGTTTCACATGTATACGGTTCCATTCGGTTCGAAACTTTTTTACACATACACGATTCGTAGGTTTTGTGATTTTTTTTGTACACAGGCTCAGTAGTAATTATAATGAAGAGAAGTCAAGTTGTTGCAATGTTGTTTTTCAATAAAAAAATTAAAAAACGAAGAAGGAATTCATTGGGAGCACTCATCACTTTACGAAGGAGTATTCGGTGCTAATTTGTTTTTATTAGGTACCAAATATAAACCGAAAACAAACCGAAAACGAACCGAAAACAAACCGAACCGAATGGAACCGTATACTTGTAAAACGACCTTAACTGTATCACAAAATTAATTATAATTAACTAACATCAAGAGGATGATCACAAACACTTTACTGTATGCCATTGTGAACTGTTGAAATGAAACTATTAGTTTTTGTGGTATTTGCTGCGCTTATATAGTCGTAAATTAATCAATACTGGTCATACGATTAGTAACGCTATGAATAATTCTTATGATTAACATAAAACATCTATCTTTGATGATAAAAAAGAAATTTGCAAATAATTTAGATGACTATAGCTGCAAAAAAATGTATAATCAACATAGCTTATCTGAAATGAATTGTTGCAAATTAGTGTGAATAACAGCGGCGATATGATTGTAGGCATGAGCAATAATTAATAATAAAATTGTTTAGCACTTTTTATAAAATATTTAGATTATAATGCTCACACCTGTTCGTTACTAATATGATGAGCAACAAATCACATTTTAATATTGATAAACATTCTTATATGAGACACCCTTCATGACTAAAGCATATCCAACTGCTATATACAGGGTGGTTCAGATTGTTTATTATCAAATGAAACAAACATAATTGTATAAACATGTATCTTTAAATGGTTTCTAATACAAATCTTGCATGGTAAAGTTTTAATACTAAAAGTCCAACTAACAGAATTTATAGTATTATTTTTTTGCAACGCTAAATCAATTGTTGTTGTAGATTGGAAAGTACTAAAGTTTAAACGTTTTGGCGTTAGCCAAAATTGTTTTGAAGTGCTTTTGATCACATTACGTTTTTACGTTTTGTGGTTGATTGAAGCCCATTTTGGCAACACAAGTTTTTGGGCTTTTTATAGCTTGCTTTACTAGACGATTGGAGTTGTTTGCCGTATTTCAATCTTCCGGGATATGATAGCGTTGCCAAACACTCCTGATTTGGTTACGCTTTTGGACTAAATTTTTGGTCTCTTTTGTTAGACCTAGAAGGTTGTTAAAGGTTTTTGTAGTCCTTTTATTTTGTCAGTTTGTCAATAGCGCAGTCTACATCAACCATCGTTGGTATTATGGGCAAACTACAAATTTTTGTTGAAGATCTCCAGGAGAAGAGCGGCCGGATTATAATATGAGCCATAACGATTTTGTAATTAAACAATGTGTGACATCTCGGATTATTTCTGCCGCTTCTCCCAGATAATGGTTTACATCCACTAATTGGCTGAAGGTATCTTGAAAACCACACCAATCCTTGAGATTGCCGTTTAATTTAGGCAATGATATCGGTGGCAAATTTATGGCTGTGTCTTGAAATTTGGCGTTGGTTTGTTTGCACTTTTTTGTTGATTCTTATGTAATATTCAAATTACATAGAATCTGCCTTCTTCTTGTAGTGCCTTGTCTATGTTCAGACGTTGGCTATCATTGTATCGGTAGTTTGGTGTTATCTATCTCGATCACTTGCAGCTTAAAAAGTTTAACTGTTAAGCTTGTCCATTCTGTGATTCTTACGTTCTATGCATCTTTTCCTCTTGACATGATAGATTCATTTCTTCCTCTCGAAATGTATAATTAGGCATAATAGATTATATTTTGGTCTTTTGACAATATGTTTAAAGTATTTGGTTTTCTTTGTTTTTATTGTATTTAACAGTTCTTTTTTAGACTTCAGCAAATGCTCATGCAAACCAAAAGTCCAGGAGTTAAAAGGTTTTTTTTTTGGCGATCAATTTTATTGCTATACGTACGCGTGCTTATGTTTCTAATTTTATTGGTTTCTACGGTAATTTGATCCTCTGATTTTAACTCCGGAATCGCCGTTTTAATATTCTCAACATTTCACTTTCTCAACCGACTTCTTTTGTCGGTTTTCCAACCTTGGCGTTGAAGTCGCCTATAAGCATTATGACGTGTATTTGTTGGTAAAAAATGTCAATTTCTGTCTGTTTTATCTGCCGTTGGATCATAAACCTTTTTTTTTTAAGGAGAGAAATGAAAAATCTTGCAAAGCCTTTGTGCCGGATTCATTTAGGAATGGCTCCTCTCTAGGCTAACGTAGGTCGCTGGGAAATTCCTGTTAAATGTTTTGTTGAAGCGGCTACCCATGTTGGTTATTCTTTACTTCTTCATTTACTTATACGCATAGGTTTTTTATCAGACCGTTGCCTGCCTAGCTTTGGCTTGGCGGTTTCTTTCTTTTTGTTTTTTGTTCTTGATGATTTCTGTAGCCTGATTCTCTATTATTCTCCATGTATCTTTGCCTTTGAGCATATACCACAAACCATTAAAGAAATAAATAATTTTAATTTGTATAAAAATAAAATAAAAACATTGTTACTTGAAATAGAACCATATAGTTTAGAAGAATTTTATTTACAAATATAAATGTAATTTTGTAATTAAGATATTTCATATGTATTTATGTAATGTAAATTTGTTTGACACTGTATCACTCATTGCTCAATTTTATACACGTTTTTGTATGTATATTTTATGTCAATTTGTTGAAATAAAGCTGATATTATTATTATTATTATTTGATTATTATTAAGCCTTCAGTCGTTTTCTACCTTGAGCACTGCCACATATTGCATTGGAACATGGTGTGTTTGGGTGTATCCACTTTGTCACAGTATACGCATTGGTTATTCTCTACTATATTCATCTTTCTAAGGTAGGCTTGAAAGCAGCCGTGACTTGTCAGAATCTGGGTAAAATGGTGTCCAACTTTCTTGTATTTTCTTGTGACTCATGGAACCACATTTGGGGTTAGCTTCTAAAATGTATGAGAATGGTTCTTTCTATTACCTGTATGGCTCTGGTGGACACGGTCCAGTTGGCGCTTGCCACACGTATTGCCATTTTTTTTTGTATTTTTTCTAATATTTTTCTGTACTTTGGGATCTGTTCACATTTGCTCTACGTAGGGGTCCTGTATAGTACGATGGAGTTGGCCATCGAGTTAATAGCCAGTTTTCTGCTCGCTTTGGCTATTCTGATATTGGACAGCAGTTGCGTGCTGCTACCGTTTTTTCAGCTTTTCTGGTAGTTCTTGCAATGTGGGCTCTCATGTGCAGATTTTTGCCAAAAAAGACTTCGAGGTATTTGGCGCTACTTTTGCTGGTGACGATGACATTTTCTACTCTTACGGAGACAGATTTGAGTGTGTGCCAACTACATCTCTACGCGGTGTGCGGCGCACTCAGCATTCTCTTCAATGGTTGCTTAGCACGACCAGCACACCACTATAGCGAGATCATCCGCATATCTTACTAAAGTTGTATCCTCCGGCATGATTTCTGTGAGCACCCCGTCGTAGTAGGTGTTTTATAACGTGGGGTCATCTCCAACTCATCGCTGTTAATCTGGATTATTTTGTTATTGAAGTAGTTGCAAATCTGTTTGACAAAATACGGCCTTCTCTCTAGTTCTATAATAATGCCCTTTCACGGAAACAAGTTGAAGGCATTTTTGACGTCTAGCGCCAACAACGTTGCAAGTTTTTTTGTTTGTTTTTTTGACCCTTTGGATGTCGTCTTTTGTTGATTTGTTTTCTGTAAAACTATACTGCTCAGGGGACAGTATACCGGTTCTCAGTAGCTCTTCTAGCAGTCTCTTATTTAAGATCAGTTCAAAAGTTTTTCTAAGCTATTTAGAATGCATATGTAGGCTGCTGCACTAATACTTTTGGCTGGTTTCTTGATTAGGACTACCTCGCCAGTTTTTGCTCTTCGGAAAAGGAACGTTCTTTAACAGTGAAGCGTTTTTATTGGCAAGTACTTTTGCTACTTTTGGCGGTATTCTATCAGGTTCTGCAATTTTTCTTGTTTCAGCTGCTTACCTGATTGCCTTACTTTGTCGCAGGTATACGGAAGTATTTCTGAAGCGTTTATAGCCTTTTCCAGACATTCGGTTTTGGCATGCTGTGCTGTGCGGTGCTTTGGTTTTCTTCCGACAAGGCTATCGGAGAGCGTGTTTTTAATTTTTTGGTTATTATTTTATATCGTCTTGGCCCATGATTTCTTCTTTGATACCTTAATAACTTTTTGAACGCCGATCTTTATTCAGCGTAGGTCAGGTAGAACTGCCTTTT
The DNA here is from genome assembly GCA_963932245.1 of Tachinus rufipes. NCBI lineage: Eukaryota > Metazoa > Arthropoda > Insecta > Coleoptera > Staphylinidae > Tachinus > Tachinus rufipes. The sequence continues at coordinate 4,367,224 of OZ010750.1, forward strand.
TTGTTTATTATTTATCCCAACGTTGGTAAGTGCCCGTCTTGCCTTCATTTATGCTTACCTTAATTTGGCAATATTGCTGTTCTACCAGTGCACCTGTCTGCAAGTGTTTCTGGAGCTTTTCCGAATGAAGGTGTTGTTACAGGCCTTGCGGCCTGTTACATTTAGCTCTTTAGCCGTGTGGTTACGGTGTCTTCTTTTCTTGGTCCAAATTTTTTGGCTCGCGCGTCGCAAGTTCCTGGCAATTAGTTTTGCCATCTCTATCACGTACTTTATGTTGTTGTGGTCGTTGAGGTTCTTTTTGTTCTTTCTAACTTCCCATTGTACCATTTGCCTGGTGATGTTCTGTGTACACAGAGTGACGTCTATGTAAGAGCTGCTCCCGTTCCTCTCGAACCTGGATTACTTGATCTGATATTAATATAAATTGTTACCAATCTGTTGGTAGATTCCTTCATGATGGCTGCTACTTTATTTCTGTGTTCCGGTTTGTTTTTTCCGGAAAAATAGATCCCATATCCGTTTGATTTAAAGTTTTTTGTTAGAAATATTCTTAGTTTTCCTGTTTTGTACAAAGTTGTGGTGTTCTATGTAGCAATTTTGTTTGAGTTTTTAAGTTTAATGTTGTTCTTAATTTCTGGGTTATTTAAGTTTTTTATCGCAGAGGTCCGAGTTGGAGAATTGAAGCTTCGGATACTAATTTAAAGTTCAATATTACCATAATGATGATTTTTTTGGGAAAACTTGTTTGGATCTTTGATGCAGTGGTTACTCTTTAATTTCTGAATTTATCTGCCGTTGATCATTTTGTTGTTTTTAGAGGTTGTTTCTAATTTTAAGAGTAAATTGGGTGCTTTTGCTCTTGTTAGCTGGTCTACTACTACCTGTTAGCCAGCAAAGAGAGGTAACTTAATGAGGAAGATAAAAATCCAACATGCCGCCTTCTTAAAAGGTCTCATTTCAAGTAAATTTGTCGGGTATTAGACACATTTTTTTAGACGAGTTTATGATGATTTTCTTTGATATCCTTATATTTGCTGCTTGCACGATCCCGTTTTTGTCTACTATGTATCTAAATTTCCGGTAAAGAGGGAGAGGTACGTTATAGTAAGAGGAATCTTCAATTAGAAAGTGTTCCGGAGTTAAGTATGCGAGATTGTTTGGATCATTGCATAATGATCTTAAAGGACGAGAGTTTAGCACTGGCAGAAGACTTCATCTGGCAGAAGAATGTTGCTAATTTTTTTATCGTTAACGTCATGTTGCTTAATACTCTTTTCATGTGAGCCTTTGTAGACTTTACAGCTGCTTTCCATAGTCCGTCAAAGTTGGGGGCTTATAGTGAAGTTTTCTCCTATACTTGTAAAGACCTTTACTTACAAAGAAAAAATTGTTTTGGCATGTAATTCAATCTATTATTGTGCTATAAAATGTAAAGGTTTTAAAAAAATTATAGAATTCAAAAGAAAATTTATTTTATTCCCAAAACATATTAATAATTACACAATTATTAATATAAAAATATTCCCATAAAACAAACTCAAAACTATGCTAAACGAAAGACTTCGTAAAATTATTTGCCATTTTAAACCTTGGCATTTTCAAAACAATTAAAAAACTGGAAATTTATCTCCACTCCTAACTAACAAACAATAATCAATGCAGTCAACGCGTTTCCCATCTTCGCAGCAAAGGGTGTTTTTGATAGTCAATCCGATGAAAACCCATCTCCTTTGGCAGACACGAACAGATATTGCAAGCTGAAAAAATAAATAACGATTATAAAATCTGCAACAATTCTTGCAAATTTTAGAATTATATTAATCTTAACATTAGAAACTTTTAAAAAAGGGCCAATCTTTCGATACTAGTTTAAATAAAAGGTTAACTAAACAAAGATTAGTTTGCAAACTCCGTTTTACGTCGCGTGAGACTTTTAATACAAGTTCACTTAAACGAAGATACTTATTAGATTGGTAATAAATTAACGCCGCAATAGCCATTGAGGTGAATGTTTTATTTATTACGTTGACGGCGATATCTCAGTGGTATAATACTAGCTTTATTGAATTACGTAGTTTGTGCATTTTGTTAAATTTAAACAAAATGCATAGTAAACAAATGTTTTCAATTAATCAAAAAAGACATTCTTATATGAAAATGTTACATCATTTTATGTATTTAATAAAGTTTTATAGATAAAACACACACAATTAGTTATAACTTTCTCTAATAAAATTTAAAGAAAATATTTCACATTAACTGAACAATTTTATTGAGTTATATTCATATAAACAACATTAAAATGTTGCCGTCATGAACCAATATGAGCGGATGTCTGCATGCGCCGTTGGAATAAAACCGGTTAATCAAGTTTAAACGGTCAATCTGGCAAGATTAGGTTCTGCTATGATAAAACGGAGTTTATAGTTTAACTTACTATTGCAAGTCGCGTTAATACGTACAAACTTAGATTAAACCTGAGTTCGAGTTTAAACTAATAATTAAAACAAAATGACCAATGGTTAGAAAATTAAGCAAGATTAATAACTAAGACATTTTAATAAAAACAAATTGGTTTTGAATTAGATTTATAAAATAACTCACCATTTTATTATACACCTTGTTGAAGAAGCTGCACAATCCATCAGGACTTTTTTTGCTTTTTTTAATGATCGATTTGCATTGATTTGAGCAACTTCTCTCTCCTCTGGCATTGCAACTCATGTTATGAGAAATGGTTCTAACAGCAACTGGTTCATCGTACGAAGCCGGAACTAGTTCTGCAAATACGGCACATTCACACGTCTTAACTGCAACAGAAACAATTATATTGATAAATAAATAATAAATTAAATTAAATATATTGATATTACCATCAGTAGCTTTAGTAGTAGCAAGTGTAGTAGTGGAAGTCGGAGCAACTGTAGTCTTAGGGTGTCTGGGTAAGATTTTTTGAATGTGAATTGATGCTTCACCACAGAATGCACTAAAACAAATATTTAGTGATAAATTAACACCCTTACGCACATATATTTAGTAACTACTAAGGTGCTACTAGTTGAATATTACTGTTGACCGTATGCATAGTAATATTTAAAACGCTATTAAGCTAAACGTTAGTAGCCAGGTTTATTTCAATGTATGGTAATATTTTAATATTAGCATCAAAATGTAGTGGTTGCGTCAAGTATAATTAATAAAATAAACTAATGTTATTCATTTTAATAATTAAATTAATTTACTGTTTTTTTGTAAGATCTAAAATCGCGTTATAAAAATTAATATGGCAGCAGCAAACACATCTGATTACACATAAAGGTTGTTTATTAATTTTAATAATACCTTAAAATTATTATAGATTAAATGTAATTAATTGCCTTATTTATTCAAGCTTTTCAATTGCAATAAACGCATAATTTATTTTAGATATCAATAAATTATATTTTAAAACAAAACAAAAATATATTTATACATATTTTTTTTAATCAATTTTGTTAATTAGGCTTTTATTTACAAGTTCTACAATCATTATTAAATCTTTATTTTTGTGCAAAACCTTTTTATTATTGCCAAACCATAATGTTATTGTTAGTAACTAAATTATACTAAAAATCAACTATGCATAAATCACATTTAGTATAGTGTAAGTAGCTACTAGTTAGTAACGTTATAGTAGCATACTAACCAAACAACTATGCAATTGTATCACTGTAATAATAATTATAATTAACTTACATCAAGAGGATGATAACACAAACTTTGGAGTAAAACATTGCGAACTGTTGTAATGAGACTGTTATTTTTCTAATGTTTGATGCGCTTATATAGTAAACTAATCAACACCTGTCACACCGTCACTAACAGTATGAGTAATTTTTATAGTTGACATAATTGACTAATCTTTGATGATGAAGAGGTAATTTTCTAAACAAATGACAATAATGTGGGTGACTGTAGCAGCCATATGCTTGTAGGCATGAGCAATAATTAATAATAAAACTATGGAATTTTTAAACAAATTATTAGATTATAATGCACCTGTGCATTACTAATATTAATAAAACAAATATTAATAACTCTAAGAATGTTATGATATTTTGCTAATTTATTATTAATCTGCACATGTTGGTTCCGATTAGTAAGGTATGATTCTCTTTGATGATAAAGAAGTAATTTTCCACACAAATGATAAGAATGTGGGTGACTGTAGCAGCCATATGATTGTAGGCATGAGCAATAATTAATAATAAAACTTTGGAGTTCTTAAACAAATTATTAGATTCTAATGCACCTGTTTATTACTAATATAATGATTAACAAAACAAATTTTAATCATTTCAAAAATGTTTTAATATTTTGCTACTTTATTATTAATCTGCACATGTTGGTTTCGATTAGTAAGGTATGATTTCATCCAGTTGAGATAAGAAATTGTAATGCTTTATCTTTTGTAAATATGGAATGACATACACAATTGAAGGTCTTTGAAAGGCCAAGAGAAACCCTATAAGGCTTGTTCTTTTCCTCTAAGGCTATGTTTTGACACATTTGTTGTACGGTTATCTTTATATTTTAGTTTTTAGTAAAGAAGTGTTGGATGTCTCTAAATAATTTTTTTACATATCAACTTTTTGAGTATTTTAGAAAAGTGTTTAGTATATTAATTGGTTTAAAATTTTCAAGATTAATTGCGTCACTTTTTTTTATTACTGGTTTTACAATAGCATCTTTTAATTAAGAGAGAAAATACTTTGCTTTAGAAACCGATTTATTAAACATGTTTAGATATGCATTCTTTAATTGTACAAGTGGAGAATATAATTACTTGTATTTTAGTTTACAAATTTGTTTGCAATGCTGAAGGTTTCATAAGCATAAAAGGCACTTTTACGCCTATTTCAAAACCTGGAGAAGGGGGGAAAAGATTACAAAGTAAATCAAACAATATTTTTATACTTCATGGTCGGAGTTTGCTATTTTTTTCTACTCATGAATAGAATTTTGATTTTTTTAACAGTGAATGGCCAAAATTTGTTTTTTTTACAATATGTAGATATTTATGACCAGATTTGCTATTTTTGACATTTTATTAAAAGAGTTTTACACTTTTCAATAGTTTATAGCGGGATTTTAGGCTTTCTGACAAACGTATACAATTTCAAAGCTGCATTTTGCTATTTTTGACGTTTTGAACAGAATATTTCAATGTTTAACAGATTTTGATCAATTTTTGGTTCTTTTTAAAAATATTTTGCTATTTTATGTCCGGATTTTAACATTTTTGACTTTTTATAAGCAGAAACCTTTGGTGCTTTTAGACAATATTTTTATAGTTTATGGTAAAGTACGTTTTATTAGTTTTTTTACACAAATCATTTGACAATGACTTTCAAAAGTTGAAACTTGAGTAACAATTTTTTGTTAGTATACATATATTTCTTTAATATATCAATACAGTATTTGTGGTAAAAAAATGTTTTATTTGATTATTAATCGTGTTAGGATTAATGAGTCATACGTAGAAAAATAAAATTTTGTTCGTTCTGTAACTATTTGTTTTCTTAGAGAATATACAAAAATCCCCTCGTATATTAGGTGTATATTAAGTTGCCTATCATACCGGCTCAATACAGCGTGCCTACTGTAACTTTGTCGCCATGATAGGCAACTTAATATACATAAATGCCGTTTCTGCATTCATGTCCCAACGCATCTTATTATCGCGTTCACACTTTTTACATTTCATAGGTTTTAATCGTTGATAAAATGATTATAAAATTAAATTGAAAATCACACTACAATTTGATAATTATAGTACAACTAAATAAAAATTGCTTTCTACTCACCTTTTAATAAGTAGATTTTCTTGACACCAAATGAAGAAGCCGCGATGCTCTTTAGATGCTTTATTACAAGCATCTCCGTGTAAAATTAAAACATTTAAACATTGTAACTTACAATACAAAACAAGGCTTTTTCAGTTTAGGCAATTCATGTAATAATTGATAAATATACTGCAATGGTAAATCATCAACAATAAATTTAAACTTTCCAACAAATGTATGCCAAAAGTTTTCCAAATCATTCCCAGAATCTGGTTCTACCGGTTCATCATTTTGTTCAATAACTTGTGGTTTTGCAACTTGTACTGTTGTTGTTGCTACAATTGAAACCAATGTTAACAAATCATTTTGTATACAATTTTATTAACATACCAACATTCGATTCCGATAAAGTAATAGCTATGGCTACTGCAAAAACAACTTTTTTGGCTGGAATAATTGCAGCTAGATTTAATTGTTCTGAAACAGTTTTTACAGTGGCTGTTATTATCTGTAACAAATAATTCATGTAATTTTTGTTGTTAGCCACCAATTTGTCCAAAAGAAGTCTTAGTCATACATAAATAAATTCCAATCGTGTTTTGCTGCAACATGATTTACTGATTAAAAAAAAGTTGCTTTAAAGAAGAAACCAGCTATCTAGATTCCAGAAAATATGCAATTTATTTTTTTAATTAAATTTTGTTTTAATTTCATATTAGTTTTAATTAGTTTTTTAAATTAAATTAAATTTTAAGATTGAAAACATGCAATTATAGTAGAGCGTAACTAGAGATAATTTTATACTACCCAGTGCATCGGATGATACCTAAATGGTTTCTAGTTCTAAATGGGGTGTGTTAAACGTACCGAACAAACATACGAACATATGAACCAAAACACGACCAACCGAATGAATTTCAGAAATGGGCATATTAAAAACAACATCTGATTTGGATTTTTTTTTATTACTCTGGAAGACTTGTGTTGATATTAGCAGGTTTGGCATAGGATTGCTCTTTGCGTACATTAGGTGTCCTCTGGGGAGGAGCAGGAGTCTGCTGTTGAGGAGCAGGTGCTCTACCGTGGGCTTGGCTGTTGCGGTTAGCTTTTAATTTAACATAAATCGGGTTACAAGGGCTGTAACTAGCAGAGTGCCACCGCACCTGGCTACATGCCGTTTTTTTTAATTGCATAAGGAGCTAGCCAACAATGGCGTTCTGCAATATCTTTGACTCCAATTTTGGTAAAAAACATAATCTTTTGACTTTTAGCTTTTTGAGGAAGCTGGATGTACAGCATTGGGAAGGTTTTTCCGTCTCTTCCTATGGGAGTTGTCGATATTGGTTTAAACCCTTGAGCAATGAGCTCAGCTTGAACTACGTCAGCCATGATGCAATTGGGAATATTTCGAATGACGTATTTTAAGGTCTTATCAGCTTCTATGTAGTTGGTAAGTAAAGTGCACAACGTTGTTCTGTGTGCAAATGCCATCGACAACGATGTTATTTGACTTAAAAGTTGCCAACATCTTTTGATATTAGGATTTGGAGTTGCGCAGCTACGGAGCTACGGATGTAGAAGCCAGAGTTCTAGGTTTTTTTGTTTTTTTTGTGGTTTTGGGCTGGAATTGATGCTTTTGGTGACGGGTGGTGCATTGCCGTGGTCTCACTCTGTTTCATCTCTTGCGCAATGTCTTTACGCAGGACTATGAGGGTATTGTTGAGCAACGACTTATTGTGCCTTATGTTGTCAATGACGCAGTCTAGGCGGAGTTCTTTATTCTCGATCATCTTTGAGAGGTACTTGTCAAGATGGTATTTTGGTGTTCATTTTTGACAAGTGGTCTTTTAGCTTCTGCATTTGAGCATAGATGAGACTTAGAATTTGGCCATAGGACATGTTGGGTTTGGGTTCCTTGCTGGCCGATTGAATGGTGATGGCCGTTACTATGTGATAGTTTATTTTAAGATAAATAAAACACATTTACCATGTACTATAATATGAATATATTTAAAAACCGTAACATGTTTCAACCTTCTACAAGGCTATCATCAGACGTGATACAAACAAGTATGAATTTAAAAGAAAAATTAAAAAAAGAGGTAATTTTCTAAACAAATGACAATAATGTGGGTGACTGTAGCAGCCATATGCTTGTAGGCATGAGCAATAATTAATAATAAAACTATGGAATTTTTAAACAAATTATTAGATTATAATGCACCTGTGCATTACTAATATTAATAAAACAAATATTAATAACTCTAAGAATGTTATGATATTTTGCTAATTTATTATTAATCTGCACATGTTGGTTCCGATTAGTAAGGTATGATTCTCTTTGATGATAAAGAAGTAATTTTCCACACAAATGATAAGAATGTGGGTGACTGTAGCAGCCATATGATTGTAGGCATGAGCAATAATTAATAATAAAACTTTGGAGTTCTTAAACAAATTATTAGATTCTAATGCACCTGTTTATTACTAATATAATGATTAACAAAACAAATTTTAATCATTTCAAAAATGTTTTAATATTTTGCTACTTTATTATTAATCTGCACATGTTGGTTTCGATTAGTAAGGTATGATTTCATCCAGTTGAGATAAGAAATTGTAATGCTTTATCTTTTGTAAATATGGAATGACATACACAATTGAAGGTCTTTGAAAGGCCAAGAGAAACCCTATAAGGCTTGTTCTTTTCCTCTAAGGCTATGTTTTGACACATTTGTTGTACGGTTATCTTTATATTTTAGTTTTTAGTAAAGAAGTGTTGGATGTCTCTAAATAATTTTTTTACATATCAACTTTTTGAGTATTTTAGAAAAGTGTTTAGTATATTAATTGGTTTAAAATTTTCAAGATTAATTGCGTCACTTTTTTTTATTACTGGTTTTACAATAGCATCTTTTAATTAAGAGAGAAAATACTTTGCTTTAGAAACCGATTTATTAAACATGTTTAGATATGCATTCTTTAATTGTACAAGTGGAGAATATAATTACTTGTATTTTAGTTTACAAATTTGTTTGCAATGCTGAAGGTTTCATAAGCATAAAAGGCACTTTTACGCCTATTTCAAAACCTGGAGAAGGGGGGAAAAGATTACAAAGTAAATCAAACAATATTTTTATACTTCATGGTCGGAGTTTGCTATTTTTTTCTACTCATGAATAGAATTTTGATTTTTTTAACAGTGAATGGCCAAAATTTGTTTTTTTTACAATATGTAGATATTTATGACCAGATTTGCTATTTTTGACATTTTATTAAAAGAGTTTTACACTTTTCAATAGTTTATAGCGGGATTTTAGGCTTTCTGACAAACGTATACAATTTCAAAGCTGCATTTTGCTATTTTTGACGTTTTGAACAGAATATTTCAATGTTTAACAGATTTTGATCAATTTTTGGTTCTTTTTAAAAATATTTTGCTATTTTATGTCCGGATTTTAACATTTTTGACTTTTTATAAGCAGAAACCTTTGGTGCTTTTAGACAATATTTTTATAGTTTATGGTAAAGTACGTTTTATTAGTTTTTTTACACAAATCATTTGACAATGACTTTCAAAAGTTGAAACTTGAGTAACAATTTTTTGTTAGTATACATATATTTCTTTAATATATCAATACAGTATTTGTGGTAAAAAAATGTTTTATTTGATTATTAATCGTGTTAGGATTAATGAGTCATACGTAGAAAAATAAAATTTTGTTCGTTCTGTAACTATTTGTTTTCTTAGAGAATATACAAAAATCCCCTCGTATATTAGGTGTATATTAAGTTGCCTATCATACCGGCTCAATACAGCGTGCCTACTGTAACTTTGTCGCCATGATAGGCAACTTAATATACATAAATGCCGTTTCTGCATTCATGTCCCAACGCATCTTATTATCGCGTTCACACTTTTTACATTTCATAGGTTTTAATCGTTGATAAAATGATTATAAAATTAAATTGAAAATCACACTACAATTTGATAATTATAGTACAACTAAATAAAAATTGCTTTCTACTCACCTTTTAATAAGTAGATTTTCTTGACACCAAATGAAGAAGCCGCGATGCTCTTTAGATGCTTTATTACAAGCATCTCCGTGTAAAATTAAAACATTTAAACATTGTAACTTACAATACAAAACAAGGCTTTTTCAGTTTAGGCAATTCATGTAATAATTGATAAATATACTGCAATGGTAAATCATCAACAATAAATTTAAACTTTCCAACAAATGTATGCCAAAAGTTTTCCAAATCATTCCCAGAATCTGGTTCTACCGGTTCATCATTTTGTTCAATAACTTGTGGTTTTGCAACTTGTACTGTTGTTGTTGCTACAATTGAAACCAATGTTAACAAATCATTTTGTATACAATTTTATTAACATACCAACATTCGATTCCGATAAAGTAATAGCTATGGCTACTGCAAAAACAACTTTTTTGGCTGGAATAATTGCAGCTAGATTTAATTGTTCTGAAACAGTTTTTACAGTGGCTGTTATTATCTGTAACAAATAATTCATGTAATTTTTGTTGTTAGCCACCAATTTGTCCAAAAGAAGTCTTAGTCATACATAAATAAATTCCAATCGTGTTTTGCTGCAACATGATTTACTGATTAAAAAAAAGTTGCTTTAAAGAAGAAACCAGCTATCTAGATTCCAGAAAATATGCAATTTATTTTTTTAATTAAATTTTGTTTTAATTTCATATTAGTTTTAATTAGTTTTTTAAATTAAATTAAATTTTAAGATTGAAAACATGCAATTATAGTAGAGCGTAACTAGAGATAATTTTATACTACCCAGTGCATCGGATGATACCTAAATGGTTTCTAGTTCTAAATGGGGTGTGTTAAACGTACCGAACAAACATACGAACATATGAACCAAAACACGACCAACCGAATGAATTTCAGAAATGGGCATATTAAAAACAACATCTGATTTGGATTTTTTTTTATTACTCTGGAAGACTTGTGTTGATATTAGCAGGTTTGGCATAGGATTGCTCTTTGCGTACATTAGGTGTCCTCTGGGGAGGAGCAGGAGTCTGCTGTTGAGGAGCAGGTGCTCTACCGTGGGCTTGGCTGTTGCGGTTAGCTTTTAATTTAACATAAATCGGGTTACAAGGGCTGTAACTAGCAGAGTGCCACCGCACCTGGCTACATGCCGTTTTTTTTAATTGCATAAGGAGCTAGCCAACAATGGCGTTCTGCAATATCTTTGACTCCAATTTTGGTAAAAAACATAATCTTTTGACTTTTAGCTTTTTGAGGAAGCTGGATGTACAGCATTGGGAAGGTTTTTCCGTCTCTTCCTATGGGAGTTGTCGATATTGGTTTAAACCCTTGAGCAATGAGCTCAGCTTGAACTACGTCAGCCATGATGCAATTGGGAATATTTCGAATGACGTATTTTAAGGTCTTATCAGCTTCTATGTAGTTGGTAAGTAAAGTGCACAACGTTGTTCTGTGTGCAAATGCCATCGACAACGATGTTATTTGACTTAAAAGTTGCCAACATCTTTTGATATTAGGATTTGGAGTTGCGCAGCTACGGAGCTACGGATGTAGAAGCCAGAGTTCTAGGTTTTTTTGTTTTTTTTGTGGTTTTGGGCTGGAATTGATGCTTTTGGTGACGGGTGGTGCATTGCCGTGGTCTCACTCTGTTTCATCTCTTGCGCAATGTCTTTACGCAGGACTATGAGGGTATTGTTGAGCAACGACTTATTGTGCCTTATGTTGTCAATGACGCAGTCTAGGCGGAGTTCTTTATTCTCGATCATCTTTGAGAGGTACTTGTCAAGATGGTATTTTGGTGTTCATTTTTGACAAGTGGTCTTTTAGCTTCTGCATTTGAGCATAGATGAGACTTAGAATTTGGCCATAGGACATGTTGGGTTTGGGTTCCTTGCTGGCCGATTGAATGGTGATGGCCGTTACTATGTGATAGTTTATTTTAAGATAAATAAAACACATTTACCATGTACTATAATATGAATATATTTAAAAACCGTAACATGTTTCAACCTTCTACAAGGCTATCATCAGACGTGATACAAACAAGTATGAATTTAAAAGAAAAATTAAAAAGCATATATACGACAGAAACATGTATAAAATGTACAGAAAGGTGGAAAATTACATTGAAATTATTATGATTAAAATGATTATGAATTACATACAATAATACAAAAAAGAAAAAATGTACTTAAAGGTAATTAAGACAAAAGAACATTTTGCAAAATGGGGAGAGGATTAAATTATTTCAAACAAAGAAGATTTATACAGGTCGGATCATCAAGCAAGTTTACGGAAGGATTATTTTTTGATTTAGTAATTTCACAAATTTAATTTTTGCTTTTAGAGTAGTTGAGAATAATTTTAATTTTATCAATATCTGGGAGTATGTGATTATTTTAAAAATATGATTTGCAAAAATACTACTTGAATGGCGTAATCTGAAAGAGCGGTAATGTTGTTTAAATCTAGTTTCAAAATTCCTTCCTGTTGGCCCTATTATATTGTGGGACAACTTAACTCATACACTCCTAATGTTAAAACTGTATCTTTACGGTCTTTAGCGTTGAATAAACTGTTTGATAACTTATTTTTAAACGCTACTTTATAATTAAATTTACTGAGTATTTCCTATTTTCTTGAATATGTTACCAAAATATGTTATTAAAATGTATTTTATGAGTTCCATGACTTTTATCTTAGGATAAGATAAATTAATTGTGTTTTTTGGAAATCCAATGTATGAGTTAAGTTGTTCCGCATGGATATAGTGACAATATTACATCTAAAATTGCAGTAACACTATATGCAACCAGCCGTGCATCCGTGCTTGTGCAGTTGCCTACGATGAAAGTTTAAAAACAAATTTTATTAATTTAAGTTTGGTTTATTTATTGTATATCTAGCTTGTAGTATGTAAATTCAACACATTAATATAAAACAAAATAAATTTTGCAATTCAATTAAACTGATTAACTAATTAATCATTTTTTAATAGTCAATAAATTGGAAACAAAATTACAACCTTTTTCATTGAGCCAACTACTAGTTGTAACTTGTTAACAAAGTAAGACACTATCTGCTGAATATGTTATCAAATAAAAATGACCTGATTAAAAATGATAATAGTGCAAAGCGCTACTGATAATCCAGGCAGCTTTTTACTAAATTATTTTTACCTTTTTTTGGGCAAAACCCAAATTGTAAGCACATTTTTAAACTTAGCAACACTTACAGCATACTTTTGATGCAGTACCTGGGTTATCTTAAGCTTATACTGTTGTAAACAAAAATAATCATGTAATTTAATTCATTATTTAAAGGTTTTAAAAAATGTATATAATCCAAACAAAAATTTAAATGCTAAATAAAATACTATCTAAAATTATTCGTCTTCTTCAATCTAAGTTTGCTTCTAACACTTAAAAAAGGACAATCAGTGCATTGAACGCTTTTTCCTGCCTCACAACAAAGGTCGTTCTTGTCAGCAGCTACTCCAATGTACAGCCAGCTCTTTTGGCATATACGAACAAATAGTGCAGCCTGTGCAAAAAATAAATAAGGCTTATAATATCTGCAAGAATTCTTGCAAGTTTAAGAATAATTAATTAATAAATTGAATATCAATCTTAGAAATTTTAATTAAAACAAATTGGCTTCAAATTAGCTTTATAAAATAACTCACCCGTTTGTTATATACGTCATTGTAATAGCTGCATATTTCATCACGAACTTTATTGCTATTTTTAACAGATTTGCATTGAATTGAGCGTTTTTTCATTTCTGTAGAATTGCAAGTCAAGTTATGAAAATTTATTTGCATACCAACTGGTTGATCATGAGGAGCCGGAACTGCTTCTGTGTATTCTGGACATTTACATGTGTTGACTGCAATGGAAACAATTAAATTAAATAATTGAAATTGATAGAAAATATTGATATTACCAGAAACGATAGGAGCAATTGTGGTAGTTTTGGCCTCTTTGAGTTTGTGATTTTTAATAGGAACTGATGCTCCTAAGCATGCACTAAAAAAATATTAATTGTATTACAATAATATTAATTATAATTAACTTACATCACGAGAATGACGACAAATACTTTAGTGCAAACCATTTTGAACTGATGAATTGAAACTGTAAATTTTGTAATGTTTGCTGCGCTTATTTTGTCGTAAACGAATTAATACTAATCGCACCAATAATATTAGTATGAATAATTTTTATAATCGTCATAGTTTACCTACCTTTGATAATAAAAAGTAATATTGTTGTAAATTAGTAGAAACAATAGGCAATAATTTATAATAAAATTGATTGGCATTCTTAAAAAAATGATTAAATTATAATACTTGATTATTAATATTATGAGTAACAAAACAATTTAATAGTTTTTATTTCTTTAGTTATTAAAAACATGCCTCCATACATCTTCAACATTTTTTAGATCTTTGGTGTTATTTTGTCTTGAAAGAGATGATTCAAAACATTTTAGGATTTGATTATAACAATTAAAAATGATGTTATGCTAGTTGATACTTTTTTACAAATACACTATTAAACATAAGATTTCTACTTTATAAAATGTAAAACTACAATTACATAAATAATACAATAGTTTTTTTATAACAGACGTACGTAAGACCTTTGAATATGCAGAGCTTGAAGATACTTTCAATAGACATATTTTATAGTAAACAAATATAATCCATTATTGTGCTATAAAATGTAAAGGTTTAAAAAAAATTATATAGTTCAAAAGAAAATTTATTTTATCCCCAAAGTATATTAATAATGATACAACTATTAATATAAAAACATTTCCAATAAAACAATGAAACACTATCTAAAATTATTTGCCTTCTTCAACCTTGGTTCTGTCAATAACATTTAAAGAAATGGAATATTATTTCTATCATCTGTTGAAGGATCATCACTGCATTGAACACTTGTTCCTTCTTCGCAGCAGAGGTCATTTTTAATGTCCAGTCCAATGTAATGCCAGTCCATCTCGCATACACGTACAAATACTGCAAGCTGCAAGAAATAAATAATGGTTATAAAATCTGCTACAATTTTTGCAAATTTAAGAAACATCACATTACAAATTTTAAAAATTCAAGCAAAATTAATAAACTAAATATTAATCTTAGAAATTTTAATTAAAATAAATTGGTTTTAAATTAGCTTTATAAAATAACTTACCATTTTGTTAAGCAATTCGGTAAAGTAGCTGCATATTTCATCCCGATGTGGTTTGCTGTTTTCAATCAGAGATTTGCATTGAATTGAACAACTTTTCTCTCCCGTAGAATTGCAGGTTGAGTTATAAGAAGCGATTTGTATGACAGTTGGTTCATCATTTGGAGTAGGAACTGCTACTGTGAATCCTCCGCATTCACATATGTTGACTGCAATAAAAATGATTTTAAAACAATAGTTGAAATTGATAGAAAAAAAATTATATTACCAGGAGTTGTTGTTGTTGTTGTTGTGGTTGTTTTTTTAGTAGTAGTAAACTTGATTCTGGCCTGCTTGGATTTGGGCTTGCGTTTTCTGGTATGCACTGATGCTACTAAGCAGGCACTATAAAACCACAAATGATAACAATTTGATATTAATAATTATAATTAACTTACATCAAGAGGATGATGACCAAAACTTTAGTGTAATCCATTTTGAACTGTTGTAACAAAACTGTTAGTTTTTGTAATGTTTGCTGCGCTTATATAGTCAAAATTAATCAACACTGCTCCCACAATTAATAACAATATGAATAATTTTTATAATCAAAATAGCTAACCTATCTTCGATGATAAAGCATTAATTGTTACAAATAAGATAAAACAATGTGGATGAGCAATATGATTGTAGGCATGATTAATAATATAAAAAAAATTATGGCAAAGAAGTAATAAAATGAATAACAAAAATGTGGATGACTATAACAGCGATTTGATTGTAAGCATGAGCAATAATTAATAATCAAAGTATTTGGCAATCTTCATAAATTAATTAGATTATAATGCTCACACCTGCTGGTTACTAATAAAATGAGTAACAAAACACAATCAAGCGTACAGTTTTTTAAATATCTGTTTTTGCGATTAATTGAATTCTTACTAAAAGTATTATACAGGATTAAAAAACCTTTTGCTTTATGGATTTATTAAAATTCATGGTAAATGGCTAGTTGCAAGAACAATAGCATCTATTTGCCAGTTTTTAAAACACAAAACTTAAATATTTTAATTTAGAAGAAAAACGTATGAAATTGCAGACTTGTTTCTGGTTTAGAATAGTGTCTAGTTTTTGTTTATATTGCTCGTCTTGCAAATTAAAGCCAATTGTTTGGCAAAAATTAGTTCTTAGTACGTTTTTATTTTCAAATGGATGGATGCGTTTAAAGTTCACTTTGGATTTTTAAGCCAAAATCATTAATTTTAAAATTTCTTTAAAGTCTTATGTATGTTGGGTTGCATACGTTTGATGCATTTGTTAACAAAACAGAAGTTTTATTTTATTAAATTTAATTTTATGTCTATTTACCATTACAATATAAAGCGCACATTTCAACTTCAAGTTTTGGATGCTATAAAAGACTTTTTGGAAGTTGATTTATCAGATATACATTTCATGGTTCATGTCTAGACACCTTTGTTTTAGTACGTTTATTTCAAATAGTTCTTTTTGGTTTTTATGTCTTTCTTAAAACTTTTCTTCTTCTAGTTTTCTGAAGATGCAAGTGTGTATTATTTTTAGGAACAATTTTAGAATGTAGATTGATCATTTTTTGGCCTTTTTTTGCTATTGTTACAAATGTTGAGGTCAGCTGGTTTTTTGGCCTCGTATATGCTTGGATAAATTTTAATAAAATATTGGTGAAGTTTTTATCCGTTTAGCTGGGAATTCATTGAGGTCAGATATTTTACCTAATTCCATGCTCTTAGTTTCAAGCTGATTCTTTTTTCTTTTTTTTTCCTGTTTTTTTCTATTGTTTTGTATACTATTCTTTGTCTTTCCATGGAGATTGTAATCACTATAATTATTTAAAAAAAGTAAAAACGTTTAACACAATCTGGCAACACTGGTTTTAAACATTGCCCAATTAAAAACAAGGCCTTTCAATAATAATACAATTATTAAATTTACAGAAACAACAAGAACACAATTCTTCAAAAGTGTCATACAAGCATTAATTGACTTTAATGAATTAAATCCAGTAGCACCACTCCAATTACTTCTAGAGGTACGAAAAAAACTTTAATTAATTATATAAATCTAACCATTCTAATTTCAGACATTAAATTCGAAGAAAACATTACCAGTAGATGTACTACCAATAATACTAGAAAATATGGCATGCTATTTAGATTGTTTACCGTTAGAAGCAGCATTAGGTCCAACATCACCTTTATGGAATACAGTTTTACAACAATTAGAAATTTTGTTTAGAAGAATTATCTTATTACTGAATACAATAGATGATATATTACCATTGTTACGCATAATGATAACTATTTTCAAAATACCTGTGATAAATCAATACAAGGTAACTAATAAAAAACTGGAATAAATAATTTTGTGCTTATAAATTGAAATTTTAGGGTATACTCGAACCGTTTTCGAAAGTGCTAAGTTACGCTATACAAACAAATATATTAAAATATAACCATCTTGTTGATGTTTGTTATTTATGTAATAGAGCTTTCACAAAAGTAAGTTTATTAAGCATGTTTATCTAGATTTACAATAATTGATTTGTTTTAGGACCGAGATAAATTAATATTAAGTAGAATGGTTGTATATGAATTGGTCCAAGCTTTAAAATTCAAAACATCCATACCGGATTCTAATTTGTTAATGTTGATTAATTTTGTACTACAGGTAAATATTAAATTTTATCTATTAACATAATTGATGGTTGTGACCTTTACTACTTGATAATTTATGTTTATAAAATAATAAAACAGTTTACAGTTTGACACGAATAGTTTGGCCGGTATAATAGGCAACTTAATATACACAAAAACTGCACTCATGCCTTTGACCGTTTTAGCATTTTTCATTTGCGCTTACATTTTACACATTCCATGAGCGACTTTGTTCTGTGATTGAAAGATGCTAAAACAGGCAAAGGCACGAGTGCTACCACAGTGAACATCAACACAACTATTTTATACCGGTCAAACTATTTGTGTCTAGCTATACTATAATAAGTAAACTTATTACATCTATAGAAGGCTCTGGTAGAGTCAAAACTTTGAGTTTTTTGTTTTACCAAGCGGAGACGCGTTGTTGCTATGATTGGGTTATGATCTGACGGAACGTCGCTCCCGGACTTGCTTGATGTAATTGAAAAACCTTTTGTTGTTTAGAATGTTGTCAATGGTGATGTGTCCTGGACGGACAAATTCACCTATATACTTCTATCAATCTTCTCCAATTTTGCTTTAAAGTTGTCCATTATTATGTTTATATCTTACTTTTTATCTGATTTAATTTTTTCTCTATGCACTTGTAGAATTTGTACTAAATATTAGAAATTTAAGAAGAAATTTTAGATTTTTTTTAGTGTTTAATTTTGAATATCTTTCAGGATGTTGGTGGTTCAGTTCCAGCCAATGTTGTTTTGAAAGATTCAAGTCCATTTTATTTAGATTACGGTCCTGTTTTCAACACAAATGTATCTGAATGTATGCGAATGCATTTGAGTGATATATTGGAATTTTTAACAGATTTCCACACATTAGCAAAAATTAAGGTAAGCTACAATTGAGTTAAGAATAGATTATAATATTAAAATTTTAGAGTTATTGCAAAGGAGTAACGGTAGGTTTAAATGAGGACACATTAGGTGGTATAATCAAGTGTGGTGTCGCTCAATACTTAGCACTAGAAATTACTAGAGGAAACGGAAGAGATAACAGAGCTGTCACTAGGTATCTACCATGGTTATATAGTACATCATCATTACAACAAACGTAAGTTATTGTTATAGACAATTAGTATTTAAACATTAATTGCTTTGGAGAATAATAATCAAACTACTTTTATCTTGTAGCATATATTTTAATACCTACAGTCATCACAGAACAGCGTGGCCCATGGTCTATGGTGCAACAGAGCAAACATAATTTTTGTGTATATTAAGTTGCCTATTATCAGTATATGCATGGTAAAGCTAACATAACATCTTATTCCCACGACTGACGTCACGCGTTTTTATTTTTTAATATTATTTACAAAATTAATTTGTATTTGACGTTGACCTTAGTAAATAATATTTGTTAATTAATTAAAACAGTTAGATTAAGTACGTAAAAATGTGTCTCTTGCTATATGCGCCCATAATTGACGTCACATACACCAATCATGTTGGCTTTACCAAGTTGGCAAAAGGCGTGTCAATAACGTATATGGTCTAAGGTTGGGTTACTATACTCTCTTCAGAGTTGCGCTGAGGATGGATAAAACGCTGCTGAAACGTTGGCTGTTAAAATCTATGTTATAAGCTTATAATAGTTTGATTGCTAACTAATGAATTTTTAAATCAATAAAAACTGTTTTTATATTTTATTCTTTTATATTTTAGACCTAGAGAATTTATCGAATGCATCAGTCATATTAGATTATTATCATGGCTTCTATTGGGATCTTTAACACATACCGCGTTGCATGGAGTTGGACAAGGACATACAATAAGTCAACCCATTCCACAAGAAGCTTCATGTCAAATAGCCGATCATATACAAGTAATAATGGCTGGATTTGCTGAACAACCAAAGGCATCAGTGTTGCACATGTCGTCCCTATTCCATACATTTATATTATGTCAGGTAAATATTTTATTTTTTTAAATAGAATAAAGTTGGTTTTTTGGTTTTAAATATTTTTTTGGAATCTACAATTGTTTAAATGTAGTTAAAGAATCATTACTTGGGGTTTTTCAGTTTTTGTATAGGTTTGTTTCGTGGGAATTGAGGAATCTTGCTAGTTTGCTGAAAGGAATAAAATATCTCATAAAATCTCTTATAAAATATAAGTAGGGGCAGTGACCCTACTATACAAAACTGTATTACTGAGCAAAAAAAGTGCTGCAGAAGAAGCTGAAATAGAACAATCAAAGACTTGGAAAAGTATTTTTTTCACTAACTATTGGAGGTTTTACCACAAAGATAAACTTGTTGGCAATTTTGGATCAAGCAAAAGAAATAAACACGTTCTTCCAAAAACCGCAGCACAAAAGTAGACTTGAATGAGCTCAAACTACAACATCAAAAATAAGATTGACTACATTCTCTCAGACAACAAACATATTATGAAAGACCTCAGCACATTAATTAAATTTAACACCGGGAGTGACTATTTACTAGTCAGAGCAATGATTGTGATAAATACCAAAACATGAAGAATTAAAACAAAACTAGAAAATATTGTGGAAACTATATCTACCAAACTAGATACTGTTAACTTAGATAGACTGGAGCCAAAAGAACTAACAGATAAGATTATTAAAGACATTTCTATAAATAATAAGCATTTGCAAAGATATAAGATTGTACAATACACAAATGATCAGAAATGTTATCGAAAATAATACAGGGAGTTTATAATTGAATGGGATTATGTAATCACTTTAAATGTGCCGCTTTTGTTAAATTGTTCACTAAACTATTTGTTTTGACAGATCAACTTTGACAGCTGTATGAAAACATATGTAGTATAGTGGACGATTTTAAAAAGGCGGCATATTTAAAGTGATTACATAATCCCATTCATTTATAAACTCCCTGTATAAACATGAAAATGATCAGAAACTATTTAGTTCTAACATAAGAAACCCTCATAACAGTCATAACAAATCATCTATTTAAAATGTAAACTCAGAAATAGATAAGAGAAAATGAAAAGGAAAAAGATTTAATTTTTTTTTCAAGACAAAACTAAATACAACAAAGCTGTTCAAGGTCATAAAAGTCTGTTTTTAGAAAGAAACCAGAGTTATCTAAAGTAACTAACACTAACAAAATTCATTGAATATTGGCTGTTGAAAGCAATAACAAAACTTAAGAAAACTTATGGGTCAGAACTGATAACAGGAACCAGATGTACCGAACAAAAATGTTTCAACTTGTCCTATCCAAATTATTATTTTCATTACTCATTATTCTCAGATTTTTAAATATTTTTTCCTCATACTTCTTGTTAGCATTTAGTTAAATTATAAAATATTAATATTTATGTGTTTGTTTTAGCTATGGACAGTATACTTAGAACAAGGCCTAAGCACCCATTTACCAACATCCGAAGCATATAATATAACAATGAATATCTTATTTGATTTTTGGGACAAAGTTACACCATGCATCCTTCAATTAGTACAACAATCTAAAATGGTAATTAATTAATAATACTTTAATTAAAATGTATATTAATTAAAATAATTTTAGCTGAACGAGATTGTCAGTTTGCATTTTTTGAGTATGCTGGAAGCTTTGATTGAATGTCATTCGACTTTCGTCGGTAAATTATTACCATTATGGACACCTGTTTTATGTTCGAATCAAATTCAGGTACTAATAGTTGATACATACTGATTACTGTAAATATTATTATGTATTATTTTGTCGTGTAATTATAGCATTATATTTTTATACATAAATTATATACAAAGTATGCTTACTTCATTTTTATTTTAAAACCAGCTTTGCTAACTAACACAAATAATGTTTACTAATATAGGTATTAAAAATGTCAACTAAATTTGGAGATTAATTACTAATTTTTAAACAAAACAAAAACTAATTGATGAATTTTGTTGTACAGTTTTCTATATAATCTTCAGTAAGAAGTGGTAACGCATTTAGAAAAACGTGTGTGTAAACAGGGTTGCAATGCAGTTAAATTCTTACACGGACAAGCAACGACATCTCAAAGCTTTATTTGAAATGCAATTGAAACTTGGTGCAGATTTGGGTATGAGATATCTAATACTTCTCATCCTAGACGGTCAAATCAGTTTAAGAAATGTTGCAGTGCAAACTCTTTCCGATTCTAAATTGTTGTCTTAGACCGAAGTGGATTAGAGTTCTAGGCTAGCAGCAAATGCTTTGACCTGACTTTCTAAAATATATTTAAAATCTCTTTTGTCATCTTTAACGGTAGACTCAAAAGCAAAACTACAGCACTAATGTTTGTACTCATTTGTTGCTTTCTTAACTTTGCTCTCAAGCCAATTTAACCAAAGTATACAATAATTGTATTAGAAAATTATAAAAGGTGGTTTTTTGCCTTTTTTGCGCAGAACCGGTACGACTGTTATTTTGTTTTCGCTATAGATTTTCTAGTATTAAACCGTAGACTATAGACTGTCTTCTCTGCTTTAACTAACTTTATTCTACCTACGGTACTGCAGTTTGCACATATCACTTACAAACCACTAAATAATATATTATAAATAACATATTTTATTATTTGCTAATTGTGATATTTATGATTTTAGTTGCCTGGCCACCTGCAAGTGAGATTACAAAATTGTCGAAACTTTGTACCAATAATCCATGCTGAAGTATTACCTGAAAAATCAAAGCAACATACCCATAATCCAGTTTTGTTGAAATGGTTACAGCGCCTACAATTTAAAATGGGACAAATAGAGCTACAATCTTCGACAGCAACACAGTTTTATTCTTTGTAGTTATCAGAAATAAATTTTATAAAAAACGTTAATAATGTTTATTATTTCTATTTAATATTTTATTCACTAATTCCTTCTCTCAAATGCTGGAGCTATGTGAGTATCCTACAAAGCACAATTTAAAATAATCACATCTCCCATCGTAGACACATACATATATAATATATTATTCATTCTGTGGCTTGCTATTTAGTATTTTAGCCTATCACACAAACAATCTATTATTAATTTGATTAAACTTATAAAATGGGTATGCAATCATAAATACATTTATGCATAAAAAGTTTATAGCATCTCATGCCTTTTAATAATAGCGAGACGACAAAATTGTTCACCAAGCGACACAAAATAATTGAATAGTTAAAAATAAATAAAGAATTTGATGCAAAGAGACTCAATAAATCTTGAGCTGCTAAGTGTTATTTAATATTAGTTTATAATAACTGCCTGAATTTTAAATTATATAACTATTTACTTAAATGTGCAATATAAGTAGCATAACAATAAACTTGCGTAAAATAAAATAAGTTGAGTCTTTTTTTTTTTTTTTTTTTTTTTTTAATTTGGCAAGTGATTGAATGTTTGGTTTAATCGCTAGAACGCACACAAATTTGTGCCGACGGACTGAAATTTGCAAATGCGGATAAAAGTTTATAATTTTTTGGTTTCTAGAGTAGTTTAGACCCCTGATTACAATTTCGAAATCGCCGTTTCGATATACTTAACAATTCTCTCTCTTATCTAAAAATGGAGGGACGAATTTTTTTCTGAGGTTAGCCAACAGACCCATCTGAATCTCCGCCAAACCGGAAGTCCGTAGGTCAAAGGGTTTTCCTTCAGCGATCGACGAAAGTTTCGGTTTTATCGCCAATACGTACATAAGCTCACGTCGCCACACTAAAACTCGCAAATGTGGACCAATGTTGGTAATTTTTTGGTTACTGGGGTAATTTAGACCCCTGATAACGATTCCGGAATCGCCGTTTCGATATTTCTAAATGTTCACCTTCTAATCCAAAGCGGTTTTTTAGTGTACTTTTATTACAAAAACGTGTGAAACAAATATAGTTTTAAGAGGCCGAGGGGGACGCAATTGCTCCTATGGCAAGCCAACAAACCCCGGCAGATGTTTTTGCAAACCGAAAGTCAGTAGGTCAAAGGGTTTTCCTTCGGCGATCGATTATATCGCTTAGTACGTACGAATACGCTCGTGTTTAACAGAGTAAAATCCACAAATGTAGATGAAAGTTTGTAATTTTTTGCTTTCTGGGGTAATTTAGAGCCCTGATTACGATTTTGATATCGCCGTTTTGATATTCTCAACAATTCTCTCTCTTATCTAAAAATGGCTATTTTCGGTCAATTTGAAAGTTCTAAAAGCGTGAAACTAACATACTTCTAGCCGGCGGATGAGGACGCAGATTTTTTTGTGTTAAGCCACAGAGCCCAGTAGGTTGTCGGCCAAAGCGGAAGTCCGTGTTTCAAGGGGTTCTCCTTCGGCAATCGAAAGAGTCGAAACATACCAAAGGGGGGGGTCTTTCTCCTTTTTGGACTAGGATTTTTCATTTTTAGGAAAAAAAGGTCGGTTTTTTTGCATTTCCTGACGTAAAATGAACCCCTAATTACGATTTTAGGGGTCCGACTCCGATATTCCTAGCATCTTGGCGTCAATTTTAAAATAACTGCAAAAAACACGTTTTTTTTGCGTTTCAAAGGGCAAAAAAGGTACTAAACAGTAAAGGGGAGAGACAAATTTTTTTCTGAGGTTAGCCAACAGACCCATCTGAATCTCCGCCAAACCGGAAGTCCGTAGGTCAAAGGGTTTTCCTTCAGCGATCGACGAAAGTTTCGGTTTTATCGCCAATACGTACATAAGCTCACGTCGCCACACTAAAACTCGCAAATGTGGACCAATGTTGGTAATTTTTTGGTTACTGGGGTAATTTAGACCCCTGATAACGATTCCGGAATCGCCGTTTCGATATTTCTAAATGTTCACCTTCTAATCCAAAGCGGTTTTTTAGTGTACTTTTATTACAAAAACGTGTAAAACAAATATAGTTTTAAGAGGCCGAGGGGGACGCAATTGCTCCTATGGCAAGCCAACAAACCCCGGCAGATGTTTTTGCAAACCGAAAGTCAGTAGGTCAAAGGGTTTTCCTTCGGCGATCGATTATATCGCTTAGTACGTACGAATACGCTCGTGTTTAACAGAGTAAAATCCACAAATGTAGATGAAAGTTTGTAATTTTTTGCTTTCTGGGGTAATTTAGAGCCCTGATTACGATTTTGATATCGCCGTTTTGATATTCTCAACAATTCTCTCTCTTATCTAAAAATGGCTATTTTCGGTCAATTTGAAAGTTCTAAAAGCGTGAAACTAACATACTTCTAGCCGGCGGATGAGGACGCAGATTTTTTTGTGTTAAGCCACAGAGCCCAGTAGGTTGTCGGCCAAAGCGGAAGTCCGTGTTTCAAGGGGTTCTCCTTCGGCAATCGAAAGAGTCGAAACATACCAAAGGGGGGGGTCTTTCTCCTTTTTGGACTAGGATTTTTCATTTTTAGGAAAAAAAGGTCGGTTTTTTTGCATTTCCTGACGTAAAATGAACCCCTAATTACGATTTTAGGGGTCCGACTCCGATATTCCTAGCATCTTGGCGTCAATTTTAAAATAACTGCAAAAAACACGTTTTTTTTGCGTTTCAAAGGGCAAAAAAGGTACTAAACAGTAAAGGGGAGAGACAAATTTTTTTCTGAGGTTAGCCAACAGACCCATCTGAATCTCCGCCAAACCGGAAGTCCGTAGGTCAAAGGGTTTTCCTTCAGCGATCGACGAAAGTTTCGGTTTTATCGCCAATACGTACATAAGCTCACGTCGCCACACTAAAACTCGCAAATGTGGACCAATGTTGGTAATTTTTTGGTTACTGGGGTAATTTAGACCCCTGATAACGATTCCGGAATCGCCGTTTCGATATTTCTAAATGTTCACCTTCTAATCCAAAGCGGTTTTTTAGTGTACTTTTATTACAAAAACGTGTAAAACAAATATAGTTTTAAGAGGCCGAGGGGGACGCAATTGCTCCTATGGCAAGCCAACAAACCCCGGCAGATGTTTTTGCAAACCGAAAGTCAGTAGGTCAAAGGGTTTTCCTTCGGCGATCGATTATATCGCTTAGTACGTACGAATACGCTCGTGTTTAACAGAGTAAAATCCACAAATGTAGATGAAAGTTTGTAATTTTTTGCTTTCTGGGGTAATTTAGAGCCCTGATTACGATTTTGATATCGCCGTTTTGATATTCTCAACAATTCTCTCTCTTATCTAAAAATGGCTATTTTCGGTCAATTTGAAAGTTCTAAAAGCGTGAAACTAACATACTTCTAGCCGGCGGATGAGGACGCAGATTTTTTTGTGTTAAGCCACAGAGCCCAGTAGGTTGTCGGCCAAAGCGGAAGTCCGTGTTTCAAGGGGTTCTCCTTCGGCAATCGAAAGAGTCGAAACATACCAAAGGGGGGGGTCTTTCTCCTTTTTGGACTAGGATTTTTTCATTTTTAGGAAAAAAAGGTCGGTTTTTTTGCATTTCCTGACGTAAAATGAACCCCTAATTACGATTTTAGGGGTCCGACTCCGATATTCCTAGCATCTTGGCGTCAATTTTAAAATAACTGCAAAAAACACGTTTTTTTTGCGTTTCAAAGGGCAAAAAAGGTACTAAACAGTAAAGGGGAGAGACAAATTTTTTTCTGAGGTTAGCCAACAGACCCATCTGAATCTCCGCCAAACCGGAAGTCCGTAGGTCAAAGGGTTTTCCTTCAGCGATCGACGAAAGTTTCGGTTTTATCGCCAATACGTACATAAGCTCACGTCGCCACACTAAAACTCGCAAATGTGGACCAATGTTGGTAATTTTTTGGTTACTGGGGTAATTTAGACCCCTGATAACGATTCCGGAATCGCCGTTTCGATATTTCTAAATGTTCACCTTCTAATCCAAAGCGGTTTTTTAGTGTACTTTTATTACAAAAACGTGTGAAACAAATATAGTTTTAAGAGGCCGAGGGGGACGCAATTGCTCCTATGGCAAGCCAACAAACCCCGGCAGATGTTTTTGCAAACCGAAAGTCAGTAGGTCAAAGGGTTTTCCTTCGGCGATCGATTATATCGCTTAGTACGTACGAATACGCTCGTGTTTAACAGAGTAAAATCCACAAATGTAGATGAAAGTTTGTAATTTTTTGCTTTCTGGGGTAATTTAGAGCCCTGATTACGATTTTGATATCGCCGTTTTGATATTCTCAACAATTCTCTCTCTTATCTAAAAATGGCTATTTTCGGTCAATTTGAAAGTTCTAAAAGCGTGAAACTAACATACTTCTAGCCGGCGGATGAGGACGCAGATTTTTTTGTGTTAAGCCACAGAGCCCAGTAGGTTGTCGGCCAAAGCGGAAGTCCGTGTTTCAAGGGGTTCTCCTTCGGCAATCGAAAGAGTCGAAACATACCAAAGGGGGGGGTCTTTCTCCTTTTTGGACTAGGATTTTTCATTTTTAGGAAAAAAAGGTCGGTTTTTTTGCATTTCCTGACGTAAAATGAACCCCTAATTACGATTTTAGGGGTCCGACTCCGATATTCCTAGCATCTTGGCGTCAATTTTAAAATAACTGCAAAAAACACGTTTTTTTTGCGTTTCAAAGGGCAAAAAAGGTACTAAACAGTAAAGGGGAGAGACAAATTTTTTTCTGAGGTTAGCCAACAGACCCATCTGAATCTCCGCCAAACCGGAAGTCCGTAGGTCAAAGGGTTTTCCTTCAGCGATCGACGAAAGTTTCGGTTTTATCGCCAATACGTACATAAGCTCACGTCGCCACACTAAAACTCGCAAATGTGGACCAATGTTGGTAATTTTTTGGTTACTGGGGTAATTTAGACCCCTGATAACGATTCCGGAATCGCCGTTTCGATATTTCTAAATGTTCACCTTCTAATCCAAAGCGGTTTTTTAGTGTACTTTTATTACAAAAACGTGT
Source organism: Tachinus rufipes (assembly GCA_963932245.1). Taxonomy (NCBI): domain Eukaryota; kingdom Metazoa; phylum Arthropoda; class Insecta; order Coleoptera; family Staphylinidae; genus Tachinus; species Tachinus rufipes. The sequence continues at coordinate 4,394,811 of OZ010750.1, forward strand.
AAAACAAATATAGTTTTAAGAGGCCGAGGGGGACGCAATTGCTCCTATGGCAAGCCAACAAACCCCGGCAGATGTTTTTGCAAACCGAAAGTCAGTAGGTCAAAGGGTTTTCCTTCGGCGATCGATTATATCGCTTAGTACGTACGAATACGCTCGTGTTTAACAGAGTAAAATCCACAAATGTAGATGAAAGTTTGTAATTTTTTGCTTTCTGGGGTAATTTAGAGCCCTGATTACGATTTTGATATCGCCGTTTTGATATTCTCAACAATTCTCTCTCTTATCTAAAAATGGCTATTTTCGGTCAATTTGAAAGTTCTAAAAGCGTGAAACTAACATACTTCTAGCCGGCGGATGAGGACGCAGATTTTTTTGTGTTAAGCCACAGAGCCCAGTAGGTTGTCGGCCAAAGCGGAAGTCCGTGTTTCAAGGGGTTCTCCTTCGGCAATCGAAAGAGTCGAAACATACCAAAGGGGGGGGTCTTTCTCCTTTTTGGACTAGGATTTTTTCATTTTTAGGAAAAAAAGGTCGGTTTTTTTGCATTTCCTGACGTAAAATGAACCCCTAATTACGATTTTAGGGGTCCGACTCCGATATTCCTAGCATCTTGGCGTCAATTTTAAAATAACTGCAAAAAACACGTTTTTTTTGCGTTTCAAAGGGCAAAAAAGGTACTAAACAGTAAAGGGGAGAGACAAATTTTTTTCTGAGGTTAGCCAACAGACCCATCTGAATCTCCGCCAAACCGGAAGTCCGTAGGTCAAAGGGTTTTCCTTCAGCGATCGACGAAAGTTTCGGTTTTATCGCCAATACGTACATAAGCTCACGTCGCCACACTAAAACTCGCAAATGTGGACCAATGTTGGTAATTTTTTGGTTACTGGGGTAATTTAGACCCCTGATAACGATTCCGGAATCGCCGTTTCGATATTTCTAAATGTTCACCTTCTAATCCAAAGCGGTTTTTTAGTGTACTTTTATTACAAAAACGTGTGAAACAAATATAGTTTTAAGAGGCCGAGGGGGACGCAATTGCTCCTATGGCAAGCCAACAAACCCCGGCAGATGTTTTTGCAAACCGAAAGTCAGTAGGTCAAAGGGTTTTCCTTCGGCGATCGATTATATCGCTTAGTACGTACGAATACGCTCGTGTTTAACAGAGTAAAATCCACAAATGTAGATGAAAGTTTGTAATTTTTTGCTTTCTGGGGTAATTTAGAGCCCTGATTACGATTTTGATATCGCCGTTTTGATATTCTCAACAATTCTCTCTCTTATCTAAAAATGGCTATTTTCGGTCAATTTGAAAGTTCTAAAAGCGTGAAACTAACATACTTCTAGCCGGCGGATGAGGACGCAGATTTTTTTGTGTTAAGCCACAGAGCCCAGTAGGTTGTCGGCCAAAGCGGAAGTCCGTGTTTCAAGGGGTTCTCCTTCGGCAATCGAAAGAGTCGAAACATACCAAAGGGGGGGGTCTTTCTCCTTTTTGGACTAGGATTTTTCATTTTTAGGAAAAAAAGGTCGGTTTTTTTGCATTTCCTGACGTAAAATGAACCCCTAATTACGATTTTAGGGGTCCGACTCCGATATTCCTAGCATCTTGGCGTCAATTTTAAAATAACTGCAAAAAACACGTTTTTTTTGCGTTTCAAAGGGCAAAAAAGGTACTAAACAGTAAAGGGGAGAGACAAATTTTTTTCTGAGGTTAGCCAACAGACCCATCTGAATCTCCGCCAAACCGGAAGTCCGTAGGTCAAAGGGTTTTCCTTCAGCGATCGACGAAAGTTTCGGTTTTATCGCCAATACGTACATAAGCTCACGTCGCCACACTAAAACTCGCAAATGTGGACCAATGTTGGTAATTTTTTGGTTACTGGGGTAATTTAGACCCCTGATAACGATTCCGGAATCGCCGTTTCGATATTTCTAAATGTTCACCTTCTAATCCAAAGCGGTTTTTTAGTGTACTTTTATTACAAAAACGTGTAAAACAAATATAGTTTTAAGAGGCCGAGGGGGACGCAATTGCTCCTATGGCAAGCCAACAAACCCCGGCAGATGTTTTTGCAAACCGAAAGTCAGTAGGTCAAAGGGTTTTCCTTCGGCGATCGATTATATCGCTTAGTACGTACGAATACGCTCGTGTTTAACAGAGTAAAATCCACAAATGTAGATGAAAGTTTGTAATTTTTTGCTTTCTGGGGTAATTTAGAGCCCTGATTACGATTTTGATATCGCCGTTTTGATATTCTCAACAATTCTCTCTCTTATCTAAAAATGGCTATTTTCGGTCAATTTGAAAGTTCTAAAAGCGTGAAACTAACATACTTCTAGCCGGCGGATGAGGACGCAGATTTTTTTGTGTTAAGCCACAGAGCCCAGTAGGTTGTCGGCCAAAGCGGAAGTCCGTGTTTCAAGGGGTTCTCCTTCGGCAATCGAAAGAGTCGAAACATACCAAAGGGGGGGGTCTTTCTCCTTTTTGGACTAGGATTTTTTCATTTTTAGGAAAAAAAGGTCGGTTTTTTTGCATTTCCTGACGTAAAATGAACCCCTAATTACGATTTTAGGGGTCCGACTCCGATATTCCTAGCATCTTGGCGTCAATTTTAAAATAACTGCAAAAAACACGTTTTTTTTGCGTTTCAAAGGGCAAAAAAGGTACTAAACAGTAAAGGGGAGAGACAAATTTTTTTCTGAGGTTAGCCAACAGACCCATCTGAATCTCCGCCAAACCGGAAGTCCGTAGGTCAAAGGGTTTTCCTTCAGCGATCGACGAAAGTTTCGGTTTTATCGCCAATACGTACATAAGCTCACGTCGCCACACTAAAACTCGCAAATGTGGACCAATGTTGGTAATTTTTTGGTTACTGGGGTAATTTAGACCCCTGATAACGATTCCGGAATCGCCGTTTCGATATTTCTAAATGTTCACCTTCTAATCCAAAGCGGTTTTTTAGTGTACTTTTATTACAAAAACGTGTAAAACAAATATAGTTTTAAGAGGCCGAGGGGGACGCAATTGCTCCTATGGCAAGCCAACAAACCCCGGCAGATGTTTTTGCAAACCGAAAGTCAGTAGGTCAAAGGGTTTTCCTTCGGCGATCGATTATATCGCTTAGTACGTACGAATACGCTCGTGTTTAACAGAGTAAAATCCACAAATGTAGATGAAAGTTTGTAATTTTTTGCTTTCTGGGGTAATTTAGAGCCCTGATTACGATTTTGATATCGCCGTTTTGATATTCTCAACAATTCTCTCTCTTATCTAAAAATGGCTATTTTCGGTCAATTTGAAAGTTCTAAAAGCGTGAAACTAACATACTTCTAGCCGGCGGATGAGGACGCAGATTTTTTTGTGTTAAGCCACAGAGCCCAGTAGGTTGTCGGCCAAAGCGGAAGTCCGTGTTTCAAGGGGTTCTCCTTCGGCAATCGAAAGAGTCGAAACATACCAAAGGGGGGGGTCTTTCTCCTTTTTGGACTAGGATTTTTTCATTTTTAGGAAAAAAAGGTCGGTTTTTTTGCATTTCCTGACGTAAAATGAACCCCTAATTACGATTTTAGGGGTCCGACTCCGATATTCCTAGCATCTTGGCGTCAATTTTAAAATAACTGCAAAAAACACGTTTTTTTTGCGTTTCAAAGGGCAAAAAAGGTACTAAACAGTAAAGGGGAGAGACAAATTTTTTTCTGAGGTTAGCCAACAGACCCATCTGAATCTCCGCCAAACCGGAAGTCCGTAGGTCAAAGGGTTTTCCTTCAGCGATCGACGAAAGTTTCGGTTTTATCGCCAATACGTACATAAGCTCACGTCGCCACACTAAAACTCGCAAATGTGGACCAATGTTGGTAATTTTTTGGTTACTGGGGTAATTTAGACCCCTGATAACGATTCCGGAATCGCCGTTTCGATATTTCTAAATGTTCACCTTCTAATCCAAAGCGGTTTTTTAGTGTACTTTTATTACAAAAACGTGTGAAACAAATATAGTTTTAAGAGGCCGAGGGGGACGCAATTGCTCCTATGGCAAGCCAACAAACCCCGGCAGATGTTTTTGCAAACCGAAAGTCAGTAGGTCAAAGGGTTTTCCTTCGGCGATCGATTATATCGCTTAGTACGTACGAATACGCTCGTGTTTAACAGAGTAAAATCCACAAATGTAGATGAAAGTTTGTAATTTTTTGCTTTCTGGGGTAATTTAGAGCCCTGATTACGATTTTGATATCGCCGTTTTGATATTCTCAACAATTCTCTCTCTTATCTAAAAATGGCTATTTTCGGTCAATTTGAAAGTTCTAAAAGCGTGAAACTAACATACTTCTAGCCGGCGGATGAGGACGCAGATTTTTTTGTGTTAAGCCACAGAGCCCAGTAGGTTGTCGGCCAAAGCGGAAGTCCGTGTTTCAAGGGGTTCTCCTTCGGCAATCGAAAGAGTCGAAACATACCAAAGGGGGGGGTCTTTCTCCTTTTTGGACTAGGATTTTTCATTTTTAGGAAAAAAAGGTCGGTTTTTTTGCATTTCCTGACGTAAAATGAACCCCTAATTACGATTTTAGGGGTCCGACTCCGATATTCCTAGCATCTTGGCGTCAATTTTAAAATAACTGCAAAAAACACGTTTTTTTTGCGTTTCAAAGGGCAAAAAAGGTACTAAACAGTAAAGGGGAGAGACAAATTTTTTTCTGAGGTTAGCCAACAGACCCATCTGAATCTCCGCCAAACCGGAAGTCCGTAGGTCAAAGGGTTTTCCTTCAGCGATCGACGAAAGTTTCGGTTTTATCGCCAATACGTACATAAGCTCACGTCGCCACACTAAAACTCGCAAATGTGGACCAATGTTGGTAATTTTTTGGTTACTGGGGTAATTTAGACCCCTGATAACGATTCCGGAATCGCCGTTTCGATATTTCTAAATGTTCACCTTCTAATCCAAAGCGGTTTTTTAGTGTACTTTTATTACAAAAACGTGTAAAACAAATATAGTTTTAAGAGGCCGAGGGGGACGCAATTGCTCCTATGGCAAGCCAACAAACCCCGGCAGATGTTTTTGCAAACCGAAAGTCAGTAGGTCAAAGGGTTTTCCTTCGGCGATCGATTATATCGCTTAGTACGTACGAATACGCTCGTGTTTAACAGAGTAAAATCCACAAATGTAGATGAAAGTTTGTAATTTTTTGCTTTCTGGGGTAATTTAGAGCCCTGATTACGATTTTGATATCGCCGTTTTGATATTCTCAACAATTCTCTCTCTTATCTAAAAATGGCTATTTTCGGTCAATTTGAAAGTTCTAAAAGCGTGAAACTAACATACTTCTAGCCGGCGGATGAGGACGCAGATTTTTTTGTGTTAAGCCACAGAGCCCAGTAGGTTGTCGGCCAAAGCGGAAGTCCGTGTTTCAAGGGGTTCTCCTTCGGCAATCGAAAGAGTCGAAACATACCAAAGGGGGGGGTCTTTCTCCTTTTTGGACTAGGATTTTTTCATTTTTAGGAAAAAAAGGTCGGTTTTTTTGCATTTCCTGACGTAAAATGAACCCCTAATTACGATTTTAGGGGTCCGACTCCGATATTCCTAGCATCTTGGCGTCAATTTTAAAATAACTGCAAAAAACACGTTTTTTTTGCGTTTCAAAGGGCAAAAAAGGTACTAAACAGTAAAGGGGAGAGACAAATTTTTTTCTGAGGTTAGCCAACAGACCCATCTGAATCTCCGCCAAACCGGAAGTCCGTAGGTCAAAGGGTTTTCCTTCAGCGATCGACGAAAGTTTCGGTTTTATCGCCAATACGTACATAAGCTCACGTCGCCACACTAAAACTCGCAAATGTGGACCAATGTTGGTAATTTTTTGGTTACTGGGGTAATTTAGACCCCTGATAACGATTCCGGAATCGCCGTTTCGATATTTCTAAATGTTCACCTTCTAATCCAAAGCGGTTTTTTAGTGTACTTTTATTACAAAAACGTGTAAAACAAATATAGTTTTAAGAGGCCGAGGGGGACGCAATTGCTCCTATGGCAAGCCAACAAACCCCGGCAGATGTTTTTGCAAACCGAAAGTCAGTAGGTCAAAGGGTTTTCCTTCGGCGATCGATTATATCGCTTAGTACGTACGAATACGCTCGTGTTTAACAGAGTAAAATCCACAAATGTAGATGAAAGTTTGTAATTTTTTGCTTTCTGGGGTAATTTAGAGCCCTGATTACGATTTTGATATCGCCGTTTTGATATTCTCAACAATTCTCTCTCTTATCTAAAAATGGCTATTTTCGGTCAATTTGAAAGTTCTAAAAGCGTGAAACTAACATACTTCTAGCCGGCGGATGAGGACGCAGATTTTTTTGTGTTAAGCCACAGAGCCCAGTAGGTTGTCGGCCAAAGCGGAAGTCCGTGTTTCAAGGGGTTCTCCTTCGGCAATCGAAAGAGTCGAAACATACCAAAGGGGGGGGTCTTTCTCCTTTTTGGACTAGGATTTTTTCATTTTTAGGAAAAAAAGGTCGGTTTTTTTGCATTTCCTGACGTAAAATGAACCCCTAATTACGATTTTAGGGGTCCGACTCCGATATTCCTAGCATCTTGGCGTCAATTTTAAAATAACTGCAAAAAACACGTTTTTTTTGCGTTTCAAAGGGCAAAAAAGGTACTAAACAGTAAAGGGGAGAGACAAATTTTTTTCTGAGGTTAGCCAACAGACCCATCTGAATCTCCGCCAAACCGGAAGTCCGTAGGTCAAAGGGTTTTCCTTCAGCGATCGACGAAAGTTTCGGTTTTATCGCCAATACGTACATAAGCTCACGTCGCCACACTAAAACTCGCAAATGTGGACCAATGTTGGTAATTTTTTGGTTACTGGGGTAATTTAGACCCCTGATAACGATTCCGGAATCGCCGTTTCGATATTTCTAAATGTTCACCTTCTAATCCAAAGCGGTTTTTTAGTGTACTTTTATTACAAAAACGTGTGAAACAAATATAGTTTTAAGAGGCCGAGGGGGACGCAATTGCTCCTATGGCAAGCCAACAAACCCCGGCAGATGTTTTTGCAAACCGAAAGTCAGTAGGTCAAAGGGTTTTCCTTCGGCGATCGATTATATCGCTTAGTACGTACGAATACGCTCGTGTTTAACAGAGTAAAATCCACAAATGTAGATGAAAGTTTGTAATTTTTTGCTTTCTGGGGTAATTTAGAGCCCTGATTACGATTTTGATATCGCCGTTTTGATATTCTCAACAATTCTCTCTCTTATCTAAAAATGGCTATTTTCGGTCAATTTGAAAGTTCTAAAAGCGTGAAACTAACATACTTCTAGCCGGCGGATGAGGACGCAGATTTTTTTGTGTTAAGCCACAGAGCCCAGTAGGTTGTCGGCCAAAGCGGAAGTCCGTGTTTCAAGGGGTTCTCCTTCGGCAATCGAAAGAGTCGAAACATACCAAAGGGGGGGGTCTTTCTCCTTTTTGGACTAGGATTTTTCATTTTTAGGAAAAAAAGGTCGGTTTTTTTGCATTTCCTGACGTAAAATGAACCCCTAATTACGATTTTAGGGGTCCGACTCCGATATTCCTAGCATCTTGGCGTCAATTTTAAAATAACTGCAAAAAACACGTTTTTTTTGCGTTTCAAAGGGCAAAAAAGGTACTAAACAGTAAAGGGGAGAGACAAATTTTTTTCTGAGGTTAGCCAACAGACCCATCTGAATCTCCGCCAAACCGGAAGTCCGTAGGTCAAAGGGTTTTCCTTCAGCGATCGACGAAAGTTTCGGTTTTATCGCCAATACGTACATAAGCTCACGTCGCCACACTAAAACTCGCAAATGTGGACCAATGTTGGTAATTTTTTGGTTACTGGGGTAATTTAGACCCCTGATAACGATTCCGGAATCGCCGTTTCGATATTTCTAAATGTTCACCTTCTAATCCAAAGCGGTTTTTTAGTGTACTTTTATTACAAAAACGTGTAAAACAAATATAGTTTTAAGAGGCCGAGGGGGACGCAATTGCTCCTATGGCAAGCCAACAAACCCCGGCAGATGTTTTTGCAAACCGAAAGTCAGTAGGTCAAAGGGTTTTCCTTCGGCGATCGATTATATCGCTTAGTACGTACGAATACGCTCGTGTTTAACAGAGTAAAATCCACAAATGTAGATGAAAGTTTGTAATTTTTTGCTTTCTGGGGTAATTTAGAGCCCTGATTACGATTTTGATATCGCCGTTTTGATATTCTCAACAATTCTCTCTCTTATCTAAAAATGGCTATTTTCGGTCAATTTGAAAGTTCTAAAAGCGTGAAACTAACATACTTCTAGCCGGCGGATGAGGACGCAGATTTTTTTGTGTTAAGCCACAGAGCCCAGTAGGTTGTCGGCCAAAGCGGAAGTCCGTGTTTCAAGGGGTTCTCCTTCGGCAATCGAAAGAGTCGAAACATACCAAAGGGGGGGGTCTTTCTCCTTTTTGGACTAGGATTTTTTCATTTTTAGGAAAAAAAGGTCGGTTTTTTTGCATTTCCTGACGTAAAATGAACCCCTAATTACGATTTTAGGGGTCCGACTCCGATATTCCTAGCATCTTGGCGTCAATTTTAAAATAACTGCAAAAAACACGTTTTTTTTGCGTTTCAAAGGGCAAAAAAGGTACTAAACAGTAAAGGGGAGAGACAAATTTTTTTCTGAGGTTAGCCAACAGACCCATCTGAATCTCCGCCAAACCGGAAGTCCGTAGGTCAAAGGGTTTTCCTTCAGCGATCGACAAAAGTTTCGGTTTTATCGCCAATACGTACATAAGCTCACGTCGCCACACTAAAACTCGCAAATGTGGACCAATGTTGGTAATTTTTAGGTTACTGGGGTAATTTAGACCCCTGATAACGATTCCGGAATCGCCGTTTCGATATTTCTAAATGTTCACCTTCTAATCCAAAGCGGTTTTTTAGTGTACTTTTATTACAAAAACGTGTGAAACAAATATAGTTTTAAGAGGCCGAGGGGGACGCAATTGCTCCTATGGCAAGCCAACAAACCCCGGCAGATGTTTTTGCAAACCGAAAGTCAGTAGGTCAAAGGGTTTTCCTTCGGCGATCGATTATATCGCTTAGTACGTACGAATACGCTCGTGTTTAACAGAGTAAAATCCACAAATGTAGATGAAAGTTTGTAATTTTTTGCTTTCTGGGGTAATTTAGAGCCCTGATTACGATTTTGATATCGCCGTTTTGATATTCTCAACAATTCTCTCTCTTATCTAAAAATGGCTATTTTCGGTCAATTTGAAAGTTCTAAAAGCGTGAAACTAACATACTTCTAGCCGGCGGATGAGGACGCAGATTTTTTTGTGTTAAGCCACAGAGCCCAGTAGGTTGTCGGCCAAAGCGGAAGTCCGTGTTTCAAGGGGTTCTCCTTCGGCAATCGAAAGAGTCGAAACATACCAAAGGGGGGGGTCTTTCTCCTTTTTGGACTAGGATTTTTTCATTTTTAGGAAAAAAAGGTCGGTTTTTTTGCATTTCCTGACGTAAAATGAACCCCTAATTACGATTTTAGGGGTCCGACTCCGATATTCCTAGCATCTTGGCGTCAATTTTAAAATAACTGCAAAAAACACGGTTTTTTTGCGTTTCAAAGGGCAAAAAAGGTACTAAACAGTAAAGGGGAGAGACAAATTTTTTTCTGAGGTTAGCCAACAGACCCATCTGAATCTCCGCCAAACCGGAAGTCCGTAGGTCAAAGGGTTTTCCTTCAGCGATCGACGAAAGTTTCGGTTTTATCGCCAATACGTACATAAGCTCACGTCGCCACACTAAAACTCGCAAATGTGGACCAATGTTGGTAATTTTTTGGTTACTGGGGTAATTTAGACCCCTGATAACGATTCCGGAATCGCCGTTTCGATATTTCTAAATGTTCACCTTCTAATCCAAAGCGGTTTTTTAGTGTACTTTTATTACAAAAACGTGTGAAACAAATATAGTTTTAAGAGGCCGAGGGGGACGCAATTGCTCCTATGGCAAGCCAACAAACCCCGGCAGATGTTTTTGCAAACCGAAAGTCAGTAGGTCAAAGGGTTTTCCTTCGGCGATCGATTATATCGCTTAGTACGTACGAATACGCTCGTGTTTAACAGAGTAAAATCCACAAATGTAGATGAAAGTTTGTAATTTTTTGCTTTCTGGGGTAATTTAGAGCCCTGATTACGATTTTGATATCGCCGTTTTGATATTCTCAACAATTCTCTCTCTTATCTAAAAATGGCTATTTTCGGTCAATTTGAAAGTTCTAAAAGCGTGAAACTAACATACTTCTAGCCGGCGGATGAGGACGCAGATTTTTTTGTGTTAAGCCACAGAGCCCAGTAGGTTGTCGGCCAAAGCGGAAGTCCGTGTTTCAAGGGGTTCTCCTTCGGCAATCGAAAGAGTCGAAACATACCAAAGGGGGGGGTCTTTCTCCTTTTTGGACTAGGATTTTTTCATTTTTAGGAAAAAAAGGTCGGTTTTTTTGCATTTCCTGACGTAAAATGAACCCCTAATTACGATTTTAGGGGTCCGACTCCGATATTCCTAGCATCTTGGCGTCAATTTTAAAATAACTGCAAAAAACACGTTTTTTTTGCGTTTCAAAGGGCAAAAAAGGTACTAAACAGTAAAGGGGAGAGACAAATTTTTTTCTGAGGTTAGCCAACAGACCCATCTGAATCTCCGCCAAACCGGAAGTCCGTAGGTCAAAGGGTTTTCCTTCAGCGATCGACAAAAGTTTCGGTTTTATCGCCAATACGTACATAAGCTCACGTCGCCACACTAAAACTCGCAAATGTGGACCAATGTTGGTAATTTTTAGGTTACTGGGGTAATTTAGACCCCTGATAACGATTCCGGAATCGCCGTTTCGATATTTCTAAATGTTCACCTTCTAATCCAAAGCGGTTTTTTAGTGTACTTTTATTACAAAAACGTGTGAAACAAATATAGTTTTAAGAGGCCGAGGGGGACGCAATTGCTCCTATGGCAAGCCAACAAACCCCGGCAGATGTTTTTGCAAACCGAAAGTCAGTAGGTCAAAGGGTTTTCCTTCGGCGATCGATTATATCGCTTAGTACGTACGAATACGCTCGTGTTTAACAGAGTAAAATCCACAAATGTAGATGAAAGTTTGTAATTTTTTGCTTTCTGGGGTAATTTAGAGCCCTGATTACGATTTTGATATCGCCGTTTTGATATTCTCAACAATTCTCTCTCTTATCTAAAAATGGCTATTTTCGGTCAATTTGAAAGTTCTAAAAGCGTGAAACTAACATACTTCTAGCCGGCGGATGAGGACGCAGATTTTTTTGTGTTAAGCCACAGAGCCCAGTAGGTTGTCGGCCAAAGCGGAAGTCCGTGTTTCAAGGGGTTCTCCTTCGGCAATCGAAAGAGTCGAAACATACCAAAGGGGGGGGTCTTTCTCCTTTTTGGACTAGGATTTTTTCATTTTTAGGAAAAAAAGGTCGGTTTTTTTGCATTTCCTGACGTAAAATGAACCCCTAATTACGATTTTAGGGGTCCGACTCCGATATTCCTAGCATCTTGGCGTCAATTTTAAAATAACTGCAAAAAACACGTTTTTTTTGCGTTTCAAAGGGCAAAAAAGGTACTAAACAGTAAAGGGGAGAGACAAATTTTTTTCTGAGGTTAGCCAACAGACCCATCTGAATCTCCGCCAAACCGGAAGTCCGTAGGTCAAAGGGTTTTCCTTCAGCGATCGACGAAAGTTTCGGTTTTATCGCCAATACGTACATAAGCTCACGTCGCCACACTAAAACTCGCAAATGTGGACCAATGTTGGTAATTTTTTGGTTACTGGGGTAATTTAGACCCCTGATAACGATTCCGGAATCGCCGTTTCGATATTTCTAAATGTTCACCTTCTAATCCAAAGCGGTTTTTTAGTGTACTTTTATTACAAAAACGTGTGAAACAAATATAGTTTTAAGAGGCCGAGGGGGACGCAATTGCTCCTATGGCAAGCCAACAAACCCCGGCAGATGTTTTTGCAAACCGAAAGTCAGTAGGTCAAAGGGTTTTCCTTCGGCGATCGATTATATCGCTTAGTACGTACGAATACGCTCGTGTTTAACAGAGTAAAATCCACAAATGTAGATGAAAGTTTGTAATTTTTTGCTTTCTGGGGTAATTTAGAGCCCTGATTACGATTTTGATATCGCCGTTTTGATATTCTCAACAATTCTCTCTCTTATCTAAAAATGGCTATTTTCGGTCAATTTGAAAGTTCTAAAAGCGTGAAACTAACATACTTCTAGCCGGCGGATGAGGACGCAGATTTTTTTGTGTTAAGCCACAGAGCCCAGTAGGTTGTCGGCCAAAGCGGAAGTCCGTGTTTCAAGGGGTTCTCCTTCGGCAATCGAAAGAGTCGAAACATACCAAAGGGGGGGGTCTTTCTCCTTTTTGGACTAGGATTTTTCATTTTTAGGAAAAAAAGGTCGGTTTTTTTGCATTTCCTGACGTAAAATGAACCCCTAATTACGATTTTAGGGGTCCGACTCCGATATTCCTAGCATCTTGGCGTCAATTTTAAAATAACTGCAAAAAACACGTTTTTTTTGCGTTTCAAAGGGCAAAAAAGGTACTAAACAGTAAAGGGGAGAGACAAATTTTTTTCTGAGGTTAGCCAACAGACCCATCTGAATCTCCGCCAAACCGGAAGTCCGTAGGTCAAAGGGTTTTCCTTCAGCGATCGACGAAAGTTTCGGTTTTATCGCCAATACGTACATAAGCTCACGTCGCCACACTAAAACTCGCAAATGTGGACCAATGTTGGTAATTTTTTGGTTACTGGGGTAATTTAGACCCCTGATAACGATTCCGGAATCGCCGTTTCGATATTTCTAAATGTTCACCTTCTAATCCAAAGCGGTTTTTTAGTGTACTTTTATTACAAAAACGTGTAAAACAAATATAGTTTTAAGAGGCCGAGGGGGACGCAATTGCTCCTATGGCAAGCCAACAAACCCCGGCAGATGTTTTTGCAAACCGAAAGTCAGTAGGTCAAAGGGTTTTCCTTCGGCGATCGATTATATCGCTTAGTACGTACGAATACGCTCGTGTTTAACAGAGTAAAATCCACAAATGTAGATGAAAGTTTGTAATTTTTTGCTTTCTGGGGTAATTTAGAGCCCTGATTACGATTTTGATATCGCCGTTTTGATATTCTCAACAATTCTCTCTCTTATCTAAAAATGGCTATTTTCGGTCAATTTGAAAGTTCTAAAAGCGTGAAACTAACATACTTCTAGCCGGCGGATGAGGACGCAGATTTTTTTGTGTTAAGCCACAGAGCCCAGTAGGTTGTCGGCCAAAGCGGAAGTCCGTGTTTCAAGGGGTTCTCCTTCGGCAATCGAAAGAGTCGAAACATACCAAAGGGGGGGGTCTTTCTCCTTTTTGGACTAGGATTTTTTCATTTTTAGGAAAAAAAGGTCGGTTTTTTTGCATTTCCTGACGTAAAATGAACCCCTAATTACGATTTTAGGGGTCCGACTCCGATATTCCTAGCATCTTGGCGTCAATTTTAAAATAACTGCAAAAAACACGTTTTTTTTGCGTTTCAAAGGGCAAAAAAGGTACTAAACAGTAAAGGGGAGAGACAAATTTTTTTCTGAGGTTAGCCAACAGACCCATCTGAATCTCCGCCAAACCGGAAGTCCGTAGGTCAAAGGGTTTTCCTTCAGCGATCGACGAAAGTTTCGGTTTTATCGCCAATACGTACATAAGCTCACGTCGCCACACTAAAACTCGCAAATGTGGACCAATGTTGGTAATTTTTTGGTTACTGGGGTAATTTAGACCCCTGATAACGATTCCGGAATCGCCGTTTTGATATTTCTAAATGTTCACCTTCTAATCCAAAGCGGTTTTTTAGTGTACTTTTATTACAAAAACGTGTGAAACAAATATAGTTTTAAGAGGCCGAGGGGGACGCAATTGCTCCTATGGCAAGCCAACAAACCCCGGCAGATGTTTTTGCAAACCGAAAGTCAGTAGGTCAAAGGGTTTTCCTTCGGCGATCGATTATATCGCTTAGTACGTACGAATACGCTCGTGTTTAACAGAGTAAAATCCACAAATGTAGATGAAAGTTTGTAATTTTTTGCTTTCTGGGGTAATTTAGAGCCCTGATTACGATTTTGATATCGCCGTTTTGATATTCTCAACAATTCTCTCTCTTATCTAAAAATGGCTATTTTCGGTCAATTTGAAAGTTCTAAAAGCGTGAAACTAACATACTTCTAGCCGGCGGATGAGGACGCAGATTTTTTTGTGTTAAGCCACAGAGCCCAGTAGGTTGTCGGCCAAAGCGGAAGTCCGTGTTTCAAGGGGTTCTCCTTCGGCAATCGAAAGAGTCGAAACATACCAAAGGGGGGGGTCTTTCTCCTTTTTGGACTAGGATTTTTTCATTTTTAGGAAAAAAAGGTCGGTTTTTTTGCATTTCCTGACGTAAAATGAACCCCTAATTACGATTTTAGGGGTCCGACTCCGATATTCCTAGCATCTTGGCGTCAATTTTAAAATAACTGCAAAAAACACGTTTTTTTTGCGTTTCAAAGGGCAAAAAAGGTACTAAACAGTAAAGGGGAGAGACAAATTTTTTTCTGAGGTTAGCCAACAGACCCATCTGAATCTCCGCCAAACCGGAAGTCCGTAGGTCAAAGGGTTTTCCTTCAGCGATCGACAAAAGTTTCGGTTTTATCGCCAATACGTACATAAGCTCACGTCGCCACACTAAAACTCGCAAATGTGGACCAATGTTGGTAATTTTTTGGTTACTGGGGTAATTTAGACCCCTGATAACGATTCCGGAATCGCCGTTTCGATATTTCTAAATGTTCACCTTCTAATCCAAAGCGGTTTTTTAGTGTACTTTTATTACAAAAACGTGTGAAACAAATATAGTTTTAAGAGGCCGAGGGGGACGCAATTGCTCCTATGGCAAGCCAACAAACCCCGGCAGATGTTTTTGCAAACCGAAAGTCAGTAGGTCAAAGGGTTTTCCTTCGGCGATCGATTATATCGCTTAGTACGTACGAATACGCTCGTGTTTAACAGAGTAAAATCCACAAATGTAGATGAAAGTTTGTAATTTTTTGCTTTCTGGGGTAATTTAGAGCCCTGATTACGATTTTGATATCGCCGTTTTGATATTCTCAACAATTCTCTCTCTTATCTAAAAATGGCTATTTTCGGTCAATTTGAAAGTTCTAAAAGCGTGAAACTAACATACTTCTAGCCGGCGGATGAGGACGCAGATTTTTTTGTGTTAAGCCACAGAGCCCAGTAGGTTGTCGGCCAAAGCGGAAGTCCGTGTTTCAAGGGGTTCTCCTTCGGCAATCGAAAGAGTCGAAACATACCAAAGGGGGGGGTCTTTCTCCTTTTTGGACTAGGATTTTTCATTTTTAGGAAAAAAAGGTCGGTTTTTTTGCATTTCCTGACGTAAAATGAACCCCTAATTACGATTTTAGGGGTCCGACTCCGATATTCCTAGCATCTTGGCGTCAATTTTAAAATAACTGCAAAAAACACGTTTTTTTTGCGTTTCAAAGGGCAAAAAAGGTACTAAACAGTAAAGGGGAGAGACAAATTTTTTTCTGAGGTTAGCCAACAGACCCATCTGAATCTCCGCCAAACCGGAAGTCCGTAGGTCAAAGGGTTTTCCTTCAGCGATCGACGAAAGTTTCGGTTTTATCGCCAATACGTACATAAGCTCACGTCGCCACACTAAAACTCGCAAATGTGGACCAATGTTGGTAATTTTTTGGTTACTGGGGTAATTTAGACCCCTGATAACGATTCCGGAATCGCCGTTTCGATATTTCTAAATGTTCACCTTCTAATCCAAAGCGGTTTTTTAGTGTACTTTTATTACAAAAACGTGTAAAACAAATATAGTTTTAAGAGGCCGAGGGGGACGCAATTGCTCCTATGGCAAGCCAACAAACCCCGGCAGATGTTTTTGCAAACCGAAAGTCAGTAGGTCAAAGGGTTTTCCTTCGGCGATCGATTATATCGCTTAGTACGTACGAATACGCTCGTGTTTAACAGAGTAAAATCCACAAATGTAGATGAAAGTTTGTAATTTTTTGCTTTCTGGGGTAATTTAGAGCCCTGATTACGATTTTGATATCGCCGTTTTGATATTCTCAACAATTCTCTCTCTTATCTAAAAATGGCTATTTTCGGTCAATTTGAAAGTTCTAAAAGCGTGAAACTAACATACTTCTAGCCGGCGGATGAGGACGCAGATTTTTTTGTGTTAAGCCACAGAGCCCAGTAGGTTGTCGGCCAAAGCGGAAGTCCGTGTTTCAAGGGGTTCTCCTTCGGCAATCGAAAGAGTCGAAACATACCAAAGGGGGGGGTCTTTCTCCTTTTTGGACTAGGATTTTTTCATTTTTAGGAAAAAAAGGTCGGTTTTTTTGCATTTCCTGACGTAAAATGAACCCCTAATTACGATTTTAGGGGTCCGACTCCGATATTCCTAGCATCTTGGCGTCAATTTTAAAATAACTGCAAAAAACACGTTTTTTTTGCGTTTCAAAGGGCAAAAAAGGTACTAAACAGTAAAGGGGAGAGACAAATTTTTTTCTGAGGTTAGCCAACAGACCCATCTGAATCTCCGCCAAACCGGAAGTCCGTAGGTCAAAGGGTTTTCCTTCAGCGATCGACGAAAGTTTCGGTTTTATCGCCAATACGTACATAAGCTCACGTCGCCACACTAAAACTCGCAAATGTGGACCAATGTTGGTAATTTTTTGGTTACTGGGGTAATTTAGACCCCTGATAACGATTCCGGAATCGCCGTTTCGATATTTCTAAATGTTCACCTTCTAATCCAAAGCGGTTTTTTAGTGTACTTTTATTACAAAAACGTGTGAAACAAATATAGTTTTAAGAGGCCGAGGGGGACGCAATTGCTCCTATGGCAAGCCAACAAACCCCGGCAGATGTTTTTGCAAACCGAAAGTCAGTAGGTCAAAGGGTTTTCCTTCGGCGATCGATTATATCGCTTAGTACGTACGAATACGCTCGTGTTTAACAGAGTAAAATCCACAAATGTAGATGAAAGTTTGTAATTTTTTGCTTTCTGGGGTAATTTAGAGCCCTGATTACGATTTTGATATCGCCGTTTTGATATTCTCAACAATTCTCTCTCTTATCTAAAAATGGCTATTTTCGGTCAATTTGAAAGTTCTAAAAGCGTGAAACTAACATACTTCTAGCCGGCGGATGAGGACGCAGATTTTTTTGTGTTAAGCCACAGAGCCCAGTAGGTTGTCGGCCAAAGCGGAAGTCCGTGTTTCAAGGGGTTCTCCTTCGGCAATCGAAAGAGTCGAAACATACCAAAGGGGGGGGTCTTTCTCCTTTTTGGACTAGGATTTTTTCATTTTTAGGAAAAAAAGGTCGGTTTTTTTGCATTTCCTGACGTAAAATGAACCCCTAATTACGATTTTAGGGGTCCGACTCCGATATTCCTAGCATCTTGGCGTCAATTTTAAAATAACTGCAAAAAACACGTTTTTTTTGCGTTTCAAAGGGCAAAAAAGGTACTAAACAGTAAAGGGGAGAGACAAATTTTTTTCTGAGGTTAGCCAACAGACCCATCTGAATCTCCGCCAAACCGGAAGTCCGTAGGTCAAAGGGTTTTCCTTCAGCGATCGACAAAAGTTTCGGTTTTATCGCCAATACGTACATAAGCTCACGTCGCCACACTAAAACTCGCAAATGTGGACCAATGTTGGTAATTTTTAGGTTACTGGGGTAATTTAGACCCCTGATAACGATTCCGGAATCGCCGTTTCGATATTTCTAAATGTTCACCTTCTAATCCAAAGCGGTTTTTTAGTGTACTTTTATTACAAAAACGTGTGAAACAAATATAGTTTTAAGAGGCCGAGGGGGACGCAATTGCTCCTATGGCAAGCCAACAAACCCCGGCAGATGTTTTTGCAAACCGAAAGTCAGTAGGTCAAAGGGTTTTCCTTCGGCGATCGATTATATCGCTTAGTACGTACGAATACGCTCGTGTTTAACAGAGTAAAATCCACAAATGTAGATGAAAGTTTGTAATTTTTTGCTTTCTGGGGTAATTTAGAGCCCTGATTACGATTTTGATATCGCCGTTTTGATATTCTCAACAATTCTCTCTCTTATCTAAAAATGGCTATTTTCGGTCAATTTGAAAGTTCTAAAAGCGTGAAACTAACATACTTCTAGCCGGCGGATGAGGACGCAGATTTTTTTGTGTTAAGCCACAGAGCCCAGTAGGTTGTCGGCCAAAGCGGAAGTCCGTGTTTCAAGGGGTTCTCCTTCGGCAATCGAAAGAGTCGAAACATACCAAAGGGGGGGGTCTTTCTCCTTTTTGGACTAGGATTTTTTCATTTTTAGGAAAAAAAGGTCGGTTTTTTTGCATTTCCTGACGTAAAATGAACCCCTAATTACGATTTTAGGGGTCCGACTCCGATATTCCTAGCATCTTGGCGTCAATTTTAAAATAACTGCAAAAAACACGGTTTTTTTGCGTTTCAAAGGGCAAAAAAGGTACTAAACAGTAAAGGGGAGAGACAAATTTTTTTCTGAGGTTAGCCAACAGACCCATCTGAATCTCCGCCAAACCGGAAGTCCGTAGGTCAAAGGGTTTTCCTTCAGCGATCGACGAAAGTTTCGGTTTTATCGCCAATACGTACATAAGCTCACGTCGCCACACTAAAACTCGCAAATGTGGACCAATGTTGGTAATTTTTTGGTTACTGGGGTAATTTAGACCCCTGATAACGATTCCGGAATCGCCGTTTCGATATTTCTAAATGTTCACCTTCTAATCCAAAGCGGTTTTTTAGTGTACTTTTATTACAAAAACGTGTGAAACAAATATAGTTTTAAGAGGCCGAGGGGGACGCAATTGCTCCTATGGCAAGCCAACAAACCCCGGCAGATGTTTTTGCAAACCGAAAGTCAGTAGGTCAAAGGGTTTTCCTTCGGCGATCGATTATATCGCTTAGTACGTACGAATACGCTCGTGTTTAACAGAGTAAAATCCACAAATGTAGATGAAAGTTTGTAATTTTTTGCTTTCTGGGGTAATTTAGAGCCCTGATTACGATTTTGATATCGCCGTTTTGATATTCTCAACAATTCTCTCTCTTATCTAAAAATGGCTATTTTCGGTCAATTTGAAAGTTCTAAAAGCGTGAAACTAACATACTTCTAGCCGGCGGATGAGGACGCAGATTTTTTTGTGTTAAGCCACAGAGCCCAGTAGGTTGTCGGCCAAAGCGGAAGTCCGTGTTTCAAGGGGTTCTCCTTCGGCAATCGAAAGAGTCGAAACATACCAAAGGGGGGGGTCTTTCTCCTTTTTGGACTAGGATTTTTTCATTTTTAGGAAAAAAAGGTCGGTTTTTTTGCATTTCCTGACGTAAAATGAACCCCTAATTACGATTTTAGGGGTCCGACTCCGATATTCCTAGCATCTTGGCGTCAATTTTAAAATAACTGCAAAAAACACGTTTTTTTTGCGTTTCAAAGGGCAAAAAAGGTACTAAACAGTAAAGGGGAGAGACAAATTTTTTTCTGAGGTTAGCCAACAGACCCATCTGAATCTCCGCCAAACCGGAAGTCCGTAGGTCAAAGGGTTTTCCTTCAGCGATCGACAAAAGTTTCGGTTTTATCGCCAATACGTACATAAGCTCACGTCGCCACACTAAAACTCGCAAATGTGGACCAATGTTGGTAATTTTTAGGTTACTGGGGTAATTTAGACCCCTGATAACGATTCCGGAATCGCCGTTTCGATATTTCTAAATGTTCACCTTCTAATCCAAAGCGGTTTTTTAGTGTACTTTTATTACAAAAACGTGTGAAACAAATATAGTTTTAAGAGGCCGAGGGGGACGCAATTGCTCCTATGGCAAGCCAACAAACCCCGGCAGATGTTTTTGCAAACCGAAAGTCAGTAGGTCAAAGGGTTTTCCTTCGGCGATCGATTATATCGCTTAGTACGTACGAATACGCTCGTGTTTAACAGAGTAAAATCCACAAATGTAGATGAAAGTTTGTAATTTTTTGCTTTCTGGGGTAATTTAGAGCCCTGATTACGATTTTGATATCGCCGTTTTGATATTCTCAACAATTCTCTCTCTTATCTAAAAATGGCTATTTTCGGTCAATTTGAAAGTTCTAAAAGCGTGAAACTAACATACTTCTAGCCGGCGGATGAGGACGCAGATTTTTTTGTGTTAAGCCACAGAGCCCAGTAGGTTGTCGGCCAAAGCGGAAGTCCGTGTTTCAAGGGGTTCTCCTTCGGCAATCGAAAGAGTCGAAACATACCAAAGGGGGGGGTCTTTCTCCTTTTTGGACTAGGATTTTTTCATTTTTAGGAAAAAAAGGTCGGTTTTTTTGCATTTCCTGACGTAAAATGAACCCCTAATTACGATTTTAGGGGTCCGACTCCGATATTCCTAGCATCTTGGCGTCAATTTTAAAATAACTGCAAAAAACACGGTTTTTTTGCGTTTCAAAGGGCAAAAAAGGTACTAAACAGTAAAGGGGAGAGACAAATTTTTTTCTGAGGTTAGCCAACAGACCCATCTGAATCTCCGCCAAACCGGAAGTCCGTAGGTCAAAGGGTTTTCCTTCAGCGATCGACGAAAGTTTCGGTTTTATCGCCAATACGTACATAAGCTCACGTCGCCACACTAAAACTCGCAAATGTGGACCAATGTTGGTAATTTTTTGGTTACTGGGGTAATTTAGACCCCTGATAACGATTCCGGAATCGCCGTTTCGATATTTCTAAATGTTCACCTTCTAATCCAAAGCGGTTTTTTAGTGTACTTTTATTACAAAAACGTGTGAAACAAATATAGTTTTAAGAGGCCGAGGGGGACGCAATTGCTCCTATGGCAAGCCAACAAACCCCGGCAGATGTTTTTGCAAACCGAAAGTCAGTAGGTCAAAGGGTTTTCCTTCGGCGATCGATTATATCGCTTAGTACGTACGAATACGCTCGTGTTTAACAGAGTAAAATCCACAAATGTAGATGAAAGTTTGTAATTTTTTGCTTTCTGGGGTAATTTAGAGCCCTGATTACGATTTTGATATCGCCGTTTTGATATTCTCAACAATTCTCTCTCTTATCTAAAAATGGCTATTTTCGGTCAATTTGAAAGTTCTAAAAGCGTGAAACTAACATACTTCTAGCCGGCGGATGAGGACGCAGATTTTTTTGTGTTAAGCCACAGAGCCCAGTAGGTTGTCGGCCAAAGCGGAAGTCCGTGTTTCAAGGGGTTCTCCTTCGGCAATCGAAAGAGTCGAAACATACCAAAGGGGGGGGTCTTTCTCCTTTTTGGACTAGGATTTTTTCATTTTTAGGAAAAAAAGGTCGGTTTTTTTGCATTTCCTGACGTAAAATGAACCCCTAATTACGATTTTAGGGGTCCGACTCCGATATTCCTAGCATCTTGGCGTCAATTTTAAAATAACTGCAAAAAACACGTTTTTTTTGCGTTTCAAAGGGCAAAAAAGGTACTAAACAGTAAAGGGGAGAGACAAATTTTTTTCTGAGGTTAGCCAACAGACCCATCTGAATCTCCGCCAAACCGGAAGTCCGTAGGTCAAAGGGTTTTCCTTCAGCGATCGACAAAAGTTTCGGTTTTATCGCCAATACGTACATAAGCTCACGTCGCCACACTAAAACTCGCAAATGTGGACCAATGTTGGTAATTTTTAGGTTACTGGGGTAATTTAGACCCCTGATAACGATTCCGGAATCGCCGTTTCGATATTTCTAAATGTTCACCTTCTAATCCAAAGCGGTTTTTTAGTGTACTTTTATTACAAAAACGTGTGAAACAAATATAGTTTTAAGAGGCCGAGGGGGACGCAATTGCTCCTATGGCAAGCCAACAAACCCCGGCAGATGTTTTTGCAAACCGAAAGTCAGTAGGTCAAAGGGTTTTCCTTCGGCGATCGATTATATCGCTTAGTACGTACGAATACGCTCGTGTTTAACAGAGTAAAATCCACAAATGTAGATGAAAGTTTGTAATTTTTTGCTTTCTGGGGTAATTTAGAGCCCTGATTACGATTTTGATATCGCCGTTTTGATATTCTCAACAATTCTCTCTCTTATCTAAAAATGGCTATTTTCGGTCAATTTGAAAGTTCTAAAAGCGTGAAACTAACATACTTCTAGCCGGCGGATGAGGACGCAGATTTTTTTGTGTTAAGCCACAGAGCCCAGTAGGTTGTCGGCCAAAGCGGAAGTCCGTGTTTCAAGGGGTTCTCCTTCGGCAATCGAAAGAGTCGAAACATACCAAAGGGGGGGGTCTTTCTCCTTTTTGGACTAGGATTTTTTCATTTTTAGGAAAAAAAGGTCGGTTTTTTTGCATTTCCTGACGTAAAATGAACCCCTAATTACGATTTTAGGGGTCCGACTCCGATATTCCTAGCATCTTGGCGTCAATTTTAAAATAACTGCAAAAAACACGGTTTTTTTGCGTTTCAAAGGGCAAAAAAGGTACTAAACAGTAAAGGGGAGAGACAAATTTTTTTCTGAGGTTAGCCAACAGACCCATCTGAATCTCCGCCAAACCGGAAGTCCGTAGGTCAAAGGGTTTTCCTTCAGCGATCGACGAAAGTTTCGGTTTTATCGCCAATACGTACATAAGCTCACGTCGCCACACTAAAACTCGCAAATGTGGACCAATGTTGGTAATTTTTTGGTTACTGGGGTAATTTAGACCCCTGATAACGATTCCGGAATCGCCGTTTCGATATTTCTAAATGTTCACCTTCTAATCCAAAGCGGTTTTTTAGTGTACTTTTATTACAAAAACGTGTGAAACAAATATAGTTTTAAGAGGCCGAGGGGGACGCAATTGCTCCTATGGCAAGCCAACAAACCCCGGCAGATGTTTTTGCAAACCGAAAGTCAGTAGGTCAAAGGGTTTTCCTTCGGCGATCGATTATATCGCTTAGTACGTACGAATACGCTCGTGTTTAACAGAGTAAAATCCACAAATGTAGATGAAAGTTTGTAATTTTTTGCTTTCTGGGGTAATTTAGAGCCCTGATTACGATTTTGATATCGCCGTTTTGATATTCTCAACAATTCTCTCTCTTATCTAAAAATGGCTATTTTCGGTCAATTTGAAAGTTCTAAAAGCGTGAAACTAACATACTTCTAGCCGGCGGATGAGGACGCAGATTTTTTTGTGTTAAGCCACAGAGCCCAGTAGGTTGTCGGCCAAAGCGGAAGTCCGTGTTTCAAGGGGTTCTCCTTCGGCAATCGAAAGAGTCGAAACATACCAAAGGGGGGGGTCTTTCTCCTTTTTGGACTAGGATTTTTTCATTTTTAGGAAAAAAAGGTCGGTTTTTTTGCATTTCCTGACGTAAAATGAACCCCTAATTACGATTTTAGGGGTCCGACTCCGATATTCCTAGCATCTTGGCGTCAATTTTAAAATAACTGCAAAAAACACGTTTTTTTTGCGTTTCAAAGGGCAAAAAAGGTACTAAACAGTAAAGGGGAGAGACAAATTTTTTTCTGAGGTTAGCCAACAGACCCATCTGAATCTCCGCCAAACCGGAAGTCCGTAGGTCAAAGGGTTTTCCTTCAGCGATCGACAAAAGTTTCGGTTTTATCGCCAATACGTACATAAGCTCACGTCGCCACACTAAAACTCGCAAATGTGGACCAATGTTGGTAATTTTTAGGTTACTGGGGTAATTTAGACCCCTGATAACGATTCCGGAATCGCCGTTTCGATATTTCTAAATGTTCACCTTCTAATCCAAAGCGGTTTTTTAGTGTACTTTTATTACAAAAACGTGTGAAACAAATATAGTTTTAAGAGGCCGAGGGGGACGCAATTGCTCCTATAGCAAGCCAACAAACCCCGGCAGATGTTTTTGCAAACCGAAAGTCAGTAGGTCAAAGGGTTTTCCTTCGGCGATCGATTATATCGCTTAGTACGTACGAATACGCTCGTGTTTAACAGAGTAAAATCCACAAATGTAGATGAAAGTTTGTAATTTTTTGCTTTCTGGGGTAATTTAGAGCCCTGATTACGATTTTGATATCGCCGTTTTGATATTCTCAACAATTCTCTCTCTTATCTAAAAATGGCTATTTTCGGTCAATTTGAAAGTTCTAAAAGCGTGAAACTAACATACTTCTAGCCGGCGGATGAGGACGCAGATTTTTTTGTGTTAAGCCACAGAGCCCAGTAGGTTGTCGGCCAAAGCGGAAGTCCGTGTTTCAAAGGGTTCTCCTTCGGCAATCGAAAGAGTCGAAACATACCAAAGGGGGGGGTCTTTCTCCTTTTTGGACTAGGATTTTTTCATTTTTAGGAAAAAAAGGTCGGTTTTTTTGCATTTCCTGACGTAAAATGAACCCCTAATTACGATTTTAGGGGTCCGACTCCGATATTCCTAGCATCTTGGCGTCAATTTTAAAATAACTGCAAAAAACACGTTTTTTTTGCGTTTCAAAGGGCAAAAAAGGTACTAAACAGTAAAGGGGAGAGACAAATTTTTTTCTGAGGTTAGCCAACAGACCCATCTGAATCTCCGCCAAACCGGAAGTCCGTAGGTCAAAGGGTTTTCCTTCAGCGATCGACGAAAGTTTCGGTTTTATCGCCAATACGTACATAAGCTCACGTCGCCACACTAAAACTCGCAAATGTGGACCAATGTTGGTAATTTTTAGGTTACTGGGGTAATTTAGACCCCTGATAACGATTCCGGAATCGCCGTTTCGATATTTCTAAATGTTCACCTTCTAATCCAAAGCGGTTTTTTAGTGTACTTTTATTACAAAAACGTGTGAAACAAATATAGTTTTAAGAGGCCGAGGGGGACGCAATTGCTCCTATGGCAAGCCAACAAACCCCGGCAGATGTTTTTGCAAACCGAAAGTCAGTAGGTCAAAGGGTTTTCCTTCGGCGATCGATTATATCGCTTAGTACGTACGAATACGCTCGTGTTTAACAGAGTAAAATCCACAAATGTAGATGAAAGTTTGTAATTTTTTGCTTTCTGGGGTAATTTAGAGCCCTGATTACGATTTTGATATCGCCGTTTTGATATTCTCAACAATTCTCTCTCTTATCTAAAAATGGCTATTTTCGGTCAATTTGAAAGTTCTAAAAGCGTGAAACTAACATACTTCTAGCCGGCGGATGAGGACGCAGATTTTTTTGTGTTAAGCCACAGAGCCCAGTAGGTTGTCGGCCAAAGCGGAAGTCCGTGTTTCAAGGGGTTCTCCTTCGGCAATCGAAAGAGTCGAAACATACCAAAGGGGGGGGTCTTTCTCCTTTTTGGACTAGGATTTTTTCATTTTTATAAAAAAAAGGTCGGTTTTTTTGCATTTCCTGACGTAAAATGAACCCCTAATTACGATTTTAGGGGTCCGACTCCGATATTCCTAGCATCTTGGCGTCAATTTTAAAATAACTGCAAAAAACACGTTTTTTTTGCGTTTCAAAGGGCAAAAAAGGTACTAAACAGTAAAGGGGAGAGACAAATTTTTTTCTGAGGTTAGCCAACAGACCCATCTGAATCTCCGCCAAACCGGAAGTCCGTAGGTCAAAGGGTTTTCCTTCAGCGATCGACGAAAGTTTCGGTTTTATCGCCAATACGTACATAAGCTCACGTCGCCACACTAAAACTCGCAAATGTGGACCAATGTTGGTAATTTTTTGGTTACTGGGGTAATTTAGACCCCTGATAACGATTCCGGAATCGCCGTTTCGATATTTCTAAATGTTCACCTTCTAATCCAAAGCGGTTTTTTAGTGTACTTTTATTACAAAAACGTGTGAAACAAATATAGTTTTAAGAGGCCGAGGGGGACGCAATTGCTCCTATGGCAAGCCAACAAACCCCGGCAGATGTTTTTGCAAACCGAAAGTCAGTAGGTCAAAGGGTTTTCCTTCGGCGATCGATTATATCGCTTAGTACGTACGAATACGCTCGTGTTTAACAGAGTAAAATCCACAAATGTAGATGAAAGTTTGTAATTTTTTGCTTTCTGGGGTAATTTAGAGCCCTGATTACGATTTTGATATCGCCGTTTTGATATTCTCAACAATTCTCTCTCTTATCTAAAAATGGCTATTTTCGGTCAATTTGAAAGTTCTAAAAGCGTGAAACTAACATACTTCTAGCCGGCGGATGAGGACGCAGATTTTTTTGTGTTAAGCCACAGAGCCCAGTAGGTTGTCGGCCAAAGCGGAAGTCCGTGTTTCAAGGGGTTCTCCTTCGGCAATCGAAAGAGTCGAAACATACCAAAGGGGGGGGGTCTTTCTCCTTTTTGGACTAGGATTTTTTCATTTTTAGGAAAAAAAGGTCGGTTTTTTTGCATTTCCTGACGTAAAATGAACCCCTAATTACGATTTTAGGGGTCCGACTCCGATATTCCTAGCATCTTGGCGTCAATTTTAAAATAACTGCAAAAAACACGTTTTTTTTGCGTTTCAAAGGGCAAAAAAGGTACTAAACAGTAAAGGGGAGAGACAAATTTTTTTCTGAGGTTAGCCAACAGACCCATCTGAATCTCCGCCAAACCGGAAGTCCGTAGGTCAAAGGGTTTTCCTTCAGCGATCGACGAAAGTTTCGGTTTTATCGCCAATACGTACATAAGCTCACGTCGCCACACTAAAACTCGCAAATGTGGACCAATGTTGGTAACTTTTTAGTTACTGGGGTAATTTAGACCCCTGATAACGATTCCGGAATCGCCGTTTCGATATTTCTAAATGTTCACCTTCTAATCCAAAGCGGTTTTTTAGTGTACTTTTATTACAAAAACGTGTGAAACAAATATAGTTTTAAGAGGCCGAGGGGGACGCAATTGCTCCTATGGCAAGCCAACAAACCCCGGCAGATGTTTTTGCAAACCGAAAGTCAGTAGGTCAAAGGGTTTTCCTTCGGCGATCGATTATATCGCTTAGTACGTACGAATACGCTCGTGTTTAACAGAGTAAAATCCACAAATGTAGATGAAAGTTTGTAATTTTTTGCTTTCTGGGGTAATTTAGAGCCCTGATTACGATTTTGATATCGCCGTTTTGATATTCTCAACAATTCTCTCTCTTATCTAAAAATGGCTATTTTCGGTCAATTTGAAAGTTCTAAAAGCGTGAAACTAACATACTTCTAGCCGGCGGATGAGGACGCAGATTTTTTTGTGTTAAACCACAGAGCCCAGTAGGTTGTCGGCCAAAGCGGAAGTACGTGTTTCAAGGGGTTCTCCTTCGGCAATCGAAAGAGTCGAAACATACCAAAGGGGGGGGTCTTTCTCCTTTTTGGACTAGGATTTTTTCATTTTTAGGAAAAAAAGGTCGGTTTTTTTGCATTTCCTGACGTAAAATGAACCCCTAATTACGATTTTAGGGGTCCGACTCCGATATTCCTAGCATCTTGGCGTCAATTTTAAAATAACTGCAAAAAACACGTTTTTTTTGCGTTTCAAAGGGCAAAAAAGGTACTAAACAGTAAAGGGGAGAGACAAATTTTTTTCTGAGGTTAGCCAACAGACCCATCTGAATCTCCGCCAAACCGGAAGTCCGTAGGTCAAAGGGTTTTCCTTCAGCGATCGACGAAAGTTTCGGTTTTATCGCCAATACGTACATAAGCTCACGTCGCCACACTAAAACTCGCAAATGTGGACCAATGTTGGTAATTTTTTGGTTACTGGGGTAATTTAGACCCCTGATAACGATTCCGGAATCGCCGTTTCGATATTTCTAAATGTTCAGCTTCTAATCCAAAGCGGTTTTTTAGTGTACTTTTATTACAAAAACGTGTGAAACAAATATAGTTTTAAGAGGCCGAGGGGGACGCAATTGCTCCTATGGCAAGCCAACAAACCCCGGCAGATGTTTTTGCAAACCGAAAGTCAGTAGGTCAAAGGGTTTTCCTTCGGCGATCGATTATATCGCTTAGTACGTACGAATACGCTCGTGTTTAACAGAGTAAAATCCACAAATGTAGATGAAAGTTTGTAATTTTTTGCTTTCTGGGGTAATTTAGAGCCCTGATTACGATTTTGATATCGCCGTTTTAATATTCTCAACAATTCTCTCTCTTATCTAAAAATGGCTATTTTCGGTCAATTTGAAAGTTCTAAAAGCGTGAAACTAACATACTTCTAGCCGGCGGATGAGGACGCAGATTTTTTTGTGTTAAGCCACAGAGCCCAGTAGGTTGTCGGCCAAAGCGGAAGTCCGTGTTTCAAGGGGTTCTCCTTCGGCAATCGAAAGAGTCGAAACATACCAAAGGGGGGGGGGTCTTTCTCCTTTTTGGACTAGGATTTTTTCATTTTTAGGAAAAAAAGGTCGGTTTTTTTGCATTTCCTGACGTAAAATGAACCCCTAATTACGATTTTAGGGGTCCGACTCCGATATTCCTAGCATCTTGGCGTCAATTTTAAAATAACTGCAAAAAACACGTTTTTTTTGCGTTTCAAAGGGCAAAAAAGGTACTAAACAGTAAAGGGGAGAGACAAATTTTTTTCTGAGGTTAGCCAACAGACCCATCTGAATCTCCGCCAAACCGGAAGTCCGTAGGTCAAAGGGTTTTCCTTCAGCGATCGACGAAAGTTTCGGTTTTATCGCCAATACGTACATAAGCTCACGTCGCCACACTAAAACTCGCAAATGTGGACCAATGTTGGTAATTTTTTGGTTACTGGGGTAATTTAGACCCCTGATAACGATTCCGGAATCGCCGTTTCGATATTTCTAAATGTTCACCTTCTAATCCAAAGCGGTTTTTTAGTGTACTTTTATTACAAAAACGTGTGAAACAAATATAGTTTTAAGAGGCCGAGGGGGACGCAATTGCTCCTATGGCAAGCCAACAAACCCCGGCAGATGTTTTTGCAAACCGAAAGTCAGTAGGTCAAAGGGTTTTCCTTCGGCGATCGATTATATCGCTTAGTACGTACGAATACGCTCGTGTTTAACAGAGTAAAATCCACAAATGTAGATGAAAGTTTGTAATTTTTTGCTTTCTGGGGTAATTTAGAGCCCTGATTACGATTTTGATATCGCCGTTTTGATATTCTCAACAATTCTCTCTCTTATCTAAAAATGGCTATTTTCGGTCAATTTGAAAGTTCTAAAAGCGTGAAACTAACATACTTCTAGCCGGCGGATGAGGACGCAGATTTTTTTGTGTTAAGCCACAGAGCCCAGTAGGTTGTCGGCCAAAGCGGAAGTCCGTGTTTCAAGGGGTTCTCCTTCGGCAATCGAAAGAGTCGAAACATACCAAAGGGGGGGGTCTTTCTCCTTTTTGGACTAGGATTTTTTCATTTTTAGGAAAAAAAGGTCGGTTTTTTTGCATTTCCTGACGTAAAATGAACCCCTAATTACGATTTTAGGGGTCCGACTCCGATATTCCTAGCATCTTGGCGTCAATTTTAAAATAACTGCAAAAAACACGTTTTTTTTGCGTTTCAAAGGGCAAAAAAGGTACTAAACAGTAAAGGGGAGAGACAAATTTTTTTCTGAGGTTAGCCAACAGACCCATCTGAATCTCCGCCAAACCGGAAGTCCGTAGGTCAAAGGGTTTTCCTTCAGCAATCGACGAAAGTTTCGGTTTTATCGCCAATACGTACATAAGCTCACGTCGCCACACTAAAACTCGCAAATGTGGACCAATGTTGGTAATTTTTTGGTTACTGGGGTAATTTAGACCCCTGATAACGATTCCGGAATCGCCGTTTCGATATTTCTAAATGTTCACCTTCTAATCCAAAGCGGTTTTTTAGTGTACTTTTATTACAAAAACGTGTGAAACAAATATAGTTTTAAGAGGCCGAGGGGGACGCAATTGCTCCTATGGCAAGCCAACAAACCCCGGCAGATGTTTTTGCAAACCGAAAGTCAGTAGGTCAAAGGGTTTTCCTTCGGCGATCGATTATATCGCTTAGTACGTACGAATACGCTCGTGTTTAACAGAGTAAAATCCACAAATGTAGATGAAAGTTTGTAATTTTTTGCTTTCTGGGGTAATTTAGAGCCCTGATTACGATTTTGATATCGCCGTTTTGATATTCTCAACAATTCTCTCTCTTATCTAAAAATGGCTATTTTCGGTCAATTTGAAAGTTCTAAAAGCGTGAAACTAACATACTTCTAGCCGGCGGATGAGGACGCAGATTTTTTTGTGTTAAGCCACAGAGCCCAGTAGGTTGTCGGCCAAAGCGGAAGTCCGTGTTTCAAGGGGTTCTCCTTCGGCAATCGAAAGAGTCGAAACATACCAAAGGGGGGGGGGTCTTTCTCCTTTTTGGACTAGGATTTTTTCATTTTTAGGAAAAAAAGGTCGGTTTTTTTGCATTTCCTGACGTAAAATGAACCCCTAATTACGATTTTAGGGGTCCGACTCCGATATTCCTAGCATCTTGGCGTCAATTTTAAAATAACTGCAAAAAACACGTTTTTTTGCGTTTCAAAGGGCAAAAAAGGTACTAAACAGTGAAGGGGAGAGACGAATTTTTTTCTGAGGTTAGCCAACAGACCCATCTGAATCTCCGCCAAACCGGAAGTCCGTAGGTCAAAGGGTTTTCCTTCAGCTATCGACGAAAGTTTCGGTTTTATAGCCACTACGTACATAAGCTCACGTCGCCACACTAAAACTCGCAAATGTGGACCAATGTTGGTAATTTTTTGGTTACTGGGGTAATTTAGACCCCTGATAACGATTCCGGAATCGCCGTTTCGATATTTCTAAACGTTCACCTTCTAATCCAAAGCGGTTTTTTAGTGTACTTTTATTACAAAAACGTGTGAAACAAATATAGTTTTAAGAGGCCGAGGGGGACGCAATTGCTCCTATGGCAAGCCAACAAACCCCGGCAGATGTTTTTGCAAACCGAAAGTCCGTAGGTCAAAGGGTTTTCCTTCGGCGATCGATTATATCGCTTAGTACGTACGAATACGCTCGTGTTTAACAGAGTAAAATCCACAAATGTAGATGAAAGTTTGTAATTTTTTGCTTTCTGGGGTAATTTAGAGCCCTGATTACGATTTTGATATCGCCGTTTTGATATTCTCAACAATTCTCTCTCTTATCTAAAAATGGCTATTTTCGGTCAATTTGAAAGTTCTAAAAGCGTGAAACTAACATACTTCTAGCCGGCGGATGAGGACGCAGATTTTTTTGTGTTAAGCCACAGAGCCCAGTAGGTTGTCGGCCAAAGCGGAAGTCCGTGTTTCAAGGGGTTCTCCTTCGGCAATCGAAAGAGTCGAAACATACCAAAGGGGGGGGTCTTTCTCTTTTTTGGACTAGGATTTTTTCAATTTTAGGAAAAAACGGTCGGTTTTTTTGCATTTGCTGACGTAAAATGAACCCCTAATTACGATTTTAGGGGTCCGACTCCGATATTCCTAGCATCTTGGCGTCAATTTTAAAATAACTGCAAAAAACACGTTTTTTTTGCGTTTCAAAGGGCAAAAAAGGTACTAAACAGTGAAGGGGAGAGACGAATTTTTTTCTGAGGTTAGCCAACAGACCCATCTGAATCTCCGCCAAACCGGAAGTCCGTAGGTCAAAGGGTTTTCCTTCAGCTATCGACGAAAGTTTCGGTTTTATAGCCACTACGTACATAAGCTCACGTCGCCACACTAAAACTCGCAAATGTGGACCAATGTTGGTAATTTTTTGGTTACTGGGGTAATTTAGACCCCTGATAACGATTCCGGAATCGCCGTTTCGATATTTCTAAACGTTCACCTTCTAATCCAAAGCGGTTTTTTAGTGTACTTTTATTACAAAAACGTGTGAAACAAATATAGGTTTAAGAGGCCGAGGGGGACGCAATTGCTCCTATGGCAAGCCAACAAACCCCGGCAGATGTTTTTGCAAACCGAAAGTCCGTAGGTCAAAGGGTTTTCCTTCGGCGATCGATTATATCGCTTAGTACGTACGAATACGCTCGTGTTTAACAGAGTAAAATCCACAAATGTAGATGAAAGTTTGTAATATTTTGCTTTCTGGGGTAATTTAGAGCCCTGATTACGATTTTGATATCGCCGTTTTGATATTCTCAACAATTCTCTCTCTTATCTAAAAATGGCTATTTTCGGTCAATTTGAAAGTTCTAAAAGCGTGAAACTAACATACTTCTAGCCGGCGGATGAGGACGCAGATTTTTTTGTGTTAAGCCACAGAGCCCAGTAGGTTGTCGGCCAAAGCGGAAGTCCGTGTTTCAAGGGGTTCTCCTTCGGCAATCGAAAGAGTCGAAACATACCAAAGGGGGGGGTCTTTCTCTTTTTTGGACTAGGATTTTTTCAATTTTAGGAAAAAACGGTCGGTTTTTTTGCATTTGCTGACGTAAAATGAACCCCTAATTACGATTTTAGGGGTCCGACTCCGATATTCCTAGCATCTTGGCGTCAATTTTAAAATAACTGCAAAAAACACGTTTTTTTTGCGTTTCAAAGGGCAAAAAAGGTACTAAACAGTGAAGGGGAGAGACGAATTTTTTTCTGAGGTTAGCCAACAGACCCATCTGAATCTCCGCCAAACCGGAAGTCCGTAGGTCAAAGGGTTTTCCTTCAGCTATCGACGAAAGTTTCGGTTTTATAGCCACTACGTACATAAGCTCACGTCGCCACACTAAAACTCGCAAATGTGGACCAATGTTGGTAATTTTTTTGTTACTGGGGTAATTTAGACCCCTGATAACGATTCCGGAATCGCCGTTTCGATATTTCTAAACGTTCACCTTCTAATCCAAAGCGGTTTTTTAGTGTACTTTTATTACAAAAACGTGTGAAACAAATATAGTTTTAAGAGGCCGAGGGGGACGCAATTGCTCCTATGGCAAGCCAACAAACCCCGGCAGATGTTTTTGCAAACCGAAAGTCCGTAGGTCAAAGGGTTTTCCTTCGGCGATCGATTATATCGCTTAGTACGTACGAATACGCTCGTGTTTAACAGAGTAAAATCCACAAATGTAAATGAAAGTTTGTAATTTTTTGCTTTCTTGGGTAATTTAGAGCCCTGATTACGATTTTGATATCGCCGTTTTGATATTCTCAACAATTCTCTCTCTTATCTAAAAATGGCTATTTTCGGTCAATTTGAAAGTTCTAAAAGCGTGAAACTAACATACTTCTAGCCGGCGGATGAGGACGCAGATTTTTTTGTGTTAAGCCACAGAGCCCAGTAGGTTGTCGGCCAAAGCGGAAGTCCGTGTTTCAAGGGGTTCTCCTTCGGCAATCGAAAGAGTCGAAACATACCAAAGGGGGGGGTCTTTCTCTTTTTTGGACTAGGATTTTTTCAATTTTAGGAAAAAACGGCCGGTTTTTTTGCATTTGCTGACGTAAAATGAACCCCTAATTACGATTTTAGGGGTCCGACTCCGATATTCCTAGCATCTTGGCGTCAATTTTAAAATAACTGCAAAAAACACGTTTTTTTTGCGTTTCAAAGGGCAAAAAAGGTACTAAACAGTGAAGGGGAGAGACGAATTTTTTTCTGAGGTTAGCCAACAGACCCATCTGAATCTCCGCCAAACCGGAAGTCCGTAGGTCAAAGGGTTTTCCTTCAGCTATCGACGAAAGTTTCGGTTTTATAGCCACTACGTACATAAGCTCACGTCGCCACACTAAAACTCGCAAATGTGGACCAATGTTGGTAATTTTTTGGTTACTGGGGTAATTTAGACCCCTGATAACGATTCCGGAATCGCCGTTTCGATATTTCTAAACGTTCACCTTCTAATCCAAAGCGGTTTTTTAGTGTACTTTTATTACAAAAACGTGTGAAACAAATATAGTTTTAAGAGGCCGAGGGGGACGCAATTGCTCCTATGGCAAGCCAACAAACCCCGGCAGATGTTTTTGCAAACCGAAAGTCCGTAGGTCAAAGGGTTTTCCTTCGGCGATCGATTATATCGCTTAGTACGTACGAATACGCTCGTGTTTAACAGAGTAAAATCCACAAATGTAGATGAAAGTTTGTAATTTTTTGCTTTCTGGGGTAATTTAGAGCCCTGATTACGATTTTGATATCGCCGTTTTGATATTCTCAACAATTCTCTCTCTTATCTAAAAATGGCTATTTTCGGTCAATTTGAAAGTTCTAAAAGCGTGAAACTAACATACTTCTAGCCGGCGGATGAGGACGCAGATTTTTTTGTGTTAAGCCACAGAGCCCAGTAGGTTGTCGGCCAAAGCGGAAGTCCGTGTTTCAAGGGGTTCTCCTTCGGCAATCGAAAGAGTCGAAACATACCAAAGGGGGGGGTCTTTCTCTTTTTTGGACTAGGATTTTTTCAATTTTAGGAAAAAACGGTCGGTTTTTTTGCATTTGCTGACGTAAAATGAACCCCTAATTACGATTTTAGGGGTCCGACTCCGATATTCCTAGCATCTTGGCGTCAATTTTAAAATAACTGCAAAAAACACGTTTTTTTGCGTTTCAAAGGGCAAAAAAGGTACTAAACAGTGAAGGGGAGAGACGAATTTTTTTCTGAGGTTAGCCAACAGACCCATCTGAATCTCCGCCAAACCGGAAGTCCGTAGGTCAAAGGGTTTTCCTTCAGCGATCGACGAAAGTTTCGGTTTTATCGCCAATACGTACATAAGCTCACGTCGCCACACTAAAACTCGCAAATGTGGACCAATGTTGGTAATTTTTTGGTTACTGGGGTAATTTAGACCCCTGATAACGATTCCGGAATCGCCGTTTCGATATTTCTAAACGTTCACCTTCTAATCCAAAGCGGTTTTTTAGTGTACTTTTATTACAAAAACGTGTGAAACAAATATAGTTTTAAGAGGCCGAGGGGGACGCAATTGCTCCTATGGCAAGCCAACAAACCCCGGCAGATGTTTTTGCAAACCGAAAGTCCGTAGGTCAAAGGGTTTTCCTTCGGCGATCGATTATATCGCTTAGTACGTACGAATACGCTCGTGTTTAACAGAGTAAAATCCACAAATGTAGATGAAAGTTTGTAATATTTTGCTTTCTGGGGTAATTTAGAGCCCTGATTACGATTTTGATATCGCCGTTTTGATATTCTCAACAATTCTTTCTCTCTCTTATCTAAAAATGGCTATTTTCGGTCAATTTGAAAGTTCTAAAAGCGTGAAACTAACATACTTCTAGCCGGCGGATGAGGACGCAGATTTTTTTGTGTTAAGCCACAGAGCCCAGTAGGTTGTCGGCCAAAGCGGAAGTTCGTGTTTCAAGGGGTTCTCCTTCGGCAATCGAAAGAGTCGAAACATACCAAAGGAGGGGGTCTTTCTCCTTTTTGGACTAGGGTTTTTTCAATTTTAGGAAAAAAAGGTCGGTTTTTGTGCATTTCCTGACGTAATATGAACCCCTAATTACGATTTTGGGGGTCCGACTCCGATATTCCTAGCATCTTGGTTTCAATTTTAAAATAACTGCAAAAAACACGGTTTTTTTGCGTTTCAAAAGGCAAAAAAGATACTAAACAGTGAAGGGGAAGTACGAATTTTTTTTGAGGTTAGCCAACAGACCAATCTAAATCTTTGCCAAACCGGAAGTCCGTAGGTCAAAGGGTTTTTGTTCGGCGATCGATTATATCGCTTAGTTCGTACGAATGCTCGTGTTTAACAGAGTAAAATCCACAAATGTAGATGAAAGTTTGTAGTTTTTTGCTTTCTGGAGTAATTTGGAGCCCTGATTACGATTTTGATATCGGCGGTTTGATATTCTCAACAATTCTCTCTCTTATCTGAAAATGGCTATTTTCGGTCAATTTGAAAGTTCTAAAAGCGTGAAACTAACATACAGTCGAAACATACTAAAGGGGGGGGATCTTTCTCCTTTTTGGACTAGGATTTTTTCAATTTTAGGAAAAAAAGGTCGGTTTTTTTGCATTTCCCGACGTAAAATGAACCCCTAATTACGATTTTGGGGGTCCGACTCCGATATTCCTAGCATCTTGGCGTCAATTTTTAAATAACTGCAAAAAACACGGTTTTTTTGCGTTTCAACGAACAAAAAAGGCACTAAACGGTGAAGGGGAAGGACGCAATTGTTCCTGAGGCTAGCCAACAGACCCATCTAAATTTTCGCCAAACCGGAAGTCCGTAGGTCAAAAGGTTTTCCTTCGGCAAACAACGCAATTTCCGGTTTTATCGCAAATACGTACATATGCTCGTACCGACAGACTATAATTATCAATTGTAGACCAATGTTTGTAATTCTTTTGGTTTCTGGGGTAGTTTAGACCCCTGATTACAATTTCGAAATGGCCGTTTCGTTATTCTTAATAGTTCACCTTCTAATTCGAAACGGTTTTTCGGTGTATTTTTGTTACAAAATAGTGTAAAACTAACATACTTTTAAGCGACGGAGGGAGACACTCTTGCTTCTGTGCCAAGCCACAGACCCCAGTTTGTTGTCGGCAAAAGCGAAAGTTTGTAGGTCAATGGGTTTTCCTTCGGCTATCGATGTTATCGCATAGTACGTACGCACGCTCTTGTTGTCAGAGTGAAATCCACAAATATGGATAAAAGTTGGTTATTTTTTCGGTTCCTGTGGTAATTTGGTCCTCTAATTACGATTTTGAAATCGGCGATTCGATATTTTCAACATTTCACCTTCTAAATCAAATCTAACTAAAAGCGCTATTTTCGGTGTATTTTGAAAACTGAAATAAGCGAAACAAACATAATTTTAGCCGGCGGAGAGAGACGCGGATGCTCATGTGGCAAGCCACCAGACCCCGACAGATGCTCTTGCGAACCAGAAGTCCGTAGGTCAAAAGATTTTCCTTCGGCAATCGAAAGAAGCAAAAAGTGAAAAAGGGAAGATTTTATATTTTTTTTTTTTTTTAATTTATTGTATGTGTAGATCTTATTATGATTTCAAACTTATATAGAATTTTGATTTAAGAGCTGTATACATGTTCTAGTTTACTTATGCTGTATCAGTAGCGTAGCTAAGATTTTAGATTGCAAACTCTTGCTAACCGATAGCTCCACCTCTACGCTCTGTATAATTTTACGTCTCAAAATATATTTTATAACTATTTAACAATTAATTAAATACAGTCCACTACAATTACGACAGTTACTTAATAAAACTAACCAGTCAACCAAGAAGAAAGTATTATTAACAGTGATCTTAATTACAACCACAAAATCGACTTACATTAACCATATAAAAAATTTACCCAATTTGTCTGAGCCACTTTATTCTATAACAGGTTTAACAAAACATACAAATGAATAAAAACATTTAACTAATTTTCATAACAAGATAAACTTAATATAAGGAACAATAAATATTGGAAATAATATAAGGAATTTTAATTTCCTGATTCATTCATCAACTCCTGCAATGCTGTTTGGCCCTCAACATAAACCAATTTACTAATCTAAAAACAAACAATTAATACTTCAATCAAAACTAAACCATATACTTACTTCTTTAACAAAACAAGCAACATCAATTTTAATTTGCAAACGAATTTTCGCCTCATCAGATTTCGATTCTGGTTTATCTTCATTGGGATTAGCGCTTCTTAATTTTAAGCGACGTAACGATTCCTCAGTTTTATCAACTGAGGTTAATACTTCTTTAACTAAAGTTAAATACTCTTCACTGCATATAATTATCATTTCATCCATTATATGTCGGTGATCATTGATTAAAACAGGATTTTCAACATCAAAATATCTTTGGAAAGAAATAAATGGTCGAATTGCATCAACTATGTAACTACTATGATCATTAGGTGCTGCTTTATTAGTACGTCTGTATAATCTTGGTATTGAAGTTACATTTTGTAAATGTTTCATAACATCGGATGTGGTCATCAATAAGAATTCATCTTTTACTTTATTGTAGTGTTTGCATAGATTAATGCTATTAACAGTTAGTATATCGGGTAGTTGTAGTATAGCTATTGGGTCTAATATATTGTAAATACTTTTTTCTATTTTGGAAGAATCTTCGGGATTAAATGCAATTTCTTTAATTAATGAATCCAAATCACATAGTATACAGAGTAAATTATATTTTTGTACTTCAATGTCGTGTTCTTTGTTCAAAATCTAAAATGATTTATAAGAAATGAGTTTGGGCTATGCTATATATACTATAGTCTATTCAATTCGAAGGTAGAGCATAGAATAATAAAATGTTATAATTAAAAATTTAAAACCGTAAACTGTGTGCATTCGTTAATGTTTATTTCCAGCGCTCTATCTTGAACTTAAATAGACTATTCAAAAAATAGATTTTAAATAATGAATGATATTAATATAAATGCTGAAGCGCAAAAACTATATGGAGGATTCGGGTTAGTTGCCAAGTTGGTTCGGATTTTTGGCATAACAGTCTATATACATTCTGAAGTAATACGTATACCTAAATTGAAAATAGAGTTGGTAGTAGATAGCAATAGCACAGGATCGGTCTATCTACGCGACCGTAGCTTAATGTCTAGTGCAAGGAGTGTTGGGCGAGCAATCTGGGTTCAATTCCCATTGAATATATTTTGCGACAAAATGGGTAACTAAGAACCATCTCTCAACTCACGCTAGAACACAACACCACAAAGCTAGCCCGAGAAGAAGCAAGACTTGCCAATTGCTACAGTGCACCAGCAAGACTTCTCATCGACCACAAGACCTTAAACCATATACTGTTATAGATATTTCCCGCTTGTCTTGTGCTGAAAACAACATAACAACGTTCTATGCCCACAATTGACGTCACATGTGGAACAAAATAGCTGCCAAAGCCGGTGATGATCAACTATATATTTTTTATAAACCTATTTCAAGAAAAAAGCTTTAATAAAAATAAAACACTTACCAGAAAATCATTAATCCAAGTAGTATATCTTGACATCAACAAAAACGATGATTTCAGAAACTGGTCACTCAACAATTTAATAAAAATTGATGAATGGAATAAATACTTCAATTGCAAATATAAACTAAGCGATATTTGCAATTTCAAATAAATGGGACTATTCCTTGTCAAAGAATCCGTATAGAATGTACTCCCCACTTCTGATGTTTTCAAAATGGTTGATTCCAATGTACTTGACACTTCTTGATGTCTTATTTCATAATAAACAAGCATATTAAAACGCTTTAGATGACGCACAAATGATTCATTTTCTTTAATTAAATTTTCATTTCCATATATTACACTTAATTCTTCAAGGAATTGAATTGTATCAGTGAAATGTTTGAAAAATATATCTGCATGACCTGCTGCTGTTATGCATATTAAATTTTCACGTAATAGTTTATCAACAATTACCCAATAACAATCAATTATTATATTAAAATCTTCAATTCCATCGGAACTGAAATAAAGAAAAATAATTAAATATTCATCCAAAATTTTTAAGATGAGCACTGGTTTTGTTGTCTCAAATTAAAGTATGAAATTTATTTAATATAAACATAACCTCAAATATAATAAAAATATATACTTACATCATCACAGTATTAAAAATGTTTAAATCCTTAGTTAATATATCAAGACTTTCTTTGTAAAGTATTTTCATATCATCCTTATGTTTACGTAAATTATCTTCACATAATATCGGTTCCAATAATGGTCTAACAATATCATCCCTTATAATCACAACTAAATCATCTTTTTTCTTTAAATACAAATACATATTAATAATACGTCTTAAATCATGAACATTATAGGATTTAAAAGCCAACAAAAGTTTATCTTTAAGAAGACTTTTCAGAGGCACTTCAATATTATCATCATTTTCTTCAAATTGTGGAGTCACACGTAATATTTGTAATATGTGCATATGGAATGCATATTTCGATATAAGTCGTTCTAAATGCTCGGTTTTCTTTTCATTTCCATCTAAATATTTTTCAATTAATTTTCTTGTATGTTTTAATATTATGTGATAGGCAGCTAATGATGTTAAATCCCATTTGATTTTGTTTATTTGAGATTTATTGGATAGTTTTTCATCAAAACTTGCTATTGATGTTGATACTTGTCTGTGTAATGACTGAAATAATAAAAAGAATTATTAGATCAAAATTGCTATTGATCAATAAATAATGCCATAGTTATATTAAGCCAGGGCCGGCCACAAGGTGCTGTGGAAGACATCCTGGCCCCGGTTTACAAAAGGGCTCCTAATACTCATAGTGCGAGCATAAGTGCCCCTCTCGTATATTTGTGGTGTGCAATAATGAGGGACCTACAGTTTTAACATAAAATCCAAACTACACCACTAGAAGGGTTTACTAAGCAGATACTTCAATTGCCATTGTCTTCCAGAAGAGACAACCACATCAAAATATATTCATTCTCTGAGAATCAAACAGATTGCCTGCTTAACAGTCCTCGCACTAAACCATTAAGCTACGGTCAGTGGGTAACACTAACAGTGCAGAATCCCACCCCAATCTCAAACTGGGCAGCTCCCAGAATTCTAAGAAAAGCAATCACGCCTAAGCTCTCAGAAGCAGTTAGAAGAAAACTAAAAGCAGTACAAGGTACACTAGTTACCAGGCAAACCTTCGTGGCAGGAATAAACCCTACGCAAGCATAACCAAATCCGAGAACAGTACAGCGATACTCGACACCACCTCCAGGTAGACAAGTACGCAATAGCAGAGCTTCAAGACCCCAATTGATCACTCAATGCCAAAGAGGCAGAACGCATCACCCCGTTTTTTAGAATGCACCCATAAAAGTGGATTCATAAAAAAATTTATGTGCAGACGAGCCAACCCAAAAATGGCTTCAAAGTATCTACCAAAAAGGGCTTTCTGGAAAAAACTTCAAATAATTGATTTAAAAGAACTGCCACTATTAAAACCGGCTACAACATATGCACCAAGACTTAACGAGTGGTAACTCAAAACCAGACCCCAAAGAATCCCAACACGTCTTACTCATGCACAAAGGAAGCAAATTGCACCCGGGTTTCTCTTTAAAATCACTCCAAGTACTGTCCGATCCTGAAAAGGATACAGACAAACCAAAAGAGTGTCCCGTCAAAAAATCTAAGGAAAAAAAAAATTTGCCAAAACTACGACAAGAAAAAGGAAAAAGGTATTAAGTAAAATTTTGTGCAGATCAATGTTTATCACTGCAAGGAAACCTCTACGGCCCTCAGCATTTACGTTATAAAACATAACATTGCTCAATGACAAGTCCTGCATTAACAAGGGAAATCATTCCGGGTAGATGGCTCTTATCAGCCAAACTCTCATACAATCCCCGTACATATATCAAAGCACTCAAGAATATTCCTAACCTTCACATATTACCAAAACCTTAGTAACACAAATGAGTCAAACCAGATTGCAAAAGCTTACAAGACTGATAACCGGACATTGTGGTCTTAACAAGCACATGTATAGATTGAGAATAAGAACGGATCCCCTATGCGGCAGGTGTATGGAAGAAGATGAGACTCCAATACACTTGCTGAGTGCAACTCAACTGCAACGCACAGCCTACTTTGGCAAACACAACCTTAGCAAAGCAGAGCTAAAAGTAATCCCTTGGCCAAAGATTCTGGACTTTATAAAAAAGAGAGCAGCTAAAGAAGTAAACCAACATAGGTCTACAACAGAACCGC
The DNA here is from genome assembly GCA_963932245.1 of Tachinus rufipes. Taxonomy (NCBI): domain Eukaryota; kingdom Metazoa; phylum Arthropoda; class Insecta; order Coleoptera; family Staphylinidae; genus Tachinus; species Tachinus rufipes. The sequence goes on from OZ010750.1 coordinate 4,436,410, forward strand.
AGTGCAAAAAGCGACAAGCAAACCATCTCAGAGAAAAGAAAGAAAAAGGTGGAGTTGTTAGTCAGTAAGAACCTAACACTACTGGACATAGAATCATAGCAAAAGATGAAATAAACTTAATGCTATTATGGGACCTTTGTTTCAAAGATCAAGTGACAGCCAACATGACTTCAGCAGAAAAGAGAATCCAGAGGTAGATTATTCTCAGATCAAGATACCTTTCCTACAACTAGAAGGGTCCTTCGCCACCAGAACAAATCCAAAGGCTGAATAGTAGCGGGTCTAAAACACTGCTAATCCTTGGGTGTGATGCAAAAGCACACCACACAAGATAAAAAAACTTTTAGAATATATTAGATACTAATATTAACATTATGAAAAAAGTAACTTGCCCACGTTCAGCAACTCAGACTGAAGATATCGACCTAACATAACGGTGAGATAGCTCAGATATAGATCGCCAGCGTAGCACGCTAACAGTCCAGGGTTCAATTCCCAAACTTGACTAAAATACATTCGATTCAACATTGAATCAGAAAAAACGCTCCTATGGGCATATACAATCCCAAAAAAACCCACTTCTTCTTTGACAATCGGAAGAACATGGAAATTAACACCCAATATGACCAGATAGTTATACACTATAGTGATTAGACCCATTATCACGTACTGACTACTTGTATGGGGTAAAAACTCACCCTTAAGCGTATAGTAATTAAACTAAGTAAAGTACAAAGGTTAGTATGTCTGCTGACAAGGGGAGCAATAGAGCAACTACCACCACTGCACATGTGATGATGGAAGCAAGACAAGCAGCGTTCCGACTACAGATTAACAAACATACTATAAATCTTGGGATTCACAGACAGAAATAACAAATGTGTTATGTATAGCCGAAGAAGATAATATAAAAGTTCAGACTTGCAACAAAACGCCTTTCAGTCATATTATATGCTGCAATTAATTTACAGTAATAAAATGGAAAAACTATTAAAATTAAAATTAAATTAACCCAAACCACAGATCAAACAACTTCGCAAAAATTTTAAAACCTAATTATGTTACTTTTAACTTACCCAAACTTCTTCTCGTAATTGTGCTACAGGAGCATGAAGCGTATCAATCTTCTTATACAAACTTTGTAACTTCTCAGCAATTGAAATGACAGATTCGGTTTGTTCTTTAAGGACTGTTGACATAGAATTTGCATTTTCATTTTTAAGCTCTACTAATTGTTTCAGGATATCTTTTAAATGTTTCTTCTCCGTTTCGTCATTCAAAAATTCATCAACGCTGAAGTTTTTCTGAAAAAATTTAAAAAAAAACATCGTAACTAAAAATAATATCTTACGGAATAAATTAATTGAATTAAATACTATTCAATAAACGTTAAGCGTAACACACGTAACCGTAGCGTACTAAATAAAATATTATTAAACCTTTGTAAACAAGCAATCTAACACAAAATCATTAAACACAAATAACACAATTCTTGACCCAGATTTAATACTAATCCAAATATAACCGATTCAATTATTCAGAAACATCGTCAAACCTAAATAAATCATTTTACCATTAATATAATCATCCAGGCCAATATAATAAATTAAAATTCGTTACATTAATATAAAACAAGCATAATTTTAATAATTTAATTGAGTATTAGGATGGAAATTATTAAATTCACACCAAAACAAACATTTAACCTCAAATTTTTTAAGGATTTTAATGATAAAATTTTACCTGATAGAAGTCATCCACAACTCTTTCAGTCATTTCAAAATAGTTTTCATGTATTTTTAAGCATTAATTAATATATTTAAATGTATTTTAGAGCCATGAATATCTGACAGATGTCGTCAACAAACTTCTGTCAAAATAGATTTAAAATTGCTTACGTTGATATAAAATCATCGTTTTACTTATCACACGTGTTCTAATATATTAAATTATAATTAAATATTAATATTTACCTCTCCAGAATATTGAATAAACATTAATATATACTCTTCCATTTTGCTGCAATTAACGCTGACAATTATGAAGGAATAAAAACAATTGGCGCGCTTTATTTATTAAGGGCGCACTTGGATTTTTTTAAATTAATTGTTTACTAACTAGATATTGATTTTGTATAAATGTTTTATTTAAATTAACTTTATACTCAATAACAAGGAAAATATAATTTAAATAGAGTTAATTAATTTAATTATATAAAACAATTATATGCAAAAACAGTGTTTATTATTTATAAGAGTAAATAAAGCATGCAGGGACGGCACAGATATTAATTTTTAACCCCCGATCAAATTCTTTAATGTTTTAAAAAAGAAATGTTAATTCCATATACAACATTCTGTATGTAGTATAAATTAGTAAATATTAAAAAAGATGTTTTTGAATAAAAATGTATGATTTTTTTCATATTTACTACAGTAATCTCATTGTATAATAGGCAACTTAATATACACTAAACGATTGTATTCTTTGTTGATTTTATGCCTTTGCTCGTTTTAGCATCATTTTGATTGCACAGTACTAAAATTAATTCAGAGTTGTTACTGTCGAGTTTGTCGTCATTCCAATATTGATTTGATTAGTTTTTTATTTCGGTTTTATGTCGTCCACGTTGTCCGATACCCAATTTTTAATCAATTTAATTTTTAAAATGATTAGACTTACTTTCAAAAAATAAATGTATAATTTTTTGCTTGATTTAAATGGTTCTTATACGATATACTTATCGCCAAGTTTATTTTCGATGTTTTTAAGCAATTTATTCTCTAAAGTATTATTATTGCATGCAAGAATAACATTAACATTTATTGTACAGTTAAGATTGACATTAATTTTTAATTCTACTGGATCTATTTTATTAAAATGTTTTTATTGAATTGAACTATTGTCAAACTTTAGTTTATTATTATTATTTTACTTGTTTATTAATATTTTTAACAGCAAAGATATAAGATTTAACTTCAGTTTTAGTATCATTATTTAACTTATTCAATATTATTTCTTTGCTAAAAAACAATCCCTTGGTAAAAAGAAACAGAACTGCTAAAGGATGAGAACGACAGAGGTGTAAATAGGACAATCATGCACGCAATGTAGAGACTCTAATCGAAAATTCTTGAAATTATTAAAAAGTGGCAACGCAATGCTTCTTCTTAGAAAAAATGCATTGCGTTACCATCTTTCACATGTCTATACATACAATGTAATAGTTAGTTTAGATTTCTTTGCATAATAACCTGAAGAGTATTAATGCCAAATTTAAAATACATTATATATATTGTGATTTTATGTCAATTATTTCCAGGAAAAGAACAATTTCCATAAAATAAATCATTAATTAAAATTAAATGATAAAATGTTTTTAGTACCAATCATTTATATTAACAAGCTACAGGTGTAAACATTATAATCTCTTAAATTTTCCAAGAACGCCAAATAATTTGATTATTTTTTATTGCTCACGCTAACAATCATATAGCTGTCACAATCACTCATTTTTATTACTAATTTGCAACAAATCAACTTATTTATCACCAAAGATTGATTAGCTTTGCTGATTATAAATTAATCATAACATTACTAATGGTATGACCAGTGTTGATTAGTTTTCCCACTATAAAAACGCAGCGCGCATTACAAAAAATAACAGTGTTAATCCTGCAGTTTAAAATGTCTTACATTAAAGCTTTGATTATCATCATCTTGATGTGAGTTAGTTATAATTAATATTACAGTGATACAATTGAAGTTTATTACATATTAAAATGTTATTATACATTTTTTTAGTGCATTCTGTGGTGCATCGGTTTTCATTGAAAAAATGAAACCCAAATACGCCTCGACTACAATTACTCCTGCTGTCCGAACTGGTCCTGCTGTCGAAATCGCTGCCTTTACTTTTGCTTCTCTTACCAGTGATGAAAATGAAGGTAATATCAATATTTTTCTGACAGGTTTAAATTATTTTTATCAATTTATTCTAATATTTATATAACATCTTTATTGAAAAGAGAACAATACATAGAATACATTGTTGGCATTATTGGCAAATTTTGTTTGAAGCTTTTTTAAACGTTCGTTAAGCGGGACTACCTTGCTTTTAGCATATAACAGTTCATTAGAGGGATTATTAGGGTGACGGATTTTGATGATGGAACGTAGACAAGTTCTTTCTGTGACGTACAAGTTATTAAGGGTAGATTTAGTAAAATTTAAAAATAAAATGAAAGCATAATCAAGTAGAGAACGACAGATAGATTTATATATATATATGGGTTGCGCATCCGGTAGTAATATCAGCATTTTTAAATGTCAACGAACAAAAATGTTTTGCTCTATTGACTATTTTGAATTTAAGGGATTGGGTATAAGAATTAAATTTAAGTTTGGAGTCAAAGGATGCTCCCAAGTACTTGCATACTTGTGATGGGCTGATTAGTTTTGCTGATTTATACGAATACAAGAAGAGTTCATTTTTAATTTGTGATAAGAAGTAAGAAGTTGGGTTTTTTAAGGGTTTGCGCCATTTATTGAACCATGCATCTGTTCTGTCTAATAATGATTGCAGCTGATCTATGAAAAATGTTAATGACTTGTCATGTGATATAAGTGTGGTATCAACTGCATATTGTAAAATGTGCATATTTAAATGCCAGACGGAATCAAAAATTTTGTTTATATCAATAAATAGGAAGCTTGATTGCTTGCCCTCTAGATTTGGAGATTATATGTAAAAATTGTGAGAGGATGGAACGTAGGATGACTTTTGCGGAAATTGGGTTATAAGGATATTTTTTTCATTAAGTGTTAAGATTTTATTGTAAATTATTAATTCAAAAATCTTTCCAAGGACGGAAAGCAACGTAATGAGACGATAACTGGATGGATGAGACAAATTACAATTGAATTTAAATATACAAATAACAATTCCTATTTTCCATTCATTGAAAAAATATTGATGCAAAAGGCAGTAGTTGTAAATGTCAATTATGTAACAATAAATGTTTTCATTTAACTGTTTTAAAATGTTTCTTGTCATTAAGTCTTGTCCAGGTGCTAAATTATTGCCGTTATTTAAAAAGTCAAATTATCTTTGTCAATGATTTCGTCCTGTGGCGTAATGTGCGAGTGAGAAAATGCAAATGCGTCATTAAAATTGCAAAATGTATTGGCTATATCTGTATCTGTAAAGCAGCTTTTATTTGTCATTGAGTCAATAATTATATTTATAAATTATAAATTGCATTTGTTCTTTTGTATTTTGTCAGTTTTTTTTATTTTTTTGTAATACGTCATTCCTTTTTTGTCATTAATTTTATTACATGTTGTTATATATTTGTCATTTCTGTATTGAAATATTAAGACGTGAATGTTTTTACTAAGGTCATTAAATTGTTTTTTTACTGTTCGTTTGTTAGTCGAAACTTTTTGTACAATTGTCTTTGTATTTGATTAACCTCAAAATAAATAATGGAAGGAGATAATTATAGTATGACTTACTTTAAGAGTATTCCGTTAAACGGAAGACGAAACAGTTGATAAAAATAATTTTATGGTACTAGGTGATATGACAAGGTACGTTCAAGGCCGTTGCGAGAAGTACGGCTGCCTGTGTGCAAAACACCGCTTTTTATAGCATATAAAGTAAAGCTTATGAGTGTTGCTAAGATTATTCAAACTTATTTTGAAATTTTTGAGACTCACCGCAAAGTATTCAGAGCGTACAATTGCATCAGTGCTTACAACTGAACATACTATCTAACTACCCCTCCCCGCTCATGAGAAAACCTAAAAATTCTAAAAATGCCTATAGACAAACATATATGTTCAAAGATGTAATCACCAGCATATTTACAAAATTTTAGTTATGTTGGCAAATATGTGTTACGATAACAAATCAAGACACTTGATGCTCAATCCACACTTATTGAGAAAATGTGTAGAATCTATATATACAAAAGTTAGAAAACCTGTCCCTAAAAACAGTTAAAACGTTCAGTCATTAACCGTATTTTTCATGAGTTTTCTGTAACTTTTTTTGCACAAAATCACAATTTTATTATTTTTTGTTCTAAAAAACAGCATTTTTTGAAAACTTTAATCCAAAATTGCTTTATTTTTGTTTAAATGTTAGTTTAAAACAATATCTGTTTGTGTATTTTATTTTTTTTAATGATTTTTTTGCAAAAATTACATATTTTTATTACTGTTTTGTTTAAAAAGAATTTTTTATTAAGTATTTTGCCAGAAACAGCATTTTTTAACACTTTTTTGTCTAAAATTGTTCTTTGTTTAGTTTTTAAGCTGAAACAGTATTGTTATGAGTTTTCTGTAACTTTCATGCACAAAATTAAATTTTCTTATTACTTTTTGTTTGAAAATACAGTTTTTATTCAGAAACAGCATTTTTTAAACACGTTTTAGTAAAAGATTGCTTTTTTTGTTTAATTTTTAGTCCAAAAGCAGTCTTATCTATAAGTTTTTTGTAACTGTTTTTGCACAAAATCACAATTATTATCACTTTTTGGTCTAAAAAGTCATCATTTTCTAGTCTAAGAAGAAAGTTTAACTCAAAAACATCATTTTCTGAAAACATTTTAGTCCAAAATTGCTTGCTTTGTTTCATTTTTAGTTGAAAACAGTATTTTTATAAGTTTTCTATAATTTTTTGCACAAAATCACATTTTTTATTACTTGTTGGTCTAAAAAGCATTTGTTATTAAGTTTTTTGTCAGCAACAGCATGTCCTAAACACTTTAATCCAAAATTGTTATTTTTGTTTAATTTATAGTTTAAAACAGTATTTTTTATGAGTTTTCTTGTACAAAATAACATTTTTAATTATTTTTTAGTCTAGAAAGCATCTTCTATTAAATTTTTAGTCAAAAACAACGTTTTATAAGTCCAAAATTGCTGTTTTTGTTTAATTTTTAGCTTTCTAGCACAAAATCACAATATTTCTTTAAATTTTTGGTCTAGAAAGCATGTTCTATTAAGTTTTTTGTCAAAAACAACGTTTTCTACACACTTAAGTCTAAAATTGCTTTTTTTGTTTAATTTTGAGTTCAAAACAGTATTTTTTTATGAATGTTTTTAATCTTTCTTGTATAAAATTACAGTTTTTAATTACTTTTTAGTCTAGAAAGCATTTTTTATTAAATTTGTAGTCAAAAACAACGTTTTCTAAAAATTTAATGCTTATTTTGTTTAACTTTTATTTCAAAACAATATTTTCTGTTGAGTTTTCTTTAACTTTCTTGCACAAAATCACATTATATCATTAATTTTTAATCTAAATAGCATGTTCTATAAGGTTTTTAGTCCAAATTGTAATTTTCTAGAAATCTTTTAAAGTTGATTTTTTTTAAGTCTTACGTCTATCGTCTCTGCATTGCAATTCCTTCTTTCTATTGTTCACCTTTGATTGTTACTCTTTTGGTAGATGCATTACCATAGTTATCAAAACTAAACTTAACTTCTTCTTTTTTTGCAAATAGTCCTGTTATCTGTCTTCTAGCCTTCTATTGATGCTGACGTCCAGTTCTCCATCTATCTTTTAGCTAGTCTACCTAGAGGTTTTCTACTTTGAGATCTTTAGTCTTTACCTCATTTGGCAATTCTGTTGTAGTTCATTCTATCCACATGGACCTCTATTGCCATCCATACAGCTGCTTCTAAGTTTATCACGTAGTTTAGTGCTTTTATTGTTCTCAGACTTTTTATTTCCGTGCTCCTCATTAGTCTTTTAATTTTAAATGTTTCTGCATTGGCATTAGCGGCGTAGGTTAGGATCGGCCGCACACAAGTTTTATAGATTCTAACTTTGCCCTGTTACCTTCTATACGTTAATTCTTTGGAATACAAATCACCAAATGTGCTTCTAATGTTTGATTACAAAACATTAAACAAGAAACTAACAACAAAGTCTAACCACCATTGAGCCAGAGAGCTATCTACGACAAAACAAGTCTAAAATGGCAGACATCATATTTTGATAAAGCAACTAGCTATGCCACAGGAACAATAACTTGGTTACAGATACAAATTTACAATTTTTTAATAAATAATTCTAACTCAATAATCAATTCAAATACGTTTTTGGCCGCTTTATTCATTTTGCCGCCGTGTGCACCGCACACACCGCACAATATGTTGCGACGGCCCTGGGTACGTGCTGATGAAAGAAATTGCATGTTAATTTACTTGATTTATTTATCAAAAATAATAAAATAAGTATAATAAATTAAATATTAATTGTGTAAAATTTACGTTTAGACTAACATTAAACTATGAGCGATTCAGCTCCACTTACTGAATTAATAACAAATTCTTGTTTTTATATGACAAGATAATGGTTCTTTGAATTGACAAGGTTTTTTATTGTCACCGATTTCGTTTCCAGGGAAATAATATTTAAATGACGGATTTCCGAGATGTTTTGCTGTCGTTCTTGGGTGCAGGTGTTAACTCCTCCCTACTTAGAGTGATCCAAGAGTTGGGACGAGTTTGTTCTAATTCTTGGGTTGCTGACATTTTGGAAGATAGTTGTTTTCTTCTAAGGTACCATATTCCAATAATAACAATGATTGCAATTGCCGTAGTGGTTACTAAGGCTGTCATCGAATGTTATTTGTAGAATGAGCGTTGAATAACTTTTCCAATCGAGCTAACTTTCTTTGGGTTTTATTCAATCCTTCTAAATGCAAGTTTTTTAGATGGACGTCTTTCAATTTTCATTGAGGTTGTTTTGCTAGCAGCAAGGTTAAATTTATTAGTGTTAGGTAAATTTCCAAATAGTGAATTGATGTGGTTTGTTGAGCTTTGTGTCCTAGATTTAATAAACATTCGGATGTCGATTGTACAAGCAGGTTGCCTTGTAATTTTCTTACTTTTTGGCAAAGATCACATTAAACTTTGGCAGATTGATTAGCTTAAAATAAAATCCAATCGGAGTTTGTGGGATGGATCATTTTGGCATCCAATTGCAACCATCTGGTGTAGCTGCAAGCGGTAATTGGCAGATGTCGTATTACCTGATGTCCACACGAGGTGTGTTTTGTAGCATCTAAACTAATGGCTGCACACAGATACTCTTGATGTTGCAATACTTTGCATGGTTCTGACATTGCAATATACCTATCATTATTTTCTGCCAGGTAAGGTTGTGGAATATTTAAAACAAGGAAATAAATTTTGCTTGATTGGTAATGGAATCAATTTATGGTATTGGTAAATTGCAGGTTTGACTAATAAAATTTCGAGTAAAAATGTTAGTACGTACGTTTTGACATAAGTTTTTACATTTTTTCAAGAGCAAAGGTTTTCGGATTCAGGTGGTAATACAATATTTTGTTCATAAATAGACAATTAAACAAATTTTAATTCATTTAACAGTTTTTCTGCAGAAATAATTGCAGGATGGTAAGTTTGCAATTTGAAGAAAGTTTTTAAGTTGGCTGGCAATAGTCGAGGCTGCCGTTATGGTATTAAATACTGACATGTGGGCTCTCCAGCTGTTTTGTTTTGATTTTCTGCAAATATTTGAAAATTATCTTCATAGCTCTTAAGAGTTTTTTAAGCTAAATAAATCTGTGCCTGGTTGTTCTTGATTAGTTCTTCTCGGCTAGTAGCAAGGTCTTGTATCAGTTTATCATATCTTGCGGCATCTTCTGCGTCAAGGTTTCCTGAGATTGCTTTTGTAATAGAACCGACAAAGTTTACTGCTCTACGAGCTCTTCTAACTGTTGGTACTAATTGATTCTTTTCATAGTTTAATTGATGGAGTAGACTTTGAAGCTCCATGGCAAATGAATGTAATTGTGATTTTTCTTCATTGTCCTAAATATTTTTTCTAGCTTTTTTTAGTTGTTTATATTGTAAATTTAGCTGGTTAACTTGATCCACTAAAGGTTCTAGGTCGCATCGTACTACTATAGTCCAATAACTTATTTAATTTTTTGCAATTTCAAGGTGTAGGGGGAATAGCGGGAATTATAAATTACCAATTTGTAATTATAATAAATTTTATTTGATAATTAATTTTATTTGTAATCTTATCTTACAAGTACATGTCAAGACTGAAATTACTAATGCATGCATGCGTTTATATATAACTATAAAGTGTTAACCTAATCATTACAATTCTAAGTATATGATATCTGCACTTCGTGCGTTATCTCCGATGTGCATCCGTGAGAATGCTGTGTTGTCATCTTTATTTGATCTGGTTACATAATTCCTCCATCCTAAGAGGGAAGCATATTTTATGGAGTAAAAAATGCTGGTGTTGGTTGAGGATGGTTCGTTGTTGTAGAAACCTCCATGGATCTTCTATAGGCTAGTGCCCATTTTATTGACATGTAGAAAACTATGCCAAAGAGTATAGTGTAGATGGGTAAGATCCAATAGTGGGCTGTTGCTGGTTCGTTGTAGATCAGATGAACTGGCTCGACTTCATTTTGTTGAAGCTCGTGGATCTTGTCCAATGAAACGTTTTCAATGGTTATTCTTGAAACATTGACTGGAGTGTTGTTATGTGAGGTTTGGACTTCTGGTAGCATCATGGGCTGATCTTTGGATGTTGTCTTCTTGTTGATCACAAGTTGCTTATTTGTTTTAAATTGGCATCCAAGTGGTACTTGAATTAGATAGCTTCCCAATAATGTAGTGAAGTCGGTGTTGTTGTAGATGGTTTGAATCTTTGTTTGGTTTTGAAAGATAGCAATGTAATGGGATTCATCAATTTGTTGGATTATATCCTTGGTCATCTTGATTGGTATTTGTTGACAGCTTTCATATGATGTTTTTAGATGTAGTAACTCGAAGACACAATCCTTTTCTTTTATTCCATCTATTAAGTCGTTTGTTTGACAAAAATAGTTCGGGTGAAGTTCCATACAAGGTAGTGTCATGTATTCGTAGAAATTTTCATTCATAATCAAGAAGGAATTTCGAGGAATAATAGTTGTTTTATTCTGGGTAGGAACTGAATAAAGATGGTAGTATGAAAAAGGTTCTGGGTAAACTATCGGAAAATGAAGTACAAAAACGATTTTATTATCTGAATAATAGGCTTCAACTTCTATTAGTTCATAATATTTATGTATATTTTCATAGTTATTTGAATATAGTATTTCCTGAGAAGAATAATTTTCTAGAATGATTTTGATTATGTTTTCAAGTTCACTGATTTTGATAATACTATTATGAAGTTTATTTAATCGTGCAAACGTTATGGCATTTTCAATATCATTCAATAATTGTAGAATAATATTAAGTGTTAAATATATTTGGTCTAAAACGTCTCTAGTCTCTAGGTAGTCTAAAAAATCAAAAACAGCTTTTTCAAATTTTAAATTTACGTTATTAAGACTAGTGGTTATAGTTTTTTGATTTTGTTCAATCAATGTAATGGTTTTATTGAAATTATTAACGATCGTTGAAGTAAGAGATATTTCTTGGTTTAGCTTTTGTATTGATATTTTTTTATTATTTTGTAAATCATCGATAGCTTGATTATAATAGATGGCATCATTTGCATCTAGGTTTCCAGAAATACTTTTAATGATTGATCCCAATCCGTTTATGAGTTAACTCGCTTTTCCGGGTTAATAGTTTTAAATTTTTCTTCAACTATATTTAGTTGGTGAAATAATATTTGGTCGAAATGTTTTAGTTCGAAAAGGTACGAATGGTTCTGACTATTTTGAATTGTATTTGAAATATTTGCATATTGAAATTGTAAATTTTGTATTTCTTTTCCAATAGGGTTTAGGTTAAAATAATGAACAAAAGTGTGGGTTCTTGATTTTACCTTTGCTTCTCCTAATTTAAATGGAAGTATTCCTGGGTTTTTACTCAGATTTACAATTTTTACTTCCTGAAGCATTGCTATTACAAGGAGGTAAAACCTGTAAAAGTTTTGAACGATTAGTTCGAGGTTTTCTTAGGTTTTGTTTATGGAAAGCTGAAAAGTAGTAACTTCACACTACTTTTATTTTTTCGTTACTAATCGCTTTATCTTTTGCAAATTTTTGAGTCTATTTATTTCGGCAATTTGATTTAATTTTTCTGTATATGTCCGTATCGGGTACATATGTTAATGGTTCATTTCTTAGTTCGTTATGTTTTTCAATAGTTTGTTCTTTTCCTTTAGTCAACTTTTCGTTAATATTTTTATAAATTTCTTTAGTTGTTTCACGATTGTTTTGAACATAATTGTTTATAAAGTTTTCGTTTATGTTTATATCGAATGGATCTCGGTTATTTAAATGACCATTGATAATATCAATCGGTTTTTGTTTGGTAGTTGAATGAATTGAACTATTGTAACCTAAAATTGCATAAGGCATTTGGTTTAAGATGTCAATTTTTCCTGCGTTTACATTCTTTATTACTCGTAGATGTTCAATTAGTGTAGAATGAAACCGTTCAATTGATCCATTTGATTGAGGATTATTTATTGTTATATAGTGTGTATTTATTTGATGGGTCTTTAAAAATTCTTGTACCACTGTATTTTTTAGTTCACTTCCATTATCCATTACAACTAGAGTTGGTGATCCATGATGAGTCATAAAAATTAATAAAGCTTTTACGACTTCAATGCCTGATAGTGCAACTAATGGATATGCTTGCGCATATTTTGAGAAAGTATCAATGATTGTTAAAAACTTTTGACCTTGTGCTTGGAAAGTATCTATGTGTACAATCTCAAAGGGTTTTGATGGTGTTGGTGTTATCATTAGTTTTTGTTTTGGTGGATTTCTGTCGTACTTATTGCATTGACATATTTCACAAAAATTTATGAAATCTGAAATATCATTTTTTAATCCGGGCCAATAATATGTTCTTTTGATACGAGATTCTGTTTCAACTATTCCACGGTGGTTGGTTTTTCCTTCATGAAAGTTGGTTATTATCTCTTTTTGTTTATCTTTTTCTATAACATCTTTTAGGAATGTCTTGCATTTTATTAGTTTATGTGAGGAATTTTTAAAAGTTGTTCTTAATATTTTACATATTTCTGGAAAATAATTTTCGTTATAGAAATAGATTGCATAAGTGAATCTCGGTTCAATACAGTTTTTGAATAGATTGATTACGTCATTTCTTAAATTGGTTGTTGATATTTGAACATACAAACGTTTTTTGTTTGGAAATATCTGTTTATTCATTGGCTTTGCTGGTGAATGGTGTACAAAATCAATTAATATTTGATGGTCGAAAGTATTAATAGCTTTTTCTGTTGCTTGTATTGTTTGTACAGGGTCTTCTTCAGATGTATGAAGTGTATTTATAGACATTGCATCTTCTTGTGCCTCTATATTTTCTTCTACGTCTTCCAATAATGGTGGTTCGTCTATATTTCCAAGTATCGATAGTTGATCATATTGATATATTGAATCATTAGATTCTTGAGTACCTTCAAACAATTCTTTAGTATGTATCTCTATACGAGATAGTGCATCTGCGTTTGTATTAATTTTTCCCTTTTTATAATGAATTTCGAAATCAAACTCTTCAAGTTTCAACCTCCATCGAACAAGTTTAGAGTTTGGTTCTTTTAGAGACATTAGCCACTGAAGTGGTTTGTGGTCTGTCAAAATTTTGAATTTTCTGCCATATAAATATGGTCGGAAATATCTGGTAGCCCATACTATTGCCAACAACTCTTTCTCAATAGTACTGTAGTTAGCTTCTGAATTGTTCAATGTTCGAGAGGCATATGAAACAGGCTTGTCTTTTCCAATTACTCCTTGTGAAAGTATGGCACCAATAGCTACGTTACTAGCGTCCGTAGTGACAATAAAATCTTGTTCGAAGTCCGGGTATTGCAGGATTGGATCATTGGTCAATAGTTGTTTGCAATTTCCAAAACATTGAATAAATTGAGGGGTGTGTTCGATTTTAGAATCCTTTTTTAAGCAAAGTGTAAAGGGTTTGGTAATTTTTGCGAAGTCTTTGATAAACTTTCTGTAGTATCCCAGCAAACCAAGGAAACCTTTTATCTCTTTGGTTGTACGGGGTATTGGATATTTCTGAATAGCAATGATCTTGTCTGGGTTTGGTCGAACACTTTCTGATGTAACAATATGTCCTAAGTAGGCAACTTCCCTTTTTAGAAATTCCGATTTGTTTAGTTGGATTTTGAAATTAGTTTCTTTTAATCTTTGAAAAACCTTTTGAAGACTTACAATATGTTCTTGTAGTGAGGTGGAGTATACAATGATATCGTCAAGGTATACTAAACATATATCGTTCTGTAATCCACGCAAAACGTTATCCATTACACGTTGGAACGTTGCTGGGGCGTTTTTAAGCCCGAATGGCATACGAAGAAATTCATAATGTCCATTCTCTACGTTGAATGCTGTTTTATTAATATCTTTGGGGTCCATCTCGATTTGGTGGAATCCACTAACCAAATCAAGGGTTGTAAAGTAGTTGCACCTTCCTAGTTTGTCTAACACGTCTGTAATGTTGGGTAAAGGGTAACGATCGTCGATTGTCTTTTCATTTACTTTGCTATAATCAACGACTATCCTCCATTTCTTATTACCTGAGGCATCAGCCTTTTTAGGGACAATCCATATCGGCTATGACCATGGAGAATTGCTATGACGAATAATTTTTTGTTCCATCATAGAATTAATTTGTTTGTCTACTTCGGGTTTATGTATAAAAGGGTACCGGTATGTTTTGGAATATACTGGTAATTCATCGGGTGTATTTATTGCATGTTTGATTTGGTTTGTAAAAGACAATGGCTGATTCTCTTTATAGAAAATGTCAGAGTATTTTTTATACAAATTTATTATTTAAAATTTGTCCTCACTATTCAAGTGATCTGTGCGTATTAAATTTTCAATATTCAATTGCTGGTAATTATTACGATTTGTCGTTTCAATTTGATATAATTCATAATTATTAATTTTAAAAGAATTTACTTTTATGGGGGTTGTCAAAGTTATGTTAATATTTTTATCAGTTTTATTTGACAATTCAATAAGAGCTTGATCATTTACAGAAGTAGTTAAGGTTTCTGGTATTTCGCAATTTAATATGGTTTGTTGTGGTATTATAATATCACCTTCTACCTGACTGACTGGAATTTTAGTTATTATTTTAGTGTGAGCATTAATTTCTAAGTTGAAGGTTACTAGTTGAATTGAATTTTGATACTTTATTGGAATTGTGGCAGTTGGTGTAAATAATTTGGAATTAACAAAGTCTAACTGCGCTTTTAATATCTTTAAATTATCTAATCCTATTAATCCATCGTAAACCTTATGAAAATTAAATAAATAGAATTTTAATGATAAGTTTTCTTTAAATTCTGGAAATAATGGAATTGTAGCACAATAATCATGCGCTGATGTTTGAAAAACTGATGATACTGTAAAAGGTTCAAAACAAATTTTATCTTGATAAAATTTTGATGCAATTTTGGGGTTAATAAAGGATTTCGTGGATCCGATGTCAATTAAAAGTTTTAATGGGGGTTTATATATTTTAATGTATGGTAGTTCTTTTTTATCCGTTGAAGCATAATATTCTATTATGTTTCGGTTTTCGTATGGGAATCCATGTGAAAATTTATATCTTGGTCTTCGCAAACCTGTTCGGTTTGTTCATCGTATATTAAGTAATCATTTGTTTGAACATCATCTGATTGTTCACTTTCCTCAGCCGTAGATTCCTCAAAATGTTCTGTATTAAATAACTCTTCAGATACAAAATTCCTATTTTGATAGTTGTTTTGATAATTATTTTGATACGGTCTAAATTGTGACTGAGTTGTATTTCGGGTAGTAGTTGACATCGGTGTCGGTTTATTTTGAGGTATGCTCGATTGTGGTTTCCAGACATTCTTTCCGAAGACTTGAGAATTTGTCGGGAATCTTCTCGCCGGTAGATTTTGTCTTTGTTGAACGTTTATTTTACCGCCAGGAAATTGATATTGTTGTCCTTGATAAGGATTTACTTTATGTTGAAATTGTTGTGTATCAGCATAACTACCATTATAATAGTTTTGTTTGGGTCGATTAAAATTTTGTTTATTATTATTTGCAAATGATTTCACTTTTGTGTTGTCACTAACATTAGATTTTTGTAAATATTTTATATTTTCTTCCTCAGATATATATTGAAGAGCGATAGCAAGTGTGCCGGGTCTCATAGCACGAATTGTAGGACCTACCGGTTCTCTTAATCCCGCGAGAAATGTTTTTAATGTTTGCTTTGTAAAGAATGCTCTCTTACTCAAACGCTCGGCATCTTCATTTACGTGTAAATCAATGTAATTACAAATTGTATTTAATAGATGAATGCATTTTTCGTGAAATTGAAATGGGGTTTCATTAATTTTTTGTTTTAAATTTACCAAGTCCTGATTTAAGCAATTCTCGTCTCTTTGATCTCCGAAATTTAAAATGAATGTTTCTTTAATTTCAGGCCATGTGTTGGCACCGTGTATGGCGACGGCTTCTTCAGCTCGTCCTTCTAACTTATTTAAAACACCGTTTAACAAAAGTACATTCTGAAAATTGTGAGAGTCATAATAATGCTGTAATATTGATTCAGTTGCGTTTATGAATCTATGCAGTTTATTTGCATTTCCATCGTAGTGTGGAATTACGCTTAAGAATTTGATATCCAATTGCGGAATAACACGAACAGCTATAATTAATTGATTATCGTTAATTAAATTTTCGTCAATAATTAAATTTTCAAAATTATAAACTAATTCCGTCTCTAAATCGTTTTCGTTTTCACTAAAGGAATCGATGGGTTCAGAGGAGCTTGACATGAGTATTCTACTTACATAGACACAATTATTTTTGTCTTCATTGATGACATCTTTGAATATCCTCGATGGAATTCTTGTGGGTCTCTGGGTTGTTTATAGGTAATCCGTTAAAGAGTAAACACTCACTAGATTCTACGATAGAATCTTTACGAATATCCTACCGATCTGCGCCAATTATAAATTACCGATTTGTAATTATAATAAATTTTATTTGATAATTAATTTTATTTGTAATCTTATGTTACAAGTACATGTCAAGACTGAAATTACTAATGCATGCATGCGTTTATATATAACTATAAAGTGTTAACCTAATCATTACAATTCTAAGTATATGATATCTGCACTTCGTGCGTTATCTCCGATGTGCATCCGTGAGAATGCTGTGTGGTCATCTTTATTTGATCTGGTTACATAATTCGGGCCATCCAATGATGTTATTTTTACGTCTGCAAAGACGTGGCAGCAGCATCTGTAACAATGCCATGTTTCAGTCGTCTGGTATGATATGTTTGGGTACCTTTTTGCGTCTCTACGTTTACAGTAGCATTATCATTTATGCTGATAATCTTGTAAGGTCCGAGAAAAGGTTTTATCATTTTATTATTTTTAGTAATGTTTTTAACATAGATTCGTTCTCCTACTTTCCATGTTGTTGTCTTAACTATATTTTTTTGTTTTTTTTAATTTATAATATCTTCTTTTTGTTTGATATTTTTGTACAAGATTGATCTTTATGTCTTGATATTAACTCTTGGTAGGTAGTGGTACCATAAATTAGATCCATTGAGTTTCTGGTTTTTGTATGACCATAAAGTGCTTCAAATAGTGTCATTCCAATAGCACTATAAATTGAATTGTTGTACGCTATTAATGCAAGTCTAACTTTTCGTTTACATGGTATATTGTCGTCATCTGCTAAACATCTAAGATGTTCCAAGAGTGTCGAGTGAAAACGTTCAGTATTTAATTGGCTTTCTGGGTTTTTAGATGTACCAAGGTGTAAAGTAATTTTGTAAAAAGATGCTAATTTTTTAATTAGTTTGTTGTTAAATTCTGATCTTTGATCAGATCTAATTTCTTGAGGTATTCCATAGTAATTAAAGTATGTTAATAGAGCATCGAAGATAGATTTTTGCTATAAACTTTTATTGCATGCCCTACTCTAGTGAAAGAGTCAATAATTGTAAGGTATTTTTCATTGCTACAAGAAAATAAATCAATAAATACTTTCTCAAAAGGTGCATCGGGTGTTTGCGTTATTGGTAATGGCGGTATTTTGACCAATTGCAAGTGTCGCATAATTTTATTACATGGGTTATTTGCTTTTTCATTTCGTTTCACCAATACATTCGTTTTAGATGTTCAAGTGTTTTCTTGATACTTTGATGATTTGTCAATCCAGTGTGATATGACGTGTTAAGTTCCAATTTTGTATTTTCATCCTCAATCACTTTAACTTTCTTTAAACAGCGGATAATTTGAAGGTCTTTATCGGTAAAGTTTTCACTATATACTTTACATAGTTTTTTTTATGTCGTCATTTTTGGTGTATAAATAAAATGTTTTCTGATCACTGTAATATGACGTTTTCAGAATTATCTTTTGGTATTCTTACAAAGTTGATAATAATATTTTTTTCACTTTTTTCAATTTGTATTTTAAGTTGTTGTGATAAGCTTTCAGTAATAATAAACTGATTTTTCTTGTTATCAATAATAGTATCTTGTATTTCAATAGTTTTTGCAGGTTCTTGATTTGCTGTCGAATGGATTGCATCAGAGATCTCATTCTCTAAAATTTCATGTTTTTTTAAGTTTTCCATTAATAATAATAATAATAATAATAATTTATTCGACAAGTATGATCACAGGTTTATGACATTTGTCAAGTCAGTACACATATTAAAACAATAAAAATTACAATAATACAATTTTAAAATATAGTACAATAATATAAATATAGCATAGTTATATAACAATAAAATAAAGTACTTATAGATAATAAATTTAAAAAAAAAAATTAAGAAGAGAAATATTCATCTAATGTATAAAAGCAATTTTGCAAAAGGTATTCCTTAAATTTAAATTTAAAATTAGTCTTGCTTTTACACATTTTTATATTATTTGGGATTTTATTGTAAATGTCAATGCATGATAAAGATGGTGACTTCTTATATGTTGATGTTCTGTGAAGTGGAATTCTCAGGTTGTTGCAGTTCCTTGTTAGGTGGTCATGGTTTTGAGAGTTTTTCCCAAACATAAGCTGGTTATTGTAGACGGAAGTTCCACATTTATAAATATAAATACAATAAAATGGCAGTATTTTTTGGTTTTTGAAAACTAGTCTGCAAGTTTCGCGATAATCCATATTGTAAATTAGTCTAACCAGTCGTTTTTGTGCGACTTGTATTCTGGTTGACTCTTGAGATTTTCCCCAGGCAATAATATTGTATGCCATATGAGGATAGGCTAAAGAATAATACATTTGCATTAGATAATAATGGGAAAGGGTGTTTTTTAATTTTGAAATTGCATAATATGCACTGCTCTGTTTTTTATTTATATAATCTATGTGGTTAGTCCATTTAAGTTCAGAGTCAATGAAGCAACCCAAGAATTTAGTACTGTCGGTTTTGAATGGGATATCTACTGTTGAAGTTCTATTTTTGAAAAATTGCACACTTACTGTTTTTTCTCTGTTTAAAATTAGTTTGTTATTTAGGTCACTGTCGTCTACATTTGATGTAATGCTGTCTAAATCGGCTTGTGTAATGATGATTATTTCTGGAAGTCGTATTCTTGATAAAGCATTAGTGTTGTATTTGCCCTTATTGTGTGCAATTTCTTGAGCAACCATAGCCACACTAAGGGTCGATGATCTGTGTAGATAGTAAACTTACGTCCAAAAATATAAGGACAAAATTGTTTGACAGCGTATACAACTGCAAGTAATTCCTTCTCGATGGTGAAGTATCGTTGTTCTGTTTTTGATAGAGTTGTCGATGCAAAGCAGATCGGTTTATCTCTTTCAATTTGTCCTTGGAAAAACACAACAAATTCTTTTGAGAAATCAAGGTATTGCAAAATAGGGTCATGAGTTAAAAGTTCTTTACATTGGATAAATGCTCGGATATATTCTGGTTTGTTAATATCTATTTTTGCATTTTTTTTAAGCAAGTTGTAAATAGTTTTGTTACTTCTGCAAAGTTCTTAATAAACTTTCGGTAGTAACCTACTAATCCAAGAAAACTTTTGATCTCTGTTTAAGTTTTAGATATCGGAAATTTGGTGATTGAACAGATTTTTTCAGGGTTTGGCTTAACTCTTTTATCCGTTACAATATAATAATAATAATAATAATAATCCATTTATTCCAGTCGATAT
The DNA here is from genome assembly GCA_963932245.1 of Tachinus rufipes. NCBI lineage: Eukaryota > Metazoa > Arthropoda > Insecta > Coleoptera > Staphylinidae > Tachinus > Tachinus rufipes. The sequence goes on from OZ010750.1 coordinate 4,456,624, forward strand.
ATACATTATACATAGGAAAAGGCAATATCACATAGTAAAATACAATAAATTACACATAAGTTGAAACATATACATATATGGGATAAAAATACAATTTAAAATACATAGAATTATATTATTTAAAATGTTCATAAAATTCTTGGACGCTGTAAAAACTGCAATCAAGTATTAACTTCTTCAATTTTGATTTATATAAAGGCAGTAGCAATATTTTGATGCTTTCGGGAAGTTTATTATAGATTTTGACACCACAACATAGTGGAGAGTTTGCATATTGTGCCGATTTGTGTTGTGGTAACAGCAGTAACGCTTTGTTTCTGGTAGAATAGTGGTGGTTGTCGGAATTTGTTTTAAAATTATGAATGTTTTTTTTTTACATATAAAAGTACTCGATATATGTATATGCTAGCAAGAGGCATTATATTTAGTTTTTTGAAGTATGGCCTACATGAGACTTGGTGATTTAATCCCATTAAACTGCGGATTATTTGTTTTTGCAGAATAAAAACTCTTGCAACTTCAGTAGAGTTATACCATGTTTCGGTAGCATAGGAAAGTATGGAGTGTACATTTGCAAAATAAAATGACAAAACTACATTTATACTGCGTATTTCTTTAAGTCGCCTAATGCTGAAATTTGCCTTGCATAATTTCTTGCATATGTCGTTAGCATGTTGAGCAAATGTTAATTTATTATCAATTCTGACGCCTAAAAACATTGAATCTTGTTGTTGAATTAAAGATTTTCTTTGATGTTTAATTAAAAAACTAAAATCTGATTGTCTTGAAAAATTGATAAATGTTGACTTTTGTTTATTTATTACGAGGTTATTATGATTGCAGTAATTGTCTAAGTTGCTTAGAAGACTATTTGTTGCACAAATTAAATCATTTTCATGTTTTTCTGCCGTTATTAACGTTGTATCGTCAGCAAACAAAACTACTTTACCACTTGGAAGAGCATTAATTATGTCGTTGGTATAAATTATATACATCAATGGTCCTAAAATTGATCCTTGTGGAACCCCTTGTGTAATATTCAAAATTGAAGATTTATGGCCATCAATTTCTACATACTGTTTTCGATCTGTTAAATAACTTTTGATCCAATCCAATGCTTTGCCACGTATGCCATACAATTGTAGTTTGTGTAAAAGTGTTTTGTGGCAGACACGGTCAAACGCTTTAGATAGATCTACAAAAACACCAACTGTTTTATTCCCGGACTCCAAATTTTTATAGATTTCTAAAATTACGGACATTATTGCATCAGCCGTCGATTTGCCTTGTCGAAAATCAAACTGTGTGTTTGAGAAAATTTTATTTTTATCAAAATAATTTAATAATCTTATGACCATTGCTTTTTCAAATATCTTAGATACAGATGGTAGTAGTGATATAGACCTGTAGTTTCCTATGTTTGTTAACGGTCCTTTTTTATGCAGTGGTAGTATTTTCGCAATTTTTAATTGGTTAGGAAATATCCCTTGCTCAAATGAATTATTTAGTAATATTGTTATAGTAGGAGTTAAGAACTGGGAACACTTTTTTAACATATTAGTGCTAATACCATCTACACCTGTTGCTTGAGACGACTTTAACTGTTTTATTATGTTTTCAACTTCTTTAGTTGTTGCAGGTTCTAAAAATATCGATTGGGAAATTCTTGAAGTCAAGTTCATATTCTTATTCACAGATGTCGAATTGCTTATTATTTTTATAAAATATTCATTAAAATGATTACCAATTTTTTGTTTGTCTGTTATTATTTCATCTTGCAAGCATATAATGACATTTGTGGAGTGGCCGCAACTTTTGTGGATTTTGTCTCCATGTTGATTATATTCCAGACAGTTTTCATTTTATTGGACGATGAGAGAATTATTTTGTCGTAGTTCATTCGTTTTGCTGCTTGTATAACTTTTTTGTAAATTAATTTATATTTTTTATAATAGTTTATCATTTGTGGACACCCTGATAATGTTAAAATATGCAAATTTTTAATCTTCTCGGAAGATATTTTTATTCCATTCGTTATCCAGTCATTCTTTGATTGATGTTTTTTATTTTTGTTTATTTTAATTATTGGAAATGATAGATTAACATAGTAATTTAATATTCTGTCAAACTCATCAAATTTAATGTCTGTGTCATCTTTGAAATCTACTGGTTTCCAATCTTCTTTTGACAAATTACTAATGAAATATTTTGAGCAGAATAGTTTTTTACTTGAATGTATTCTGCATCTGCATAGGTGTTATTCAGTTCAGTTTCTAATACTTGAGCAGTGTGGTCAGAAGAAGTTGACTGAATTACTTTAACTTTATATTCACAACCTTTGTAATTTAAAATATTATCAATACATGTTTTACTTACAGAGGTAATGCGTGTTGGAACAGTGACTGTATTTATTATGTTGTCTGAGTTGATAAGGTCTAGAAAATGTTTAGTTGTTTTATTTGATACGAGTAGATTGATATTGAAATCTCCACAAATAAACACTGGTCTTTTATTTCTAGTTATTATTCTTAATGCTTCGTTTAATCTTGATAAAAATAAATCGACGTTTGTAGCATCGGGGGAACGATAAACTGCCATGATATTTATATAGTCCAATTTATTAATAAAATATTTTATCCCAGTACATTCAAATGTTTTGTCGATGACCAAATGTTCAATATTATTTATTTTTTCTATTTTGGAATTATTTTTTGTAAAAATTAAAACACCACCATGTATGTACGTGTCTCTGCAATAAAATGACTGTAATTCAAATCCACCGATATTTATTAAATTTAATTGATCTTTCTTAGCATATGATTCAGTTACACAAAATATACCACAGCATTCATTCATTAAAAATACTTCCATTTCGTCAATTTTATTCATAATTGATTGTGCTTTAATATGAATAATTCGTAATAGTTTCTTTGTTATGGTAGGGCTTGTAATGGGGCTTGTTTCAAAAAAACTGATTATTATAGTTTTTATTAGTGGGAGTAATATGTTGTCTAACAATTTTATTATATGCTGTTATTTGTTGATTAATTGTACGGCAATGAGAATGTGATAGTGTTTCTCTGTTGTAACTTGGTCCAGGTTTATTTTCAAGTACATTTTGTTTCACGGAAATCAGAACTAATGAGTTGAGGTTTGATGTTTTTTCCATGTATGTTAAGATTTTTTCCATTTCTTGTATAATGTTCTCTATTAAGAGTTTGATTAACATCAATAAACCTTACATTAGATTTAGTAGAAGAAATTTCCATCAATCGCAAATTTACGTGTTCAATTAATTTATTAAATGATGTATTATCATAGCGTTTTGGAATTGAAGTCAGCATGGTTGGAATATTAGATATATTCATTAATTCTTCGTCAATTTTATTGATGAATTTACTAATGTTCTCAGAATTATAGCAATTTATGATATCTATAGATCCAGCCATTATTAGAATGCATTTATCTGTTGACGTGACGCTTTTCTTATTTACATGTATACTATTTATTACATTTGAAAACGGTGCTCCTGGTTTTACGATGCCAATAACAGAGTATTCTTTTGATAACTCTTCTCGTAGTATTGATGATAAACCTTTTGCATAATTATCCCCTATTATTTGAATATGACGAATTTTATTACTGCTAAACAAGATTATATCTTTTTGCTTATTTGCTTTATTTGTATTAAGGGAAGTTATGACTTTTTTAGGTTTATTGTATGGTATGAGAATAGTTTTTCATAATTGTTATTAAGTTCAGTTTGAACTGCGAAATTTACTTTATTTCTTTCAATGTCAGTTTTAATTGAAATATCAATATTATTTTTAATTATTTTAGTTTGAGTTGAAGTTGAAATATTTGATATTTTTTGTTCTTGAATATTTGTTAGGGTTATTGTAAGGGTTTTGATTTTTTTGGTCTTGTTTTCAAGTTCACTCCGTAGCATTAATATTTCTTTATTTAATTCAATAATTACGTTATGTAATCTATCATTTTCTTCATCAGTGTTGCAAATGTGTTTTCCAGTTCTGATGCTAATATATTAAATTCATCTTCATTGTTATCCGTATTATTTGTGTCACTTATATTGATGTTAAAAAACCAACAGTTGGTTTGATTCAAGAGATCAAGATCAAGGTCTACGACTGAAGATTTCAATTTTTGCCGAGTTATTGGACCCATGATATTATTTAAATAAAATTTATTTTATTGTCAAATTATGAAAATTATAAACAACAATGAATTAAAGGAATAACAGGGACACACTTTTCACACTTACGGGGCCGTTCGTAGTGACTAACTTACACAATCATATTAGGAATGAAAGGCCACGGAAAGGAACACACATTAAAAACAAAGTAGCAAATAGTGGGACAATTAAATATAAAATAATTATAATCAAAGGGACACACATATATTTAAATATAAATAACTTTTGTACTGCTTTATTTATTAAACAGCTGTTGGGTGTACCGAGGTTCGAACAGCGGCAGAAAACTAGTAACGTATCAAGCAGTTAACCACTGGGCTGTGTAACTAGTACTCATAATTATTTATATTTAGTAATATTTTCAAGTGAAACATTTTAAAATAAAATATGCAGTGTAACGAAACAAAACAAGTGAGAATTATTTATAGGTTATAAATTATAACTATTAATTTATACAAAGATTTTGATTTATAACTCACATAAAGTACCCGTCTATTAATACATTAAATTTCGTCACTATTTTTTAATACGTCACAATCACTTTAACAATATTAAAACTAGAATAGATTGCCAAACTGTGTGACAGTCTAACTGCACGAACGAATTTGTGATGATATGATATGATATGTCCAAGATATTTATTTGCATTTCTCTAACTTAATTTTGAAGTTGGCTAATTTTAATTGTTCGAATACTTTTATAAGTTTTTGTAAATGATCCTGTAAAGAAGAAAATATAATTATATCGTTTACGAAGCAAGTATCTTCCAGTAATTCCCGTCATCCATAATCCTTTGAAACGTTTCAGGGGCATTTCGAAGACCGAAGAACATTCTTTTGAATTTGAAATGTCCTTGTTCGGTACTGAAGGCTGTTTTTTGCTTCTTCTTCAGTCATCTCTATTTGGTGGTACCCTGAGACAAGGTAGTGACGTAAAATAATTAGCTCGTCCTAGCTTATCCAAGATGTCGGTAATATTTAGTATCGGATACTTGCCTTCAATTAGTTGTTCATTTAATTTTCTGAAATCAACTACAGTTCGTTGTTTTCTTTTTCCTTCTTTATTGGTTGTAACAATATGTACTGGAGCATTCCATGGTAATTTGCTTTCTCTAAATATGTCCTGTCATAGTAAATCAAAAGTTTGTTTCATTTACTGGTGTTAGTTTCATTGGGTTTAACTTAACATAAATTGGTGATTGACTACAATTTGTTGCTTCTACACAAATTTCATGATTTTTAACCTGTTTTTGAAAAAAGTGCAAGTCCATTGCAAATATTTATTATTTAATAATGCATTGTTGTACTTGAATTAAGTTCAACAACATGTGTGAGCTTGTTAATTTTGTATAAAATTTCTGTCGTATCAGTAGTGATCTTTTGTCGCTTGGTATCTAACGAAGCTTCAAGTTTGTTTAACAAATCCGAATAATCCGTCAAATAAAGAAGAGAAGTCAAAGCAAACAAATAAATGATGTTCAGGAAAATTAAAAATGTCAGGTAGTGGTATTAAAGTATATTTGGTAACTTTTTCTATGCCATGAGAAGTTTTGATTTTAATTTCATGATTATGACAAAGGTAATTATTTTGTTCCGCATCATTAAACATTTTTAAATTTACTAATGAACATTCCGCTTCAGTGTCAACTAAAAATTTTAGTTCTTCAAATTCTATATAAGGAAGTACAGGCGTTTGTAAATATGCATTATTTGAAATTGTTAAACAGGTCGATCGTGTTAATGGTCCCATTGAAAATCTTGAGATATTATTTCTTCATTGTTTGCCATTTGTTCTTGCTGATCATATGCGTCGTCAAGGTGATCAGCTGATGGGTAGTCTTTCTGATATTCATCAACATTATAATCGTAAGATTTGATATTATCAGCTGGTATCTCAATGTTGTTAGATGTCCATTGTCGTTTCGGTTGTGGTTTTACAACCGATGATCCTGTGCGTTTTTGTGCGCTGCTATCCACTGCCATAGGGGTGGGGTTGGATGGTAAGGTCTTTGTTGATATAAATATTGTGTTGTTGGTGTTCTAGCAAATATTTGTAATCTTAGAAATAATTGATTTGGATATTGATTTTGGTTATATTTGGGTAGAGATTGTGCTGGAGGAATAAATATATTCTGACGCTGCATTGGTCGATGTTGTGGTGTTGTTTGAGTAAGCGGAAATCGATGTGAGTTTCCAGATTTTTTGTATTGGTGGTTTGAAATTTGATACAAATCTTTGTCGCCGAGTGTTGAAATTTATAATTTCAAGCGCATACGATTCAGCTGTTTCAATATTATTGGGTCTTCGTAGCTTTACTTCTAGTCCAATATTAGAGTTGATTATATTTAGTCCAAACAGATAAGTTCTTAACGCAATTTGATTAATTTGGTTTAGTTTAATTCGTCTTAATTGCATATCTCTTTCTTCGAGATTAATTTTTAATAAAAGGGTGTACAGAGTTGATTTAATTTTATTCGCATAAGTTGCGGTTGTGTCATCTCGTTTGGGTGTTAAACAATTAAGATCGTAAACAAGCACGTCTTCGGAACGTTTCTCGCCAAATGCGTGAATTAAAATATCTTTTAATTCAATCTATGATGTTGGAGTTTTATTTGCGTCAACTGCTTCTCGGGCTTTGCCGCGAAGTTTTCCCGTAAATATTAATAATAAGCGTTTGGTCATTCTGAATTCATTTACATTTTGTGGGGAGGCTGGCAAATCTTCACATGCATTTATGTAACAACTACGTAAGGTTATTTTATCTCCTCAAGTCCTGGCCAACCTTTAAAATGTCTCGCGCTATTTCTACTTCTTCTAATGCCAATAATAAATCTTGTAAATTTTCCACGATGATTTATTTTATTTCCAATATTTATTTAATTTAGCCGGTTTTAAATTTTAATGCAAAACGTTTATTTTCTTACAAAAATGGGATTTATTTGATTAAAAAGAAATATAAAAAATAGGAATGTTGGCATTAATTAATCAATATTAAATTTGTCATTTAATTCCGGTGAGTGAACGATTGCTTTTCTGCTGTGTTTGTCTTGGAATGCTGCGATTTGAGCTGCACTCCACGTAAATTCCTGCGGTCCGTTCTGGGATGTTGGCGATTCTAGCGGCGTCCCCGGAGCGATTGGGATTCCAATAATTAAGAATATTAAAATTCACCGAACATGTGCACTTCGTCTGTTGGTCCGATTTTAGAAACAACCGAAATATCACACGCGTTTATTGTTCCTTTAAGACTGCGCAATTTAACTCTTTACTATTATTTATTTATAAAAATAATAAAATAAGTATAATAAATTGAATATTAATTGTGTAAAATTTACGTTTAGACTAACAACATTAAACTTCGAGCGATTCAGCTCCACTGACTGAATTAATAACAAATTCTTCTTTTTATATGACAAGATAATTGTTCTTTGAATTGCTCAAGGTTTTTTATTGTCAGCAATTTTGTTTCTAGGGAAATAATATTTAGATAACGGATTCCCGGGATGCTTCGCTGTCGTTCTTGGGTGCAGGTGTTAACTGTAGATGTATTCGTTCTTGAGAAGAGGAAGAGGTTGGATATTAATTTTGAATAAAATTGCAAGATGATCGGAGCTTAAATCGTGGATAACATTTACTGAATGAATGAGTGGTTTTAGGTCTATTGTGCAAAGAAGTATATCAGGAGTAGTGCACAGATTGTCGGCCTTATGAATGTTGGAGGAGTAGGAGTTTTAAGAAAATCGGAGTTAGATCAAAATTGTTGAAGATAACAAGTTTTTCTTAAGTTTAGATTAAAATCGCTTATGATAATAGCAATATTAGAAGTTGGGTGAATATATACTAAAAGAAGAATAGGATTGCAAAATGTAGGCAGTCGTTTAAAGGATTATTAATGCTGGGTGGATTTTTTTTTCAAAGAAACAGTTGGATGTGAAATTACTATAGAGCCATCCTCTATTACTGTAATTTAGGATTGTGGAAGAGTTTTGGATAGTAGACCAGCTTTGGAATAAATTGAGATTTTGAGTTTTTGGATTAAGAATATCTAGCATAACAATAAACATGCGATTGCCTGAGAAGAAAACTAATGTGTCAATATTATGTCTCCATAAAACGTAATTTTAATTTTTTTTTGTTTTTTTAGTTTTTGTCTGTCCGGGTTTTTTGGGTTATTAATTTTATGAAGGTACGTGTCAATTATGAAATTGTGAATTGTGATAGATGAATGAATTCTAGAAGAATTTCTAGTTACTTGATCAATATCTGCTGATCTATTGTTGGCTTGTTTTATTTTAATGTTTGGTATTCCTTCTATGGGTTTAATTAGTCGGTTTTTGCATTTAAAGGACCACGGCTTTTATCCTTTTTCGTTGCAGGAGCTGCATTTAGGAGGTTGCATCCAGGACTTACCTAGAAGTTTTATAAGGCACATTTACTGCATTTGGGCTGTGCGGTACAGTTATCTGTTGTGTGGTCAAACGCGTTGCATTTGGCACAGGTGTTGGAATTGTAACAGGTGCGTGACTTTCAAAAACAGGGCAACTTTTGTAAAAAGGCCATGCAGCAGCAATTTTTAGTAAGCATCAACGTCGGCAGCAATTATTCTAATTTTATTAGTAGGTAGTCCGATGGCTCTAGATATTATCCGCTTACAATATCGATGGTTGATTTCTTTAGTTTTGAAAACTGCTTCAATTTCTTCTTCTGTAATATCTAGGTCTACAGATGCTATTTCTGCAGAGTATGGTGCCATTGGTGTTTTATTTAAGGTTCGTTTGTTTTGTGTTGATTTTTTATAGTTTTTTATAATATTTTTAGTTTGTAATTTTTTTATCATGTTTATTGTTACTTCTTTTGTTGTGTTGGTTTTGATAATATATCCATTTTTAGTGGTCAATATTATGTCGTTACTCTAGTGTGACACCATATGTCTGATAATTGTATTCGGTTGTCTCTACGTAATAAACATGTTTAAAGATTAATTCTTTTTTTCTCATTATTAAATGTATTGGTTGTTGTGTTTTTACTTTATTGTTTGTGTTGATTGCATGTACTGGCAAATTTATCTTTGTTTTTGTAGTGTTACTATTAAATAATAGTATATTTCTTTGTTGATTTATAGAGTTGTTTGTATTTATATTAGTTATTGTATGCGTAGATTTGTTAATTACATTTGTCGATGCTATTGTTTTGGTAACTTTTGGTGTATTTGTAGTTGTTTTTAAATTATTTGCTTGCGGTACTTTTTCTTTGAGTTTGGGATTTATTTTCCAAATCGGTATCGGTCTGCGACTGGGACAGAGAGCGATTCAAGCGGAAGTCACTTTCATCGCTGTCACTCTCGCACTCCAAGTTCATGTTTTCGCACTCCGTTGCACTCATATGAGCGCTTACGATATGGCCTTTTCGTGCAGAAACCGCAAGTTTTTTTTTAATATTATGTACACTTTTTTATTATTAACAGTAACACTATATACGATGAACAAATTAATTGTTGTTGGATAGGTTGGTTTTTAAACAGAGCAGTACAATACGTCTATACAGAGCAGTATTTAGTTACGAATCCCTCTAATATTTATTTAACTATGCAGTGAAAATAATTACTTCTACTGTCCAATCTGTTCCTACTGACGAAATAGCTGCTTTTACTGTCGCTTCTGTTACAACAGATGACACTGATGGTAATATCAATATTTTTCTAACAAGTTTAATTGTTATTTTTTAAATTTACTTTAACATTTATTTAACTACGATTGTTTCTGTTGCAGTGAATACAATTACTTCTACTGTCCAAACAGCTCCTGCTGCCGAAATTGCTCTTGTTACTGTTGCTTCTCTTACTAGTGATGAAATTGATGGTAATATCAACATTTTAATTATTTTTTAATTTAATTTAATATTTATGCAACTACATGTTGTAGTGAACTCTTGTGAATGTTCAGGATTCTCAGAACAAATGCTGGCTCTTTATAATGAAGCTATTGCAATTGATGCATTTACTGATGCTTCTATTGCTACCGATGGTAATATCAAAAATTTTCTGATAGTTTTAATTGTTTTTTAAATGTTACTTTAATATTAATTTAACTATATGATTGTTTCTGTTGCAGAGAGCACAATTACTTCTACTGTCCAAACTACTTCTACTGATGAAGTTGTTTCTGTTACCATCGCTTCTCCTACAACAGATGACTCTGATGGTAATATCAATATTTTTCTGACAGTTTTAGTTATTTTTATAATATTTACTTTAATATTTATTTAATTATATGATTGTTTCTGTTGCAGAGAGCACAATTACTTCTACTGTCCAAACTACTCCTACTAATGAAGTTGTTTCTGTTACCATCGTTTCTCCTACAACAAATGACACTGATGGTAATATCAATGTTTATCTGACAGTTTTAGTGTGTTTTTTTTTAAATTTTACATTCATGTTTATTTAACTATATGATTGTTTCTGTTGCAGTGAGCACAATGACTTCTACTGTCCAAACTACTTCTACTGATGAAGTTGTTTCTGTTACCATCGCTTCTCTAACAACAGATGACTCTGATGGTAATATCAATTTTTTTTTGACAATTTTAGTTATTTTTTTAAATTTTACTTTAATATTTATTTAACTATATGATTGTTTCTGTTGCAGAGAGCACAATTGCTTCTACTGTCCAAACTACTCCTATTGATGAAGTTGTTTCTGTTACCATCGCTTCTCTTACAACAAATGACACTGATGGTAATATTAATATTTTTCTGACAGTTTTAGTTGATTTGTTTTTTTTTACTTTAATATTCGTTTAACTATATAAATGTTTCTGTTGCAGAAAGCACAATGACTTCTGCTGTCCAAACTACTCCTATTGATGATGTTGTTTCTGTTACCATCGCTTCTCTTACAACAGATGACTCTGATGGTAATATCAATTTTTTTTTGACAGTTTTAGTTATTTTTTTAAATTTTACTTTAATATTTATTTAACTATATGATTGTTTCTGTTGCAGAGAGCCCAATGACTTCTACTGTCCAAACTACACCTACTGGTGAAGTTGTTTCTGTTACCATCGCTTCTCTTACAACAGATGTCACTGATGGTAATATCAATATTTTCCTGACAGTTTTAGTTGATTTTTTTTTTTTAATTTTAATATTCATTTAACTATATAAATGTTTCTGTTGCAGAAAGCACAATGACTTCTGCTGTCCAAACTACTCCTACTGATGAAGTTGTTTCTGTTACCATCCCTTCTCTTACAACAAATGACACTGATGGTAATATCAATAATTATCTGACAGTTTTAGTTTGTTTTTATTTCTAGAATAATGTTTATTTAACTATATGATTGTTTCTGTTGCAGAGAGCCCAATGACTTCTACTGTCCAAACTACACCTACTGATGAAGTTGTTTCTGTTACCATCGCTTCTCTTACAACAGATGTCACTGATGGTAATATCAATATTTTCCTGACAGTTTTAGTTGTTTTTTTTTTTTAACTTTAATATTCATTTAACTATATAAATGTTTCTGTTGCAGAAAGCACAATAACTTCTGCTGTTCAAACTACTCTTACTGATGAAGTTGTTTCTGTTACCATCGCTTCTCTTACAACAGATGACTCTGATGGTAATATAAACTTTTTTCTGACAGTTTTAGTTATTTTTTTAAATTTTACTTTAATATTTATTTAACTATATGATTGTTTCTGTTGCAGAGAGCACAATTGCTTCTACTGTCCAAACTACTCCTACTGATGAAGTTGTTTCTGTTACCATCGCTTCTCTTACAACAAATGACACTGATGGTAATATCAATATTTATCTGACAGTTTTAGTTTGGTTTTTTTTTACAATAATGTTTATTTAACTATATGATTGTTTCTGTTGCAGAGAGCCCAATGACTCCTACTGTCCAAACTACACCTACTGATGAAGTTGTTTCTGTTACCATCGCTTCTCTTACAACAAATGACACTGATGGTAATATCAATATTTATCTGACAGTTTAATTTGTTATTTTTTTTAGAATAATGTTTATTTAACTATATGATTGTTTCTGTTGCAGAGAGCCCAATGACTTCTACTGTCCAAACTACACGTACTGATAAAGTTGTTTCTGTTACCATCGCTTCTCTTACAACAGATGTCACTGATGGTAATATCAATATTTTCCTGACAGTTTTAGATGATTTTTTTTTTTTTACTTTAATATTCATTTTACTATATAAATGTTTCTGTTGCAGAAAGCACAATGACTTCTGCTGTCCAAACTTCTCCTACTGATGAAGTTGTTTCTGTTACCATCGCTTCTCTTACAACAAATGACACTGATGGTAATATCAATATTTTCCTGACAGTTTTAGTTTGTTTTTTTTTACAATAATGTTTATTTAACTATATGATTGTTTCTGTTGCAGAGAGCCCAATGACTTCTACTGTCCAAACTACACCTACTGATGAAGTTGTTTCTGTTACCATCGCTTCTCTTACAACAGATGTCACTGATGGTAATATCAATATTTTCCTGACAGTTTTAGATTTTTTTTTTTACAATAATGTTTATTTAACTATATGATTGTTTCTGTTGCAGAGAGCCCAATGACTTCTACTGTCCAAACTACACCTACTGATGAAGTTGTTTCTGTTACTATCGCATCTCTTACAACAAATGACACTGATGGTAATATCAATATTTTCCTGACAGTTTTAGTTTGTTTTTTTTTTACAATAATGTTTATTTAACTATATGATTGTTTCTGTTGCAGAGAGCCCAATGACTTCTACTGTCCAAACTACACCTACTGATGAAGTTGTTTCTGTTACCATCGCTTCTCTTACAACAAATGACACTGATGGTAATATCAATATTTTCCTGACAGTTTTAGTTTGTTTTTTTTTACAATAATGTTTATTTAACTATATGATTGTTTCTGTTGCAGAGAGCCCAATGACTTCTACTGTCCAAACTACACCTACTGATGAAGTTGTTTCTGTTACCATCGCATCTCTTACAACAAATGACACTGATGGTAATATCAATATTTATCTGACAGTTTTAGTTTTTTTTTTTTTAGAATAATGTTTATTTAACTATATGATTGTTTCTGTTGCAGAGAACCCAATGACTTCTACTGTCCAAACTACACCTACTGATGAAGTTGTTTCTGTTACCATCGCTTCTCTTACAACAAATGACACTGATGGTAATATCAATATTTATCTGACAGTTTTAGTTTTTTTCTTTTTTTAGAATAATGTTTATTTAACTATATGATTGTTTCTGTTGCAGAGAGCCCAATGACTTCTACTGTCCAAACTACACCTACTGATAAAGTTGTTTCTGTTACTATCGCTTCTCTTACAACAGATGTCACTGATGGTAATATCAATATTTTCCTGACAGTTTTAGTTTGTTTTTTTTTACAATAATGTTTATTTAACTATATGATTGTTTCTGTTGCAGAGAGCCCAATGACTTCTACTGTCCAAACTACACCTACTGATGAAGTTGTTTCTGTTACCATCGCATCTCTTACAACAAATGACACTGATAGTAATATCAATATTTATCTGACAGTTTTAGTTTTTTTTTTTTTTTAGAATAATGTTTATTTAACTATATGATTGTTTCTGTTGCAGAGAGCACAAGTACTTCTACTGTCCAAACTACTCCTACTGATGAAGTTGTTTCTGTTACCATCGCTTCTCTTACAACAGATGACACTGATGGTAATATCAATATTTTTCTGACAGTTTTAGTTTTTTTTTTTATTTTACTTTAATATTTATTTAACTATATGATTGTTTCTGTTGCAGAGAGCACAAGTACTTCTACTGTCCAAACTATTCCTACTGATAAAGTTGTTTCTGTCACCATCGCTTCTCTTACAACAGATGTCACTGATGGTAATATCAATATTTTTCTGACAGTTTTAGTTTTTTTTTTTTAATTTTACATTAATTTTTATTTAACTATATGATTGTTTCTGTTGCAGAGAGCACAAGTACTTCTACTGTCCAAACTACTCCTACTGATGAAGTTGTTTCTGTTACCATCGCTTCTCTTACAACAGATGGCACTAATGGTAATATCAATATTTTTCTAACAGTTCTAATTTTTTCTTTTTTTAATTTTACATTATTGTTTATTTAACTATATGATTGTTTCTGTTGCAGAGAGCACAAGTACTTCTACTGTCCAAACTACTCCTACTGATGAAGTTGTTTCTGTTACCATCGCTTCTCTTACAACAAATGACACTGATGGTAATATCAATATTTATCTGACAGTTTTAGTTTGTTTTTTTTCTAGAATAATGTTTATTTAACTATATGATTGTTTCTGTTGCAGAGAGCCCAATGACTTCTACTGTCCAAACTACACCTACTGATGAAGTTGTTTCTGTTACCATCGCTTCTCTTACAACAAATGACACTGATGGTAATATCAATATTTATCTGACAGTTTTAGTTTGTTTTTTTTCTAGAATAATGTTTATTTAACTATATGATTGTTTCTGTTGCAGAGAGCCCAATGACTTCTACTGTCCAAACTACTCCTACTGATGAAGTTGTTTTTGTTACCATCGTTTTTCTTACAACAGATGACACTGATGGTAATATCAATATTTTTCTGACAGTTTTAGTTTTTTTTTTTATTTTACTTTAATATTTATTTAACTATATGATTGTTTCTGTTGCAGAGAGCACAAGTACTTCTACTGTCCAAACTATTCCTACTGATAAAGTTGTTTCTGTCACCATCGCTTCTCTTACAACAGATGTCACTGATGGTAATATCAATATTTTTCTGACAGTTTTAGTTTTTTTTTTTTAATTTTACATTAATTTTTATTTAACTATATGATTGTTTCTGTTGCAGAGAGCACAAGTACTTCTACTGTCCAAACTACTCCTACTGATGAAGTTGTTTCTGTTACCATCGCTTCTCTTACAACAGATGGCACTAATGGTAATATCAATATTTTTCTAACATTTCTAATTTTTTCTTTTTTTAATTTTACATTATTGTTTATTTAACTATATGATTGTTTCTGTTGCAGAGAGCACAAGTACTTCTACTGTCCAAACTACTCCTACTGATGAAGTTGTTTCTGTTACCATCGCTTCTCTTACAACAGATGACACTGATGGTAATATCAATATTTTTCTGACAGTTTTAGTTTTTTTTTTTTAATTTTATTCAAATGTTTATTTATTTATATGATTGTTTCTGTTGCAGAGAGCACAAGTACTTCTACTGTCCAAACTACTCCTACTGATGAAGTTGTTTCTGTTACCATCGCTTCTCTTACAACAGATGACACTGATGGTAATATCAATATTTTTCTGACAGTTTTAGTTATTTTTTTTTTAATTTTATTTTAATATTCATTTAACTATATGATTGTTTATGTTGCAGAGAGCACAATGACTTCTACTGTCCAAACTACTCCTACTGATGAAGTTGTTTCTGTTACCATCGCTTCTCTTACAACAGATGACTCTGATGGTAATATCAATATTTTTCCGAAACTTTTAGTTATTTTTTTAATTTCACTTTGATGTTTATTTAACTATATGATTGTTTCTGTTGCAGAGAGCACAATTACTTCTACTGTCCAAACTGCTTCTACTGACAAAATTGCAGCGTTTACTCTTGCTTCTCTTGCTAGTGATTATACTGAAGGTAATATCAATATTTTTCTGACAGTTTTAATTTTTTTTAATTTTTACTTTAATGTTTATTTAACTATTTCTGTTACAGTGAACACAATTACTTCGACTGTCCAAACTGTTTCTACTGAAAAAATTGCTGTCTATATTATTGATTCTCTTGCAATTGATGATACTGAAGGTAATATTAATATTTTTCTGACAAATTTAATAATTTTTTTGAATTTTTTAATATTTATTTAACTATACAATTGTTTCTGTTGCAGAGAACACTTGTGAATGTGCTGGATTTACAGAACAAATTCCGGCTCCTAATAATGTACCAATTGCAGTTCGAATTATTTCCCATAATATGACATGCGATCACATAGGAGAAAAACATTGTTTAACTCAATGCAAAGCTATTATTAAAAATACCAAAAAGAACCCTAATGGATTGTGCAGCTTCTTTAACAACGTTGATAACCAAAAGGTGAGTTATTTTATTGACAATAATTAGTTTTAATTAAATTTTTTAAATGTTAAAATTAATATTATTATTATGATTTTATAATTATTATTTATTTTTTGCAGATCGCAATATCTGTTAGTGTATGTAAACAGAATTGGATTTACAGCGGATTAACCATGAAGAACAACCTTTACTGCAAAGGAGGAAGAATTCAAAGCATTCATTAATTGATTATCGTTTGTTGAGGCGATAAACTTTCTATTTTTTAATTATTATTGATAGAGCCAAGTTTGAAGGCAAATAATTTTAGGTATTGTTTCATTTAGCATAGTTTTGTCAATATATGACAACTTATAAATATGTTTGTGTATTAATAATTATTTAATTATTAATATATTTGGGGATAAAATAAATTTTCTTTTGGGTTATATAATTTTTTTTTATACCTTTACATTTATAGCAAATAATAAATTTCTCATCTAAATTTAACAAGACATGTTTCTGTCAACAGTCTATTTGTTATAAGTGAACAAAGTGATTAGTAGAACTATCTCTATTAAGAAAGTCAAAAATTCCATACTTGTGAAAATTGTTTCGGCTGCTCATTCAACAAAATATACACAACTTGTAGGTATGAAAGTCTCAGCCTATAATACTGTAAATACAAGCAATGGTATTGTATAATGTTGGAACACCAATGTAATGATTAAACCAGTTTCCTAAACAAACAAAACTGGCCTACAAGTCTAAGGGTAACAAAGTAAAGTAAAAAATACGTTTTTTGTCTGTTTCTTTTGAAACCATTTGTTTTGGCTCTAATGACAATTTGGAAGCACTCTAAACCATTTGCAGTATTTGATTGGCAAGCTGTCTATTTTTAGCTTTTGATACACTATATACTATTGCCCAACAGTTTTAGCTACTTTTTTTGATTTCACCATACGCTCTACAAGTTTCTGTAGATTGCAGTTTATTTAATTCCGCCTTAGGTAGTGTTGAGAAAGTACATTTTGTCTGGTAAAGTTAAAGCAGATATCAGCAGGGCCAGTGTGCAAAACATAAATATGCCGCTTTTAATAGTAAAGTAAAGCATGGATGTTGCTGAGATGATTCAAACTTATTTTGGAATTTTTGAGATTCACCGCAAAGTATTCAGAGCGTACATTTCAGCAGTGCTTACAACTAAATATACTATCTAACTACCTTTCCCCCCCTACATGAGAAAACCTAAAAATTTCAAAAAGTGCCTATAGACAAAAATATTTGTTCAAAAATGTAATCACTAGCACATCTACAAAGTTTTAAGTATGTTGGCAAATATGTGTTACAATAACAAATCAAGACACTTGATGATCAGTCCACACTTATTGGGAAAATGTGTAGAATCTACATTAACCAAAGTTAGGGAACTTATCCCTAAAAACAGTTAAAACTTTCAGTCATTAACCGTTTTTTCATAAGTTTTCTGTAACTTTTTCTGCACAAAATCACATTTATATTATTTTTAGTTCTAAAAAACAGCATTTTTTGAAAACTTTAACCAAAATTGCTTTTTTTTTGTTTAAATGGTAATTTTAAAGCAGTATCTTCTTCTGTATTTTATTTTTTTGCAAAAATTACATTTTTTTATTACTTTTTTGTTTAAAAAGCATTTTCTATTAAGTATTTTGTCAGAAACAACATTTTTTAACACTTTTTAATCTAAAATTGTTCTTTGTTTAGTTTTTAAGCTGAAACAGTCTTTTTATGAGTTTTCTGTAACTTTTTTGCACAAAATCACATTTTTTGATTACTTTTTGTTTGAAAATACAGTTTTTATTAAGTTTTTATTCAGAAACAGCATTTTTAAACACGTTTTAGTAAAATATTGTTTCAATGATTAATTTTTACTCCAAAAGCAGTCTTCTCTATAAGTTTTCTGTAACTGTTTTTGAACAAAATCACAATTATTATCACTTTTCGGTCTAAAAAGTTATCATTTTTGGTCTAAGAAGAAAGTTTTACTCAAAAACAGCATTTTCTAAAAACATTTTAGTCTAAAATTGCTTGCTTTGTTTCATTTTTAATTGAAAATAAGATTTTTTATGAGTTTTCTATAATTTTTTTGCACAAAATTACATTTTTTTATTACTTGTTGGTCAAAAAAGCATTTGTTATAAAGTTTTTAGTCAGAAACAGCATGTCCTGAACATTTTAATTAAAAACTGTTATTTTTGTTTAATTTATAGTTTAAAACAGTACTTTTTTATGAGTTTTCTTGTACAAAATTACATTTTTAATTATTTTTTGGCCTAGAAAGCATCTTCTATTAAATTTTTAGTCAAAAACAACGTTTTCTAAGTCCAAAATTGTTTTTTTGTTTAATTTTTAGTCCAAAACATTATTTCTAATAAGCTGTTTTAACTTTGTAGCACAAAATCACATTATTTCATTAATTTTTGGTCTAAAAAGCATGCTCTATAAGGTTTTTAGTCAAAAATGTAATTTTCTAGAAATCTTTTAAAATTGTTTTTTTTTTTTTAAGTGTTACGTCTAACGTCTCTGCACTGCAATCCCTTCTTTCTATTGTGCATCTTTAATTGTTATTCTTTTGGTAGATGCATTACCATAGTTATCAAATCTTAACTTAACTTCTTCTTTTTTTGTTTGCAATTAAGAATTAAGTCCTGTTATCTGTTTTCTAGCCTTCTATTGATGCTGACGTCTAGCTCTCCATCTATCTTTTAGCTAGTATGCCTAGAAGTTTTCTACTTTGGGATCTTTAGTCTGTACCTCATTTGGCAATTCTGTTGTAGTTTATACTATCCACATGGTCCTCTATTGCCATTCATACAGCTGCTTCTTCGTAGTTTACTGCTTTTATTGTTCTAAAACTTTTTATTTCCGTGCTCCTCATTAGTCATTTAATTTTAAATGTTTCTGCATTGGTTTTAGCGGCGTAGGTTAAGATCGGCCGCACACAAGTTTTATAGATTCTAACTTTGCCCTGTTACCTTCTATACGTTAATCCTTTGGAACACAAATCACCAAATGTGCTCCTAATATTCGACTACAATACATTAAACGAGAAACTAACAACAAAATCTAACCACCATTGAGCCAGAGAGCTATCTACAACAAAACAAGTCTAAAATAGCAGAACTCATATTTTGATAAAGCAACTATCTATGCCACAGGAACAATAACTTGGTTACAGATACAAATTTACAATTTTTTAATAAATTATTTTGACTCAATAATTAATTCAAATACGTTTTTGGCCGCTTTATTCATTTGGCCGCCGTGTGCACCGCACAATATGTTGCGACGACCCTGGATACCAGCTAAAGCCATTGTTGCAACCTGATCTAGTTAGTCTTTGATTTATTTGAAAGAAATTATGTTGTCAGTTATGATGTGAGCCATTCTTTGTGATAACTTACAAAATAGTTTTTTGCTTTATTGTGACCTTTCTGAAAAACTACTACTTTTAACCAAGGTTGATGATGCCTGGATGTTCAGTCGACATTCTTCAAAACAATTTTTTACTGTGTTTGATTTTTTTTTATAAACAGAATTTTGTATTTATTATTAATTTTTGGTGTTTTCTGACAAATATTTTCATATTTTGCTATTTTTGACATTCTATGATAGATTTTTTTGACAGTTTATGGCCAGATTTTGGTTTTTTCTAACAATGTTTTGATGTTTAAAGACCGGATTTGGCTATTATTGACATTTTATAAATAAAAATTTTACACTTTTAAACTGTTTTTAGCCGGATTTTGATTATAACTGAAAACATTTTATTGTTTTATAATTGAATTTAGTTATTTACGAATAGAAATTTGCACTTTTTAACAATTTAAGACGAATTGTTGGGCTTCCTGACAATATTTTGATGTTTAATGCCGCATTTTGCTATTTTTCATTTTTTATGAAAAAAGTTTTGTATTTTCAACAGTTTATAAGCAAATTTTACTTTTACTTTTAATTTTTTATTAACAGAATTTTGCACTTTTCAATAGTTATTGCAAGACTTTTGCTATTTTTAATGATATTTTGATTTTCATAGCTGGATTTTGCTATTTTTGAGATATATCAAAAGAGTGAGTGAAAAAAGACACACCAAAAAAATATATAAGATTTGAGTAACAAGAAAACATAAAAAAACCAAACCACTTGGAAAGAAATAAAAAAAATAGCCAAAGAGAGGATGAAATGGCTAAAATAGTATTATACAAATTAATAATGTACGCCTTACAAATGTGAAAAATATTTTTGATTTAGTTATTTACAAGTTTTATCAAAACCGCTCTTAAAGTTGATGTTTTAGTGCCACACCCAAAAACTTGGTTTTAGGTAGTTAGTCAATTTTTTGAAAATTTGTTTTATTTATTTCAAATTTGTTTAAATTTTTGTTTTAATTTTAGTTGGCTCTAAAACCTTTATATAATATAACTAAATTCAAATAAATATTTTAAAATACGATCAATAGTGTTGTAGTAAATGCAATTTAATGTCTCTGATGTAGTGTTGGTTGCCTATTAAATATTCACAGCTGTTTCTCGATTATAATAGTGTTGATTAGTGACATTTAATATTACATTGATAGGTTGGCAACACGGGTTAACTTATTTGTTATTGTCTTATTGACCATGTTTGAAAAAGAGTGTCAGAGTGCAATGTTTTTGAATTGTTTACATTCGAATGCGACCAATAAAATGTAATGAAAATAAAAACAGACGATGTAAATAAGTGATTAAAGATGAAGTAGTTAAAAGAAAAGAATTAAGTATATCTTTTAACTGTTTATCATAACCTAGAAATATGAACCAAACAAATGAATCTGAAGACATCACATAATAGAAGCACAATTGAAGTAATGCACACAACATAATCTCCTGCTCAAAGTTGTATTATTTAATTAGCACTATAATTAATACTAAAATGGATATTTGCCCTGAGGAAATTGCAAGTACAAGTAGCACTTTTGAAGAGGCCGGAAGGGGTTGTAGAAATAAGAGAAAACAGGTAGATCCTACAATATGTCCAGTATGCAGTTGCACGTTACGTACTACTGAAATTGATCAGCATTTAAATTGTGAGCTTGATAAATTGCAGAAAATCAACATGAAATCAAAACAAAACGGAAAATGTAACAGCCTTTCACCAACTACAACCAACGGAAGTGAAAATGGAATTGATAAAAAATGGGAAACTTATCAGAAAGTTCGAAGTAATAGACACTGCCGCCAAAAGTCCAAATCCAAGAGAAGAAAAACTGATGAAGTTATATGTCCAATTTGCAATAAAGAAACAAACGAGGAAATTAATATGCATGTTGAAAGATGTTTACAACGATCCTCAACAAATGGTGAAGAAAGTGATGAGAATATTGACGTGGAAGGATACGAAGAGTACGAATGGGCCGGCCAATCTCGTGTACGAGCTACATCTATGTTACAAGGTAACCTTTCAAGTTTAGGTACATCTTTAAGCATGGCTGACGATGATGAAGATTTAGTGGTTGATGGCGATGATTCGCAAGTATATGGTCTTCCTCAATATTCCGAAAGAGATATTATATTACCTGATTTTGATAAAGAAAGGGACGCGTTAAGGAAAGCTGTTATTGGAACAGATGTTAGTCGAAAAAATGAAACTACCGATAAGAATAAAATGGACGTTTGCGAGGAAAATAACGGGGATCCTGTTTTGGAAGCACTTAAAAGTCGTATAAGAGAATTGGAAAGTCGGGATTCAAGTACGGATGAGGTTTTTAAGTGTTTAATTTGCATGGAACGTTATCGTACTCCCGTTATTTCAGTTTGTTGCTGGCATGTGCATTGTGAAGTTTGTTGGTTACAAACATTAGGTGCGAAAAAACTTTGTCCGCAGTGTAATATGATTACATCACCGTCAGATTTAAGACGTATTTATATGTAAAACAAAATAATTTTTTATATTTAAATTTATACGAAATTATTGTGTAATTTGTTTTTAATAAGCGTAATATATAATTTTTTGTTCAATATAACGAAGAAATGCTGTGCCGTTACTTTTTTTTCTCATTTATAATGAGATGAAAGGATTTTAGTTTATCAAATTTTTATTTGTAGATTATCTGTGTATTTATTTTTCATACTTAGATATTGATTAGTTAAACAGAGTATATATTTGTGAAGAAATGTTTCAGGGAACATTCTGAAAATCAGAAAGACAAAATCATTTTTGAATCTATTATAAATATGTTGTGATATGATAGTTTTACTTTCAGAATAAAAATTTGTCTGATAATTTATTAAAATTTGCTTTTTATTGTTTTATTATAAAAATTGAACTAAAGGAGATGAAGAACTATATACTTTATCTAACATGGTCTTAAGCAGATCAGAGTATGGATGATATGTTTGTGAATTTAGTTCTTGCTCAAATGAAGGACGTATTTAAAAACAATTGGGTTGAAATTATTATTAGAACTATGGTCTATTTAATTTGAAAGTAGAGGTAGGTCAAAGTTTTATTAGTTATGTTTGTTTTACACAATATTAACATGAAACTACGTTTTCATTTGTAGTTTAAATTAAAATATTTCTTTTTTAAATTGTACCTAGAATTTATTAAGATATTTTACCTGGTCATTATGTTTTTTTACATCAAATATTAATTTAATTATCAAATAAACGTTTTCTTATACAGGGATTATGTAACTATCTAATGTACGTTTGTGCCGCTCTAGTAAAATAGTTCGGTGTGTGTAAATAAAGTTGCCTATCTTAGGATTCAATAATAAAAATATTCTTTTCATATGCTTACATTGTTTACTGCTATCGAAACTCAAGAACACAATCCGGAATGAAAAAAATATTCTATTCATCTGTATACATTATTATAACCTTCCTTGACAGTTGAACTGTCAAAACAAAGTAAATAGTTTGGTGCACAATTTTAAAAATGCGGCATATTTACAGTGATTACATAATCCCAGACATTTATAAAAGCGCTGTATCTTGTAATTTTATGTATAGCATTTCCATAACAATGTCCAGATTTAGCTAATTTGTAATAACTTGTAGTGGGTATCATACGCCTTAGATGCGGAAGGTCCCCCAGTTCGGGCAAAAACACTTTTTAAATTGTGGGTTCCAATTTTATTTTAAATGAGAAGGTTGTTTCCGTGGTGTAGTTACAAATCCTGAAATTTTTAATAGGTTTTTAAACTTTGGAGAAGCCTTGGACTCCAATTGAATTAAATTTAGATGTAACAAAGATCTCCAAACACTACGCTGTGTTATAAAGTATCGAAGTCATTAGTCAATTTCGGATGCTCCTCCCCATACTTAAGAACAATATTTAATACGAAAGTTTTATATATATATATGCAAAAGCTGAACAGAAGTAAAAAACTGTTTACATCTATTAAGAAATTGTAATTTTCTAGATACTTTCAAAGCTATGTCAACAACATGGTCATTCCAGAGAATATCATGTGAGATTGTAATTCCTAAAAGACAAATTGAAGAAGATTTAGATATGGATTCGTTGTTTAGTTTAATATATAGTACTAATGATACCTCGGATTTTGATTGATTGTTGAGTTTCTTTAGAGCTAAAATGACCATGTTGGAAGTACCCTATTCAGAGGTCATTGTTTATAGATGCTACAGATTCTAACTTAAAAAAATGTTTGTCGATATGGTTTTTAGAAAGTATGAAGTGTGAAGGGTGCTATCATCTGCAAAACTATGAACAGGATTTTTAGTTATTTGAAGAAGTTTATTAATGTAAATCAATAATAAAGTTGGTCAAAGAGCACAACCTTGAGCAACACAGCATTTATGATTTTGGGGTCAGAGTTAAGAATTATAACTATAATTTTTCTATTATCAAGAAAACTATTGATAAGATTTACAGATTTGTGATCATGACCTATACAATAGAGCTTCTTGATACAATTAGAATGCCATCCCCTATCAAATGCTTTGGAAATATCTAGAGTTGCAAGATTCAAATCTAGCAAGCTATGTTGTTTGAACAGTTTAGATTTTTTGTTTGAATTTGAAAAATATACCCAAAGTTTCATTTTTTACTTCCAGTTAGGAAATGCCTTATATAGCTTCTTTGGAACCTTCATACAAGGCCATATATTAAGCCTCCATACTGGACAAGGTCACTGTTCGTTGTTTGCTACTCTCCCAACAGATTGCTGGTCCTGAAAGCTATGGCTATATCTAAATGATTAATTTCTAAACCTAACTGTACGAGGGGCACTGCTAAAGTTTGGGGAAAATGTAAAGCAAAACACAAATTACATTATGTAAATCGCTTTATTGCTTCTCAAAATATTCTCTTTTAAAATCTGCACACTTTTACATCCGATGAAAACAATCTTCAAAACAATTTTGCCATTCTGAGCGAGGTACCTCCAAAACAAGTGATTTAAATGCTTCAAAGGCCTCTTCAGGCGATGAACAACGCTCGTCACGCGTTTTTTTTTTTGATATTTCGAAATAGGAAGAAGTCATTGGGCGATAAATCAGGCAAATATGGGCAAGAAGTCATTAATTGGACGTTGTTACTGGTCAAAAACTCTACAGTTCGTCGTGCTGTGTGAGCGTTTGCATTGTCATGATGAACAATGATTCGCCGGTTTATGTTGTTTCTTCTGATTTCAGCGATAACTTCCGGCAAACAAATTGAAGTATACCAGTCAGCATTAACTTTCCTTCGATCCTCTAATGCAACAGTTGCACATGACCCGTTTTTCTGAATAAACAAGCAATCATTTCGAAAAGCTTTGTGAACGCACCACTTTTGTGGGTTAAGGTTCATTTTGAAACACCCATACAGCCGATTGTTCTTTAGTTTCAGGCTCGTATGAATATATCCAAGATTCGTCACCTGTTACGATATTCTATACCGAATTTGAACAACCCTCTTTAAATTTCTTTAGCATTTCCTTGCACCACTTGACACGTGCCTGTTTTTGTTCTTCTTAAAATTGTTTGGAATCCAACGACTGCAAAGCTTCCTGACATGCAAATGATCGTGTAAAATCGTATGTATTTGTTTTGCTGCAATGCCTAATGATGCCTCTATCTCACTATAGGTCACATGCCGATCTGACAAAATCATTTCACGCACAGCATCAATATTTTTTGCAACAACAGAGGTATGGACGACCTTCGCGAAGATCGTCATCAAACGTTTGTTTTCCACCCTTGAATTCTGCGAACCATTTGTAAACTATAGGTCTGTTCCAACATACAATTTGGACAGTTTGCAAACCGTCCAAACTGTGCACACAAACAAATATTTGTCATCCTTAGGCAATATTTTATACACAGTAATTTGTTTGTGTGCATACTTTGAACGGTTTGCAAACTGTCTAAATTGTATGTTGGAACAGACCTTATAGTTTTGGATGGTGTTTTATCCCCAAATAACGAATTAAGTTTTTTCATACATTGCTGCGGTGTTAAACCGTATCGAAAATCATAAAAAATCAGAGAAGTCACGATTCAAAATTTCCATTTTTCACACAATTATTCTCTCGTTAAATTTAGTTGAAACGAAATCGAACTGTCAACTGAATTATAGGTGAAAAAGGTCAAATTTTACAAATATGACAATCGCAGAACGCTGGCAATACAGGCAGTACTTGATTCCGAAAACTTTAGCAGTGCCCCTCGTACAGATAAACTTATTAAGAGTCTTAAGGTAGAGTATCTAACAACGGGAGCAAAAGTTTTATTATAGTCAATCTCTGGTCATCCTATTTTTTCCTGCATCGCTCTCTTCCACTGTGCCGCATCTGGTCTCGAACAGACTTCTTCAACTGTTAATGGATCTGACAGTACAAATTCTCCATTGCAGCATATATATGTTACAAAACCTTTAAAACTAGGCTTTTTAACTTCTCTTGTTGACTTTGTAGTTCTGTTGAAACTTCTGCTTAGGACATTTTCATTAGCAACGGGTCTTGGATCTACATCATTTTTCTCAGATGACAATAATTCTTTAGAAAACTTATTTAAGGCAACAAATCGTCCAGAAACCTGTTTGCTACATGAAAATTTCTTTAAAAATGCACAAATTACGAATTTATTGCATGAAGATTATCAAAATTATGCAGAAAACTTATTTAAAGCAAAAAATCGCGCACGAAACTTATTTGAAGCATGACAAATTTGTTTTAAATAGTTTTACCATTTTATTGCTTGAAGTTTATCAAAAATTGTACAGGAAACATATTTTAAACAATAAAAATGGCCCAAGAAATCTATATGTTTTACAAAAATTGATTTAAAATAGCTTATTATCTAAATTTATGGATGAAGTTTGACCAAAAATTTGATCAAGAATCATAGGCTGGCTGTCGATAGCGTCCAACGATAAAAATTACTGTATTGAGTCGATTGTATTATTAGATATTAGTATTAAGTGAAACTTTTATTATCATCTTATCCCCTTTTTTCACGCTACTGCTGGCGCATTGGCTCTTTTCTGCCCGTAATGCTGGCAACTTACATTGCAGGTGGACTTACAGTTTTAAGTAGATTTCGAACCGCTGGAGAGATTATTAATCTACTCCGGACCAGACAAGGGTCTTGAAACCCCACGCTGACAAGGCGGGTTGGGGACTGGAAGAGCGTAGAAACATTTTAGGATCATGGGTACTTTTTTGTAGACTTATTTAATAAATAGCTTCTCAAAATGTGTGTGTATGGATTTTGTTTACTTCTATTAAATGATATAATGAGATATGTGAGTTTTAGTTTTAATTAATGAATTAAACATTTTTTGATGTATAATATTAGTATATATGTATATAGCATATTTGTTTTTAAATAAATATTATTTTTTATTTTAACGATCTGCTTTATTTCATAAAAACACTTTAGAATTTAAAACACCTGGTAAGCTTATTTTATATTTTTCTTTTTATCTTAACCATGCTATCTGTTTAGTCTCATTTGTAAAACTTTATTTTTTTTTAAATAACTTATGCAACGAATGCTTAATTATTCATCTAGTTTGTGTCTTATCTACTCTAATGGCCAACGCCGCCAATTTTTTTTTAACCGCCGTGAGCTGCTGTTGAGCAACTGCATCATTTCACTTCAAATGCTTCCCATTCGTGTTGGTCCCAGGCTGACAAGACTTTTTAGTCTTTTTAATCAAAAACTAACATAAACCCACAAAATTAGCTTTATCGGAGAAGGGGCAGCCTTGAGAAAGCCAAGGTTCAAAACCGCTAGTCAATCCGTCCTCCCGTTTGCCCCCGGCTATTTTCTTACGTAATTGCGGCAAAAAAATTGTAAAAATGCTTCGGTCCCTCTTTGGCGCTTCGGATATCCTAAAAAAACATTAACTCACATTGCAGGTAGGCCTACAGTTTTAAGTGGATACCGAACCACTGGAGAAATTAATAATCTACTCCGGACCAGAGAAAGATCTTAGTGAAACCCTACCCTTACAAGGCGGTTTAGAGAGTGGGAGAGCATATAGACGTTTGAAATAGTTTTTGTTGTAAGAGTCGAACCCACGATCTTCGGTGCCGGTGCCATCCTACACTACTGCGCCATGCTGCCCGTAAGTATATTAAGTTGCCTATTATACCACGCTGTTCTGAGGGTTTCATCCACTTCTTCAGTCTTTGCAATACTTTCTTCCGATTTTTAAATATTCTTTTTATGCAACCCTATATACTGGGTCAATAACTATGTTCAAATCAATCCGTACAGGGGGTGCTCTATGATTTCATCTGACTTGTTTGTATCGAAAACATGTTTAAAACTTGTAGAGAAAGCTTACAAAGGCATACTTACCTGGCGTAGGGGTTACCGTGATCAATACGGCGGTTCCCCCAGGGTGAGGCCCTTCCATTGCACCTCGGTCGGGCTGACCCCTGCGAATATCTCTAATGTGGATATCTCGGGCGCAAAATTTTTGGTAGACGGGACTGCGTACGCGCTGTCCCGGTTAAATTGAATTTAAAATATCAACATCTAAGTCGTGCGACAAGGCTCCTTGAGGGCGAGCGAGCTATGTTTCTTGGGTAATTAATATTATACTGTATATATTAAATAAATTAGGCTATTATTATCAAGCAAAAACGGGCATAAGAAAACTATAATAAAATGTGATTTTGATATCTTTTAATAGTCTATAAGAGACTTTAAAAGACTATCCTTTACAATATTGTAACGTCCTACATAGTTAAAAACTTTTAAACTATATTTTATTATCTTCTTTTACCCATTCATCCAGAGTACGGTTCTAATTAAAGAACAGATTTGTTTTGTGTTGCCGCTTGAAACGAGCAACAGTAGCCGTGCGGAAAAGTTCTGACGGGGTGTGCAAGCGCTAAGACATGAGTGCATAGTTCTCGGTTTATTATGGTGGCACGAGAATCCAGTCTATGATGTACAATAATAGTCTTTTTAGGCTTATATGCCAAAAACCTAAAACTAGCCGTCTATGATGTGACCTAGGGTGTTGTCTGTGTTTGACTCAAATCTGCAAGACCTAGATAACTCGGGAGAGCTGAACCCAAACTTAGCTGAAGCCAACCACAGCTACGTTGGTTGACTCACTTCAAGACGCAGATCTGGAATACTCATGAAGCAGCACTATGATGACCTTACTTGTTGTCAGAGAAGACCTAGGCAAAACCGAGCAGTTGTTAAGCAGACTCCACAATGAATTAGCACCCAAAACCTAGACAAACAAGCGCCCGCAATAGTAATCGCAATTTTGGGAACTTGTTACCTAAAAACAAAAAATCTATGAAAACAAAACCTCTAGAGCCTTGATGAACCAGTCTGGCCAAAAAGTGGATCAACAAGGCTAAGTAATTGTACCTGTACCTTCATCTTCTTCATTCAGCCCTTTTCTATCGTCTCGTCTCTAATTGCTTCCATACTTTCCTGTCGTGTGCTGTAGCGGTAAAGTCAATATTTTCATTGCGTTTGACGTCAGTTGTGAGTAAAATTTGACTTAAGCTATCAAAATGTCTATAAATCTTATACTTGGCGCATTGCTAAATTACACATAAATAGTTTTTGTTAAGTAAGACATAATTACTTAATTGTCATTAAAACTAAATTAGTTTATAATCGTAAGCCTTATGCCCACAATTAGAGCATAACGTCAGCCGTGGGCATAGAACGTTATGTTAGCTTCACTATGCAACGAGCGGAAAATAGAACAAAGCCTGTCTAAGTGTGTATGGTCTAAGATTACATTAGAAAGCATTTAGAATGATATTCTAGAGCTATTAAAGAATATTTTAAAGCAATCTAGGAACACTGAATCATCAATATCAACATGTTTTCTTAACTTGGTTACATTACAAGTAATTCAAAAACATTTTCAGACATCAAAAAACCTTAATTTGCACTATTAAACGTCGACAGTTAAATGTTACTCTCGATAAACAACGTTAGTTTTGACAGTTAACTCTTATTTTGCTTTAAAAAACGTCACATTTGTTAGTTTAAGAACGTTTATCAATTCAGTGACACAAAATTATTTACTCTTGAAAACAATTCATCATTTTGACATCTAATAATGTTGTTGACACGAGATTTCACGAGACCGTTAGACAAAATACTGAAACGTTACTTTTGACAGCTAGCAACGTTGTTCCCGAGAGATAAACGGCACTTTTAACAGTTAACGCTTAGTTTGCAAGTAAAATTAACAGTTTAATAACGTTTACTCAAAACAGTTACACAAAATTAAATAAACGTCACTTTTGACAACTTTTGTTTACAATTTGACTTTTTTGGAAACAGTTACAGAATATTAGCAAATCCTCACTTTTGTCAGCTAACGTTGATGAACGACACTTTAACGCTTAATTTGCACTGTTAAATTTGACGTTACACAAAATTGATTAAATGTCACTATTGAAATGTTACCAACATTATCGCCGACAGATAAACGTCACTTTTAACAATTAATTTGCACTGAAAAAATACAACATTTAGCTAAATGTCACTTTTGACAATTTATTTTGCACTGTTAAACGTAAATAAGTTAAATTAATTGCCTTACCTTTTACACACAACGAAATAAGACAATGAAGTAAGAAAAAAGTACAGTTAAAGTTACCCCATTTATTAATATATTTTGCAAACTAATAGTTAATTAGAAGCAACATGAATATTTTAAGAGAAAAAAAAGTAACAATTAGAAAGACACAATTAAAAATCTGCATAAAAAATTGAATTGGGATTACTTTTAACACATAATCTAACCCTAACATAATAATATATTTATATATTTTTCCATATAATAATAATAAACTAGTAAAAGATTCCTTAGGCTAGCTGATATAATCAGCCTAGGCAGAACAACCCACCTATTCTTAAAATAATCATGTTACAAACATACGAAAGTACAAAACGAAAAGTTGTTCCACCAAAGCTTATTCGATATAATAATAGTTATAAAATATAAGAGGATAATATAATATAATATATAAAATAAAATAAAAACCTGATTAAATATTACAATGATAAAAATAAGCAATATTATAGTGAATTCCATATAGTGGAAAAATTCACTGGACTACATCCGAAGTAGAAAATACCAGTCTCATTCACAAGGCAGCGTTCACAAGCCACGATAGAGAAACAGTAATCACAAAAGTAGGCATACAAAAACATCGAGTTTTCTCCTGAGCTTAGCTTGGAACACACAACATCCGGACATGCGCTTAACGCACTTTCACAGCTGGAATGAAGAATCCATACTTGCTAAGCCAGATTCCCATTCCTGTTCCCAATAAGAGGGAGAGGAGATTGGTCAAGAACAGTGTACACAATCCTTTACGGGAAAATACACTATTGTTGCCCACGCGTGCGTAACGGAGACTGAGATCTCTCTTCGGTGGTCGGAAACTCCAGTTCTTAGGTGGCAGTTGGTCTGGACGGCTGCTCCAATCAGTAAAGAAATCTCCATCCTATAAATAATATAATGTTAATCAATATTGCACAGTTAAATTTAATAAATGTATTTGATGTAAATTGCCTCTATAATCAGTGTGACGCTGACACTAGTGTTTCACGGCATGCACCCTTCATCAGTGTGTCTAGCACCTCACTGGTCAGAGAGACAATTTACATAGAATCACAATAACATTTTATATATCAACATATGTCAGAGAAACTCACAGTTCAACGTTTATCCTTAGACTTATATCTACGTTTTGATTACCAAACCTACTTAACGAAGCGATCTTTCTGGAAAATTATGAATACTCTTTCCCTTTTGTTAGTCTCGCTAATGCATATTGAGCGTTGTTCCATAAGAACCAATGTATTTTGATTTATTCCGGAAGTGAGCAAACTTTTATAAACTAACGGGAATTGAATTTTGAAATGTAATTATGTGAATAGCCCACCCCACTTATTGTTAGTCCATCAAGAAGTTACACTAAAGAAAGCGATTGTCGCCAGCCCACGCCACCCGTCGTTCTTCAAAGCAAACGCGAGACAGGTTTGAGAGACAATGCGGGAGAACCAGCGAGTTGCCCGTCTCTGTCGCAGCATTAATTTCCATACACCGGTGCTATAGCTGTCGTTAGCTTTTGTCGTCCGTTACTATTGCCAGCCTTAGTCGTCGGCCACCGGTCGCTGAATACAAACGAATACCTTAAGTGGCTATTCAGGATCTGTTTGTAATTATTTTCACTAAAATTTCTTTAAAATTACAAAGCCCCGGCCAAACCCTCGACATATCATTTGTAGTCCACACAAGAGCAACCAATTACGTCGGACACTTTGAGGACATGGCAAACGAGTTAGAGCACCGAAAATAGAACAAGAAGCTCACCGCTATTAACGTATCCACAGGCGGATCGCGTGCACTATTGCCAGCCTTAGTCGTCTGTTTACTTTTTCTGTTTATATGCACTAAAACTTCTTTAAAATTACAAAACAACCGTTAGAACGGACGACCACAGAACCCACATAGACAGGCTCTTCCGTCTTGGGTCACCATGTGTTATCCCACCTCGTACGCTTCCCGGCAACGATCTAACTTGGTGCCGTCGACAGCAACCACCGCAGTCAATCCTGAGGATAGTTTGAAAGACTGCACCCCAACTTACACCCAGCCAAGGTTTCAGGACGGCCACTGATAGTTGCTACACGCACTTCCATGTCGTTCCAAACCACCAAGTTCTTAATTGAGATGCATCCTGTGTGGTTGAGTCCGCAGGCACTCTAGGTGAGTGAGAGTGTTAGAGAAAAAACTTTTAATTTGTAACAAAATGCTGAACACTCACACCGCCAACTCCCATCACCGCCTACCAACTACTCCTGTTCCAAACTCGTAATTCTGCCGGTAGTAAATGGCGCCCAAGGTGGGGCAATTGAAAGCATGGTGCTTTCGCGTCCCTACCATATCATCCCCGAGAAGAGAAAGACGCCGCGAAGAAATTAAAGAACAGTCTCTGAGAGAATACCTTGGCGAATACAAGAGGTATGATGCCTTCCATCGTCGAGGACGAGTTGTCAAGTTAACACTCGCCACCAAGTATAAGACTACAATGAACTGGACGAACACCTGGCTGAATACCCAGGACAATTTTGGACAACTTAGCTATCTGTCTCAACAACTAAGCAGATGATGTATTAGGTAATAAATCCCAACTATGTTTGCGACAGCAAATCTAAACTCCAGGCTACTAAATACATGCAGGGAACACCAAATCACTGTCGAGCGAACGAGATAAACCGGCTAACAGTACAGTTACATATTAGAACCGCAATCATCTGCCAGACCACATTGGAAACCAAGTCCTGGAACTTGAGCCGGACACAACACATCCGGTAAAACTGCAGTCGCCACCATCACCGACCCACACAAATCCACCACAATTACAGTACGCATCCAAGAAGAAGCCAAACACCCAAACGTAGCAGATAAAAAAAAACATGTAAAGGCGCCTCTATCCTGAACATAACGGAAGATGTCATTCATTGGATACCCGGTGGATAACCAAAAAGACCACTTTCAAGAGATTACGACCGTCAAGCCCTCGGCATTTGAGACTAGTTTCAGCTCTTTGGGTAGTCATTTGGATGTTTAACAAGAGATAGAACACAAAACTTGCATAAAGTGTCACAATCTGACAGATTTTGGATTTTACTCAAAAAATTTATACTGGGCCTCGGTGCTCAAACATTACAAACCAAGAAAAAGAAACCCTTTTATGTTTTACGGACTACTCCAGTCCCGATAATGCTGCACCATGTGTGGGCGAGTCCGCAGGCTCTCTGGATGAGTGTATGTAGCTCTTTGTTTTCTGATTTTTAATTCAAAACGCTAAACACTCACACAACCAACTCCGAAAACCACCACCGGAGGTCTACCAACTACTCCTGGACCTAGACCAGCAGCCTCCGTCTCCAACTTCGTAGCCCTGCCGGTAATATTCCCTCCTCCTATCATCTCCGCACTCTATTTCCAAGTGAGCAGAGCATAAGAACTAAGTTTTCTCATCTTACTCTCTTTCAAAGTGAATAAATGTATGCTTTTTTGACATTAACGCCAATTTATAAGCGCGTCCAGTCAGATGAAAAGAAATGAGATGTGGTTTCGTCCCGACCACCGTTTAGTATGAGTGAGCAATTTTTCTACCTTTAGAGTCCAAGATGTAGAAAAAAACACATCCGCACCAGGCAAGTACTCCGGAGGTTTACAAAAAGATCAGTGAGCACGCAAGATTAATTCTTAGTCGGCTTGAGTATGTTGTCACTGCAAGTGCCGTAGTAATACGGAAAGTACCGGAACCAATACCGGGAAGCCCTCCAGAAACATGGGACAGTACAGTCCACGACTACACTGTGGGAAGGATCGACAGCCAGCTTGGTCTGGTCCAGCAAACCCGGACAGCCAACACACTAAACCCATAGGAAGCAACCCCAGATCTTGCCCACAGTGATGCCGCTAAAAGGAGAAAAGCATCAAACCACCAAACGCTTACGACTTGTGAACACCCTTTAAATATCAATCGTTTCCTTCAGCTAGTTTTTGCGGGTGCAACGTCTAGGATGATTTAAAAAGCAATCCGCTTCACCATCAAGAGGCCTTACCGACTGGCGTTGATTATGCAATCCACCTTACACTAACGCATTTCCATTTTAGCGTCACTCTAGCCGAGACGTCCACACAGCAACACTAAAGTACCGTCTAGATAAAAAGTCCTGGAGCAGCCCCTGGCCTTGCCACACCGCTGCTACTTGATAAGCGGTTTCGACTTTGCACTATACCCTATTCAATTCCAAGATAGAGCGCAAAAAAACAAACACCCGCGAGTTCCACACAAATACAGTAAACAAGTCAAACAAGCAATCCTAAATGTATTAATGATCAGAAAGTGTATTAGATCGCGCGTCTAAGTATGTTTTCCGGCGCTCTATATTAAAATTGAATAGAGTATAGCAAAAAGTTACAACCACTTTTTATCAGGTAGCGTCGACCCAAACAAACTTCAAAGCCAACCTCTCAACCTCCACTAGATAGTAACTATAAAATAACTTAATAATAGAGATACGTTGACACAAAACAAACGCAGTAAGGATATAGAAAACCCAATAAATCAAAGCTTTTATTAACCTGTCGGATCTAATAAAGAAATAGCAAACAGTATAAAAAATTGACCACTTATCTAATGTTTGTACAATGGAGGCTGTCGCGTATAAAGTACCTTTTACTTTTACCGAGCTCAAAACAAAATCAATTCAAATAAACATTGCAAAGAATGTTGTTTATTATCTGAAATGGAATATTCTCCGTCAAAATATCAACACAAATTATTGCGTAATGTATTTTTGTACAAATGTTAAATAAATGTGCATAATAAAATTATCGTAAGTATTATAATAATCAATTCCAACTGTGTAAACATACGTTGATGAATCCCACGGATAAAATCTGATATTGACATGTCACGTGGGCGCCGTTCTACGTATATAGGGCTGCACGAAACGACCATAATTAAATGGTTCAATGAAGCAAATGATATTGATACATTACAATTATATAAACATATAACAGAGCTTATATAAAACTCTATAACAGTCTTACATTTTTTATTATGAGCCCCTTTCATATGCAGATACTGTATCCAAGATACTGTATATGCAATCCTGAATGCAGTTACAGATTTCATTTTCCAGTACTGTACTTAATCTGAATGTCTATTGAAACTATTCACAAATCTCAACTCCTAATCCAGTGGCGTAGCTAGGATTTTTGGGTCCTAACCAGTGGCGTAGCTAAGATTTGTAGGCCGCCCCCACAAAATATTTAAAAAGGTCCCCTTTAAAGTTGCTTTTGAAAAAATGTGTGTAACTTTACTTTACTCTCTGATAAACCGTCGAAAAAGCCTTCTACATGAGGTTTGGGCCCCCTCGCACCGCCTGTGTGACGTTAGTTACGGTGAAAGCTCCACCGCAAAATATTGAAAAACATTCTTCCCTCTTCACACAAACTTTGAAATAAACGTAGAGACAAACCCTCTGCTCATTTCCGCATTGCAGACCTTACAGGTAGGTCCGCTACCGTCCTAGTCATATCTAGTCGAAGCCGGAAGATTTATTTACGAACCATCTCAAGTCTCACATGCAGGACTTGTATCGGAACTGTGCAAAAGTCTCAGGTTTTAACCATTAGTCATTTACGCTACGAACCCGTCATCGTGTTTCCATTATGTGTCGAATCCAAAAAGTAAACCAGGTAGGTAGCGGGAGTCGGTGTCGTCAAAATAGTTCATGTTAGTCGGTTTGGGCTTCGACATTGATCTTAGCTTAGCAAACGAAAATTCAAATCTTTCAAGAAAAGTATCGCTTGTCTAGGCTGAGAGATGACTGATTGGATGCCCGAACGCACTGCGGCTGTCGCTTCTAAGGCGCCTTGTAGCCGTAACACATCTCGCCCAATGCGGTCCTGTGTGCACCTACCTTTAATTGCCATGCGGAGCTAACTGCTTTTATGAAACATTTAAAACAATATTTGAGTTCAGACGTAATTTTTTATAAAATAATAAATTTAATAATAAAAAGCAAAGATCATTTTACGCATATTTAAATTATATATATTATCATAACACAATAATATTATTCGAATATTAAATAGATTACAATGAATTAATTACAGATACAATTGAATGAATGAATATGTATGTGTACATCCGTTAACAAATATTAAAAACAACAATACCTTATCATTTTAGTAAATATATCCATGGTTTCATTATGTTGTTAAACACTAATGTTACAAATATTATTGTAAACAAAGATTTCAACAAAATAAAAATTTAAGCCTTGACAATCTCGTGTTTATTTACACATATAACGTAATTTTAATACCAAATAACATTTCATAAATCATTAATATTTTTCGTTACCTTATCAAGTTATTATTGATTATTACAAATAAATAATTCAAATTTCACGGGAATTACATAAAGTCGACCATGAAACTATCAATTTATATATTTTGTCTATTTTGATTTAAGTATACGTAAATTCCGACCTCAAAACGTATAAAGGTCTAAGCAACTCTACTGAAACAAGCGTTGCTTCGTAAATGTAAACTATTGCCGCAGTTCCAGTAAGGTCGAACCGGTGTTCTAGTGAGCAATAAGATTGACATAATGTACTTGCTAAGAGATTTTAATAGGGATAAACAATGAGACCTGAATCGTCTCAGAAACCTTAAAATATGTTTTTTCTTCTTCTTAGAATAAAGTTTGCTTTTGGAGCAGTCAAACTGGTTTTTTTACAGCGAAACTTAATTCAGTTTTCTTGTAAATAAGTTTGCTTTTGGGGCAGCCAAACAATAATTTTTTTCAAATCTGGACCTTAATGCAATTAATAAGCTTACAGCCGTACTTAAAGTTTGCTTTTGGCGCAGTCGAACTAATTTTTCTGTTTCAAATCTGGTCCTTAATACAATTAAGAGCCATATTTCAAATACATATAAATCTGACTTTGATAAATAATATAATTTAAAATTTAACTTACATCTTTATTTTCACTGTTCATATAATATGATTGCCATTCCATAATCAATGGTGTGCCTTGCACTGGACTATTCGGTGGTGATTTTGGACTGCTTCGTGGCGAAACTCGTGTTGATGAATTATTCGATTCTCGTTGAGCTTCTCTAAGCAACCGAAGATATTCCTCGGTAATATGCGGAGTTACAGAGCCTGGTGTGCCACCTTGAGATCCACTTAATGATGATGGAGTACCTCCACCAACATGCACCCATGACTCTGCAAACATATTCGCTGTAAGTTTAAAAAAAAAATGATTGTTATTGAAATGATTGAAATTTAGTCATTTTAATACAGATAGCGTATTTTTATCGTAAATATTCTTTACGGTGTAAATACGCTATAATACAATTAATGGCAGTTTAAGTGATAATGTTATTTAATTATGAATGTTTGAAATTGAAGTAGGAGTTCGGTCAAAGTTGGGGTTGTACTATGCTGTAAAAGATTGTTATTTATACACTGTTATCACCGTATTGAGGTCTATACGTAACAGCCGTTGAGAGCATGCTGTGTGCACTGGCAACAAATTGTCAAGCTTATACTTTCCGGTTAGGCTTTGAGGTTGTAAACACACTGTATACCTCGGGATGTGTTAATTAGGAGACTGGTATTATGGTATATGATGAGAATTTCTATGCTAGAAAAAAATGTTATATTTGCTTATTAAACAAAATATATTAATGATTATGTGCAAGCTCAACTCTTGAAAAAAAAAACACGATGGCGGGCCGTAGTAATAGCGCACTGAAGCGAGACGAAGAAGTCTTAATTCGCGACGGTTGGCAATAAGCGGTAATGGCTGTTCCAATGTTATTAATTGATTGATACGTCGTGGGCGCTCAGTGTGGTGGTTAGGTGGTTAAGCGTTCGCTACGACAATAAATTTAAATCACTGAGCGTAACAATTAAAATTATTTTGTAGAAGAAAGTAAGTGAGTGAAACCATCCTTTTTAACAGAGTGCAGGAGAAAAATTCTGACTGAATTAGTAAACTGTGCGTTCGTGGAATACCAGGTACTAAAATGCCACTCGTTTGAAGGACATAATCAATTGTAGAAATATTGGAAGTAATATGGTTTATAAAAAACAAAGATGGAAAAAGGAACATAGTAAAGAATGCAGACAATATCTCATCCATATACAAACGCTTAGGATTCCAGCTATTCCGTCGCGTTTGTGCCAATTCAGAGTATGTACTGCTACATTTTGAGAAGGAAACTTGCCCCATAAACGTGTTGCTAAAACCAATATTGCAAGGGGTTAGAGATCGGCTGAAGCCCGCAACAAAATCCATTTTTTTAGTTGCAAAAGCTATTAAAAATTTCTATTCCTGTGGCAATATCCTAGTTTCTTGTGCACCATTGCATATTTTGTGATAATCATCTACAATGTTCTGTTCTGTTCTCTTTTTCACCTGTTCTGGGGTTTCGTGCAGTGGCGTAGCTATACCTGCAACCAATGTCTGCAATACATAAGGGCCCACTAGCTACAGCCTTCCCCAAAGTTTCTTTCAAAGCCTGGGACAGGTTACTACAAAACAAAGTACAATTCTCTGAACAAACCCTTCTCAATATTTTGCGGTAGAGCCCACAAATCAGGTAGCCACTGTGTACGTGTGTGGTTGATTCCCGCTTTTGCTAACGTAGAGCTCCTGCTCCAGCAAACATGCACTATGATAAACTTGCGCGTCTATGGATTACATTAGGTTAAACCTTAGACTATATACACATAGACACGATGGTGCGTATGACGTCAGTTATGGGCAAGAAACGCATTCAGCTAAACACATTTTTACACAAAATATCTATAAATCTTGTAAAGCGCACATGGCGTTGCAAAACTATTTACTTCCCATAAATTTTGAGTTTTGTAGTAGTTACAAGAGTTATTTAATAACACATAATTGCCAATTAACATTTATTTATCAACAATAAAACTGTAAATGACAATTCTATAAATTATTGTTTTTGTTAAGTACGATTTAACTATTACTGGCTGTGTTTATAACCATAAGTAGCGCGTGACGTCATTAGTGGTCATACAATATTGTTATGTTGGCTTCACCACGGAACGAGCAAAAATTAATATTTACTAAAACAATATGACATGGAAATGTGTAAAAGACGGTAGAATTATTGCGTAATCGGCAGCCCGCTCCAAGGATTGTGGGGGAGCCATTATCTTAAAACTTTACTAACATCCGGTGACTTTAGCAATACGACCGGAAAAGACTTCAGCCCGTTCCAGGAAAAGAACTCACTAGTAAGATCCCCAATTAAAACAGCAATAAAGAGAGATTTCCCGGAAAGGAGAAAGCAAAAGACATTGCGAAAAGGATAAGGTAGACGCCAATCCTAATACAACAAGCTCCTAAGAAGAGACAAAAGAAGACACAACGGAACAAACCAGAACGGAAGTAAAGAAGAAATAGATGTGTTAAGACTGCTAACACAAGCCTCTAGAGAAAGAAGCAAGTCTATCATAAGTAAAGGCAAGCAAAAGAGAAACACTACTCAGGCCAACGGAACAAAGATGAAAAAGATGGAGCTCTGTTACCGGCTCCTGTCCCACATGATAAAGTGGGGTGAAGTCGGTGGTGATAAAAGAGTTTAAGGGATACCTTTTTATTGTCTCTGCATTGGCAGAGGGTGAATAACCGTACTTTAGTTATTTACCTGGTGGTGAGAGGAGACTTCTCGGTTGGTCGTATAGAACGATGTTGGTCCAACCGTGAGGTTGGTTTGATGCTTTCAGCTTCGACTCAGCGTCCACCTGCTGCTTGTAAACGTTTTGGCGGAGCCCCCCCCCCCCAGAGATCGAAGCCAATCCTAATACAACAAGCTCCCAATAAGAGACAAAGGAAGACACAACGGAACAAACCAGAACGGAAGTAAAGAAGGAATAGATGTGTTAAAACTGCAAACACAAGTCTCTAGAGAAAAAAGCAAGTCTATAAGTGAGGGTGCAGCAAACAAAAGAGAAACACTACTCAGGCCAACGAAACAAAGATGAGAAGGATGAAGCTCTGTTACCGGCTCCTGTCCCACATAATAAAGAGGGGTGGAGTCGGTGATGGTTAAAAGGGTACCCTTTCATTGTCTCTGCATTGGCAGAGGGTGAATAACCGTTTAACCGTAGTTTAGTTATTTACCTGGTGGCGAGAGCAGACTTCTCGGTTGGTCGTATAGAACGATGTTGGTCCAACCATGAGGTTGGTTTGATGCTTCCAGCTTCCACTCAGTGTCCACCTGCTGCTTTGTAAGCATCTTGGTAGAGGCGCCCTCCAGAGATCGAGGACACCTGGCAAGCGTTTGGAGTGGTTCCTCAGCTTGCGGGGGTTGGTTAGGGACAAACCCGCGGCCAAGAAAATGAGTTGGCTAAGTGGTGATCAGTTGATGTGGATGGTGCGGCCAGCCTCCAGCGTTCGGAACGTCTATCTAGCTATAAACTTAAGGCAAAAGTGCACCCAAAGCCGTCGACGGTGTAGAATAGGTCCAGTAGCAGTGGTTAGGGTCATGAATAGTGGTTGTTGGCGTCGAGTTTGTTCAGTTCGGATTACGGTAGTGCGAGAAGGGACTTATGGCGGGGGCTGCAAGCAGGTAGGTCCTGTGCAGTCCAGGAGTTATAGGAATCGAAGAATCTTCTCCCGTCCCACCAACATTGGTTCAGGTTCATCAACATAATCGCGTGACGTACCACATAGTCGAAGGTTTTGAGACAGAGGAAAGCCACAGGGATGGACTTCTTCCACAACGTCTGGGACAAGAGCCTTCTTCTAAAACTGATCAG
This sequence comes from Tachinus rufipes, assembly GCA_963932245.1. NCBI lineage: Eukaryota > Metazoa > Arthropoda > Insecta > Coleoptera > Staphylinidae > Tachinus > Tachinus rufipes. The sequence continues at coordinate 4,497,816 of OZ010750.1, forward strand.
ACAAAACTTTCCTCTGTGTCTTATAAGGTTGACAGCCTCGTATCTAAACCGCAGTAGCAGTAAAGCTTGAAAATCACATATCTACCTCACGGCTCTATGCTCTCGCCCACCCTAAAAGGTTAACTTTTCGTCGCCTACATGCCTTCAGGAAGCATGGACGAGGTTAAAATAGCTCAATAGGCTTATAACAAAGCACTTCTCTACTCGTCAAAGTTAGCAAAAATGGTAACCACAAGGCTACAAAACGCCACATCTGATCTAGAAGATTAGCTGAACGACTGGCGTGTCAAAGTGAATCCAGAGAAAAGCAAGACTGTTCTCTTCACACGGCGACAATTCACCCCTCATGAGTACGACGACAATCTGAGTTCCCATACCGTGGTCCGATACTGCCAAGTATATAGGTATTACCTTTGACAAAGGACTTACGGGCTTCAAGTACAGTCCAACAAAGCCAAATGGCAAAAAATATGCTACTTCCGATGATGCGTCGGAAAAGCAAAACGTCGCTTCGGAAGAAAAAGATAATCACGTATGCCTCCCCTATTTGGGGAACGATAGAAAACTGCCACCTCAGTCGTCTTGAGGCTTTCCAAAGCTCGACTTTGTAAATGCTCATCGGAGTTTGTCCAAAACACAAAAATTCTGAACGACTTCAAGATACACCCACTAAATCACATTGAAGCTTTGGCTAAAAAGTATTTCAAAAACCTCGCAGTTCACTCTAACCTCGATCTGGAACGACTCGCCAAGCCAGATAGAGAAGCATCAATCTACAAACGACCGGTAAATCAAGTAACCATCTAATTATCTAAAAGTAGATACAACCCTAGCGTACAGGTCAAACTCCTAAACCATCTCCTATATGAGCCTTTCAGCCTCGAACTTCCAGGTTCCAACAATAGAAAGGGGGGGGGGGGGGGGGGGGTTTCCTCGTCAATACGTTGAGTCGTTTAAAGAATCCCCTCACAAACCACAAAAAATATGGCACAATATTATACATAAATTGCAAAGAAATAGAGTAGCACTATATCTCATCAAAGTGATAGGCAGCTACCTAGAGAATAAGACAATCCTGGTGGACAAGAAACAAGAATAAAATGTTGAGTCCCACAAGACTCCGTCCTGAAGCCGATAAAGTCCTGAAACTAAGTACGTTAGAAAGGACCGTATTGGTAGGATACGCCGATGACGTACCTCTGATTGTGTGTCTAGAAAAAATAATAGAGGAATAGAAAATAAAAGAAAGCCAAACAATCGCAAAAGCAGAAATCTCCAAAACCACGGTGGAGCTAAAGAAAGACGGAGAAGAATAATATGCTCTGTCTTAACTCCATCATACTGTAAGCTAAGCCAGCATGGAACTATATCAACAAAATGGAAAAGTATAGAAAGATGGTAGAAAAGGCCCAACAAAAAGCCGCCATAAGAATAGCGTGGACGTACCGCACAGTAGTGGAAGTTATCACAAGAACTGTCCCCATACACTTACTGGCAATGGAAGTCATATAAAAAAGACACAAACAGACAAACACAAAGAGATAGCTAAAAAGTGAAATAGTCAGAAGACAGATAAAGCAGTAAAGACGCTTAAAAAAAAAGCCAATTTCTTCTTCCCCAGTTCTTACCAGGACACAGATGTTTCAAGTTCTGCATGTACTGTGGAGAAAAGAACACGACAAAGCATACCATTTTAATACGCAAGTTCAAAATAAAAAACAAAAACAAATCAATAACATAAATGGCGCAGTCGGTTTAAATCTAAGAAATTCTTAATATTAAAATTATATTTTGACTATCATTCTGAATGGATTTTGGTCATATAAAATATAGTTTTAAGTTGATTAGCATTACAAAAACTTAATAGAGCAGTCGGATTACCTATTTGTTTATAGAAAATATGACTTAAGTTGTTCAGTTATTGTGAGAGCTAATAATATTTACGTAAAATATAAATTTGAATGTTAAAGCAAACTATGACGCAGTCGCAGTTTCAAAAAATACTTCAATAAAATTAAACTACTTTAGTTTGATTTAAATGTAAATCAAATCGTTAATAATCAAAATGGCGCAGTCGAAAATACGAATAAGGTTCTTAATAAAATAAATCCAGCATTGGAGTTAATGTATCGCTCGCTTAAAAATTGTATATTAAATTGCCGCCCAAAAAATATCGCAACCATCAAATTGAGGCAAATATAGAAGTCAATTTAGGTTTTAAAAAATGCATCAACAATTTCAATGACGTAAAAATTTAAATAAAATAATTCAATTAAAAAAAATCAAATGGCGCAGTCGGATTTTATTGACTACTCGAAATTCTGCTATATAAAATGCTTAATTGATTTTTTTTAAATTTATAAATTGATTAAGAATGAATAAACATATTAAAACCATAAATAGCAATCTGTTTGTGAATTTTGCAATATTTACTAAAATATCTTTAGACCAAATGGCGCTGTCGATTTGTATCATTATGTGAAATTCTACACAAAAAACTTATAATACAAATTTTATGAATAATTTCATGTTATAAATAAAATATTAGTAGATTTACACTAAAAACGCTTAAAACGATAAATGGAGCAGTAAATATTATGTAGATAAAAATAATACAAAATAACAAACTAATTTTCAAAATTGGTTTGTTCCTAAGCATTTATTGCTACCGAAGACACAATTTATAATAAAACAAGTTCTAGCAGAAATAAGCTCATTTCTTTGTGGCAAATGTGTCCAATATGGCTCAAAAAAGTAAATTTTACTCGAGGTACCATGTCAGTTTTAATTAATTGCAAAAATCTACATCAATTAAAAAAAAATTTACGGCTCCAGCTCATGGTAAGTTACAACATATTTCAAAAAATTAAACTTATCGATTACAAATAAATATTTTAATCAAAATATCAGAAATCAAAAATTAATTAAGCAACTGGAAACATGATAGTAATTAAAAAACGATATAATTTTTACTCGCTCATCTCCCCAACTCAACTATGAGATGCGAGTAATCATTTTATTTATTTTAAAAGCAAATCGCTCAAGTCATAGTCTCGCACTTGCAAGTCCCGTACTATTCAGAAGCAAAATTAAACTTAATAGTTTATTAACATTAATTTATATTTTAATCAATTCAAAATCGCCCTTGAATTAAACGTCCTGTCTTTTCGATTAATTTAAGCAACATATTATTCTATTTGAAATATTTATTTATAGTAATGCTCCTAAATAAATATGTTAATTTAACATGTTTATTAACAACAGTTTTGTACACTCAACAATTGTTGCAAATGATTTTATAAATATTTAATTGGTGTATTTGTTGTTAGTCAGAAAATGTTATTGGTTTGTTTACTAAAAAGCATTCACAACATTCAACTTGTCAAGTCTATTGTGTTAAGGTTAGGTTGTTGGATAGTGATTATAAATATGGGATTATTGACTTGTTTCATTATGATAAAAAATTAAACTAATTCGTCATGGAGAATTTTCTATCTATTAAATTATAGTGATGTTGTCGTGTGGTAAATGTGGTAATGTTATCATTATCAATATGGCACTATCTACTTGTTTGATTAAGCAAAAATTATAGAAATTAATTTGATTGTTACATGTTAACGAATTTTCATTATATTTTCTGCATTTAATGTTAGGGTTGTCATGTTTTTAATTGGACAAAAGAAAACGCGTGGTAAAAAAAGCCTTGTAAATATTTTGATACGTATTTCGCATGGCCGAGATGTAAACAATACAAACTCACCTCCCAGAAGGTCGTCTAAGCTGGATTTCGACGACATTTTCACTTCAGCGATTAATTTCGCGTCCACACGATATTAATGTGACTTTGTATCAACGACTCAACAGAAATGTTAATGTCTCGGGATGGTTTTTTTTTTTATATAAAAATTCTATCGCAACAGCAACAGCGAGGCGTACGTGACTTGACAGGAGTGTGCAAGTCAGTGCAGTGCTAACGCGAACCAGTTGATGCTCTTTCTTTGTCTCCGTGTAAACACTAAACAGACGTCAGACAAGCACGTGATGCAATATCTACCAATTACAACGCACCCAAACATACATTGTCCTCAATGCAAAAATTAAAAAAAAAATAAACACTGCGTTTTATTTTTATTCTAACAGGATATATTTTTATAGCATGATATATTTTTCATAAATCATATTTGCAGCTGTGTATGAGCAATCGTTTACAATTCAAACGCATTTTATTGCATTTTATTTTATCTATTAAACCCACATCTTAGCTCAATTTTATTTATTGCATTATTTCATATTGCTTTAATTTTATATTTAATTAGTTAACATTATGATAATAAATAAATATACTCAATTTCCAATAAAATTAGCAAAAACAATTACGAATCAGGCCCGGCTCAAGGGTACATATGAGCAGGGCCGTATTTCAGAATATTGAATACCATGGCAGAGCAAGACATCCATGCTTTTCGCTTACTTCAGAAAAAAAAACTTTAAAGTTATTTATTTTGCAATCAGATTGCGTTACATTAGGTTTTTTCTATTTGAGCGCTTCATGCACATACGTGTGGTAGAAAATTTTGAAATTTTGCAGGCAAAAACGTCTTACACTAGACAAACGCACCAGAAAATGTTTTGCGTTTGTATGAGTTCTCTACCTGGAAAACACATAAGAAGCGTTTGACAATCAAATTAAAAAAATACTGAATTAGTGCCAACAAGTGCGACTATTTTGTCAAATAGAACACAGCTAATAGGTGCTCATTAAAATGGCTTACTAAAAAAATTCCAATAACTCATAAAACAAGTTTTGTTTTACAACATTTGCTTGTTAATGTAAATTAAATAGTTTTACCTAGCATATAAGATAAATTTGACGTAATTTAAGTATGTGTGCCTAAAAAAGATCTACAACGTCAACTGGTGGAAGACTCACATCTACAAGACCACTTTCAACACTTTTTCAACACCTGCAAAAATAAAGAAAGACTTTAAAACCAAGTCTGGCAATTGATTTACTGTGTCGACTCAATAAACCAATTAAAACAAGCTGTTAGGCTCCGAAGACGCTTTTACTTCTTGGAGAACTTCTGCAGCAAGAGAATATGTTGAAAAACATTTGTGATTGTAAATTTTGACTTGAATTTAAGTTAAAATAAACCACAAACTTCCTGACTGATAGGAAAAACCACAAGTGCTTTAACTGTATACAAAAATTTACTTGTACTTTTGTAAACTAGTTAGATTGTATTAAGAAAAGTTTTATAATTGTATGTGTTGTGCACTTAATCAATCTAGGAGCTTTACTTTTATTAAGATGTGTTGTTAGTGTTTTAGATAATGATGGAAACACTATTTAAGAGCTTTGTTTGATTCCAAATCTTAAGCAAATTTGGTCACCAAATCTACTGTGAGCCAAATACGTTTACGTTGACATTTTGTAAATACACCTACCACTGTTGCTGGAAAAGTCACAACAACATTAAAAGAAATAAGTACCATCAATATATCTTTAAGAACAAAACAGTTTTTTACAGTTCTACAAAAATTTTGGCACGTAAGGTTACAAAAATAAATTTATGTCTCTAGTAGAACAAAACTGTGAAAATATATTCCAACAAACAACTACAAGAACAAGTGACAGTCAATTTGAAATTACATTGCTATTCAAAAAATATTGCCACAAGTTAGAAGATTAAAAAAAAAAACTACTAACCAGACCGTTTCTTGCTCTAGATTTTTCAATTTTAAAAATTCATAAAAGAATACCTTTTGATATATCACACAAAACCTGCTAGCAACACTGTAATGCTCTTTACTTATAGCATTATACAGTCATCAAATCTAATAGCCAAACAACACAACTTATTAGTAGTAGTTTTTAATGGGTCAACTTTAACTAGAAAAACGCTTAATGATAACCTGTTAACAAGTTCTCTGCTTTAAGATGAGCTATATTATATTTTGCCACCACAAACTTATGTAAGATGTGTTAATAAAGACAGACTATTTGCCCTATCAGAAAGTACTATAAAAAAAAAACAAACAAAATCAACTAAATACTTATCAACTTAAAATTGTTACATATAGGACACTACCAGCATCTTATTTAGCTATCTGTTTTCGGAGAAAAATAACTATATATTGGCGTATAAAATATGTTTTAAAATTTTTGATGTAGATGACTTCATTACTGAAGCAAACACTATTAAAACAGGATTGAATTACAGAATGATTTAATTAAGTTTAAAAAAAAAAAATTTTTGTAAATTGGCTGGCAACTCTAAAAAAGTTTGTGAGTAACTATACTCTACATAAAGAAGAAACCATTGTAGCGTTAGTACAAGAAATTGATTTTGTGTGCATGTTAGGTGCAGCATGCAGCACCGTAGGTAACAAGTTTGTGTATTAATGTTTGTCTGTAGCAGCAATTACAATACCAAAATTAGAATTATGGGCCGCTACAATGTTAGCAAATTTGATGCTGCATTTGACAAGAACATTTATAAACAATTGCATTAAATCAAAAACTTGTTGGTTTAATACGTTTGTGTTTAACTGTATAGGTAAAATACTTCGGACTTAATCAACAGCTGAAAACTCAGTCTTGAGCAATTACAAAATCTACAATTAATGCCGACAATTCCTGATCTTGCAAAAGAAACAGTACTACCGAAAGTAAAATGTAACTGTAATTGTAGATAAAAAAAAGCTTTAAATGCAATTATCCTGAATAACTGATAAAATTATCCAAGTAAATGCATGCGTACTAAGGTTTGTTAAAAAAACCAAACACTCTTATTACATAATGACAAAATTAATTCTGCCACCACTGCAGTTTTAGGAAATCATTTCCGAATAAACTACGTGCATTTAATAATGCCAGTAAGAGCAACAACTGAACTACTACACGTCTAATTATCTCAGCTCTGCAGGGTTCACAGTAAATTCTTATTGTTTTGCCATCAAAACATAAACTCAAGTCAATTCATCATTGTTAAAAAAGCAACTTACCAAATAACTGTCAATTAGCCTGAGTAGTAACTACCCGTCCAGGACAAAATGTTAAAATACAAAGTGCAAAAATTCAAATTAGAAAAAACATTCTTTCTTGCCCAATCATAATTTTTTTTAGGTACTGTAATGTTTATTATTTATTGATTAAAGACAAGCTTTAATGAAAACCTATGTTAAAAAAGTTTTATAATTGTATGTACCTGTATTTATAGAAGAATACAGCAAATAGGGAATGGAAGTAAATATAAAGAAAACAGCGTATATGTGTATAGGAAGACAACAACAAAACCTCATCCTAAAAGTCGAAAAAAGCATAAAAGAAATCAATAAATATAAATACTTAGGAGCACAGATAACCAACGACGGAACCCAAAATAACAACATAAGAGACAGAAATATACAAGGTAGAAGAGCAATAGGTATGTTGAATGGAATATTATAGGACAAAGGCATATTGAACAAAAACAAACAACAAATATATAATACCATAGTAAAAACCGTAGTAACATATAGAAGTGAAGTATGAACGCTTAAAGATAAAACGGATAGAACTCTAAAAGCTACGGAAATAGATTTCTGGAGAATGGCAGCCAGTATAGGTCCAGTATAGAGAGAATAACCAATGACAGGATACAAAAGATTATGGGAGTAACACGCACCATAATTGAGGACATCAGAGTAAACCAGCTAAGATGGTTTGAACATGTACAAAGAATGCCAGACGATAAACTTTCAAAACAAATATGGGAATGGACACCACATAGAAGAAGGAAAAGAAAAAGACCTAGGAAAAGCTGGAGAAAGGGTATCAATAAAGAACTGAGAGAGAGAAAAATAGAAGGAGATTTATGGATAGACAAAAAAGAATGGAGACTGAAAATTGGAAGACGTTGAAAGACGTTATAAACCAAATTAAAAAAAAAAAATAGTACCTGTACTTGCACTACTACCATCAAGATTGGAAAACTATAACATATTAGAAAGTTTCTCTAAACCCATACGCTAGACTAGAAGATTATCTTAGAACACCCGTGGTTTGTTGAATGTTATTTAGCCAAAAGATCTACTTACCGCAAGTAAACATCTTCTAGAATGCTTTCTTAAAACGCTCAAGATTTTACCGGTTGGTGTAAAAATTTACCGGCTTTTTGTAGCAAGGTTAGCTACGCCCACAACTAACGCCGTAACTTATTGATTAAATTAACCAACAACACCGCAATAAACACCAAACTGTGTGTATCAAGCAAAAATTTTGATTTACAAATGGGGACACATAGTTTTATTAATAGTATCATTAAGTTATCCAGACTACAGTGCTCCGATAGTCAATATCAAAAAGAAAATTGGTAAACTTAAAGCATACTTGGCCAACTTTGACAAGTACATGTTTAACTTTAAGACCATAGAAAACGAGTCATTTAGGTTACCTCTTTGCAACCAGGTTTAGCAAAACTTGCCAGCCTATAGAACTGCTATATTCTTACAATAAAAACAATTTTTTTTAATAGTTATAACGACTAGTTACGGCTCTTAAGTAGCAGCATCTTTTTTCAGTCAAAGTCTAAAGGTTAAGAAACTTGTCGACCAATGCTTGGCTGTGATACAAGTTAATCCACCATTCTCTGACGTAACATACCATATCAGTTAAAACAGTAGTTTTACAATAGTATGGAGATTGAACGCGCAAGTTTAACAATCACGGATTAACTACTTGCACATTTTGATTAAAAATTGAGAATAATACATAATCTCAATTGCTATTAAAACATCTAAGTAGTTGCATACGATGTAACTAACTATCGTTATCTAGCTCAGTATAAATTTAAAGCAAGACTACATGACTTACAATAAGGTTAGCTACAAAGCAACAAACGTCACAAAGAAGCAACAAGTTTTAACTGGGTTTAGTAATCAACATTGTAGCATCTCTAATCAAGAAAAACTGGCGCTGTTTGGTTAAAAACTTGTTTTACTCAAAACAGAAATTTCTCTTAGAGCAGAAACCATTATGCAAACTTGAATTTGGTATTCACCAATTAATTAAACTGACTTTGAGATACACAACGCACTTTTTTAAGGCTATCCAGCTTTTTGCTGTAGAAAATTTGTTGCAAAAGTATTTGTAGAAACGACGTATGCAACTACATGATCATTATAAAAGTTTGGGATTATAAAACCATCTTATGTACGTTTGTGCCGCTCTAGTAAATGCGTAAATAAAGTTGCCTATCTTAGGATTTAATAATAAAAATATTCTTTTCATATGTTTACATTGTTTACTGCTGTCAAAACTCTCAAACACAATCCGCAATAGAATAGAGCCATTCCCCATTACCAAACCGCCCACTCTTAAAGTAGGATTCAATAATAAAAATATTCTCTTTATCTGTATACATTCTTATAACCTTGCATGACATTTGAACTGTAAAAACAAAGTAAATAGTTTGGTGCACAATTAAAAAAGCGGCATATTTAAGACCCTGTACTATTTTTTGTTTGTTTTCTTTTTGATAGTGGATTCTCAGGCTAGCAGTGCTGGCGTTAATCTAGAGTACACATTGTAACTAAATTTTGGTTGATTGCAGTTAAAGCAGAATGGCAATAATCCAAAAATTGTATTTTTGTAAGCAAGTGGTAACTTCTATAAAGCTTTAGAGTTTAGAATATCGGTACGTTAGATCAAGTTGAAATTTGATCTAACGGTTTGATTTCTTTAGCCGTAATTAGGTATTTTATGCTTGTTTAGACAAATTCATACTTTTTGACACTACATGTTTTTGCAGTTGTTCATAAAATTGTCTCATATAGAACGTTGAAATAGCTCGTTAAATAATATTTTACAGTACAGTGGATTTTGTCCGCAGTTCAGTAGTATTTAAGAAAATTTAGTTACATTTCAGTGATTTTTTGATATTATTTGAAAATCCCATAATAAATAGTTGACCCCATCAACTCTCTTTTAACAAATTGTAAGATTTCTGGGGCGATTTAAAGTATCCTTAACACGCACAATATAATGTAATATAGTGTTCTTTGTATTTTTAAAACATAATATTTCTATTAATTTTGTATTTAAGCAAATTTATTTAATTACCTATAAATTCTGTACGGTAATAGAATAAAATTGCATTCAAAAAATTTAAGTGAATTAAATTTAAATAAGCAGACAAAGGAGTAGCAATTGGTCTGAATCATATCTGATTATTCATGAAATTGGAGTAAACATAATTGTCACAATTTACTGTAAATATAGCATACAATAATATTATTCAAAAATAATAAATAAATATTGACAATTATTAAAAATGATCAATTTACATCAATACGTTTCTATTCGCACGTATGATATTACGTGCTATATGCAATTGTCGATGCATGCATAATATTGCATAATAATAATACAATTATAGATTAATTGTATGTAATTACAAATTTTTACATTATAAGTAGAATTATATTAATAGCAAGTTATGCATTTTAATAAAATAAAGTATAATTTATTAAATATGTAATTTTCTACTGTTTAATATATAATATTTTATAATCTTAAACAAGTATTGTGCTGTGCCTACCTTGTAAATGCTGGGGCATTTGTGCAATTTTTAAAGATTTTGTTTAGCTTTTTGTTGATGATCTCGATTTTGGCTGGTAGGCGTTCTGGAAAGTAGCTGTTAAGTTCCGTCCCGTCTGTCTAGGGATACTAAGACGGTGGCAAATCGAGATGTTATGCGATGGATGAAGTCGGCGGTATTAGAGCTGTTGTTAATTTTTTAATAAAGTTTATCTTTCTATCGATCCGCAGCCTTAATGTGTAGCTAAGCATCTAATAAAGCTCTGCACTCTTTTTATATTCTCCTTAGTAGCTACTTTATGATCCTGCCTAGTTTCTTTAAAGCTTGCATCTTCTTTTGGAAGTATATCAGCTATTCAATCTTTAGTTTATTGTAAATTATAAAACATATATATTTTATGACTTGTAGGATGTAGATTAATTGGCGGACAAACTCCAAGAAACTTAGTAGACCGTGCCAAAACAAAACGAAAATCTTAATTCCAAAATGTTGAGAAACTCTTCGTTTGGCCTTAAGTTTGTCCGCCAATTAATCTACACCTTGTATAAAACACTCTCAGTACACTATTTTTAAAATATCAAAAGTTAAAAATAGAATGAAAAATTTAAATAAAATTAAACAAAATGCCTTAAATTTACAATATTTGCTTGTATAAATGCTGTGACATTGCGCCAACTCTCATACATTAACGTGCATATTTAGATGCCTACATCCCAATTAATCACTCTGTATAAATTACAAACAATAACATCAATTGTATTTGGGTACCTGTACCTGTTTGATTGTGTATCTAATAAATAAATAAATAAATAATCTTTTTATGATAAAGTTGCTAGACCATAATTTAAAAATAATCTGTACAGATAGTTAAACTATCAATTTGTTGTTATTATTGTTATTTCCAGACAACATTACAATCTAATTTAATTAAACAATTAATACTTATCAACTAACAAACAGTTAGGGTAACAATAGTTTACAACATATTCTGTTTACAATTTAAATTATATTAGTTAACAGGATGGCCGAGCTGATGATTGTAGCAAACACAATAAACAGTGTACTTAATTATCGATGTTTTTTATTGTAGCTAATTTAGACTAGCACAATATGCAATTTAATTAACAAACCTAAAATCATCAGTTGACGAACTTCAATTACAATAAAACATATTTCTAAATATAACATATGGGGTCAAAGCTTGCAAATTTAAAAAGATACTAATATTTTTAATTCTCATTAAGTTTATTTATATGACTGGTATAAATAATTGGGGCAATAAATTTAATTTTTACTTTACTAATTTAAGACGTGGGTGGAATATAAATTAATTTTAACAATTAGGAGAACATACAGTAAAGAAGCAATTGCAATATATTGTTATCGATTTGCTATTTTAATCCCGCTTTACACTGAAAATGTGTATGTTTGGTTGCCTATGTTACATGTATACATAACTATAAAATAAATTCAAAACTAACATCAATAAATTATTTATTTGACATTTACAATACAAATAGATAAAAATTTAGTAAATAATAAAGCTTACAACAGTTGCATTAAACACAATAATTTAATTATTATAATATAAATTTATTATACAGCATAATTGTTATTAAAATTTAAAAAAAATATATATAACTTACAATATTGACACTGATTTTACGTCGAGGTTTTTTGGTGTTGTAAATACCTACAATTTAAATTTAATAATCAAACTCTTTGCTTCAGGCACACAAATAGTTTGTGTCTACATTGCATTACAAAAATCTTAAGAATAATTAATTAAAAGCATAATTATCAAAATACATTTTTGTAAAAATATTTTATAAATTCACAAATATCTTAGATTAATGGATATAAAGCATTTTTTGGGCGTCTTTGAATGCCGGGTTTATTTCTATTTTAAAAAGTGTAGTTTTTCTGTATGGATTAGCGCAATACGCAAAATCCTGTTGAAATTGATATACTCAAAATCGTTCTTATTCTATAGATTGTTGATATGAACATTCTCGGTAAAGATAACATAAAATAAACCAATAATAAATTAATTTTTATATTTTTTGTTGCAAACAAAACCTTCTTAGTTGTTACTAACTTTTTACATTATTTTTAGTAGTATTCCCAGTCTTTTTTGCGTTCTCATTTTTCTATATCATTTTTCAAATTGTATCTAGTTGTTATCAGATTTATAGTCTTTTAAGACTCTCATTTTCTTCTAACTGTAATCTGTAAACTTATCCTAACTAACCTAACCTAATCAAGCTTTACCTAATCTGAAAAATATAATACATTCATAAATTTTCCAATTATTAAATTTTGGTTTTAATATTTTATGACCGGATTTTGCTATTTTTGACTTTTTATAAATGGAATTTTGATTTTCTTAACTGTTTATTACTAAATTTTAGTGCTTTTTTACAATACTTTCATATTTTTTAACTGGATTTAGCTATTCTGATTTTCTATTAATAAAATTTTGCACTTTTTGACAAATTATTTTGCTTTTTATGAGTAGAATTTTACATTTGACAGTTTTATGGTTGAATTTTAGTGCTTTTCAACAATATTTCAATATTTTATGGCCAGTTTTTGACATTTTTAACATCTTTCAACAGTATATGACCAATTTTTGATGCTTCTAACAGTATTTTGATAATTAAATTTTTTTTAAATTTTTTATATTTAAAATGTTGCACTTTTTAACCGTTTTTGGGCGGATTTGATTTTGATTCTATCTGAAAATAATTTAATGTTTTTGATCAATTTTTGACAGTTTAAGACCAAATTTTTGTACTTTTTGACAATATTTTGATGTTTTAAAGCCAAATTTAGCTTTTTTTACATTTTATGAATAGAATGTTGCACTTTTTAGCAGTATATGACTGGATTTTAGTATTTTTTTACAATATTTTGTTGTTTTAAAACCGGATTTGACTACTTTTAACAATTTATAAGTAAAATTTCACATTTTAACAGTTATGGGCAGATTTTGGTACTTTTTAACAATGATTTTGTTTTTAACGTTTTAATAAATAGAATTTTGCACTTTTAAACAATTGTTGGCCGAATTTTTGACGTACTTATTAATATTTTGATAGTTTGTAGCTTAAATTTTATGATTTTTTACATTTTTCAACAGTTTATGCCGTAATTTTCAATAATATTTTGTTGTTTTAAGGCCGGATTCTGCTATTTTTGACGTTTTATAAATAGCATTTTGCACTTTGCAACAGTTTATGACCAGTTTTTGATTTTTTAGCATAATTTTGATATTTTTATAATTTTTTTGCCATCTTTAAGATTTTATAAAAGAATTTAGCACATAACTTCCTGATCATATTTAAATTTCCCAAGCCAATGCAATTTTTAAAATTTTAAAAAAGTTTTTTACATTTTTTAACAGTTTATGCTTAGATATAAGCGCTTCTTAACTATATTTTGATGTTTTAAGGCTGGATTTAGCTACTTTTGACGTTTTATGAATAAAATTTTGCACTTATAAACCTAACCTAACCTAACCTAACTTAACCTACATATAAGTATAGCCATAAAAACATTAGATAATCTCAAAACTGGCTCTGAAGCAACATCTGTAAATTGACCGTATTTTTACTAATCTTAACCTTTGTTGTATGAGTCGTGACATTTTAATTTGTCAAATACTTTAAATTGATCATTTAGTTTATCACATATACTTTTGTAAGCAAGATCATTTAGTTTATCAATTATAACCTTAATCAAATTCTACTAAACTAAACTAGTTTTATCCTGACCTAAGTATTAATAAATTTTAATATATTGTTATTAATCATTTTTCTTACTTAACGTATTAAATAATATTAACATTGTATCACTATAGAACTGACGGTGATGCAACATTTAATCATTTGGACTAATTTTATATCTTAATATCATAGCAATATTTTAGACGAGTTTTATCTTATTAATTTAGTTAGATCCTTGTAATTACTACTAGTACTACTCAAAGTTTTTGCTATTTTGTGATTTGTACGCCATGATCTTCTTCCTTAAAATAGTTTTGCTGGTCTTTCTTCTTGATACGGGAAAGATGCTTACAATACCTAAGTGAACATTTGTGTTAATTTTTGTGCCATGATGTATGAAGTTTAAATTATAAGACTTACATAACGCCTAAAGTTTGAAACACAGGTAGCTTGTGGTCTCAACAAGTGAAGTAAAGCTGGGGTAGGTTTTTAGATTAAGATGTGTTGGCTCTGCAATCTTCTGGGATGCTGCTTTAAGGACGAACTTCTCTACGACGGTGAATAACGATAAAAGTTTAAGGTTGGACTGCTGGAACCAAGAGCGCTGAACAAAACTTCTCAGTTGTTTGTGGCAGATTAAGTTCTTAAACTCATCTGCAAAAAAAAAAAAAAGAAGTTGGAAGAATCAGATACTAGAAACCAAATTTTTAATACAAAAGGCAAACAAATCAAAACTTAGGATAAATATTGAACATATAAGTTAGTATTACAATCAAAAGATCTTGTTGATAGTTACAATTAAATCCAAAACAAATTTTGACTACTTTTTGAGAGCAATCTAACCTAACCTAACTTAACTTTTTTTTTAACTGTGGTATGAGAAAACTCTACCAGATTGGATGTGACGCTCTTATTTACTAAACTTTTTATCCACTTGGCGTCGTTTTTGTATTCCCGGAATTGCAAAGCATACCTTCAAGGATACACGCCCGGACGTTATTTTTATTGTTCTAGTTTGTCACTTTTGTTGTTTGTCAATTTCTTCACCCAAAGCCACATTGCGTTACTAGACAGCATGTACTCAACGGTGTTGTCCGGAGTCAACACCGCAACAGTCTCATTCGCTAGTATTCTCCTCTTCTCTTCTGAAGGTCCTCTGATGTTGGGCATAAGTATGCTTAATGCTTTGACCGTTTTTTTAACCTTTTCTACCTAATGTGGACGGTTATTTTGGTGCTCCTATCAAACCACACACCAAGGTATTTGACAGCGTTCCTTGTAATTATATCGGCATTGCTCACTTTTACTACCGCTTTCTCTAATTTTCTGCCACCGTACAGGATAATGGCCTTTGTTTTCTCTGCCGTGTTGGTCACCCTGACTAGTTCCGCTTCCCCTTCCGCCGTTGTAATAATGCAAAGCACAACACCGTAGTTTCCTTTAGCATGACTACTCCCAGTACGCTGTTATAGTATATTGTCCACAGTAGAAGACCCAGGATCGAGCTTTGTGGCACGTCGCACGTGATCAATTTGAGTTACTTTATTGAGCTTTTTGCTCACTCCCATTCTGATCAGCGCTCGTATCACTCCTTCACACGGAACAGTACCAAAACCGTTTTTGATGTCAACCGTGGTAAACATACACATTTTTTTGTTTTTGTAAGCTTTCTTCTTTATGTCCTCTACCGTGTCCATTAGCTTTTTCATAGCATTGATAGTGGACCCTCCTTTCCAAAACCCAAACTGGCTGTCTGATATGTGGTTCTCCACCTCCTCCTTCAATCTACTTGCAATTAACTGTTCATATATTTTTTCAAAGTATTTATTAGGCAGACTGGCTTATACTTTGAGACTTTGTTTGCTTCTTTCTGTTGTTATTAAAAAGAACCAATTTTGACTGCTTTCATACCTTGGAAAATCTGCTATTCTAAAATTTCTGATTTATCACCTTTAGAATGATAACAGGTACGGCCTTTGCTACTTTTTTTGCAATCTTGAGAGGTATTTGATCTAGTCTCGGCGCTTTCTTGTCTTTTACCTTTGCAAACGCTTCCTGTACTTGCAGGTTAAATAATACAGTCACCTCCTTCTCGACTACTGTTGGTTATCTCACCAACGGGTGCTTTAGAAACAGCTGTTTGGTCACTTCCATCTGCGTCTCATCTCCGAGCTAGACACCAACTCTCCGGCTAAATTTGTCCGTGACAATTTTATATCTTAGTTTGGAAGAAGCTGCTAGATGAGGTAGAGAATGACGTGTGAGATCATTCTCCACCTCATCTAGCAGCTTCTTCCAAACCTCCTTTTTTGCCGACATTATTGCCTTTTTGTACTTCGTTGTCTTATCCTCCAGGATTTGATCTTTTTGCTGCTGGTTCATTTTTTTTCTGTTGGCCCAAGTCTTATTTCTGTTTGCAATGTTGCACTCCTAACTGAACCTAACTTAACCTAACCTAACCTAAACTAACCTAACCTAAATTAATTTAACCTAACTTAACCTAATCTAACTTTATTACTATTTTAAAAAGAGAACATTAAAGCAATGTGACAATCAAACAATTCAGCTTCCAGAACTTGAGGTCAAACTTTGTAAACTTTACCTTTAAAGTATTCTCACAGAAATAACTTGCAAATTGCAAAGAGTCAAATCTGGAACATCTCCTTGCAACAAGATTAGGCGGCCGGAAAACAGCTCTTGCAAAAGATTGCGTAAAGCTAATCTTCATCTTGCTAAACCCATTTTGGGGCGTAAATTTCTTTTTACATTTTGCAATAATTAGCAGATTTTACTATTACAGTTGAACTTTCTTCTTAAAAAATAAGGCCTAATAATTCCTATATAGAACACAGCGCACCAAACTGTCACTTTAGAGCTGCGAAGTGGCTTTTGTTGAATTTCTCAAAGGTTTTCAAAAATTTTGTTTATTTACTGTACCAAAAAGGTAAAAAATGCAAAAATACAAAAGATACTTGCAAACAGTCAAGAAAACTGTCTGGTACACAGATAGAACCTACAAGGGCAAAGACTAAAAGAAGCAAACTTTGCTACCTTTAGGCAAATATGCTTTGGTTTACTAGACGGAAGTGGCTGACATTAAATGGTACGCCAAAAACATGATCAAAACTATCATGTTAAATAGTTAAACGGCATTGCAAGCATTGCAGAATTTAAAATAGAAAAAGGAAACAAAAGTATTTACCAGTCCAAACTTAAACTTAAATTTAAAGATCTAAATGTTTAGGTGTTACGTTTTTCCAATTAGTATTGAATTAAGTTCTAAAACTATGGAGCTACTCGACAAATACTTTAGTTCATAGAACAAAGTGAACAATAAGAAAATTTTACAGAAAGTTGATTACCAACAAAAACATTATTTACAGTAAAAGTCAGAAAACTCGAAGGCAAAAAAAAGATTATTCTAGAAGAAAAGACTCAAAGGCATCAATGTGTATAAGTGACTCTACTGCAACTATTCCGAAAAGCGGTAGACTAGATTTAAATTTTTATGATAATCGCTAATTATTAAATTACATATTAGTTTAAACAAAGAAGTCAAATGCCAATAAGACCTGCACTAACTTCAAAACTGCAGTTTGTGCAGCAAAATAAGCTAATTAAAGTACAATTTAAATTTTAACTTAAAAACGGTAAATGTATAAATATATATACAAATATTATTTTTATATTATTGCATTGCAAAGGAATTTGTAAATCACTGTTGACACATAATGCAAACGTTTTTTTATCACAAAAAAAATAGTGTTAGATTTCTTTAATGATAAGAATAGTAACGGTCAATTATTATTATAATGTTATCTTATCGCAGTGTTTATATTATAAGAAATAGTCAAAACAACTAGTCATGTAAGTGGTATTGTATTTGCCAACAGACACAAAGAAGGAGCTTATCGCACATAAAATCACGATTCATAATTTGCACACTATATTTTCACCTCTCATCAAGCATACATCAAAATGGCACCACCAACACGTAGGCATCCTCCGGGGTAAGTTTAAATTGAATTAATTAATAAGCTACATTTCAACAAGCAATTAATTATTTGATTTGTTTTTATTACAGTGTGCCTGCTCCATTTGTAATAAGGTTACGCAATGGTTACTATCCATCAGCACAGAACTCTGCACAAAGAGGTAATTTAACAAATATTAATTAATATTTTTATTAAATATGATTTTTATTATTTCAGTTCCAAACGTCGTTCGCAATAATGGGCGTTTCTTTTGGGCTGAAAGAATGTACGCAACACTTGATGCTTGGGGTGCTGAACACCAAATTGAATTTGCAGCACTTCTGTTTGCCATTGGTGTTTTCATAGTATTTGTAATACTTGTACTTATGCGCTACGTTTTGTCGTTTTTTTAAAATGTTTTTGTCTGTACTCCAAATATGCTTACGTTAAATAAACAGTTTTAATTTATTTATTGTTTAAATTTTTTTTTACATTATTGCAAGTCAACTTTAGCATTGGTTTATAAAAAGGTAACATTGTCTCAAAAGATGTTCTAACTTATTTTGTGCAAGAAAACAACAATAAGATGATACAAAGTTGACAAGAATTTTTAAAAATGGTAAGTACCAACAAGTTTAAACAAAATTGGTAGTTGAGTCACAGACCACATTTCTAAAAAGACCTAAGAGCGACAACAGTGGTTTGAAGCAAAGGTAGTAGTGCCTAAAAGTGGTTTGATACTTTTCTTTTTTGTTTTGTGATTTTTTTTAGTAACTGGGTAAACTTTGGTTTTTGTAGAATTGTGAAACTACATAAAAATCTTGTTGTGTTGTCAGTCGCAACAGAAAGTTTTTTTAATTATGCACAGTATTTGCAAATGGTCTTAAATCACTTCAGTTTGCTGTTAAAAAAACTTTTTTTTTGATTTTGTTGAGGCAAGTACTAGCAAGGTTAATAGTTTGCTAGCATGTCCCACCTTTTTGGTACAGCATTGCTTTTATTCTGGCGTTTTAACACAAATCGAAAGCTAGACCAAAAGTAGTCTAAGAACAAGAGCTAAAATCAAAAAGCTTTTCTAGATACTATTGCCAAAGTCTTAAAAAACCGCGTAGTTGTTTTTGGTGGTTAGTTGAAAGTAGTTGCTTACCAACTTGACGTAGCTTGTAAACAATTGGTTTTTATCTAAAGTAATCTTGTGTACTAGGTACTCAATCTTAGTCTAGCCAAAAATGCACTTTATAAAGTTACAACAAAACCCAAATTTTTAGATTTGTTTAAGCACTAAACGGAGATGTCTAAGATGTTTTTATAGTTTTGCAAACACATTCCAATGTTTTTAAAATAAACTAAACTGTGATCTTCTTTTGAGAGATAGAGTTTTGTTGATGATGTGGCCACTACCACATCATCAACAAAACTACCATGACTTGTTGTTTGCATAGTATTTGCATTGTATTTTATTTTATAGACAAAGTCGTCTTAGATGTTATTTTGATACATTTGATATTATGCTTATACATGAGTTGTTCCTATAGATAAGTATTCCAATGTTCAACAATTGTTTTGATAGAGTTATTTTTATAGATGGGCATGGTGCTTATGAGTAGATGTAGATGTAGAGTGATGCCAATTGCGTCTCATCTCATTATTCTCATTCTATTACAACTTTTTAATTTGCAGTTAGTCCAGAGCCTAAAGTTATAGAGTTAGCTTTGGACTGGAAACACACTAAGACAGGCTTAGATTGGATTGTCTGTCTGCTGCCAACATCTAGTGCCACTACCGTTCTGCAACGACTACTTACAGTGCAGTCAGTCTTCACTACGTTTGACTTTTGAAGATTTTTGGGTGAATCTTAAATACCAAATACTCCGTCAGTTTCAGGACGACGATTGGTACCTGCTATATGCATTTCCACGTCGCTCTAAATCAGAACTTTTAGTTCTGTACTCTGAGTGAGTGTGTGTAAGCAGGGCCGTTGCGAAAAGTACGGCTGCCTGTGTGCAAAACATAAATATGCCGCTTTTTATGGCATATAAAGTAAAGTTTATGGGTGTTGCTAAGATGATTCAAAATTATTTTTGAATTTTTGATTTTTTGCAAAATATTCAGAGCGTACAATTTCATCAATGCTTTATCTTACAATTGAATATACTATCTAACTACCCCTCTCCCCTACATAAAAATACCTAAAAATTCTAAAAATGCCTATAGACAAACATATATGTTCAAAAATGTAATCACTAGCATATATACAAAGTATTTTGTCAGAAACAGCATTTTTTAACACTTTTTAGTCTAAAATTGTTTTTGGTTTAATTTTTAAGCTGAAACAGTATTTTTATGAGTTTTCTGTAACTTTTTTGCAAATCTCGTTTTTGATTACTTTTTGTTCAAAAGCAGTCTTGTCTATAAGTTTTCTGTGACTGTTTTTGCAATGATTATCTAAAAAGTTATCACTTTTTAGTCTAAGAAGAAAGTTTTACAGCAGCATTTTCTGAAAACATTTTAATCCAAAATTGCTTGCTCTGTTTTATTTTTAGTTGAAAACAGTATTTTTATGAGTTTTTTATAATATTATTGCACAAAATCACATTTTTTTATTATTGTTGGTATAAAAAGCATTTGTTATTAATTTTTTAGTCAGAAACAGCATGTTCTGAACACTTTAATCAAAAATTGTTATTTAATTTACAGTTCAAAACAGTATTTTTTATGAGTTTTCTTGTACAAAATCATATTTTTAATTATTTTTTGGTCTAGAAAGCATTTTCTATTAAACTTTTAGTCAAAAACAACGTTTTCTAAACACTTTAGTCCAAAATTGCTTCTTTTGTTTAATTTCAAATTCAAAACAATTTTTTCTAATAAATTTTTTGTACCATTATACAAGAATGGTACAAAAAATCACATATTTAAATTACTTTTTGGTCTAGAAAGCATTTTTTATTAAATTTGGAATCAAAAACAACGTTTTCTAAAAATTTAATTCAAAATTGCTTCTTTCGTTTAATTTTTATTTTAAAACAGTATTTTCAGTTGAGTTTTCTTTAACTTTCTTGCACAAAATAACATTATTTTATTAATTTTTAGTCTAAAAAGTATATAGAACAAATATATCATTTTCTGGAAACCTCTTAATTTTTTTTTCTTGAAGTGGTACGTCTAACGTCCCTGCACTGCAATATTTTCTTACTATTGTGCACTTTTAATTGCTACTCTTTTGGTATATGCATTATCATAGTTATCAAAAACAGATTCAGATCCATTAAGCATTTCTGTGGTTTTTTATTTGCTAGTCCGCTTCAAAATTAACTTCTTCTACTTCTTGTTTGGAATAAAAACTAAATCTTGTTATCTGCCTTCTAGCCTTCCATTGATGCTGACGTCCAGCTCTCCATCCATCTTTTAGGTAGTCTGCCTAAAGGATTTTTATTTTGGAATCTTTGGTATTTACCTCATTTGGCAATTCTATTGTAGTTTACTCTATCCAAATTGCCATCTTTGTGATTTGACCAATCTAACTATTTTTTCAGAATCTAGTTTTTCTTTGATAGCGCTGCTTCTAATGTTATCACGTAGTTTACTGCTTTTATTGTTCTAAAACTTTTTATTTCCGTGCTCTTCATTAGTCTTTTAATTTAAATGTTTCTGCATTGATTTTAGCCGCGTAGGTTAGGATCGACCGCTCAGTTTTATAGGTTCTAACTTTGCCCTGTTACCTTCTATACTCTAATCTTTTGGAATTCAGATCATCAAAAGTGCACTAACAACAAAGTCTAACCACTAACCACTATTGAGCTATCTACGACAAAACAAGTTTAAAATGGCAAAAATAATATTTTGATAAAGCAACTATCTATGCCACAGGAACAATAACTTGGTCACATATAAATTTAGATTTTTTTTATAAATAATCAGTTGAAATACATTTTGGCCGCTTTACTCATTTGTCCGCCGTGTGCACCGCACACACCACACAATATGTTGCAACGGCGCTGTGTGTAAAAACGCGCAGAGCGTGGTTGAGAAATTTTGGCGTTTGTAGTAATCGCGTGTGTCAAAACGATTAAATTGTATAAACAACTCTTTTTGACCACCGAAAAATCTGCTCTTAAAGACTTTGGAAACTTTTGTAGATAAAAGCTAGTAACAGAGATGTAGACAATAGTTTATCTACAAATACACTTGCAAGTTTCGTTCTTGTTTTGTTCTGTGGCTATTTTGGACAAAAAGTTTTTCTGTTGCAAATATTTTTTAATACGCTACAGTTTAGTGCTTTTGAAGTATGCATTGAGTAAAGTTCAAGGTTGTCCAAAAATAACCTTTTTCTTTAAGGTTAATTTAGATAGTACTTTTTTTGTTTTGGCTTAAGCAGTGTTGGGTGTTAAGCTACCGTATCTACTGTTTTGTTGGCGGTTTTTTGGCAGGTAATATTTAACAAAATTTTAGTTAGTTTTGTTAATTCTTTTTCTGTGTACATATTTCAATCAAGTTGTTTACTAGGCTACGCCAATCTGTTTTATTGGTTGCAAACGTTTTTTCTTAGATTTAATTTTGTTGGTTTGCTTTTTTTCATTCACGCCTGTCACGTTTTAGATACGCACGATTTTATTCAAGCCAAATCTTGACAAAAAATGGGCTAAATTGAAGTTTCAAAAAAGTCAAGCTTTTGTAAACGCTGAGAAATTGACTGCCTTGGGTTTGGGTTGGTACCAACCCAAACCCAAGGCAAGAAATTGACTGTAAACAACCTTAGGCAACATCAAAGTTGATTTTTAGATGAATGGGTATGGGTGTATGAGCAAAATTGTAGAATTTAGAACAATACCAATCCACATAAAATGCATCCCAAAGAAGTTACTGTTTGGTGTGGATTTTGGTCTGACGGAATAATCGTCTGTACTTTGTTCAAAACAAAACTGGCATTGCTATAACCGTCAACGGCAAATTGATGATAAGCAACTTTTTGTGGCTAAAACTGGATAATATGATGAATATCAACAACATGTGGTTCCAACAAGACATTGCTACGTGCTATAGAGCGCATGCCATGATAGACATTTTGCACGAGCGATTTGAGGGCATGTCAATCTAAACTGCCCACTAAGATCCAGCAATTTAACGCTTTGGAACTATCTTAAGTTTTAGTTCTATGCAAATAAAGCGCAGACAATTGATGCCCTCAAAGTCAACATAACAAACGCCATCCAGCAAATTCAGCTAGATTTATGCGACAAAATGATCAAAAGTTTAACCTCCCAAATACGTGCCACTAAGCAAAGCGAACATTTAAACAACGTT
Source organism: Tachinus rufipes (assembly GCA_963932245.1). Taxonomy (NCBI): domain Eukaryota; kingdom Metazoa; phylum Arthropoda; class Insecta; order Coleoptera; family Staphylinidae; genus Tachinus; species Tachinus rufipes. The sequence continues at coordinate 4,521,405 of OZ010750.1, forward strand.
TTATTGCATTCTTAATGCTATAAAATACTTTAAAATAAGAAAAAAAAAGTGGATACCTCCCACTCAATTTGTTTTATTTTCATTTAAAAATTAAGCGTCTTTATTGGAAGACTATTTACAATAAAAAAAAATTTTTTATTTGACATAAATAATCACTTTATTATTTGATACAACAACTAAAATGTAATTTTGTTATTTTTTTTTTAAGTATACACCTAATATAGAAAAATAAAGCAATATTAATGCATGAAATAGAATTGTAGCGGCCATGTTTGTTTTTTCACGAGATAAACCGATGTAACCCGAATGGAATAAATATTATTAATCTAATTTATTAATAAAATCAATTAATTACTTATGTTACAATGCTATTTCAATCAAATTTAGATAAATTCTAGTATAAATTACTTGATTTTTAAGAAGTTTAAGACATTGATAACATAATTATTTTGTTTTTGTTAAAATAGAGTTTTGTCAATTTTATTTTTTAAATACAATAAAGATATTTGATTTTATTTTAAATTTAGCATAAACTGTTGTTTTGACATTTTATACAGTAAAGTTAAAATTTTGTTAAATGTATATGATTAATATAGAAAAATAAAGCTATAAAATGCATGGAATAAGTTAGTTTGAATAGAGTTGTAGCGGCCAACCGATGCTACCCGAATAGAGTAAATGTTATTAATCTAATTTATTAATAAAATCAATTAATTACAATGTTATTTCAATTAAATTTAGATGAGTTATAGTATACATTAATTGATTTAAAAAAATATAATTTATTGAAAATATAATATAAATATAAATATTAAATAGTTATATTTTTTTAATAAACTGAAGATATTTGATATTATTTTATATTTAATATAAGTATAATAAATAAAATGCAATTTGCAGTTTTAATGTTATTAAATGTTAATAACTAATATAAAAAAAATAAAACTATATAAATTCATGAACTAGAATTGTAGCAGCCATGTTTGTTTTTTACACGAGATAAAACGATGGTACCCGAATGGAACAAATATGATTAATTTAATTTATTATATTATGATGCTATTTCAGTTAAATTTAGATAAGTTATGGTATAAATTAATTGGTTTTTAAGAAATTTATTGTATAAAAAGCATAATATATTATTTTAAAGTTGTGATACGTATAAAATTTATTTACTATGTAAAATCAAACGCAAATTAAAAACTAAATTCAATCGTGTTTTTAGTTTAAGCTTAATTAATAGCAAAACAAAAAAACAATAGATCAGCCGTTTTATAGCAAAAAAATTGAGAAAAATTAAAGTAAAAAAGTACAAGACAAGAACTAAAAACTTTAAACAAGACCTTTTAATTTTTATATAGAGATAAATGCAACAAAACAGATTAAGTTTTAAGCAACTTTCTACACTAAACTTACCTCTATTTCGATTAAAGATGAGGGTAGTTTTCTGCTTTCTTGCATTCTCCTTAAATGAATTGGCACTCAAGACTCATTCCGTTGCACAAAACATATTTGAAATAATTTATGTTTATACTTTCACTATCATTATCAACTATTAGAAAATGTTATTTATTATTTTATTTTTTGACGCACTTCTCAACTACGTCTTAGACTAATGTTTCCTTCAGTATTTTCTTTTTTGTTTTCTCCGTCTCCTAGCCCTGTTTTTGTATCTTTAAAAGTTTTAAGTTTTTTTAAAGTTATTACAGAAAATAATTATATAATACTAATACTTGTTTTGTATACATTTTAAAGCGTTCATTGTTCCCCAATAATGTTTTAATAACCTTGCATTATTCTGTATTATTAACTAACTTTACATAGTTTAAGCTAAACCTAATCTAACCTTACTTTATCTTACCAAATTTAAACTATTATTATAACTTAACTTATTGACTAATAGAAACATTGTACCATCTTTAGACTGTCGTTAACACAAGCATCATTTGAAATTGACAAAATTGTCACTAATTTCAATTCTATGGCAGTGTTGAGTTAACTTCTGTTGCATGACTTGTTTCAATTTACCAAGTACTTCCAAGAGCAATTCAATTTAACAATTAGAACCTTGCTTTAATTAACTGAACTCTACTACTTAACAGATCCCTAACTTAACTTACTTTAACCTGACTTAAGTACAAAAAGTCCAATATATTATACTGCTTTTATTAATAATTTTTCTAACATTAAATCACCATAAAACTGGTGTATAAACATTTAAACATCAACCGCATTTAAGATAATTTTGATTTTAAAACTTTCAAATGCGCTTTTTAATACTAATATACTATATACATAATGGCAAATTTGTGAATACTTTTAAAGAATTTTTAGATCATTTTAATAAACAAAAAAGTTCTATAAATAGCACATTAAATTATTTTCTGATTTTTAGTGCTAAAATAAAATTTGTAGAGCATCTTTCAGCCTCATTTTTAAACTGTAAGGGCTACTATTAACTTTTAAAGCTTTGACATTATTTCTTATTAAAATTCTAAAAACTTGAACATTTCTTAATGTCTTATTACATTTTTGTTGTAAAGACTTTGATGTTTTCTAAAATTTTGCAGAATTTTATCTTACCTAACCAATCCCAACCTAATTTAATTAAATAAAATTTTTGTATAATCTATTATTATTAATAAGATTAAATTAGGTTGGGTTAGGTTTCAATAACTTTTCTAACCTAATCTATTGACTACTGTTATAGTAAAACTAAATCATTAATTTACAGCAAAATTTGGTAAATTATCTAATGTATTTGTTTTGCCTTATTGGGTTTTTGACAAATAAAATTATTACGATTATAATTATTATTAGTATTATCATAATTAAGATAGCAATGATACCGCGTATCATCTCAAAATATTTTTTTTTAAGTCTTATACTAATAGCATTTTGTTATTTAATTGGCTTAAGATTTTTGGTATACAAACATTAGTATTGGCGCTTCCACGCGTTGTAGGAGTATTTGAGATAGTTTTTTGCTGCTTCTTCTTAATACAACCAATATGAGTAGAATATCCAACTTTGATGTGATTTGAAGATGAACAGGTTAAACTTTAGTGGTGTAGTTTGTAGACTCTCAAAGTTTTTGGGCTGCTGCATGAGTTGTCTATGACAATGATGAAAGCCTAATCTTTAGACCAGACAGGATGAGTAAAATTAATTGTTTAGTTTTTAGTGATAGACTAAAATGGCACTCGTAAAACGTGCTAAGAACTAGTCCAATTCTGTAAATATATAAAAAAACTATTGCAATCAACAACAAAAAAAACATAAAAAAATATTGTATATGATAGAATTTAAATAAAATCAAAAGGTTAGTCTAATAAATAAAGTTTTTGGACAACTTAAATCTTGATTTATAGCTATAGTTTAGCTATTAACAAATTTGATCTTTTTTAACTATTACAACTGAGTAAAACTTAATGAAGTTAATGTTTGCTACAAAATCATTAATTAATAATCAAGAATAAATAATTATTTAAAGCTTAAATAATATTTAACACATTATACCACTTTAATGCTAAACTTACCTTTATTTTGATTGATGCAGCTGGCTTGGATTCTTTCTCAACGGTTTTGTAATCGAATTATTGGCCTACGCAAAACTACCCTTTCAAAAACTGTTATGCCCGTATATGTTGAAACTGCTTTACGTTTTATTAATATTCCAGTTATGTCACACATAATTTATAAAAGTTTTTTAAATATGTTATCACTTAACTCAAATAAATCTTCTTTTGTTTTCTTTCTATCCTGTCTTGATTAATTCATTCTTTACGCTTCTAAAATTCTAGGTTTAATAGTCATTATCATAATATTCCTCGCTTAAATTCTGGTATTCAGAAAAGCGTCCAAATTTTTTTGCAAATATGCGTCTAAAGCAACATCCAATAGCAGAACCTACTTTGACCAATCCTAGTTTAATTTTTCTCAATTGCGCTTTCACTTTACTAGTTTTAGATTTTTTGACCCAATCAAACAGTTCAAGTTGCTCCATTATTAACTTATATTTACTTGCTTTGCTTAAATTTGTTGTTTGCCATACTGTGTCCAGTAAATTTTCATTACAAGTAAAAAATAATCATTTATTTTAAAAACATTAAACCGCTTCATAGCTGCTATAGTACCTTTTAAGCGTAACTCAAATTCAGAAGAAAGCAAACGTTAGGCATAAATGTGGCTTGAAAAAGTATACAAAATAGTCATTTAATTTGTTCAACTTTGTTGTTTGCCATATTTTGTCCAAAAACTTTCTTTTATAGTAGTATTAGCAAAAGTCCAGTTCCTTCAAAAATTTATACGACTGGCTCAGGTGTTGTACAACAAAATTTTAAAACGCTAAAGGTATCCTTCTTTTTCTGTTTTATTGATTACAGCTGTCTTATAACTTTTTAGGAAATAAATTCAGAAGAATGACGCAAACGTTAGGCAAAGACGTGGCGTAAAGAAGTATACTAAATAGTCATTTATTTTGTTCAATTTTGTTGTTTGCCATATTTTATCCAATAAATTTTTATTATAGTAGTATGAGCAACAAATAATCATTTATTCTAAAATTTTTGAGCTGGCCACAGTTGTTCAGTTTAATTTTGGCAATTTTTCAAAAATTTGTACGGCTAGGCCAAATGTTGTAAAACAATTTTCTTCAAAGTGTTGTACTTTCTTATTTTGATAGTTTTAATAATATTTGTTCATCGGCTGACAATTAAATAGCTTGTGGTAAAAGCTTACTAAACGGATAAGCAACCTTAATTTCTTGATTGTTATCTTCTTGATTTGTTCTAATAGTTCAATATTTTGTAGCAAACGGAAAAAAATAATCAAAGCGTTGGTTAAATTCTGTAATTAAAAAAAAGATTTTGTATAAAAAATTGTACACTTAGAAAGCACATAGAAATATACAAACACATAACATGCGGTTAACTAGTGGCACAGTACGTGTTAATTACAGTTAAAGTAATCAAGCAGACAATTGTTTTTGTTTTGCAAAACCTTGTCAGTGTGCCTTGTAGCAAAAGTCAGATATTTTTGCTAAAAGTTGTTTTGGAAGATGGTTACATTTTATACTTCTACTTTGATGATAAACGTAAATTAAATATTGTTATCCAATGCCCCAAATATCTAAAATTAAAAGATTTGACAAATAAATGCAAAGCTTCTTACTTTTGCGTAACATGTGCAAGTTTTAATTTTACATTAACAACCTTAGCTTATACTATAGCTCAGTAGTTTAAGATCTCTATAAAGGATTTTTCAGTTGGCTTGGATAAATTTTGGCAGCCCGTGGCGGCCATTTTGGTTTGGTAACATCTATCAAATCTTTTATTTATTATTCAGTTACTTATGCCAAATCACCATGGCAAGTTACACAATTGAACAGTACGTTCAAATAATAAAACTTTGTTATCAAAATAAGTGTTTGAAGTGCAAACGTTGCGCGCATTGCACTTATTTTACGGTAAACGTAGTGGTCATTCACAGTCGACTTTTCAACTTTTGGTTACCAAATTTGAAACAACGGGTTTGGTAAATAATCAGCCAACACCTTTACGTTTAAGGAATGCAATATCGGCGGAGAACATTACCGCGGTCCGTGAAAGTGTACAGCAGAATCCGAGGCAGCTGATTTCTTGCGTTGCACAAGAACTCGGGCTTTTGCAGATTTCAATTTGGCAAATTTTGCGTCGGGACTACACCCGTACAAGATCCAATTCAACCAGAAGCTCAAAATTTATGACCATTGACAACGCTATTTGTTTGCTGACTAGATTATGAATTGTTTGGAAGAGAACCCCAATTTTGGCGAAAAATTTATCTTTAGCAATAAGGCGCATTTTTAGATGATTGGCTATGTTAATTGCCGTATATGGGACAACACCAACCCACACAAGGTTCACCAAGTAGTAATGCATCCTCAAAAAGTTACCGTTTGGTTTGGATTTTGGGCCGGCGGCGTCACTGGTTCGTACTTTTTAGAAAACGATGTTGGTGACGCAGTCACCGTTAACAACCAGCGCTACAAAACAATGGTAATAAATTTTTTATGGCCCAAATTGAACCATATGGACCTAGATTTGGTTCTAGCAGAACGGCGCAACGTGACACACAGCGGAAGCTACAATTAACATTCTGCACATACGTTTTGAAGGAAAAGTTATCTCTCTCAAGAGTGATGTGAATTGGCTACCAAAGTTATGCAATTTGACCCCGCTAAACTTTTTCTTGTGGGTTTCTTAAAGTCGAAGGTCTATGCAAATAAACCACAATCGACCAATACCCAAAAGGTAAAGTAATTGAAAATTAGACCACTCGGATCCGTGTCACCATAAGAAGCTGAGGCGAGCATTTGAACAATTCCACACTTGATGGCATACAAGGGTCTTTATTCCATTTCAACATCTAAAAAATTCTTTAGAAAAAAATGAGAAGAGAGTCAAGCTGGTCTACAAAACCAACTGGTTTTTGCTTTCTCATATCTTAAAAGAAGAACAAAATCATTACTTGATGTTCAAGCGGTTAAAAAAATTGACTGCGTTGTAGTTAACTTTACTAAAACACATTTTGCTAGCAATACAAAATCTACTAAAGTTGTGCCAAAAATAAAATCAAATCAATTGGATCGCAATAGAGAGAAGAGAAAGCTCATCCGATCTTGAAATTGTGCCAAACACAAATGGCAAAGATCTGACCCAACCGAGCTAAACTGATTCAATGGTAAAGTAAAACAAACAATCAGGTAGCACAAAAATTAGTGTTAAAAATCTGCCCAATTTGAATCAGTTTGGTCATTTAGGAGAAGTCATTTTTTTCACAAAACATTTTTTACAAAATTATCGCTCAATTAGTCATTTTCGACCAAACTAGAACATGTCAATACCCAAAAATGACACTCAGACTTAACAATTTTGGAAAGAAAACTGAGTTTACTATACCATAATCTTAACATGGGTGGTACATCTTCAGGAAGATTTACGTTGTTGCAGGCAGGTATCCGCAAAGAACGTTAACAAAACTCAGCGGCGTCAAAACTTGCCAGCCAATTCCACCGCAACTATGAGGCCTTTAACATTGACTCTAAACACCAAAACATCACTAGAATTTAGATTGCTGAGATGCTACTAGCCGCAATGAGCCAAGTAGTCTAATTTAGGAAAACTCCAACAACCTCCACCAAGACTTAGCAGTATCTTTACGCCATTGTGCTATCCTCCGCAATAGCTCTTAGATAGTTTAGCTTCGAAAATATTCAAGAGGATATCTTTGTCAATCTTTGCCAAAAACTTGTGGTACTCTAGAAGGTTACCCTGGTTTATTTTCAGGACACAATCTCCTGAACTCAAGATTTTCCAAGGGAGAGTGCAAACTGCACTAACCCCATTATTATTTTATTAATAGCTTATCAGGCATCAACCCCCTCCAACAAAAACTACACCGTAGCATGGTGTCACATTGTTTGAAGTTGAATAGACTCTTGATACATTACTACTCTTAAAACTTTAGTGTTTCAGGTTCAATTTGAGATTATTAAAATTTATTGCTTCTTAGGGCCGCTTTTACAATTGTCGGTTAAACAAGGAATTGCGCTATCTAAGGAATATATAAAAATGCGCTTTTACAATCTCTTATAACTTATATCTGGTATAGTAACTAAGTAACGCGCACAACAAATTAGTTTATAAATAACGTATACGTCAATTTATAAGTCAGTTTCAGAAACGGCCATCTTTGTGATAAATGATTTTTTAGAAAATGCATAAACGTGTTACAGTTAAAGTAGGATTTGCTGCAAAACTTTTTGCACAGAAGAAAATTGATAATCGTCGAGCATTATTTCCTTGATTGACCTAATCATTGGAACCTTCAAGTGGTTCGTCTTTATTTCTAGTTCTAATTTGGGATTTATTGAATAGAGATTCTACTCGAGTGTGCGGGTGATTGAAATTTTACAATGGCCCCGAGGCTTAGCAATTTCATAAAACTTTATTTGTATGTTTCGAAGAAATAAACCAGAGATAACTTATCCGGTGCTTGAAGCAGTAGTTTTCTCTAGTATAGTAACCAAGTAACGCGCACAACAAATTTGCGTATAAATAATTTATACGTCAGTTTATAAGTCATTATTGACGTTTCAATAGGTTATGTAGACTGTAACAAGGGCAAAACTAATGCTATACCAGGTTTATACATTTAGATAAATTTATTCCTGTTTTAAGTTATCTGACAATTGTAAAAGCGGCCCTTACTTGAATAAATAGACACTAACCGTAAAGTTGCGCTTACACCTTTCACAATTAAGGCAAATATTCTTCAAGATAGAAGCTTAACTTTCAGATTGCCCAAAACTGAGTTAGTCGAAGACCTTTAGACTTTGATGATAGGTGCTTCTATACTTTTATAAAGTAAATCCAACAAACTAACTGAGTTTCAACATATAACAATATTACTAAAAAAAAGTTATGTTAAAAAAAGAAAACTACAAAAAATTTATCAAAAAAACCATTGCAAACACGCTTTCTAGTCTTTACGTTATCTAAAACTTTTAATCAAAAAAAGTTTAAAGTTCTTAATATTATTTTAAAAACAATTTGTGTTTATTTTTATAGTGCCGAGCTTGCTACGATTGTAGACTCTCTTCTCGTATGTTGTGTGGTGTGCGATAACAGTTCTACACAAATATGCGAGACCTACAGTTTAACGTGGTCCAAACCACACCACTAGAGGGGTTTACTAGGCAAATACTTTGCTGGTTTATTATTGCCTTGCAAAGAAGACAACCGCCTCGAAATATATTCGACAAATTAGATATTGCCGTGAGTCAGTTCTGAAAAATAATAGAAACATTTTCTAATCACAAAACAAGAGTCATGTTTTTGATAACAAGAAACAAATTGATAACTAGAAATTATTAATTTAATATTATCATATTATAGTGGTTATAGTAGAACTAACATGCAACTATTCATCAAAGTGGTATTCAATATACTCTTATTACAATAACAGTTTTAAAAAAGGAGCTTATTGTACTTGTGCACAAACAGTTTGCTTATTATATAACAACACTTTACCAAGCAAACATCAAAATGGCACCATTCACGCAAAAAGTTGTTCCAATGTAAGTTTTAATTATATTCAATTGATATATAATAATTGTTTTGATACAATTGATTTATTATCACAGCCACGTGACTCCATTTGATATCCGGCATCCTGATGATTTTGAATATGAAGTTGATAATTTTGGTAATGTTGTAATGACCGAAGCAATATACACTGGGAATGAAGAAACTTCTTCTATATCTACAGGTAATCTAATTAAAATTAAAATTTGTATAAATTATAAAAATAAATTCAGAATTTATTCAATCAGTGTGCCTTGTATGACTACAGCATTACAAGACCAATTTGAATAAATAATTCTGTACTTAAAAATACAATAATATTTGTATAAAATATTAACTTTTATTTTATAATGTTTTAAAATTATGCTTTATTGCACATTTTACATATTTATATTGTTTCAGAAAATGAATCAAACTTGGACAATAAAACTGACAATGTAAACGAAGAATCTGGTTTAGTAGCTGCATTCTTTATAAACATATGGGACAAACTAAGAAGACTTGGCAACTGCATTTGTGAACGGCGTGTTGAGATGTGGAAAGTGATTAAACAAATCTGTTATGGCATGAGATTTATGATAGTATATGTGTTGCTTTGCACAATTATAAGAAGATATGGATTTCTTGAACTATTTTAAAAATTCTGTTCTGTAATAATGTTTCAAATTTTTTGTGATATTGAATACATACTTTTAATTTATTTGTTTGTTGTTTTAAATACCTTTTGTATTTTTTGTTTAATATTACAGATCCATAATATATTTTGCTTAAAAAAGATCACTCTGAAGAAGCAGATAAACTCTGATTCATGTGATTAAATTTGAAGGTTATGTGTCACTTTTAATACTACTTGTAACTATAAGATATGATCGTTTGCCAATAGTTGATGATGATATTTTAGAAAACATATTATCAGAAAACAACTGGATAGTGTGGGATCTCAGCTCTTTTGTTTTGAAGCGCTTAAGTCGGTGTAGATGCCATGATGATACTAATCATAATTTAGATGGGTCTTGCCTCTATTGGTTTTTATTCTGTTATTACTTTGGCGCTTCTTCCTTTATCCATTTTGATGACGTGTCCTAATCAACAAATCATTTGAGCTTTAATGAACCTAACTATATCCGCTTTGTTGATTAGATGTGCCAACTCATAATTTGCATTTATGCGCCAGCTTCAATCTTTGTTTTGCGTTGGCCCAAAGATTTTTTGCAGAATTTTCCTGAGGAAATTTTCCTCTTTTTGATTTAACGTTCAAGTTTTGGTAGCGTAAGTGACCACAGGTCTTGTAGATCTTCAGCTTGCACGTTCTGCTTAGGATCTTTAGAGTTTAGTAGGGATTTATTGGCAAAATAATACCGCGTGCTTTTTATGATCCTTATCTTGACCTATTCTTTTTATTTGTTTATAACCAACAATTAGATTGCACAAACACCCGTTGAAACCAGTACAATGTTTTGATTTAACTAAACAATTAGATTTGCCTAAGCAGACAACAACGTCAACAAGGCTTTTGCACTAAAAAAGTTTTGCAAGAGGTCAAAACACAGAACTAAGAAAAAAAAGGCACAAAGGCCGCAAAAGAAAGATTTTGCAAAAAATGTTCAAAATATTGCAAAGACAAAAACAATTTCAATGCAGACAAACGTCCAGATTGTCAAAGTAGTAAAGACTAAGGAGATGTTAGAAGGAAACTCAAAGAGCTAAGTAAACAAATTTTTATTATAGTCAATCCCAAAACTGCAAAAACTTCCAGAAATAAGAAAAAGTTTGAAAGAAAAGGTCAAGAAAATCTGCTACAAATGCAAACAAACTAGCTACAAAAAAAAAAAATCAAACAAAAAAGCCTGCTACTTCTGTAAAGAATTCTAGCAAAAATTGAAAACAAAACCAACAACACCTTACCAAGAAGATCTATCCTAAATAAACTAGACAAAAAAAAGTTAAGTAGAAAAAAAAAGGACGGTTATAGTAAACGCAATAACAATAATCATTAACAAAGTTTGTGACAAAACGATGCCAATAAAAACATGTAAAAAACGCGTTTTTTTTTGGTAAAATAAAAAAATATTGAAGCAAAAAAAAGAAACCCCTGAAACTCAAAAGGAAAATAACCAAAGGTAAAAGCAAAATCCCAATAAAGACATACTTGGGCGGAAAAAAGTGACACACAAATCAAAAGAAAACAACTAAAAATACTGACAACAAAAACCAATGAAAAGAAGTAAAAGACTATATGCAAAAAAATAAAAAATAATAAATAGATAAAAAACTGTAAGACCGTAAAAAAAACTAAAGTCCAACAATATGAGCACACCTGGCAACCTCAAGATAAAAACTAATAAAATCTTTTTTCCAAAAATCAAGAAAAGACTAGATACAAAAAAAAAGACAGAGATAGATTTGATCAGGTCAAACAAACTAAAAATTAAAATATTAAAAACAAAAAAGGGCCTGACCTGACAACATCTTGAGAAAATATTAAAGATCTTAGTAAAAAAAGCCGACGCTATGCTGAACATTATAAACGGGATACTGAAAGAAGGAAACGCCTGAAACAGTTAATAAAAAGCACTAGTGCTAATAAAAAAATAGTGGCCTTACAGACCAATATGCGTTTTGAAAAATACGGAAAAACTTATCAGCAAAGAACACAACAAACAACACAAAAAAAACACAAGATTATGTACGTAATTTTGCAGAAGTCTGTCCTTAGACCAATTAAGTAGTTCGACATTTTTTCATGTAGTGTAGTGAAAGACTATTTAGACACCGCGTTTGCCGTTTCCGGTTTGGTGACTAGTAGTAGTCTTCCTGCCTGAGATTTTGGGCGTCAGTGTTATTGCCGCACCTTTGGACGTAACCCCACTCTGGCCACGCCAGTAGAATCTAGCCCTCATTAACTGTATAAGTTGTCTACTGCTTATGATTTCTTGTTTATTAGTTCATCTGCCTCTTTGGCCATTCTCTCTTCTGCTATTGGAGCCATTGACCTGAAGTTTTTAGACTTTCTGTAAACCTGCCACTTCTGCCAGCTCCGCCGTACTGAAGACTTTTTTCTCCGCCCTTGTTGCCGTTGTAGTCCTTGCTCGTACCCTGGGCAGATGAAAGCATTATACCCCGCAATACTGGGTCCCCAGCAGAACTTAGCCACCGTTTCCTACAGGCGGGCCCACCTCCGTGACTTGGACTCACTAACAAACTGGATGCCTACCAACCAGTCAAACAAACGGAGTTACGCAAAGGGTACAGCACGGCAAACCACCTCCTAACAGTGAGAACTTAAATTGAAATGACTGAAAAATACCATATTCCGCTCTACATAGCGTTGATTGACTATAAAAAAGCGTTTGATACTGTAGAGCCATGAGCAGTAGAGAAAGCAATAAGCAAGTGCAGAATAGACCATCGGAACAGGCAATTGATACACAATATACACAGACACGCCACAATAAAAATAAATCTACAAACAACACAGAGTCAATACGTATAGATCGCAGAGTAAGACAGAGAGACTTTATATCACCAAAGCTTTTCACTTTGGCGCTGGAAGACGTTTTCAAATCTTTCCACTAGAAAAAAAAAAGGTCAAAATATTAACGGAAAAAGACTCAACAACGTAAGATTTGCTGACGACATTTTCCTAGTAACAGACAGTAAAGACCTTAAAGTAATGATAAATGAAGTTGCAAAAGCTTCTGAGAAAATAGGTCTAAAGATGAATATGTCCAAAACAAAAACGATAAACATGTTTCTCATTACATCTACCTAGGCCAAATAATAAAAATGGGCAAAAAAATCAAACAGCGGAGATTGATAAAAAAAAAAGATTTTCATGGGTGGCATTTGGAAATCTGAGCTACGTATTAAAAAACAGGATGATACCCTAATACCTTAAGACCAGAGTTTTCATTCAATGCGTACTGCCAATAATGGAAGAAAGTGTGATAAAGTACAAAAAAAACCTGAGAAAAATTAGAGAAAACGGAAGAAATGTCGAAGAGATAATGAAGGAATTAGAGGAAACAATTGGAGATGCGGTAGTAAAAAAACCATATAGAAGAAAAGAAGAAAAAATGAAAAAGAGCAAATGGTGGAACAGCGAATGTACTAAGAAAAAACAAGAAGCCAGAAAGATGTTAAGGCACTGGAGAAACAACAAAAGCACAAAAGAAGAATATATGAAAAAACAGAAAGCTTACAAAAATCAATGTAAAAAAGCTAAAAGTGAATTTATAAAAAAAGAAGAAATAGAAATTAAAAAAATAAAGACAGAAGCAGAAGCATGGAAATACATAAACAAAGAAATAAGAAGAAAACAGGGAGATATTGAGGAAATACCAATGGAAGCGTGGAAGGAACATTTTTCAAGTTTGTTTGGAGGAGAAAAGAAAAAAGAAAAAAGAAAAAAAACTAGAAAGACAAAAGCCAATCCACCAAGCGGAAGAAATTTCAAAGGAGGCAATATGGGAGAAGATAAAAAAACTAAAAAAAAAGAAAGCGCCAGGTATGGATGGGATACAGAATGAAGCGTTGTTGTATGGTACGGAAGAACTGACTGAGAGATTGAGTGAGTTAATAAACAGAGTATGGAAGGGAAAAGGGTTTCCGAGTCAATGGAGAGAAGGTCTTGTATGCCCTATACACAAAAGTGGATCCAAAAAGCAAGTAAATAACTACAGAGGAATAACACTACTGGGTACGGCATACAAGATCTACGCCATGATATTAGAAGAAAAGTTGAATGAAGAACTAAGTATGAATGAGATAATTCCAGATGGGCAAGCCGGCTTCAGGAAGGGAAGAGGTACCATGGATAACGTATATATTTTACATCATATTGTGGAAAAAGAAATAGCAGAGAAAGGGGAGAAAGTATATGCGTTATTTCTAAATCTAAAGGCGGCATTTGATAGTGTGGATAGAGAGACACTGTGGAAGTGTATGAGAGAGAAAGGAATTAGCGAGCACCTGGTAAGAAGAATAGAAGACGTGTATGAGGAGACAGCAAGTAGGGTATGTGTTAACGGAAAAATGAGTAAAAGATTTTGGACAACAAAAGGAGTAAGACAGGGCTGCCCATTGAGTCCTACTTTATTTGCAATCTACATAGCAGATGTAGAAAAAAAATTGAGGTTGGCTCAAGCAGGAGGGGTAATAGTTGGTAGAGAAAAAGTGTGGTCGCTAGCATACGCAGACGACATGGTAATACTAGCAAAAGAAGCGAAGGAAATGAAAGAGATGATAAAAAGTTTAGAAAAATATTTAAAAAAAAAAGCTTAGAAGTTAACGTAGAAAAAACAAAAATTATGGTGTTTAAAAAAGGGGGTGGGAGAAAAAAAGTAGAGGACTGGAAATGGAATGGGCAAGGTATTACGGAAGTAAAATCTTTTAAATATTTGGGATATGTTTTTTGTACGAATAACACCGAGAGCGAGCACATTAAAGAGATTGCTCGAAAAGCAAATAAAGTAGTGGGACAAGTTTGGGGAATAAGTGAAAGAAAATTTGAATGTATGAGAATAAAAGGGCTTATGTTTGATAGTTTAGTTAAGAGTATGATATTGTATGGGTCAGAAATATGGGGATGGAAGGAACAAGAAAAATTAGAAGCAATACATGTAAAATATTGGAGATGGGTGCTAGGTTTAAATAGAGAAACTCCAGCATATATTGTGCTGGAGGAAGTCAAAAAAGATAAGTTAAGAGTAGAAGCAGGAAAAAGAGCAATGAAGTATGAAGAAAGAATGAGACAGAGACACAAATGCAAAATATTACAAGAATGCATGAAAGAGAAAATGAGAGCAAGAAATGAAAAGCTAGGGGAGATTAGGGAAAATTATTACAATTGAAATGGGTATGCAAGCCAAGAAATTGAAAGAATGAGAGAATCTGGGAGAGAGACATGGTACGAAATTATGGAAAGAGATAGAGATATACAAAGGCAAGAAAGGAGAATGCGAGTGAAAGAGTCTAGGTACAACGCAAACTATGAACATATTATAGAAAATGAATTGCCAATGTACTTAGTGAACGAAAGATATTGTAAAGATGACAAAAAGATGATTGCAAGATTCAGATGTGGTAATGAAGAGCAAGTGACAAGATTTTGGATGGAAGAGGATTTGAAAATGTGCAGAATGTGCGGAGAGACTAAGGAAACTATAGAACATATGTTGAAAGAGTGTAACGAAATGAGAGAAGAACAGATGGAAAAAAATGAGATATTGAAAGGGGACGGAAGAGGGGTAGAATGGATGAGGGCAGTTAAAAAACGAAGAAAAGAAATAAACGAACAGAGAAGAAAATATTCTTAATTGTGTTAATTTTATAAGGATTAAGTTTTATTATTTTGGGAAGTTGTAAATGTATTTGTAAATGTAATTTTCAAGGCCGAAAGGCAAGAAATAAACGTATTATTATTACTGCCAATAATGACATATGGCGCCCACACATTAGTAAAAACCCAAAAAGCAATGGAACGCTCAATGTTAAACATCACTCTTAAAGACTAAATGAGAAACACTTGGGCACTTAGGCAAAAAACCAAGGTTATAGATGTTGCAGAACAGGTAGCAAAGCTCAAGTGGAGCTACGTTGGCTACAATGCAAGACACACCAACAATAGATAAAATTGCGCGCTACAGCAGAGGAGACTTTGGCTAGGCAAACGAGAACGCGGACGGCCTATGATGAGATGGAACGACGATTTAAAAAGGACAGGCAAAATTCTGCTAAAAGTGTTTGGCGCAGAATAGATCAAAATGGAGAAAAATGAGGGAAACTTATGTACAAAGTTGTACAAATACAGGCCAGAGAAGAAGAAAAAGAAGTTTTTAGACTACTGCTATGGAACGTTTTATACTAAATCTAGATTTACTAGAAAACGTTAAGCTTATTGCAATTTTTGTCCTGGTAAAACAAAACAAAAATTGACCAAACTAGTAAATTTAGTCTTGGAATAAATAAACAAATGAATAACCAAAAACAAGTTACATTTTTTAGAAAAGAAAACAGAGGCAATACTACTAATAGGCAAGAAAGACGTAGAAAACGTAAAATTTATAAAACCCAAAGACCTGAGCATAACATTGGGCAAATGCCTAAATTTTGGAAACCACGTCTAGATAGTTGCTACTAAAGCAAACAATGTGGGTGCAGCGCATCTTTTGTAAAGAATATCCTGAAACAAGCTCAAGAAAGGTAAACTTTAAAGATTTGCAAAAGATATAAAAAAATCTTAAAGGAAAATTGCTTAGTTTTAACAATTTTAATCCTCTTCTTAGCGGATGAAAAAATTGCAACAACTAATAACACAGTTGCCGCAAAATAAACGAAAAGAAATAGAACGTTCTTTAAATGGCAAGAGAAATGGGATAAAAACAAAAAAAGGTTTTTGACAAACAAGCTGATTCTGAATACTTCAAAATGGTAAAAGAAAAAACATAGTCAGTTAGACTACTGCTTCTTCACAAAACACGGCTGCTTTCAAAGATACTTAAAAGTTTGGAAAGATACACACAAATATAGACTTATGCAAAAAAGAACCAATTGAGAGATAAGCAAAAGCGTAAGATAAAAAAATATTTTAAATAAAATGCTGAAGGATATAAACAAATTGTATATTATATATTATTAGTAAGAAAAACAAAAAGAAATTGTTTATTTTACAATACAATAAATCTAAAAACGTATAAAGCCACTTTTTTTAAAACAAAAAAGTACTTGGGACGCAAGCCAAACTAACCTTCTATCCAAATTAATAATTAGACAAACATGAAAACTAACACTTGACAGTTTATATTGTGTAGTCAAGGATAAATAAACCACCTTCAAAAATACGGCAAATAAACTAAGTAAAGTACAAAGATTTGCAGGTTGGCTACAGAGTACGAATACCAACAAATTAAGGTGTAGATAAAAGCTTTAAAACAGAACAACTTTCAAAAAAAAAAAACACAAAAACGTTTATTAAATCTATAAAAACTCTCAATTATGTTTTTTTGTAAAAAGAAAAGATGATTTCAATAACAATTTTTGCTTAATGCAAAAAAAATTGTTTTTAAAACTGTTCCATGCCTTGCAATCTCAGTTCTGAGAAATAATAGAACATTTTCTAATCACAAAACAATAAGTCATATTCTGAATAACAAGAAACGATGTGATAATTAGAAATTATTATTTTTATATTAATCTTATTACAATAACAGATTTAAAGAAGGGGCTTATCGTACATGAGACGACTACTTGTGCACATCAGTTTGCTTATTATATATCAACATTTCACCAAGCAAACATCAAACACACATGGCACCATTCAAACAAAAGGATGTTCCAATGTAAGTTTTAAATATATTTAATTGATATTAGTGATAATTGTAATATGTATTGATTTATTATTACAGACATTTGAATCCATTTAATATGCGGGATCTTGATAATTTTGAATTTGATTTTGATGATTTTGATTATATTGTAACAAACCGAGCAACAACTGGGAATGAAGAAACTTCTTCTACTTCAACAGGTAATCTAACTTAACTTCTAAATTATAAAATAAATTAAGAATTAATTCAATCTCAATTCAACGAGTCAGTGTGCTTTGTATGACTACGGCATTGCAGGACAAATTTGAATAATGCAGTCACAGTCAATTGTTTCATTATTTATATTTGTATAAAATATTAACTTTTATTTAATAATGTTTCATAATTATGCAATTTTTATAGCACATTTTTACATATTTATATTGTTTTAGAGGATGAATCAAACATGGACAATGAAATTGGCAATGTAAACGAAGAATCTGGTTTAGTAGCTGCATTTTTTATAAACATATGGGACAAACTAAAAAGACTTATCAACCGCAATCCAGAAGAGCGTGTTGAGATGTGGGAAGCGGTTAAACAAATCTGTTATCGCATGAGGTTTATGATAGTATATGCGTTGCTTTACACAATTATGAAAAGATATTATGGATTTCCTTAAATTATTATATAAAAATCTGTTCTTTAATTTTGTTTAAAATGTTTGAATATATACTTTCAATTTATTTGTTTGTTATTTTAAATACCTTTTGTATTTTATGTTTAATATTACAGATTCATAATATATTTTGAGTTAAAAAAAATCACTCTGAAGAAGCTGATGAACTCTGACTGACTTTGATTAAATTTGAAGGCTATGTGTTACTTCTAATACTACTTGTAACTATAAGATATGATTGTTTGCCAATAATTGATGATGATATTTTAGAAGACATATTATCAGAAAACAACTGGATAGTGTGGGATGATAGATGACATGGTTATATTATATTACTCATAATCTAGATGCTGTTAGTAGAATTAAAACACAATTTTGTTGTGCTTTACATTAGCAGCTATTTATAACATGCACGAGTCTGCAAATATTGGACTGTACAAGTCTGAAACCGGTAAAATTTCAAAAGTTTCAATTTTTCAAGTGTACTATAAGTCAAGTGGTAATTTTTAAAACAGTAAAAAATTTTTGCAATTTAGATTTGTCGATGGTTTAATCATGAACCAAGTTTCAGGTGTACAGTCTTGCGTGGTATCTGTGTTGCTGCTTCATTTTTGTCAAAATTAGATAATCATTTTTTAAAAGGTTTTAATTTTGTACTAAGCGCGGTAATTGTTTCCAAAAAACTGCTTGCGGAATTCAGAATGTTCAGAAATCAATTCTTGTTATGCATTTACTGTTTTGCGCAAGTAATACCAACGTTTTTTAGATTAACAAACCACAGAAGAGGAGGCAGTTAGAGTTGCTTCCAAAACCCTTTAAGCAAAAAAGATTTTAAATCTCTTGCACAAAGCAGTTTGACCAAATATTTTTAAATGTTTTTTGAAGATTTTATTATAATGCAACAGCAAACTTGACTATGTCTAAACCACATTTGATCCACTCCAAAAAATCAATAAAACCATAAAACCGACACCAATACTCTGGAATTTAGATGCGCTCGTAGGCATATCACTTACTGTACCTAACCTAATCTAACCTAACGCCATTTCAACGCCAAACTAACGTAACCATCTGGAAGTCTTTAAACGAAAGAGGACTTAATCAGTTCATTCTTATAAACTGGTAGACACCCACCATACAAAACTCAAAAAGTTTTTGCACACTCTGATATCTATTGGCTGGAGTTGATGCACTAATTACATCATTAATGGTGTGTCTTGTCTTTAATGGACTGCTTTCAGGTCTCAAAAACCTTAATAAGATTTGTTGGATGTGGTTAAACATTTTTCAATCCCAGAACAACATCGCCCATGAAATGTGTAAAATGTAATCGCAAATAAAAAATGCTAAAAAGATTACAAGACATGAGTGCACCCACAGTCAACATAATGTTTATGTATATTAAGTTGCCTATTATACCGACCAAACTATTTATGTCTAGATGTAACAGGCTCCGCTTATGTTTCGGTAACTTTTTACTACTATTACCACAAAGCAATGCCCTACATAAAGCGACTAAAAAACATTAAATGCATTTTTTAGCACTAACTAGTTTATCTACCAAGTCACATCAAATCAAAGTCAAAACTAGTCAAGATCAGAGTTGAATCCAAGCTACTACAACCCGTACATTTGTGGCGCTTGCAAACGATCGCAAAAATTTACTTTATTACCTAACAGTATGCAGAAACGAATCAAACAACATCCACAGTGCAGCAAGTTGTGTTGGAAAATATACAACAAACATGGATTTGCCGTTGTAACCTTTTCGTGTTCATTCATATATATTAAAAAAGCATTGTTTATTGCAAAATATCAAAACACGGTTATAATAAGTAATAACTAACAAAATCTCTTCCAGTCTAACAACTTACGATATATTAGTTAATTAGATTCATCTTGAGAAATTATAAAAATTCAATAATATATAACTCCGAAATAATTTATTACAAATATAAATGAAACATTCTAGAAATTTTAAAATAAATCTGAACAAAACCACAAGAAGATTTATCAATGTGACCGAGCGATAGAGATAAGTAAAACCTTGCAACGTTCGAGTAAACAATTTTTTTGCATAAAAAATTATCTGCATTATTTCCAATACGTATTCAGTTTCGTTTATTTAGTACAGTGCCGAATTAAATTAATAATACATGCTTTACAATAACTCTTCATTTACATCTATTTTCATACGGAAAATCGCGGAAAATTTTAGTAAAATTGTGTGTAATTGTTCAGTAAACGTGTGAGAAGTGTGCATGTATAAAAATATGTTAACAGTTAGTGAATATTGAAGCGGGAAAGGATTTCAGGTTGGTTTTAATCTCATTTACATTATTATTAATTTTTATAATACAATATACTTTGCATGCATTTATAGGTATTGTAATAAAAACGTATTTTAGTCCAATTATTATTAATTGCAAAATTATTCTGTTTAGTGGCGCTAATATTTTTAATTGCAATTCATTAAAATGAAATGAAAATGATTTTTTTTTTAGTCAGAGCTTGCTAATGAGGAATTTTATATATTTCTCAAACTAGTTCAACAATAATGCAATTGGTCTATAAATTGAAGAATCAGACTTGTTTTTTTTTAGGTATTGGTTGAACTAGTTCAACAATTTTCCAACAATTTAATTCAATTCAATTTTTTTTGTATAATAAGCAAATATTTTAGTCAGATTGGGAGCAAATGTTTTAAGAAAATTTAATAAAATTTTATTTATACCTGATGCTTTTCTGGTATATTATTTAAGAACATATTTATTGATAATTTGTTGCTTAAAGTGTATTGAACTCATTATTTTACCACCAACTAGCATTGTAAGTACAATAATAAAAATATTTAGAGAAGTAGAACCTTTACCTTTGGATAAATAAAACTAAATTGTTTTGATCATTTCAATGAGAAGGTGTTAAATGCAATGAATTTGCCGGGTCTATCATATTCCCACTGATCCTGGCCTGAACTAGGATACTTCTGTCTTGTTTAGTAAATCTTTTGATTTTTGTTTGTTTGTCCATCAATTTATTCCATAATTTTATTTCATAATTTTTTTCACAGTTCTATTTTATACTTATTGTGGACGTCAGTTGTTACTAAGTGAGAGTAGAAGTTGAATATGTAGTTCCAATTCCAAAATATCAAATACTCGGTGTGGTGGTTGGAAGATTTAGTTTATGAATTGTGAGTGTGTGGCGTGAATTGCTTTAATTTGCCCAACCACCAATGTATTGATCATTAAAAGATAAAAATTCTGTCCACACGGTAAACCTTTGTGGTCTCAAAGTGAGTAAAAAAGTTGGTTGGTTCAAATTTAAAAACAACAAATACTCGGGCGGGTGGCTAAAATACTTAATTTAGACTTAATTTTTTTTATCAAAACGGTAAATGTTCTTTGTCACCAAAAAGAATAAGTTGAGTAATTCCAAATCCAAAATAACAAATGCTCGGGCGGGTGGTTGAAGAACTTAATTTATAAATTATAATAATTAATATAAAGCAAAAATCATATAACAAATTAATCTACAATTGTTCCAATCATATAAAAAACAATTTAATTCAAAAAATTTAAGAAAAATTAATTAATAAAATTTCCCATATTTTCATAAATAACAATATAAAAGTTTTTTTGAAATGATTTAATTTCCATTCCAGTACTTTTTGTAATTAAATTTGCAAATATTTCTATTATATCAAATACACTTGTTGCTATAAATACAGAACAAACCAATTCACGCTAAGCAACAAGTTGCTTGAAAATATTTTCTTAAATTAAATACTAGAAATGCAACACAAATAGGAAATATATTGAGTTTTACTTTTCAATAAATTTATTGAAAATTAACCCGACAATAGATTAAGGGCAGTAATATCAAACTCTAATAAACTATTAACCAAATAACCTAACTTATAAATTGTATAATATTAAAATCTTTAACACAATCAAATCGTAACACAAAAAATGTATGAATTAATTCATTTTAATTTGTTAGTTAATAAAAACATCTAACAATCATGCAAAGATTTCTTTAAATAATTACAAATAAAACAATACTTACGTAAAATATTAATTATCTTGTACTAATTTGTTTACGACCACTGGGAACATCTAATTGCTACAAGATTTCTTCACTAAATGAACGGAGTATCACGGCGCATCCACATTTATACCATTGTTTTGCGTCATTCTCCACCTGTTGAATCTTTGAATAACTACTGATTATACAAATGGAATTTCCAACCGCCTCCTTAAACACACCCATGCAATTTTCTATTTAAATCTGTCACTACAGCGTACGTCAATCATCCCTAAAATAAAACAGTTTTTAATTATGATGAGAATGGTTATATAATTATCTTTATCTAAATATATTTAAGTAAATTATAATTAGAAATAATATAATAACTTAATTATGTAATCGTTTTTGTATAAAAAAATTTAATTATAAAAAAACTAGTTAATTTTTTTTTAAATGTGTTATACATTATATTGAAGATGAGATTTAAGCTTTTTGCGACTTTTGATACGCATTTTTTTTAGTAGGCAAAAATCTGGCAAAACTTTTTCTTTTTTTTCTCAAAACTTTAGTTTTTTTATCTAAAAACCGTTTTTATTGGTCAAAAATCTGACGCTAATAAGCAAAATTGCTTAATTGAGTATTGAGGCTTTATTAAATTAAAATTATTTTTTTTAGTTTGGTTTTCTACCAAAAATACGGTGTTATTAGATCAATTTTAAGATTTTGATCTTATAAGTTAAAATTGTAATTTTTTACAAAAACTGAATCTGTTTTTTGATTAAGTTTGGTTTATAGAGCAAAAATCCGACTTAATTGGATTTAAAATTGATTAACTGAACACAAATTGATTGTATTGAGCAATAATTTGGTATATTGTGTAAAAATCCGGTTTATTGATAAAAATCCGGCTTTGTAAGCAAAATTTGGCCATATTACAAAAATTTGGTTTTATTAGACTAATTTTTAATTTTTTGAGCAACATAATAGTCTTATTAGTTAAAATTATTGCTTTTTGACCAAAATTGATTTTATTGAACCAAAATCTAGACCAAGACTAAGCCTAATTCTAGTTGTATTGGCCAAAGTTTGGGGTATAGAGCAAACATTTGGCTTAATTATGTTTAAAAATTAAAAAAAAATGTTGTATTGAGCAAAATCTGGTTTGTTGATCAAAATTTGGCTCTATTAAGCAAAACTTTGGCTATATTAAGCAATTTTTCTTTGGCATAAACTTAGTCTAATTAAATAAAAATTTAGTTTTTTAACTAACTTTTTCTGTCAAAAAAACAATCTTATTTGACAAAATATTGGGTTTTTAAACAAGAAATTAGTCAGTTGAAATAATAGTTGTTTTACTAAAACTGCTTTTATTAGATACAAATCAGGTTTTTTTTTGGTGAAAAGTTAAAAAAATCCGTTTTTTTGTTAAAAAACTGGTTTTATTGGTCAAAACTTTTTTATTGGACACAAAACTTGGTCTTGTTGTTCAAAATTTTGGTTTATTGACAAAAATCTGGCCCAATAGAGTAAATTTTGTTAATAGATTAAAAATTTGTTTCTAATGAGCAAATTTGCTTAATTGAGTAAAAATCTGGTTTTATTGATAAACAATGCGGCTTTATTAAATTAAAATTTGATTTTTTTAACTAAAAACTTAGTTGTCCGGCAAAAATTCGGTTTTATTGGACTAATTTTAAGTTTTATTTAAAAAGATTTTGATTCCATTATTTAAAATTGTGCTTTTGTTTACTAAAAGTTTTTTTTACAAAACTCATTTTGCCATAAACTGGTTTTATTGGTACTTTTTGACAAAAACTTGGTTTTACTGGTTTTTGTTGTTTTTTTTTGGTCAAAAGTTTGGTTTATTGATCTAAAATCCGGCTTTTCTAAACAAAAGTCTGGCCATATAAAAAAAGTTTTTGACTTTATTAAATAAACATTTGGTTTAAAAAAAACTGGTCTTTTTGACAAAAAAAGTAGTTTTTAATTTTTTTAGCAACAATATAGTTCTATTAGTTAAAATTATAGCTTTTTGACTAAAACTGATTTTATTGAACTAAAATTTGATTTTATCAGACAAAAGTATGAGCAAAAATTGTTTTTTTGTAAAAAACCGTTTTTATTGGTCAAAACTTTTTTATTGGGCACAAAACTTGGTTTTATTGATTAAAATTTTAGTTTATAGAGCAAAAATCTGGCTTAATAAGGTCAAAAATTGAATTAAAAATGTGCTCAATGAAGTAAAAATTTGGTTTTATTGATAAAAATCCAGCGTTATGAAATTAATTTTTTTAACTAAAAACTTGACTGAAAAATTTTAGTTTAAAACTGCTTATTTTTGACAAAAGTCCGCTCTTTTTGAGAAAAAATTTGTTAATAAGCCGGTTGGTCAAAAGTTTACAATTTTTTGACTTTATTGGTCAAAATTAGTACTTTTTAACAAAAACTTGATTTTATTGGTCAAAATGTTGGCTTTCTTGGGCAAAAATTTGGTTTATAAAACAAAAATCCGGCTTACTTTGGGTTACAGAACAAAAATCCGGTCGTATTGAGCAAAAATTTAGTATATTGTGTAAAATCCGGTTTATTGATTAAAAGTTCGGCTTTTGTAAGCAAAAATCTGGCTATATTAAATATGTTTTTTTGCAAAAATTGATTTTTTAAATAAACATTTGGTTTTTTAAAGAAAAAACTGGTCTTTTTGGCAAAAATCTGGTTTTTATTTTTTTTAGCAACAATTTGGTTTTATCAGTTAAAATTATAGCTTGTTGACTAAAACTGATTTTATTGAACTAAAATTTGGTTTTATTGATTTGAATTTTAAACAAAAGTATGAGAAATTAGGCCTTTTTGAACAAAATTTGATTTTTTTGTAAAAAACCGGTTTTATTGGTCAAAACTATTTTATTGAGCACAAAACTTAGTTTTATTGATAAAAATTTTAGTTGATAGAGCAAAAATTTGGCGCAATAGAGTAAAAAATCTAGTTTTATTGATAAAAATCCGGCTTTATTAAATTAAAATTTGATTTTTTTAACTAAAAACTTGGTTTTCCGGCCAAAATACGGTTTTGTTAGACTTTTTTTTTTAAGTTATGATTTTTTTGTTTAGATTTGTGCTTTTTTTACTAAAATTACTTATTTTTGACAAAAATCAGCTCTTTTTGAGAAGAACAATGTTTTTTTGCAAAACTTTAGTTATTTTGCTAATAAACCGGTTTTATTGGTCAAAAGATTGGTTTATAAAGCAACAATCCGGCAGAAATCCAGTTTTATTGGAACAATTTTATTTATTTTTTTTTTTTAATATGACTTTACTAAAACTGCTTTTATTGAGCATAATAAGACTAATTTTTTGGTCTTATGCTCAATTCTGATTTTATTTGCCAAAGTTTGGTAGCTAGAGCAAAAATTTAGCCTAGTTTTGTTTTAAAATAAAAAATCTTGCCATATTAAGCAAAAATTTGCTTTGTTAAATAAAAATCTGGTTTTTGGTCAAAAATCCGGCTTCATTAAGCAAAACTTTGTCTATATTAAACATTTTTTGAATTTATAAGGCAAAAGTCTGGCTGTATTGAATAAAAATTACGTTTTTCAACTAAAAACTCGCTTCTCCGGTAAAAAATTGATCTTATTAGACACAATATTGAGTTTATAAGTAGAAAACTAGTCAGTTAAAATAATGGTGTTTTACTAAAACTGCTTTTATTAGACACAAATCTGGTTTTCTTTTATTGGACAAAAAACTGGTTTTGTTAGTTAAGTTTAGAAACTCCGGTTTTTTTAATAGGTCAAAACTTACGGCCGTTGACTAAAACTTTTTTATTAGGCACAAACTTAAAAACTTATTGATTAAAATTTTGGTTTATAGAACAAAAATCTGGTATTATTATAAAAATTTTGATTCTATTATTTAATTGTGCTTTTGTTTACTAAAACTGTTTATATTGGACAAACATTCCATTTTTTAGAGGGACAAAAAGGTTTTTTTACAAAATTCTAGTCATTTTGCCAATAAACCAACTTTGGTACTTTTTGACAAAAACTTGGTTTTATTAGTCCAAATGTTGGATTTTTTGGTCAAAAGTTTGGTTTATTAAACAAAAACTTAACTTATTTTCGGTTACAAAGCAAGAGATCGTTTGTACTAAGCAAACGTCTGGTATAATTAATGTGTTAAAATCATAAAAAGTCTGGCCTTTGTACGCAAAAATTGACTTTATTAAATAGTTATTTGGTTTTTTTAAACAAAAAACTGGTCTCTTTGGCAAAAATCCGGTTTTCTTAAACCAATTTTTATTTTTGTTAGCAATAATTTACTCTTATTTAATAATAATGATAGCTTTTTGACTAAAATTGATTTTATTGAACCAAAATTTGGTTTTATTGATTTAAATTTTGGCTTTATTGGACAAAAGTATGAAAAATTAGGTCTTTTTGAGCAAAAATTAATTTTTTGCAAACTTTGATTTTTTTATAAAAACCAGTTTAATTGGTCAAAACTTACGGCTTTTGACTAAAACTTTTTTAATAAGTACCAAACTTTGTTTTATTGATCAAAATTTTGGTTTATAGAGCAAAAATCCATCTTAATAGAGCAAAAACTTGGTTGATAGATTAAAAATATGGTTCTATTCAGCAAGTTTGCTTAATTGAATAAAAATCTGGTTCTATTGATAAAAATCCGGCTTTATTAAATTAAAATTTAATTTTTTCAACTTAAAACTTGGCATTCTGGCCAAAATACGGTTTTGTTAAACCATTTTTTAAATTTTAATTTTTTTGTTTAAAATTGTGCCTTTGTTTACTAAAATTCCTTATTTTTGACAAAAGTTTGCTCTTTTTGAGAAGAACAATTTTTTATATGAATGTTTAATTCTAATTTTATTGTTTCGTTTGTTTGATTTATAGAGCAACAATTTTGTAAATTAAGTAAAAGTTTTGTTTATAAATTTATTGGTCAAAATGTTGGTTTTATTAGTAAAAAGTTTGGTTTATTAAGCAAAAAGGTGGCTTAAATTGGTTAAAATTTGGTTTACAGGACAAAAGTTTAATCAAATTTTGCAAAAATTTGGTATATTAAGTAAAACTTTAGCTATATTAAATAAATTTTGGCTTTATCGAATAAAAGTTTGGTATTTTGAATTAACAACTGGCAAAAATCCGGTCTTATTGGATAATTTTTTTTTAAAGCTTTCTAAATCAAAGTTTTTTTATTGGGCAAAAACCTGGTTTTATTGGATAAAAGTTTAGAAATTTTTTCGAGCAAAATTCTTTTTTTGGTCAAAATTTTACGGCCATTTGAATTTTGGTCTTGTTAATCAAAATGTTGGCCTAGTGTAAATAATCTTGTTCTTTTTTTTTTGTTAAATTTTTAGTTTTTTGGTCAAAAGAACAGTTTTATTGAATTAAAACTTTGGTTTGTTGATCAAATTGAATGAGCCGGAATCTAGGTAGACTCCGGCCAAATTCCAATTATAATAAACTTTATATTTTATAAACTTTATTGAATAAAAATTGTTTTTTATTTAAAAACTTGTCTTTCTGGTCTTTGTAGTTAAAATTATATTTTCTGTCTAAATCAGCTTTTATTAAACCAAAATACAATTTTTAATTTTTTTTAGTCAAAACTTTGGGTTTTTTTTTGTCAAAAAGCCAATTTTATAGGTCAAAAATTTACGTTTTTTTAATTAAAACTTTTTATTGTGAACAAATTTCCAATAACTATATTAATCAGTTTAGGACAATAATGAATTTTATTAAATTAGCAATATTAAATTAATTGTAATATCAAATATCAATCTCATTCTAAAAGCCATTACTTATTACCAAGATTAATATAATTAAACACTTGATCTCTTAACTTAAATTACGTCAAATAAATTTCTTCTTTTGTGTCTTATTCTAACTAGTTCTTTTATTTACATTATTATAAAATTCTGTATAACTCTACAAGTTTATTTGTGCATATTTATGTTTGTATAATAAGCTAAATTTAGTTCATAATTATTTATTTTAAATGAATACAATTTAATTAATTAAAACGTCAGCTTTCTAATGACGTACAACCACCCTTAAAATAATATAAAAATATAGTAACAGCGTGCATAACTACCGTAAAATGATTGTGAAATTACTGGAAACAATATGTCAGTAGCAGAGTCTGTCAATAGGAAGTAAATTTATTTTAATTAAATTATATCTTGTCATATCTTTGTTATATTTGATTGATATAAATGATTTTTATTTTATATTTGCGTTAGACATTTAATTAAGAATACTTTTATAAATATTACGTATCTTTTAACGTTTTTTAGTTAATTTATTTTAAATAGAATTGGCTATATTTTATTATCAAATAGGTTCTCCCAAAGTTTCTTTTTAAATGGGGAAAAAATAATTAATTAATTCAAAATTCGTACTAGCCGTCTTACTGTAAAACATATTTTAAATAAATGTCCAGCTTTTGGTATTCAACGCAACAGACTTTATTGTAGTTTAGTATTACTTACCTGGATTGTTTTTCTTAGATCCGGTCTGGTATATTTAAAAAAAAATAGTTTCTCAGGCAATCTCATCTTATCATCATGGAAGTCCTCTGTAGTATAAATTTAAATTAACTTAATCTGAAAAAAATATTTTTTCTTGAGCTTTGAAAGAAGTGTTGTTACTTTGCCTTTCAGTCAACTTAAATTAAATATACAAATACAATAAATATAATAAAAGTTAAATAACAGTTATATTATATAACATTAATATAATAAACATTTTTTGAATTTTAATTTATTGTGACTTATATGTATAATTAATTTAAACCGTCCAGCGAGACCACGTGGAGGTAAGGCACTCACGCCGTGTTAGTAGCAGAAATGAAAAATGTTAGTATGTTAAAAAGTATAGAGTAAAATAAATAGTAAAGCAAAGTAGTAAAACAAAGTAGTAAAACAAAGTAGTAAAGCAAAATAAAGTATAAGATTTGGTTGTAAATAAACAAAAGGATTTTTAAAATAAAAAGTTTTAGTTGTTGGCAATCAGAATTAGTCACGTGCAGATGTTTGCTGTCTTTTTCACTTCTATATGTAAGTCTCTTCTATGTTATTCAACGTCTATTTATTTTAACCAATTTGGCTCCAATTTTTTCTGGCGGTTTCCTGGATAATTTCTCTTCACCTTTTATGTGTTTTTTTGTGCTCCTTGGATGCCATGTTACTAGCCTATTTCTTCATCTTAAGTCTTGCTTTTTAGTTGTGTTAATCTTTCTAGCACGTTAGTTACGTCTTTTTTTGTTTTTTTTTGTATAATAATTACGTACGTGACTTGCAAGTCTACTACGAATGTAATAATCAATTTAAAGGATTTCATCCGGTAATGATGCTCAATATAAATATACGTAATTTGTTTATTAATATGCCCATATATCCGCAACAGAGTTTTCAAAGCTAACTCTAGCACCATTTAGGCCAATATTCAACGTTTCACCTATAAATCCAAATTTGAATCGTTTTTGAATCCGAACTATTTTCATCCTCAATTTCGAATGTCATCGGCAAATCTAGGCAGCAATATGCCTTACCAATATTATGTACATCGGTTTTATTAACTTTGCTGGACGTTAAAAAATTACATTGAGCTTTATTGGATGTGGTAACATTACTTTGAGCATTAGGGTGCGTTTATGCTGCACATCGCCGCGCTGCTCGCCAAGATTGGCGCTGCCCGCTGCTTGCACATCGCCATACAGCAGCATAAATGCACATCGCCGCGCTGCTCGCACCTCGCCGTTATTTAATTACTGTCGAGTTTTATTTTATTAATCAAATATTAATATATTATAGTTATTAATATAAGTTATATTATTGAATCAAAATATTTAATATAATTTATAATGTTAAAGAAAATAAATAATTAGTAAACAGATTCCAATATAAACTTGCGTACTTATTAATTGCTTATACAAATTCTTAACTTAAATTGCAAGTGAAGTATTATTTAATCTTGATTTGTGACAATCGATATGTATTTTTTTTAAATAAAATATTTTTATAATGAAATTATTAATATAAGTAAAAATATTAAGTTAAAATAATTAATTACTATGCCACTTCAGTAAAAATACAAACATTGCTTTAACAATTTCTTGCTTAATGCGGATTTATTTCAATTAAATTCTTCATAAAATTATTGTTAACGCAACAAAGTTTTGATAAATTAACACACTACATGCAAATAAAACTTCATTCTTTTAAATTACATATAACCTCAACACGGTTTGAAGTAACATACTAATTAATTAAACTAATAAAATAAGTTTGATAATATAAATTACATTATGTTAACGTCTCACAAAACTGGCAATAAACGGACCAATCAGAGCGCTAGTTTGAAGATGTACGGCGATGGTCCGATTATAAAAAACAAACTATTTTGTTCACATCGCAGTGGCGTGGAATGTGGCGAGCAGCGCGGCGATGTGCGAGGTGCAGCATAAATGCTCCCATAAGATTATATAGGTTTGTTTCATCATCGCCACAACATCCCGGCGCCAATCTTGGCGAGCAGCCCCGGCGATGTGCAGCATAAACGCACCCTAGGGCAGCAGCAATGCTCAAAGTAATATAACTACATTCAATAAGGGTGCGTTTATGCTGCACATCGCCGGGGCTGCTCGCCAAGATTGGCGCCGGGATGTTGTGGCGATGATGAAACAAACCTATATAATCTTATGGGAGCATTTATGCTGCACCTCGCACATCGCCGCGCTGCTCGCCACATTCCACGCCACTGCGATGTGAACAAAATAGTTTGTTTTTTATAATCGGACCATCGCCGTACATCTTCAAACTAGCGCTCTGATTGGTCCGTTTATTGCCAGTTTTGTGAGACGTTAACATAATGTAATTTATATTATCAAACTTATTTAATTAGTTTAATTAATTAGTATGTTACTTCAAACCGTGTTGAGGTTATATGTAATTTAAAAGAATGAAGTTTTATTTGCATGTAGTGTGTTAATTTATCAAAACTTTGTTGCGTTAACAATAATTTTATGAAGAATTTAATTGAAATAAATCCGCATTAAGCAAGAAATTGTTAAAGCAATGTTTGTATTTTTACTGAAGTGGCATAGTAATTAATTATTTTAACTTAATATTTTTACTTATATTAATAATTTCATTATAAAAATATTTTATTTAAAAAAAATACATATCGATTGTCACAAATCAAGATTAAATAATACTTGACTTGCAATTTAAGTTAAGAATTTGTATAAGCAATTAATAAGTACGCAAGTTTATATTGGAATCTGTTTACTAATTATTTATTTTCTTTAACATTATAAATTATATTAAATATTTTGATTCAATAATATAACTTATATTAATAACTATAATATATTAATATTTGATTAATAAAATAAAACTCGACAGTAATTAAATAACGGCGAGGTGCGAGCAGCGCGGCGATGTGCATTTATGCTGCTGTATGGCGATGTGCAAGCAGCGGGCAGCGCCAATCTTGGCGAGCAGCGCGGCGATGTGCAGCATAAACGCACCCCTAGATTCGCCGATGACATTCGAAATTGAGGATGGAAATAGTTCGGATTCAAAAAAACGATTCAAATTCGAATTTATAGTAGGTAAAACGTTAAATATTGACCTAAATGGTGCTGGAGTTAGCTTTGAAAACTCTGTTGCGGATAGAGGGTTTATTAATTAATAAACGGATTACCCATATTTATATTGCGCATCATAACCGAATGAAATCCTTTAAATTAATTATTGCATTCGTTGTATACTTGCAAGTAACGTCCGTAATTATTGAAACTCAAAGTAATCTTACTACATCCAGTAATGCTCAATGTAATATTTCAACGCCCAGCAATAAATCCGATGTACATAATATTGGTAAGGTTGTGAGCTCCACTTTATGCATTAACAAAACTTTATTGCAACAGAACATTGTAGAAAGTTCTGTTATTTTGTTACCGACATACCTCCATGAAGGTCAACGGAGGTTGTCGGCCAGATCCTGAAAGTGTTCTGGTAGTGGTTTCTGTTTATCTACATTTTGTACTTTGTTTTAATTGAGGTTGGACCCGAAGGTCTCGGCACACGCGTCACTCAGACGCACGAACCCGGAGGTTCTAAACACACACGTAACACAGACGCTACCACTGTTGCTCACACAGAGCTGGTGGTTTATTTGTGGAGCGACGTGAACCTGCACGTGACAAGGTTCAGTGGCCGTCCTAAAACCCGGGCGGGGTGTGCAAGCACCCTGTGTATGTGTTGTAGTCCCCCGGACAATCCTGGGGATGTGACTACAGTAAAATTTGTCGATGGAAAAAGAGGAAGCAGGAGTAGTCGTCATTCGCTGTGTTGACGATACAGTTATTTTGACCACTAACGTAGAAAACCTCTAACGACTCGTGGAATGTACTAATACATGCAATAAAGAGGAAATTAAAAAAATAATAATATTTATGGCGATCTCAAAAAACGACAACATTGATGACAGCCTGAAAATTTCTAACACTTATATTGAAAGAGTAGACACCTACAAATACCTCATAACTTGAATAAGTAGCAATACAGACCAAACCAGAATTAGTTAGTTAGTTTAGATTTTTGGCATATCAGTCTAAGAAAACTATTAATGCCGAATACAAAACCAGAAAAATATGTTCTTATTCTAAATACAAAATTGGTTGGCGTATGAAAAATGTTGTTTGTATTACAATAAAAAAATATGATGAGATATATTTAATATATGATAAAGTATACGCATAAGTCACTTCGGCCAAACATGTACCAAAACTGGAAAGATACTGAACATATGTAAGAGAAGAAAGAAATAAACAATGCAATATTTTTTATTATATAAAACATCAACAAAAATATACATAAATATCTGTATTATATACACAAAGTAGCGTATCTAAGTCTGTAAGTGCTAGATGTAACCGTTCACCATGTAATGTTTCTCAACACTTAACATATATTTATCATATACACAGCGCCGGAAGAGAAGAGTTTTGAGTTTATGACAACCAATAGTAACAATCTAAGCCAAAAGTTTGAACTTGTATATTATCATAATAAAAAATAAGATGAAATATTTTTCAATTAATCTTCTTGCCAAGGGGTCGTTCATGGCATAGCAAAAGGATAGAAAGACCACATATTACAAGAAAATTGGAAATGTAAAAATGTTTTAAAATAAGGATCTTTTATTATGATAATTAAGTAATAAAATATAACAATGAACAGTACCGAATCTTGTTTTGTCCATTGATTTGAACAGTAATCTTTAGTAAAACCTCGATGTTTTTATGTCTAAAAACACTTAAGAAAGTTCAAATTTACTGACCGTTTACTCATTGGTAGTTTGGTAGTATATACCAAGAGTAATATTATTCAATATTAAATTGGTAGAATAGTTTTGTAACTCCAATTCTTTTAGATATTGGAAATTAATACAAAAACGCATTATTGAAACCTAACGTTTAAAAAACCACAGGCAGTTTAAAATTATTCATATTACAGATGATCGTGGCAAAGAGAAGAGTAAGAGTCGATGCCAACCAACAGTAAAAATTTAAAGCTTGTTAAAAAATGTTTAAAATTATGATTTACGACGTAATAATATATAACTTATTGATAATTTTATTGTTCAAATAAGATAAAGTTATTGTTACAACTTTAAATCAATAAATCTCAAAAAGCGTGCTTTTAAAGTAGCTTCTCCAGCTCAAGCAGCCTGTGCTTGAATTTTATTGCAATAACAGCAACATGGAGCCGTTTGTGAGAATGACAAATGCGCTTAGGAAATCCAGCAATATATATACCTTATGGCAAAGCCTCAACAAAGCTATTAGCCTATGCAAATTTGCCTGACAATGTGATATAAATTAGTAAAAAATGTCATAAAAAATATTTTTGTCTAAATAAGATGCATCTATAGTAGCTGCTCAAGCTCAAGCAGCCAATGCAAGAGTTCTATTGCAATAATAGCAACATGGATCTGCTTGTGAAAATGGCAAATGCGTTCGGAAGATCCAGCAATATACCTCATGGCAAAGCCCCAGTAAAGCCATTGCAAGTTGCGTGACAATGTGATATAAATTAGTAAAAAATTTAAAAAAACATGTCAAACTTAGTAATATATACCATGAGTAATATTATTTAATATTAAATTGGTAGAATAGTTTTCTAACTCCAATTCTTTTAGATATTGGAAATTAATACAAAAACATATTTTTGAAACTTAACGTTTAAAAAACCCACTGTCGGTTTAAAATTATTTATATTATAGAACAACATGGGAAAGGAAGAGCAGGGGTCGATGATAACCAATAGTAGATGTTTATAATATTTATTTACTACGTAATAATATATAACTCATTATTATATTTTTGCTTAAATAAGATTTTAAAACAACTTTAAATCAGGAAATCTCAAAAATCATGCATCTGAAGTAGCTGTTCCAGCTCAAGCCGCCGGTACCAGAGCTTCATTGCAATAACAGCAACATAGAGCCGTTTGTAAGAATGACAAATGCGATTGAGAAATCCAACAATATATATATATATATATATATATATATATATATGTTATTTTTTAAATTTTCGCGGATATAATTATTTTTATTTAAATTTATTTTCGGATGATGGCTGATGAGATTCAGCCGAAACGTCGAGTCCAACTCAAAAAGAAAACGCGGGATAATCCGAAAATAAATTTAAATAAAAATATATATATATATATATATATATATATCCATATATATATATATATAATAAAATTCTTTGGTTATAAGCAACCGATAAAAGCAATATAGATAACAAAAGTATCGTTTGGCATCGAAAAACTGCAATACCCAAACTTTAAACTGAGTCGAGTATAATTTGGACCATAATATGATAAAAAATTACAGTTTTTTTTCATATTTATTTAATAAAATATAAATAGAAAAAAAAGGGTTAAGTTTTAATATTTTTGCTTTGGAGTTTGTTGCAAGTTTGCTCCATTTATTTGACATTTTTGAACAAAAATTATTACGGGTTTTATCTAACGACAATCAACAACAATAATCTTTTAGCTTGTACAAAAATGAGTATATCATTGCTACAATAATGTTAAAAGTAAATAAAAATAAGAGTAACTTTCATAAATACTGAGTAAACTAGTAAAGAATGTATTTATTAATAAGATAACCAATTCAATTGCATTATATAGAAACAATAATTAACAACAACTTATATCACGTGTAGTATTATTTAATATTAAAAACATGACAAAATTGCTAAAATAGTTTTGTAACTTCAATTCTTTTAGACAATAGAAATCAACTTAACTGCCGAGTACAATTTCGAAAAAACGGTCAGCAGTACAGTATAGAAAACATGTATGCTTTACAGCGCTAACAAAAGTTAAGCAACGGCAGGAGCGGTTACAAATTTGAAGGGTGTCCCCAACAAAGTCATGCAGAGCGTGGCGTTCTTTCTAAATGAATCCGTTACACATGTTTTTTTGTGGCTCGGTGTGCCCGAAATCTCAAATGCTTACCCCAAAAGAAAACTGTGTAAGTAAGTATTTATTTTATTTTATATGATACTAACGGTTAAAAA
Organism: Tachinus rufipes; assembly: GCA_963932245.1. NCBI lineage: Eukaryota > Metazoa > Arthropoda > Insecta > Coleoptera > Staphylinidae > Tachinus > Tachinus rufipes. The sequence goes on from OZ010750.1 coordinate 4,557,176, forward strand.
AACCTTTGTCGATTTGAATATATTTATTACAGAACAGTGCTGAAGAGAAGAAGAACACGAGGTCGATGCCAACCAACGGCAAAAATTTAAAACCCATTAAGAGGTGATTAAAATATTCATTTTCTGTAAAATAATAAATAACAGTACCAAGTTTTTTGCATGCCTAACCGCAGAAACTCAATTTTAAATTAAAAAAAATAAAGTTTTTATTACAATTTTAAATCAATAAATTTCAAAAAGCGTGCAAGAAGGTTTAGTGTTTAAAAAATTATTTATAAAATTATACTTAAGTATACTTAAGTAAATAAAATGTAAAAGTATTGACTTAATTCGAGTTGGTTTTAACAATTCAAGTTGCGTATTAACTTTTACAACAACTTATCAACATATTTTTGAAATGTTAAACAATAAAAAGTGGAAAGGTATATATATATATATATATATATATATTTAAATTAAAAAAATGAATTACGGTAATTTGTTGCGGATTGCTGAGAACTTGGGGCCCATCATTTCTTGGTGTGTTTGTTTTGTGACTCTTGTTATCTTCTGCCTTCGAGACCGTTGGCCAGGTTTCACCTGTACCCCAAGCGGGGACCCTGACAGGGTGCTATCAGCCGGGCCAGCTGAACCCTGGTTTTTTAACGAGGTTGGTACTCCTCCCCCTCCTCCTTTCTCATCCGGGCTTGGGACCGGCAACGGCGGAGTTCAAAAATGAGTTGTATTTAAACAAAAATACGAAGAGCTACTAAATGCAAGGTGAATGTCTAAAAGATAAAAAAAAATTAATAAAATAAAAAAACTTGCAAAAAAGCTAAAACTATTGATGACGATTTTAGAGATAAATTTAGATTGTTGGTAAAAGCGCTATAAAATGAGTATTAATAAGCTTGTCTTTCAGTCAACTTAAATTAAATATATATTAAGAAAGATAATAATTAATTAAATACAAATAACTTAAATGTTATTTTCATTTTCATGATAATATAACAATTTGTGTGTATATTTAATTTAAACCGTCCAGCGAGACCACGCGGAGGTAAGACTTTCTCGCCGTGTTAGTAGCAGAAATGAAAAATGTTAGTATGTTAAAAAGTATAGAGTAAAGTAAATAGTAAAGCAACGTAGTAAAACAAAGTTGTAAAACAAAATAAAAAAACAAGATTTAGTTGTAAATAAACAAAAGGATCTTCAAAATATAAAGTTTTAGTTGTAGGCATTCAGAATTGGTCACGTGCAGATTTTTGCATTTTTTCTACTTGTAGATGTCTTTTCCACGTTTTTCTACGTCTATTTATTTTGAGCAATTTTAATCCAATTTTTTTGGCGGTTTTCTAGATAACGTTTCTTCACCATTTTTGTGTTTCTTGGATGCCATGTTGCTAGTCTATTTCTTTATCTTAAGTCTTGCTTTTTAGTTGTGTTAATTTTTCTAGCTCGTTAGTTACGTCTTTTTATGTTTTTTTTTTTGTATAGTAATTACGTACGTGACTTGCAAGTCTACAACGAATGTAATAATCAATTTAAAGGATTTCATCCGGTAAATATGCTCAATATAAATATACGTAATCCGTTTATTAATATGCACATCTATCCGCAACAGAGTTTTTAAAGCTAACTTCAGCACCATTTAGGTCAATATTCAACGTTTCACCTATAAATCCGAATTTGAATCGTTTTTTGAATCCGAACTATTTTCATCCTTAATTTCGAATGTCATCGGCAAATCTAGGGCAGCAATATGCCTTACCAATATTATGTACATCGGTTTTATTACCTTTGCTGGACGTTAAAAATTACATTGAGCTTTATTGAATGTGGTAACATTCAGCATTATTAAATGTTTTGCTCATTATATTTGAATTTTCTTTTTTCCCAAACGACGGCTCCTCCGTATTTTCGGATCCAATTTTTCTATTTTACCACCAAAAGCAATCTTCTTCTTTTCATTACTTTTTGTAGCTGACATTGGTTTTGAAACATGAGGTATAAATGCGTCCCCAAGCATATATCGACCATGTGACTTTTTTATTGCTCCAAAAGCAACTCCCTTTGCTATACAATTTGGAATGTACTTTTTGAAATCACTCACAGGCACTGCATATTCTGACGATATAAAACGCTTTATAAGCGTCATTGCTGCCGATTTAATCAAGCAATGACGCTTATAAATTCTCGGTCAAAAAGGACAGCTAGATTGGTGATGGCTGCAATTGGCTACCTAAATACTAATATGAAGACTGTAACAATAAAATCAATTAGCGATTTAAAATATGCAGTGCCTGTGAGTGATTTCAAAAAGTACATTCCAAATTGTATAGCAAAGGGAGTTGCTTTTGGAGCAATAAAAAAGTCACATGGTCGATATATGCTTGGGGACGCATTTATACCTCATGTTTCAAAACCAATGTCAGCTACAAAAAGTAATGAAAAGAAGAAGATTGCTTTTGGTGGTAAAATAGAAAAATTGGATCCGAAAATACGGAGGAGCCGTCGTTTGGGAAAAAAGAAAATTCAAATATAATGAGCAAAATTTTAAATGTTATTATTATAGTAACTGTGATGTATTATTGAATGTAGTTATATTACTTTGAGCATTGCTGCTGCCCTAGATTTGCCGATGACATTCGAAATTGAGAATGAAAATAGTTCGGATTCAACAAACGATTCAAATTCGGATTTATAGGTGAAACGTTAAATATTGACCTAAATGGTGCTAGAGTTAGCTTTGAAAACTCTGTTGCGGATAGAGGGTTTATTAATTAATAAAAGGATTACCCATATTTATATTGCGCATCATTACCGAATGAAATCCTTTAAATTGATTATTACATTCGTTGTATACTTGTAAGTCACGTACGTAATTATTGAAACTCAAAGTAATTTTACTACATCCTGTAATGCTCAAAGTAATGCTACCACATCCAGTAATGCTCAATGTAATATTTCAACGCCCAGCAATAAAACCGATGTACATAATATTGGTAAGGTTGTGGGCTCCGCTTGATGCAATAATAAAACTTTATCGCAACAGAAGATTGTAGAAAGTTCTGTTAAAATAATTAATAATAATAAATTACTAAATGTATTTTAATTTTTTTCTAGTTAAACCAACGGAGGTTGTCGGCCCAGGTCCAAAAGGTGTCCTGGTGTGGTTTCCGGAGCTTCGGAGGCGTTTGTGTACATTTTGTACTTGTACCCGAAGGTCCCGACTAACGCGTCACTCAGACGCACGAACCTGGAGGTTCCAAACACACACGTCACACAGACGCTACCACCGTTGCTCACACAGAGCTGGTGGTTTATATGTGGAGCGACGTGAACCTGCACGTGGCAATGTTCAGTGGCCGTCCTGAAATCCGGGCGAGGTGTGCAACTACCGGGTGTATGTGTTGTAGTCCCCCGGACAATTCTGGGATGTAGCTACGGTGAAGGTTGTTGGTTGTCGGCGGCACTAGGTTGGGACCGTTATTTGGCGATCTCAAAAAACCACAACATCGATAACAGCCTGGAAATTTCTAACACCGATATTGACAAAGTAGACACCTACAAATAACTCGGAAGTTGAATAAGTAGCTGAGCAGACCAAACCAGAGAAATATGTTCTTATTTTAAATACAAAATTGGTTGACGTATGAAAAATATTGTTTGTATTACAATAAAAAAAATGATGAGATATATTTAATATATGATAAAGTGTACGCATATGGAACGATACTGAACATATGTAAAAGAAGATAAAAATAAACAATCAAATATTTTTTATTTAGAAAGCGCAAAAGCTCAGTGTTATTTACTGTATATACATCTTTATAAGGTGTTGCAATAAAACAACAACAAAAAAAGACAAGTCAAGTAAGAAAACAGAAGTAATACTACTAACAATATACATTAATTTCTGTATTATATACACAAAGTAGCGCATCTAAGTCTGTAAGTGCTAGAAGTAACCGTTCACCATCTAATGTTTCCCAACACTAAACATATATTTATCATATACACAGCGCCGGAAGAGAAGAGTTTTGGGTTGATTTCGACCAATAGTAACAATTCAAGCAAAAGTTTGATTTATGTAAAAATAAATCATTTGTATAATATAATAATAAAAAATAAGATGAAATAATTTTGTATTAATCTTCTAGCCAAGGGGTCGTTCATGGCATGGCAAAAGATAAGGAAAACCACGGAACATATTACAAGGAAAATTGAAAAAGTATTTAAAGTGAAAATGTTATTAACTAAGGATTTTTTATTGTGATATTTAAGTAATAAAATATTACAATGAGCAGTATCGAATCTTGTTTTGTCCATTGATTTGAACATTAATCTTAAGTAAATCCTAGTGGTTTTCATGTCTGAAAACACTTGATAAAGTTTAAGTTTTGTCCAATATTAAGTTGGTAAAATAACTTTGTAACTCCAATTCTTTTAGATATTAGAAATTATACAAAAACACATTATTGATGCCTAACGTTTATAAAACTACTGTCGGTTTAATATTATTTTTATAGAACAGAACAACGTGGCAAAGGATAAGAACCAACAGTAGAAATTTAAAGTTTGTTAAGAGATGTTTAAAATATTTATTTACCACGTAATAATATATAACTCATTATTAACATTTTTGCTTAAATAAAATTAAGTTTTTATTATAACTTTATATCAGCAAATTTCAAAAAGTATGAAATGGTTCAACCATGATAATGCTCCACATCAAGCAGACGGTACTTGAGTACCATATATGCATCATAAAGCTGTGTGCGAGAATGACCCATGTGCTTGGGAAATACAACAATATTCCTATAATGAGCCAACACTCAATCTCACCTTACGTATAGGTTTGGATTTTTAAACTCCATATAATTTACATATTTATTCTTAATAGTTTCTAGACTTCTGTTTAACAACCGATTGAGATATTTTTGTATTATAAGCTGTAGATGTTTGGCTAAATTTAAGATAAGAATACACTGCGTACTTTTTGACTAAAAATACATCAATTTTTAATTGTAAGTTTAATTACACTCACACAATCTATGTTTTTAACTTTTTAATTAAATAAAAGTATTTATAATTAAAAATAAAATTGTTGGCAGTACGACAGAGAAGTTATGTTTGATAACAGCGCTTAACCCCATTACGGTATTTAAGAAAGTATAAAATAATTATTTTCAAAATATTTAGTTTTTTTACTAACAAAAACAGTTTATTAAATATTTTAATGTATTTAAATAAAGAAGCTGGTAGTTCACCAGAAGAGCTTTAAAAATTAGTGCGCTCTTCAGCCTTAAAAATAGATGCGTGCCTAACTTGAATTTGTCGCAGGTTCAATCAAGCCCCAGTTCCGGCAAAAGACTTTAAGAAAGAGAAAGAAAGAAAACAGCTGTTTCTGTTGTAGAATTTAGTATGCGGCGATAAATCCACATATCAAACGCCTCTAACTTTTTAGTGCTATTTTTGGCATCATACAAACTTTCCAGGTTAGGGTGTGGTTTCTATTTATAAAAAGGTTTTTTATGTTGATAAAAATGGTTATAGCTATTTCTATACGTCTGTTAACTTGGTAATTTGGTAGTATATACCATGAGTAATTTTATCTAGTATGAAATTTGTAGAAAAGTTTTGTAACTCCATACCAGGTGTAGGTTTAATCTCGCCACCACCGCATTACGATAACTATTCCACTGAAGATCTTGCCAAGATTATTTACGATTTAAAATGTGCTATTTCTGACAAAAGTTGGAGTCAAATTTTATATACATAATTTTAATGTTATTCAACATTATTATATCAGATTAGAGTGATATAACGTATTAACAAAATAAGTTTTCAAATTACTAGTAACACATAAATTAACTGTTTCAGCTGAATCCTTGCAACCCAATCAACACTGTCACATATAATCAAAACAATCAATTACGATCAATCATAATGATGAGAAAAGAAAATGGATATTAAACAAATGGGCAATAAACAAATGAATAGATTGAGAATAAACAAATAGAAGATCAAACATAACATGAATAATTGGAAACAGTATGGAGGTAAATAATTGTCTAGGAACCCAACCATCGTAACCGCAGGTCTAATTTTAATTAAATTAATCATAGATACGTAGTTCAACAAGTCCATCACATCTCTGTCACACTCCTGACCCCAACACACTAGTAAATTCACATCAATTTACAAATACGACAACTGAACAATATTAAATATTTATATAAGGAGTCAATATATCAAGCTTGTAGGGAAGCAACCCGATGTGCATGACTAATACAAAATTGCTTAAGATAAGTCTCAACTTATTAAATCAAATCCAAATAAATGTTATCTTTCTGTTTCAGGTTCTTTAATTATTTCAGAACGTAACAGATGTTTCAGAGAATCGACCCGTAACAAAATGTTTCGTGCTTCAAGAAAAATTGTAGCAGTACCATAAAGCCAAGCAGAGATGTTGCAGATGCCGCAAACATCTATTATAAAACAGTCTGTTAGCAAGCTTACGCGTACATAATCAACTTTAGGAAGTTTAAAAAAAATAAATTAAATAAATTAAAATTACTATGTAATATTATTAAAACAACAAATAGATGCAATGCATTGCATATGAATTCTTTGACAATGAAGCAACGGGTATAAGTTGCAAAGAATCAGTAACCAATGTCCAAACTGGTCAATTTAAACAACATAAAATAGAAGAGTATTAGCAACTAACAAGCACATAGATCTATCTTTAGAAGATTAGAAAATAAACGTAACAAAATAGTTTGGCTGCTCTTCTTTTTTTAATTACTTTATCTTATTTACGACACTAATTTATTATCAATGAAAATTAATTTTTGAACAGATCAACCATAAATCTTGCTCATGTTAAGCTTCTTTTCCAGTAAAAAAAGTTTTGGTGAAAATCACTTCAACTTCTTATTTTATAAATTTTAATTTATTTAGTAGAAAATAATAATTAAAAAAACCGCAAGCACAGCAGATTCAAAGGTTCCGTTGATTTTATGCATTCAAATTGTAATTAATTACTTTCAATAGTGATTGTCCAGATTTTTTGTTTAACCAAAAACGATTTTTGAAATCAACATCATCAATTATCAAATAGCATTTATACATACTTTGATTTGGTTGAAGCATCTACAGTACATTGGTACAAGATGCATTTGACTATACATGCAGAGATCAATACATTGCAAATGAAGTCTTTGACAATGAGGCACCGGATATGAGTACAAAGAATATGTAATTAATGTATAATAAAATTGAAAAAAAATATGTATCTTATATTTATATATTATCTTATTAATAGAACAGAATAGAAATAAAGGATTAACTTTTAATAAGTCTTCTCGCCAAGGGGTCGTTTATGGCATTTTTTAAAAGGTTACGTAGACCACGAAACACTTGAAAGGTTTTATTAAAAAGGAAATGTTTTTAAATATAAAGATTTCTATTAAATTATATTATAAAATTTAAAGTAAAAACAACCTATACCGCTGATAATATTATTTAAAATTAAAGATATAAAAAAATTGTAAAAATATTGCTTCAACTTCAATATACATGCATGTAGAAAGCTTAGTGCTCTGTCTAATAACAAACCACCAAAAGGAAAATGCTACAAAGTGTTGCATTAGCAAAAACAATTTGCAAAGCAAATAAGGTTTTTGGTGAACGTTAAGGGAATGATAGAGAAATTCAGTTGCCTTACATTTACAACCATCAACTTATTATTTTTTATTATTAAAAGATAATAGTAGTATAAGTCGGTATCACGGTGAAGCTACCCTCAAACATAAGATGAGTTTACTAAATAACATGCCTCATACGTTATTCAGATAAGAAATTGAATTTCTTAGAGAAGAAACTTTTCATCAATAAAATTAATACATTAATGGATGTTTGAATAAGGCGTGAATGTTACATTAGTTTCAACATTAGTTTTCAAATTTGTTTAACATTTATTATTTTTGTAGCAAATTATATTACTATTAGAAGTATAATAATTTATGCAAACTGTTTTATTACTAAATTGATTTATTTTGTAAAACAGTTATTTGTTCTACAAGGTTGCAGTTTAAATCAACCAACCAAGTATACAATTATATTTGACTCAACAGTTGATAAAAATCTTTGAAGACAACAACGTAACGACTGCTAAGTTTGGTATTTTTATTTTGAAGTAGCAGCAAAGAATGGCATTTGATGTATTAAAAAGAAAACAATTATATAAAACACTATTTAAGTTATTTTATAGATGTCAAAGAAAATTAAAATACCTCGTCTAAAATTGTAGTATTAGTATTGCGTGCGTTTTTATGTAAAAACTCACGCAATGCTAATACTATTGCATTTGGAAAATACAGTGTATCTGCTTAAGTTTGCTTTTTTATTATTCATTTTACAAAAAAAGTTATTCTTTATAAAAAGTTCTGCATAGTCTTAAACTTATAATGCAGATTTTAAGTTAAACAAAAATAATATTTTTTGACAAACCTCGTATACGACTGAAAAAATCTGATATCTGATGATTATATTTTAGACTTTAAAACTTTTTATGAAAAATAACATACAATTAATAAAAAAAAAGTTTTTCATAAGGTGCAAACTTAAGCAGACACGCTGTATAATCAATGTTAAAAAAACAATCTGTTTTTAAGAAATCTCGTTACAGTAGTATCGTAATAAGTGCCAAACTCATATGTAAAAAAAGTCTCATTAGTGATCAACGGATGAAATTATTACACTCTACAAAACTAAACCCAAACCGTAAGCAAAGGCATTTTTCAAAATTTTGTTTTACAAAAATTAAAATAGAAAAACACAATAGAATGTGTTTAGAAGCAACAAAAAATTTAAAAGTATTGATGGCATCAAAAAACCCAAACATTAAATTGAGTAGAGTTTAATTTAGACTAATAAAATGGTAAAAAATACAGTTTTTTTTCATAATTATATAATAATTTATTAATAGAAAAAAGAAGTTAAGTTTTAATCTTCTTGTCTTAGAGTTTGTCGCAAGTTTGCTCGGCTTATTTGACAATTTTTGTACAAAAATCATTACGAGTTTTATCTAACGACAATCAATAATAATAATCTTATGGCTTGTACAAAAATGGGTACATCATTGGTACAAAAATGTTAAGAGTAAATAAAAATAAGTGGAACTCTTATAAACTCTCATAACTAAATTGAGTTAAAAACAATCATAAAAATTTGAAGATAAAAATCATTTATGATAAAAGATTCAACAAAGTGAAAAGATAAATAATTAAAAAAAAAAAAAAATGGCTTACGGTAATTTGTCCGTAATTTGTTGAGAGGTCGCTGGGAACTTGGGGCCCATCATTTCTTGGTGTGTTTGTTTTGTGACTCTTGACAGCTTTTGCCTGCGGGACTGTTGACCAAGTTTCACCTGTACCCCAGGCGGGGACCCTGACAGGGTGCTATCAGCCGGGCCAGCTGAACCCTGGTTTTTTAACGAGGTTGGTACTCCTCCCCCTCCTCCTTTCTCATCCGGGCTTGGGACCGGCAACGGCGGAGTTAAAAAATGAGTTGTATTTATACATAAATACAAAGAGCTACTAAATGCAAGGTGAATGACTTAAAAAGTGAAAAAAATTTAGTAAAATGAAAATACATGCAAAAAGCAGAAACTAATGATGACGATTTTAGAAATAAATTTAGATTTTTTGTTAAAGCAGATTGATTATAAAATGAGTATTAATAAGCTTGTCTTTCAGTCAACTTAAATTAAATATACATTAATAAAGATATAATAATTAATTAAATACAAATAACTTAAATATTCTGTTTATGACTTTATATCAATTTGTGCGTATATTTAATTTAAGCCGTCCAGCGAGACCACGTGGAGGTAAGACTTTCTCGCCGTGTTAGTAGCAGAAATGAAAATTTTTAATATGTTAATAAAAGAGAGAAGAAAAGTTATAAAAAGCTCCTAAAAAAAATTTTTAAGTAAAAAGAAATATATAAGTATGAATAATTAGAATGATAGTGAGTATGAAAAAGTTATTTTAATAAAAAAAAAAATACAGAACAAATAAGATTTTCGAGCATTAACAAATATATATTGGGACAAAATCATAATAAATTCTAGTATTTGCCAGTTTATTTATTTGTATTAATAAACATTAGGTCAATTACCAAAACATAATTCTTATTAACAAAGCAAATAGTTTTTGTCCCAATATTTATAAAGTATAAGTAATTGTTAAAAATAAAATCAAATGAGACAAGTAAACTCCAAACAATGCAATACAAAACGTCAAATTAATCGACAGTTGCTTTCTTATAATTATTAAACAAAATTTGTGAGTAAGTGCTTAAAAATTATTGTTGCAAAAGCTGAAGTATGCAATATAAATTAACATTGGAGAAATATCTTAGATAAAAATTTACTTACTTATTTTTGGTAGCAACGAGTAAATTCGCTTTCATCTTCTTAGACGTAGCTATACATTAGATTAAAGTTGTTAATAATTCAATCATTTTAAATTCCGTTAAAGTAGCAGTTATGGTGGTTGGCAACAAAATCCAGTTTTTTTTTTTTTTTTTTTATTTTTTTTATTGTGGTTTTGGGAAAGCTCTTCCAGCCTGTGTGTGGGGCTCTCACCCACTAAAACCCCATCTCCACTTGACGTTTGGTGCTCAATTCTGGAATTAGCGAATTAGCGACTAAGCTTTCCATCAGAAATGATACGTCCGGACACGCATTCAGCGCACCCTAAATTTATCTGGCCTTCTGTTTATTCGTTGATGATAGGTCTAGATCCTTTACTTTTTTGTCATACTCACTCCTCCTGACTATAATTTTTATATAATCATAGATTCTTGTCTAGTTCCGATTAATCTATAGCATTATGTCTACGATGTTGTTTTTAATAATGGTGTCATCAATGAATATGTTTAATTCCATTCTTTTCTTAGTTTATCTTAAAATTAAAAAAAGATGTGTTCAGCTATATCCTCCATAGTGCAATGTGTGCATGTACCACTATCCTTCTTTTTAAATCTAATGTAAAACGAGTTGAAACACCCATGTCCACTGAAGAAAGGTTGTATCATTGGTAATTTGTTAGTATATACCATGAGTAATTTAGATTACAGAACAAAGTGGCAAAGGTAGAGCAGGAGATCGATGCCAACCACCAGTAGAAATGTAAATCTTGTTAAAAGATGTTTAAAATATTTATTTACCACGTAATAAAATATAATTCATTAATAATATTTTTGCTTTAATAAAATAAAGTTTTTGCTACAACTTTATATCAGCAAATTTCAAAAAGCAGAATATGGCTTAACCATGATAATGCTCTAGCTCAAGCAGCCGGTGCTTAAGCTTTATTGCAATAACAGCAACATGAAGCCGTTCGCAAGAATGACAATGCGCTTAAGAAATTCATCAATATTCCTACAATGCGCCAACACACAATCCCACCTACGTGTAGAAGTAAGTATTTTTGGAGTATAAGTTGTAGGTGTTTGGTAAAATTTGAGATAAAAATACACTACGTACTTTTTGACTAACAATACAGTTTGTAAGTTTAATTACACTCACACAATCTATGTTTTTAATTTATTAATTAAATAAAATTATTTATAATTATAAATAAAATTGTTGGCAGTACGGCAGAGAAGTTATGTTTAATAAAAGCGCTTAACCCCATTACGCTATTTAAGAAAGTATAAAACAATTATTTTTAAGGTTTTTAGCTTTTCACTAACAAAAACAGTTTATTAAATATTTAAATGTATTTAAATAAAGAAGCTGGTAGATCAACAGTATCATATCTGCCAAACGTACAATAGATAGTCCAGTTAATGATAGGTAAACATCCTACGGCTTTATAAAAAAAATGTAATAGATACACTTCACACTCCTATAAACACGAAAGAATTTAAAGAGCGTGGTTTAATTAGGTGAATCTTGGTGCAAAATTTCTCGCAGATTCAAGCAAATTCCAGTTTTGGCAAAGGGTTTTAAAAAAGAGAAAGAAAGAAAAAAAGCAACTGTTTTTGATGTAGAACTTTGATGAAAAGCATTTGTGTTGTTTGTATATTATTTTTTGTGTGCCAAATCCTTATTGAACATGTGTTGTATTGTTTCTTTAAATCTTTAACCTGATGGTAATAATATTTTTTGTTTAGCTAATGACCTTAGTAGTCGACGCTATAAATTAATTTAAAAAAATAAAAATCTCTACTTTCTTTAAACATAAAAAGAGTATGTAAATTAAAGATTAATTACTATCTCGTCATCGGAAAAGAACGATTGATAATATTAAAACACAAATTGGAATTAATTGATCAATTCTCTTTGTTAGTAATCAATTAAATAGCTACTTATAATAAAGTGCCAGCGTATCTGCATCTTCATCAAGTTTTTTGAAATATTGATAAATTATTTTATTGCATACTCAAAATCATTTTAATTTATTAAATGTAATTTAATACAAAAATAGGTAAAAATTAAAACATATATCTCCTTCAGGTGTTGGCAAGTTGTGCTTCAAAAAATATTGTAGCAATATCACAAAGCCAAGCAGAGATGTTGCAGATGCCGCAAACATCAATTCTAAAACAGTCTGTTAGCAAGCTTAGGCGTACATAACAGACTTTAGGAAGTGTAAAAAGAATAAATTAAATTAAATTACCACCATTCAATTTTTATAAAAAATGTTAAAACTCAGTCCAATACTTTGAGTTAATCAAGTTTTTTACAACAAAAGATTAATCTCTATCATAGAAGATTGATTTGGTGACTATAAAAAGCTTGTCAACAAAAATTATAAATTAATATTTATTGGCTGTTATTTTTATTTTAGTTTTTATATAAAAGAAATAAAAAACAGTATGTGCTTAACAGAACAGTGACTGTATAATTAATGTTTAACGACCAAAAAACAACGATATCCAAACTGTAAATAGAGTCCAGACTCTACACGGTAATGATAAAAATGTTAATGCTTTTAAATAAAAAGTTTTTTACTTTTTATGATATTCTAATTGCTCGTAGCAGTGCAGTGGCCCTGTATAATTTAACTGATCTTTGCATAGGATATCTGGTATATAGTTATCTACTTGACAAGTTTCCATATTTGCTTTATATAATTTAAAAAAAATTATTAGGGCAAATAAAACTATAATATCAAACCTTGTTGATGCATAAAATTCATAACAAAAGTGGTTTGTAATTTGTATAGCTTGTAATTGGTCTATTTATGCTGATTACTAACCACAGTTTGATTTTAATGATATAATGTAATATAAAGAAAATAAAAATAAAATTCAGTTTACTGACCGTTTACTCATTGGTAATTTGGTAGTATATACCATGAGTAATATTATCTAATATTAAATTGGTAGAAAAATTTTGTAACTCTATACCACGTGTAGGTTTAACCTCTTCAGCACACCGTATCACGATATCTATTTCAGTAAAGATCTCGCAAAATCCTGACGCTCGAATATCAGTTAAGTTAGTAGCTTAAATAGAGGTAGTTGTAGTGACAGCTGGAGTTGCTAATGACAAGGCGAAACATGATGTAGTGTCTGGTCATGATGGTGGTACCAGAGCTTGTAGCTGAACAGGTAATAGTATTTAGTACAAATTGCATACAAATAGAGTGTACTCAAAGATGCAGTTAAATAATTAACTTATTGGTAACATTTAATGAAGAACGTATGTTTATAAACTCAATTACAATATTCTAATGTTTTGGTTCCTTTGGAATGTGTACAGTAAATATCAAAACTACTTCTAACTGTACATAAATAATTAACATTATTAAAATTACAAATTAATGCAATATTTTGTGCATAAAGTCTTTGATAATAAGACACTGGATAATAAATAAAAAGTAGTAGCAACTAATGTACTGTGTAGTTTTTTCAAACAGATATAAAGTAGAGAAGTATAACAAACATAGATCAATCTTTAGAAGAATAATATAAAAGTATTAATTGAGGATATTACTGATAATTATTTATTGTACATTTTAATTCTTAAAGTTCATATTATAAATTTTATTTTAAATGTAGGAAATAATAATTTTAATATGTTCTTCAGAACAACTTTATGAACTTATATATAGTTAAAATTTATTCATACTAGCTATAACTATAAAAACAGATTAAATGCAATATTTTTTTAAGTTTCTTGCAATGCAAATTAATTATTAATTAATTTATTTTTAATTCTGTTGTAGCTATTTACAGTACATCGTTATGAGGTGCATTTGACTATGACACAGAGTTTTAAATGTCAACACTGCATTCAGTTGTACATATAGCCACAATAAATAATAATAAATGAAATTGAAGACAAAAGTTAAGCAACGGCCGGAGCGGCCCAGACTTGATGAATGACCAAGAAGGTGATGCAGAGCGTAGCGTTCTTCTCAATAACAGTAATTTTTACAATTTCATTTGTTACTTAGATTGGGAGCATTGTCAACAACATTAAAGACTATGAAAAAAATTTCACTCAGAATAAAAATATAAATAGCTGAATTATTAAAATTACAAATTAATGTATATACTTTGTGTATAAAATTTTTGACAACAAGGCACCGGATAATAAATAAAAACAAATAGTAGTAAATGTAATAGGGCATTTTTTTAAACATTTTGTACTTTTGTAGCAAATTATATGACTATTAGAAGTATAATAATTTTGCAAACAATTTTATTACTAATTTGCTATATTTTGTAAACTAGCTGTTTTATCTACAACATTGAAAATTAATGAATCAACTAAGCAAAAGTGCTTTTAATATTAAACTCAAAAATTGATATAGGTCTAGATAACACAACGTAACAACTGCTAAATTTAATATTTTTATTTTCATATAGCAGCAAAAAATAGTCAATTTGCACACTACAATGTATTCAAACTTAAACATTTGTGAAGATTTGGGATTTAAGGAGTCTCACAAGTTAACAAAAAATAAACTGACTACAAATGCAAAACACTCTACGAAACTAAACCCAAACCGTAAACAAGAACATTATTCAAAATTTTATTTTATAAATATTAAGTCGGAAAAAAAATATAATATATAATAAAATGTGTTTAGAAATTTAAAAACTTTTTTTTTTAATTTTTGAAATCATTTAGGTTTAGCATAATAAACAATTATAATATTAATTTACAGCAACAAAAATAAAGAATAAATAATATATATATATATATATATAATAAAATTCTTTGGTTATAAGCAACCGATAAAAGCAATATAGATAACAAAAGTATCGTTTGGCATCGAAAAACTACAATATACAAACTTTAAACTGAGTCGACTATAATTTGAACCAATAAAATAATAAAAAGATACAGTTTTTTTCTCATATTTATTTAATAAATTATTAATAGAAAAAAAAGGGTTTAATTTTAATATTTTTGCTTTGGAGTTTATTGCAAGTTTGCTCCATTTATTTGACATTTTTGTACAAAACGGTTTTTATCTAACGACAATCAACAACAATAATCTTTTAGCTTGTACAAAAATGAGTATATCATTGCTACAAGAATGTTAAAAGTAAATAAAAATAAGAGTAACTCTCATAAATACTGAGTAAGTTGGTAAAGTATGTATTTATTAATAAGATAACCAATTCAAATTAAAAAGAAGAAAGAATTGGAAACCAAATTGTATTAAATAAAAACAATAATTAACAACAACTTATATTACGTGTAATATTATTTAATATTAAAGACATGACAAAATTGCTAAAATAGTTTTGTAACTTCAATTCATTTAGACAATAGAAATCAACCTTACTGCCGAGTACAACTTCAAAAAAACGGTCAGAAGAACAGTATAGAAAACATGTACGCTTAACAGCGCTAACAAAAGTTAAGCAACGGCAAGAGCGGCTACATGTTTGAAAGGTGTCCCCAACAAAGTCATGCAGAGCGTAGCGTTCAGTTCTAAATGGATCCGTTACACATGTCTTTTTTGTAGATTGGTGTGCCCGACACCTCAATTGCTTACCCCAAAAGAAAACTGTGTAATTAAGTATTTATTTTATTTTTTATGATACTAACGGATAAAAAACCTTTGTCGATTTAAAATTATTTATTACAGAACAGTGCTGAAGAAAAGAACACGAAGCCCATTAAGAGGTGCTTAAAATATTCATCTTCTGTGTAAAAATAAATAACAACCCAGTAACAAGTTTTTTTTACCCATACCGCAGAAACTCAATTTTAAATTATTAAAATAATCTTCAAATCAATAAATTTCAAAAAACGTGCAAGAAGATGTTTAACAAATTACTTATAATATTATAGTTAAGTATATTTTTTAATAAAATGTTTAAGTTTTGACTTAATTTGAGCTGGTTTTAACAATTCAAGTTGCGTATTAACTTTTACAACAACTTAATATTTTAATTCAATTCAAGTTTACTGACCGTTTACTCATTGGTAGTTTGGCAGTATATACCAAGAGTAATATTATTAAATTTTAAATTGGTAGAATAGTTTTGTAACTCCAATTCTTTTAGATATTGGAAATTAATACAAAAACACATTATTGAAGCATAACGTTTAAAAAACCACAGTCAGTTTAAAATTATTTATATTACAGAAAAACGGGCAAAGAAAGAGTAGGGGTCGATGCCAACCAACAGTAAAAATTTAAAGAAATAATAATATATAACTCAATGATAATTTTATTGTTCAAATAAGATAAAGTTATTGATACAACTTTAAATCAATAAATCTCAAAAAACGTGGTTTTAAAGTAGCTTCTCCAGCTCAAGCAGCCGGTGCTTAAATTTTATTGCAATAACAGCAACATGAAGCCATTTATGAGAATGACAAATGCGCTTAGGAAATCCAGCAATATATATACCTTATGGCAAAGCCTCAACAAAGCTATTAGCCTATGCAAATTGCATGACAATATGATATAAATTAGTAAAAAATGTCATTAAAAATATTTTTGCTTACTTAAGATGCAACTAAAGTAGCTTCTCAAGCTCAAGCAGCCAGTGCAAGAGCTTTATTGCAATAATAGCAACATGGATCTGCTTGTGAAAATGGCAAATGCGCTTGGAAAATCTAGCAATATATATACCTCATGGCAAAGCCTCAATAAAGCCATTAGCCAATGCAAATTGCGTTACAATGTGATATAAATTAGTAAAAAATTAAAAAAAAACATGTCAAACTTGGTTTTATTTACTATGAGTAATATTATTTAATATTAAATTGGTAGAATAGTTTTCTAACTCCAATTCTTTTAGATATTGGAAATTAATACAAAAACGTATTTTTGAAAACTAACGTTTAAAAAACCACTATCGGTTTAAAATTATTTATATTATAGAACAACGTGGCAAAGGATGAGCAGGGGTCGATGATAACCAACATAAAAAATTTAAAGCATGTTAAAAGATGTTTATAATATTTATTTACTACGTAATAATATATAACTCATTATTATATTTTTGCTTAAATAAGATTTTAAAACAACTTTAAATCAGGAAATCTCAAAAATCATGTATCTGAAGTAGCTGTTCCAGCTCAAGCCGCCGGTACCAGAGCTTCATTGCAATAACAGCAACATAGAGCCGTTTGTAAGATTGACAAATGCGATTGAGAAATCCAACAATATATATATACCTTATGGCAAAGTCTCACTAAAGCCATTAGCCAATGTAAATTACGTGATAATTTAATATAAATTAGTAAAAAAATTCATTAATAATTATTTTGCTTAAATAAGATAAAGTTTTTGTTATAACTTTATATCAGCAAATTTCAAAAAGCATGAAATGATTCAACCATGATAATGCTCTACATCAAGCAGACGGTGCTTGAGTTCTATATATGCACCATAAAGCTGTGTGCGAGAATGACCCATGGGCTTAGGAAATCCAACAATATTCCTACAAAGCGCCAACACACAATCCCACCTTATGTATACTTGTAAGTATTTTTGTAATATAAGCTGTAGGTGTTTGGTTAAATTTGAGATAAAAATACACTACGTACTTTATGACTAACAATACAATTTGTAAGTTTAATTACACTCACACAATCTATGTTTTTAACTTTTTAATTAAATAAAATTATTTATAGTTATAAATAAAATTGTTGGCAGTACGGCAGAGAATTTATGTTTAATAAGAGCGCTTAACCCCATTACGCTATTTAAGAAAGTATAAAACAATTATTTTTAAGATTTTTAACTTTTCACTAACAAATTTATTAAATGTTTAAATATATTTAAATAAAGAAGCTGGTAGATCAACAGTATCTTATCTGCCAAACGTACAATAGATAGTCCAGTAAATAATAGGTAAACGTCCTACGGCTTTATAAAAAAGAATGTAATAGATACACTTCACACTCCTATAAACACGAAAGAATTTAAAAAGCATGATTTAATTGGGTAAATCTTGGTGCAAAATTTCTCGCAGATTCAAGCAAGCTCCAGTTTCGGCAAAGGGCTTTAAGAAAGAGAAAGAAAGAAAAAAGCAACTGTTTTTGTTGTAGAACTTTGATGAAAATCATTTGTGTTGTTTGTATATTATTTTTTGTGTGCCAAATCCTTAGTGAACATGTGTTGTATTGTTTCTTTAAGTTTTTAACCTGATGTTAATAATATTTTTTGTTTAGCTAATGACCTTTGTAGTCGACGCTATAAATTAATTTAATAAATTAAATCTTTTCATTCTTTAAACATAAAAAGAGTATGTAAATTAAAGATTAATTACTATCTCGTCATCAGAAGAGAACGATTAATAATACTAAATCACAAATTGGAACTAATTGATCAATTCTCTTTGTTAGTAGTCAATCAAATAGCTACTTACATTAAAGCGCCAGCGCATTTGCATCTGCATCAAGTTTTTTAAAATATTGATAAATTGTTTTATTGCATATTCAAAATCATTTTAATTTATTAAATGTAATTTAATATAAAGTGGATTTATAAAAATATAATACGCCCCATACAAAAATGGGTAAGAATTAAAATATATATCTCCTTCAGGTGTTGGCAATTTGTGCTTCAAAAAATATTGTAGCAATATCACAAAGCCGAGCAGAGATGTTGCAGATGCCGCAAACATCAATTTTAAAACTGTCTGTTAGCAAGCTTAGGCGTACATAACAGACTTTAGGAAGTGCAAAAAGAACAAATTAAATTAAATTACCACCATCCAATTTTTATAAAAATGTGAAAACTCAGTCCAACACTTTGAGTTATTCAAGTTTTTTACAATAAAAGATTCATCCGTATCAGAAGATAGATTTGGTGACTATAAAAAGCTTGTCAACAAAATTTGTAGGTCAAATGAAAGTAATTAACAATCTTTTAATATTTATTGGCTGTTATTTTTATTTTAGTTTTTATATAATAGAAATAAAAAGCAGTATGTGCTAAACAGAACAGTAACTGTATAATTAATGTTTAACGACCAAAAAACAACAATAACCAAACTGTAAATAGAGTCCAGACTCTACACAAAAAAGGTAAAAATGTTAATGCTTTTAAATGAGAAGTTTTTTATTTTTTATGAAAATTCAAGTCCAGTGGCCTTGAATTATTTAACTGATCTTTGCATGAGATATCTGGTATATAGTTATCTACTTGACAGGTTCTTATATTTGCTTTATATAATTTAAAAAAATTATTAGAGCGAATGAAACTGTAATACCAAACATTTGTTGATAAATAAAATTCATGACAAAAGTGGCTTGTATAGCTTGTAATTGGTCTATTTATGCTGATTACTAACCACAGTTTAATTTTAATGAAATTATGTAGACCATTTACTCATTGGTAATTTGGTAGTATATACCACAAGTAACATTATCTGATATTAAATTGGTAGAAAAGTTTTGTAACTCTATACCACGTGTAGGTTTAACCTCTTCAGCACACCATATCACAATATCTATTTAATTGATGATCTTGCAAAACCCTGACGATAGGATATCAGTTAAGTTGGTATCTAAAATAGAGGTATTAAGTGGGAGCTGGTGTTGCTAAAAGCAACGCAAAACATATTGTAGTGTCTGGTCACGATGGTGGTACCGGAGTTTGTAGCTGGACAGGTAATAAGAATGCTACATTATCGTAAGAATTGGGTATTGCTGAAACTCATCAGGTGCTTGTATTGAATAATCTTCGTAGTTGTATTGTACTACAAGTTGATGGTAGTATTAAAACAGGTAAGAGATTTTTATGATAGTATGAATGCGTTTATATAGGTTTAGACAAAATATTGATGAAACTGTTATAGTTAGTAAATTAATCAAATAAAAACAATTTCTGAGATTTTTAAATGTGTACTACTGAATGTAGTCAATCAATTCAATTTAGGCTGGGATTGCTAGAATAAAGACAGATATTTTAAAATTGAGTAAGAAAGTATGCCAACCAACAGTAAAAACTTAAAGCTTGCTAAGAAGTGCTTAAAATATTTGTTTAGCATATATAACTCATTGATAATATTTCTGTTTAAAGAAAATAAGATAAAATTATTAAAACTAATTTAATCAGTAGCTCTCAAAAAGCGTGCAATGGCTTGAGCATAATAGGTATGTTCAGTGGTGGTTCATCAAAAGCAGCTGGCAAAAGAGGCAAAACTTAAGGCATAAATTGAATTTGGAAAAAGTTTAACTAAATAAAGTAGATGATAATATTAAAACTTCTTTTCTTCTCAATAAAGCAACGAACAATAACTACAGAAAACCCAATAGTATTGTTTGGTATCAAAAAACATCAAAAGCCAAACAATAAATTAGGTAAAGTATATGTTGAACTAATAAAAATTAAAAAAATGTCTTTTTTCATATTTATATAATAAATTCATAATAGAAAAACAAAGGATTAAATTTAAATCTTCTCGCCAAAGGGTCGTTTATGGCATTTTTTACAAAAGGTTAGGTAGACCACGGAAAATAAAAAAAGTAAAAATGTTTTGATAAAAAGAAAATGTTTCTTAATAGGGAGTTTTCTATTAAATATTTTTTATTATACAAAAATAAGAAAAAACAATAATTTTTGTTTTAAGCCACTACCAAAAACTGCTGATTTAAATTCCAACATCTGCTATTATTAACCTGAATAAGTCAATTATAAATATAATATCAAACTTCTTCACAAAAAGTGTCAAACGTAGAGGAAGCTTTGCATATAATTTTTTTATATTTTTCTACATTGCATCGATACAATGTGTATTTGACTATACATGTAGTCACTTAAATATCAAAACTTGCTCTTTGTTCATTGGGGTAATTTGGAAGTCACCTAATAAGCAGCTAGTTCTATAAACTTCTTTTGAACAAATTTTAAAACTTCTGGGGAAATGAGATGTCACAAAGGCCGCCGTACGCGGGTGTGCAAGACGTTCGCAATAGTAGGGAAGTGCAAATGTACTAATATAAAAATTATTTAAATTGACCATTAATATGTAGAAATTAAATTGTTGTAACAATTTATTTTCTACTGACTGCTCTGATGATGAACTAATCGGCTCGATTATTACCAGGAAAAACTAGATTTGATTTAGTCAACAATCAACTATAGTAAGGTACAAGTAAGAAAATAAAAGTAATACTACTAACAATATACATAAATATATATATCATATACACAAAGTAGCGTATCTAAGCCTGTAATTGCTAGATGTAATCGTTCACCATGTAATGTTTTATAATATTAAACATAATTTTATCATATACACAGCATAGCGCCAGAAAGAAGAGTTTTGGTAACAATCCAAGCCAAAAATTTAAATTATGTAAAAATATATTATTTGTATAATATCATATAAAAAACAAGATGGAATAATTTTTAATGAATTTTTTTGCCAAGGGGTCGTTCATGGCATGGCAAAAGGTTAGGTAGACCACGGAACATATTACAAGGAAAATTAGAAATGTATTTAAAGTGAAAATGTTTTTAAATAAGGATTTTTTATTATGATATTTAAGTAATAAAATATTACAATAATCAGTATCAAATCTTGTTTTGTCCATTGATTTGAACAATAATCTTTAGCAAAATAGTTTACTGACCGTTTACTCATTGGTATTTTAGTAGTATATACCAAGAGTAATATTGTTCAATATTAAATTGGTAGAATAGTTTTGTAACTCCAATTCTTTTAGACATTGGAAATTTATACAAAAGCACATTATTGAAGCCTAACGTTTAAAAAACCACTGTCGTTTTAAAATTATTTATATTACAGAACAACGTGGCAAATGCAGAGCAGGGGGTCGATGCCAACCAACAGTAGAAATTTAAAGCTTGTTAAAAGATGTTTAAAATATTTATTTAGCACGTAATAATATATAATTCATTGATAATATTTTTGCTTAAATACTGTAAAGTTTTTGGTACAACTTTATATCAGTAAATTTCAAAAAGTATGAAATGATTCAACCATAATAATGCTCCACATCAAGCAGACGGTGCATGCGTACCATATATGAACTATAAAGCTGAGAATAACCCATGGGTTTGGGAAATACAACAATATTCCTATAATGTGCCAACACACAATCCCACCTTACGTATAGGTTTGGATTTTTAAACTCCTTACAATTTTCTTTATAGTTTTTAGACTTATGTTTTACGAACGGTAAGATATTTTTGTAATATAAGCTGTAGATGTTTGGTTAAATTTAAGATAAGAATACACTGCGTGCTTTTTGACTAACAATACATGTTTGTAAGCTTAATTACACTCACACAATCTATGTTTTTACCATTTTAATAAAATAAAACTATTTATAATTATATATAAAATTGTTTTCAGTACGACAGAGAAGTTATGTTTAATAAGAGCGCTTAACCCCATTACGCTGTTCAAGAAAGTATAAAACAATTATTTTTAAGATTTTTAGCTTTTCACTAACAAAAACAGTTTATTAAATATTTAAATGTATTTAAATAAAGAAGCTGGTAGATCAACAGTATCATATCTGCCAAACGTACAATAGATAGTCCAGTTAATGATAGGTAAACGTCCTACGGCTTCATAAAAAAGAATGTAATAGGATATACTTCACACTCATATAAACACTAAAGAATTTAAAAAGCGTGGTTTAATTGAGTGAATTTTGATGCAAAATTTCTCGCAGATTCAAGCAAACCCTAGTTTCGACAAAGGGCTTTAAGAAAGACAAAGAAAAAATAAAAGCAACTGTTTTTGTTGTAGAACTTTGATGAAAAGCATTTGTGTTGTTTGTATATTATTTTTTGTGTGCCATATCTTTAGTGTGTTGTATTGTTTATTCAAGTCTTTAACCTGATGTTAATAAGGTTTTTTGTTTAGCTAATGACTTTTGTAGTCGACGCTATAAATTAATTTAAAACAATAAATCTCTTCTTTCTTTAAACATAAAAAGAGTATGTAAATTAAAGCTTAATTACTATCTCGTCATCGGAAGAGAACGATTGATAATACTAAAACACAAATTGGAATTGATTGATCAATTCTCTTTGTTAGTAGTCAATCAATTAGCTACTTATAATAAAGTGCCAGTGCATCTGCATCTGCATCTGCATCAAGTTCTTTAAAATAGTGATAAATTATTTTATTTCATACTCAAAATAATTTTAATTTATTTAATGTAATATAATATAAAGTGGATTTATAAAAATATGAAACGCCCCATACAAAAATAGGTAAGAATTAAAACATATATCTCCTTCAGGTGTTGGCAAATTGTGCTTCAAAAAATATTGTAGCATTATAACAAAGCCAAGCAGAGATGTTACAGATGCCGCAAACATCAATTCTAAAACAGTCTGTTAGCAAGCTTAGGCGTACATAACAGACTTTAGGAAGTGTAAAAAGAATAAATTAAATTAAATCCAATACTTTGAGTTAATCAAGTTTTATACAACAAAAGATTAATCCGGATTATAAAAGATAGATATGGTGGCTATAAAAAGCTTGTCAACAAAAGTTATAGGCCAAATAAAAGTTATTAGCAAAAACTAGCCAATTTGCACACTACCACCAGCATACAATGAATTAAAACTTAAACATTTCTATGGTATTCAGATTTTTGGCACAGTCTAAGAAAACTATTAATGTAAACACTTGTATAAAACACTATTCAAGTTATTTTATAGAAGTTATATTAAAAATAATTAAAACACAGCGTTTAGAGAAGTATAGTCAATAATTGAAAAAAAAGACAAATTAAAAAAAAAAATCTAATTACAGTAGTATCATAATAAGAGCCAAACTCACAAAAAGAAGTCTCACCAGTTAACAACAAATTAACTGACTACAAATGCAAAACACTCTACAAAATTAAACCCAAACCGTAAACAAGAACATTATTCAAAATATTATTTTATGAATATTAAGTCGGAAAAAACTTAATAAAATGTGTTTAAAAGCTTAACCGATAAAAGCAATATAGATAACAAAAGTATCGTTTGGCATCGAAAAACTACAATACCCAAACTTTAAACTGAGTCGAGTATAATTTGGACCATAAAATGATAAAAAATTACTGAGAAGTTGAATAAGTAGCTGAGCAGACCAAACCAGAGAAATATGTTCTTATTTTAAATACAAAATTGGTTGACGTATGAAAAATATTGTTTGTATTACAATAAAAAATATGATGAGATATATTTAATATATGATAAAGTGTACGCATATGGAACGATACTGAACATATGTAAAAGAAGATAGAAATAAACAATCAAATATTTTTTATTTAGAAAGCGCAAAAGCTCAGTGTTATTCATTGTATATACATCTTTATAAGGTGTTGCAATAAAACAACAACAAAAAAAGACAAGTTCAAGTAAGAAAACAGAAGTAATACTACTAACAATATACATTAATATCTGTATTATATACACAAAGAAGCGCATCTAAGTCTGTAAGTGCTAGAAGTAACCGTTCACCATCTAATGTTTCTCAACACTAAACATATATTTATCATATACACAGCGCCAGAAGAGAAGAGTTTTGGGTTGATGTCGACCAATAGTAACAATTCAAGCAAAAGTTTGATTTATGTAAAAATAAATCATTTGTATAATATAATAATAAAAAATAAATAATTTTTTAATGTGATATTTAAGTAATAAAATATTACAATGAGCAGTATCGAATTTTGTTTTGTCCATTGATTTGAACATTAATCTTAAGTAAAACCTAGTGGTCTTCATGTCTGAAAACACTTGATAAAGTTTAAGTTTTGTCCAATATTAAGTTGGTAGAATAGCTTTGTAACTCCAATTCTTTTAGATATTGGAAATATACAAAAACACATTATTGATGCCTAACGTTTATAAAACCACTGTCGGTTTAATATTATTTTTATAGAACAGAACAACGTGACAAAGGATAAGAGCCAACAGTAGAAATTTAAAGTTTGTTAAGAAATGTTTAAAATATTTATTTACCACGTAATAATATATAACTCATTATTAACATTTTTAAAATATATAAAGAAGAGACGCAATGTCCTCAAATGAGACAGTTGTAAAAGCAATAATTTCGAATAAAGCCTAGTTAAATAGGTAAATTTATACGAATGCCACAACGACATATGTAGCGCTCGTTACTATTTGTTCAATCGGACAACCCAATAATAACATTAAAAAATTGAATTTATGAAAAAATATTCTAAACTAAAAAACATCCATAGACGCGTTTCGAGGTTTACCTCTCATCAGTATTTTTTTTTTATTTTTTTTTTTTTATTTTTTTTTTTTTAGTTTAGAATATTTTTTCATAAATTTAATTTTTTAATGTTATTAACATTTTTGCTTAAATAAAATTAAGTTTTTATTATAACTTTATATCAGCAAATTTCAAAAAGTATGAAATGGTTCAACCATAATAATGCTCCACATCAAGCAGACGGTACTTGAGTACCATATATGCTTCATAAAGCTGTGTGCGAGAATGACCCATGTGCTTGGGAAATACAACAATATTCCTATAATGAGCCAACACTCAATCTCACCTTACGTATAGGTTTGGATTTTTAAACTCCATATAATTTACATATTTATTCTTAATAGTTTTTAGACTTCTGTTTTACAATCGATTGAGATATTTTTGTAATATAAGCTGTAGATGTTTGGCTAAATTTAAGATAAGAATACACTGCGTACTTTTTGACTAAAAATACATCAATTTTTGTTTGCAAGTTTAATTACACTCACACAATCTATGTATTTAACTATTTAATTCAATAAAAGTATTTATAATTAAAAACAGAGAAGTTATGTTTAATATCAGCGCTTAATCCTATTACGCTATTAAGAAAGTATAAAATAATTAGTTTCAAGATATTTAGTTTTTTACTAACAAAAACAGTTTATTAAATATTTATAATATATTTAAATAAAGAATCTGGTAGATCACCAAAAAAGCTATAAAAAATAGTGCGGTTTTCAGCCATAAAAATAGATGCGTGCAAAAATTTGTTTTGTTTTGTTTTGTGTATTTTTAAAACTAGCTACAACAGTATTATATCTGTCAAACGCACAATAGATAGTCTAGTTAATGATAGGTGAACTTTACACTTCTATAAACACAAAAGAATTAAAAAAAACGTGGTTCAATTAAGTAAAGCGCCTAACTTGAATTTGTCGCAGGTTCAATCAAGCCCCATTTTCGGCAAAAGACTAAGAAAGAGAAAGAAAGAAAACAGCTGTTTTTGTTGTAGAATTTAGTATGCGGCAATAAATCCACATCTCAAACGCCTCTAGCTATTTGGTGCTATTTTTCTTCAACGTCCATGCTTCTATCACGTACAAAAGCGTTGAGAAAATATAGCAACGCATCATACAAACTTTCAAGGTTAGGGTGAGGTTTCTATTAATAAAAAAGTTTTTCTTGTTGATAAAATGGTTATAGCTATTTCTATACGTTTGTTAACTTATTAATTTGGTAGTATATACCATGTGTAATTTTATCTAAAATTAAGTTGGCGGAAAAGTTTTGTAACTCCATACCAGGTGTAGGTTTAATCTCGCCACCACCGCATCACGATATCTATTTCATTAAAGATCTTTCCAAGATTATTTACAATTTAAAGTGTGCTAATTCTGACAAAAGTTGGAGTCAAATTTTGTATACATAAGTTTAAAATTATTCGTATATAACGTATTAACAAAATAAGTTTTCAAATTACTAGTAACACATAAACTAACTGTTTCAGCTGAATCCGTGCAACCCAATCAACACTGTCACATATAATCAAAACAATCAATTAAGATCAATCGTAATGATGAAGAAAGAAAATGGATATTAAACAAATAGGCAATAAACAAATGAATAAAGAGAGAATAAACAAATAGAAGATCAAACATAACATGAATAATTGGAAACAGTATAGAGGTAAATACTTGTCTAGGAACCCAACCATTGTAACCGAAGGTCTAATTTTAATTAAATTAATCATAGATACGTAGTTCAACAAGTCCATCACATCTCTGTCACACTCCTGACCCCAACACACTAGTAAATTCACAACAATTTACAAATACGATAACTGAACAATATTAAATATTTATATAAGGACTCAATATATCAAGCTTGTAGGGAAGCAACCCGATGTGCATGACTAATACAAAATTGCATAAGATAAGTCTCAACTTATTAAATCAAATCCAAATAAATGTTATCTTTCTGTTTCAGGTTCTTTAATTATTTCAGAACGTAACAGATGTTTCAGAGAATCGACCCGTAACAAAATGTTTCGTGCTTCAAGAAAAATTGTAGCAGTATCATAATGCCAAGCAGAGATGTTGCAGATGCCGCAAACATCTATTATAAAACAGTCTGTTAGCAAGCTTACACGTACATAACCGACTTTAGGAAGTTTAAAAAATAAATTAAATAAATTAAAATTACTATGTAATATTATTAAAACAACAAAAAGATGCAATGCATTGCATATGAATTCTTTGACAATGAAGCAACGGGTATAAGTTTCAAAGAATCAGTAACCAATGTCCAAACTGGTCAATTTAAACAACATAAAATAGAAGAGTATTAGCAACTAACAAGCACATACATCTATCTTTAGAAGATTAGAAAATAAACGTAACAAAATAGTTTGGCTGCTCTTCTTTTTTTAATTACTTTATCTTATTTACGACACAAATTTATTATCAATGAAAATTAATTTTTGAACAGATCAACCATAAATCTTGCTCATGTTAAGCTTCTTTTCCAGTAAAAAGAGTTTTGGTGAAATTCACTTCAACTTCTTATTTTATAAATTTTAATTAATTTAGTAGAAAATAATAATTAAAAAAACCGCAAGCACAGCAGATTCAAAGGTTCCGTTGATTTTATGCATTCAAATTGTAATTAATTACTTTCAATAGTAATTGTCCAGATTTTTTGTTTAACCAAAAACGATTTTTGAAATCAACATCATCAATTATCAAATAGCATTTATACATACTTTGATTCGGTTGAAGCATCTACAGTACATTGGTACAAGATGCATTTGACTATACATGCAGAGATCAATACATTGCAAATGAAGTCTTTGACAATGAGGCACCGGATATGAATACAAAGAATATGTAATTAATGTATAATAAAATTGAAAAAAAATATGTATCTTATATTTATATATTATCTTATTAATAGAACAGAATAGAAATAAAGGATTAACTTTTAATAAGTCTTCTTGCCAAGGGGTCGTTTATGGCATTTTTTAAAAGGTTACGTAGACCACGTAACACTTGAAAGGTTTTATTAAAAAGGAAATGTTTTTAAATATAAAGATTTCTATTAAATTATATTATAAAAGTTAAAGTAAAAACAACCTATACCGCTGATAATATTATTTAAAATTAAAGATATAAAAAAATTGTAGAAATATTGCTTCAACTTCAATATACATGCATGTAGAAAGCTTAGTGTTCTGTCTAATAACAAACCACCAAAAGGAAAATGCTACAAAGTGTTGCATTAGCAAAAACAATTTGCAAAGCAAATAAGGTTTTTGGTGAACGTTAAGAGAATGATAGAGAAATTCAGTTGCCTTACATTTACAACCATCAACTTATTATTTTTTAATATTAAAAGATAATAGTAGTATAAGTCGGTATCACGGTGAAGCTACCCTCAAACATAAGATGAGTTTACTAAATAACATGCCTCATACGTTATTCAGATAAGAAATTAAATTTCTTATTTACTATTTTGAAGAGAAGAAACTTTTCATCAATAAAATGTTTACTACATTAATGGATGTTTGAATAAGGCGTGAATGTTATATTAGTTTCAACATGTGTTTATAAGAAAGTAAAAATTAGTTTTCAAATTTGTTTAACATTTATTATTTTTGTAGCAAATTATATTACTATTAGAAGTATAATAATTTATACAAACTGTTTTATTACTAAATTGATTTATTTTGTAAAACAGTTATTTGTTCTACAAGGTTGCAGTTTGATAAATCAACCAACCAAGTATACAATTATATTTGACTCAACAGTTGATAAAAATCTTTGAAGACAACAACGTAACGACTGCTAAGTTTGGTATTTTTATTTTGAAGTAGCAGCAAAGAATGGCATTTGATGTATTAAAAAGAAAACAATTATATAAAACACTATTTAAGTTATTTTATAGATGTCAAAGAAAATTAAAATACCTCGTCTAAAATTGTAGTATTAGTATTGAGTGCGTTTTTATGTAAAAACTCACGCAATGCTAATACTATTGCATTTGGAAAATACAGTGTATCTGCTTAAGTTTGCTTTTTTATTATTCATTTTACAAAAAAAAGTTATTCTTTATAAAAAGTTCTGCATAGTCTTAAACTTATAATGCAGATTTTAAGTTGGACACAATTAATATTTTCTGACAAACCTCGTATACGACTGAAAAAATCTGATATCTGATAATTATATTTTAGACTTTAGAACTTTTTATGAAGAATAATATACAATTAATAAAAAAAAAGTTTTTCATAAGGATACGCTGTATAATCAATGTTAAAAAAACAATCTGTTTTTAAGAAATCCCGTTACAGTAGTATCGTAATAAGTGCCAAACTCATATGTAAAAAAAATTTCATTAGTGAACAACGGATGAAATTATTACACTCTACAAAACTAAACCCAAACCGTAAGCAAAGGCATTTTTCAAAATTTTGTTTTACAAAAATTAAAATTTAAAAACATAATAGAATGTGTTTAGAAGCAACAAAAAATTCAAAAGTATTGATGGCATCAAAAAACCCAAACATTAAATTGAGTAGAGTTTAATTTAGACTAATAAAATGGTAAAAAATACAGTTTTTTTTCATAATTATATAATAATTTATTAATAGAAAAAAGAAGTTAAGTTTTAATCTTCTTGTCTTAGAGTTTGTCGCGAGTTTTATTTAACGACAATCAATAATAATAATCTTATAACTTGTACAAAAATGGGTACATCATAGGTACAAGAATGTTTAGAGTAAATAAAAATAAGTGTAACTCATATAAACTTTCATAACTAAATTGAGTTGAAAACAATCATAAAAATTTGAAGATAAAAATCATTTATGATAAAAGATTCAACAAAGTGGAAAGATAAATAATTTTTAAATTAAAAAAAATGGCTTACGGTAATTTGTCCGTAATTTGTTGAGAGGTCGCTGGGAACTTGGGGCCCATCATTTCTTGGTGTGTTTGTTTTGTGACTCTTGACAGCTTTTGCCTGCGGGACTGTTGACCAAGTTTCACCTGTACCCCAGGCGGGGACCCTGACAGGGTGCTATCAGCCGGGCCAGCTGAACCCTGGTTTTTTAACGAGGTTGGTACTCCTCCCCCTCCTCCTTTCTCATCCGGGCTTGGGACCGGCAACGGCGGAGTTAAAAAATGAATTGTATTTATACATAAATACAAAGAGCTACTAAATGCAAGGTGAATGACTTAAAAAGTGAAAAAAAAATTAGTAAAATGAAAATACATGCATAAAGCAGAAACTAATGATGACGATTTTAGAAATAAATTTAGATTTTTTGTTAAAGCAGATTGATTATAAAATGAGTATTAATAAGCTGTCTTTCAGTCAATTTAAATTAAATATACATTAATAAAGATATAATAATTAATTAAATACAAATATTTTAAATATTCCCTTTATGATATTATATCAATTTGTGCGTATATTTAATTTAAGCCGTCCAGCGAGACCACGTGGAGGTAAGACTTTCTCGCCGTGTTAGTAGCAGAAATGAAAATTTTTAATATGTTAATAAAAGAGAGAAGAAAAGTTATAAAAAGCTCCTAAAAAAATTTTTTAAGTAAAAAGAAATATATAAATATGAATAATTAGAATGATAGTGAGTATGAAAAAGTTATTTTAATAAAAAAAAAAAATTACAGAACAAATAAGATTTTCGAACATTAACAAATATATATTGGGACAAAATCATAATAAATTCTAGTATTTGCCAGTTTATTTATTTGTATTAATATACATTAGGACAATTACCAAAACATTATTTCTTATTAACAAAGCAAATAGTTTTTGTCCCAATATTTATAAAGTATAAGTAATTGTTAAAAATAATATCAAATGAGACAAGTAAACTCCAAACAATGCAATACAAAACGTCAAATTAATCGACAGTTGCTTTCTTATAATTATTAAACAAAATTTGTGAGTAAGTGTTTAAAAATTATTGTTGCAAAAGCTGAAGTATGCAATATAAATTAACATTGGAGAAATATCTTAGATAAAAATTTACTTACTTATTTTTGGTAGCAACGAGTAAATTCGCTTTCATCTTCTTAGACGTAGATATACATTAGATTAAAGTTGTTATTAATTCAATCATTTTAAATTCCGTTAAAGTAGCAGTTATGGTGGTTGGCAACGACGTACAGTTTTTTTTTTTTTTTTTTTTTTTATTGTGGTTTTGGGAAAGCTCTTCCAGCCTGTGTGTGGGGCTCTCACCCACTAAAACCCCATCTCCACTTGACGTTTGGTGCTCAATTCTGGAATTAGCGAATTTGCGACTAAGCTTTCCATCAGAAATGATACGTCCGGACACGCATTCAGCGCACCCTAAATTTATCTGGCCTTCTGTTTATTCGTTGATGATAGGTCTAGATCCTTTACTTTTTTGTCATACTCACTCCTCCTGACTATAATTTTTATATAATCATAGATTCTTGTCAAGTTCCGATTATTCTATAGCATTATATCTACAATGATGTCTTTAATAATGATGTTATCAATGTATATGTTTAATTCCATTATTTTCTTAGTTTATCTTAAAATTAAAAAAAGATGTGTTCAGCTATATCCTCCATAGTGCAATGTGTGCATGTACCACTATCCTTCTTTTTAAATCTAATGTAAAACGAGTTGAAACACCCATGTCCACTGAAGAAAGGTTGTATCATTGGTAATTTGTTAGTATATACCATGAGTAATTTAGATTACAGAACAAAGTGGCAAAGGTAGAGCAGGAGATCGATGCCAACCAACAGTAGAAATGTAAATCTTGTTAAAAGATGTTTAAAATATTTATTTACCACGTAGAAAAATATAATTCATTAATAATATTTTTGCTTTAATAAAATAAAGTTTTTGCTACAACTTTATATCAGCAAATTTCAAAAAGCAGAATATGGCTTAACCATGATAATGCTCTAGCTCAAGCAGCCGGTGCTTAAGTTTTATTGCAATAACAGCAACATGAAGCCGTTCGCAAGAATGACAATGCGCTTAGGAAATTCAACAATATTCCTACAATGCGCCAACACACAATCCTACCTTACGTATAGAAGTAAGTATTTTTGGAGTATAAGTTGTAGGTGTTTGGTAAAATTTGAGATAAAAATACACTACGTACTTTTTAATTTTTTAATTAAATAAAATTATTTATAATTATATATAAAATTGTTGGCAGTACGACAGAGAAGTTATGTTTAATAAGAGCGCTTAATCTCATTACGCCATTTAAGAAAGTATAAAACAATTATTTTTAATATAAAGGATGGTTGAGACCTTTACTACGTGGTAATCCATAATAACTTGATAATGGCCTTCAAAAGTCGAAACTCGAGTCGTGAACTTTTGTTAATATTAATATATATTCTTTAGAATATAGATTATATCAATAAAGTATTTGTGGTAAAAAACGTAGACAGTGTTTTATTTTATTATAATTATTTTTAAGATCTTTAGCTTTTTTACTAACAAAAACAGTTTATTAAATATTTAAATGTATTTAAATAAAGAAGCTGGTAGATCAACAGTATCATATCTGCCAAACGTACAATAGATAGTCCAGTTAATGATAGGTAAACATCCTACGGCTTTATAAAAAAAATGTAATAGATACACTTCACACTCCTATAAACACGAAAGAATTTAAAGAGCGTGGTTTAATTAGGTGAATCTTGGTGCAAAATTTCTTGCAGATTCAAGCAAACTCCAGTTTTGGCAAAGGGTTTTAAAAAAGAGATAGAAAGAAAAAAAGCAACTGTTTTTGATGTAGAACTTTGATGAAAAGCATTTGTGTTGTTTGTATATTA
This sequence comes from Tachinus rufipes, assembly GCA_963932245.1. Taxonomy (NCBI): domain Eukaryota; kingdom Metazoa; phylum Arthropoda; class Insecta; order Coleoptera; family Staphylinidae; genus Tachinus; species Tachinus rufipes. The sequence continues at coordinate 4,590,724 of OZ010750.1, forward strand.
TTTTTTGTGTGCCAAATTCTTAGTGAACATGTGTTGTATTGTTTCTTTAAGTTTATAACCTGATGTTAATAATATTTTTTGTTTAGCTAATGACCTTTGTAGTCGACGCTATAAATAAAATTAAAAAAATAAATCTTTTCATTCTTTAAACATAAAAAGAGTATGTAAATTAAAGATTAATTACTATCTCGTCATCAGAAGAGAACGATTGATAATACTAAAACACAAATTGGAACTAATTGATCAATTCTCTTTGTTAGTAGTCAATCAAATAGCTACTTATAATAAAGTGCCAGTGCATCTGCATCTGCATCAAGTTTTTTAAAATATTGATAAATTGTTTTATTGCATATTCAAAATCATTTAAATTTATTAAATGTAATTTAATATAAAGTGGATTTATAAAAATATAATACGCCCCATACAAAAATGAGTAAGAATTAAAACATATATCTCCTTCAGGTGTTAGCAAGTTGTGCTTCAAAAAATATTGTAGCAATATCACAAAGCCGAGCAGAGATGTTGCAGATGCTGCAAACATCTATTCTAAAACAGTTTGTTAGCAAGCTTAGGCGTACATAACAGACTTTAGGATGTGTAAAAAGAATAAATTAAATTACCACCATCCAATTTTTATAAAAATGTGAAAACTCAGTCCAACACTTTGAGTTATTCAAATTTTTTACAGCAAAAGATTCATCCGTATCATAGAAGATAGATTTGGTGACTATAAAAAGCTTGTCAACAAAACTTATAGGTCAAATGAAAGTAATTAACAATCTTTTAATATTTATTGGCTGTTATTTCTATTTTAGTTTTTATATAATAGAAATAAAAAGCAGAATGTGCTAAACAGAACAGTAACTGTATAATTAATGTTTAACGACCAAAAAACAACAATAACCAAACTGTAAATAGAGTCCTGACTCTACACAAAAAAGGTAAAAATGTTAATGCTTGTAAATAAGAAGTTTTTTATTTTTTATGAAAATTCAAGTGCAGTGGCCTTGAATTATTTAACTGATCTTTGCATGAAATATCTGGTATATAGTTATCTACTTGACAGGTTCTTATATTTGCTTTATATAATTTAAAAAAATTATTAGAGCGAATGAAACTGTAATATCAAACATTTGTTGATAAATAAAATTCATGACAAAAGTGGCTTGTATATCTTGTAATTGGTCTATTTATGCTGATTACTAACCACAGTTTGATTTTAATGAAATTATGTAGACCGTTTACTCATTGGTAATTTGGTAGTATATACCACGAGTAACATTATCTGATATTAAATTGGTAGAAAAGTTTTGTAACTATATACCACGTGTAGGTTTAACGTCTTCAGCATACCATATCACAATATCTATTTCACTGATTATCTTGCAAAACTCTGACGATAGGATATCAGTTAAGTTGGTATCTAAAATAGAGGTTTTAAGTGGGAGCTGGAGTTGCTAAAGGCAACGCAAAACATATTGTAGTGTCTGGTCATGATAGTGTTACCGGAGTTTGTAGCTGGACAGGTAATAAGAATGCTAGATTACCATAAGAATTGGGTATTGCTGAAACTCATCAGGTGCTTGTATTGAATAATCTTCGTAGTAGTATTGTACTACAAGTTGATGGTAGTATTAAAACAGGTAAGAGGTTTTTATGATAGTACGAATGCGTTTATATAGGTTTAGACAAAATATTGATGAAACTGTTATAGTTTTACTGTCCCAAGATCCTTATTCTGTTAGTAAATTAATCAAATAAAAACAATTTCTGAGATTTTTAAATGTGTACTACTGAATGTAGTCAATCAATTCAATTTAGGCTGGGATTGCTAGAATAAAAACAGATATTTTAAAATTGAGTAAGAAAGTATGCCAACCAACAGTAGAAACTTAAAGCTCGTTAAGAAGTGCTTAAAATATTTGTTTAGCATATATAACTCATTGATAATATTTCTGCTTAAAGAAAATAAGATAAAATTATTAAAACTGATTTAATCAGTAGCTCTCAAAAAGCGTGCAATGGCTTGAGCATAATAGATATGTTCAGTGGTGGTTCATCAGAAGCAGCTGGCAAAAGAGGCAAAACTTGAGGCATAAATTGAATTTGGAAAAAGTTTAACTAAATAAAGTAGATGATAATATTAAAACTTCTTTTCTTCTCAATAAAGCAACAAACAATAACTACAAAAAACCCAATAGTATTGTTTGGTATCAAAAAACATCAATAGCCAAACATTAAATTAGGTAAAGTATATGTTGAACTAATAAAAATTAAAAAATTGTCTTTTTTCATATTTATGTATATAATAAATTCATAATAGAAAAACAAAGGATTAAATTTAATTCTTCTCGCCAAAGGGTCGTTTATGGCATTCTTTCCAAAAGGTTAGGTAGACCACGGAACACGGAAAAAGTAAAAATGTTTTGATAAAAAGAAAATGTTTCTTAATAAGGAGTTTTCTATTAAATTTTATTATACAAAAATAAGAAAAAACAATAATTTTTTGTTTTAAGCCACTACCAAAAACTGCTGATTTAAATTCCAACATCTGCTATTATTAACCTGAATAAGTCATTTATAAATATAATATCAAACTTACTCACAAAAAGTGTCAAACGTAGAGAAAGCTTGGCACATAATTTTTTTGTAATTCTTTACATTGCATCGATACAATGTGCATTTGACTATACATGTAGTCACTTAAATATCAAAACTTGCTCTTTGTTCATTGAGTGATTTGGAAGTCACCTAATAAGCAGTTAGTTCTATCAACCCCTTTTGAACAAATCTTAAAACTTCTGGGGAAATGAGCTGTCACAAAGGCCGCCGTACGCGGGTGTGCAAGACGTGCGCAATAATAGGGAAGTGCAAATGTACTAATACAAAAATTATTTAAATTGACCATTAATATGTAGAAATTAAATTGTTGTAACAATTTATTTTCTACTGACTGCTCTGATTGTGAACCAACCGGCTCGATTATTACCAGGAAAAACTAGATTTGATTTGGTCAACAATCAACTTGTCAGTAGTGTTGATCCTAAAGTAAGGTACAAGTAAGAAAATAAAAGTAATACCACTAACAATATACATAATATCATATAAAAAATAAGATGGAATAATTTTTAATAAATTTTCTTGCCAAGGGGTCGTTCATGGCATGGCAAAAGGTTAGGTAGACCACGGAACATATTACAAGGAAAATTAGAAATGTATTTAAAGTGAGAATGTTTTTAAATAAGGAATTTTTATTATGATATTTAAGTAACAAAATATTACAATTAGCAGTATCAAATCTTGTTTTGTTCATTGATTTGAACATTAATCTTTAGCAAAACAGTTTAAGTTTACTGACCGTTTACTCATTGGTATTTTGGTAGTATATATTAAGAGTAATATTGTTCAATAATAAATTGGTAAAATAGTTTTGTAACTCCAATTCTTTTAGACATTGGAAATTTATACAAAAGCACATTATTGTGTCGTTTTAAAATTATTTATATTACAGAACAACGTGGCAAATGATGAGCAGGGGGTCGATGCCAACCAACAGTTGAAATTTAAAGCTTGTTAAAAGATGTTTAAAATATTTAATTAACACGTAATAATATATAATTCATTAATAATATTTTTGCTTAAATAATGTAAAGTTTTTTGTATAACTTTATATCAGTAAATTTCAAAAAGTATGAAATGATTCAACCATAATAATGCTCCACATCAAGCAGACGGTGCATGAGTACCATATATGAATCATAAAGCTGTGTGCGAGAGTGACCCATGTGCTTGGAAAATACAACAATATTCTTATAATGTGCCAACACACAATCCCACCTTACGTATAGGTTTGGATTTTTAAACTCCATACAATTTACATTTATTCTTTATAATTTTTAGACTTATGTTGTACCAACGATTGAGATATTTTTGTAATGTAAGCTGTAGATGTTTGGTTAAATTTAAGATAAGAATACACTGCGTACATCAATATATGTTTGTAAGCTTAAGTACACTCACACAATCTATGTTTTTACCATTTTAATAAAATAAAATAATTTATAATTATATATAAAATTGTTGGCAGTACGACAGAGAAGTTATGTTTAATAAGAGCGCTTAATCCCACTACGCCATTTAAGAAAGTATAAAACAATTATTTTTAAGATCTTTAGCTTTTTTACTAACAAAAACAGTTTATTAAATATTTAAATGTATTTAAATAAAGAAGCTGGTAGATCAACAGTATCATATCTGCCAAACGTACAATAGTCCAGTTAATGATAGGTAAACGTCCTACGGCTTCATAAAAAAGAATGTAATAGGATACACTTCACACTCGTATAAACACTAAAGAATTTAAAAAGCGTGGTTTAATTGATTGAATCTTGGTGCAAAATTTCTCGCAGATTCAAGCAAACCCCAGTTTCGACAAAGGGTTTTAAGAAAGAGAAAGAAGAAATAAAAGCAACTGTTTTTGTTGTAGAACTTTGATGAAAAGCATTTGTGTTGTTTGTATATTATTTTTTGTGTGCCAAATCCTTAGTGAACATGTGTTGTATTGTTTCTTTAAGTTTTTAACCTGATGTTAATAATATTTTTTGTTTAGCTAATGACCTTTGTAGTCGACGCTATAATTTAAAAAAATAAATCTCTTTTTTTCTTTAAACATAAAAAAAGTATGTAAATTAAAGATTAATTACTATCTCGTCATCAGAAGAGCACGATTCATTTTGTTTAGTGACCAGAGTGACTCAGTCAGTGATAATAATACTAAGACACAAATTAGAATTAATTGATCAACTCTCTTTGTTAGTAGTCAATCAAATGACTAATTATAATAAAGTGCCAGTGCATCTGCATCTGCATCAAGTTCTTTGAAATAATGATAAATTATTTTATTGAATACTCAAAATCATTTTAATTTATTAAATGTAATTTAATATAAAGTGGATTTATAAAAACATAATACGCCCCATACAAAGGTGTTTGCAAGTTGTGCTTCAATAAATATTGTAGCAGTACCACAAAGCCGAGTAGAGATGTTGCAGATGCCGCAAACATCTATTCTAAAACAGTTTGTTAGCCAGCTTAGGCGTACATAACTGACTTTAGAAAGTGTAAAAAGTATAAATTAAATTAAATTACCACCATTCAATTTTTATAAAAATGTGAAAACTCAGTTCAACACTTTGAGTTATTCAAGTTTTTCACAACAAAAAATTAATCTGGATCATAAAAGATAGATTTGGTGACGATAAAAAGCTTGTCAACAAAAATTATAAATTAATATTTATTTTAATAATAATTTTTGTTTTTATTTTAGTTTTTATATAAAAGAAATAAAAAGGTGTATGTCCTAAACAGAACATTGACTGTACTTATCATGCAATAATATATAAGTCAGTGATAATATCTCTGTTTAAATAAGAACAAATTATTAAAACTGATTTAATCAGTAGCTCATAGGTCAATCTTTAAAAGATTAATATAAATTTTTTAATTGAGGATATTAACTAATAATTAGTTTTATTACATTTTAACTTTTAAAGTTCATTTTAATTTAAAAAGTAGGAAATAATAATTTATTCATACTACCTATAACTATAAAACAGATTTATTGCAATACTTTTCAAGTTGCTTACATTACAACAGTATCTCAAATCAATTATTTGTTCATTTATCTTTAACTCTGTTGTAGCTATTTACAGTACATCGTTATGAGGTGCATTTGACTATGACACAGACTTTTAAATGTCAACACTGCATTCAGTTGTACAAATAGCCACAATAAATAATAATAAATGAAATTGTAGACAAAAGTTAAGCAACGGCAGCATTGTCAACGATATTAAAAACCATAAAAATTGTCAAAAAAATTCATTGGCAAACAGAAAGCTTTAACAAAAGAGGAAGAAAAGCTTCAAGCAGGCAGGTTCTACACTAGTAATAACAATTCACCAAGTAAATTTTTATAAGGATTTATAAGGAAGCTGGTAGATCACCAGAAAGGCCTTAAAAACGAGTGCAGTCATCAGCTTTAAAGATATACTTTAAAGAATGATTTCATTATATTTTTTTTACTAAAGAGTAGCATTATATTTAAAAAACCAGATTAGAGTGTAAACTTTATCAATTCAAAATAATTAAAAATTATTTAATAAAATATAATATGATATTATTATAATTGCATATGTTTTAAAACTTTTATATTATTGTAATTTGCAACTGGTGTTGTTGCATGGCTTATTTAGAAAGATAGTAGTAGTATGAGCCGGTCACGATAAAGCCACCCTCAAACATAAGAGCCTTTCCTGATATAAGGCACGATAGATGATAGATAAAAAAAATGTCAGATTGACAACATTTTGGCTATTTTAAATTAAAGTTATTAGAAGTGTACATTGTTTACAATGGATGTTATAACAGCAGACCATCTTTAGTATGGAATAAGAAATGTGGGAAGATGTGGAAACTGATGCAGGTTAATTTTAGAATATAAATTATTGTACAAATTTACGGTTAAGTGAAGACCAATGCTAAAACTGAACTTTGCCCTTTTCTGTATAAATTATACTAGAAATAAAGACGCTATTATTATTATTATTTTGTTTTCTCAGACAATTCCGGTAGCAGATACTTATAATAATAATAATTATTATTCTTATTAAATTTAAATAAGAATATTTCTTTTAGTTACTACCTTGAGAAGGAGAACATTTGCATCAATAAAATGTTTACTACATTTATGAATGTTTGCATAAAGCGTGAATGTTACATTAGTTTCAAAATGTGTTTAAGAGAAAGTAAATAAAAATTACGGTTGTTATTATATTTATTTTAGATGCATAATGTAAATGGAAAGATAATAAAAATATATATCATAATTTTTTTAAATTATTTTAAACAATTTGTACTTTTGTAGCAAATTATATTACTAATAGATTTATAATTATTTGTGCAAACAATTTTATTACTAATTTGCTATTTTATCTACATTGCAAATTGATGAATCAACTAAAAAAGTCTGTAGATACTACAACGTAACGACTGCTAAATTTAATATTTTAATTTTCATATTTACTTGATTAAAAAATTTACCTGACAAATTAAAATAAAAGTAATCCAATTAAGAAGCTTGGTCATCATATTTATCACTTTTATTCCACTTCGCGACGCGTATTTCACGTTCAAAAATTTATAAACTGATCGTCTGTCCTTGATACCAAAACCTATATAAAATATACATATAGTGGGGATGTGAGTGGGAGTACTAGTAAGTAGCAACTTGCTATTGGTTGATACATTACTCACCAGCTTGCAATTTAACTTAATGTTGCTTATGCTTATCGCAAAACAAAATATTTAACCGAAAAATCAATCACAAAAAATGTACAGTCAAAACAAATATCTAGTATACAATAAATCTTGTCGCAACTTTAGCTAGATTATTGAAGATCTTAAACAATTTTCAAAAACTCAATACGAGAACAATTAAGCAAATTATGTAAGAAATAATAAATTAAATGCATTAAAGAAACAAACAAAGCAGTTTCTTAAAAACTAAAGAATAAGCAAAAGAGTTTTAGTAAATTCAATAATTTCTTAATATATAGAATTACTTTCTATACAACCAATTAATATATAGTAATTTGAGTACTATTTCTTTTCCATATTACGCAATTTATTAAGATCAATTATCAAATTCACAAAGAATCATTAAAATAAGTTTTCCGTTTAATAATGAAATTCATAATAAGAGTAGTCGTTCCTAGAAGTCTCGATTATATATTATATAAACATCCTTTTCGATAATAAAAGTATCAAATTGCAGCGTTGTGTGAAAAACAAGTGTTTGTTGATGCAACAATAACGGCACAATCAAGTCTCACTGATTAATTTATGGTGAATAATAGCAGACAATTAATTACTCATGCTTTAACCAGACATAACATCGGTTTTTTATAGAAATTATCTAATTCAAAACTTGAATGTATAGTTAAAAAAACAGTTAATAGAAGCTATCCAATAAAGAAATGTTAATTATTAACAATTAATTAATTGCATGTTAAAATAATGAACCCAAGTAAATAAATGAACGTTAAAGAAATACAAAACTAAACGGTTGATTCTTCTGATAAATCATTAAGGTCACAACTAAAAAATAAAAAATAATTTTAGAACAAACTTTTACATAACCAGATGCAAGTTTGAGGGTTTGATTGCATTTAATTCCAGTGTAAAAAAGTTTGGGGTGTCCATTTCGGAGTAGTTTAGCAATCTTTTTGCAAAGATTGCTGTCGCACACTTTTTGTCCAACGTTCCCAAATAAGTAAAGGTATTTGGGATTTGTAGCGCTGTTTGGGATTTTAATTTGACTCACACACTAGCATGACGTTGATAAACATACCATTAAGAATAATTCCGGTGTCTTATCCATGGTTTTCTTAATGAGAAGGTTGGCGGCAATAAAAATATTATTTTAATGTAAATCGAGAAGCTCGGTTCGTAGACTTGCTATTTGATTGTTTGCCAATTTGGGGTTGGTGGCAACACCATGTTGGCAAACAATTTAACTGCCGTGACAGCAGTTGCGGGTTTGCGGGAATTTCAGTTTTAGCCTGAGTTGGGGATGGCACGGACGAAATTGCGTCTTTTTTATTTTGATGTAGGTCTTGCATCCTTGAAAATTGGCTGGGTTAAGACCGGAGCAGAGAAAACATTTTGGGAGTGTGCACTATTGGCATGCCGCTGATTAGTAGAGGCACAAACATTAGGCATAGCGGCATGTTTAAAATTACTAATTTGATACATCTTTCTTCAAGTAAAAACAAGGTAAAAAAATTGGCCGTGATAGGCCGATGTCTTTTGATGGTCTTTGTTAGACGCCGGAGTTACCCAAATACCGTTGAAGATATGACGCGCTAAAACAATGTTTATTTTATTGTCCTTGAAGTACTAACAAAAATCCGGAAATAAGTGTTAGTCAGCAATGACAAACGTCGTTGGGCAACAGTAAGAAGCAGGAATATTTGGAGGTAGTGTCAGGGTTTTGTTACCGGCGGGGTCTAGGTCCTAAACTGCTGTTTTGTGCCCAGCTGAGATTGATGACTCTTGTGATTTTAAGTTTAAGGGGTCGGCAAAATTAACCTCTGACGGCTGTCTTGCAGGAGCAACTGCTCATAATTGGGTTATGACTCACCTTGGATTTTTTTGTGTTTCTGGATCTGGAAGACGATAAAACCCTCATTATCATCTTCTGCGTCGTCTGGTGACGCGCTGGAGGTAGGTGATAGGCCCGCCTCCATGAATGCAGGAGCGTCCAGCATCTGATGGCCGAAGGTTGTGATTTGAGACTTTGTTTGCTAACTCTTCATTTTCTTCCTAAGTGCGCAGCTGACTTCAGGATATTTTAGGAAATCGTGTAAATTCGGCAGAGCCACAAAAGTCATTGCCTATAATCAAAGATGTTATATTAGTCAAAATGTATTTATAAAAATATAAATAAAAATTAAGACTATTATTATATTTATTTTAGAAGCATAATGTAAATGAAAAGATGATAAAAATATACATCATTATACAAGAAATTACTTGTCAAGTTATAATTTTATTGGTTAGCCAACAGACCCATCTGAATCTCCTCTAAACCAAAAGTCTGTGGCTAAAAAACTTTTCCTTTGGCGACTGACAAAATGTTTGGTTTTATCGCTAGTACGTATGAATTTTCGTGTCGCCATACTAAAAGTAGCAAATGTGGAACAATGTTTGTAATTTTTCTGGTTTATGGGAATTTCAACACTGGATTACAATTCCGGAATCGCCATTTCACCTTCTAATACAAAGAGGTTTTTTCGGTATTCTTTTATTACAAAAAAGTGTAAAACAAACATACTGATAGCCAGCAGAAAATAAACGCGGTGATTTTTGTGGGAAGCCAACCGACCCCGACAGATGCGCTTGCAAACTGAAAGTCTGTATTTCAAAAAGTTTTTTTTTGGTGATTGAAAGAAATAAAATTTAGAAAAGCTTTTCAATAGCTTTTGTGCCAGCAGCCGGCAAGATTAGCCGCTGATTGCTATTATGCGTATTGCAGAAATTGCTGAAGGCAACTGTCCAGCATTTGTAAGCCAATTATTATTAACTTACACTGGATTTTCTTGCGCGTTTGGTTCTAGACGATGATGAAACCTTCATTATCATACTCTGCGTTGTCTGGTTTTAGGCTGGTAATGGGTGATAGGCCCGCTTTCAGTTCAGGGGCGTCACTCATTTGATGGCTGAAGGCTGTGGTTTGGAACTAAGTTTTTTGCCTCATCATTTTCTTCTTAAGGGCGCAGTTGACCTCGAAACCGTCTAAAAGGTTGTGTAGATTTAGCAGAGCCGCGGGGGCCACTTTAGCTCTTCCGCTTCTTCCGCCATTTTGACTCTTGTCATCTTTTGCCTTCGAGATTGTTGGCCAGGTTTCACCTGTACCCCAGGCAGGGACCCTGACAGGATGCTATCAGCCGGGCCAGCTGAATCCTGGTTTTTTAACGAGGTTGGTACTCCTCCCCCTCCTCCTTTCTCATCCGGGCTTGGGACCGGCAACGGCGGAGTTAAAAAATGAGTTGTATTTATACAAAAATACAAAGAGCTACTAAATGCATGGTGAATGTCTTAAAGAGTAAAAAAAAGTTTAGTTAAAGTACATGCAAAAAAGCAGAAACTAATAATGACGATTTTAGAAATAAATTTAGATTTTTTGTTAAAGCAGATTGATTATAAAATGAGTATTAATAAGCTTGTCTTTTAGTCAACTTAAATTAAATATACATTAATAAAGATATAATAATTAATTAAATACAAATAACTTAAATATTCCCTTTATGACATTATATCAATTTGTGCGTATATTTAATTTAAGCCGTCCAGCGAGACCACGTGGAGGTAAGACTTTCTCGCCGTGTTAGTAGCAGAAATGAAAATTTTTAATATGTTAATAAAAGAGAGAAGAAAAGTTATAAAAAGCTCCTAAAAAAATTTTTTAAGTAAAAAGAAATATATAAATATGAATAATTAGAATGATAGTGATTATGAAAAAGTTATTTTAATAAAAAAAAAATTACAGAACAAATAAGATTTTCGAGCATTAACAAATATGTATATATTGGGACAAAATCATAATAAATTCTAGTATTTGCCAGTTTATTTATTTGTATTAATAAACATTAGGCCAATTACCAAAACATTATTTCTTATTAACAAAGCAAATAGTTTTTGTCCCAATATTTATAAAGTATAAAGTAATTGTTAAAAATAAAATCAAATAAGACAAGTAAACTCTAAACAATGCAATACAAAACGTCAGATTAATCGACAGTTGCTTTCTTATTATTATTAAACAAAATTTGTGAGTAAGTGCTTAAAAATTATTGTTGCAAAAGCTGCAGTATGCAATATAAATTAACATTGGAGAAACCGGAAATATCTTAGATAAAAATTTACTTACTTATTTTTGGTAGCAACGAGCAAATTCGCTTTCATCTTCTTAGACGTAGCTATACATTAGATTAAAGTTGTTATTAATTCAATCATTTTAAATTCCGTTAAAGTAGCAGTTATAATGATTGGCAACGACGTACAGTTTTTTTTTTTTTTTTTTTTTTTTTATTGTGGTTTTGGGAAAGCTCTTCCAGCCTGTGTGTGGGGCTCTCACCCACTAAAACCCCATCTCCACTTGACGTTTGGTGCTCAATTCTGGAATTAGCGAATTAGCGACTAAGCTTTCCATCAGAAATGATACGTCCGGACACGCATTCAGCGCACCCTAAATTTATCTGGCCTTTTGTTTATTCGTTGATGATAGGTGTAGATCTTTTACTTTTTTGTCATAGTCACTCCTCCTGACTATAATTTTTATATAATCATAAATTCTTGTCTAGTTCCGATTATTTTATAGCATTATATCTACAATGGTGTTTTTAATAATGATGTTATCAATGTATATGTTTAATTCCATTCTTTTCTTAGTTTATCTTAATATTAAAAAAAGATGTGTTCAGCTATATCCTCCATAGTGCAATGTGTGCATGTACCACTATCCTTCTTTTTAAATCTAATGTAAAACGAGTTGAAACACCCATGTCCACTGAAGAAAGGTTGTATCATTGGTAATTTGTTAGTATATACCATGAGTAATTTAGATTACAGAACAAAGTGGCAAAGGTAGAGCAGGAGATCGATGCCAACCACCAGTAGAAATGTAAATCTTGTTAAAAGATATTTAAAATATTTATTTACCACGTAATAAAATATAATTCATTAATAATATTTTTGCTTTAATAAAATAAAGTTTTTGCTACAACTTTATATCAGCAAATTTCAAAAAGCAGAATATGGCTTAACCATGATAATGCTCTAGCTCAAGCAGCCGGTGCTTAAGCTTTATTGCAATAACAGCAACATGAAGCCGTTCGCAAGAATGACAATGCGCTTAGGAAATTCAACAATATTCCTACAATGCGCCAACACACAATCCCACCTTACGTATAGAAGTAAGTATTTTTGGAGTATAAGTTGTAGGTGTTTGGTAAAATTTGAGATAAAAATACATTACGTACTTTTTGACTAACAATACAATTTGTAAGTTTAATTACACTCACACAATCTATGTTTTTAATTTTTTAATTAAATAAAATTATTTATAATTATATATAAAATTGTTGGCAGTACGGCAGAGAAGTTATGTTTAATAAGAGCGCTTAACCCCATTACGCTATTTAAGAAAGTATAAAACAATTATTTTTAAGATTTTTAGCTTTTCACTAACAAAAACAGTTTATTAAATATTTAAATGTATTTAAATAAAGAAGCTGGTAGATCAACAGTATCATATCTGCCAAACGTACAATAGATAGTCCAGTCAATGATAGGTAAACATCCTACGGCTTTATAAAAAAAATGTAATAGATACACTTCACACTCCTATAAACACGAAAGAATTTAAAGAGCGTGGTTTAATTAGGTGAATCTTGGTACAAAATTCAAATTCAAACTTCAGTTTTGGCAAAGGGTTTTAAAAAAGAGAAAGAAAGAAAAAAAGTAACTGTTTTTGATGTAGAACTTTGATGAAAAGCATTTGTGTTGTTTGTATATTATTTTTTGTGTGCCAAATCCTTATTGAACATGTGTTGTATTGTTTCTTTAAATCTTCAACCTGATGGTAATAATATTTTTTGTTTAGCTAATGACCTTAGTAGTCGACGCTATAAATTAATTTAAAAAAATAAAAATCTCTACTTTCTTTAAACATAAAAAGAGTATGTAAATTAAAGATTAATTACTATCTCGTCATCGGAAAAGAACGATTGATAATATTAAAACACAAATTGGAATTAATTGATCAATTCTCTTTGTTAGTAATCAATCAAATAGCTACTTATAATAAAGTGTCAGCGCATCTGCATCTTCATCAAGTTTTTTGAAATATTGATAAATTATTTTATTGCATACTCAAAATCATTTTAATTAATTAAATGTAAGTTAATACAAATATAGGTAAGAATTAAAACATATATCTCCTTCAGGTGTTGGCAAGTTGTGCTTCAAAAAATATTGTAGCAATATCACAAAGCCAAGCAGAGATGTTGCAGATGCCGCAAACATCAATTCTAAAACAGTCTGTTAGCAAGCTTAGGCGTACATAACAGACTTTAGGAAGTGTAAAAAGAATAAATTAAATTAAATTACCACTATTCAATTTTTATAAAAAATGTTAAAACTCAGTCCAATACTTTGAGTTAATCAAGTTTTTTACAACAAAAGATTAATCTCTATCATAGAAGATTGATTTGGTGACTATAAAAAGCTTGTCAACAAAAATTATAAATTAATATTTATTGGCTGTTATTTTTATTTTAGTTTTTATATAAAAGAAATAAAAAACAGTATGTGCTTAACAGAACAGTGACTGTATAATTAATGTTTAACGACCAAAAAACAACAATAGCCAAACTGTAAATAGAGTTCAGACTCTACACGGTAATGATAAAAATGTTAATGCTTTTAAATAAAAAGTTTTTTACTTTTTATGATATTCTAATTGCTCGTAGCAGTGCAGTGGCCCTGTATAATTTAACTTATCTTTGTATAGGATATCTGGTATATAGTTATCTACTTGACAGGTTTCCATATTTGCTTTATATAATTTAAAAAAATTATTAGGGCAAATAAAACTATAATATCAAACCTTGTTGATGCATAAAATTTATAACAAAAGTGGTTTGTATAGCTTGTAATTGGTCTATTTATGCTGATTACTAACCACAGTTTAATTTTAATGATATTATGTAATATAAAGAAAATAAAAATAAAATTCAGTTTACTGACCGTTTACTCATTGGTAATTTGGTAGTAAATACCATGAGTAATATTATCTAATATTAAATTGGTAGAAAAATTTTGTAACTCCATACCATGTGTAGGTTTAACCTCTTCAGCACACCGTATCACGATATCTATTTCAGTAAAGATCTCGCAAAATCCTGACGCTAGAATATCAGTTAAGTTAGTAGCTTAAATAGAGGTAGTTGTAGTGACAGCTGGAGTTGCTAATGACAAGGCGAAACATGATGTAGTGTCTGGTCATGATGGTGGTACCAGAGCTTGTAGCTGAACAGGTAATAGTATTTAGTACAAATTGCATACAAATAGAGTGTACTTAAAGATGCAGTTTAATAATTAACTTATTGTTAACATTTAATGAAGAACGTATGTTTATAAACTCAATTACAATATTCTAATGTTTTGGTTCCTTTGGAATGTGTACAGTAAATATCAAAACTACTTCTAACTGTACATAAATAATTAACATTATTAAAATTACAAATTAGTGCAATATTTTGTACATAAAGTCTTTGATAATAAGACACTGGATAATAAATAAAAAGTAGTAGCAACTAATGTACTGTGTAGTTTTTTCAAACAGATATAAAGTAGAGAAGTAAACAAACATAGATCAATCTTTAGAAGATTAACATAAAAATATTAATTGAGGATATTACTGATAATTGTTTATTGTACATTTTAATTCTTAAAGTTCATATTATAAATTTTATTTTAAATGTAGGAAATAATAATTTTAATATGTTCTTCAGAAAAACTTTATGAACTTATATATAGTTAAAATTTATTCATACTAGCTATAACTATAAAAACAGTTTCTTGCAATGCAAATTAATTATTAATTAATTTATTTTTAATTCTGTTGTAGCTATTTACAGTACATCGTTATGAGGTGCATTTGACTATGACACAGATTTTTAAATGTCAACATTGCATTCAGTTGTACATATAGCCACAATAAATAATAATAAATGAAATTGTAGACAAAAGTTAAGCAACGGCCGGAGCGGCCCAGACTTGATGGATGACCAAGAAGGTGATGCAGAGCGTAGCGATCTTCTCAATAACAGTAATTTTTACAATTTAATTTGTTACTTAGATTGGGAGCATTGTCAACGACATTAAAGACTATGAAAAAAATGTCACTCAGAATAAAAATATAAATAGCTGAATTATTAAAATTACAAATTAATGCAATACTTTGTGTATAAAATTTTTGACAACAAGGCACCGGATAATAAATAAAAACAAATAGTAGTAAATGTAATAAGGCATTTTTTTAAACATTTTGTACTTTTGTAGCAAATTATATGACTATTAGAAGTATAATAATTTTGCAAACAATTTTATTACTAATTTGCTATATTTTGTAAACTAGCTGTTTTATCTACAACATTGAAAATTAATGAATCAACTAAGCAAAAGTGCTTTTAATATTAAACTCAAAAATTGATATAGGTCTAGATAACACAACGTAACAACTGCTAAGTTTAATATTTTTATATTCATATAGCAGCAAAAAATAGTCAATTTGCACACTACAATGTATTAAAACTTAAACATTTGTGAAGATTTGGGATTTAAGAAGTCTCACAAGTTAACAAAAAATAAACTGACTACAAATGCAAAACACTCTACGAAACTAAACCCAAACCGTAAACAAGAACATTATTCAAAAGTTTATTTTATAAATATTAAGTCGGAAAAAAAATATAATATATAATAAAATGTGTTTAGAAATTTAAAAACTTTTTTTTTTAATTTTTGAAATCATTTAGATTGGCATCGAAAAACTACAATACCCAAACTTTAAACTGAGTCAACTATAATTTGAACCAATAAAATAATAAAAAGATACAGTTTTTTTTTCATATTTATTTAATAAATTATTAATAGAAAAAAAAGGGTTTAATTTTAATATTTTAATATAAACGGGTTTTATTTAACGACAATCAACAACAATAATCTTTTAGCTTGTACAAAAATGAGTATATCATTGCTACAAGAATGTTAAAAGTAAATAAAAATAAGAGTAACTCTCATAAATACTGAGTAAGTTGGTAAAGTATGTATTTATTAATAAGATAACTAATTCAAATTAAAAAGAAGAAAGAATTGGAAACCAAATTGTATTATATAAAAACAATAATTAACAACAACTTATATCACGTGTAATATTATTTAATATTACAGACATGACAAAATTGCTAAAATAGTTTTGTAACTTCAATTCTTTTAGACAATAGAAATCAACCTTACTGCCGAGTACAATTTCGAAAAAACGGTCAGAAGAACAGTATAGAAAACATGTATGCTTAACAGCGCTAACAAAAGTTAAGCAACGGCAAGAGCGGCTACATGTTTGAAAGGTGTCTCCAACAAAGTCATGCAGTGCGTAGCGTTCGTTCTAAATGGATCCGTTACACATGTCTTTTTTGTAGATTGGTGTGCCCGACACCTCAATTGCTTACCCTAAAAGAAAACTGTGTAATTAAGTATTTATTTTATTTTTTATGATACTAACGGATAAAAACCTTTGTCGATTTAAAATTATTTATTACAGAACAGTGCTGAAGAAAAGAACACGAAGCCCATTAAGAGGTGCTTAAAATATTCATCTTCTGTGTAATAATAAATAACAACCCAGTAACAAGTTTTTTACCCATACCGCAGAAACTCAATTTTAAATTAATAAAATAATCTTCAAATCAATAAATTTCAAAAAGTGTGCAAGAAGATGTTTATTACTTATAATATTATAGTTAAGTATATTTTTTAATAAAATGTTTAAGTTTTGACTTAATTTGAGCTGGTTTTAACAATTCAAGTTGCGTATTAACTTTTACAACAACTTAATATTTTAATTCAATTCAAGTTTTGTAACTCCAATTCTTTTAGATATTGGAAATTAATACAAAAACATATTATTGAAGCATAACGTTTAAAAAACCACAGTCAGTTTAAAATTATTTATATTACAGAAAAACGGGCAAAGAAAGAGTAGGGGTCGATGCCAACCAACAGTAAAAATTTAAAGAAATAATAATATATAACTCAATGATAATTTTATTGTTCAAATAAGATAAAGTTATTGATATAACTTTAAATCAATAAATCTCAAAAAACGTGCTTTTAAAGTAGCTTCTCCAGCTCAAGCAGCCGGTGCTTGAATTTTATTGCAATAACAGCAACATGAAGCCATTTATGAGAATGACAAATGCGCTTAGGAAATCCAGCAATATATCTATACCTTATGGCAAAGCCTCAACAAAGCTATTAGCCTATGCAAATTGCATGACAATATGATATAAATTAGTAAAAAATGTCATTAATAATATTTTTGCTTAATTAAGATGCAACTAAAGTAGCTTCTCAAGCTCAAGCAGCCAGTGCAAGAGCTTTATTGCAATAATAGCAACATGGATCTGCATGTGAAAATGGCAAATGCGCTTGGAAAATCCAGCAATATATATACCTCATGGCAAAGCCTCAATAAAGCCATTAGCCAATGCAAATTGCGTTACAATGTGATATAAATTAGTAAAAAATTAAAAAAAACATGTCAAACTTGGTAATATTTACCATGAGTAATATTATTTAATATTAAATTGGTAGAATAGTTTTCTAACTCCAATTCTTTTAGATATTGGAAATTAATACAAAAACGTATTTTTGAAAACTAACGTTTAAAAAACCACTATCGCTTTAAAATTATTTATATTATAGAACAACGTGGCAAAGGAAGAGCAGGGGTCGATGATAACCAACAGAAGAAATTTAAAGCTTGTTAAAAGATGTTTAAAATATTTATGTACCAAGTAATAATATATAACTCATTATAATATTTTTGGTTAAATAAGATTTTAAAACAACTTTAAATCAGGAAATCTCAAAAATCATGTATCTGAAGTAGCTGTTCCAGCTCAAGCCGCCGGTACCAGAGCTTCGTTGCAATAACAGCAACATAGAGCCGTTTGTAAGATTGACAAATGCGATTGAGAAATCCAACAATATATATATACCTTATGGCAAAGTCTCAATAAAGCCATTAGCCAATGTAAATTACGTGACAATTTAATATAAATTAGTAAAAAAATTCATTAATAATTATTTTGCTTAAATAAGATAAAGTTTTTGCTAAAACTTTATATCAGCAAATTTCAAAAAGCATGAAATGATTCAACCATGATAATGCTCTACATCAAGCAGACGGTGCTTGAGTCCTATATATGCACCATAAAGCTGTGTGCGAGAATGACCCATGGGCTTAGGAAATCCAACAATATTCCTACAAAGCGCCAACACACAATCCCACCTTATGTATACTTGTAAGTATTTTTGTAATATAAGCTGTAGGTGTTTGGTTAAATTTGAGATAAAAATACACTACGTACTTTATTTTGTTTTGTTGTTATATCCTTTTTTTATTGATTTAAAAGTTAATTATTTTGGAGATAGGATAAAATAATAATTAAACTATTTGCTTATAGCATTTGGTTTTTTAATAGCTAACGTTTCGGCAGCGTTGCTGCCTTCCTCAGAGCTAAAAACAAACATTACATTGTATAAGACAGTTAAAATAAATATAAAATTGTGATGACAATGTCAAGGACACTACTAATAAACAAATTAAAAAAACATATATCTAAACACAAAAACAGTTATATCACTATAATTTACCACTATAACATACGAAATTGTAAACAAAGAATCAATCTAATGAAGAGTGTTTTTAAAGTGTATGTGCAAGTTTGTTCGCGAAATTTTTTTATATATGACAATTTTAGCAAATAGTTTTAAAGGTAAATTATAGTGATATAACTGTTTTTGTGTTTAGATATATGTTTTTTTAATTTGTTTATTAGTAGTGTCCTTGACATTGTCATCACAATTTTATATTTATTTTAACTGTCTTATACAATGTAATGTTTGTTTTTAGCTCTGAGGAAGGCAGCAACGCTGCCGAAACGTTAGCTATTAAAAAACCAAATGCTATAAGCAAATAGTTTAATTATTATTTTATCCTATCTCCAAAATAATTAACTTTTAAATACGTACTTTATGACTAACAATATAATTTGTAAGTTTAATTACACTCACACAATCTGTTTTTAACTTTTTAATTAAATAAAATTATTTATAGTTATAAATAAAATTGTTGGCAGTACGGCAGAGAATTTATGTTTAATCAGAGCGCTTAACCCCATTACGCTATTTAAGAAAGTATAAAACAATTATTTTTAAGATTTTTAACTTTTCACTAACAAATTTATTAAATGTTTAAATATATTTAAATAAAGAAGCTGGTAGATCAACAGTATCATATCTGCCAAACGTACAATAGATAGTCCAGTAAATAATAGGTAAATGTCCTACGGCTTTATAAAAAAGAATGTAATAGATACACTTCACACTCCTATAAACACGAAAGAATTTAAAAAGCATGATTTAATTGGGTGAATCTTGGTGCAAAATTTCTCGCAGATTCAAGCAAGCTCCAGTTTCGGCAAAGGGCTTTAAGAAAGAGAAAGAAAGAAAAAAGCAACTGTTTTTGTTGTAGAACTTTGATGAAAATCATTTGTGTTGTTTGTATATTATTTTTTGTGTGCCAAATCCTTAGTGATCATGTGTTGTATTGTTTCTTTAAGTTTTTAACCTGATGTTAATAATATTTTTTGTTTAGCTAATGACCTTTGTAGTCGACGCTATAAATTAAATTAAAAAAATAAATCTTTTCATTCTTTAAACATAAAAAGAGTATGTAAATTAAAGATTAATTACTATCTTGTCATCAGAAGAGAACGATTGATAATACTAAAACACAAATTGGAACTAATTGATCAATTCTCTTTGTTAGTAGTCAATCAAATAGCTACTTACATTAAAGTGCCAGCGCATTTGCATCTGCATCAAGTTTTTTAAAATATTGATAAATTGTTTTATTGCATATTCAAAATCATTTTAATTTATTAAATGTAATTTAATATAAAGTGGATTTATAAAAATATAATACGCCCCATTCAAAAATGGGTAAGAATTAAAACATATATCTCCTTCAGGTGTTGGCAAGTTGTGCTTCAAAAAATATTGTAGCAATATCACAAAGCCGAGCAGAGATGTTGCAGATGCCGCAAACATCAATTTTAAAACTGTCTGTTAGCAAGCTTAGGCGTACATAACAGACTTTAGGAAGTGCAAAAAGAATAAATTAAATTAAATTACCACCATCCAATTTTTATAAAAATGTGAAAACTCAGTCCAACACTTTGAGTTATTCAAGTTTTTTACAACAAAAAATTCATCCGCATCATAGAAGATAGATTTGGTGACTATAAAAAGCTTGTCAACAAAATTTATAGGTCAAATGAAAGTAATTAACAATCTTTTAATATTTATTGGCTGTTATTTTTATTTTAGTTTTTATATAATAGAAATAAAAATCAGTATGTGCTAAACAGAACAGTAACTGTATAATTTATGTTTAGGGACCAAAAAACAACAATAGCCAAACTGTAAATAGAGTCCAGACTCTACACAAAAAAGGTAAAAATGTTAATGGTTTTAAATAAGAAGTTTTTTTATTTTTTATGAAAATTCAAGTGCAGTGGCCTTGAATTATTTAACTGATTTTTGCATGAGATATCTGGTATATAGTTATCTACTTGACAGGTTCTTATATTTGCTTTATATAATTTAAAAAAATTATTAAAGCGAATGAAACTGTAATATCAAACATTTGTTGATAAATAAAATTCATGACAAAAGTGGCTTGTATAGCTTGTAATTAGTCTATTTATGCTGATTACTAACCACAGTTTGATTTTAATGAAATTATGTAGACCGTTTACTCATTGGTAATTTGGTAGTATATACCACGAGTAACATTATCTAATATTAAATTGGTAGAAAAGTTTTGTAACTCTATACCACGTGTAGGTTTAACCTCTTCAGCACACCATATCACAATATCTATTTAATTGATGATCTTGCAAAACCCTGACGATAGAATATCAGTTAAGTTGGTATCTAAAATAGAGGTATTAAGTGGGAGCTGGTGTTGCTAAAGGCAACGCAAAACATATTGTAGTGTCTGGTCACGATGGTGGTACCGGAGTTTGTAGCTGGACAGGTAATAAGAATGCTACATTACCGTAAAAATTGGGTATTGCTGAAACTCATCAGGTGCTTGTATTGAATAATCTTCGTAGTTGTATTGTACTACAAGTTGATGGTAGTATTAAAACAGGTAAGAGGTTTTTATGATAGTACAAATGCGTTTATATAGGTTTAGACAAAATATTGATGAAACTGTTATAGTTTTTACTGTCCCAAGATCCTTATTCTGTTAGTAAATTAATCAAATAAAAACAATTTCTGAGATTTTTAAATGTGTACTACTGAATGTAGTCAATCAATTCAAATTTAGGCAGGGATTGCTAGAATAAAAACAGATATTTTAAAATTGAGTAAGAAAGTATGCCAACAAACAGTAGAAACTTAAAGCTCGTTAAGAAGTGCTTAAAATCTTTGTTTAGCATATATAACTCATTGATAATATTTCTGCTTAAAGAAAATAAGATAAAACTATTAAAACTGATTTAATCAGTAGCTCTCAAAAAGCGTGCAATGGCTTGAGCATAATAGGTATGTTCAGTGGTGGTTCATCAAAAGCAGCTGGCAAAAGAGGCAGACCTTGAGACATAAATTGGATTTGAAAAAAGTTTAACTAAATAAAGTAGATGATAAAATTAAAACTTCTTTTCTTCTCAATAAAGCAACAAACAATAACTACAGAAAACCCAATAGTATTGTTTGGTATCAAAAAACATCAATAACCAAACATTAAATTAGGTAAAGTATATGTTGAACTAATAAAAATTAAAAAATTGTCTTTTTTCATATTTATATAATAAATTCATAATTGAAAAACAAAGGTATAAATTTAATTCTTCTCGCCAAAGGGTCGTTTATGGCATTTTTTCCAAAAGGTTAGGTAGACCACGGAACACGGAAAAAGTAAAAATGTTTTGATAAAAAGAAAATGTTTCTTAATAAAGAGTTTTCTATTAAATTTTATTATAAAAAAATTTAAAAAAAACAATAATTTTTGTTTTAAGCCACTACCAAAAACTGCTCATTTAAATTCCAACATCTGCTATTATTAACCTGAATAAGTCAATTATAAATATAATATCAAACTTACTCACAAAAAGTGTCAAACGTAGAGAAAGCTTGGCACATAATTTTTTGTAATTCTCTAAATTGCATCGATACAATGTGCATTTGACTATACATGTAGTCACTTAAATATCAAAACTTGCTCTTTGTTCATTGGGTGATTTGGAAGTCACCTAATAAGCAGTTAGTTCTATCAACCCCTTTTGAACAATTCTTAAAACTTCTGGGAAAATGAGCTGTCACAAGACGTGCGCAATAATAGGGACGTGCAAATGTACTAATATAAAAATTATTTAAATTGACCATTAATATGTAGAAATTAAATTGTTGTAACAATTTATTTTCTACTTACTGCTCTGATTATGAATCAACCGGCTCGATTATTACCAGGAAAAACTAGATTTGATTTGGTCAACAATCATTTTGTCAGTAGTGTTGTTCCTAAAGTAAGGTACAAGTAAGAAAATAAAAGTAATACCATTAACAATATACATAAATATGTATATCATATACACAAAATAGCGTATCTAAGCCTGTAATTGCTAGATCGTAATCGTTCACCATGTAATGTTTTATAATATTAAACATAATTTTATCATATACACAGCATAGCGCCAAAAAGAAGATCTTTGGGTTGTCAATCAACAGTAACAATTCAAGCCAAAAATTCAAATTATGTAAAAATATATTATTTGTATAATATCATATAAAAAATTAGATGGAATAATTTTTAATGAATTTTCTTGCCAAGGGGTCGATCATGGCATAGCAAAAGGTTAGGTAGACCACGGAACATATTACAAGGAAAATTAGAAATGTATTTAAAGTGAGAATGTTTTTAAATAAGGAATTTTTATTATGATATTTAAGTAAGAAAATATTACAATTAGCAGTATCAAATCTTGTTTTGTTTATTGATTCGAACATTAATCTTTAGCAAAACAGTTTAAGTTTACTGACCGTTTTCTCATTGGTATTTTGGTAGTATATACCAAGAGTAATATTGTTCAATATTAAATTGGTAGAATAGTTTTGTAACTCCAATTCTTTTAGACATTGTAAATTTATACAAAAGCACATTATTGAGTCGTTTTAAAATTATTTATATTACAGAACATCGTGGCAAATGAAGAGCAGGGGATCGATGCCAACCAACAGTAGAAATTTAAAGCTTGTTAAAAGATGTTTAAAATATTTAATTAGCACGTAATAATATATAATTCATTGATAATATTTTTGCTTAAATAATGTAAAGTTTTTTGTACAACTTTATATCAGTAAATTTCAAAAAGTATGAAATGATTCAACCATAATAATGCTCCACATCAAGCAGACGGTGCATGAGTACCATATATGAATCATAAAGCTGTGTGCGAGAATGACCCATGTGCTTGGAAAATAGAACAATATTCTTATAATGTGCCAACACACAATCCCACCTTACGTATAGGTTTGGATTTTTAAACTCCATACAATTTACATTTATTCTTTATAATTTTTAGACTTATGTTGTACCAACGATTGAGATATTTTTGTAATATAAGCTGTAGATGTTTGGTTAAATTTAAGATAAGAATACACTGCGTACATCAATATATGTTTGTAAGCTTAAGTACACTCACACAATCTATGTTTTTACCATTTTAATAAAATAAAATAATTTATAATTATATATAAAATTGTTGGCAGTACGACAGAGAAGTTATGTTTAATAAGAGCGCTTAATCCCACTACGCCATTTAAGAAAGTATAAAACAATTATTTTTAAGATCTTTAGCTTTTTTACTAACAAAAACAGTTTATTAAATATTTAAATGTATTTAAATAAAGAAGCTGGTAGATCAACAGTATCATATCTGCCAAACGTACAATAGATAGTCCAGTTAATGATAGGTAAACGTCCTACGGCTTCATAAAAAAGAATGTAATAGGATACACTTCACACTCGTATAAACACTAAAGATTTTAAAAAGCGTGGTTTAATTGATTGAATCTTGGTGCAAAATTTCTCGCAGATTCAAGCAAACCCCAGTTTCGACAAAGGGCTTTAAGAAAGAGAAAGAAAAAATAAAAGCATCTGTTTTTGTTGTAGAACTTTGATGAAAAGCATTTGTGTTGTTTGTATATTATTTTTTGTGTGCCAAATCCTTAGTGAACATGTGTTGTATTGTTTCTTTAAGTTTTTAACCTGATGTTAATAATATTTTTTGTTTAGCTAATGACCTTTGTAGTCGACGCTATAATTTAAAAAAATAAATCTCTTTTTTCTTTAAACAAAAAAAGAGTATGTAAATTAAAGATTAATTACTATTTTGTCATCAGAAGAGCACGATTCATTTTGTTTAGTGACCAGAGTGACTCAGTCAGTGATAATAAT
The DNA here is from genome assembly GCA_963932245.1 of Tachinus rufipes. Classification (NCBI taxonomy): domain Eukaryota; kingdom Metazoa; phylum Arthropoda; class Insecta; order Coleoptera; family Staphylinidae; genus Tachinus; species Tachinus rufipes. Next base: position 4,615,664 of record OZ010750.1, read on the forward strand.
ACTAAGACACAAATTAGAATTAATTGATCAACTCTCTTTGTTAGTAGTCAATCAAATGACTAATTATAATAAAGTGCCAGTGCATCTGCATCTGCATCAAGTTCTTTGAAATATTGATAAATTATTTTATTGAATACTCAAAATCAATTTAATTTATTAAATGTAATTTAATATAAAGTGGATTTATAAAAACATAATACGCCCCATACAAAAATGAGTAAGAATTAAAACATATATCTCCTTCAGGTGTTTGCAAGTTGTGCTTCAATAAATATTGTAGCAGTACCACAAAGCCGAGCAGAGATGTTGCAGATGCCGCAAACATCTATTCTAAAACAGTTTGTTAGCAAGCTTAGGCGTACATAACTGACTTTAGAAAGTGTAAAAAGTATAAATTAAATTAAATTACCACCATTCAATTTTTATAAAAATGTGAAAACTCAGTTCAACACTTTGAGTTATTCAAGTTTTTCACAACAAAAGATTAATCCGGATCATAAAAGATAGATTTGGTGACGATAAAAAGCTTGTCAACAAAAATTATAAATTAATATTTATTTTAATATTAATTTTTATTTTAATTTTAGTTTTTATATAAAAGAAATAAAAAGCAGTATGTCCTAAACAGAACATTGACTGTACTTATCATGCAATAATATATAAGTCATTGATAATATCTCTGTTTTAATAAGAACAAATTATTAAAACTGATTTAATCAGTAGCTCTCAAACAGCGTGCTATGGCCCTACCATAATAGGTATTTTTAGTGGTGGTGTGATACTAAACATTTGAGGCATAAACTAGATTTGAAGAAAGTTTAACTAAATAAAGTGGGTGATAATTATTTTTTTATTGCTTGGCTGATTTGACAACTTTTGTACATATTCAGCTATCAACTTCTTACTTTTCTACTAAAGGATAGTAATGAAATAAGTAGATTTTACGGCAAATCTTTAAAAGAACAAAAAAGCAGATTGCTTTGAAACTATTAATCAAAAAACGGTGTAATCGCTCAGTTATAGAGCGTTAACGTAGCACGCTAACAGTCCAGGGTTTGATCCTCAAATTATGACTAAATAATAACTTGTTTTTGATCTACATCGAAAGTCATGTAATAAGCTGTTAGTCCCATCAACCCCTTTCAAACAAGTCGTAAGACTTTTGTGGCAAAGTAAAGTAGCTTGAAAACACAAAAAAAAACAAAATGAAGCTTCAGTCAGATATACTCTTTATTAGTATTTAGTACAGTTTGCATACAAATAGAGTGTACTCAAAGATGCATTTAAGTAATCAACTTATTGTTAACAATTAATGGAGAACGTACGTTTATGAACTCAATTACAAGATTCTAATGATTTGGTTCCTTTGGAATGTCTACAGTAAATATCAAAACTACTTCTAACTGTGTATAAATATTTAACATTATTAAAATTTCAAAGTAATGCAATATTTTGTGCATGAAGTCTTTGATAGTAAGACACTGGATAATAAATAAAAAGAAGTAGTAACTAATGTACTTAGTAGTTATTTCAAACAGATATAAAGTAGAGAAGTATAACGCACATAGATCAATCTTTAAAAGATTAATATAGATTTTTTAATTGAGGATATTAACTAATAATTAGTTTTATTACATTTTAACTTTTAAAGTTCATTTTAATTTAAAAAGTAGGAAATAATAATTTATTCATTCTAGCTATAACTATAAAACAGATTTATTGCAATACTTTTCAAGTTGCTTACATTACAACAGTATCTCAAATCAATTATTTGTTCATTTATCTTTAACTCTGTTGTAGCTATTTACAGTACATCGTTATGAGGTGCATTTGACTATGACACAGACTTTTAAATGTCAACACTGCATTCAGTTGTACAAATAGCCACAATAAATAATAATAAATGAAATTGTAGACAAAAGTTAAGCAACGGCAGCATTGTCAACGATATTAAAAACCATAAAATTTGTCAAAAAAATTCATTGGCAAACAGAAAGCTTTAACAAAAGAGGAAGAAAAGCTTCAAGCAGACAGGTTCTACACTAGTAATAACAATTCACCAAGTAAATTTTTATAAGGATTTATATGGAAGCTGGTAGATCACCAGAAAGGCCTTAAAAACGAGTGCAGTAATCAGCTTTAAAGATATACTTTAAAGAATGATTTCATTATATTTTTTTTACTAAAGAGTAGCATTATATTTAAAAAACCAGATTAGAGTGTAAACTTTATCAATTTAAAATAATTAAAAATTATTTAATAAAATATGATATGATATTTTTATAATTGCATATGTTTTAAAACTTTTATATTATTGTAATTTGCAACTGGTGTTGTTGCATGGCTTATTTAGAGAGATAGTAGTAGTATGAGCCGGTCACGATAAAGCCACCCTCAAACATAAGAGCCTTTCCTGATATAAGACACGATAGATGATAGATAAAAAAAATGTCAGATTGACAACATTTTGGCTATTTTAAATTAAAGTTATTAGAAGTGTACATTGTTTACAATGGATGTTATAACAGCAGACCATCTTTAGTATGTAATAAGAAATGTGGGAAGATGTGGAAACTGATGCAGGTTAATTTTAGAATATAAATTATTGTACAAATTTACGGTTAAGTGAAGACCAATGCTAAAACTGAACTTTGCCCTTTTCTGTATAAATTATACTAGAAATAAAGACACTATTATTATTATTATTTTAATATTTTCTTCTTTTATTTTGTAGAAATTTTTTATATTTAACATTTTTTGTTCAGAAATAATAAAATATTCTACTATATAATTATTTTTTAATGGCAAACATGTTTCGAAGAAGAAACAAATTTAAATTTAAAACAGGAAATCTGGGTAGCGGGAAAAACAAAATTTTTAAATCATAAATATGGCATTGAAAATGCAAATCATTTTTGCGAAACATGTTTGCCATTAAAAAATAATTATATAGTAGAATATTTTATTATTTCTGAACAAAAAATGTTAAATATTATTATTTTGTTTTCTCAGACAATTCCGGTAGCAGTTACTTATAATAATAATAATAATTATTCTTATTAAATTTAAATAAGAATATTTCTTTTAGTTACTACCTTGAGGAGGAGAACATTTGCATCAATAAAATGTTTACTACATTTATGAATGTTTGCATAAAGCGTGAATGTTACATTAGTTTCAAAATGTGTTTAAGAAAAAGTAAATAAAAATTACGGTTGTTATTATATTTATTTTAGATGCATAATGTAAATAGAAAGATAATAAAAATATATATCAGAATTTTTTTAAATTATTTTAAACAATTTGTACTTTTGTAGCAAATTATATTACTAATAGAATTATAATTATTTGTGCAAACAATTTTATTACTAATTTGCTATTTTATCTACATTGCAAATTGATGAATCAACTAAAGAAGTCTGTAGATACTACAACGTAACGACTGCTAAATTTAATATTTTAATTTTCATATTTACTTGATTATAAAATTTACCTGACAAATTAAAATAAAAGTAATCCAATTTAGAAGCTTGGTCATCATATTTATCACTTTTTATCCACTTCGCGACGCGTATATCACGTTCAAAAATTTATAAACTGAGCGTCTGCTACCAAAACATATATAAAATATACATATAGTGGGGATGTGAGTGGGAGTACTACATAGTAAGTAGCAACTTGCTATTGGTTGATACATTACTCACCAGCTTGCAATTTAACTTGTTGTTGCTTATGCTTATCGCAAGTCTCGATTATATATTATATAAACATCCTTTTCGATAATAAAAGTATCAAATTGCAGCGTTGTGTGAAAAAACAAGTGTTTGTTGATGCAACAATAACGGCGCAATCAAGTCTCACAGATTAATTTATGGTGAATAATAGCAGACAATTAATTACTCATGCTTTAACCAGACATAACATCGGTTTTTTTATAGAAATTATCTAATTCAAAACTTAAATGTATAGTTAAAAATACAGTTAATAGAAGCTATCCAATAAAGAAATGTTAATTATTAACAATTAATTAATTGCATGTTAAAATAATGAACCCAAATAAATAAATGAACGTTAAAGAAATACAAAACTAAACGGTTGATTTTTCTGATAAATCATTAAGGTCACAACTAAAAAAAAAAAAATTTTAGAACAAACTTTTACATAACCAGATGCAAGTTTGAAGGTTTGATTGCATTTAATTCCAGTGTAAAAAAGTTTGGGGTGTCCATTTCGGAGTAGTTTAGCAATCTTCTTGCAAAGATTGCTGTCGCACACTTTTTGTCCAACGTTCCCAAATAAGTAAAGGTATTTGGGATTTGTAGCGCTGTTTGGGATTTTAATTTGACTCACACACTAGCATGACGTTGATAAACATACCCTTAAGAATAATTCCGGTGTCTTATCCATGGTTTTCTTAATGAGAAGGTTGGCGGCAATAAAAATATTATTTTAATGTAAATCGAGAAGCTCGGTTCGTAGACTTGCTATTTGATTGTTTGCCAATTTGAAGTTGGTAGCAACACCATGTTGGCAAACGATTTAATTGCCGTGACCGCAGTTGCAGGTTTGCGGGAATTTCAGTTTTAGGAAACCTGAGTTGGGGATGGCACGAACGAAATAGCGTTTTTTTTTTATTTTGATGTAGGTATTGCATCCTTAAAAATTGGCTGGGTGAGGACCAGTAGCAGAGAAAACATTTTGGGAGTGTGCACTATTGGCATGCCGCTGATTGGTGGAGGCACAAACAATTCCAGCACACTTGAGTTGCTTTGAAGCATCTCTTGGCAATGAGCCCGTATTTTTGGCATTTTTGATACTAGGCAATGCTTGCGTTTTTTTTTTCGATTCAATACTTATCGTTAGATTAAATATCTTTTTGATAAATTATCATTAGGAAAAAAACAAACTCGTTTCCCATACGATAAACAATAGATGGTTTAAAAACTATATCTTCCAATGTCTTCTCAACCTTTTCTTTGGTTAGGTATAGCGGCATGTTCAAAATTACTAATTTGATACATTCAAGTAGAAACAAGGAAAAAAAATTGGCAGTGATAGGCCGATGTCTTTTGATGGTCTTTGTTAGACGCCGAAGTTACCCAAATACCGTTGAAGGTATGACGCGCTGAAACAATGTTTATTTCTTTGTCTTTGAAGTACTAAGAAAAATCCGGAAATAAGTGTTAGTCAGCAATGACAATCGCCGTTGGGCAAGAATAAGAAGCCGGAATTTTAGGAGGTAATGTCAGGATTTTGTTAATGAACGTTTCGGGCATGTACTTAGCCCTTCCTCAGCTCTGTAAGATTCAATATCACATTATAAAATTGGTAGTACAAACAACGACAAAATGAACAAAGGATGAATAAATACAATATACAATCTTAACTAAAATAAAGTTAACAATATAAAATGGTATTAATAAAATATACATATAAAAAAATGTGAAAAACATTACATGCGGTATTATTTCGCAACGAAAAAGCAGCGACAAGAAAAAACACAAAAATCCTATTTACTTTATATACAGTTAAAATGTAAAGTAAACTCACCATTTAAATATTGAATTATCATATATATATAATCTCAATTTATTAAATCAAATCCAAATAAATGTTATCTTTCTGATTCAAATTCTTTAATTATTTCAGAACGTAACAGATGTTTCAGAAAATCGACCCGTAACAAAATGTTTTGTGCTTCAAGAAAAATTGTAGCAGTATCATAAAGCCAAGCAGAGATGTTGCAGATGCCGCAAACATCTATTATAAAACAGTCTGTTAGCAAGCTTACGCGTACATAACCAACTTTAGGAAGTTTAAAAAAAAACAAATTAAATAAATTAAAATTACTATGTAATATTATTAAAACAACAAATAAATGCAACGCATTGCATATGAAATCTTTGACAATAAAGCAAAGGGAAATCAGTAACCAATGTCCAAATTGGTCAATTTAAACAACATAAAATAGAAGAAAATTAGCAACTAAAAAGCACTTTAGAAGATAAGAACATAAACGTAACAAAATAGTTTGGTTGCTCTTCTTTTTTTAATTACTTTATCTTATTTACGACACAAATTTATTATCAATAAAAATTAATTTTTAAACAGATCAACCATAAATCTTGCTCATGTTAAGCTACTTTTTCAATAAAAAAAGTTTTGGTGAAATTCACTTCAACTTCTTATTTTATAAATTTTAATTAATTTAGTAGAAAATAATAATTAAAAAAACCGCAAGCGCAGCAGACTCAAAGGTTTTGTTGATTTTATGCATTCAAATTGTAATTAATTACTTCTAATAGTGATTGCCCAGATTTTTTGTCTAACCAAAAACGATTTTTGAAATCAACATCATCAATTATCAAATAGCATTTATACATATTTTGATTCGGTTGAAGCATCTACAGTACATTGGTACAAGACGCATTTGACTATACATGCAGAGATCAATACATTGCATATGAAGTCTTTGACAATGAGGCACCGGATATGAGTACAAAGAATATGTAATTAATGTATAATAAAATTGAAAAAAAATATGTATCTTATATTTATATATTATCTTATTAATAGAAAAATAAAGGATTAACTTTTAATAAGTCTTCTCGCCAAGGGGTCGTTTATGACATTTTTTAAAAGGTTACGTAGACCACGGAACACTTGAAAGGTTTTATTAAAAAGGAAATGCTTTTAAATATGGAGATTTCTATTAAATTATATTATAAAAGTTAAAGTAAAAACAACCTATACCGCTGATAATATTATTTAAAATTAAAGATATAAAAAATTGTAGAAATGTTGCTTTAACTTCAATATAGCATGTAGAAAGCTTAGTGTTCTGTCTAATAACAAACCACCAAAAGGAAAATGCTACAAAGTGCATCAGCAAAAGCAGTTTGCAAAGCAAATGTAGTTTTTGGTGAACGTTTAGAGAATGATAGAGAAATTTAGTTGCCTTACATTTACAACCATCAACTTATTATTTTTTATTATTAAAAGATAATAGTAGTATAAGTCGGTATCACGGTGAAGCTATCCTCAAACATAAGATGAGTTTACTAAATAACATGCCTCATACGTTATTCAGATAAGAAATTGAATTTCTTATTTACTATTTTGAAGAGAAGAAACTTTTCATCAATAAAATGTTTACTACATTAATGGATGTTTGAATAAGGCGTGAATGTTACATTAGTTTCAACATGTGTTTATAAGAAAGTAAAAATTAGTTTTTAAATTTGTTTAACATTTATTATTTTTGTAGCAAATTATATTACTATTAGAAGTATAATAATTTATGCAAACTGTTTTATTACTAAATTGCTTTATTTTGTAAAACAGTTATTTGTTCTACAAGGTTGCAGTTTGATGAATCAACCAACCAAGAATACAATTATATTTGACTTTATAGTTGATAAAAATCTTTGAAGACAACAACGTAACGACTGCTGAGTTTGGTATTTTTATTTTGAAGTAGCAGCAAAGAATGTCATTTGATGTATTAAAAAGAAAACAATTATAACACTACTTAAGTTATTTTATAGATGTCAAAGAAAATTAAAATACTTCGTCTAAAATTGTAGTATTAGTATTGCGTGCGTTTTTATGTAAAAACTCACGCAATGCTAATACTATTGCATTTGGAAAATACAGTGTGTCTGCTTAAGTTCGTACCATATGGAAAACTTTTTTATTATTCATTTTACGAAAAAAAGTTATTCTTTATAAAAAGTTCTGCATAGTCTTAAACTTATAATGCAGATTTTATGTTGGACAAAATTAATATTTTCTGACAAACCTCGTATACGACTGAAAAAATCTGATATCTGATGATTATATTTTAGACTTTAGAACTTTTTATGAAGAACTTTTTATGAAGAATAATATACAATTAATAAAAAAAAAAATTTCATAAGGTGCAAACTTAAGCAGACACACTGTATAATCAATGTTTAAAAAACAATCTGTCTTTAGGAAATCCCGTTACAGTAGTATCGTAATAAGTGTCAAACTTATATGTAAAATTAAAGTCTCATTAGTGAACAACAGATGAAATTATTACACTCTACAAAACTAAACCCAAACCGTAAGCAAAAGCATTTTTCAAAATTTTGGTTACAAAAATTAAAATAGAAAAACATAATAGAATGTGTTTAGAAGCAACAAAAAATTCAAAAGTATTGATGGCATCGAAAAACCCAAACATTAAATTGAGTAGTGTTTAATTTGGACTAATAAAATGGTAAAAAATACAGCTTTTTCTCATATTTATATAATAATTTATTAATAGAAAAAAGAAGTTAAGTTTTAATCTTCTTGTCTTAGAGTTTGTCGCAAGTTTGTTCGGCTTATTTGATAATTTTTGTACAAAAATCATTACGAGTTTTATCTAACGACAATCAATAATAATAATCTTATGGCTTGTACAAAAATGGGTACATCATTGGTACAAGAATGTTAATAGTAAATAAAAATAAGTGTAACTCTTATAAACTCTCATAACTGAACTGAGTTAAAAACAATCATAAAAATTTGAAGATAAAAATCATTTATGATGAAAGATTCAATAAAGTGGAAAGATATAAAATTTTTAAATAAAAAAAAATAACTTACTGTAATTTGTCGGTAATTTGTTAAGTTATTGCTGGGAACTTGGGGCTCATCATTTCTTGGTGTGTTTGGACTCTTGACAGCTTTTGCTTGCGGGACTGCTGACCAAGTTTCACCTGTACCCCAGGCGGGGACCCTGACAGGGTGCTATCAGCCGGGCCAGCTGAACCCTGGTTTTTTAACGAGGTTGGTACTCCTCCCCCTCCTCCTTTCTCATCCGGGCTTGGGACCGGCAACGGCGGAGTTAAAAAATGAGTTGTATTTATACAAAAATACAAAGAGCTACTAAATGCAAGATGAATGACTTAAAAAGTAAAAAAAAAAATAGTAAAATGAAAATACATGCAAAAAAGCAGAAACTAATGATGTCGATTTTAGAAATAAATTTAGATCTTTTTGTTAAAGCAGATTGATTATAAAATGAGTATTAATAAGCTTGTCTTTCAGTCAACTTAAATTAAATATACATTAATAAAGATATAATAATTAATTAAATACAAATAACTTAAATATTCCCTTTATGACATTATATGAATTTGTGCGTATATTTAATTTAAGCCGTCCAGCGAGACCACGTGGAGGTAAGACTTTCTCGCCGTGTTAGTAGAAGAAATGAAAATTGTTAATATGTTAAAAAAAGAGAGAAGAAAAGTTATAAAAAGCTACTAAAAAAAAATTTTAAGTAAAAATAAATATATATATATATATATATGTATATGAATAATTAGAATGATAGTGAGTATAAAAAAGCTATTTTCATAAAAAAAAATTACAAAACAAATAAGATTTCCGAGCATTAATAAATATATTTTAGGTCAAAATCATATTAAATTCTGGCATTTGCCAGTTTATTTATTTGTATTAACAAACATTAGGCCAATTACCAAAACATTATTTTTTATAACAAAGCTTTTGTAGTAATTGTTAAAAATAAAATCAAATAAGACAAGTAAACTCCAAACAATGCAATACAAAACGTCAGATTAATCGACAGTTGCTTTCTTATTATTATTAAACAAAATTTGTGAGTAAGTGCTTAAAAATTATTGTTGCAAAAGCTGCAGTATGCAATATAAATAAGCAATGGATAGACCGGAAGTATCTTAGATAAAAAAATACTTACTTATTTTTGGTAGCAACGAGTACATTCGCTTTCATCTTCTTAGACGTAGCTGTACATTGGATTGAAGTTGTTATTAATTCAATCATTTTAAATTCCGTTAAAGTAGCAGTTATGGTGGTTGGCAACGACGTACAGTTTTTTTTTTTTTTTTTTTTTTATTGTGGTTTTGGGAAAGCTCTTCCAGCCTGTGTGTGGGGCTCTCACCCACTAAAACCCCATCTCCACTTGACGTTTGGTGCTCAATTCTGGAATTAGCAAATTAGCGACTAAGCTTTCCATCAGAAATGATACGTCAGGACACGCATTCAGCGCACCCTAAATTTATCTGGCCTTTTGTTTATTCGTTGATGATGGGTCTAGATCTTTTACTCTTTTGTCATATTCACTCCTCCTGACTATAATTTTTATATAATCATAGATTCTTGTCTAGTTCCGATTATTCTATAGCATTATATCTACGATGTTGTTTTTAATAATGGTGTCATCAATGTATATGTTTAATTCCATTCTTTTCTTAGTTTATCTTAAAATTAAAAAAAGATGTGTTCAGCTATACCCTCCATAGTGCAATGTGTGCATGTACCACTATCCTTCTTTTTAAATCTAATGTAAAACGAGTTGAAACACCCATGTCCACTGAAGAAAGGTTGTATCATTGGTAATTTGTTAGTATATACCATGAGTAATTTAGATTACAGAACAAAGTGGCAAAGGTAGAGCAGGAGATCGATGCCAACCAACAGTAGAAATGTAAATCTTGTTAAAAGATGTTTAAAATATTTATTTACCATGTAATAAAATATAATTCATTAATAATATTTTTGCTTTAATAAAATAAAGTTTTTGCTACAACTTTATATCAGCAAATTTCAAAAAGCAGAATATGGCTTAACCATGATAATGCTCTAGCTCAAGCAGCCGGTGCTTAAGCTTTATTGCAATAACAGCAACATGAAGCCGTTCGCAAGAATGACAATGCGCTTAGGAAATTCAACAATATTCCTACTATGCGCCAACACACAATCCCACCTTACGTATAGAAGTAAGTATTTTTGGAGTATAAGTTGTAGGTGTTTGGTAAAATTTGAGATAAGAAGACACTGCACACTTTTTGAATAACAATACATTTTATTTGTTTAATTACTCATACAATCTATGTTTTTAACTTTTTAATTAAATAAAATTATTTATAATTATAAATAAAATTGTTGGCATTACGGCAGTAAGTAAGTTATGTTTAATAACACCGTTCTATTTAAGAAAATATAAAACAATTATTATTAAGATCTCTAGTTTTTTCACTGAAAGAAACAGTTTATTCTCTATTTATTGAGTATTTAAATAAATAAATTGATACATCAACAAAAAAAACTCAAAAAAGGTTGTAAAGTTGTGTTATTCCAATTTCTCGTAGCAGTACAGTGCTTTTATTATTTAATTATTTATTTATTTATTTATTTATTTATTTATTAATTTATTTATTTATATTTAGTATATAATTATCTATTTGACAAATTTCCATATTTCCATTATTAGGGCAAATGAAACTATAATATCGAACTTTTTTTTATGAATAAAATTCATGACAAAAGTGGTTTGTATAGCTTGTAATTGGTCTATTTATGCTGATTACTAACCACAGTTCGATTTTATTAGTAATATGTGATACAAAAAAAATATAAATAAGTTTCAGTTTACTGACCGTTTACTCATTGGTAATTTGGTAGTATATACCATGAATAATATTATATAATGTTAAATTGGTAGAAAAATTTTGTAACCCCATACCACATGTAGATTTAACCTCTTCAGCACACCGTATCACGATATCTATTTCATTGAAGATCTCGCAAAATCCTAACGCTAGGATATCAGTTAAGTTGGTAGCTGGTGTTGCTAAAGACAAAGCGAAACATATTGTAGTGTCTGGTCACGATGGTGGTACCGGAACTTGTAGCTAGACAGGTAATAAGAATGCTGGATTACCGTAGGAATTGGGGATTGCTGAAACTCATCAGGTGCTTGTATTGAATAATCTTTGTAGTGGTATTGTACTACAAGCTGAAGGTAGTATTAAAGTAGTTGAGAAGTTTCTATGATTGTACTTATGCGTTTATATAGGTTTAGACAAAATATTGATGAAACTGTTTTAAAGTTTTTACTGTCCCAAGTTTCTTATTATGTTGGTAAATTAATCAAATAAAAACAATCTCTGAGATTTTTAAATTTGTACCACTGAATGTAGTCAATCATTTCCATTTAGAATAAAGACAGATATTTTAAAATTGAATAGAAAAGTATGCCAACAAACAGTAGAAACTTGAAGCTCGTTAAGAAGTGCTTAAAATATTTGTTTAGCATATATAACTCATTGATAATATTTCTGCTTAAATAAAATAAGATAAAATTATTAAAACTAATTTAATCAGTAGCTCTCAAAAAGCGTGCAATGGCTTGAGCATAATAGGTATGTTCAGTAGTAGTTCATCAGAAGCAGCTGGCAACAGAGGCAAAATTTGAGGCATAAATTGGATTTGAAAAAAGTTTAACTAGATAAAGTAGATGATAATATTAAAACTTCTTTTCTTCTCAATAAAGCAACAAACAATAACTACAGAAAACCCAATAGTATTGTTTAGTATCAAAAAACATCAATAGCCAAACAATAAATAAAGTAAAGTTTATTTTGAAATAATAAAAATTAAAAAAATGTCTTTTCTCATATTTATATAATAAATTCATAATAGAAAAAAAAGATTTAAGTTTAAATCTTCTTGCCATAAAAATCATTTAAGTAAAAATATTCAACAAAGTGAAAAGATATATAATTTTTAAATTAAAAAAATAACTTACGATAATTTGTTGATTTTAGCTTTTCACCTCCTTCCGCCATTCGACACCGTTGGCCAGGTTTCACCTGTACCCCAGGCGGGGGCCCTGACAGGGTGCTATCAGCCGGGCCAGCTGAACCCTGGTTTTTTAACGAGGTTGGTACTCCTCCCCCTCCTCCTTTCTCATCCGGGCTTGGGACCGGCAACGGCGGAGTTAAAAAATAAGTTGTATTTATACAAAAATACGAAGAGCTACTAAATGCAAGGTGAATATCTTAAAGAGTAAAAAGAAAATTAGTAAAATAAAATACATGCAAAGAGATATATTTAGATTTTTTGTAAAAGCAGATTGACTATATAATAAGCTTGTCTTTCAGTCAATTTAAATTAAATATATATTAAGAAAGATAATAATTAATTAAATACAAATAACTTAAATGTTATTTTTATGATAATATAATAATTTGTGTGTATATTTAATTTAAACTGTCCAGCGAGACCACGTGGAGGTAAGACTTTCTCGCCGTGTTAGTAGCAGAAATGAAAAATGTTAGTATGTTAAAAAGTATACAGTAAAGTAAATAGTAAAGCAACGTAGTGAAACAAAGTAGTAAAACAAAATAAAAAACAAGATTTAGTTGTAAATAAACAAAAAGATCTTTAAAATAAAAAGTTTTAGTTGTAGGCATTCAGAATTGGTCACGTGCAGATTTTTGCTTTTTTCCTACTTGTAGATGTCTCTTCCACGTTTTTCTACATCTATTTATTTTAAGCAATTTTGATCCAATTTTTTTGGCGGTTTTCTAGATAACGTTTCTTCACCATTTTTGTGTTTTTTTTTTGTGTTTCTTGGATGCCATGTTGCTAGTCTATTTCTTTATCTTAAGTCTTGCTTTTTAGTTGTGTTAATTTTTCTAGCTCGTTAGTTACGTCTTTTTATGTTTTTTTTTGTATAATAATTACGTACGTGACTTGCAAGTCTACAACGAATGTAATAATCAATTTAAAGGATTTCATCCGGTAAATATGCTCAATATAAATATATGTAATCCGTTTATTATTATGCACATCTATCCGCAACAGAGTTTTCAAAGCTAACTCCAGCACCATTTAGGTCAATATTCAACGTTTCACCTATAAATCCGAATTTGAATCGTTTTTTGAATCCGAACTATTTTCATCCTCAATTTCGAATGTCATCGGCAAATCTAGGGCAACAATATGCCTTACCAATATTATGTACATCGGTTTTATTACCTTTGCTGGACGTTAAAAATTACATTGAGCTTTATTGAATGTGGTAACAATCAGCATTATTAAATGTTTTGCTCATTATATTTGAATTTTCTTTTTTCCCAAACGACGGCTCCTCCGTATTTTCGGATCCAATTTTTCTATTTTACCACCAAAAGCTTTCTTCTTCTGTTCATTACTTTTTGTAGCTGACATTGGTTTTGAAACATGAGGTATAAATGCGTCCCCAAGCATATATCGACCATGTGACTTTTTTATTGCTCCAAAAGCAACTCCCTTTGCTATACAATTTGGAATGTACTTTTTGAAATCACTCACAGGCACTGCATATTCTGACGATATAAAATCGCTAATTGATTTTATTGTTACAATCTTCATATTAGTATTTAGGTAGCCAATTGCAGCCATCACCAATCTAGCTGTCCTTTTTGACCGAGAATTTATAAGCGTCATTGCTTGATTAAATCGGCAGCAATGACGCTTATAAAGCGTTTTATATCGTCAGAATATGCAGTGCCTGTGAGTGATTTCAAAAAGTACATTCCAAATTGTATAGCAAAGGGAGTTGCTTTTGGAGCAATAAAAAAGTCACATGGTCGATATATGCTTGGGGACGCATTTATACCTCATGTTTCAAAACCAATGTCAGCTACAAAAAGTAATGAACAGAAGAAGAAAGCTTTTGGTGGTAAAATAGAAAAATTGGATCCGAAAATACGGAGGAGCCGTCGTTTGGGAAAAAAGAAAATTCAAATATAATGAGCAAAATTTTAAATGTTATTATTATAGTAACTGTGATGTATTATTGAATGTAGTTATATTACTTTGAGCATTGCTGCTGCCCTAGATTCGCCGATGACATTCGAAATTGAGGATGAAAATTGTTCGGATTCAAAAAAACGATTCAAATTCGGATTTATAGGTGAAACGTTGAATATTGACCTAAATGGTGCTAGAGTTAGCTTTGAAAACTCTGTTGCGGATAGAGGGTTTATTAATTAATAAACGGATTACCCATATTTATATTGCGCATCATTACCGAATGAAATCCTTTAAATTGATTATTACATTCGTTGTATACTTGTAAGTCACGTACGTAATTATTGAAACTCAAAGTAATTTTACTACATCCTGTAATGCTCAAAGTAATGTTACCACATCCAGTAATGCTCAATGTAATATTTCAACGCCCAGCAATAAAACCGATGTACATAATATTGGTAAGGTTGTGGGCTCCGCTTGATGCAATAATAAAACTTTATCGCAACAGAAGATTGTAGAAAGTTCTGTTAAATTAATTAATAATAATAAATTACTAAATGTATTTTAATTTTTTTCTAGTTAAACCTACGGAGGTTGTCGGCCCAGGTCCAGAAGGTGTCCTGGTGTAGTTTCCGGAGCTTCGGAGGCGTTTGTGTACATTTTGCACTTGTACCCGAAGGTCCCGACTAACGCGTCACTCAGACGCACGAACCTGGAGGTTCCAAACACACACGTCACACAGACGCTACCACCGTTGCTCACACAGAGCTGGTGGTTTATATGTAGAGCGACGTGAACCTGCACGTGGCAATGTTCAGTGGCCGTCCTGAAATCCGGGCGAGGTGTGCAACTACCGGGTGTATGTGTTGTAGTCCCCAGGACAATCCTGGGATGTAGCTACGGTGAAGGTTGTTGGTTGTCGGCGACACTAGGTTGGGACCGTTATTTGGCGATCTCAAAAAACCACAACATCGATAACAGCCTGAAAATTTCTAACACCGATATTGACAAAGTAGACACCTACAAATAACTGGGAAGTTGAATAAGTAGCTGAGCAGACCAAACCAGAGAAATATGTTCTTATTTTAAATACAAAATTGGTTGACGTATGAAAAATATTGTTTGTATTACAATAAAATAAATGATGAGATATATTTAATATATGATAACGTGTACGCATATGGAACGATACTGAACATATGTAAAAGAAGATAGAAATAAACAATCAAATATTTTTTATTTAGAAAGCGCAAAAGCTCAGTGTTATTCATTGTATATACATCTTTATAAGATGTTGCAATAAAACAACAACAAAAAAAGACAAGTTCAAGTAAGAAAACAGAAGTAATACTACTAACAATATATATATTAGTTTCTGTATTATATACACAAAGTAGCGTATCTAAGTCTGTAAGTGCTAGAAGTAACCGTTCACCATCTAATGTTTCTCAACACTAAACATATATTTATCATATACACAGCGCCAGAAGAGAAGAGTTTTGGGTTGATGTCGACCAATAATAACAATTCAAGCAAAAGTTTGATTTATGTAAAAATAAATCATTTGTATAATATAATAATATAAAATAAGATGGAATAATTTTTAATTAATCGTCTAGCCAAGGGGTCGTTCATACCATGGCAAAAGATTAGGAAAACCACGGAACATATTACAAGGAAAATTGAAAATGTATTTAAAGTGAAAATGTTTTTAACTAAGGATTTTTTATTGTAATATTTAAGTAAGAAAATATTACAATGAGCAGTATCGAATCTTGTTTTGTCTATTGGTTTGAACATTAATCTTAAGTAAATCCTAGCGGTTTTCATGTCTGAAAACACTTGATAAAGTTTAAGTTTTGTCCAATATTAAGTTGGTAAAATAGCTTTATAACTCCAATTCTTTTAGATATTGGAAATTATACAAAAACATATTATTGATGCCTAACGTTTATAAAACTACTGTCGGTTTAATATTATTTTTATAGAACAGAACAACGTGGCAAAGGATAAGAACCAACAGTAGAAATTTAAAGTTTGTTAAGAGATGTTTAAAATATTTATTTACCACGTAATAATATATAACTCATTATTAACATTTTTGCTTAAATAAAATTAAGTTTTTATTATAACTTTATATCAGCAAATTTCAAAAAGTATGAAATGGTTCAACTATGATAATGCTCCACATCAAGCAGACGGTACTTGAGTACCATATATGCATCATAAAGCTGTGTGCGAAAATGACCCATGTGCTTGGGAAATACAACAATATTCCTATAATGAGCTAACACTCAATCTCACCTTACGTATAGGTTTGGATTTTTAAACTCCATATAATTTACATATTTATTCTTAATAGTTTTTAGACTTCTGTTTTACAAACGATTGAGATATTTTTGTATTATAAGCTGTAGATGTTTGGCTAAATTTAAGATAAGAATACACTGCGTACTTTTTGACTAAAAATACATCAATTTTTAATTGTAAGTTTAATTACACTCACACAATCTATGTTTTTAACTTTTTAATTAAATAAAAGTATTTATAATTAAAAATAAAATTGTTGGCAGTACGACAGAGAAGTTATGTTTGATAACAGCGCTTAACCCCATTACGGTATTTAAGAAAGTATAAAATAATTATTTTCAAATATTTAGTTTTTTTACTAACAAAAACAGTTTATTAAATATTTAAATGTATTTAAATAAAGAAGCTGGTAGTTCACCAGAAGAGCTTTAAAAATTAGTGCGCTCTTCAGCCTTAAAAATAGATGCGTGCCTAACTTGAATTTGTCGCAGGTTCAATCAAGCCCCAGTTCCGGCAAAAGACTTTAAGAAAGAGAAAGAAAGAAAACAGCTGTTTTTGTTGTAGAATTTAGTATGCGGCGATAAATCCACATATCAAACGCCTCTAGCTTTTTAGTGCTATTTTTTGCATCATACAAACTTTCAAGGTTATTGTGTGGTTTCTATTTATAAAAAGGTTTTTTATGTTGATAAAAATGGTTATAGCTATTTCTATACGTCTGTTAACTTGGTAATTTGGTAGTATATACCATGAGTAATTTTATCTAGTATTAAATTGGTATAAAAGTTTTGTAACTCCATACCAGGTGTAGGTTTAATCTCGCCACCACCGCATTACGATATCTATTCCACTGAAGATCTTGCCAAGATTATTTACGATTTAAAGTGTGCTAATTCTGACAAAAGTTGGAGTCAAATTTTATATACATAATTTTAATGTTATTCAACATTATTATATCAGATTAGAGTGATATAACGTATTAACAAAATAAGTTTTCAAATTACTAGTAACACATAAATTAACTGTTTCAGCTGAATCCTTGCAACCCAATCAACACTGTCACATATAATCAAAACAATCAATTAAGATCAATCATAATGATGAGGAAAGAAAATGGATATTAAACAAATGGGCAATAAACAAATGAATAGATTGAGAATAAACAAATAGAAGATCAAACATAACATGAATAATTGGAAACAGTATGGAGGTAAATAATTGTCTAGGAACCCAACCATCGTAACCGCAGGTCTAATTTTAATTAAATTAATCATAGATACGTAGTTCAACAAGTCCATCACATCTCTGTCACACTCCTGACCCCAACACACTAGTAAATTCACAACAATTTACAAATACGACAACTGAACAATATTAAATATTTATATAAGGACTCAATATATCAAGCTTGTAGGGAAGCAACCCGATGTGCATGACTAATACAAAATTGCATAAGATAAGTCTCAACTTATTAAATCAAATCCAAATAAATGTTATCTTTCTGTTTCAGGTTCTTTAATTATTTCAGAACGTAACAGATGTTTCAGAGAATCGACCCGTAACAAAATGTTTCGTGCTTCAAGAAAAATTGTAGCAGTATCATAAAGCCAAGCAGAGATGTTGCAGATGCCGCAAACATCAATTATAAAACAGTCTGTTAGCAAGCTTACGCGTACATAACCGACTTTAGAAAGTTTAAAAAATAAATTAAATAAACTAAAATTACTATGTAATATTAGTAAAACAACAAATAGATGCAATGCATTGCATATGAATTCTTTGACAATGAAGCAACGGGTATAAGTTGCAAAGAATCAGTAACCAATGTCCAAACTGGTCAATTTAAACAACATAAAATAGAAGAGTATTAGCAACTAACAAGCACATAGATCTATCTTTAGAAGATTAGAAAATTAACGTAACAAAATAGTTTGGCTGCTCTTCTTTTTTTAATTACTTTATCTTATTTACGACACAAATTTATTATCAATGAAAATTAATTTTTGAACAGATCAACCATAAATCTTGCTCATGTTAAGCTTCTTTTCCAGTAAAAAGAGTTTTGGTGAAATTCACTTCAACTTCTTATTTTATAAATTTTAATTAATTTAGTAGAAAATAATAATTGAAAAAACCGCAAGCACAGCAGATTCAAAGGTTCCGTTGATTTTATGCATTCAAATTGTAATTAATTACTTCCAATAGTGAATGTCCAGATTTTTTGTTTAACCAAAAACAATTTTTGAAATCAACATCATCAATTATCAAATAGCATTTATACATACTTTGATTCGGTTGAAGCATCTACAGTACATTGGTACAAGATGCATTTGACTATACATGCAGAGATCAATACATTGCATATGAAGTCTTTGACAATGAGGCACCGAATATGAGTACAAAGAATATGTAATTAATGTATAATAAAATTGAAAAAAAATATGTATCTTATATTTATATATTATCTTATTAATAGAAAAATAAAGGATTAACTTTTAATAAGTCTTCTTGCCAAGGGGTCGTTCATGGCATTTTTTAAAAGGTTACGTAGACCACGGAACACTTGAAAGGTTTTATTAAAAAGGAAATGCTTTTAAATATGAAAATTTCTATTAAATTATATTATAAAAGTTAAAGTAAAAACAACCTATACCGCTGATAATATTATTTAAAATTAAAGATATAAAAAAATTATAGAAATATTGCTTTAACTTCAATATACATGCATGTAGAAAGCTTAGTGTTCTGTCTAATAACAAACCACGAAAAGGAAAATGCTACAAAGTGTTGCATCAGCAAAAACAGTTTGCAAAGCAAATGTGGTTTTTGGTAAACGTTTAGAGAATGATAGAAAAATTTAGTTGCTTTATATTTACAACCATCAACTTATTATTTTTTATTATTAAAAGATAATAGTAGTATAAGTCGGTATCACGGTGAAGCTACCCTCAAACATAAGATGAGTTTACTAAATAACATGCCTCATACGTTATTCAGATAAGAAATTGAATTTCTTATTTACTATTTTGAAGAGAAGAAACTTTTCATCAATAAAATGTTTAATACATTAATGGATGTTTGAATGCGTGAATGTTACATTATTTCAACATGTGTTTATAAGAAAGTAAAAATTAGTTTTCAAATTTGTTTAACATTTATTATTTTTGTAGCAAATTATATTACTATTAGAAGTATAATAATTTATGCAAACTGATTTATTACTAAATTGCTTTATTTTGTAAAACAGTTATTTGATCTACAAGGTTGCAGTTTGATGAATCAACCAACCAAGGATACAATTATATTTGACTCAACAGTTGATAAAAATCTTTGAAGACAACAACGTAACAACTGCTCAGTTTGGTATTTTTATTTTGAAGTAGCAGCAAAGAATGGCATTTGATGTATTAAAAAGAAAACAATTATATAAAACACTATTTAAGTTATTTTATAGATGTCAAAGAAAATTAAAATACCTTGTCTAAAATTGTAGTATTAGTATTGCGTGCGTTTTTATGTAAAAACTCACGCAATGCTAATACTATTGCATTTGGAAAATACAGTGTGTCTGCTTAAGTTTGCACCATATTGAAAACTTTTTTATTACTCATTTTACGAAAAAAAGTTATTCTTTATAAAAAGTTCTGCATAGTCTTAAACTTAAAATGCAGATATTAAGTTGAACAAAATTAATATTTTCAGACAAACCACGTATACGACTGAAAAAATCTGATATCTGATGATTATATTTTAGATTTAAAACTTTTTATAAAAAAGAATATAAAATTAATAATAAAAAAGTTTTTCATAAGGTGCAAACTTAAGCAGACACACTATATAATCAATGTTAAAAAAACAATCTGTTTTTAAGAAATCCTATTACAGTAGTATCGTAATAAGTGCCAAAAAAAAAAGTCTCATTAGTTAACAACAGATTACACTCTACAAAACTAAACCCAAACCGTAAACAAAAGCATTTTTCAAAATTTTGTTTTACAAAAATTAAAATAGAAAAACACAATAGAATGTGTTTAGAAGCAACAACAAATTCAAAAGTATTGATGGCATCAAAAAACCCAAACATTAAATTGAGTAGAGTTTAATTTAGACTAATAAAATGGTAAAAAATACAGTTTTTTTTCATAATTATATAATAATTTATTAATAGAAAAAAGAAGTTAAGTTTTAATCTTCTTGTCTTAGAGTTTGTCGCAAGTTTGCTCGGCTTATTTGACAATTTTTGTACAAAAATCATTACGAGTTTTATCTAACGACAATCAATAATAATAATCTTATGGCTTGTACAAAAATGGGTACATCATTGGTACAAGAATGTTAAGAGTAAATAAAAATAAGTGTAACTCTTATAAACTCTCATAACTAAATTGAGTTAAAAACAATCATAAAAATTTGAAGATAAAAATCATTTATGATAAAAGATTCAACAAAGTGGAAAGATAAATAATTTTTAAATTAAAAAAATTGACTTACGGTAATTTGTCCGTAATTTGTTGAGAGGTCGCTGGGAACTTGGGGCCCATCATTTCTTGGTGTGTTTGTTTTGTGACTCTTGACAGCTTTTGCCTGCGGGACTGTTGACCAAGTTTCACCTGTACCCCAGGCGGGGACCCTGACAGGGTGCTATCAGCCGGGCCAGCTGAACCCTGGTTTTTTAACGAGGTTGGTACTCCTCCCCCTCCTCCTTTCTCATCCGGGCTTGGGACCGGCAACGGCGGAGTTAAAAAATGAGTTGTATTTATACATAAATACAAAGAGCTACTAAATGCAAGGTGAATGACTTAAAAAGTGAAAAAAAAAATTAGTAAAATGAAAATACATGCAAAAAGCAGAAACTAATGATGACGATTTTAGAAATAAATTTAGATTTTTTGTTAAAGCAGATTGATTATAAAATGAGTATTAATAAGCTTGTCTTTCAGTCAACTTAAATTAAATACACATTAATAAAGATATAATAATTAATTAAATACAAATAACTTAAATATTCTGTTTATGACTTTATATCAATTTGTGCGTATATTTAATTTAAGCCGTCCAGCGAGACCACGTGGAGGTAAGACTTTCTCGCCGTGTTAGTAGCAGAAATGAAAATTTTTAATATGTTAATAAAAGAGAGAAGAAAAGTTATAAAAAGCTCATAAAAAAAATTTTTAAGTAAAAAGAAATATATAAATATGAATAATTAGAATGATAGTGAGTATGAAAAAGTTATTTTAATAAAAAAAAAAATTACAGAACAAATAAGATTTTCGAGCATTAACAAATATATATTGGGACAAAATCATAATAAATTCTAGTATTTGCCAGTTTATTTATTTGTATTAATAAACATTAGGCCAATTACCAAAACATTATTTCTTATTAACAAAGCAAATAGTTTTTGTCCCAATATTTATAAAGTATAAGTAATTGTTAAAAATAAAATCAAATAAGACAAGTAAACTCCAAACAATGCAATACAAAACGTCAGATTAATCGACAGTTGCTTTTTTATTATTATTAAACAAAATTTGTGAGTAAGTGCTTGAAAATTATTGTTGCAAAAGCTGCAGTATGCAATATAAATTAACATTGGAGAAACCGGAAATATCTTAGATAAAAATTTACTTACTTATTTTTGGTAGCAACGAGTAAATTCGCTTTCATCTTCTTAGACGTAGCTATACATTAGATTAAAGTTGTTATTAATTCAATCATTTTAAATTCCGTTAAAGTAGCAGTTATGGTGGTTGGCAACGACGTACAGTTTTTTTTTTTTTTTTTTTTTTTTTATTGTGGTTTTGGGAAAGCTCTTCCAGCCTGTGTGTGGGGCTCTCACCCACTAAAACCCCATCTCCACTTGACGTTTGGTGCTCAATTCTGGAATTAGCAAATTAGCGACTAAGCTTTCCATCAGAAATGATACGTCCGGACACGCATTCAGCGCACCCTAAATTTATCTGGCCTTCTGTTTATTCGTTGATGATAGGTCTAGATCCTTTACTTTTTTGTCATACTCACTCCTCCTGACTATAATTTTTATATAATCATAGATTCTTGTCTAGTTCCGATTATTTTATAGCATTATATCTACAATGGTGTTTTTAATAATGATGTTATCAATGTATATGTTTAATTCCATTCTTTTCTTAGTTTATCTTAATATTAAAAAAAGATGTGTTCAGTTATATCCCCCATAGTGCAATGTGTGCATGTACCACTATCCTTCTTTTTAAATCTAATGTAAAACGAGTTGAAACACCCATGTCCACTGAAGAAAGGTTGTATCATTGGTAATTTGTTAGTATATACCATGAGTAATTTAGATTACAAAACAAAGTGGCAAAGGTAGAGCAGGAGATCGATGCCAACCACCAGTAGAAATGTAAATCTTGTTAAAAGATATTTAAAATATTTATTTACTACGTAATAAAATATAATTCATTAATAATATATTTGATTTATTAAAATAAAGTTTTTGCTACAACTTTATATCAGCAAATTTCAAAAAGCAGAATATGGCTTAACCATGATAATGCTCTAGCTCAAGCAGCCGGTGCTTAAGCTTTATTGCAATAACAGCAACATGAAGCCGTTCGCAAGAATGACAATGCGCTTAGGAAATTCAACAATATTCCTACAATGCGCCAACACACAATCCCACCTTACGTATAGAAGTAAGTATTTTTGGAGTATAAGTTGTAGGTGTTTGGTAAAATTTGAGATAAAAATACACTACGTACATTTGACTAACAATACAATTTGTAAGTTTAATTACACTCACACAATCTGTTTTTAATTTTTTAAATAAATAAAATTATTTATAATTATAAATAAAATTGTTGGCAGTACGGCAGAGAATTTATGTTTAATAAGAGCGCTTAACCCCATTACGCTATTTAAGAAAGTATAAAACAATTATTTTTAAGATTTTTAGCTTTTCACTAACAAAAACAGTTTATTAAATATTTAAATGTATTTAAATAAAGAAGCTGGTAGATCAACAGTATCATATCTGCCAAACGTACAATAGATAGTCCAGTTAATGATAGGTAAACATCCTACAGCTTTATAAAAAAAATGTAATAGATACACTTTACAATCCTATAAACACGAAAGAATTTAAAGAGCGAGGTTTAATTAGGTGAATCTTGGTGCAAAATTTCTCGCAGATTCAAGCAAACTCCAGTTTTGGCAAAGGGTTTTAAAAAAGAGAAAGAAAGAAATAAAGCAACTGTTTTTGTTGTAGAATTTTGATGAAAAGCATTTGTGTTGTTTGTATATTATTTTTTGTGTGCCAAATCCTTATTGAACATGTGTTGTATTGTTTCTTTAAATCTTTAACCTGATGGTAATAATATTTTTTGTTTAGCTAATGACCTCAGTAGTCGACGCTATAAATTAATTTAAAAAAATAAAAATCTCTACTTTCTTTAAACATAAAAAAAGTATGTAAATTAAAGATTAATTACTATCTCGTCATCGGAAAAGAACGATTGATAATACTAAAACACAAATTGGAATTAATTGATCAATTCTCTTTGTTAGTAATCAATCAAATAGCTACTTATACTAAAATGCCAGCGCATCTGCATCTGCATCAAGTTCTTTGAAATATTGATAAATTATTTTATTGCATACTCAAAATCATTTTAATTTATTAAATGTAATTTAATACAAAAATAGGTAAGAATTAAAACATATATCTCCTTCAGGTGTTGGCAAGTTGTGCTTCAAAAAATATTGTAGCAATATTACAAAGCCAAGTAGAGATGTTGCAGATGCCGCAAACATCAATTCTAAAACAGTCTGTTAGCAAGCTTAGGCGTACATAACAGACTTTAGGAAGTGTAAAAAGAATAAATTAAATTAAATTACCAACATTCAATTTTTATAAAAAATGTTAAAACTCAGTCCAATACTTTGAGTTAATCAAGTTTTTTACAACAAAAGATTAATCTCTATCATAGAAGATTGATTTGGTGACTATAAAAAGCTTGTCAACAAAAATTATAAATTAATATTTATTTTAATATTAATTTTTATTTTTATTTTAGTTTTTATATAAAAGAAATAAAAAACAGTATGTGCTTAACAGAACAGTGACTGTATAATTAATGTTTAACGACCAAAAAACAACGATATCCAAACTGTAAATAGAGTCCAGACTCTACACGGTAATGATAAAAATGTTAATGCTTTTAAATAAAAAGTTTTTTACTTTTTATGATATTCTAATTGCTCGTAGCAGTGCAGTGGCCCTGTATAATTTAACTGATCTTTGCATAAGATATCTGGTATATAGTTATCTACTTGACAGGTTTCCATATTTCCTTTATATAATTTAAAAAAATTATTAGTGCAAATAAAACTATAATATCAATCCTTGTTGATGCATAAAATTCATAACAAAAGTGGTTTGTATAGCTTGTAATTGGTCTATTTATGCTGATTACTAACCACAGTTTGATTTTAATGATATTATGTAATATAAAGAAAATAAAAATAAAATTCAGTTTACTGATCGTTTACTCATTGGTAATTTGGTAGTATATACCATGAGTAATATTATCTAATATTAAATTGGTAGAAAAATTTTGTAACTCCATACCACGTGTAGGTTTAACCTCTTCAGCACACCGTATCACGATATCTATTTCAGTAAAGATCTCGCAAAATCCTGACGCTAGAATATCAATTAAGTTAGTATCTTAAATAGAGGTAGTTGTAGTGACAGCTGGAGTTGCTAATGACAAGGCGAAACATGATGAAGTGTCTGGTCATGATGGTGGTACCAGAGCTTGTAGCTGAACAGGTAATAGTATTTAGTATAAATTGCATACAAATAGAGTGTACTCAAAGATGCAGTTTAATAATTAACTTATTGTTAACATTTAATAAGGAACGTATGTTTATAAACTCAATTACAATATTCTAATGTTTTGGTTCCTTTGGAATGTGTACAGTAAATATCAAAACTACTTCTAACTGTACATAAATAATTAACATTATTAAAATTACAAATTAGTGCAATATTTTGTACATAAAGTCTTTGATAATAAGACACTGGATAATAAATAAAAAGTAGTAGCAACTAATGTACTGTGTAGTTTTTTCAAACAGATATAAAGTAGAGAAGTAAACAAACATAGATCAATCTTTAGAAGATTAACATAAAAATATTAATTGAGGATATTACTGATAATTGTTTATTGTACATTTTAATTCTTAAAGTTCATATTATAAATTTTATTTTAAATGTAGGAAATAATAATTTTAATATGTTCTTCAGAAAAACTTTATGAACTTATATATAGTTAAAATTTATTCATACTAGCTATAACTATAAAAACAGTTTCTTGCAATGCAAATTAATTATTAATTAATTTATTTTTAATTCTGTTGTAGCTATTTACAGTACATCGTTATGAGGTGCATTTGACTATGACACAGATTTTTAAATGTCAACATTGCATTCAGTTGTACATATAGCCACAATAAATAATAATAAATGAAATTGTAGACAAAAGTTAAGCAACGGCCGGAGCGGCCCAGACTTGATGGATGACCAAGAAGGTGATGCAGAGCGTAGCGATCTTCTCAATAACAGTAATTTTTACAATTTAATTTGTTACTTAGATTGGGAGCATTGTCAACGACATTAAAGACTATGAAAAAAATGTCACTCAGAATAAAAATATAAATAGCTGAATTATTAAAATTACAAATTAATGCAATACTTTGTGTATAAAATTTCTGACAACAAGGCACCAGATAATAAATAAAAACAAATAGTAGTAAATGTAATAAGGCATTTTTTTAAACATTTTGTACTTTTGTAGCAAATTATATGACTATTAGAAGTATAATAATTTTGCAAACAATTTTATTACTAATTTGCTATATTTTGTAAACTAGCTGTTTTATCTACAACATTGAAAATTAATGAATCAACTAAGCAAAAGTGCTTTTAATATTAAACTCAAAAATTGATATAGGTCTAGATAACACAACGTAACAACTGCTAAGTTTAATATTTTTATTTTCATATAGCAGCAAAAAATAGTCAATTTGCACACTACAATGTATTAAAACTTAAACATTTGTGAAGATTTGGGATTTAAGAAGTCTCACAAGTTAACAAAAAATAAACTGACTACAAATGCAAAACACTCTACGAAACTAAACCCAAACCGTAAACAAGAACATTATTCAAAAGTTTATTTTATAAATATTAAGTCGGAAAAAAAATATAATATATAATAAAATGTGTTTAGAAATTTAAAAACTTTTTTTTTTAATTTTTGAAATCATTTAGATTGGCATCGAAAAACTACAATACCCAAACTTTAAACTGAGTCAACTATAATTTGAACCAATAAAATAATAAAAAGATACAGTTTTTTTTTCATATTTATTTAATAAATTATTAATAGAAAAAAAAGGGTTTAATTTTAATATTTTAATATAAACGGGTTTTATTTAACGACAATCAACAACAATAATCTTTTAGCTTGTACAAAAATGAGTATATCATTGCTACAAGAATGTTAAAAGTAAATAAAAATAAGAGTAACTCTCATAAATACTGAGTAAGTTGGTAAAGTATGTATTTATTAATAAGATAACCAATTCAAATTAAAAAGAAGAAAGAATTGGAAACCAAATTGTATTATATAAAAACAATAATTAACAACAACTTATATCACGTGTAATATTATTTAATATTACAGACATGACAAAATTGCTAAAATAGTTTTGTAACTTCAATTCTTTTAGACAATAGAAATCAACCTTACTGCCGAGTACAATTTCGAAAAAACGGTCAGAAGAACAGTATAGAAAACATGTATGCTTAACAGCGCTAACAAAAGTTAAGCAACGGCAAGAGCGGCTACATGTTTGAAAGGTGTCTCCAACAAAGTCATGCAGTGCGTAGCGTTCGTTCTAAATGGATCCGTTACACATGTCTTTTTTGTAGATTGGTGTGCCCGACACCTCAATTGCTTACCCTAAAAGAAAACTGTGTAATTAAGTATTTATTTTATTTTTTATGATACTAACGGATAAAAACCTTTGTCGATTTAAAATTATTTATTACAGAACAGTGCTGAAGAAAAGAACACGAAGCCCATTAAGAGGTGCTTAAAATATTCATCTTCTGTGTAATAATAAATAACAACCCAGTAACAAGTTTTTTACCCATACCGCAGAAACTCAATTTTAAATTAATAAAATAATCTTTAAATCAATAAATTTCAAAAAGTGTGCAAGAAGATGTTTATTACTTATAATATTATAGTTAAGTATATTTTTTAATAAAATGTTTAAGTTTTGACTTAATTTGAGCTGGTTTTAACAATTCAAGTTGCGTATTAACTTTTACAACAACTTAATATTTTAATTCAATTCAAGTTTTGTAACTCCAATTCTTTTAGATATTGGAAATTAATACAAAAACATATTATTGAAGCATAACGTTTAAAAAACCACAGTCAGTTTAAAATTATTTATATTACAGAAAAACGGGCAAAGAAAGAGTAGGGGTCGATGCCAACCAACAGTAAAAATTTAAAGAAATAATAATATATAACTCAATGATAATTTTATTGTTCAAATAAGATAAAGTTATTGATATAACTTTAAATCAATAAATCTCAAAAAACGTGCTTTTAAAGTAGCTTCTCCAGCTCAAGCAGCCGGTGCTTGAATTTTATTGCAATAACAGCAACATGAAGCCATTTATGAGAATGACAAATGCGCTTAGGAAATCCAGCAATATATCTATACCTTATGGCAAAGCCTCAACAAAGCTATTAGCCTATGCAAATTGCATGACAATATGATATAAATTAGTAAAAAATGTCATTAATAATATTTTTGCTTAATTAAGATGCAACTAAAGTAGCTTCTCAAGCTCAAGCAGCCAGTGCAAGAGCTTTATTGCAATAATAGCAACATGGATCTGCATGTGAAAATGGCAAATGCGCTTGGAAAATCCAGCAATATATATACCTCATGGCAAAGCCTCAATAAAGCCATTAGCCAATGCAAATTGCGTTACAATGTGATATAAATTAGTAAAAAATTAAAAAAAACATGTCAAACTTGGTAATATTTACCATGAGTAATATTATTTAATATTAAATTGGTAGAATAGTTTTCTAACTCCAATTCTTTTAGATATTGGAAATTAATACAAAAACGTATTTTTAAAAACTAACGTTTAAAAAACCACTATCGCTTTAAAATTATTTATATTATAGAACAACGTGGCAAAGGAAGAGCAGGGGTCGATGATAACCAACAGAAGAAATTTAAAGCTTGTTAAAAGATGTTTAAAATATTTATGTACCAAGTAATAATATATAACTCATTATAATATTTTTGGTTAAATAAGATTTTAAAACAACTTTAAATCAGGAAATCTCAAAAATCATGTATCTGAAGTAGCTGTTCCAGCTCAAGCCGCCGGTACCAGAGCTTCGTTGCAATAACAGCAACATAGAGCCGTTTGTAAGATTGACAAATGCGATTGAGAAATCCAACAATATATATATACCTTATGGCAAAGTCTCAATAAAGCCATTAGCCAATGTAAATTACGTGACAATTTAATATAAATTAGTAAAAAAATTCATTAATAATTATTTTGCTTAAATAAGATAAAGTTTTTGCTAAAACTTTATATCAGCAAATTTCAAAAAGCATGAAATGATTCAACCATGATAATGCTCTACATCAAGCAGACGGTGCTTGAGTCCTATATATGCACCATAAAGCTGTGTGCGAGAATGACCCATGGGCTTAGGAAATCCAACAATATTCCTACAAAGCGCCAACACACAATCCCACCTTATGTATACTTGTAAGTATTTTTGTAATATAAGCTGTAGGTGTTTGGTTAAATTTGAGATAAAAATACACTACGTACTTTATGACTAACAATATAATTTGTAAGTTTAATTACACTCACACAATCTGTTTTTAACTTTTTAATTAAATAAAATTATTTATAGTTATAAATAAAATTGTTGGCAGTACGGCAGAGAATTTATGTTTAATCAGAGCGCTTAACCCCATTACGCTATTTAAGAAAGTATAAAACAATTATTTTTAAGATTTTTAACTTTTCACTAACAAATTTATTAAATGTTTAAATATATTTAAATAAAGAAGCTGGTAGATCAACAGTATCATATCTGCCAAACGTACAATAGATAGTCCAGTAAATAATAGGTAAATGTCCTACGGCTTTATAAAAAAGAATGTAATAGATACACTTCACACTCCTATAAACACGAAAGAATTTAAAAAGCATGATTTAATTGGGTGAATCTTGGTGCAAAATTTCTCGCAGATTCAAGCAAGCTCCAGTTTCGGCAAAGGGCTTTAAGAAAGAGAAAGAAAGAAAAAAGCAACTGTTTTTGTTGTAGAACTTTGATGAAAATCATTTGTGTTGTTTGTATATTATTTTTTGTGTGCCAAATCCTTAGTGATCATGTGTTGTATTGTTTCTTTAAGTTTTTAACCTGATGTTAATAATATTTTTTGTTTAGCTAATGACCTTTGTAGTCGACGCTATAAATTAAATTAAAAAAATAAATCTTTTCATTCTTTAAACATAAAAAGAGTATGTAAATTAAAGATTAATTACTATCTTGTCATCAGAAGAGAACGATTGATAATACTAAAACACAAATTGGAACTAATTGATCAATTCTCTTTGTTAGTAGTCAATCAAATAGCTACTTACATTAAAGTGCCAGCGCATTTGCATCTGCATCAAGTTTTTTAAAATATTGATAAATTGTTTTATTGCATATTCAAAATCATTTTAATTTATTAAATGTAATTTAATATAAAGTGGATTTATAAAAATATAATACGCCCCATTCAAAAAATGGGTAAGAATTAAAACATATATCTCCTTCAGGTGTTGGCAAGTTGTGCTTCAAAAAATATTGTAGCAATATCACAAAGCCGAGCAGAGATGTTGCAGATGCCGCAAACATCAATTTTAAAACTGTCTGTTAGCAAGCTTAGGCGTACATAACAGACTTTAGGAAGTGCAAAAAGAATAAATTAAATTAAATTACCACCATCCAATTTTTATAAAAATGTGAAAACTCAGTCCAACACTTTGAGTTATTCAAGTTTTTTACAACAAAAAATTCATCCGCATCATAGAAGATAGATTTGGTGACTATAAAAAGCTTGTCAACAAAATTTATAGGTCAAATGAAAGTAATTAACAATCTTTTAATATTTATTGGCTGTTATTTTTATTTTAGTTTTTATATAATAGAAATAAAAATCAGTATGTGCTAAACAGAACAGTAACTGTATAATTTATGTTTAGGGACCAAAAAACAACAATAGCCAAACTGTAAATAGAGTCCAGACTCTACACAAAAAAGGTAAAAATGTTAATGGTTTTAAATAAGAAGTTTTTTTATTTTTTATGAAAATTCAAGTGCAGTGGCCTTGAATTATTTAACTGATTTTTGCATGAGATATCTGGTATATAGTTATCTACTTGACAGGTTCTTATATTTGCTTTATATAATTTAAAAAAATTATTAAAGCGAATGAAACTGTAATATCAAACATTTGTTGATAAATAAAATTCATGACAAAAGTGGCTTGTATAGCTTGTAATTAGTCTATTTATGCTGATTACTAACCACAGTTTGATTTTAATGAAATTATGTAGACCGTTTACTCATTGGTAATTTGGTAGTATATACCACGAGTAACATTATCTAATATTAAATTGGTAGAAAAGTTTTGTAACTCTATACCACGTGTAGGTTTAACCTCTTCAGCACACCATATCACAATATCTATTTAATTGATGATCTTGCAAAACCCTGACGATAGAATATCAGTTAAGTTGGTATCTAAAATAGAGGTATTAAGTGGGAGCTGGTGTTGCTAAAGGCAACGCAAAACATATTGTAGTGTCTGGTCACGATGGTGGTACCGGAGTTTGTAGCTGGACAGGTAATAAGAATGCTACATTACCGTAAAAATTGGGTATTGCTGAAACTCATCAGGTGCTTGTATTGAATAATCTTCGTAGTTGTATTGTACTACAAGTTGATGGTAGTATTAAAACAGGTAAGAGGTTTTTATGATAGTACAAATGCGTTTATATAGGTTTAGACAAAATATTGATGAAACTGTTATAGTTTTTACTGTCCCAAGATCCTTATTCTGTTAGTAAATTAATCAAATAAAAACAATTTCTGAGATTTTTAAATGTGTACTACTGAATGTAGTCAATCAATTCAATTTAGGCAGGGATTGCTAGAATAAAAACAGATATTTTAAAATTGAGTAAGAAAGTATGCCAACAAACAGTAGAAACTTAAAGCTCGTTAAGAAGTGCTTAAAATATTTGTTTAGCATATATAACTCATTGATAATATTTCTGCTTAAAGAAAATAAGATAAAACTATTAAAACTGATTTAATCAGTAGCTCTCAAAAAGCGTGCAATGGCTTGAGCATAATAGGTATGTTCAGTGGTGGTTCATCAAAAGCAGCTGGCAAAAGAGGCAGACCTTGAGACATAAATTGGATTTGAAAAAAGTTTAACTAAATAAAGTAGATGATAAAATTAAAACTTCTTTTCTTCTCAATAAAGCAACAAACAATAACTACAGAAAACCCAATAGTATTGTTTGGTATCAAAAAACATCAATAACCAAACATTAAATTAGGTAAAGTATATGTTGAACTAATAAAAATTAAAAAATTGTCTTTTTTCATATTTATATAATAAATTCATAATTGAAAAACAAAGGTATAAATTTAATTCTTCTCGCCAAAGGGTCGTTTATGGCATTTTTTCCAAAAGGTTAGGTAGACCACGGAACACGGAAAAAGTAAAAATGTTTTGATAAAAAGAAAATGTTTCTTAATAAGGAGTTTTCTATTAAATTTTATTATAAAAAAATTTAAAAAAAACAATAATTTTTGTTTTAAGCCACTACCAAAAACTGCTCATTTAAATTCCAACATCTGCTATTATTAACCTGAATAAGTCAATTATAAATATAATATCAAACTTACTCACAAAAAGTGTCAAACGTAGAGAAAGCTTGGCACATAATTTTTTGTAATTCTCTAAATTGCATCGATACAATGTGCATTTGACTATACATGTAGTCACTTAAATATCAAAACTTGCTCTTTGTTCATTGGGTGATTTGGAAGTCACCTAATAAGCAGTTAGTTCTATCAACCCCTTTTGAACAATTCTTAAAACTTCTGGAAAAATGAGCTGTCACAAGACGTGCGCAATAATAGGGACGTGCAAATGTACTAATATAAAAATTATTTAAATTGACCATTAATATGTAGAAATTAAATTGTTGTAACAATTTATTTTCTACTTACTGCTCTGATTATGAATCAACCGGCTCGATTATTACCAGGAAAAACTAGATTTGATTTGGTCAACAATCATTTTGTCAGTAGTGTTGTTCCTAAAGTAAGGTACAAGTAAGAAAATAAAAGTAATACCATTAACAATATACATAAATATGTATATCATATACACAAAATAGCGTATCTAAGCCTGTAATTGCTAGATCGTAATCGTTCACCATGTAATGTTTTATAATATTAAACATAATTTTATCATATACACAGCATAGCGCCAAAAAGAAGATCTTTGGGTTGTCAATCAACAGTAACAATTCAAGCCAAAAATTCAAATTATGTAAAAATATATTATTTGTATAATATCATATAAAAAATTAGATGGAATAATTTTTAATGAATTTTCTTGCCAAGGGGTCGATCATGGCATAGCAAAAGGTTAGGTAGACCACGGAACATATTACAAGGAAAATTAGAAATGTATTTAAAGTGAGAATGTTTTTAAATAAGGAATTTTTATTATGATATTTAAGTAAGAAAATATTACAATTAGCAGTATCAAATCTTGTTTTGTTTATTGATTCGAACATTAATCTTTAGCAAAACAGTTTAAGTTTA
The DNA here is from genome assembly GCA_963932245.1 of Tachinus rufipes. NCBI lineage: Eukaryota > Metazoa > Arthropoda > Insecta > Coleoptera > Staphylinidae > Tachinus > Tachinus rufipes. Next base: position 4,649,566 of record OZ010750.1, read on the forward strand.
CTGACCGTTTTCTCATTGGTATTTTGGTAGTATATACCAAGAGTAATATTGTTCAATATTAAATTGGTAGAATAGTTTTGTAACTCCAATTCTTTTAGACATTGTAAATTTATACAAAAGCACATTATTGAGTCGTTTTAAAATTATTTATATTACAGAACATCGTGGCAAATGAAGAGCAGGGGATCGATGCCAACCAACAGTAGAAATTTAAAGCTTGTTAAAAGATGTTTAAAATATTTAATTAGCACGTAATAATATATAATTCATTGATAATATTTTTGCTTAAATAATGTAAAGTTTTTTGTACAACTTTATATCAGTAAATTTCAAAAAGTATGAAATGATTCAACCATAATAATGCTCCACATCAAGCAGACGGTGCATGAGTACCATATATGAATCATAAAGCTGTGTGCGAGAATGACCCATGTGCTTGGAAAATAGAACAATATTCTTATAATGTGCCAACACACAATCCCACCTTACGTATAGGTTTGGATTTTTAAACTCCATACAATTTACATTTATTCTTTATAATTTTTAGACTTATGTTGTACCAACGATTGAGATATTTTTGTAATATAAGCTGTAGATGTTTGGTTAAATTTAAGATAAGAATACACTGCGTACATCAATATATGTTTGTAAGCTTAAGTACACTCACACAATCTATGTTTTTACCATTTTAATAAAATAAAATAATTTATAATTATATATAAAATTGTTGGCAGTACGACAGAGAAGTTATGTTTAATAAGAGCGCTTAATCCCACTACGCCATTTAAGAAAGTATAAAACAATTATTTTTAAGATCTTTAGCTTTTTTACTAACAAAAACAGTTTATTAAATATTTAAATGTATTTAAATAAAGAAGCTGGTAGATCAACAGTATCATATCTGCCAAACGTACAATAGATAGTCCAGTTAATGATAGGTAAACGTCCTACGGCTTCATAAAAAAGAATGTAATAGGATACACTTCACACTCGTATAAACACTAAAGATTTTAAAAAGCGTGGTTTAATTGATTGAATCTTGGTGCAAAATTTCTCGCAGATTCAAGCAAACCCCAGTTTCGACAAAGGGCTTTAAGAAAGAGAAAGAAAAAATAAAAGCATCTGTTTTTGTTGTAGAACTTTGATGAAAAGCATTTGTGTTGTTTGTATATTATTTTTTGTGTGCCAAATCCTTAGTGAACATGTGTTGTATTGTTTCTTTAAGTTTTTAACCTGATGTTAATATAATTTTTTGTTTAGCTAATGACCTTTGTAGTCGACGCTATAATTTAAAAAAATAAATCTCTTTTTTCTTTAAACATAAAAAGAGTATGTAAATTAAAGATTAATTACTATGTCGTCATCAGAAGAGCACGATTCATTTCGTTTAGTGACCAGAGTGACTCAGTCAGTGATAATAATACTAAGACACAAATTAGAATTAATTGATCAACTCTCTTTGTTAGTAGTCAATCAAATGACTAATTATAATAAAGTGCCAGTGCATCTGCATCTGCATCAAGTTCTTTGAAGTATTGATAAATTATTTTATTGAATACTCAAAATCATTTTAATTTATTAAATGTAATTTAATATAAAGTGGATTTATAAAAACATAATACGCCCCATACAAAAATGAGTAAGAATTAAAACATATATCTCCTTCAGGTGTTTGCAAGTTGTGCTTCAATAAATATTGTAGCAGTACCACAAAGCCGAGCAGAGATGTTGCAGATGCCGCAAACATCTATTCTAAAACAGTTTGTTAGCAAGCTTAGGCGTACATAACTGACTTTAGAAAGTGTAAAAAGTATAAATTAAATTAAATTACCATCATTCAATTTTTATAAAAATGTGAAAACTCAGTTCAACACTTTGAGTTATTCAAGTTTTTCACAACAAAAGATTAATCTGGATCATAAAAGATAGATTTGGTGACGATAAAAAGCTTGTCAACAAAAATTATAAATTAATATTTATTTTAATATTAATTTTTATTTTAATTTTAGTTTTTATATAAAAGAAATAAAAAGCAGTATGTCCTAAACAGAACATTGACTGTACTTATCATGCAATAATATATAAGTCATTGATAATATCTTTGTTTAAATAAGAACAAATTATTAAAACTGATTTAATCAGTAGCTCTCAAACAGCGTGCTATGGCCCTACCATAATAGGTATTTTTAGTGTTGGTGTGATACTAAACATTTGAGGCATAAACTAGATTTGAAGAAAGTTTAACTAAATAAAGTGGGTGATAATTATTTTTTTATTGCTTGGCTGATTTGACAACTTTTGTACATATTCAGCTATCAACTTCTTACTTTTCTACTAAAGGATAGTAATGAAATAAGTAGATTTTACGGCAAATGTTTAAAAGAACAAAAAAGCAGATTGCTTTGAAACTATTAATCAAAAAACGGTGTAATCGCTCAGTTATAGAGCGTTAACGTAGCACGCTAACAATCCAGGGTTTGATCCTCAAATTATGACTAAATAATAACTTGTTTTTGATCTACATCGAAAGTCACGTAATAAGCTGTTAGTCCCATCAACCCCTTTCAAACAAGTCGTAAGACTTTTGGGGCAAAGTAAAGTAGCTTGAAAACACAAAAAGAAAAAACAAAATAAAGCTTCAGTCAGATATACTCTTTATTAGTATTTAGTACAGTTTGCATACAAATAGAGTGTACTCAAAGATGCATTTAAATAATCAACTTATTGTTAACAATTAATGAAGAACGTATGTTTATGAACTCAATTACAAGATTCTAATGTTTTGGTTCCTTTGGAATGTCTACAGTAAATATCAAAACTACTTCTAACTGTGTATAAATATTTAACATTATTAAAATTTCAAATTATTGCAATATTTTGTGCATGAAGTCTTTGATAGTAAGACACTGGATAATAAATAAAAAGAAGTAGTAACTAATGTACTTAGTAGTTTTTTCAAACAGATATAAAGTAGAGAAGTATAACGCACATAGATCAATCTTTAAAAGATTAATATAATTTTTTTAATTGAGGATATTAACTAATAATTAGTTTTATTACATTTTAACTTTTAAAGTTCATTTTAATTTAAAAAGTAGGAAATAATAATTTATTTATACTAGCTATAACTATAAAACAGATTTATTGCAATACTTTTCAAGTTGCTTACATTACAACAGTATCTCAAATCAATTATTTGTTCATTTATCTTTAACTCTGTTGTAGCTTTTTACAGTACATCGTTATGAGGTGCATTTGACTATTACACAGACTTTTAAATGTCAGCACTGCATTCAGTTGTACAAATAGCCACAATAAATAATAATAAATGAAATTGTAGACAAAAGTTAAGCAACGGCAGCATTGTCAACGATATTAAAAACCATAAAATTTGTCAAAAAAATTCATTGGCAAACAGAAAGCTTTAACAAAAGAGGAAGCAAAGCTTCAAGCAGGCAGATTCTACACTAGTAATAACAATTCACCAAGTAAATTTTTATAAGGATTTATAAGGAAGCTGGTAGATCACCAGAAAGGCCTTAAAAACGAGTGCAGTAATCAGCTTTAAAGATATACTTTAAAGAATGATTTCATTATATTTTTTTTACTAAAGAGTAGCATTATATTTAAAAAACCAGATTAGAGTGTAAACTTTATCAATTCAAAATAATTAAAAATTATTTAATAAAATATGATATGATATTTTTATAATTGCATATGTTTTAAAACTTTTATATTATTGTAATTTGCAACTGGTGTTGTTGCATGGCTTATTTTGAAAGATAGTAGTAGTATGAGCCGGTCACGATAAAGCCACCCTCAAACATAAGAGCCTTTCCTGATATAAGGCACGATAAATGATAGATAAAAAAAATGTCAGATTGACAACATTTTGGCTATTTTAAACTAAAGTTATTAGAAGTGTACATTGTTTACAATGGATGTTATAACAGCAGACCATCTTTAGTATGGAATAAGAAATGTGGGAAGATGTGGAAACTGATGCAGGTTAATTTAAGAATATAAATTATTGTACAAATTTACGGTTAAGTGAAGACCAATGCTAAAACTGAACTTTGCCCTTTTCTGTATAAATTATACTAGAAATAAAGACACTATTATTATTATTATTTTGTTTTCTCAGACAATTCCGGTAGCAGTTACTTATAATAATAATAATTATTATTCTTATTAAATTTAAATAAGAATATTTCTTTTAGTTACTACCTTGAGGAGGAGAACATTTGCATCAATAAAATGTTTACTACATTTATGAATGTTTGCATAAAGCGTGAATGTTACATTAGTTTCAAAATGTGTTTAAGAGAAAGTAAATAAAAATTACGGTTGTTATTATATTTATTTTAGATGCATAATGTAAATGGAAAGATAATAAAAATATATATCAGAATTTTTTTAAATTATTTTAAACAATTTGTACTTTTGTAGCAATTTATATTACTAATAGAATTATAATTATTTGTGCAAACAATTTTATTACTAATTTGCTATTTTATCTACATTGCAAATTGATGAATCAACTAAAGAAGTCTGTAGATACTACAACGTAACGACTGCTAAATTTAATATTTTAATTTTCATATTTACTTGATTAAAAAATTTACCTGACAAATTAAAATAAAAGTAATCCAATTAAGAAGCTTGGTCATCATATTTATCACTTTTATTCCACTTCGCGACGCGTATATCACGTTCAAAAATTTATAAACTGAGCGTCTGCTACCAAAACCTATATAAAATATACATATAGTGGGGATGTGAGTGGGAGTACTAGTAAGTAGCAACTTGCTATTGGTTGATACATTACTCACCAGCTTGCAATTTAACTTGTTGTTGCTTATGCTTATCGCAAGTCTCGATTATATATTATATAAACATCCTTTTCGATAATAAAAGTATCAAATTGCAGCGTTGTGTGAAAAAACAAGTGTTTGTTGATGCAACAATAACGGCGCAATCAAGTCTCACTGATTAATTTATGGTGAATAATAGCAGACAATTAATTACTCATGCTTTAACCAGACATAACAACGGTTTTTTTATAGAAATTATCTAATTCAAAACTTAAATGTATAGTTAAAAATACAGTTAATAGAAGCTATCCAATAAAGAAATGTTAATTATTAACAATTAATTAATTGCATGTTAAAATAATGAACCCAAATAAATAAATGAACTTTAAAAAAATACAAAACTAAACGGTTGATTCTTCTGATAAATCATTAAGGTCACAACTAAAAAAAATAAAATTTAGAACAAACTTTTACATAACCAGATGCAAGTTTGAGGATTTGATTGCATTTAATTCCAGTGTAAAAAAGTTTGGGGTGTCCATTTCGGAGTAGTTTAGCAATCTTCTTGCAAAGATTGCTGTCGCACACTTTTTGTCCAACGTTCCCAAATAAGTAAAAGTATTTGGGATTTGTAGCGCTGTTTGGGATTTTAATTTGACTCACACACTAGCATGACGTTGATAAACATACCCTTAAGAATAATTCCGGTGTCTTATCCATGGTTTTCTTAATGAGAAGGTTGGCGACAATAAAAATATTATTTTAATGTAAATCGAGAAGCTCGGTTCGTAGACTTGCTATTTGATTGTTTGCCAATTTGAAGTTGGTGGCAACACCATGTTGGCAAACGATTTAATTGCCGTGACCGCAGTTGCAGGTTTGCGGGAATTTCAGTTTTAGAAAACCTGAGTTGGGGTTGGCACGAACGAAATAGCGTTTTTTTTTATTTTGATGTAGGTCTCGCATCCTTGAAAATTGGCTGGGTGAGGACCAGTAGCAGAGAAAACATTTTGGGAGTGTGCACTATTGGCATGCCGCTGATTGGTGGAGGCACAAACAATTCCAGCACACTTGAGTTGCTTTGAAGCATCTCTTGGCAATGAGCCCGTATTTTTGGCATTTTTGATACTAGGCAATGCTTGCGTTTCTTTTTTCGATTAAATCCTAATCGTTAGATTAAATATCTTTTTAATATCTTTAATCTCCATGTTTTTCTCCTTATTGGAGAGTTGTACTAAAATCATTAGGAAACAAACAAACTCGTTTCCCATACAATAAACATTAGATGTCTTCTCAACCTTTTCTTTGGTTAGGTATAGCGGCATGTTTAAAATTACTAATTTGATACATCTTTCTTCAAGTAGAAACAAGATAAAGAAATTGGTCGTGATAGGCCGATGTCTTTTGATGGTCTTTGCTAGACGCCGCCCAAATACCGTTGAAGGTATGACGCGCTAAAACAATGTTTATTTCATTGTCCTTGAAGTATTAAAAAAACCGTTGGAGGAGAGTAAGAAGCAACATTTACGGAGGTACAGTAAGGATTTTGTTACCGGCGGGGTCTAGGTTTTCAACTGCTGCCTTGTACCTAATTGGGTTTGATGGCCTTTTTGTTTTTAGACCTAAAGCGCCGGCAGAATTAACCTTTGATCGCTGTTTTGCATGAGTTGTAGAAGGCAACTGCTTAAGATTGGGTTTTGACTCACCTTAGATTTTCCTGTGATTCTGGATCTGGAGAACAATACAACCTTCATTATCATCTTCTGCGTTGTCTAGTGCCGCGCTGGTGGTAGGTGAATGCAGGAGGGTCCACTATCTGATGACCGAAAGTTGTGGTTCGGAATTTTGTTTGCTGACTTTTTAATTTCTTCGTAAGTGCGCAGTTGATTTCAGGATCTTTTAAGAAGTCGTGTGAATTTGGCAGAGCCACGAGGGTCATTGCCTATATACAAAGATGTTATATTAGTCAAAATGTATTTATAAAAATATAAATAACAATTAAGGCTGTTATTATATTTATTTTAGATGCATAATGTAAATGAAAAGATAATAAAAAAATATATCATTATATATGAAATTTTTTGTCAAAATATAATTTTATTGGCTAGCCAACAGACCCATCTGAATCTCCGCTAAACCAAAAGTATGAGGCTTAAAAGGTTTTCCTTTCACAATAGAATGTTTCTGTCGCTATACTAAAATTAGCAAATGTGAAACAATGTTTGTAATTTTTCTGGTTTATGGGTAATTTGATCCCTTGATTACGATTCCGGAATAGCCATTTTACCTTCTAATCCAAAGAGGTTTTTTCGGTATTCTTTTATTACGAAAAAGTGTAAAACAAATATACTGATAGCCGGCCGAGAAAAACGCGGATGTTTTTGTGGCAAGCCAGCCGACCCCGACAGATGCGCTTGCAAACTGAAAGTCTGTATCTCCAAGGGTTTTCTTTCGGTAATTGAAAGAAATAAAATGTAGAAAAACTTTTGAATAACTTTTGTGAGTGCCATCAGGCCGGCAAGATTAGCCGCTGATGGCTATTTTGCGTCTTGCAGAAGATGCTGAAGGCAACTGTCCGGCATTGGTTAGCCAATTATTATTAATTAACGTTTTTGACTTACCCTAAGATTTTCTTGCGTTTTTGGTTCTGAACAATGACAAAACACTCATTATCATACTCTGCGTTGTCTGGTTTTACGCTGGTAACGAGTGATAGGCCCGCTTTCAGAGTTCAGGGGTGTTACTCATTTGTTGGCTGAAAGCTGTGTTTGAAACTTTGTTTTCTGCCTCTTCATTTTCTTCTTAAAGACGCAGTTGACCTCAAGACCCTTTAGAAGATTTTGTAGATTTGGCAGAGCCGCGGGGTCCATTTTAACTCTTCCGCTCCTTCCGCCATTGTGACTCTAGTTGGTCAGGTTTCACCTGTAACCCTGGCGGGGGCCCTGACAGGGTGCTATCAGCCGGGCCAGCTGAACCCTGGTTTTTTAACGAGGTTGGTACTCCTCCCCCTCCTCCTTTCTCATCCGGGCTTGGGACCGGCAACGGCGGAGTTAAAAAATGAGTTGAATTTATACAAAAATACAAAGAGCTACTAAATGCAAGATGAATAACTTAAAAAGTAGAAAATAAATTAGTAAAATGAAAATACATGCAAAAAAGCAGAAACTAATGATGACGATTTTAGAAATAAATTTAGATTTTTTGTTAAAGCAGATTGATTATAAAATAAGTATTAATAAGCATGTCTTTCAGTCAACTTAAATTAAATATACATTAATAAAGATATAATAATTAATTAAATACAAATAACTTAAATATTCTTTTTATGACATTATATCAATTTGTGCGTATATTTAATTTAAACCGTCCAGCGAGACCACGTGGAGGTAAGACTTTCTCGCCGTGTTAGTAGCAGAAATGAAAATTGTTAATATGTTAAAAAAAGAGAGAAGAAAAGTTGAAAAAAGCTCCTAAAAAAATTTTAGTAAAAAGAAATATATAAATATGAATATTTAGAATGATATTGAGTATAAAAAAGCTAGTTTAATTAAAAACAAATTACAGAACAAATAAGATTTCCGAGCATTAACAAATATATATTGGGACAAAATCATATTAAACTCTGGTATTTGCCAGTTTATTTATTTGTATTAACAAACATTAGGCCAATTACTAAAACATCATTTCTTATTAACAAAGCAAATAGTTTTTGTCCCAATATTTATAAAGTATAAAGTAATTGTTAAAAATAAAATCAAATAAGACAAGTAAACTCCAAACAATGCAATACAAAACGTCAGATTAATCGACAGTTGCTTTCTTATTATTATTAAACAAAATTTGTGAGTAAGTGCTTGAAAATTATTGTTGCAAAAGCTGCAGAATGCAATATTAATAAGCATTTGAGAGAGCAGAAATATCTTAGATAAAAAAATACTTACTTATTTTTGGTAGCAACGAGTAAATTCGCTTTCATCTTTTTAGACGTAGCTATACATTGGATTAAAGTTGTTATTAATTCAATCATTTTAAATTCCGTTAAAGTAGCAGTTAGGTGGTTAGCAACGACGTAGTTTTTTTTTTTTTTTTTTTTTATTGTGGTTTTGGGAAAGCTCTTCCAGCCTGTGTGTGGGGCTCTCACCCACTAAAACCCCATCTCCACTTGACGTTTGGTGCTCAATTCTGGAATTAGCGAATTAGCGACTAAGCTTTCCATCAGAAATGATACGTCCGGACACGCATTCAGCGCACCCTAAATTTATCTGGCCTTCTGTTTATTCGTTGATGATGGGTCTAGATCCTTTACTCTTTTGTCATACTCACTCCTCCTGACTATAATTTTTATATAATCATAGATTCTTGTCTAGTTCCGATTATTCTATAGCATTATATCTACGATGTTGTTTTTAATAATGGTGTCATTAATGTATATGTTTAATTCCATTCTTTTCTTAATTCATCTTAAAATTAAAAAAAGATGTGTTCAGCTATATCCTCCATAGTTCAATGTGTGCATGTACCACTATCCGTCTTTTTAAATCTAATTAAATACGAGTTGAAACGCCCATGTCCACTGAAGAGAGGTTGTAATCAATTAAAAATGCATGTCTTCTATTTACCCACTTCTCTACATCTTGCATTAGATTCTTAGTCTATACTGCTTTGCCGGTGTTTCTTGTCCAAAGATCCTGCAACTTGAATTAGGATGTCCTAAAAATAACTGTGGCGAACTGGCTCAATTACTACCAGGAGAAATTAGATTTGATTTGGATACAGTATGGGCTTTCATGTGAGGAACGTCAGTTAACAATCAACTTGTCAGTAGTGTTGTTTCAAAAGTTAACTTGTGTATGAAAGCTGTTGTTGTGTCACTTATAATAGCAAGGGCTTAAGTGCATTCCAATCAGAGTTTATTGGTTAAAAAATCATTCAATTGCTATAATACAGGTAAGGTTTAATTTATTAATTTGCTAGCAGTCATGGTTGGCAACGACATACAAACTTGCTAACACATAACAAGATAGCTTTGATGTTTGATTGTCAACTAAATAACGCCAACATAAGTGAAATCAAACCGGAAGCATTGCATTTACCGGGTTTTCAGCATTTAGGTTGGTTGCAGCAGTCGCATTTGGAGGTTTCTAAAATTTATTTTCCACTGACTGCTCTGATGGTAGGCCAACCGGCTTGATTACTACCCGGAGAAATTAGATTTGATTTGAGTACAGAATGAGTGTTGTTCTTAAAGTAATGTACAAATAAGAAAATAGAAGTAATATTACCATCAATATACATAATAATCTGTATCATATACACAAAGTAGCATATCTAAGCCTGTAAGTGCTAGATGTAATCGTTCATGTAATGTTTTTCAACAATAACAATATTTTTATCATAAACACATTGCAAAAAAATAAGAGATTTGGGTTGATGTCAACCAATAGTAACAATCCAAGATAAAAGTTCGAACTTGTATAATATCATAATAAAAAAATGATGGAATAATTTTTAATAAATCTTCTCGCCAAGGGGTCGTTCATGGCATGGCAAAAGGTTAGGAAGACCACGGAACATATTACAAAGAAAATTGGAAATGTATTTAAAGTGAGAATGATTTTAAATAAGGATTTTTTATTATGATATTTAAGTAATAAAGTATTACAATAAGCAGTATCAAATCTTGTTTTGTCCATTGATTTGAACAGTAATCTTTAGTAAAACCTAGATATCTTCATGTCTGCAAACACTTAATAAAGTTTAAGTTTACTGACCGTTTACTCATTGGTAATTTGTTAGTATATACCCATGAGCAATTTAGATTACAAAACAAAGTGGCAAAGGTAGAGCAGGAGGTCGACTTGTTAAAAGTTGTTTAAAATATTTATTTACCACGTAATAAAATATAACTCATTAATATTATTTTTGCTTAAGTAAAAGAAAGTTTTGGCTACAACTTTATATCAGCAAATTTCAAAAAGCAGAATATGGTTTAACAATAAAAATACTCTAGCTCAAGCAGCCGGTGCATGAGATCCATTGCAATAACAGCAACACGAAGCCGTTTGCAAAAATGACAAATGCGCGTAGGAAATCGAACAATATTCCTACAATGCGCCAACACACAATCCCACCTTACGTATAGAAGTAAGTATTTTTGGAATTTAAGTTGTAGGTGTTTGGTTAAATTTAAGATAAGAATACACTGCGCACTTTTTGACTAACAATACAATTTGTAAGTTTAATTACACTCACACAATCTATGTTTTTAACTTTTTAATTAAATAAAATTATTTATAATTATAAATAAAATTGTTGGCATTACGACAGTTAGTAAGTTATGTTAATAGAGTTCTATTACGCTATTTAAGAAAGTATAAAACTATTTTTAAGATCTCTAGTTTTTTCACTAAAAGAAACAGTTTATTACATCAACAAAAAAAAAACTCAAAAATTAGTGCGCTCTTTAGCTTTAAAAATATTTGTTATTTTTAATGTGTGTTTTTAAAACTAGCTACAACAGTATCATATCTGCCAAACGCACAATAGATAGTCCAGTTAATGCTAGGTGAACCACTTCTATCAACACAAAACTTTAAAAAGCTTGGTTTAATTGGGTGAAGCGCTAAACTCGAATCTCGGCGCATAATTGGTTGCTGGTTCAATCAAACCCTAGTTTCGGCAAAGGGTTTTAAGAAAGAGAAAGAAAGAAAGCAGCTGTTTTTGTGGTAGAATTTAGTATGCGGCAATAAATCCACATCTCAAACGCCTATAGCTTTTTTTGTGCTATTTTTCTTTAACGTCTATGCTTCCACCTCGTACAAAAGCGTTGAGAAAGTATAGCAACGCATCATACAAACTCTTAAGGTTGAGCTGAGGTTTCTATTTATGAAAAACTTTTTCATTTTGATAAAAGTGGTTTTAGCTATTTCTATACGTCTGTTAACTTTACTCTCATCTTCAATTTGTGACTCTAAGTATTTGTAGCTTCTTTCTCTTTTAATTATGCTGTTGTTTATTAGTATGAGTAGGATATTATTGTCATTGGTATTTAAGACAACCATAATTTTAATTTTCTTCAAGTTTATTTTAAGCCTATAACATTAACTAACTGTGTTTATGTCTTTCAGCATTTTCTAAAAATTATGGATAGTTGTTGCTTTTATTGCAGAATCCTGCGTACCATATGTTGTTGATAACTTGACCGTTTATAATTAATCCACAAGAGTCTTCATTAATAGCTTCTTTAAATTTAGAACACATATTAATTAGGATCGGCGATAGTATGCACCCTTGACACTCCCCACCGGATGTCTGGTTCATCAGAGTCATGTCTTTTAACATTTATTGAAGCTTTCTGATTTTATTACAAGTTTTTGATTATTTGAATGTCATTATAGTCAAGACCTTTTGTTGTAGTGTTTCCATTAAGCAATCGGGTTTAACATTTTCTTGTAGTCGATGAAGCCAATGAATAGGTCTACGTTCAAGACATCGTTGTATTCAAATATTTATTTCAAATCTTGTGCCTAAGTTACTACAAAATCCAAACTGTGTCTTGTTAATCAATTTCTAAGTTCTTGTATATACGTCTATGAACAATCTTCAAAAAAGCTTTAAGTGTGACTCACCAAACTTAATGTTCTTAAATAAAAACTTTCTCTTATGTTGTGCTTTTTTAGTAGTAGAATGAATATTGATTTGAGCCATGCTTGTAGTATGATTTCTGTCGTGTAAATAGTATTATATAAATTAACCATGATGTTAATTTTGTCGTCATCAGTGTCTTCAAAGGTAGGTATTCTTCCAATCTTTTGATTTTTTCCTCTATGTCCACTATAATATTTCCGTTGATGTTCTTTATTATGTCATTCTGTTTCTTTCTTTCAATGCCAGTAATTTTTTTATCTATTTATGTAAATTAAATGAATCAAACCTTCGTTGAAGCAATTTTATTTCTTTACATTGCTCTTTCATAAATGTATCTTTGGTTTCAATAATTTCAGTGACTGTATAATTAATTTTTAACAACCGAAAAACAACAATAGCCAAACTGTAAGCAGAGTCCAGACGTTACAGAAAAGGTAAAAGTATTAATGCTTTTAAATAAGGAGTTTTCTATTAAATAATATTATATAAATATAATGACAAAACGGTTAAAAACCTCATTATGGATTACCACATAGTAAAGGTTGTAAAGTTGTGTTATTCCAATTTCTCGTAGCAGTGCAGTGCTTTTAATGTTTATTTATTTATTTATTAATTAATTTATTTATTTATTTATTTATTTATTTATTTATTTATTTATTTATTTATTTATTTATTTAATTATTTATTTATATCTGGTATATAATTATCTATTTGACAAATTACCATATTTGCTTTATATAACTTAAAAAAATTATTAGGGCAAATGAAATTATAATATCGAACAATTTTTTATAAATAAAACTCATGACAAAAGTGGTTTGTATGGCTTGTAATTGGTCTATTTATGCTGATTACTAACCACAGTTCGATTTTATTGGTAGAATGTGATACAAAAAAATATAAATAAGTTTCAGTTTACTGACCGTTTACTCATTAGTAATTTGGTAGTACATACCATGAATAATATTATCTGATATTAAATTGGTAGAAAATTTTTGTAACTCCTTACCAGGTGTAGATTTAACCTCTTCAGCACACCGTATCACGATATCTATTTCATTGAAGATCTCGCAAAATCCTAACGCTAGGATATCAGTTAAGTTGGCAGCTGATGTTGCTAAAGACAAGGCGAAACATATTGTAGTGTCTGGTCACAATAGTGGTACAGGTGCTTGTAGCTGGACATGTAATAAGAATGCTGGATTACCGTAGGAATTGGGTATTGCTGAAACTCATCAGGTGCTTGTGTTGAATAATATACGTAGTGGTATTGTACTACAAGCTGATGGTAGTATTAAAATAGTTGAGAAGTTTTTATGATTGTACTTATGCGTTTATATAGGTTTAGACAAAATATTGATAAAATTGTTTTAAAGTTTTTACTGTCCCAAGTTTCTTACTTATTTGGTGATTAATATCAAATAAAAAAAACCTCTAAGATTTTTAACTGTGTACTACTGAATGTAGCCAATCAATTCCATGTATGCTGAGATTGCTAGAATAAAGACAAACATTTTAAAAATGAGTAGGTAAGCATGCCAACCAACAGTAAAAACTTAAAGCTCGTTAAGAAGTGCTTAAACTATTTGTTTAGCATATATAACTCATTGATAATATTTCTGCTTAAATAAAATAAGATAAAATTATTAAAACTGAATTAATCAGTAGCTCTCAAAAAGCGTGCAATGGCTTGAGCATAATAGATATGTTCAGTGGTGGTTCATCAAAAGCAGCTGGCAAAAGAAGCAAAACTTGAGGCGTAAATTGAATTTGAAAAAAGTTTAACTAAATAAAGTAGATGATAAAATTAAAACATCTTTTCTTCTCAATAAAGCAACAAACAATAACTACAAAAAACTCAATAGTATTGTTTGGTGTCAAAAAACATCAATAGCCAAATATTAAATTAAGTAAAGTATATTTTGAACTAATAAAATGTAAAAAATTGTCTTTTGTCAAATATTTATAATAAATTCATAATAGAAAAACAAAGGATTAAATTTAAATCTTCTCGCCAAAGGGTCGTTTATGGCATTTTTTCCAAAAGGTTAGGTAGACCACGGAACACGGAAAAGGTAAAAATGTTTTAATAAAAATAATATGTTTTTAATAGGGAGTTTTCTATTAAATTTTATTATACAAAAATAAGAAAAAACATTAATTTTTGTTTTAAGCCACTACCAAAAACTGCAGATTTAAATCCCAACATCTACTATTATTAACCTGAACAAGTCAATTATAAATATAATATCAAACCTACTCACAAAAAGTGTCAAACGTTGAGGAAGTTTGGCACATCATTTTTTTTGTAATGTTCTACATTGCATCGATACAATGTGCATTTGACTATACATGTAGTCATTTAAATATCAAAACTTGCTCTTTGTTTATTGGGGTGATTTGGAAGTCACCTAATAAGCAGTTAGTTCTATCAACCCCTTTTGAACAAATCTTAAAACTCCTGGGGAAATGAGCTGTCACAAAGGCCGCCGTACGCGGGCGTGCAAGACGTGCGCAATAGTAGGGGAGTGCAAATGTACTATTATAAAAATTATTTAAATTGACCATTAATATGTAGAAATTAAATTGTTGTAACAATTTATTTTCTACTGACTGCTCTGATGATAAACAAACAGGCTGGATTATTACCAGGGAAAACTAGATTTGATTTGGTCAACAATCAACTTGTCAGTAGTGTTGTTCCTAAAGTAAGGTACAAGTAAGAAAATAAAAGTAATACTACTAACAATATACATAAATATAGACACAAAGTAGCGTATCTAAGCCTGTAATTGCTAGATCGTAATCGTTCACCATGTAATGTTTTATAATATTAAACATAATTTTATCATATACACAGCATAGCGCCGGAAAGAAGAGTTTTGGGTTGATGGCAATTAACAGTAACGATCCAAGCCAAAAATTCAAATTATGTAAAAATATATTATTTGTATAATATCATATAAAAAATAAGATAGAATAATTTTTAATGAATTTTCTTGCCAAGGGGTCGTTCATGGCATGGCAAAAGGTTAGGTAGACCACGGAACATATTACAAGGAAAATTAGAAATGTATTTAAAGTGAGAATGCTTTTAAATAAGGATTTTTTATTATGATATTTAAGTAATAAAATATTACAATAATCAGTATCAAATCTTGTTTTGTCCATTGATTTGAACAATAATCTTTAGCAAAATAGTTTAAGTTTACTGACCGTTTACTCATTGGTATTTTGGTAGTATATATCAAGAGTAATATTGTTCAATATTAAATTGGTAGAATAGTTTTGTAACTCCAATTCTTTTAGACATTGGAAATTTATACAAAAGCACATTATTGAAGCCTAACGTTTAAAAAACCACTGTCGTTTTAAAATTATTTATATTACAGAACAACGTGGCAAATGCAGAGCAGGGGGTCGATGCCAACCAACAGTTGAAATTTAAAGAAATAATAATATATAATTCAATGATAATTTTATTGTTCAAATAAGATAAAGTTATTGATACAACTTTAAATCAATAAATCTCAAAAAATGTGCTTTTAAAGTAGCTTCTCCAGCTCAAGCAGCCGGTGCTTGAATTTTATTGCAATAACAGCAACATGAAGCCATTTATGAGAATGACAAACGCGCTTGGGAAATCCAGCAATATATATACCTTATTGCAAAGCTTCAACAAAGCTACTAGCCTATGCAAATTGCATGACAATATGATATAAATTAGTAAAAAATGTCATTAAAAATATTTTTGCTTAAATAAGATGCAACTAAAGTAGCTTCTCAAGCTCAAGCAGCCTGTGCAAGAGCTTTATTGCAATAATAGCAACATGGATCTGCTTGTGAAAATGGAAAATGCGCTTGGAAAATCTAGCAATATATATACCTCATGGCAAAGCCTCAATAAAGCCATTAGCCAATGCAAATTGCGTTACAATGTGATATAAAATAGTAAAAAATTTAAAAAAAACATGTCTAACTTGGTAATATGTACCATGAGTAACATTAAAAAATTAAATTTATGAAAAAATATTCTAAACTAAAAAACATCCATAGACGCGTTTCGAGGTTTACCTCTCAAATTATTGCTTTTACAACTGTCTCATTTGAGGACATTGCGTCTCTTCTTTATATATTTTATACCATGAGTAATATTATTTAATATTAAATTGGTAGAATAGTTTTCTAACTCCAATTCTTTTAGATATTGGAAATTAATACAAAAACATATTTTTGAAAACTAACGTTTAAAAAACCACTGTCGGTTTAAATTTATTTATATTATAGAACAACGTGGCAAAGGAAGAGCAGGGGTCGATGATAACCAACAGAAGAAACTTAAAGCTTGTTAAAAGATGTTTATAATATTTATTTACTACGTAATAATATATAACTCATTATTATATTTTTGCTTAAATAAGATTTTAAAACAACTTTAAATCAGGAAATCTCAAAAATCATGTATCTAAAGTAGCTGTTCCAGCTCAAGCCGCCGGTACCAGAGCTTTATTGCAATAACAGCAACATAGAGCCGTTTGTAAGATTGACAAATGCGATTGAGAAATCCAACAATATATATATACCTTATGGCAAAGTCTCACTAAAGCCATTAGCCAATGTAAATTACGTGACAATTGAATATAAATTAGTAAAAAAATTCATTAATAATTATTTTGCTTAAATAAGATAAAGTTTTTGTTATAACTTAATATCAGCAAATTTCAAAAAGCATGAAATGATTCAACCATGATAATGCTCTACATCAAGCAGACGGTGCTTGAGTTCTATATATGCACCATAAAGCTGTGTGCGAGAATGACCCATGGGCTTAGGAAATCCAACAATATTCCTACAAAGCGCCAACACACAATCCCACCTTATGTATACTTGTAAGTATTTTTGTAATATAAGCTGTAGGTGTTTGGTTAAATTTGAGATAAAAATACACTACGTACTTTATGACTAAGAATACAATTTGTAAGTTTAATTACACTCACACAATTTGTTTTTAACTTTTTAATTAAATAAAATTATTTATAGTTATAAATAAAATTGTTGGCAGTACGGCAGAGAATTTATGTTTAATAAGAGCGCTTAACCCCATTACGCTATTTAAGAAAGTATAAAACAATTATTTTTAAGATTTTTAACTTTTTACTAACAAATTTATTAAATGTTTAAATATATTTAAATAAAGAAGCTGGTAGATCAACAGTATCATATCTGCCAAACGTACAATAGTCCAGTTAATGATAGGTAAACGTCCTACGGATTCATAAAAAAGAATGTAATAGGAAACACTTCACACTCCTATAAACACGAAAGAATTTAAAAAGCATGATTTAATTGGGTGAATCTTGGTGCAAAATTTCTCGCAGATTCAAGCAAGCTCCAGTTTTGGCAAAGGGCTTTAAGAATGAGAAAGAAAGAAAAAAGCAACTGTTTTTGTTGTAGAACTTTGATGAAAATCATTTGTGTTGTTTGTATATTATTTTTTGTGTGCCAAATCCTTAGTGAACATGTGTTGTATTGTTTCTTTAAGTTTTTAACCTGATGTTAATAATATTTTTTGTTTAGCTAATGACCTTTGTAGTCGACGCTATAATTTAAAAAAATAAATCTCTTTTTTCTTTAAACATAAAAAGAGTATGTAAATTAAAGATTAATTACTATCTCGTCATCAGAAGAGAACGATTGATAATACTAAAACACAAATTGGAACTAATTGATCAATTCTCTTTGTTAGTAGTCAATCAAATAGCTACTTACATTAAAGTGCCAGCGCATTTGCATCTGCATCAAGTTTTTTAAAATATTGATAAATTGTTTTATTGCATATTCAAAATCATTTTAATTTATTAAATGTAATTTAATAAAAAGTGGATTTATAAAAATATAATACGCCCTATACAAAAATGGGTAAGAATTAAAACATATATCTCCTTCAGGTGTTGGCAATTTGTGCTTCAAAAAATATTGTAGCAATATCACAAAGCCGAACAGAGATGTTGCAAATGCCGCAAACATCAATTTTAAAACTGTCTGTTAGCAAGCTTAGGCGTACATAACAGACTTTAGAAAGTGCAAAAAAAATAAATTAAATTAAATTACCACCATCCAATTTTTATAAAAATGTGAAAACTCAGTCCAACACTTTGAGTTATTCAAGTTTTTTACAACAAAAGATTCATCCGTATCATAGAAGATAGATTTGGTGACTATAAAAAGCTTGTCAACAAAATTTATAGGTCAAATGAAAGTAATTAACAATCTTTTAATATTTATTGGCTGTTATTTTTATTTTAGTTTTTATATAATAGAAATAAAAAGCAGTATGTGCTAAACAGAACAGTAACTGTATAATTAATGTTTAACGACCAAAAAACAACAATAACCAAACTGTAAATAGAGTCCAGACTCTACACAAAAAAGGTAAAAATGTTAATGCTTTTAAATAAGAAGTTTTTTATTTTTTATGAAAATTCAAGTGCAGTGGCCTTGAATTATTTAACTGATCTTTGCATGAGATATCTGGTATATAGTTATCTACTTGACAGGTTCTTATATTTGCTTTATATAATTTAAAAAATTATTAGAGCGAATGAAACTGTAATATCAAACATTTGTTGATAAATAAAATTCATGACAAAAGTGGCTTGTATAGCTGGTAATTGGTCTATTTATGCTGATTACTAACCACAGTTTGATTTTAATGAAATTATGTAGACCGTTTACTCATTGGTAATTTGGTAGTATATACCACGAGTAACATTATCTGATATTAAATTGGTAGAAAAGTTTTGTAACTCTATACCACGTGTTTAACTTCTTTAGCACACCATATCACAATATCTATTTAATTGATGATAGGGTATCGGTTAAGTTGGTATCTAAAATAGAGGTATTTAGTGGGAGCTGGTGTTGCTAAAGGCAACGCAAAACATATTGTAGTGTTTGGTCATGATAGTGTTACCGGAGTTTGTAGCTGGACAGGTAATAAGAATGCTAGATTACCGTAAGAATTGGGTATTGCTGCAACTCATCAGGTGCTTGTATTGAATAATCTTCGTAGTGGTATTGTACTACAAGTTGATGGTAGTATTAAAACAGGTAAGAGGTTTTTATGATAGTACGAATGCGTTTATATAGGTTTAGACAAAATATTGATGAAACTGTTATAGTTTTTACTGTCCCAAGATCCTTATTCTGTTAGTAAATTAATCAAATAAAAACAATTTCTGAGATTTTTAAATGTGTACTACTGAATGTAGTCAATCAATTCAATTTAGGCTGGGATTGCTAGAATAAAGACAGATATTTTAAAATTGAGTAAGAAAGTATGCCAACCAACAGTAAAAACTTAAAGCTCGCTAAGAAGTGCTTAAAATATTCATCATTGATCATTGATAATATTTCTGCTTAAAGAAAATAAGATAAAATTATTAAAACTGATTTAATCAGTAGCTCTCAAAAAGCGTGCAATGGCTTGAGCATAATAGGTATGTTCAGTGGTGGTTCATCAAAAGCAGCTGGCAAAAGAGGCAAAACTTGAGACATAAATTGGATTTGAAAAAAGTTTAACTAAATAAGGTAGATGATAATATTAAAACTTCTTTTCTTCTCAATAAAGCAACAAACAATAACTACAGAAAACCCAATAGTATTGTTTGGTATCAAAAAACATCAATAGCCAAACAATAAATTAGGTAAAGTATATGTTGAACTAATAAAAATTAAAAAATTGTTTTTTTTCATATTTATATAATAAATTCATAATAGAAAAACAAAGGATTAAAATTAAATCTTCTCGCCAAAGGGTCGTTTATGGCATTTTTTCCAAAAGGTTAGGTAGACCACGGAACACGGAAAAGGTAAAAATGTTTTCATTAAAAGAAAATGTTTCTTAATAGGGAGTTTTCTATTAAATTTTATTATACAAAAATAAGAAAAAACAATAATTTTTGTTTTAAGCCACTACCAAAAACTGCTGATTTAAATTCCAACATCTGCTATTATTAATCTGAATAAGTCAATTATAAATATAATATCAAACTTACTCACAAAAAGTGTCAAACGTAGAGAAAGCTTGGCACATAATTTTTTTGTAATTCTCTACATTGCATCGATACAATGTGCATTTGACTATACATGTAGTCACTTAAATATCAAAACTTGCTCTTTGTTCATTGAGTGATTTGGAAGTGACCTAATAAGGAGTTAGTTCTATCAACCCCTTTTGAACAAATCTTAAAACTTCTGGGGAAATGAGCTGTCACAAAGGCCGCCGTACGCAGGTGTGCAAGACGTGCGCAATAAAAGGGAAGTGCAAATGTACTAATATAAAAATTATTTAAATTGACCATTAATATGTAGAAATTAAATTGTTCTAACAATTTATTTTCTACTGACTGCTCTGATTATGAACCAACCGGCTCGATTATTACCAGATTTGATTTGGTCAACAATCAACTTGTCAGTAGTGTTGTTCCTAAAGTAAGGTACAAGTAAGAAAATAAAAGTAATACCACTAACAATATACATAATATCATATAAAAAATAAGATGGAATAATTTTTAATAAGTTTTTTTGCCAAGGGGTCGTTCATGGCATGGCAAAAGGTTAGGTAGACCACGGAACATATTACAAGGAAAATTAGAAATGTATTTAAAGTGAGAATGTTTTTAAATAAGGAATTTTTATTATGATATTTAAGTAACAAAATATTACAATTAGCAGTATCAAATCTTGTTTTGTTCATTGATTTGAACATTAATCTTTAGCAAAACAGTTTAAGTTTACTGACCGTTTACTCATTGGTATTTTGGTAGTATATACCAAGAGTAATATTGTTCAATATTAAATTGGTAGAATAGTTTTGTAACTCCAATTCTTTTAGACATTGGAAATTTATACAAAAGCACATTATTGTGTCGTTTTAAAATTATTTATATTACAGAACAACGTGTCAAATGAAGAGCAGGGGGTCGATGCCAACGAACAGTAGAAATTTAAAGCATGTTAAAAGATATTTAAAATATTTAATTAGCACGTAATAATATATAATTCTTTAATAATATTTTTGCTTAAATAATGTAAAGTTTTTTGTACAATTTATATCAGTAAATTTCAAAAAGTATGAAATGATTCAACCATAATAATGCTCCACATCAAGCAGACGGTGCATGAGTACCATATATGAATCATAAAGCTGTGTGCGAGAATGACCTATGTGCTTGGAAAATACAACAATATTCTTATAATGTGCCAACACACAATCCCACCTTACGTATAGGTTTGGATTTTTAAACTCCATACAATTTACATTTATTCTTTATAATTTTTAGACTTATGTTGTACCAACGATTAAGATATTTTTGTAATATAAGCTGTAGATGTTTGGTTAAATTTAAGATAAGAATACACTGCGTACTTTTTGACTAACAATACATCAATATATGTTTGTAAGCTTAAGTACACTCACACAATCTATGTTTTTACCATTTTAATAAAATAAAATTATTTATAATTATATATAAAATTGTTGGCAGTACGACAGAGAAGTTATGTTTAATAAGAGCGCTTAATCCCATTACGCCATTTAAGAAAGTATAAAACAATTATTTTTAAGATCTTTAGCTTTTTTACTAACAAAAACAGTTTATTAAATATTTAAATGTATTTAAATAAAGAAGCTGGTAGATCAACAGTATCATATCTGCCAAACGTACAATAGTCCAGTTAATGATAGGTAAACGTCCTACGGCTTCATAAAAAAGAATGTAATAGGATACACTTCACACTCGTATAAACACTAAAGAATTTAAAAAGCGTTTAATTGATTGAATCTTGGTGCAAAATTTCCCGCAGATTCAAGCAAACCCTAGTTTCGACAAAGGGCTTTAAGAAAGAGAAAGAAAAAATAAAAGCAATTGTTTTTGTTGTAGAACTTTGATGAAAAGCATTTGTGTTGTTTGTATATTATTTTTTGTGTGCCAAATCTTTAGTGAACATGTGTTGTATTGTTTCTTTAAGTTTTTAACCTGATGTTAATAATATTTTTTGTTTAGCTAATGACCTTTGTAGTCGACGCTATAATTTAAAAAAATAAATCTCTTTTTTCTTTAAACATAAAAAGAGTATGTAAATTAAAGATTAATTACTATCTCGTCATCAGAAGAGCACGATTCATTTTGTTTAGTGACCAGAGTGACTCAGTCAGTGATAATAATACTAAGACACAAATTAGAATTAATTGATCAACTCTCTTTGTTAGTAGTCAATCACTAATTATAATAAAGTGCCAGTGCATCTGCATCTGCATCAAGTTCTTTGAAATATTGATAAATTATTTTATTGAATACTCAAAATCATTTTAATTTATTAAATGTAATTTAATATAAAGTGGATTTATAAAAACATAATACGCCCCATACAAAGGTGTTTGCAAGTTGTGCTTCAATAAATATTGTAGCAGTACCACAAAGCCGAGTAGAGATGTTGCAGATGCCGCAAACATCTATTCTAAAACAGTTTGTTAGCAAGCTTAGGCGTACATAACTGACTTTAGAAAGTGTAAAAAGTATAAATTAAATTAAATTACCACCATTCAATTTTTATAAAAATGTGAAAACTCAGTTCAACACTTTGAGTTATTTAAATTTTTCACAACAAAAGATTAATCCGGATCATAAAAGATAGATTTGGTGACGATAAAAAGCTTGTCAACAAAAATTATAAATTAATATTTATTTTAATATTAATTTTTATTTTTATTTTAGTTTTTATATAAAGGAAATAAAAAGCAGTATGTCCTAAACAGAACATTGACTGTACTTATTATGCAATAATATATAAGTCATTGATAATATCTCTGTTTAAATAAGAACAAATTATTAAAACTGATTTAATCATTAGCTCTCAAACAGCGTGCTATGGCCCTACCATAATAGGTATTTTTAGTGGTGGTGTGATACTAAACATTTGAGGCATAAACTAGATTTGAAGAAAGTTTAACTAAATAAAGTGGGTGATAATTATTTTTTTATTGCTTGGCTGATTTGACAACTTTTGTACATATTCAGCTATCAACTTCTTACTTATCTACTAAAGGATAGTAATGAAATAAGTAGATTTTACGGCAAATCTTTAAAAGAACAAAAAAGCAGATTGCTTTGAAACTATTAATCAAAAAACGGTGTAATCGCTCAGTTATAGAGCGTTAACGTAGCACGCTAACAGTCCAGGGTTTGATCCTCAAATTATGACTAAATAATAACTTGTTTTTGATCTACATCGAAAGTCACGTAATAAGCTGTTAGTTCCATCAACCCCTTTCAAACAAGTCGTAAGACTTTTGGGGCAAAGTAAAGTAGCTTGAAAACACAAAAAAAAAACCAAAATGAAGCTTCAGCAGATATACTCTTTATTAGTATTTAGTACAGTTTGCATACAAATAGAGTGTATTCAAAGATGCATTTAAATAATCAACTTATTGTTAACAATTAATGAAGAACGTATGTTTATGAACTCAATTACAAGATTCTAATGTTTTTTTCCTTTGGAATGTCTACAGTAAATATCAAAACTACTTCTAACTGTGTATAAATATTTAACATTATTAAAATTTCAAATTAATGCAATATTTTGTGCATGAAGTCTTTGATAGTAAGACACTGGATAATAAATAAAAAGAAGTAGTAACTAATGTACTTAGTAGTTTTTTCAAACAGATATAAAGTAGAGAAGTATAACGCACAAAGATCAATCTTTAAAAGATTAATATAAATTTTTTAATTGAGGATATTAACTAATAATTAGTTTTATCACATTTTAACTTTTAAAGTTCATTTTAATTTAAAAAGTAGGAAATAATAATTTATTTATACTAGCTATAACTATAAAACAGATTTATTGCAATACTTTTCAAGTTGCTTACATTACAACGAGTATCTCAAATCAATTATTTGTTCATTTATCTTTAACTCTGTTGTAGCTATTTACAGTACATCGTTATGAGGTGCATTTGACTATGACACAGACTTTTAAATGTCAACACTGCATTCAGTTGTACAAATAGCCACAATAAATAATAATAAATGAAATTAGACAAAAGTTAAGCAACGGCAGCATTGTCAACAATATCAAAAACCCTCCTCTAATGGTTCCTCTCTTGAAAATATTTCAATAAACAAAAAAAACGAAAACGATGGCGAATGGAAATTCCAGCGCAATCAAAAAAAACGTAAACAAAATAAAATAATAGGAACAAAAATATCTGAAGATGAACAATTTAAAGCGATAAAGCAAGACAAACGCGCGTGGTTTCATGTTTCTAAATATCCTTTAGATATGTCTGAAACTACATTAATAACTAAATTGGAAACTAAATTTAAACGCAATGATTTTATCTGCAAACGCATTGCTACAAAACATCCGCAGCCAACATTCAGTTCCTTTAAAATAGGATGCAATATGACATTACTAGAAAATCTCCGAGATCCAGAGACATGGGAAGATGGGATAGAAGTGTGCCGCTACAATTTTTTAATGAAACCACCGCCTCAAATAAATCACATTTAAGTCAAGCTTTTACACATAAAATTGCAGATGAAGTGATAAATAATGATGTTATTATAATTCATCAAAATGTCCAATCTATTCGAAATAAAATTGCCCAATTAGAAGTCTTCTGTGAGGTTTACAAACCGGATGTATTATGCGTCTCCGAGCATTGGCTGTATGAAGACGAATCAAACTATATTCATTTAGAAGGATACCAACCTGTTTCTGTATGGCCAAGAACAGAAGGAAGTCACGGCGGCTCTGCCATATACACGAGTAAAAATTTTAAATGCAAAAATAGATTAGATATATGTAACCTAGGTCAGAACTTTAATTTTGAATGCACAGGTATAGAATGCAAAATTAATAATACAGAAGTTGTACTCATATCTGTATATCGAACTCCTAAGAGTGACATTAAACAATTTTATGAAAAATTAAATTTTATATTAGATATGATACATAAAGAAAAAAAGGAATTAATCATTGCCGGTGATTTTAATATAGATTTTAATGTAGACTTTAATGCATCTTCTAGAATAACCAGAGACATTATTTTACTACTCCATGCATATGGAATAAAACACTGTATTACAGATTACACACGAGTAACACCTACAACTGAATCATGCATCGACAATTTTCTTACTAATTTGTCTGCAGAGTTCAATTGTAGTGTACTTAATTCAACTATTTCAGATCACAGGGCTAGAATAATGAATATTAGCAATATAGTTAAAATAAACAAACCTTATACTACAACTATTCAAAAACGAAATGCAACCTCTAAGAATATAGATCAATTCAATCAGGCTTTGAGCAGCGAAAATTGGGATTTGTATTTTGAAAGACAAAATGCAGATAAAAACTTTAGTCAATTTTTGAATGTATGTACCTACCACTTAAATAACTGTATACCTTATAAAAAGTGCATAAGTTTTTCTAACAATAAGAAATGGATTACAAAAGAACTAATACAAATGAAAGAATCGGTAAAATTACTAGAATCACTGTCTATTCGCTATCCTTACTATAAAGTTCAATACAGTGCACTTAAAAAAAACTACATTCATGAACTACACCAAGCCAAAAGTTCATATTATGAAAGCATCATAAATAATTCTTCTAACCAGTCTAAAGCTATGTGGAACGTTGTAGGTTCACTACTCAACAACAGTTCTAGTAATAACACCTTACCAGATTGTAAAGATTTTACAGCATTAGCTAATCAATTTAATAATCATTTCTCTACTGTTACGGAAAACTTGTTAATTAAGTCAAAAAAAAAATATAATAAAAATAACACATTGCATAAATACGTTAATTCATCAATTTTTTTATATCCTGTCTCTGAAGAGGAAATATTAAAAACAGTTAAATTATTTAAGAATAAAAATGCTCAAGGAGTTGATGGTATTTCACATAGATTGTTAAAACAATCTATACAATCTATCTCCAAACCACTATGTCATCTTTTCAATGAAGCGATTAAAGAAGGAATATTTCCTTCTTCACTTAAACTATCGTTAGTAAAGCCTATATACAAAACGGGTGATAAAAATGATATAAATAACTATCGGCCCATTAGCCTTCTCTCAACGTTTTCTAAACTTTTTGAAAATTTAATAGCGGGACGCTTATTTAATTTTCTTAAAAAAATGAATTTTTTTAATGATTTTCAACATGGTTTCACTCCGAATAAATCCACTGATTCCGCTATCTTAAGTTATGTACAAGATATCATAAGTGCCATGGAAAAACGTGAAGTAACTTGCGGAATATTTCTTGATTTGTCAAAAGCTTTTGACTGTTTAGATCATGATATCTTGCTGCAGAAACTTGAGTATGGCGGTGTGAGGGGCAATGCGCTAAAACTTGTTGCTTCTTTTTTAAAAGATCGGGATCAAAAAGTTGTTATTAACAATTGTGAATCAACAATTCAATCTTTAAATATTGGAGTGCCTCAAGGGAGTACACTAGGGCCACTACTATTCATTATTTATATTAATGATATTGCAGACTGTCTGTTACCTTACAACAATATAGCTAGAATAGTTAACTACGCTGATGATTCTAACATTAATATTCGTGGTAAATCTTTAGAAGAGATAATAGAAGTCAGCACCAATATTATAAATCCTACAATAGAGTGGTTTTCCAACAATAACCTTATTGTAAATGAGAGTAAATCTTCTTGTATTTTATTCAGAACTAGTAGATCTAGTATTACATGCCCACAAACATTACAGTTGGGCAACCTCTCATTAAATGTAATACAAAGCACAAAGTTTTTAGGTGTCTATATAGATGAGAATTTAAAATGGAACCAACACATATTATACCTTTGTAAAAAAATTAGCAACATTTGCTATGCCCTAAGAACTTTGTCTAAATGTTTAAACACAAAATCTCTAGTTTCTGTCTATTATGCTAATGTGTATTCTTGCTTGCAGTTTGGTATAATTATATGGGGAGGTACATCGGATTTGCAAGATTTATTTAAAATTCAAAAAAGAGCTATTAGAATTATTTTTAAAATGAAATATTTAGATTCATGTCGCAATGTATTTAAAGCTAACAATCTTTTAACAATTTTTGGGTTATACATTTATAAATGTATTGCATACTTAGCCAACTCACCAAATACATTTAATAAATATAAAATTGCCAACTCTTACAACACAAGAAAAGAGGGTTACTTTGAATATCCAAGACATCGATTAACACTAACGGAAACAAACTGTGAATACAGTTGTCTTAAATTTTTTAAGAAGCTTCCTCAGGATATTAAAAATTTACTTTTTGTTCACAAAAAACTATTTATTCGGAAAATATTTTTGTATATACTTAATATTGAACCATATTCCTTAAATGAATTTTTTGATTATTAATTTTGTATTTTCTACCTTTGACTTGTTTCACACATATTGTTGTATTTATATATATATGTATATATTTGTTTATATGTATTGTATTTGTACTGTACACGTGTCTAATGAAATAAATTATATTATTATTATTATTATTATTATTATTATTAAAAATTGTCAAAAAAATTCATTGGCAAACAGAAAGCTTTAACAAAAGAGGAAGCAAAGCTTCAAGCAGGCAGGTTCTACACTAGTAATAACAATTCACCAAGTAAATTTTTATAAGGATTTATAAGGAAGCTGGTAGATCAGCAGAAAGGCCTTAAAAACGAGTGCAGTAATCAGCTTTAAAGATATACTTTAAAGAATGATTT
This sequence comes from Tachinus rufipes, assembly GCA_963932245.1. Taxonomy (NCBI): domain Eukaryota; kingdom Metazoa; phylum Arthropoda; class Insecta; order Coleoptera; family Staphylinidae; genus Tachinus; species Tachinus rufipes. The sequence continues at coordinate 4,677,832 of OZ010750.1, forward strand.
CATTATATTTTTTTTACTAAAGAGTAGCATTATATTTAAAAAACCAGATTAGAGTGTAAACTTTATCAATTCAAAATAATTAAAAATTATTTAATAAAATATGATATGATATTTTTATAATTGCATATGTTTTAAAACTTTTATATTATTGTAATTTGCAACTGGTGTTGTTGCATGGCTTATTTAGAAAGATAGTAGTAGTATGAGCCGGTCACGATAAAGCCACCCTCAAACATAAGAGCCTTTCCTGATATAAGGCACGATAGATGATAGATAAAAAAAATGTCAGATTGATAACATTTTGGCTATTTTAAATTAAAGTTATTAGAAGTGTACATTGTTTACAATGGATGTTATAACAGCAGACCATCTTTAGTATGGAATAAGAAATGTGGGAAGATGTGGAAACTGATGCAGGTTAATTTTAGAATATAAATTATTGTACAAATTTACGGTTAAGTGAAGACCAATGCTAAAACTGAACTTTGCCCTTTTCTGTATAAATTATACTAGAAATAAAGACACTATTATTATTATTATTTTGTTTTCTCAGACAATTCCGGTAGCAGTTACTTATAATAATAATAATAATTATTCTTATTAAATTTAAATAAGAATATTTCTTTTAGTTACTACCTTGAAAAGAACATTTGCATCAATAAAATGTTTACTACATTTATGAATGTTTGCATAAAGCGTGAATGTTACATTAGTTTCAAAATGTGTTTAAGAGAAAGTAAATAAAAATTACGGTTGTTATTATATTTATTTTAGATGCATAATGTAAATGGAAAGATAATAAAAATATATATCAGAATTTTTTTAAATTATTTTAAACAATTTGTACTTTTGTAGCAAATTATATTACTAATAGAATTATAATTATTTGTGCAAACAATTTTATTACAAATTTGCTATTTTATCTACATTGCAAATTGATGAATCAACTAAAGAAGTCTGTAGATACTACAACGTAAAGACTGCTAAATTTAATATTTTAATTTTCATATTTACTTGATTAAAAAATTTACCTGACAAATTAAAATAAAAGTAATCCAATTAAGTAGCTTGGTCATCATATTTATCACTTTTATTCCACTTCGCGACGCGTATATCACGTTCAAAAATTTATAAACTGAGCGTCTGCTACCAAAACCTATATAAAATATACATATAGTGGGGATGTGAGTGGGAGTACTAGTAAGTAGCAACTTGCTATTGGTTGATACATTACTCACCAGCTTGCAATTTAACTTGTTGTTGCTTATGCTTATCGCAAGTCTCGATTATATATTATATAAACATCCTTTTCGATAATAAAAGTATCAAATTGCAGCGTTGTGTAAAAAAACAAGTGTTTGTTGATGCAACAATAACGGCGCAATCAAGTCTCACTGATTAATTTATGGTGAATAATAGCAGACAATTAATTACTCATGCTTTAACCAGACATAACAACGGTTTTTTTATAGAAATTATCTAATTCAAAACTTAAATGTATAGTTAAAAATACAGTTAATAGAAGCTATCCAATAAAGAAATGTTAATTATTAACAATTAATTAATTGCATGTTAAAATAATAAACCCAAATAAATAAATGAACGTTAAAGAAATACAAAACTAAACGGTTGATTCTTCTGATAAATCATTAAGGTCACAACTAAAAAAAAAAAAAAAAATTTTAGAACAAACTTTTACATAACCAGATGCAAGTTTGAGGGTTTGATTGCATTTAATTCCAGTGTAAAAAAGTTTGGGGTGTCTATTTCGGAGTAGTTTAGCAATCTTCTTGCAAAGATTGCTGTCGCACACTTTTTGTCCAACGTTCCCAAATAAGTAAAAGTATTTGGGATTTGTAGCGCTGTTTGGGATTTTAATTTGACTCACACACTAGCATGACGTTGATAAACATACCCTTAAGAATAATTCCGGTGTCTTATCCATGGTTTTCTTAATGAGAAGGTTGGCGGCAATAAAAATATTATTTTAATGTAAATCGAGAAGCTCGGTTCGTAGACTTGCTATTTGATTGTTTGCCAATTTGAAGTTGGTGGCAACACCATGTTGGCAAACGATTTAATTGCCGTGACCGCAGTTGCAGGTTTGCGAGAATCTCAGTTTTAGGAAACCTGAGTTGGGGATGGCACGAACGAAATAGGTTTTTTTTTTATTTTGAAGTAGGTCTTGCATCCTTGAAAATTGGCTGGGTGAGGACCAGTAGCAGAAAAAACATTTTGGGAGTGTGCACTATTGGCATGCCGCTGATTGGTGGAGGCACAAACAATTCCAGCACACTTGAGTTGCTTTGAAGCATCTCTTGGCAATGAGCCCGTATTTTTGGCATTTTTGATACTAGGCAATGCTTGCGTTTCTTTTTTCGATTCAATCCTAATCGTTAGATTAAATATCTTTTTAATATCTTTAATCTCCATGTTTTTCTCCTTATTGGAGAGTTGTACTAAAATCATTAGGAAACAAACAAACTCGTTTCCCATACAATAAACATTAGATGTCTTCTCAACCTTTTCTTTGGTTAGGTATAGCGGCATGTTTAAAATTACTAATTTGATACATCTTTCTTCAAGTAGAAACAAGATAAAGAAATTGGTCGTGGTAGGCCGATGTTTTTTGATGGTCTTTGCTAGACGCCGCCCAAATACCGTTGAAGGTATGACGCGCTAAAACAATGTTTATTTCATTGTCCTTGAAGTATTAAAAAAACCGTTGGAGGAGAGTAAGAAGCAACATTTACGAAGGTACAGTAAGGATTTTGTTACCGGCGGGATTTAGGTTTTCAACTGCTGCCTTGTACCTAATTGGGTTTGATGGCCTTTGTGTTTTTAGACCTAAAGCGCCGGCAGAATTAACCTTTGATGGCTGTTTTGCATGAGTTGTAGAAGGCAACTGCTTAAGATTGGGTTTTGACTCACCTTAGATTTTCCTGTGATTCTGGATCTGGAGAACAATACAACCTTCATTATCATCTTCTGCGATGTCTAGTGCCGCGCTGGTGGTAGGTGAATGCAGGAGGGTCCACTATCTGATGACCGAAAGTTGTGGTTCGGAATTTTGTTTGCTGACTCTTTAATGTTGTGTGAATTCGGCAGAGCCACGAGGGTCATTGCCTATATACAAAGATGTTATATTAGTAAAAATGTATTTATAAAAATATAAATAAAAATTAAGGCTGTTACTATATTTATTTTAGATGCATAATGTAAATGAACAGATAATGAAAATATATATCATTATATATGATTTTTTTTGTCAAAATATAATTTTATTGGCTAGCCAACTGACCCATCTGAATCTCCGCTAAACCAAAAGTATGAGGCTTAAAAGGTTTTCCTTTCACGATTGAATGTTTGTGTCGCTATACTAAAATTAGCAAATGTGAAACAATGTTTGTAATTTTTCTGGTTTATGGGTAATTTGATCCCTTGATTACAATTCCGGAATAGCCATTTTACCTTCTAATCTAAAGAGGTTTTTTCGGTATTCTTTTATTACGAAAAAGTGTAAAACAAATATACTGATAGCCGGCCGAGAAAAACGCGAATGTTTTTGTGGCAAGCCAGCCGACCCCGACAGATGCGCTTGCAAACTGAAAGTCTGTATCTCCAAGGGTTTTCTTTCGGTAATTGAAAGAAATAAAATGTAGAAAAAGTGCCATCAGGTCGGCAAGATTAGCCGCTGATGGCTATTTTGCGTCTTGCAGAAGATGCTGAAGGCAACTGTCCGGCATTGGTTAGCCAATTATTATTAATTAACGTTTTTGACTTACCCTAAGATCTTCTTGCGTTTTTGGTTCTGAACAATGACAAAACACTCATTATCATACTCTGCGTTGTCTGGTTTTACGCTGGTAATGGGTGATAGGCCCGCTTTCAGAGTTCAGGGGTGTCACTCATTTGTTAGCTGAAAGCTGTGTTTGAAACTTTGTTTTCTGCCTCTTCATTTTCTTCTTAAAGACGCAGTTGACCTCAAGACCCTTTAGAAGATTTTGTAGATTTGGCAGAGCCGCGGGGTCCATTTTAACTCTTCCGCTCCTTCCGCCATTGTGACTCTAGTTGGTCAGGTTTCACCTGTACCCCAGGCGGGGGCCCTGACAGGGTGCTATCAGCCGGGCCAGCTGAACCCTGGTTTTTTAACGAGGTTGGTACTCCTCCCCCTCCTCCTTTCTCATCCGGGCTTGGGACCGGCAACGGCGGAGTTAAAAAATAAGTTGTATTAATACAAAAATACGAAGAGCTACTAAATGCAAGGTGAATGTCTTAAAGAGTAAAAAAAAGTTTAGTAAAATGAAAATACATGCAAAAAAACAGAAACTAATGATGTCGATTTTAGAGATAAATTTAGATTTTTTGTTAAAGCAGATTGATTATAAAATGAGTATTAATAAGCTTGTCTTTCAGTCAACTTAAATTAAATATACATTAATAAAGATATAATAATTAATTAAATACAAATAACTTAAATATTCTTTTTATGACATTATATCAATTTGTGCGTATATTTAATTTAAACCGTCCAGCGAGACCACGTGGAGGTAAGACTTTCTCGCCGTGTTAGTAGCAGAAATGAAAATTGTTAATATGTTAAAAAAAGAGAAAAGAAAAGTTGAAAAAAGCTCCTAAAAAAATTTTTTAAGTAAAAAGAAAAATATAAATATGAATATTTAGAATGATATTGAGTATAAAAAAGTTAGTTTAATTAAAAACAATATACAGAACAAATAAGATTTCCGAGCATTAACAAATATATATTGAGACAAAATCATATTAAACTCTGGTATTTGCCAGTTTATATATTTGTATTAACAAACATTAGGCCAATTACTAAAACATTATTTCTTATTAACAAAGCAATAGTTTTTGTCCCAATATTTATAAAGTATAAAGTAATTGTTAAAAATAAAATCAAATAAGACAAGTTAACTCCAAACAATGCAATACAAAACGACAGATTAATCGACAGTTGCTTTCTTATTATTATTAAACAAAATTTGTGAGTAGGTGCTTGAAAATTATTGTTGCAAAAGCTGCAGAATGCAATATTAATAAGCATTTGAGAGAGCAGAAATATCTTAGATAAAAAAATACTTTCATATTTTTAGACGTAGCTATACATTGGATTAAAAATGTTATTAATTCAATCATTTTAAATTCCCTTAAAGTAGCAGTTAGGTGGTTGGCAACGACGTAGTTTTTTTTTTTTTTTTTTTTTTTTTTATTGTGGTTTTGGGAAAGCTCTTTCAGCCTGTGTGTGGGGCTCTCACCCACTAAAACCCCATCTCCACTTGACGTTTGGTGCTCAATTCTGGAATTAGCGAATTAGCGACTAAGCTTTCCATCAGAAATGATACGTCCGGACACGCATTCAGCGCACCCTAAATTTATCTGGCCTTTTGTTTATTCGTTGATGATGGGTCTAGATCTTTTACTCTTTTGTCATATTCACTCCTCCTGACTATAATTTTTATATAATCATAGATTCTTGTCTAGTTCCGATTATTCTATAGCATTATATCTACGATGTTGTTTTTAATAATGGTGTCATCAATGTATATGTTTAATTCCATTCTTTTCTTAGTTTATCTTAAAATTAAAAAAAAGATGTGTTCAGCTATACCTTCCATGCAATGTGTGCATGTACCACTATCCTTCTTTTTAAATCTAATGTAAAACGAGTTGAAACACCCATGTCCACTGAAGAAAGATTGTATCATTGGTAATTTGTTAGTATATATCATGAGTAATTTAGATTACAGAACAAAGTGGCAAAGGTAGAGCAGGAGATCGATGCCAACCAACAGTAGAAATGTAAATCTTGTTAAAAGATGTTTAAAATATTTATTTACCACGTAATAAAATATAATTCATTAATAATATTTTTGCTTTAATAAAATAAAGTTCTTGCTACAACTTTGTATCAGCAAATTTCAAAAAGCAGAATATGGCTTAACCATGATAATGCTCTAGCTCAAGCAGCCGGTGCTTAAGCTTTATTGCAATAACAGCAACATGAAGCCGTTCGCAAGAATGACAATGCGCTTAGGAAATTCAACAATATTCCTACAATGCGCCAACACACAATCCCACCTTACGTATAGAAGTAAGTATTTTTGGAGTATAAGTTGTAGGTGTTTGGTAAAATTTGAGATAAGAAGACACTGCGCACTTTTTGAATAACAATACATTTTATTTGTTTAATTACTCATACAATCTATGTTTTTAACTTTTTAATTAAATAAAATTGTTTATAATTATAAATAAAATTGTTGGCATTACGGCAGTAAGTAAGTTATGTTTAATAACACCGTTCTATTTAAGAAAATATAAAACAATTATTTTTAAGATCTCTAGTTTTATCACTGAAAGAAACAGTTTATTCTCTATTTATTGAGTATTTAAATAAATAAATTGATACATCAACAAAAAAAACTCAAAAAAGGTTGTAAAGTTGTGTTATTCCAATTTCTCGTAGCAGTACAGTGCTTTTATTATTTAATTATCTATTTATTTATTTATTAATTTATTTATTCATTTATTTATTTATATTTAGTATATAATTATCTATTTGACAAATTTACATATTTCCATTATTAGGGCAAATGAAACTATAATATCGAACTTTTTTTTATGAATAAAATTCATGACAAAAGTGATTTGTATGGCTTGTAATTGGTCTATTTATGCTGATTACTAACCACAGTTCGATTTTATTAGTAATATGTGATACAAAAAAAATATAAATAAGTTTCAGTTTACTGACCATTTACTCATTGGTAATTTGGTAGTATATACCATGAATAATATTATATAATGTTAAATTGGTAGAAAAATTTTGTAACCCCATACCACGTGTAGATTTAACCTCTTCAGCACACCGTATCACGATATCTATTTCATTGAAGATCTCGCAAAATCCTAACGCTAGGATATCAGTTAAGTTGGTAGCTGGTGTTGCTAAAGACAAAGCGAAACATATTGTAGTGTCTGGTCACGATGGTGGTACCGGAACTTGTAGCTAGACAGGTAATAAGAATGCTGGATTACCGTAGGAATTGGGGATTGCTGAAACTCATCAGGTGCTTGTATTGAATAATCTTTGTAGTGGTATTGTACTACAAGCTGAAGGTAGTATTAAAATAGTTGAGAAGTTTCTATGATTGTACTTATGCGTTTATATAGGTTTAGACAAAATATTGATGAAACTGTTTTAAAGTTTTTACTGTCCCAAGTTTCTTATTATGTTGGTAAATTAATCAAATAAAAACAATCTCTGAGATTTTTAAATTTGTACCACTGAATGTAGTCAATCATTTCCATTTAGAATAAAGACAGATGTTTTAAAATTGAGTAGGAAAGTATGCCAACAAACAGTAGAAACTTGAAGCTCGTTAAGAAGTGCTTAAAATATTTGTTTAGCATATATAACTCATTGATAATATTTCTGCTTAAATAAAATAAGATAAAATTATTAAAACTAATTTAATCAGTAGCTCTCAAAAAGCGTGCAATGGCTTGAGCATAATAGGTATGTTCAGTAGTAGTTCATCAGAAGCAGCTGGCAACAGAGGCAAAATTTGAGGCATAAATTGGATTTGAAAAAAGTTTAACTAGATAAAGTAGATGATAATATTAAAACTTCTTTTCTTCTCAATAAAGCAACAAACAATAACTACAGAAAACCCAATAGTATTGTTTGGTATCAAAAAACATCAATAGCCAAACAATAAATAAAGTAAAGTTTATTTTGAAATAATAAAAACTAAAAAAATGTCTTTTCTCATATTTATATAATAAATTCATAATAAAAAAAAAAGATTTAAGTTTAAATCTTCTTGCCATAAAAATCATTTAAGTAAAAATATTCAACAAAGTGAAAAGATATATAATTTTTAAATTAAAAAAATAACTTACGATAATTTGTTGATTTTAGCTCTTCCCCTCCTTCCGCCATTCGAGACCGTTGGCCAGGTTTCACCTGTACCCCAGGCGGGGGCCCTGACAGGGTGCTATCAGCCGGGCCAGCTGAACCCTGGTTTTTTAACGAGGTTGGTACTCCTCCCCCTCCTCCTTTCTCATCCGGGCTTGGGACCGGCAACGGCGGAGTTAAAAAATAAGTTGTATTTATACAAAAATACGAAGAGCTACTAAATGCAAGGTGAATATCTTAAAGAGTAAAAAGAAAATTAGTAAAATAAAATACATGCAAAGAGATATATTTAAATTTTTTGTAAAAGCAGATTGACTATATAATAAGCTTGTCTTTCAGTCAACTTAAATTAAATATATATTAAGAAAGATAATAATTAATTAAATACAAATAACTTAAATGTTATTTTCATTTTCATGATAATATAACAATTTGTGTGTATATTTAATTTAAACCGTCCAGCGAGACCACGCGGAGGTAAGACTTACTCGCCGTGTTAGTAGCAGAAATGAAAAATGTTAGTATGTTAAAAAGTATAGAGTAAAGTAAATAGTAAAGCAACGTAGTGAAACAAAGTAGTAAAACAAAATAAAAAACAAAAATTAGTTGTAAATAAACAAAAAGATCTTTAAAATAAAAAGTTTTAGTTGTAGGCATTCAGAATTGGTCACGTGCAGGTTTTTGCTTTTTTCCTACTTGTAGATGTCTCTTCCACGTTATTCTACATCTATTTATTTTAAGCAATTTTGATCCAATTTTTTTTGGCGGTTTTCTAGATAACGTTTCTTCACCATTTTTGTGTTTTTTTTTTGTGTTTCTTGGATGCCATGTTGCTAGTCTATTTCTTTATCTTAAGTCTTGCTTTTTAGTTGTGTTAATTTTTCTAGCTTGTTAGTTACGTCTTTTTATGTTTTTTTTTGTATAATAATTACGTACGTGACTTGCAAGTCTACAACGAATGTAATAATCAGTTTAAAGGATTTCATCCGGTAAATATGCTCAATATAAATATATGTAATCCGTTTATTATTATGCACGTCTATCCGCAACAGAGTTTTCAAAGCTAACTCCAGCACCATTTAGGTCAATATTCAACGTTTCACCTATAAATCCGAATTTGAATCGTTTTTTGAATCCGAACTATTTTCATCCTCAATTTCGAATGTGATCGGCAAATCTAGGGCAGCAATATGCCTTACCAATATTATGTACATCGGTTTTATTACCTTTGCTGGACTTTAAAAATTACATTGAGCTTTATTGAATGTGGTAACATTGAGCATTATTAAATGTTTTGCTCATTATATTTGAATTTTCTTTTTTCCCAAACGACGGCTCCTCCGTATTTTCGGATCTAATTTTTCTATTTTACCACCAAAAGCTTTCTTCTTCTTTTCATTACTTTTTGTAGCTGACATTGGTTTTGAAACATGAGGTATAAATGCGTCCCCAAGCATATATCGACCATGTGACTTTTTTATTGCTCCAAAAGCAACTCCCTTTGCTATACAATTTGGAATGTACTTCTTGAAATCACTCACAGGCACTGCATATTCTGACGATATAAAATCGCTAATTGATTTTATTGTTACAGTCTTCATATTTGTATTTAGGTAGCCAATTGCAGCCATCACCAATCTAGCTGAGAATTTATAAGCGTCATTGCTGCCGATTTAATCAAGCAATTACGCTTATAAATTCTCGGTCAAAAAGGACAGCTAGATTGGTGATGGCTGCAATTGGCTACCTAAATACTAATATGAAGACTGTAACAATAAAATCAATTAGCGATTTTATATCGTCAGAATATGCAGTGCCTGTGAGTGATTTCAAAAAGTACATTCCAAATTGTATAGCAAAGAGAGTTGCTTTTGGAGCAATAAAAAAGTCACATGGTCGATATATGCTTGGGGACGCATTTATACCTCATGTTTCAAAACCAATGTCAGCTACAAAAAGTAATGAAAAGAAGAAGAAAGCTTTTGGTGGTAAAATAGAAAAATTGGATCCGAAAATACGGAGGAGCCGTCGTTTGGGAAAAAAGAAAATTCAAATATAATGAGCAAAATTTTAAATGTTATTATTATAGTAACTGTGATGTATTATTGAATGTAGTTATATTACTTTGAGCATTGCTGCTGCCCTAGATTCGCCGATGACATTCGAAATTGAGGATGAAAATTGTTCGGATTCAAAAAAACGATTCAAATTCGGATTTATAGGTGAAACGTTGAATATTGACCTAAATGGTGCTGGAGTTAGCTTTGAAAACTCTGTTGCGGATAGAGGGTTTATTAATTAATAAACGGATTACCCATATTTATATTGCGCATCATTACCGAATGAAATCCTTTAAATTGATTATTACATTCGTTGTATACTTGTAAGTCACGTACGTAATTATTGAAACTCAAAGTAATTTTACTACATCCTGTAATGCTCAAAGTAATGTTACCACATCCAGTAATGCTCAATGTAATATTTCAACGTCCAGCAATAAAACCGATGTACATAATATTGGTAAGGTTGTGGGCTCCGCTTCATGCAATAATAAAACTTTATCGCAACAGAAGATTGTAGAAAGTTCTGTTAAATTAATTAATAATAATAAATTACTAATTGTATTTTAATTTTTTTCTAGTTAAACCAACGGAGGTTGTCGGCCCAGGTCCAGAAGGTGTCCTGGTGTGCTTTCCGGAGCTTCGGAGGCGTTTGTGTACATTTTGTACTTGTACCCGAAGGTCCCGACTAACGCGTCACTCAGACGCACGAACCTGGAGGTTCCAAACACACACGTCACACAGACGCTACCACCGTTGCTCACACAGAGCTGGTGGTTTATATGTGGAGCGACGTAAACCTGCACGTGGCAATGTTCAGTGGCCGTTCTGATATCCGGGCGAGGTGTGCAACTAAAGGGTGTATGTGTTGTAGTCCCCCGGACAAACCTGGGATGTAGCTACGGTGAAGGTTGTTGGTTGTCGGCGGCACTAGGTTAGGACCGTTATTTGGCGATCTCAAACAACCACAACATCGATAACAGCCTGAAAATTTCTAACACCGATATTGACAAAGTAGACACCTACAAATAACTGGAAAGTTGAATAAGTAGCTGAGCAGACCAAACCAGAGAAATATGTTCTTATTTTAAATACAAAATTGGTTGACGTATGAAAAATATTGTTTGTATTACAATAAAATAAATGATGAGATATATTTAATATATGATAAAGTGTACGCATATGGAACGATACTGAACATATGTAAAAGAAGATAGAAATAAACAATCAAATATTTTTTATTTAGAAAGCGCAAAAGCTCAGTGTTATTCATTGTATATACATCTTTATAAGATGTTGCAATAAAACAACAACAAAAAAAGACAAGTTCAAGTAAGAAAACAGAAGTAATACTACTAACAATATATATATTAGTTTCTGTATTATATACACAAAGTAGCGTATCTAAGTCTGTAAGTGCTAGAAGTAACCGTTCACCATCTAATGTTTCTCAACACTAAACATATATTTATCATATACACAGCGCCAGAAGAGAAGAGTTTTGGGTTGATGTCGACCAATAGTAACAATTCAAGCAAAAGTTTGATTTATGTAAAAATAAATCATTTGTATAATATAATAATAAAAAATAAGATGGAATAATTTTTAATTAATCGTCTAGCCAAGGGGTTCATGGCATGGCAAAAGATTAGGAAGACCACGGAACATATTACAAGGAAAATTGAAAATGTATTTAAAGTGAAAATGTTTTTAACTAAGGATTTTTTATTGTGATATTTAAGTAATAAAATATTACAATGAGCAGTATCGAATCTTGTTTTGTCCATTGATTTGAACATTAATCTTAAGTAAATCCTAGTGGTTTTCATGTCTGAAAACACTTGATAAAGTTTAAGTTTTGTCCAATATTAAGTTGGTAAAATAGCTTTGTAACTCCAATTCTTTTAGATATTGGAAATTATACAAAAACATATTATTGATGCCTAACGTTTATAAAACTACTGTCGGTTTAATATTATTTTTATAGAACAGAACAACGTGGCAAAGGATAAGAACCAACAGTAGAAATTTAAAGTTTGTTAAGAGATGTTTAAAATATTTATTTACCACGTAATAATATATAACTTATTATTAACATTTTTGCTTAAATAAAATTAAGTTTTTATTATAACTCTATATCAGCAAATTTCAAAAAGTATGAAATGGTTCAACTATGATAATGCTCCACATCAAGCAGACGGTACTTGAGTACCATATATGCATCTTAAAGCTGTGTGCGAGAATGACCCATGTGCTTGGGAAATACAACAATATTCCTATAATGAGCCAACACTCAATCTCACCTTACGTATAGGTTTGGATTTTTAAACTCCATATAATTTACATATTTATTCTTAATAGTTTTTAGACTTCTGTTTTACAATCGATTGAGATATTTTTGTATTATAAGCTGTAGATGTTTGGCTAAATTTAAGATAAGAATACACTGCGTACTTTTTGACTAAAAATACATCAATTTTTAATTGTAAGTTTAATTACACTCACACAATCTATGTTTTTAACTTTTTAATTAAATAAAAGTATTTATAATTAAAAATAAAATTGTTGGCAGTACGACAGAGAAGTTATGTTTGATAACAGCGCTTAACCCCATTACAGTATGTAAGAAAGTATAAAATAATTATTTTCAAAATGTTTAGTTTTTTTACTAACAAAAACAGTTTATTAAATATTTAAATGTATTTAAATAAAGAAGCTGGTAGTTCTTCTGGTGAACTACCAGCTTTAAAAATTAGTGCGCTCTTCAGCCTTAAAAATAGATGCGTGCCTAACTTGAATTTGTCGCAGGTTCAATCAAGCCCCAGTTCCGGCAAAAGACTTTAAGAAAGAGAAAGAAAGAAAACAGCTGTTTTTGTTGTAGAATTTAGTATGCGGCGATAAATCCACATATCAAACGCCTCTAGCTTTTTAGTGCTATTTTTCGCATCATACAAACTTTCAAGGTTAGGGTGTGGTTTCTATTTATAAAAAGGTTTTTTATGTTGATAAAAATGGTTATAGCTATTTCTATACGTCTGTTAACTTGGTAATTTGGTAGTATATACCATGAGTAATTTTATCTAGTATGAAATTGGTAGAAAAGTTTTGTAACTCCATTCCAGGTGTAGGTTTAATCTCGCCACCACCGCATTACGATATCTATTCCACTGAAGATCTTGCCAAGATTATTTACGATTTAAAGTGTGCCAATTCTGACAAAAGTTTGAGTCAAATTTTATATACATAATTTTAATGTTATTCAACATTATTATATCAGATTAGAGTGATATAACGTATTAACAAAATAAGTTTTCAAATTACTAGTAACACATAAATTAACTGTTTCAGCTGAATCCTTGCAACCCAATCAACACTGTCACATATAATCAAAACAATCAATTAAGATCAATCATAATGATGAGGAAAGAAAATGGATATTAAACAAATGGGCAATAAACAAATGAATAGATTGAGCATAAACAAATAGAAGATCAAACAACATCAATAATTGGAAACAGTATGGAGGTAAATAATTGTCGAGGAACCCAACCATCGTAACCGATAATTTTAAGTAAATTAATCATAGATACGTACTTTAACAAGTCCATTACATCTCTGTCACACTCCTGAACCCAACACACCAGTAAATTCACAACAATTCACTAATACGACAACTAAACAATATTAAATATTTATATAAGAACTCAATATATCAAGCTTGTAGGGAAGCAACCCGATGTGCATGACTACAAAATTGCATAAGATAAGTCTCAACTTATTAAATCATCCAAATAAATGTTATCTTTCTGTTTCAGGTTCTTTAATTATTTCAGAACGTAACAGATGTTTCAGAGAATCGACTCGTAACAAAATGTTTCGTGCTTCAAGAAAAATTGTAGCAGTATCATAAAGCCAAGCAGAGATGTTGCAGATGTCGCAAACATCTATTATAAAACAGTCTGTTAGCAAGCTTACGCGTACATAACCAACTTTAGAAAGTTTAAAAAAATAAATTAAATAAATTAAAATCACTATGTAATATTATTAAAACAACAAATTCATGCAATGCATTGCATATGAATTCTTTGACAATGAAGCAATGGGTATAAGTTGCAAAGAATCAGTAACCAATGTCCAAACTAGTCAATTTAAACAACATAAAATAGAAGAGTATTAGCAACTAACAAGCACATAGATCTATCTTTAGAAGATAAGAACATAAACGTAACAAAATAGTTTGGGTGCTCTTCTTTTTTTAATTACTTTATCTTATTTACGACACAAATTTATTATCAATGAAAATTAATTTTTGAACAGATCAACCATAAATCTTGCTCATGTTAAGATTCTTTTCCAGTAAAAAAAGTTTTGGTGAAATTTACTTCAACTTCTTATTTTATAAATTTTAATTAAATTAGTAGAAAATAATAATTAAAAAAACCGCAAGCACAGGAGATTCAAAGGTTCCGTTGATTTTATGCATTCAAATTGTAATTAATTACTTCCAATAGTGATTGCCCAGATTTTTTGTTTAACCAAAAACAATTTTTGAAATCAACATCATCAATTATCAAATAGCATTTATACATACTTTGATTCGGTTGAAGCATCTACAGTACATTGGTACAAGATGCATTTGACTATACATGCAGAGATCAATACATTGCATATGAAGTCTTTGACAATGAGGCACCGAATATGAGTACAAAGAATATGTAATTAATGTATAATAAAATTGAAAAAAAATATGTATCTTATATTTATATATTATCTTATTAATAGAAAAATAAAGGATTAACTTTTAATAAGTCTTCTTGCCAAGGGGTCGTTCATGGCATTTTTTAAAAGGTTACGTAGACCACGGAACACTTGAAAGGTTTTATTAAAAAGGAAATGCTTTTAAATATGAAAATTTCTATTAAATTATATTATAAAAGTTAAAGTAAAAACAACCTATACCGCTGATAATATTATTTAAAATTAAAGATATAAAAAAAATGTAGAAATATTGCTTTAACTTCAATATACATGCATGTAGAA
The DNA here is from genome assembly GCA_963932245.1 of Tachinus rufipes. Classification (NCBI taxonomy): domain Eukaryota; kingdom Metazoa; phylum Arthropoda; class Insecta; order Coleoptera; family Staphylinidae; genus Tachinus; species Tachinus rufipes. The sequence continues at coordinate 4,692,874 of OZ010750.1, forward strand.
AGCTTAGTGTTCTGTCTAATAACAAACCACTAAAAGGAAAATACTACAAAGTGTTGCATCAGCAAAAACAGTTTGCAAAGCAAATGTGGTTTTTGGTGAACGTTTAGAGAATGATAGAGAAATTTAGTTGCCTTACATTTACAACCATCAATTTATTATTTTTTATTATTAAAAGATAATAGTAGTATAAGTCGGTATCACGGTGAAGCTACCCTCAAACATAAGATGAGTTTACTAAATAACATGCCTCATACGTTATTCAGATAAGAAATTGAATTTCTTATTTACTATTTTGAAGAGAAGAAACTTTTCATCAATAAAATGTTTACTCCATTAATGGATGTTTGAATAAGGCTTGAATGTTACTTTAGTTTCAACATGTGTTTATAAGAAAGTAAAAATTAGTTTTCAAATTTTTTTAACATTTATTATTTTTGTAGCAAATTATATTACTATTAGAAGTATAATAATTTATGCAAACTGTTTTATTACTAAATTGATTTATTTTGTAAAACAGTTATTTGTTCTACAAGGTTGCAGTTTGATGAATCAACCAACCAAGGATACAATTATATTTGACTCAACAGTTGATAAAAATCTTTGAAGACAACAACGTAACGACTGCTAAGTTTGGTATTTTTATTTTGAAGTAGCAGCAAAGAATGGCATTTGATGTATTAAAAAGAAAACAATTATATAAAACACTATTTAAGTTATTTTATAGATGTCAAAGAAAATTAAAATTCCTCGTCTAAAATTGTAGTATTAGTATTGCGTGCGTTTTTATGTAAAAACTCACGCAATGCTAATACTATTGCATTTGGAAAATACAGTGTGTCTGCTTAAGTTTGCACCATATTGAAAACTTTTTTATTACTCATTTTACGAAAAAAAGTTATTCTTTATAAAAAGTTCTGCATAGTCTTAAACTTATAATGCAGATTTTAAGTTGGACAAAATTAATATTTTCTGACAAACCTCGTATACGACTGAAAAAATCTGATATCTGATGATTATATTTTAGACTTTAGAACTTTTTATGAAGAATAATATACAATTAATAAAAAAAAAGTTTTTCATAAGGTGCAAACTTAAGCAGACACGCTGTATAATCAATGTTAAAAAAACAATCTGTTTTTAAGAAATCCCGTTACAGTAGTAGCGTAATAAGTGCCAAACTCATATGTAAAAAAAGTCTCATTAGTGAACAACAGATGAAATTATTACACTCTACAAAACTAAACCCAAACCGTAAGCAAAGGCATTTTTCAAAATTTTGTTTTACAAAAATTAAGTTAGAAAAACATAATAGAACGTAATGTAAATTGTCTATATAATCCATCCCTAGTGGAAAACTTTTTCCCAATTATAATAGAATGTGTTTAGAAGCAACAGAAAATTCAAGAATGTTAAGAGTAAATAAAAATAAGTGTAACTCTCATAAATTCTGATAACTGAACTGAGTTAAAAACAATCATAAAAATTTGAAGATAAAAATCATTTATGATAAAAGATTCAACAAAGTGGAAAGATAAATAATTTTTAAATTAAAAAAAATGGCTTACGGTAATTTGTCCGTAATTTGTTGAGAGGTCGCTTGGAACTTGGGGCCCATCATTTCTTGGTGTGTTTGTTTTGTGACTCTTGACAGCTTTTGCTTGCGGGACTGTTGACCAAGTTTCACCTGTACCCCAGGCGGGGACCCTGACAGGGTGCTATCAGCCGGGCCAGCTGAACCCTGGTTTTTTAACGAGGTTGGTACTCCTCCCCCTCCTCCTTTCTCATCCGGGCTTGGGACCGGCAACGGCGGAGTTAAAAAATGAGTTGTATTTATACATAAATACAAAGAGCTACTAAATGCAAGGTGAATGACTTAAAAAGTGAAAAAAAAAATTGTAAAATGAAAATACATGCAAAAAGCAGAAACTAATGATGACGATTTTAGAAATAAATTTAGATTTTTTGTTAAAGCAGATTGATTATAAAATGAGTATTAATAAGCTTGTCTTTCAGTCAACTTAAATTAAATATGCATTAATAAAGATATAATAATTAATTAAATACAAATAACTTAAATATTCTTTTTATGACATTATATCAATTTGTGCGTATATTTAGTTTAAACCGTCCAGCGAGACCACGTGGAGGTAAGACTTTCTCGCCGTGTTAGTAGCAGAAATGAAAATTGTAAATATGTTAAAAAAAGAGAGAAGAAAAGTTATAAAAAGCTCCTAAAAAAATTTTTAAGTAAAAAGAAATATATAAATATGAATAATTAGAATGATAGTGAGTATGAAAAAATTATTTTAATAAAAAAAATATTACAGAACAAATAAGATTTCCGAGCGTTAACAAATATATATTGGGACAAAATCATAATAAATTCTAGTATTTGCCAGTTTATTTATTTGTATTAATAAACATTAGGCCAATTACCAAAACATTATTTCTTATTAACAAAGCAAATAGTTTTTGTCCCAATATTTATAAAGTATAAGTAATTGTTAAAAACAATATAAAATAAGACAAGTAAACTCCAAACAATGCAATACAAAACGTCAGATTAATCGACAGTTGCTTTCTTATTATTATTAAACAAAATTTGTGAGCAAGTGCTTAAAAATTATTGTTGCAAAAGCTGCAGTATGCAATATAAATAAGCATTGGAGAGACCGGAAATATCTTAGATAAAAAATACTTACTTATTTTTGGTAGCAACGAGTAAATTCGCTTTCATCTTCTTAGACGTAGCTATACATTAGATTAAAGTTGTTTTCATTAATTCAATCATTTTAAATTCCGTTAAAGTAGCAGTTATGGTGGTTGGCAACGACGTACAGTTTTTTTTTTTTTTTTTTTTTTTTTTTTTTTTTTATTGTGGTTTTGGGAAAGCTCTTCCAGCCTGTGTGTGGGGCTCTCACCCACTAAAACCCCATCTCCACTTGACGTTTGGTGCTCAATTCTGGAATTAGCAAATTAGCGACTAAGCTTTCCATCAGAAATGATACGTCCGGACACGCATTCAGCGCACCCTAAATTTATCTGGCCTTCTGTTGATTCGTTGATGATAGGTCTAGATCCTTTACTTTTCTGTCATACTCACTCCTCCTGACTATAATTTTTATATAATCATAGATTCTTGTCTAGTTCCGATTATTCTATAGCATTATATCTACGATGTTGTTTTTAATAATGATGTCATCAATGTATATGTTTAATTCCATTCTTTTCTTAGTTTATCTTAAAATTTAAAAAAAGATGTGTTCAGCTATATCCTCCATAGTTCAATGTGTGCATGTACCACTATCCTTCTTTTTAAATCTAATGTAAAACGAGTTGAAACACCCATGTCCACTGAAGAAAGGTTGTATCATTGGTAATTTGTTAGTATATACCATGAGTAATTTAGATTACAGAACAAAGTGGCAAAGGTAGAGCAGGAGATCGATGCCAACCAACAGTAGAAATGTAAATCTTGTTAAAAGATGTTTAAAATATTTATTTACCACGTAATAAAATATAATTCATTAATAATATTTTTGCTTTAATAAAATAAAGTTTTTGCTACAACTTTATATCAGCAAATTTCAAAAAGCAGAATATGGCTTAACCATGATAATGCTCTAGCTCAAGCAGCCGGTGCTTAAGCTTTATTGCAATAACTGCAACATGAAGCCGTTCGCAAAGAATGACAATGCGCTTAGGAAATTCAACAATATTCCTACAATGCGCCAACACACAATCCCACCTTACGTATAGAAGTAAGTATTTTTGGAGTATAAGTTGTAGGTGTTTGGTAAAATTTGAGATAAAAATACACTACGTACTTTTTGACTAACAATACAGTTTGTAAGTTTAATTACACTCACACAATCTATGTTTTTAATTTTTTAATTAAATAAAATTATTTATAATTATAAATAAAATTGTTGGCAGTACGGCAGAGAAGTTATGTTTAATAAGAGCGCTTAACCCCATTACGCTATTTAAGAAAGTATAAAACAATTATTTTTAAGATTTTTAGCTTTTCACTAACAAAAACAGTTTATTAAATATTTAAATGTATTTAAATAAAGAAGCTGGTAGATCAACAGTATCATATCTGCCAAACGTACAATAGATAGTCCAGTTAATGATAGGTAAACATCCTACGGCTTTATAAAAAAGAATGTAATAGATACACTTCACACTCCTATAAACACAAAAGAATTTAAAGAGCGTGGTTTAATTAGGTGAATCTTGGTGCAAAATTTCTCGCAGATTCAAGCAAACTCCAGTTTTGGCAAAGAGTTTTAAAAAAGAGAAAGAAAGAAAAAAAGCAACTGTTTTTGTTGTAGAACTTTGATGAAAGGCATTTGTGTTGTTTGTATATTATTTTTTGTGTGCCAAATCCTTATTGAACATGTGTTGTATTGTTTCTTTAAATCTTTAACGTGATGGTAATAATATTTTTTGTTTAGCTAATGACCTTAGTAGTCGACGCTGTAAATTAATTTAAAAAAATAATAATCTCTGCTTTCTTTAAACATAAAAAGAGTATGTAAATTAAAGATTAATTACTATCTCGTCATCGGAAAAGAACGATTGATAATACTAAAACACAAATTGGAATTAATTGATCAATTCTCTTTGTTAGTTAGTAATCAATCAAATAGCTACTTACAATAAAGTGCCAGCGCATCTGCATCTTCATCAAGTATTTTGAAATATTGATAAATTATTTTATTGCATAGTCAAAATCATTTTAATTTATTAAATGTAATTTAATACAAAAATAGGTAAGAATTAAAACATATATCTCCTTCAGGTGTTGGCAAGTTGTGCTTCAAAAAATATTGTAGCAATATCACAGCCAAGAAGAGATGTTGCAGATGCCGTAAACATCATTTCTAAAACAGTTTGTTAGCAAGCTTAGGCGTACATAACAGACTTTAGGAAGTGTAAAAAGAATAAATTAAATTAAATTACCACCATTCAATTTTTATAAAAAATGTTAAAACTTTGTCCATTACTTTGAGTTAATCAAGTTTTTTACAACAAAAGATTAATCTCTATCATAGAAGATTGATTTGGTGACTATAAAAAGCTTGTCAACAAAAATTATAAATTAATATTTATTGGCTGTTATTTTTATTTTAGTTTTTATATAAAAGAAATAAAAAGCAGTATGTGCTTAACAGAACAGTAACTGTATAATTAATGTTTAACGACCAAAAAACAACGATATCCAAACTGTAAATAGAGTCCAGACTCTACACGGTAATGATAAAAATGTTAATGCTTTTAAATAAAAAGTTTTTTACTTTTTATGATATTCTAATTGCTCGTAGCAGTGCAGTGGCCCTGTATAATTTAACTTATCTTTGCATAGGATATCTGGTATATAGTTATCTACTTGACAGGTTTCCATATTTGCTTTATATAATTTAAAAAAATTATTAGGGCAAATGAAACTATAATATCAAACCTTGTTGATGCATAAAATTCATAACACAAGTGGTTTGTTGTATAGCTTGTAATTGGTCTAGTTATGCTGATTACTAACCACTGTTTGATTTTAATGGTATTATGTAATATAAAGTAAATAAAAATAAATTTCAGTTTACTGACCGTTTAGTCATTAGTAATTTGGTAGTATATACCAGGGATGGCCAACAGGTCGATCGCGATCGACCGGTCGATCGCGAAGCAATTTTTGGTCGATCGTAGCTGACAAGAGACAAAATTAAAAAGAGCGAAAAAAAAATTATTAAATAATTTGTATAATTTTATTTTTTGATTTGTCAGATTTTTTATAAAATAATCAATCAAAAAAAGTTTTATCTAAGAAATAAATTAATTTTTAGATGATTGTAACTATAAATATTTTAGTATGCGTGCAAACGTGTGCTGGGATTCCCCGGCGTTTATCGTGTGATTCCCCGGCGCTGAATTTGGGAATATTTTAAGCAAGCGTTAGTATTTCACTTGTTTACTTGTGTAGTGAAAAATACTTCAATTCTTAAATGAAAGTGTTATTTTAAAAGTAAGTTGTCATATTCCCTAACATGTTAAAACACAATTTCCTTAAAAAGTTTGCGCTCAAAAAACCGATCTAACAATTACTTAATCTATTTTAAAGAGCGTCAATTGCTGAATTAGAATTATACAGCCAGACACGAATAGTGTGGCCTCTATAATAGGCAACTTAGTATACACAAAAATGATGTTAAATGTGGTTAAACTAATGCCTTTGCCCGTTTTGGCATTTTTCATTTGCGCTTACATTTTAAACATTCCATGGGCGACGTTGTTCTGGGATTGAAAGATGCTAAAACGGGCAGACGCAAAAGTTTAACCACATTCAACATAACTTTTGTGTATACTAAGTTGCCTATTATAGAGGCCACTCTATTTGTGTCTGGCTGTACCTAGCAATTAAATTTCTTTTAGGGCCGTAATATCCAACTCCTAATAAGGCACCTAATAAACTATTAGCTAATTAGAAAATGAATCTATAACTCTACAAACTGATTTAATTTTACAAGCCAGAGAACTTGAAAAAGATTTTTGGAAACACGTCAATCAAGAAATGTATCCCAATATCACCAAATGTAGCGAATACATCTATTCTTGTTTTGGATCCACATACTTATGTGAAACGGCCTTTTCATATTTAAAGTTAACAAAAACTAAACATCGTTTCTTATTTACGGACTCCCATACTCAAGATACATTAGCATTATTTTTATCTGGATACACACCAAATTTTGAACGCTTGGCTGGAAACATGCAGACACAGACTTCTCATTAATAATAAAACTTAAAAATAAAATGATTACTTTTCAAATAATAAATATTATTAAATATATATTATGTTAGTTTAATACCTCCTTCTCCGTCATTACTCATTAGTACACCAGCCGCATGTTTGAAGTGTTATATATATCAAGACTTTAGTAGGTAGATCGCGACACATTTTTAAGAAAAATAGTCGATCATATATATAAAGAAGTTGGCCACCCCTGGTATATACCATAAGTAATATTATCAAATATTAAATTGGTAGACAAATTTTGTAACTCCATACCACGTGTAGGTTTAACCTCTTCAGCACACCGTATCACGATATCTATTTCATTAAAGATCTCGCAAAATCCTGACGCTAGAATATCAGTTAAGTTAGTATCTTAAATAGAGGTAGTTGTAGTGACAGCTGGAGTTCCTAAAGGCAAGGCGAAACATGATGTAGTGTCTGGTCATGATGGTGGTACCGGAGCTTGTAGCTGAACAGGTAATAGTATTTAGTACCAATTGCATACAAATAGAGTGTACTCAAAGATGCAGTTAAATAATCAACTTATTGTTAACATTTAATGAAGAACGTATGTTTATAAACTCAATTACAATATTCTAATGTTTTGGTTCGTTTGGAATGTGAACAGTAAATATCAAAACTACTTCTAACTGTACATAAATAATTAACATTATTAAAATTACAAATTAATGCAATATTTTGTGCATAAAGTCTTTGATAATAAGACACTGGATAATAAATAAAAAGAAGTTGCAACTAATGTACTTATACTAGAAACTAAACTAATGTAGAAAAGTAGAACAAACATAGATCAATCTTTAGAAGATTAATATAGAATTTTTAATTGAGAATATTAACTGATAATTATTTATTGTACATTTTAATTCTTAAAGTTCATATTATAAATTTTATTTTAAATGTAGAAAATAATAATTTTAATATGTTCTTCAGAACAACTTTATGAACTTATATATAGTTAAAATTTATTCATACTAGCTATAACTATAAAAACAGATTAAATGCAATAGTTTTCAAGTTGCTTGCATAACAACAGTTTTAAGTTTTTTGCAATGCAAATTAATTATTAATTAATTTATCTTTAATTCTGTTGTAGCTATTTACAGTACATCGTTATGAGGTGCATTTGACTATGACACAGACTTTTAAATGTCAACACTGCATTCCGTTGTACATATAGCCACAATAAATAATAATAAATGAAATTGTAGACAAAAGTTAAGCAACGGCCGGAGATGACCAAGAAAGTGATGCAGAGCGTAGCGTTCTTCTCAAAAACAGTAATTTTTACAATTTAATTTGTTACTTAGATTGGGAGCATTGTCAACGACATTAATGACTATGAAAAAAATGTCACTCAGAATAAAAATATAAATAGCTGAATTATTAAAATTATAAATTAATGCAATACTTTATGTATAAAATATTTGACAACGAGGCACCGGATAATAAATAAAAACAAATAGTAGTAAATGTAATAAAGCATTTTTTTAAACATTTTGTACTTTTGTAGCAAATTATAGAAGTATATAAATTTTGCAAACAATTTTATTACTAATTTGCTATATTTTGTAAACTAACTGTTTTATCTACAACATTGAAAATTAATTAATCAACTAAGCAAAAGTGCTTTTAATATTAAACTCAAAAATTGATATAGGTCTAGATAACACAACGTTACGACTGTTAAGTTTAATATTTTCATTTTCATATAGCAGCAAAAAATAGTCAATTTGCACACTACAATGTATTAAAACTTAAACATTTGTGAAGTTTTTAGATTTTTGTCATATCAGCCTAAAAAAACTATTAATGTATGAAACAATACTCAAGTTATTTTATAGAAGTCAAAAGAAATTGAAACACGGCGTATAAAATTGTAGTACATAACACACACACACACATTCGCATTTAGAGAAATATAGTCAATAATTGAAAAAAAAAATACAAATGCTATTAAAAAAATCTAGTTACAGTAGTATCATAATAAGTGCCAAACTCACCAGTTAACAAAAAATAAACTGACTACAAATGCAAAACACTCTACGAAACTAAACCCAAACCGTAAACCAGAACATTATTCAAAATTTTATTTTATAAATATTAAGTTGGAAACAAACTCAATAAAATGTGTTTAGAAATTTAAAAACTTTTTTTTTAATTTTTGAAATCATTTAGATTTAGCATAATAAACAATTATAATATTAAATTACAGCAAAAAAAATATAATTAAATAATATATATATATATATATATATATATATATATATATAATATAATTCTTTGGTTATAAGCAACCGATAAAAGCAATATAGAAATCAAAAGTATCGTTTGGCATCGAAAAACTACAATACCCAAACTTTAAACTGAGTCGACTATAATTTGAACCCATAAAATGATAAAAAGATACATATTTTTTTCTCATATTTATTTAATAAATTATTAATAGAAAAAAAAGGGTTAAATTTTAATATTTTTGCCTTGGAGTTTGTTGCAAGTTTGCTCCATTTATTTGACATTTTTGTACAAAACGGGTTTTATCTAACGACAATCAACAACAATAATCTTTTAGCTTATACAAAAATTAGTACATCATTGCTACAAGAATGTTAAATATAACCAATTCAAATTTAAAAAAAGAAAAAATGGGAAACCAAATTGTATTATATAAAAACAATAATTAACAACAACTTATATCACGTGTAATATTATTTAATATTAAAGACATGACAAAATTGCTAAAATAGTTTTGTAACTTCAATTCTTTTAGACAATAGAAATCAACCTTACTGCCGAGTACAATTTCGAAAAAACGGTCAGCAGTACAGTATAGAAAACATGTATGCTTAACAGCGCTAACAAAAGTTAAGCAACGGCAAGAGCGGCTACATGTTTGAAAGGTGTCCCCAACAAAGTCATGCAGAGCGTAGCGTTCGTTCTAAATGGATTCGTTACACATGTCTTCATTGTAGATTGGTGTGCCCGACACCTCAATTGCTTACCCCAAAAGAAAACTGTGTAATTAAGTATTTATTTTATTTTTTATGATACTAACGGATAAAAAACCTTTGTCGATTTAAAATTATTTATTACAGAACAGTGCTGAAGAAAAGAACACGAAGCCTATTAAGAGGTGCTTAAAATATGCATCTTCTGTGTAATAATAAATAACAACCCAGTAACAAGTTTTTTTTACCCATACCGCAGAAACTCAATTTTAAATTAATAAAATAATCTTCAAATCAATAAATTTCAAAAAGCGTGCAAGAAGATGTTTAACAAATTACTTATAATATTATAGTTAAGTATATTTTTAAATAAAATGTTTAAGTTTTGACTTAATTTGAGCTGGTTTTAACAATTCAAGTTGCGTATTAACTTTTACAACAACTTAATATTTTAATTCAATTCAAGTTTACTGACCGTTTACTCATTAGTAGTTTGATAGTATATACCAATAGTAATATTATTAAATTTTAAATTGGTAGAATAGTTTTGTAACTCCAATTCTTTTAGAAATTGGAAATTAATACAAAAATACATTATTGAAGCCTAACGTTTAAAAACCCACAGTCAGTTTAAAATTATTTATATTACAGAAGAACGGGCATAGAAAGAGTAGGGGTCGATGCCAACCAACTGTAAAAATTTAGAGAAATAATAATATATAATTCAATGATAATTTTATTGTTCAAATAAGATAAAGTTATTGATACAACTTTAAATCAATAAATCTCAAAAAACGTACTTTTAAAGTCGCTTCTCCAGCTCAAGCAGCCGGTGCTTGAATTTTATTGCAATAACAGCAACATGAAGCCATTTATGAGAATGACAAACGCGCTTGGGAAATCCAGCAAAGCCTCAACAAAGCTACTAGCCTATGCAAATTGCATGACAATATGATATAAATTAGTAAAAAATGTCATTAAAAATATTTTTGCTTAAATATGATGCAACTAAAGTAGCTTCTCAAGCTCAAGCAGCCTGTGCAAGAGCTTTATTGCAATAATAGCAACATGGATCTACTTGTGAAAATGGAAAATGCGCTTGGAAAATCCAGCAATATATATACCTCATGGCAAAGCCTCAATAAAGCCATTAGCCAATGCAAATTGCGTTACAATGTAATATAAAATAGTAAAAAATTTAAAAAAAACATGTCAAACTTGGTAATATGTACCATGAGTAAAATTATTTAATATTAAATTGGTAGAATAGTTTTCTAACTCCAATTCTTTTAGATATTGGAAATTAATACAAAAACATATTTTTGAAAACTAACGTTTAAAAAACCACTGTCGGTTTAAAATTATTTATATTATAGAACAACGTGGCAAAGGAAGAGCAGGGGTCGATGATAACCAACAGAAGAAATTTAAAGCTTGTTAAAAGATGTTTATAATATTTATTTACTACGTAATAATATATAACTCATTATTATATTTTTGCTTAAATAAAATTTTAAAACAACTTTAAATCAGAAAATCTCAAAAATCTGTTCCAGCTCAAGCCGCCGGTACCAGAGCTTCATTGCAATAACAGCAACATAGAGCCGTTTGTAAGAATGACAAATGCGATTGAGAAATCCAACAATATATATATATACCTTATGGCAATGTCTCAATAAAGCCATTAGCCAATGTAAATTACGTGACAATTTAATATAAATTAGTTTAAAAATTCATTAATAATTATTTTGCTTAAATAAGATAAAGTTTTTGTTATAACTTTATATCAACAAATTTCAAAAAGCATGAAATGATTCAACCATGATAATGCTCTACATCAAGCAGACGGTGCTTGAGTTCTATATATGCACCATAAAGCTGTGTGCGAGAATGACCCATGGGCTTAGGAAATCCAACAATATTCCTACAATGCGCCAACACACAATCCCACCTTATGTATACTTGTAAGTATTTTTGTAATATAAGCTGTAGGTGTTTGGTTAAATTTGAGATAAAAATACACTACGTACTTTATGACTAACAATACAATTTGTAAGTTTAATTACACTCACACAATCTATGTTTTTAACTTTTTAATTAAATAAAATTATTTATAGTTATAAATAAAATTGTTGGCAGTACGGCAGAGAATTTATGTTTAATAAGAGCGCTTAACCCCATTACGCTATTTATAAAGTATAAAACAATTATTTTTAAGATTTTTAACTTTTCACTAACAAATTTATTAAATGTTTAAATATATTTAAATAAAGAAGCTGGTAGATCAACAGTATCATATCTGCCAAACGTACAATAGATAGTCCAGTAAATAATAGGTAAATGTCCTACGGCTTTATAAAAAAGAATGTAATAGATACACTTCACACTCCTATAAACACGAAAGAATTTAAAAAGCATGATTTAATTGGGTGAATCTTGGTGCAAAATTTCTCGCAGATTCAAGCAAGCTCCAGTTTCGGCAAAGGGCTTTAAGAAAGAGAAAGAAAAAATAAAAGCAACTGTTTTTGTTGTAGAACTTTGATGAAAAGAATTTGTGTTGTTTGTATATTATTTTTTGTGTGCCAAATCCTTAGTGAACATGTGTTGTATTGTTTCTTTAAATCTTTAACCTGATATTAATAATATTTTTTGTTTAGCTAATGACCTTTGTAGTCGACGCTATAAATTAATTTAAAAAAATAAATCTTTTCATTCTTTAAACATAAAAAGAGTATGTAAATTAAAGATTAATTACTATCTCGTCATCAGAAGAGAACGATTGATAATACTAAAACACAAATTGGAACTAATTGATCCATTCTCTTTGTTAGTAGTCAATCAAATAGCTACTTACATTAAAGTGCCAGCGCATTTGCATCTGCATCAAGTTTTTTAAAATATTGATAAATTGTTTTATTGCATATTCAAAATCATTTTAATTTATTAAATGTAATTTAATATAAAGTGGATTTATAAAAATATAATACGCCCCATACAAAAATGGGTAAGAATTAAAACATATATCTCCTTCAGGTGTTGGCAATTTGTGCTTCAAAAAATATTGTAGCAATATCACAAAGCCGAGCAGAGATGTTACAGATGCCGCAAACATCAATTTTAAAACTGTCTGTTAGCAAGCTTAGGCGTACATAACAGACTTTAGGAAGTGCAAAAAGAATAAATTAAATTAAATTACCACCATCCAATTTTTATAAAAATGTGAAAACTCAGTCCAACACTTTGAGTTATTCAAGTTTTTTACAACAAAAGATTCATCCGCATCATAGAAGATAGATTTGGTGACTATAAAAAGCTTGTCAACAAAATTTATAGGTCAAATGAAAGTAATTAACAATCTTTTAATATTTATTGGCTGTTATTTTTATTTTAGTTTTTATATAATAGAAATAAAAATCAGTATGTGCTAAACAGAACAGTAACTGTATAATTTATGTTTAAGGACCAAAAAACAACAATAGCCAAACTGTAAATAGAGTCCAGACTCTACACAAAAAAGGTAAAAATGTTAATGCTTTTAAATAAGAAGTTTTTTATTTTTTATGAAAATTCAAGTGCAGTGGCCTTGAATTATTTAACTGATTTTTGCATGAGATATCTGGTATATAGTTATCTACTTGACAGGTTCTTATATTTGCTTTATATAATTTAAAAAAATTATTAAAGCGAATGAAACTGTAATATCAAACATTTGTTGATAAATAAAATTCATGACAAAAGTGGCTTGTATAGCTTGTAATTAGTCTATTTATGCTGATTACTAACCACAGTTTGATTTTAATGAAATTATGTAGACCGTTTACTCATTTGTAATTTGGTAGTATATACCACGAGTAACATTATCTAATATTAAATTGGTAGAAAAGTTTTGTAACTCTATACCACGTGTAGGTTTAACCTCTTCAGCACACCATATCACAATATCTATTTAATTGATGATCTTGCAAAACCCTGACGATAGAATATCAGTTAAGTTGGTATCTAAAATAGAGGTATTAAGTGGGAGCTAGTGTTGCTAAAGGCAACGCAAAACATATTGTAGTGTCTGGTCACGATGGTGGTACCGGAGTTTGTAGCTGGACAGGTAATAAGAATGCTACATTACCGTAAGAATTGAGTATTGCTGAAACTCATCAGGTGCTTGTATTGAATAATCTTCGTAGTTGTATTGTACTACAAGTTGATGGTAGTATTAAAACAGGTAAGAGGTTTTTATGATAGTACGAATGCGTTTATATAGGTTCAGACAAAATATTGATAAAACTGTTATAGTTTTTACTGTCCCAAGATCCTTATTCTGTTAGTAAATTAATCAAATAAAAACAATTTCTGAGATTTTTAAATGTGTACTACTGAATGTAGTCAATCAATTCAATTTAGGCAGGGATTGCTAGAATAAAAACAGATATTTTAAAATTGAGTAAGAAAGTATGCCAACAAACAGTAGAAACTTAAAGCTCGTTAAGAAGTGCTTAAAATATTTGTTTAGCATATATAACTCATTGATAATATTTCTGCTTAAAGAAAATAAGATAAAATGATGGTGGTTCATGAAAAGCAGCTGGCAAAAGAGGCAAAACTTGAGACATAAATTGGATTTGAAAAAAGTTTAACTAAATAAAGTAGATGATAAAATTAAAACTTCTTTTCTTCTCAATAAAGCAACAAACAATAACTACAGAAAACCCAATAGTATTGTTTGGTATCAAAAAACATCAATAACCAAACATTAAATTAGGTAAAGTATATGTTGAACTAATAAAAATTAAAAAATTGTCTTTTTTCATATTTATATAATAAATTCATAATTGAAAAACAAAGGATTAAATTTAAATCTTCTCGCCAAAGGGTCGTTTATGGCATTTTTTCCAAAAGGTTAGGTAGACCACGGAACACGGAAAAAGTAAAAATGTATTGATAAAAAGAAAATGTTTCTTAATAAGGAGTTTTCTATTAAATTTTATTATAAAAAAATTAAAAAAAAAACAATAATTTTTGTTTTAAGCCACTACCAAAAACTGCTCATTTAAATTCCAACATCTGCTATTATTAACCTGAATAAGTCAATTATAAATATAATATCAAACTTACTCACAAAAAGTGTCAAACGTAGAGAAAGCTTGGCACATAATTTTTTGTAATTCTCTAAATTGCATCGATACAATGTGCATTTGACTATACATGTAGTCACTTAAATATCAAAACTTGCTCTTTGTTCATTGGGTGATTTGGAAGTCACCTAATAAGCAGTTAGTTCTATCAACCCCTTTTGAACAATTCTTAAAACTTCTGGGGAAATGAGCTGTCACAAGACGTGCGCAATAATAGGGACGTGCAAATGTACTAATATAAAAATTATTTAAATTGACCATTAATATGTAGAAATTAAATTGTTGTAACAATTTATTTTCTACTTACTGCTCTGATTATGAACCAACCGGCTCGATTATTACCAGGAAAAACTAGATTTGATTTGGTCAACAATCATTTTGTCAGTAGTGTTGTTCCTAAAGTAAGGTACAAGTAAGAAAATAAAAGTAATACCACTAACAATATACATAAATATGTATATCATATACACAAAATAGCGTATCTAAGCCTGTAATTGCTAGATCGTAATCGTTCACCATGTAATGTTTTATAATATTAAACATAATTTTATCATATACACAGCATAGCGCCAGAAAGAAGAGTTTTGGGTTGTCAATCAACAGTAACAATTCAAGCCAAAATTTCAAATTATGTAAAAATATATTATTTGTATAATATCATATAAAAAATAAGATGGAATAATTTTTAATGAATTTTCTTGCCAAGGGGTCGATCATGGCATAGCAAAAGGTTAGGTAGACCACGGAACATATTACAAGGAAAATTAGAAATGTATTTAAAGTAAGAATGTTTTTAAATAAGGAATTTTTATTATGATATTTAAGTAATAAAATATTACAATAAGCAGTATCAAATCTTGTTTTGTCCATTGATTTGAACATTTATCTTTAGCAAAACAGTTTAAGTTTACTGACCGTTTACTCATTGGTATTTTGGTAGTATATACCATGAGTAATATTGTTCAATATAAATTAGAATTAAATAACATAAAGTTTTGCTACAACTTTATATCAGTAAATTTCAAAAAGTATGAAATGATTCAACCATAATAATGCTCCACATCAAGCAGACGGTGCATGAGTTCCATATATGAATCATAAAGCTGTGTGCGAGAATGACCCATGTGCTTGGAAAATACAACAATATTCTTATAATGTGCCAACACACAATCCCACCTTACGTATAGGTTTGGATTTTTAAACTCCATACAATTTACATTTATTCTTTATAATTTTTAGACTTATGTTGTACCAACGATTGAGATATTTTTGTAATGTAAGCTGTAGATGTTTGGTTAAATTTAAGATAAGAATACACTGCGTACATCAATATATGTTTGTAAGCTTAAGTACACTCACACAATCTATGTTTTTACCATTTTAATAAAATAAAATAATTTATAATTATATATAAAATTGTTGGCAGTACGACAGAGAAGTTATGTTTAATAAGAGCGCTTAATCCCACTACGCCATTTAAGAAAGTATAAAACAATTATTTTTAAGATCTTTAGCTTTTTTACTAACAAAAACAGTTTATTAAATATTTAAATGTATTTAAATAAAGAAGCTGGTAGATCAACAGTATCATATCTGCCAAACGTACAATAGTCCAGTTAATGATAGGTAAACGTCCTACGGCTTCATAAAAAAGAATGTAATAGGATACACTTCACACTCGTATAAACACTAAAGAATTTAAAAAGCGTGGTTTAATTGATTGAATCTTGGTGCAAAATTTCTCGCAGATTCAAGCAAACCCCAGTTTCGACAAAGGGTTTTAAGAAAGAGAAAGAAGAAATAAAAGCAACTGTTTTTGTTGTAGAACTTTGATGAAAAGCATTTGTGTTGTTTGTATATTATTTTTTGTGTGCCAAATCCTTAGTGAACATGTGTTGTATTGTTTCTTTAAGTTTTTAACCTGATGTTAATAATATTTTTTGTTTAGCTAATGACCTTTGTAGTCGACGCTATAATTTAAAAAAATAAATCTCTTTTTTCTTTAAACATAAAAAAAGTATGTAAATTAAAGATTAATTACTATCTCGTCATCAGAAGAGCACGATTCATTTTGTTTAGTGACCAGAGTGACTCAGTCAGTGATAATAATACTAAGACACAAATTAGAATTAATTGATCAACTCTCTTTGTTAGTAGTCAATCAAATGACTAATTATAATAAAGTGCCAGTGCATCTGCATCTGCATCAAGTTCTTTGAAATAATGATAAATTATTTTATTGAATACTCAAAATCATTTTAATTTATTAAATGTAATTTAATATAAAGTGGATTTATAAAAACATAATACGCCCCATACAAAAATGAGTAAGAATTAAAACATATATCTCCTTCAGGTGTTTGCAAGTTGTGCTTCAATAAATATTGTAGCAGTACCACAAAGCCGAGCAGAGATGTTGCAGATGCCGCAAACATCTATTCTAAAACAGTTTGTTAGCAAGCTTAGGCGTACATAACTGACTTTAGAAAGTGTAAAAAGTATAAACTAAATTAAATTACCACCATTCAATTTTTATAAAAATGTGAAAACTCAAGTTTTTCACAACAAAAGATTAATCCGGATCATAAAAGATAGATTTGGTGACGATAAAAAGCTTGTCAACAAAAATTATAAATTAATATTTATTTTAATATTAATTTTTATTTTTATTTTAGTTTTTATATAAAAGAAATAAAAAGCAGTATGTCCTAAACAGAACATTGACTGTACTTATCATGCAATAATATATAAGTCATTGATAATATCTTTGTTTAAATAAGAACAAATTATTAAAACTGATTTAATCAGTAGCTCTCAAACAGCGTGCTATGGCCCTACCATAATAGGTATTTTTAGTGGTGGTGTGATACTAAACATTTGAGGCATAAACTAGATTTGAAGAAAGTTTAACTAAATAAAGTGGGTGATAATTATTTTTTTATTGCTTGGCTGATTTGACAACTTTTGTACATATTCAACTATCAACTTCTTACTTTTCTACTAAAGGATAGTAATGAAATAAGTAGATTTTACGGCAAATCTTTAAAAGAACAAAAAAGCAGATTGCTTTGAAACTATTAATCAAAAAACGGTGTAATCGCTCAGTTATAGAGCGTTAACGTAGCACGCTAACAGTCCAGAGTTTGATCCTCAAATTATGACTAAATAATAACTTGTTTTTGATCTACATCGAAAGTCATGTAATAAGCTGTTAGTCCCTTCAACCCCTTTCAAACAAGTCGTAAGACTTTTGGGGCAAAGTAAAGTAGCTTAAAAACACACAAAAAAAACAAAATGAAGCTTCAGTCAGATATACTCTTTACTAGTACAGTTTGCATACAAATAGAGTGTACTCAAAGATGCATTTAAATAATCAACTTATTGTTAACAATTAATGAAGAACGTATGTTTATGAACTTTACATAGATATTCGACTATGCGCGTTGTCGAGTAGAAGTCGATTTTGTTTCGTGG
Source organism: Tachinus rufipes (assembly GCA_963932245.1). NCBI lineage: Eukaryota > Metazoa > Arthropoda > Insecta > Coleoptera > Staphylinidae > Tachinus > Tachinus rufipes. Next base: position 4,711,239 of record OZ010750.1, read on the forward strand.
CCAGTAAATATACAGTTTAAACGTAAATTAATATAAATCAACTACATCTAACCATACTAGTGTGGTTAATAAGATCTGTGCAGTGCCATTATAATTAAAAAACGGTGTAAAGTAATTACTTCATTATGGTTTTTACTCAAAGTCAATTAAAAGACATTGAAAATGTGCTGAAAGACGCATTTAAAAAACAAGATGTAATAGAATCGCTCTCATTAATAATAGGAAATATTATTGAAAGTAAAATTGGAACTATAATTAATAAATATGAAACTAAAATAACTGAACTAAATGCGCAAATAGAATCTTTAGCGATTGATAAACAAAATGGAACAGCCGAAGGTGAACAACGTATTGATAAGCTAGAACAATATACACGAAGAAATAATTTAAGAATATTCGGAGTAAGTGAGACAGAAAATGAAGACCCACAAAAATTTGTTACTGAACTATTTGCAAATAAATTAAGTATAAAGATGGATGCAAATAATATTGAAGGTGTACACAGGACTGGCAAGAAAGAAGATGGCAAATGTAGACCGTTGATTGTGAAATTTACCTGCAATAATTATAAAAACAACATATTTTACAAAAAGAAGATGCTTAAAGGTACAACCATAACCATTCGTGAAGATTTAACACCCTCAAGAGTCGCTAAAGTAAAAGAAGCAATTGAAAAATATGGGATCAGGAATGTTTGGACAAGAGATGGAAATATTTATACAAAAAAAGATGAAAAAATTATAAATCTGCAAGTAGCAGGGAAAGACGAATCAATTTAAGTACTTAATATGCTGTGCTAACAAAAATAACAAATAATTGTGTATATAGGTATGTAGTATTTATGTAGTTTTATTTTTATATATTTTCACTTTTTTTATGTACTATTAAATTTATAAATTATTAAATATTTACTTTAGTTCTTATTTGCATATCTGTATATTTGCTTGTAATCTTTATTAGTTTTAATACTTTTTTACGCATTATTAAATTTATAAATTATTTATAAAAAAAACGCTATATTTCATATTAGCATATCTGTCTATTTGCTAGTAATATTCTTTATAAAAAATATTTGTTTACTAAACATTTACATTTATATTTAAAATAAAACCATATTTACATATATTATAAATTAAACTTTGATGAGGCCATGTACTAAAGAGAATTGTTATTAACATAATGAACCAATTATCTGTCGCGCATATAAACATAAGATCACTTGTTCCCAAATTTCATGAAATTAAAGAACTTGTTAAAGATAAAAATTATGATATCTTAGCTATTACAGAAAGTTGGCTAAACGCAGATACAGATGTAGATCTTTTACATATTGAGGGATATGAGTTTAAGCATATAGGTAGGTTAGACCGTGGTGGTGGAGGAGTAGCAATTTATATTAAATCAAACATAAAGCAAAAAAGAATGAATGTGGAAAGTGCGGATTTCTATGGACAGATGTGGTTAGAGTTATTTATTGACAAAAAACGCATATCATTTGGAATAATCTATCGTCCACCAAAGTCTAATGTTCAAAATTTTATAGATAGTTTTGAGGAAACGCTTTCTACTGTTATTCCAACTTCAGATGAGATAGTGTGCGTCGGTGATTTTAACATCAACCTCTTAGAATTTGATAATGTGTATACTGTAAAATTCAATTCATTGTTAGAATCAATGGGTTTGCAACAAATTATCAATTCTCCCACAAGAATTACCGAAAAAACGCAAACACTACTTGACCTAATTATTACTAGCGATATAAAAGCTTGCAAATCTAAAGTAATTAATATGCATCATCTTACAGATCATTCATTAATACAATGCAACATTCCTTTAAAAATTAAATCGCAAACTACTACAACTTACTTATACCGTTCTTTTAAAGATATTCAATTTGATATTTTTAATATTGAATTGAAAAGTGCTCCTTTTAATGAAATTTATATAGTCAACAATATCAATGACAAAGTTTCACTATTTAATAATATCGTAATAGATCTGTTTGACAAACACGCACCAATTAAAAAAAGCACTTATTCAAAATTTAAACCACCATGGTTAACTGATAATGTACAATTGCTCATAAAATTACGTGATGATGCTCATAAGAAATTTAAAAAACAGAAAAAAGCATCCCAATGGGATTATTATAAACAGCTGCGCAATTTTACATTAACAGCAATAAAAAATGAAAAAAAAGCATATCTTAATTACAAATTTAACAAAACAAAAGGTAAAACTGTATGGAAAGACTTTGCAGATTTAAACATACATAACAAAAATACATCTTCAATCATTCCAGACCATTTTCACAATGTTAATGAAATTAATAACTACTTTAACAACATACCTTCAATCATTACAGAAACAGAAAAACAAAATACACTTAGCTTCTATGATAATCAGAGTAAGCCTTTATCTCAACAAAGGTTTACTTTCAAAAAGACAAATGAAACTGATTTACTAAAATTAATATCCAACATAAAATCAAAATCAATAGGATCTGACAAAATTTCAATAGATATGATCTATATATGTTGTCCTTTTATATTGCCGTTTATAGAACATATAATAAACTATTGCTTTGAGTATTCTACATTTCCAGATGCATGGAAAGAAGGTAAAATTGTTCCACTTTCTAAGATAAAAACTCCTGTTGAATATGGCGACTTAAGACCTATAACTATACTGCCAATTTTATCTAAACTAATTGAGAAAATTGTGGATGATCAGTTAAGAGCATATATTGAACGGTATAATATTCTTCCCAAACTTCAATCAGGTTTTAGAAAAAATTATAGTTGTGGAACTGCTATGCTTAAAATCACCGACGACATAATATCATCATTGGATGCTGGACAGAACACTGTTCTTGTACTTTTGGACTATTCTAAAGCATTCGATATGGTAGATCACAAAATATTGCTTTCAATATTACGGTATAGTGGCTTGACTGAAGCGTCAGTGATATTTTTTAAGGAATATTTATATAAAAGAAGTAACCGAGTTGTGCTGAATGGTGTCTTGTCCGAACCAATGACAATGAAAAAAGGAATTCCGCAGGGTGGTGTTTTAGGCCCATTACTCTTCTCAATGTATGTTTCAAATTTTTATTTAGCATTTAAACAAACAAAATATCATTATTATGCTGACGACACTCAAATATACTATTCGTTTGACTCTAATACCGATATTGTGTCAGTTAACAACACTATTAATACAGAATTGGATTATTTAGTTACCTTATCAAAAAACCACAATCTTAAATTAAATCCTAATAAATCAACCGTTATACTATTTGGTAAAAAAAAAAAAAGAATTGTCATTAAAAACAGTCTTGACATAAGAGTAATGGGCCAAAACTTAAAAGTTGTAGAAGAAGTTAAAAATCTTGGTATGACAGTAGATTCAGATTTGAGATTAAGGAAACATGTTAACAATCTTGTAAGCAAATCTTATTTTAAACTTAAAACCTTATATGGTCATAGAACGTACCTTAATCAAAATTTAAAAACAATGCTATGTCAATCATTAATTTTATCTAATTTTAACTATTGTGACTATGTATATGGTTCATGCTTAGATAAAATGACATCACATAAAATTCAATTAGTACAAAATGCGTGTCTTAGGTTTATATACGGAATACGTAAACGAGATCATATTAGTCACACACTTGCACTAGCTGAATGGCTGAATATGTCCAATAGACGAAAACTTCACGCTTCTTGTGCATATCTCAAAATAATTAAAATCAAAACTCCCAACTATTTATATGAAAAAATAAAATTCCGAACAGATATCCACACGGTTAATACTCGAGGTAAAAATAAAATAACTATCCCTGTCCATAGGTCTTCACTATTTCAAAGGTCATTTACATATAATATTGCTAAATGTTTGAACTCTATCCCTTTTAATTATATTGATCTCACTCTCAATTCGTTTAAGCAAAAACTTAAAAACCAGTTGTTTGAGGATCAAAGTTAATTTATGTTTATATTAGTATTGTATGTTAGTGTGTGTTTTAGGTACAGGAGGAAGAATAGATAACCCGTTTTAGGGCTAATCTAATCCTGAACCTAGTTGTCATAGATGCAATTGATTTTGTTAATATAATTCATATTAATTTTATTAATGTATATGTATTTCTTTGACAATAAATGTATTATTATTATTATTATTAATTACAAGATTCTAATGTTTTGGTTCCTTTGGAATGTCTACAGTAAATATCAAAACTACTTCTAACTGTAAATAAATATTTAACATTATTAAAATTTCAAATTAATGCAATATTTTCTGCATGAAGTCTTTGATAATAAGACACTGGATAATAAATAAAAAGAAGTAGTAACTAATGTACTTAGTAGTTATTTCAAACAGATATAAAGTAGAGAAGTATAACGCACATAGATCAATCTTTAAAAGATTAATATAGATTTTTTAATTGAGGATATTAACTAATAATTAGTTTTATTACATTTTAACTTTTTAAGTTCATATTATAAATTTTAATTTAAAAAGTAGGAAATAATAATTTATTCATACTAGCTATAACTATAAAACAGATTTATTGCAATACTTTTCAAGTTGCTTACATTACAACAGTATCTCAAATCAATTATTTGTTCATTTATCTTTAACTCTGTTGTAGCTATTTACAGTACATCGTTATGAGGTGCATTTGACTAGGCCTTAAAAACGAGTGCAGTAATCAGCTTTAAAGATATACTTTAAAGAATGATTTCATTATATTTTTTTTACTAAAGAGTAGCATTATATTTAAAAAACCAGATTAGAGTGTAAACTTTATCAATTCAAAATAATTAAAAATTATTTAATAAAATATGATATGATATTTTTATAATTGCATATGTTTTAAAACTTTTATATTATTGTAATTTGCAACTGGTGTTGTTGCATGGCTTATTTAGAAAGATAGTAGTAGTATGAGCCGGTCACGATAAAGCCACCCTGAAACATAAGAGCCTTTCCTGATATAAGGCACGATAGATGATAGATAAAAAAAATGTCAGATTGACAACATTTTGGCTATTTTAAATTAAAGTTATTAAAAGTGTACATTGTTTACAATGGATGTTATAACAGCAGACCATCTTTAGTATGGAATAAGAAATGTGGGAAGATGTGGAAACTGATGCAGGTTAATTTTAGAATATAAATTATTGTACAAATTTACGGTTAAGTGAAGACCAATGCTAAAACTGAACTTTGCCCTTTTCTGTATAAATTATACTAGAAATAAAGACACTATTATTATTATTATTTTGTTTTCTCAGACAATTCCGGTAGCAGTTACTTATAATAATAATAATTATTATTCTTATTATATTTAAATAAGAATATTTCTTTTAGTTACTACCTTGAGGAGGAGAACATTTGCATCAATAAAATGTTTACTACATTTATGAATGTTTGCATAAAGCGTGAATGTTACATTAGTTTCAAAATGTGTTTAAGAGAAAGTAAATAAAAATTACGGTTGTTATTATATTTATTTTAGATGCATAATGTAAATGGAAAGATAATAAAAATATATATCATAATTTTTTTAAATTATTTTAAACAATTTGTACTTTTGTAGCAAATTATATTACTAATAGAATTATAATTATTTGTGCAAACAATTTTATTACTAATTTACTATTTTATCTACATTGCAAATTGATGAATCAACTAAAGAAAAGTCTGTAGATACTACAACGTAACGACTGCTAAATTTAATATTTTAATTTTCATATTTACTTGATTAAAAAATTTACCTGACAAATTAAAATAAAAGTAATCCAATTAACAAGCTTGGTCATCATATTTATCACTTTTATTCCACTTCGCGACGCGTATATCACGTTCAAAAATTTATAAACTGAGCGTCTGCTACCAAAACCTATATAAAATATACATATAGTGGGGATGTGAGTGGGAGTACTAGTAAGTAGCAACTTGCTATTGGTTGATACATTACTCACCAGCTTGCAATTTAACTTGTTGTTGCTTATGCTTATCGCAAAACAAAATATTTAACGGAAAAATCAATCGCAAAAATGTACAGTCAAAACAAATATCTAGTATACAATAAATCTTGTCACAATTTTAGCTAGACTATTGAAGATCTTAAACATTTTTCAAAAATTCAATACGAGAACAATTAAGCAAATTATGTAAGAAATAATAAATTAAATGCATTAAAGAAACATAACAGTTTCTTAAAAACTAAAGAATAAGCAAAAGAGTTTTAGTAAATTCAATAATTTCTTAATATGTAGAATTACTTTCTATACAACCAATTAATATATAGTAATTTGAGTACTATTTATTTTCCATATTACGCAATTTATTAAGATCAATTATCAAATTCACAAAGAATCATTAAAATAAGTTTTCCGTTTAATAATGAAATTCATAATAAGTGTAGTCGTTCCTAGAAGTCTCGATTATATATTATATAAACATCCTTTTCGATAATAAAAGTATCAAATTGCAGCGTTGTGTGAAAAAACAAGTGTTTGTTGATGCAACAATAACGGCGCAATCAAGTCTCACTGATTAATTTATGGTGAATAATAGCAGACAATTAATTACTCATGCTTTAACCAGACATAACATCGGTTTTTTTATAGAAATTATCTAATTCAAAACTTAAATGTATAGTTAAAAAAACAGTTAATAGAAGCTATCCAATAAAGAAATGTTAATTATCAACAATTAATTAATTGCATGTTAAAATAATGAACCCAAATAAATAAATGAACGTTAAAGAAATACAAAACTAAACGGTTGATTCTTCTGATAAATCATTAAGGTCACAACTAAAAAAAAAAAATAATTTTAGAACAAACTTTTACATAACCAGATGCAAGTTTGAGGGTTTGATTGCATTTAATTCCAGTGTAAAAAAGTTTGGGGTGTCCATTTCGGAGTAGTTACTTTTTGTCCAACGTTCCCAAATAAGAAAAAGTATTTGGGATTTGTAGCGCTGTTTGGGATTTTAATTTGACTCACACACTAGCATGACGTTGATAAACATACCCTTAAGAATAATTCCGGTGTCTTATCCATGGTTTTCTTATTGAGAAGGTTGGCGGCAATAAAAATATTATTTTAATGTAAATCGAGAAGCTCGGTTCGTAGACTTGCTATTTGATTGTTTGCCAATTTGAAGTTGGTGGCAACACCATGTTGGCAAACGATTTAATTGCCGTGACCGCAGTTGCAGGTTTGCGGGAATTTCAGTTTTAGGAAACCTGAGTTGGGGATGGCACGAACGAAATAGCGTTTGTTTTTTATTTTGATGTAGGTCTTGCATCCTTGAAAATTGGCTGGGTGAGGACCAGTAGCAGAGAAAACATTTTGGGAGTGTGCACTATTGGCATGCCGCTGATTGGTGGAGGCACAAACAATTCCAGCACACTTGAGTTGCTTTGAAGCATCTCTTGACAATGAGCCCGTATTTTTGGCATTTTTGATACTAGGCAATGCTTGCGTTTCTTTTTTCGATTCAATCCTAATCGTTAGATTAAATATCTTTTTGATATCTTTAATCTCCATGTTTTTCTCCTTATTGGAGAGTTGTACTAAAATCATTAGGAAACCAATAAACTCGTTTCCCATCAATAAACATTAGATGGTTTAAACACTATATCTTCCAATGTCTTCTCAACCTTTTCTTTGGTTAGGTATAGCGGCATATTTAAAATTACTAATTTGATACATCTTTCTTTAAGTAAAAACAAGATAAAGAAATTGGTCGTGATAGGCCGATGTCTTTTGATGGTCTTTGCTAGACGCCGCCCAAATACCGTTGAAGGTATGACGCGCTAAAACAATGTTTATTTCATTGTCCTTGAAGTATTAAAAAAACCGTTGAAGGAGAGTAAGAAGCAACATTTACGGAGGTACAGTAAGGATTTTGTTACCGGCGGGGTCTAGGTTTTCAACTGCTGCCTTGTACCTAATTGGGTTTGATGGCCTTTGTGTTTTTAGACCTAAGGCGCCGGCAGAATTAACCTTTGATGGCTGTTTTGCATGAGTTGTAGAAGGCAACTGCTGAAGATTGGGTTTTGACTCACCTTAGATTTTCCTGTGATTCTGGATCTGGAGAACAATACAACCTTCATTATCATCTTCTGCGTTGTCTAGTGCCGCGCTGGTGGTAGGTGAATGCAGGAGGGTCCACTATCTGATGACCGAAAGTTGTGGTTCGGAATTTTGTTTGCTGACTCTTTAATTTCTTCGTAAGTGCGCAGTTAATTTCAGGATCTTTTAAGAAGTCGTGTGAATTCGGCAGAGCCACGAGGGTCATTGCCTATATACAAAGATGTTATATTAGTCAAAATGTATTTATAAAAATATAAATAACAATTAAGGCTGTTATTATATTTATTTTAGATGCATAATGTAAATGAAAAGATAATAAAAAAATATATCATTATATATGAAATTTTTTGTCAAAATATAATTTTATTGGCTAGCCAACTGACCCATCTGAATCTCCGCTAAACCAAAAGTATGAGGCTTAAAAGGTTTTCCTTTCACGATAGAATGTTTCTGTCGCTATACTAAAATTAGCAAATGTGAAACAATGTTTGTAATTTTTCTGGTTTATGGGTAATTTGATCCCTTGATTACAATTCCGGAATAGCCATTTTACCTTCTAACCCAAAGAGGTTTTTTCGGTATTCTTTTATTACGAAAAAGTGTAAAACAAATATACTGATAGCCGGCCGAGAAAAACGCGGATGTTTTTGTGGCAAGCCAGCCGACCCCGACAGATGCGCTTGCAAACTGAAAGTCTGTATCTCCAAGGGTTTTCTTTCGGTAATTGAAAGAAATAAAATGTAGAAAAACTTTTGAATAACTTTTGTGAGTGCCATCAGGCCGGCAAGATTAGCCGCTGATGGCTATTTTGCGTCTTGCAGAAGATGCTGAAGGCAACTGTCCGGCATTGGTTAGCCAATTATTATTAATTAACGTTTTTGACTTACCCTAAGATCTTCTTGCGTTTTTGGTTCTGAACAATGACAAAACACTCATTATCATACTCTGCGTTGTCTGGTTTTACGCTGGTAATGGGTGATAGGCCCGCTTTCAGAGTTCAGGGGTGTCACTCATTTGTTGGCTGACAGCTGTGTTTGAAACTTTGTTTTCTGCCTCTTCATTTTCTTCTTAAAGACGCAGTTGACCTCAACACCCTTTAGAAGATTTTGTAGATTTGGCAGAGCCGCGGGGTCCATTTTAACTCTTCCGCTCCTTCCGCCATTGTGACTCTAGTTGGTCAGGTTTCACCTGTAACCCAGGCGGGGGCCCTGACAGGGTGCTATCAGCCGGGCCAGCTGAACCCTGGTTTTTTAACGAGGTTGGTACTCCTCCCCCTCCTCCTTTCTCATCCGGGCTTGGGACCGGCAACGGCGGAGTTAAAAAATGAGTTGTATTTAAACAAAAATACGAAGAGCTACTAAATGCAAGGTGAATGTCTAAAAGATAAAAAAAAATTAATAAAATAAAAAAACTTGCAAAAAAGCTAAAACTATTGATGACGATTTAAGAGATAAATTTAGATTGTTGGTAAAAGCGCTATAAAATGAGTATTAATAAGCTTGTCTTTCAGTCAACTTAAATTAAATATATATCAAGAAAGATAATAATTAATTAAATACAAATAACTTAAATGTTATTTTCATTTTCATGATAATATAACAATTTGTGTGTATATTTAATTTAAACCGTCCAGCGAGACCACGCGGAGGTAAGACTTTCTCGCCGTGTTAGTAGCAGAAATGAAAAATGTTAGTATGTTAAAAAGTATAGAGTAAAGTAAATAGTAAAGCAACGTAGTAAAACAAAGTTGTAAAACAAAATAAAAAAACAAGATTTAGTTGTAAATAAACAAAAGGATCTTCAAAATATAAAGTATTAGTTGTAGGCATTCAGAATTGGTCACGTGCAGATTTTTGCATTTTTTCTACTTGTAGATGTCTCTTCCACGTTTTTCTACGTCTATTTATTTTGAGCAATTTTGATCCTATTTTTTTGGCGGTTTTCTAGATAACGTTTCTTCGCCATTTTTGTGTTTTTTTTTGTGTTTCTTGGATGCCATGTTGCTAGTCTATTTCTTTATCTTAAGTCTTGCTTTTTAGTTGTGTTAATTTTTCTAGCTCGTTAGTTACGTTTTTTTATGTTTTTTTTTGTATAATAATTACGTACGTGACTTGCAAGTCTACAACGAATGTAATAATCAATTTAAAAGATTTCATCCGGTAAATATGCTCAATATAAATATACGTAATCCGTTTATTAATATGCACATCTATCCGCAACAGAGTTTTCAAAGCTAACTCCAGCACCATTTAGGTCAATATTCAACGTTTCACCTATAAATCCGAATTTGAATCGTTTTTTGAATCCGAACTATTTTCATCCTCAATTTCAAATGTCATTGGCAAATCTAGGGCAGCAATATGTCTTACCAATATTATGTACATCGGTTTTATTAACTTTGTTGGACGTTAAAAAATTACATTGAGCTTTATTGGATGTGGTAACATCACTTTGAGCATTATTGAATGTTTTGCTCATTATATTTGAATTTTCTTTTGTCCCAAACGACGGCTCCTCCGTATTTTCGGATCCAATTTTTCTATTTTACCATCAAAAGCTTTCTTCTTCTTTTCATTACTTTTTGTAGCTGACATTGGTTTTGAAACATGAGGTATAAATGCGTCCCCAAGCATATATCGACCATGTGACTTTTTTATTGCTCCAAAAGCAACTCCCTTTGCTATACAATTTGGAATGTACTTTTTGAAATCACTCACAGGCACTGCATATTCTGACGATATAAAATCGCTAATTGATTTTATTGTTACAGTCTTCATATTCGTATTTAGGTAGCCAATTGCAGCCAACACCAATCTAGCTGTCCTTTTTGATCGAGAATTTATAAGAGTCATTGCTTGATTAAATCGGCAGCAATGACGCTTATAAATTCTCAGCTAGATTGGTGATGGCTGCAATTGGCTACCTAAATACAAATATGAAGACTGTAACAATAAAATCAATTAGCAATTTTATATCGTCAGAATATGCAGTGCCTGTGAGTGATTTCAAAAAGTACATTCCAAATTGTATAGCAAAGGGAGTTGCTTTTGGAGCAATAAAAAAGTCACATGGTCGATATATGCTTGGGGACGCATTTATACCTCATGTTTCAAAACCAATGTCAGCTACAAAAAGTAATGAAAAGAAGAAGAAAGCTTTTGATGGTAAAATAGAAAAATTGGATCCAAAAATACGGAGGAGCCGTCGTTTGGGAAAAATGAAAATTCAAATATAATGAGCAAAATTTTAAATGTTATTATTATAGTAACTGTGATGTATTATTGAATGTAGTTATATTACTTTGAGCATTGCTGCTGCCCTAGATTCGCCGATGACATTCGAAATTGATGATAAAAATTGTTCGGATTCAAAAAACGATTCAAATTTGGATTTATAGGTGAAACGTTAAATATTGACCTAAATGGTGCTAGAGTTAGCTTTGAAAACTCTGTTGCGGATAGAGGGTTTATTAATTAATAAACGGATTACCCATATTTATATTGCGCATCATTACCGAATGAAATCCTTTAAATTGATTATTACATTTGTTGTATACTTGTAAGTCACGTACGTAATTATTGAAACTCAAAGTAATTTTACTACATCCTGTAATGCTCAAAGTAATGTTACCACATCAAGTAATGCTCAATGTAATATTTCAACGTCCAGCAATAAAACCGATGTACATAATATTGGTAAGGTTGCGGGATCCGCTTCATGCAATAATAAAACTTTATCGCAACAGAAGATTGTAGAAAGTTCTGTTAAATTAATTAATAATAATAAATTACTAATTGTATTTTAATTTTTTTCTAGTTAAACCAACGGAGGTTGTCGGCCCAGGTCCAGAAGGTGTCCTGGTGTGCTTTCCGGAGCTTCGGAGGCGTTTGTGTACATTTTGTACTTGTACCCGAAGGTCCCGACTAACGCGTCACTCAGACGCACGAACCTGGAGGTTCCAAACACACACGTCACTCAGACGCTACCACCGTTGCTCACACAGAGCTGGTGGTTTATATGTGGAGCGACGTGAACCTGCACGTGGCAATGTTCAGTGGCCGTCCTGAAATCCAGGCGAGGTGTGCAACTACCGGGTGTATGTGTTGTAGTCCCCCGGACAATCCTGGGATGTAGCTACGGTGAAGGTTGTTGGTTGTCGGCGGCACTAGGTTGGGACCGTTATTTGGCGATCTCAAAAATCTACAACATCGATAACAGCCTGAAAATTTCTAACACCGATATTGACAAAGTAGACACCCACAAATAACTCGGAAGTTGAATAAGTAGCTGAGCAGACCAAACCAGAGAAATATGTTCTTATTTTAAATACAAAATTGGTTGACGTATGAAAAATATTGTTTGTATTACAATAAAATAAATGATGAGATATATTTAATATATGATAAAGTGTACGCATATGGAACGATACTGAACATATATAAAAGAAGATAGAAATAAACAATCAAATATTTTTTATTTAGAAAGCGCAAAAGCTCAGTGTTATTCATTGTATATACATCTTTATAAGGTGTTGCAATAAAACAACAACAAAAAAAGACAAGTTCAAGTAAGAAAACAGAAGTAATACTACTAACAATATACATTAATTTCTGTATTATATACACAAAGTAGCGCATCTAAGTCTGTAAGTGCTAGAAGTAACCGTTCACCATCTAATGTTTCCCAACACTAAACATATATTTATCATATACACAGCGCCGGAAGAGAAGAGTTTTGGGTTGATTTCGACCAATAGTAACAATTCAAGCAAAAGTTTGATTTATGTAAAAATAAATCATTTGTATAATATAATAATAAAAAATAAATAATTTTTTATTGTGATATTTAAGTAATAAAATATTACAATGAGCATTATCGAATTTTGTTTTGTTCATTGATTTGAACATTAATCTTAAGTAAAACCTAGTGGTCTTCATGTCTGAAAACACTTGATAAAGTTTAAGTTTTGTCCAATATTAAGTTGGTAGAATAGCTTTGTAACTCCAATTCTTTTAGATATTGGAAATATACAAAAACACATTATTGATGCCTAACTTGCCTAATTTTTATAGAACAGAACAACGTGGCAAAGGATAAGAACCAACAGTAGAAATTTAAAGTTTGTTAAGAAATGTTTAAAATATTTATTTACCACGTAATAATATATAACTCATTATTAACATTTTTGCTTAAATAAAATTAAGTTTTTATTATAACTTTATATCAGCAAATTTCAAAAAGTATGAAATGGTTCAACCATGATAAGCAGACGGTACTTGAGTACCATATATGCTTCATAAAGCTGTGTGCGAGAATGGTTCATGTGCAAACTTAAGCAGACACACTATATAATCAATGTTAAAAAAACAATCTGTTTTTAAGAAATCCCGTTACAGTAGTATCGTAATAAGTGCCAAACTCATATGTAAAAAAAAAGTCTCATTAGTGAACAACAGATGAAATTATTACACTCTACAAAACTAAACCCAAACCGTAAGCAAACGCATTTTTCAAAATTTTGTTTTACAAAAATTAAAATAGAAAAACATAATAGAATGTGTTTAGAAGCAACAAAAAATTCAAAAGTATTGATGGCATCAAAAAACCCAAACATTAAATTGAGTAGAGTATAATTTGGACTTATAAAATGGTAAAAAATACAGTTTTTTTTTTCATAATTATATAATAATTTATTAATAGAAAAAAGAAGTTAAGTTTTAATCTTCTTGTCTTAGAGTTTGTCGCAAGTTTGCTCGGCTTATTTGACAACTTTTGTACAAAAATCATTACGAGTTTTATATAACGACAATCAATAATAATAATCTTATGGCTTGTACAAAAATGGGTACATCATTGGTACAAGAATGTTAAGAGTAAATAAAAATAAGTGTAACTCTTATAAACTCTCATAACTAAATTGAGTTAAAAACAATCATAAAAATTTGAAGATAAAAATCATTTATGATAAAAGATTCAACAAAGTGGAAATATAAATAATTTTTAAATTTAAAAAAATGGCTTACGGTAATTTGTCCGTAATTTGTTGAGAGGTCGTTGGGAACTTGGGGCCCATCATTTCTTGGTGTGTTTGTTTTGTGACTCTTGACAGCTTTTGCCTGCGGGACTGTTGACCAAGTTTCACCTGTACCCCAGGCGGGGACCCTGACAGGGTGCTATCAGCCGGGCCAGCTGAACCCTGGTTTTTTAACGAGGTTGGTACTCCTCCCCCTCCTCCTTTCTCATCCGGGCTTGGGACCGGCAACGGCGGAGTTAAAAAATGAGTTGTATTTATACATAAATACAAAGAGCTACTAAATGCAAGGTGAATGACTTAAAATGTGAAAAAAAAAATAGTAAAATGAAGATACATGCAAAAAGCAGAAACTAATGATGACGATTTTAGAAATAAATTTAGATTTTTTGTTAAAGCAGATTGATTATAAATGAGTATTAATAAGCTTGTCTTTCAGTCAACTTAAATTAAATATACATTAATAAAGATATAATAATTAATTAAATACAAATAATTTAAATATTCTTTTTATGACATTATATCAATTTGTGCGTATATTTAATTTAAACTGTCCAGCGAGACCACGTGGAGGTAAGACTTTCTCGCCGTGTTAGTAGCAGAAATAAAAATTGTTAATATGTTAATAAAAGAGAGAAGAAAAGTTATAAAAAGCTCCTAAAAAAATTTTTTAAGTAAAAAGAAATATATAAATATGAATAATTAGAATGATAGTGAGTATGAAAAAGTTATTTTATTAAAAAAAAAATACAGAACAAATAAGATTTCCGAGCGTTAACAAATATATATAGGGACAAAATCATAATAAATTCTAGTATTTGCCAGTTTATTTATTTGTATTAATAAACATTAGGCCAATTACCAAAACATTATTTCTTATTAACAAAGCAAATAGTTTTTGTCCCAATATTTATAAAGTATAAGTAATTGTTAAAAATAAAATCAAATAAGACAAGTAAACTCCAAACAATGCAATACAAAACGTCAGATTAATCGACAGTTGCTTTCTTATTATTATTAAACAAAATTTGTGAGTAAGTGCTTAAAAATTATTGTTGCAAAAGCTGCAGTATGCAATATAAATATGCATTAGAGAGAACGAAAATATCTTAGATAAAAACATACTTATTTGTTTTTGGTAGCAACGAGTAAATTCGCTTTCATCTTCTTAAACGTAGCTATACATTAGATTAAAGTTGTTATTAATTCAATCATTTTAAATTCCGTTACAGTAGCAGTTATGGTGGTTGGCAACGAAGTACAGTTTTTTTTTTTTTTTTTTTTTTTTTTTTTTTTTTTATTGTGGTTTTGGGAAAGCTCTTCCAGCCTGTGTGTGGGGCTCTCACCCACTAAAACCCCATCTCCACTTGACGTTTGGTGCTCAATTCTGGAATTAGCGAATTAGCGACTAAGCTTTCCATCAGAAATGATACGTCCGGACACGCATTCAGCGCACCCTAAATTTATCTGGCCTTCTGTTTATTCGTTGATGATGGGTCTAGATCCTTTACTCTTTTGTCATACTCACTCCTCCTGACTATAATTTTTATATAATCATAGATTCTTGTCTAGTTCCGATTAATCTATAGCATTATGTCTACGATGTTGTTTTTAATAATGGTGTCATCAATGAATATGTTTAATTCCATTTTTTTCTTAGTTCATCTTAAAAAAAGATGTGTTCAGCTATATCCTCCATAGTTCAATGTGTGCATGTACCACTATCCGTCTTTTTAAATCTAATTAAATACGAGTTGAAACGCCCATGTCCACTGAAGAGAGGTTGTAATCAATTAAAAATGCATGTCTTCTATTTACCCACTTCTCTACATCTTGCATTAGATTCTTAGTCTATACTGCTTTGCCGGTGTTTCTTGTCCAAAGATCCTGCAACTTGAATTAGGATGTCCTAAAAATAACTGTGGCGAACTGGCTCAATTACTACCAGGAGAAATTAGATTTGATTTGGATACAGTATGGGCTTTCATGTGAGGAACGTCAGTTAACAATCAACTTGTCAGTAGTGTTGTTTCAAAAGTTAACTTGTGTATGAAAGCTGTTGTTGTGTCACTTATAATAGCAAGGGCTTAAGTGCATTCCAATCAGAGTTTATTGGTTAAAAAATCATTCAATTGCTATAATACAGGTAAGGTTTAATTTATTAATTTGCTAGCAGTCATGGTTGGCAACGACATACAAACTTGCTAACACATAACAAGATAGCTTTGATGTTTGATTGTCAACTAAATAACGCCAACATAAGTGAAATCAAACCGGAAGCATTGCATTTACCGGGTTTTCAGCATTTAGGTTGGTTGCAGCAGTCGCATTTGGAGGTTTCTAAAATTTATTTTCCACTGACTGCTCTGATGGTAGGCCAACCGGCTTGATTACTACCCGGAGAAATTAGATTTGATTTGAGTACAGAATGAGTGTTGTTCTTAAAGTAATGTACAAATAAGAAAATAGAAGTAATATTACCATCAATATACATAATAATCTGTATCATATACACAAAGTAGCATATCTAAGCCTGTAAGTGCTAGATGTAATCGTTCATGTAATGTTTTTCAACAATAACAATATTTTTATCATAAACACATTGCAAAAAAATAAGAGATTTGGGTTGATGTCAACCAATAGTAACAATCCAAGATAAAAGTTCGAACTTGTATAATATCATAATAAAAAAATGATGGAATAATTTTTAATAAATCTTCTCGCCAAGGGGTCGTTCATGGCATGGCAAAAGGTTAGGAAGACCACGGAACATATTACAAAGAAAATTGGAAATGTATTTAAAGTGAGAATGATTTTAAATAAGGATTTTTTATTATGATATTTAAGTAATAAAGTATTACAATAAGCAGTATCAAATCTTGTTTTGTCCATTGATTTGAACAGTAATCTTTAGTAAAACCTAGATATCTTCATGTCTGCAAACACTTAATAAAGTTTAAGTTTACTGACCGTTTACTCATTGGTAATTTGTTAGTATATACCCATGAGCAATTTAGATTACAAAACAAAGTGGCAAAGGTAGAGCAGGAGGTCGACTTGTTAAAAGTTGTTTAAAATATTTATTTACCACGTAATAAAATATAACTCATTAATATTATTTTTGCTTAAGTAAAAGAAAGTTTTGGCTACAACTTTATATCAGCAAATTTCAAAAAGCAGAATATGGTTTAACAATAAAAATACTCTAGCTCAAGCAGCCGGTGCATGAGATCCATTGCAATAACAGCAACATGAAGCCGTTTGCAAAAATGACAAATGCGCGTAGGAAATCGAACAATATTCCTACAATGCGCCAACACACAATCCCACCTTACGTATAGAAGTAAGTATTTTTGGAATTTAAGTTGTAGGTGTTTGGTTAAATTTAAGATAAGAATACACTGCGCACTTTTTGACTAACAATACAATTTGTAAGTTTAATTACACTCACACAATCTATGTTTTTAACTTTTTAATTAAATAAAATTATTTATAATTATAAATAAAATTGTTGGCATTACGACAGTTAGTAAGTTATGTTAATAGAGTTCTATTACGCTATTTAAGAAAGTATAAAACAACTATTTTTAAGATCTCTAGTTTTTTCACTAAAAGAAACAGTTTATTACATCAACAAAAAAAAACTCAAAAATTAGTGCGCTCTTTAGCTTTAAAAATATTTGTTATTTTTTGTGTGTGTTTTTAAAACTAGCTACAACAGTATCATATTTGCCAAACGCACAATAGATAGTCCAGTTAATGGTAGGTGAACCACTTCTATAAACACAAAACTTTAAAAAGCGTGGTTTAATTGGGTGAAGCGCTAAACTCGAATCTCGGCGCATAATTGGTTGCTGGTTCAATCAAACCCCAGTTCCGGCAAAGGATTTTAAGAAAGAGAATGAAAAATGTTTTTGTGGTAGAATTTAGTATGCGGCGATAAATCCACATCTCAAACGCCTATAGCTTTTTTGTGCTATTTTTCTTTAACGTCTATGTCATCCCGTACAAAAGCGTTGAGAAAGTATAGCAACGCATCATACAAACTCTTGAAGTTGGGCTAAGGTTTCTATTTATGAAAAACTTTTTCATTTTGATAAAAGCGGTTTTAGCTATTTCTATACGTCTGTTAACTTTAATGTCATCTTCAATTTGTGACTTTAAGTATTTGTAGCTTCTTTCTCTTTTAATTATGCTCTTGTTTATTAGTATAAGTAGGATATTATTGTCATTGGTATTTAAGACAACCATAATTTTAATTTTCTTCAAGTTTATTTTAAGCCTATAACATTAACTAACTGTGTTTATGTCTTTCAGCATTTTCTAAAAATTATGGATAGTTGTTGCTTTTATTGCAGAATCCTGCGTACCATATGTTGTTGATAATTTGACAGTTTATAATTAATCTACCAGTTTTCATTAATAGCTTCTTTGAATTTGGAACACATATTAATTAGGACCGGCGATAGTATGCACTCTTGATAAACTCCCCACCAGATGTCTAGTACATCAAAGTCATGTCTCTCAACATTTATTAAAGCTTTCTGATTTTATTACAAGTTTTTAATTATTTAAATGTCATTATAGTCTAGACCTTTTTGTTGTAGTGTTTCCATTAAGCGATCGGGTTTAACATTTTCTTGTAGTCGATGAAGCCAATGAATAGGTCTACGTTTAAGACATCGTTGTATTGAAATATTTATTTCAAATCTTGTGCTTAAGTTACTACAAAATCCAAACTGTTTCTCGTTTATCAATTTCTAAGTTCTTGTATATACGTCTATGAACAATCTTCAAAAAAGCTTTAAGTGTGACTCACCAAACTTATTGTTCTAAAATCAGAACATTCTCTTACGTTGTGCTTTTTTGGTAGTAGAATCAATATTGATTTGAGGCATGCTTGTAGTATGATTTCTGTCGTGTAGATACTATTATATAGATTAACCATGATGCTAATTTTGTTGTCGTCAGTGTCTTCAAAGGAATGTTGTATGTATTCTTCCAATCTTTTAATCTTTTTCTCTATGTCCACTATAATATTTCCGTTGATGTTTTTTATTATGTCATTCTGTTTCTTTCTTTCAATGCCAGTAAATTTTTAATCTTTTTATGTAAATTAAATGAATCAAACCTTCGTTGAAGCAATTCTATTTCTTTACATTGCTCTTTCATAAATGTATATTTGGTTTCATTAATTTCAGTGACTGTATAATTAATGTTTAACGACCAAAAAACAACAATAGCCAAACTGTAAACAGAGTCCAGACTATTCGAAAAAGGTGAAAATTTTAAAGCTTTTAAATAAGGTGTTTTCTATTAAATAATATTATATAAATATAATACAAAACGGTTAAAAACCTCATTATGGATTACCACAGAGTAAAGGTTGTAAAGTTGTGTTATTCCAATTTCTCGTAGCAATGCAGTGCTTTTAATGTATATTTATTTATTTAATTATTTATTTATATCTAGAATATAATTATCTATTTGACAAATTTCCATATTTGCTTTATATAATTTAAAAAAATTATTAGAGCAAATGAAACTTTAATATCGAACTTTTTTTTATGAATAAAATTCATGACAAAAGTGATTTGCATGGCTTGTAATTGGTCTATTTATGCTGATTACTAACCACAGTTCGATTTTATTGGTAATGAGTGATACAAAAAAAATATAAATAAGTTTCAGTTTACTGACCGTTTACTCATTAGTAATTTGGTAGTACATACCATGAATAATATTATCCGATATTAAATTGGTAGAAAATTTTTGTAACTCCGTACCAGGTGTAGATTTAACCTCTTCAGCACACCGAATCACGATATCTATTTCATTGAAGATCTCGCAAAATCCTAACGCTAGGATATCAGTTAAGTTGGCAGCTGGTGTTGCTAAAGGCAAGGCAAAACATATTGTCATAGTGGTGGTACCGGAGCTTGTAGCTGGACAGGTAATAAGAATGCTGGATTACCGTAGGAATTGGGTATTGCTGAAACTCATCAGGTGCTTGTGTTGATTAATCTACGTAGTGGTATTGTACTACAAGCTGATGGTAGTATTAAAATAGTTGAGAAGTTTCTATGATTGTACTTATGCGTTTATATAGGTTTAGACAAAATATTGATAAAATTGTTTTAAAGTTTTTACTGTTCCAAGTTTCTTACTTTTTTGGTAAATTAATCAAATAAAAAGAACCTCTAAGATTTTTAACTGTGTACTACTGAATGTAGCCAATCAATTCCATGTATGCTGAGATTGCTAGAATAAAGACAAACATTTTAAAATTGAGTAGGTAAGCATGCCAACCAACAGTAGAAACTTAAAGCTCGTTAAGAAGTGCTTAAACTATTTGTTTAGCATATATAACTCATTGATAATATTTCTGCTTAAATAAAATAAGATAAAATTATTAAAACTGATTTAATCAGTAGCTCTCAAAAAGCGTGCAATGGCTTGAGCATAATAGGTATGTTCAGTGGTGGTTCATCAAAAGCAGCTGGCAAAAGAAGCAAAACTTGAGGCATAAATTGAATTTGAAAAAAGTTTAACTAAATAAAGTAGATGATAAAATTAAAACATCTTTTCTTCTCAATAAAGCAACAAACAATAACTACAAAAAACTCAATAGTATTGTTTGGTGTCAAAAAACATCAATAGCCAAATATTAAATTAAGTAAAGTATATTTTGAACTAAGAAAATGTAAAAAATTGTCTTTTGTCAAATTTTTATAATAAATTCATAATAGAAAAACAAAGGATTAAATTTAAATCTTCTCGCCAAAGGGTCGTTTATGGCATTTTTTCCAAAAGGTTAGGTAGACCACGGAACACGGAAAAGGTAAAAATGTTTTAATAAAAAGAATATGTTTTTAATAGGGAGTTTTCTATTAAATTTTATTATACAAAAATAAGAAAAAACATTAATTTTTGTTTTAAGCCACTACCAAAAACTGCAGATTTAAATCCCAACATCTACTATTATTAACCTGAATAATTCAATTATAAATATAATATCAAACCTACTCACAAAAAGTGTCAAACGTTGAGGAAGCTTGGCACATATTTTTTTTGTAATTTTCTACATTGCATCGATACAATGTGCATTTGACTATACATGTAGTCATTTAGATATCCAAACTTGCTCTTTGTTTATTGGAGTGATTTGGAAGTCACCTAATAAGCAGTTAATTCTATCAACCCCTTTTGAACAAATCTTAAAACGTGCGCAATAGTAGGGAAGTGCAAATGTACTAATATAAACATTATTTAAATTGACCATTAATTGTTGTAACAATTTATTTTCTACTGACTGCTCTGATGATAAACCAACCGGCTCGATTATACATAATTTTATCATATACACAGCATAGCGCCAGAAAGAAGAGTTTTGGGTTGATGGCAATCAACAGTAACATTCCAAGCCAAAAATTCAAATTATGTAAAAATTATTTATTTGTATAATATCATATAAAAAATAAGATGGAAAATTTTTTAATGAATTTTCTTGCCAAGGGGTCGTTCATGGCATGGCAAAAGATTTAAAGTGAGAATGTTTTTAAATAAGGATTTTTTATTATGATATTTAAGTAATAAAATATTACAATAAGCAGTATCAAATCTTGTTTTGTCCATTGATTTGCACATTTATCTTTAGCAAAACAGTTTAAGTTTACTGACCGTTTACTCATTGGTATTTTGGTAGTATATACCATGAGTAATATTGTTCAATATAAATTAGAATTAAATAAGATAAAGTTTTGCTACAACTTTATATCAGTAAATTTCAAAAAGTATGAAATGATTCAACCATAATAATGCTCCACATCAAGCAGACGGTGCATGAGTTCCATATATAAATCATAAAGCTGTGTGCGAGAATGACCCATGTGCTTGGAAAATACAACAATATTCTTATAATGTGCCAACACACAATCCCACCTTACGTATACGTTTGGATTTTTAAACTCCACACAATTTACATATTTATTCTTAATAGATTTTAGACTTATGTTTTACCAACAATTTAAAGATTTTTGTAATATAAGCTGTAGATGTTTGGTTAAATATAAGATAAGAATTCACTGCGTACTTTTTGACTAACAATACATCAATTTATGTTTGTAAGTTTAATTACACTCATACAATTTATGTTTTTACCATTTTAATAAAATAAAATTATTTATAATTATATATAAAATTGTTGGCAGTACGACAGAGAAGTTATGTTTAATAACAGCGCTTAACCCCATTACGCTATTTAAGAAAGTATAAAACAATTATTTTTAAGATCTTTAGCGTTTTCACTAACAAAAATAGTTTATTAAATATTAAAATAAAGAAACTGGTAGATCAACAATATCATATCTGCCAAACGTACAATAGATTGTCCAGTTAATGATAGGTAAACGTAAACTTCACACTCATATAAACACGAAAGAATTTAAAAAGCGTGGTTTATTTAGGTGAATCTTGGTGCAAAATTTCCCGCAGATTCAAGCAAACCCCAGTTTC
Source organism: Tachinus rufipes (assembly GCA_963932245.1). Classification (NCBI taxonomy): domain Eukaryota; kingdom Metazoa; phylum Arthropoda; class Insecta; order Coleoptera; family Staphylinidae; genus Tachinus; species Tachinus rufipes. The sequence goes on from OZ010750.1 coordinate 4,733,905, forward strand.
GGCAAAGGGCTTTAAGAAAGAGAAAGAAAGAAAAAAGCAACTGTTTTTGTTGTAGAACTTTGATGAAAAGCATTTGTGTTGTTTGTATATTATTTTTTGTGTGCCAAATCCTTAGTGAACATGTGCTGAATTGTTTCTTTAAATCTTTAACTTGATGGTAATAATATTTTTTGTTTAGCTAATGACCTTAGTAGTAGCCGCTATAAATTAATTTAAAAAAATAAAAATCTCTTCTTTCTTTAAACATAAAAAGAGTATGTAAATTAAAGATTAATTACTATCTCGTCATCGGAAGAGAACGATTGATAATACTAAAACACAAATTGGAATTAATTGATTAATTCTCTTTGTTAGTAGTCAATCAAATATCTACTTATAATAAAGTGCCTGCGCATCTGCATCTTCATCAAGTTTTTTGAAATAGTGATAAATTATTTTATTGCATACTCAAAATCATTTTAATTTATTAAATGTAATTTAATATTAAATAGATTTATAAAAATGTTGTATAATACGCCCCATACAAAAATGGGTAAGAATTAAAACATATATCTCATTCAGGTGTTGGCAAGTTGTGCTTCAAAAAATATTGTAGCAATATCACAGCCAAGCAGAGATGTTGCAGATGCCGCAAACATCAATTCTAAAACAGTCTGTTAGCAAGCTTAGGCGTACATAACAGACTTTACGAAGTGTAAAAAAAATAAATTAAATTAAATTATAACCATTTAATTTTTATAAAAAATGTTAAAACTCAGTCCAATATTTTGAGTTAATCAAGTTTTTCACAACAAAAGATTAATCCCTATCATAGAAGATAGATTTGGTGACTATAAAAAGCTTGTCAACAAAAATTATAAATTAATATTTATTGGCTGTTATTTTTATTTTAGTTTTTATATAAAAGAAATAAAAAGCAGTATGTCCTAAACAGAACAGTGACTGTATAATTAATGTTTTACGACCAAAAAACAACAATAGCCAAACTGTAAATAGAGTCCAGACTCTACACGAAAAAGATAAAAATGTTAATGCTTTTAAATAAAAAGTTTTTTATTTTTTTAATATTCTAATTGCTCGTAGCAGTGCAGTGGCCCTGTATAATTTAACTGATCTTTGCATAGGATATCTAGTATATAGTTATCTACTTGACAGGTTTCCATATTTGCTTTGTATAATTTAAAAAAATTATTACGGCAAATGAAACTAATATCAAACCTTGTTGATGCATAACATTCATGATAAAAGTGGTTTGCATAGCTTGTAATTGGTCTATTTATGCTGATTACTAACCACTGTTTGATTTTAATGATATTATGTAATATAAAGAAAATAAAAATAAAATTCAGTTTACTGACCGTTTACTCATTGATAATTTGGTAGTATATACCATGAGTAATATTATCTAATATTAAATTGGTAGAAAAATTTTGTAACTCCATACCACGTGTAGGTTTAACCTCTTCAGCACACCGTATCACGATATCTATTTCATTAAAGATCTCGCAAAATCCTGACGCTAGAATATCAGTTAAGTTAGTATCTTAAATAGAGGTAGTTGTAGTGGCAGCTAAAGTTGCTAAAGGCAAGGCAAAACATGATGTAGTGTCTGGTCATAATGGTGGTACCGGAGCTTGTAGCTGACCAAGTAATAAGAATGCTGGATTACCGTAAGAATTGGGGATTGCTGAAACACATCAGGTGCTTGTGTTAAATAATCTACGTAGTGGTATTGTACTGCAAGCTGATGGTAGTATTAAAACAGTTGAGAAGTTTTTATGATTGTACTTATGCGTTTATATAGGTTTAAACAAAATATTAATAAAGTTTTTACTGTCCCAAGTTTCTTATTTCATTGGTAAAATAATCAAATAAAAACAATCTTTGGAAGCAATTTTGAATGTAGTTAATCAATTCCATTTAGGCTTGAAAAGTAGCTTAAAAACGCAGAAAAAAAATGAAAAAGAAGCTTCAGGCAGATATGCTTTTTATTAGTATTTAGTACAAATTGCATACTAATAGAGTGTACTCAAAGATGCAGTTAAATAATCAACTTATTGTTAACAATTAATGAAGAACATATGTATAAACTAAATTACAATATTCTAATGTTTTGGTTCCTTTGGAATATCTACAGTAAATATCAAAACTAATGTAGGAAATAATAATTTTAATATGTTCTTCAGAACAACTTCATGAACTTATATATAGTAGTTAAAATTTATTCATACTAACTATAACTATAAAAACAGATTAAATGCAATATTTTTTTAAGTTTCTTGCAATGCAACAATATCTCAAATTAATTATTAATTAATTTATCTTTAATTCTGTTGTAGCTATTTACAGTACATCGTTATGAGGTGCATTTGACTATGACACAGGCTTTTAAATGTCAACACTGCATTCAGTTGTACATACAGCCACAATAAATAATAATAAATGAAATTGTAGACAAAAGTTAAGCAACGGCCGGAGCGGCCCAGACTTGATGGGTGACCAAGAAAGTGATGCAGAGCGTAGCGTTCTTCCCAATAACAGTAATTTTTCCAATTTAATTTGATACTTAGATTGGTAGCATTGTCAACGACAATAATGACTATGAAAAAAAATGTCACTCAGAATAAAAATATAAATAGCTGAATTATTAAAATTACAAATTAATGCAATACTTCATGTATAAAATTTTTGACAACAAGGCACCGGATAATAAATAAAAACAAATAGTAGTAACTAATGTATTACGGCATTTTTTTAACATTTTGTACTTTTGTAGCACATTATATTACTATTAGAAGTATAATAATTTTGCACACAATTTAATTACTAATTTGCTAGCTATTTTATCTACAACATTGAAAATTAATGAATCAACTAAGCAAAAGTGCTCTTAATATTAAACTCAAAATTTGATATAGGTCTAGATAACACAACGTTACGATTGCTAAGTTTAATATTTTTATTTTCATATAGCAGCAAAAAATAGTCAATTTGCACACTACAATGTATTAAAACTTAAACATTTGTAAAGTTTTTAGATTTTTGGCATATCAGCCTACGAACATTATTAATGTAAACATTTGTATGAAACACTACTCAAGTTATTTTATAAAAGTCAAATAAAATTGAAACACCGCGTATAAAATTGTAGAGTACATAACACACACACACATTCGCATTTAGAAAAATATAATCAATAATTGAAAAAAAAAACATATCATAATAAGTGCCAAACTCACAGTAAGAAGTCTTACCAGTTAACAACAAATAAACTGACTACAAATGCAAAACACTCTACAAAACTAAACCCAAACCGTAAACAAGAACATTATTCAAAATTTTATTTTATAAAAATTAAGTCGGAAAAAAACTTAATAAAATGTGTTTAAAAGTTTAAAAACTTTTTTTTTTATTTTTGAAATCATTTAGATTTAGCATAATAAACAATTATAATATTAAATTAAAACAAAAAAATATAATTAAATAATAGATATATATATATATATATATATATATATATATATATATATATATATATATATATATAATAAATTTTTTTGGTTATAAGCAACCGATAAAAGCAATATAAAAAACAAAAGTATCGTTTGGCATCGAAAAAATACAATACCCAAACTTTAAACTTAGTCGAGTATAATTTGGACCAATAAAATGATAAAAAATTACAGTTTTTTTCTCATATTTATTTAATAAATTATTAATAAAAAAAAAGGATTAAATTTTAATATTTTTACCTTGGAGTTTGTTGCAAGTTTGCTCCATTTATTTGACATTTTTGTACAAAAATCATTACGGGTTTTATCTAACGACAATCTTTTGGCTTGTACAAAAATGAGTATATCATTGGTACAATAATGTTAAAAGTAAATAAAAATAAGAGTAACTCTCATAAATACTGAGTAAGTTGGTAAAGTATGTATTTATTAATAAGATAACAAATTCAAATAAAAAACCAGCAATTTCAAATTAAACAGAAGAAAGAATTAGAAACCAAATTGTATTATATAAAAACAATAATTAACAACAACTTATATCACGTGTAATATTATTTAATATTAAAAACATGACAAAATTGCTAAAATAGTTTTGTAACTTCAATTCTTTTAGACAATAGAAATCAACTGCCGAGTACAATTTCGAAAAAACGGTCAGCAGTACAGTATAGAAAACATGTATGCATAACAGCGCTAACAAAAATTAAGCAACGGCAGGAGCGGTTACAAGTTTGAAGGGTGTCCCCAACAAAGTCATGCAGAGCGTAGCGTTCTTTCTAAATAGATCTGTTACACATGGATTTTTTGGTAGCTCGGTATGCCCGACACCTCAATTGCTTACTCCAAAAGAAAACTGACTAACGGATAAAAAACCTTGTCGATTTAAAATTATTTATTACAGAACAGTGCTGAAGAGAAGAACACGAAGCCCATTAAGAGGTGCTTAAAATATTCATCTTTTGTGTAATAATAAATAACAACCCAGTAACAAGTTTTTTGTTTACCCATACCGCAGAAACTCAATTTTAAATTAATAAAATAATCTTCAAATCAATAAATTTCAAAAAGCGTGCAAGAAGGTGTTTAAAAAAGTTATTTATAATATTATAGTTAAGTATATTTTTAAATAAAATGCTTAAGTTTTGACTTAATTTGAGCTGGTTTTAACAATTCAAGTTGCGTATTAACTTTTACAACAACTTAATATATTAATTCAATTTTTATTGTTGTTTTTGTTGATAGATATAATGTTTTAATGAGTGTCTTGTAGTTGAAAGTGTTAGTTGATAGGACACATGATGCCATTATCATTTTCTGGAAAATCAATTTATGTGAATTTTTTGGGTTCTGAAAAAAAATTGAAAACAGTACTGAATATACAAAACAAATTCATAATATATTGTAAATTGTAACCTGTACATACTATAAAAACAAGCTTTATAAATGCTACAGTTGAAAACTTTTAAATTATGTGATAGATTTGTATCAGAATGTGTGCGTGTCTGTATGTGAGTAAACAACAAGTAAATAGTCCTTTTAGGCTGATACGCCATAAATCTAAACTAACTTCTAACAACAAATATTACTAAAAAAGTAATGTATATTAAATGCATTTATGAGCATGTATGTATTTATTTATTTATATTATTACTTGATTTATAAAATAATGTTTTTAGCTGCAACATAATTAAGTTAAATGTGCATACCATTTTTTAATTAATATTTTTCAAAAATTTATTAAAAATTTCAAGAAGTTATAAATCTCCAGAATATTAAAAAAATTACATGTTAGAATTTGTATCTTGCAGAACTCTTCTAAACACATGCCTCAGTTTGGGGTTTAAGAAATTGACCTCTAAAACGGCCATGCATTCAATTCTCATCAAATTCTAACATTACTTAACTCAACTGAGTTAAAAAACAATAAACAACAAAATCTGGAGATAAAAATTAATTATAATAAAATATTGTGGAAAGATAAAAAATTATTTTTGAATTTAAAAAATGCCTTACATTAATTTGTCGGTAGTTGATGTTACCTGAAACAAAAATCATTACTGTTAGTTACATAAAAAAATGAAATCAAAAATGTTTTATTTTATGCAACTAATCAATAACGTTTGTACTAGTAGGAAATGAATGTCATTACGTGCTAGTTGTACAATATACTTTTTTACATTTATCAGAATACGTGTCTTAATTTACAGACCTTTTACGGACATGTAATGTAACAAAAAGAGTTTTAGATAAATTTTATAATAGAAAACATTTCAAAGAAAAAACTAAACTTTTCTGTTATACGTTTTGGTGCAGGTGCCGGGTAAAAATAAAAAATGAGTTAAAAAATGTATTTCGCATTACTAATTTTTCAAAAAAAAAAACAATGTAATTTCTAAATTAACAATCTCTCATAAATAGCTTTTTGTAGGTCAAAATATTTTTTGCTTTTTAGATTAGTTAAGATGATTTTGAATTGTTTTTGGTTTGGGTCAGTTCGTAATCCAAATTATTCAAATTTACTTGAGTTGCTTTACATTAATTTGAATTAGTTTACATTAGTACAGATTACTTTAAATCACTTTAGAACAATTTGTTGACTTCGAATCAGTTTGAAATAGTTTGTTCAATTTGAATCATTCATTTAGAAAATTTTGGATCAGTTCATCTAATAACAGTTTGACGACTTTGTGTAAGTTGTGCTATTTTGGATTACATTGGATTAGTTTTGAACAGTTAGATCTGCTTAGATCACTGTGGATCACTTCAATTTACTTATTTGATCAAATTGAACCAGTTTTGGATTTTGTCAAAATAAAATTTGCCAAAACAGCTATATTTAATTATTATTTCAAAAAGTTGAGTCATTTTTGATTTGAAGTTTTGTTCAGATCAGTTAGGTTAATTGATTTTTAGATTATTCAAGTTTGTTTAGTTTACTCAGGTTTTATCCGGATTACTTTAAATTACTTCAAATGAAAAATTTGTTGACTTTGAAATAGTTTGAATTATTTGAATTACTTTGAATTACTAAGTTCAGTTTAGATCATTGCGGATTAATACAAATTTGGATCAGTTTAGAACGCTTTAGATCAGTTTAGATCACTTTCAATTATTTTATAACAATTTCATAACTTTGTGTGAGTTGGAATTAGTTCGGATTAGTTTTGAAAAGTTGAGGTCTGTTCGGTTTATTTTTCAGATCACTTTGGTTTATTTTATTGATCAGTTTGGATCAGTTTAAAACATTTTAGAATTAAACTTATCCGTTTTGCTGAAATAATCTAAGTTTCAATCACAATTTTGAAAAATGGTTAAAGTAATTGTTTTGTCATCTGTCAAAAACAGCTGTTTTGTCAAAATATCAAAATGCCAATTAAATTTGTCATGTGCTGTTAAAATGAAAAATGAATCATAATAAAATCTGTCTAAAACAGCAGTTATTTTAGCTCCCAAAAGGAAGAAGTAGTACTCACTTACACCTTTTCTTTTTTAACAATCGTATTCTAGCCGTGGTTATGGAGTTTGCGTGTTCTAATAAGCCCTTAGGGTATAACCGGTGGTTTTAGTCAAAATGGAAGCCTCTCCGTATCAGAGCTCTAAGCTGGTAAGCGGTTGCAAGTGAGGTTCTAGACTAATTACAATCTGTGAAAATACTAATTGCGTGTTAAACCTGGTAACTGAATCACCCTAGAGTCTGGCAACACTATTTATTTTTTTACTTCAATCAATCGACTACGTCGTGCAGTCAGATAACAGACAGGGTGATTCCTTAGTAGTAGCGGGATAGTTTTTGTATGTAGTGCCCGTTTGTCTACAGCTCCTTTTTGGTGACTATATTTTTCTAGTAGCCTTAGCAATCAATTCAATTTTGACGTCATTACTGTTGCGGGCTGCAAGGAAAGTGGAGAACCAAAAAAATGAAAGTAATTTTCACAAACATAAAAGATGAAAACTCACAAAAAATCACTCAGTGCGTCTTTGGAGATCTCAAAAAAGCAGCGGACGCTTCCAACCTTACTCAAAACGTCGGCGGTGCCAAAATCAAAAAACTGCTGCAGGCAAGACGGACACTTATTGTGTTAGAATAGCAACCCCTGCCAACCCTATATGGAAAACCCTAATCAAACCAAAAACCTTTTCAGAAGAAGGAAAGATTCAAGCTTTCGGGCAATAAAATTCCCTTTGGAATGGGAAAAACAAAAAAAAGATTGTGCTCATCCTCTTCCAAGTCCTCACTTAGCCAACCTAAGAAGAAAGCAATGCAGTCTAAGCCAAGCTTAAAAACAAAAAAGTAGAAGTCAGCTACAAAAAGGCTGTACTCAAACACTTCCAAATAACTGGCATCAATCAATTAAAACACGAGATTTTGATAAGACCCTGTTCACTTACAAGAAAATAATTCCTACTTTTGGAGTGTAGTCACACACAGAAAAGATCCTTAAGATCACTTGTAATAACAACATATCTTTAGGGTGGCTAACAAAAACAATCTCCAACATAGAACCACTGTAGCCGGAGTCAAAACAAAGCGTCGTGCAGACAAACCACCTTCACAGGCAGACAAAATCCTTTTTCTAGCTGTCAAGACATTTGGATGTCATTGAGATGGTCTTATACCGCTTGAAAAAAAAAAAGAAAAAGCCATGAAAAGTTGAGTAAGAAAAACAGCCAAATAAACTACATGTTTTTCAAACTACCACTAAAGATATGCAACAGAAAGAAAACATAAAGGTAGAAGAAGACGTTGTCTCACCCAAACAAAGCCAGAAAGAGGAACTACTTGGTCAAGGCCGAGACAGAAACCCACCCGGACAAAGACACGAAGATTCAATATAAACCGGTTTACAATTAATCGCAAAGCGACTCAGAAATATTTTAGTCAAATCAGTAAAAAAAAACGCAAAAAGCTGGAGAAAAAAATCACGAGCAAACATTATCACAAAGAATGTACAATCATTCAAAACAAATTTCTAGTATCCATTAAGTTTTTTCACAATGTTAGCTACATTATTGAAAATTTTAAACAATTTACAAATACTCATATATTAATATTATATATTAAAAAAAAATGTATAGAAAACAATTAAACAAATTTATTACAGAAATAATAAATTAAATCTATTAAAGAAAAATAACAAAGCAATTTCTTAAAAACTGAGGAATTCTGGTAAATTCAATAATTTTATAAAATTGTCTATTGGAATTACATTCTATTTATTTATTTATTTATTTATTCAATTGCCTTTTTTACCTTTCGGTGTCAGGCGTATACATTACATACAAAGCAATAAATACTATCTCTCAATATTGCGCAATTTATCATTTATCAAAATTACAATGCATTCCGTTTAATAATAACAGTTGTTCCTAGAAGTCTCGATTATATAAACATCCTTTTCGATAATGAAATATTTGTTTTTATTGCCCGATAGCATCAAGTTGCAAGCGTTGTGTGAAAAACAAAAGTATCCGTTGACGCAGCCATAACATCGCAATCAGGTTTCGTGGTTAATTTATCGTTAATAATAATTGTCAGTAAATTACTCATGCTTTAACAAGACACAACATATGTATAATGTAAATCAAAACTAAAGCAATTAATAGAAGTTTCTAGAAATAATTATTTAATTCCATATCAAATAATAAAACAAAAAAATAAATAAGTCAGTAGAGAGACATAATATATCATCACCACGGCCACAAAAGATAAATTTAAATTAAACTTAATAAGCAAAAGAAAAAACCATGTCTCCACCAATAATATTAATTAATATTACAAAACTAACTGAATAACAAGCTAAAAAACAACTATTTTATATATACAGGGTGTTGCGTTGCTAACAAAACATTTTCAATTTTATCATATTTATTTAAATGTATTTGTAACTGTTTACTTTATGTTTTATTTTGTACTAAAATCATTCGTATGTTAAATAATTCTTTTTAAATCAAATACAATCAACTAAATAAGGCGTACCTTAACCACCCACGGTTTGTTAATGAATGTTTTAATATCAAGCTACCCAGAAAACGTTTAAAAAAATTGGACTAAGAATGAACACCAAAATGACAAAAATCTTAAGTCTGACAAATCCAAAACCATTATTAGATTGTCTAATAAAACCATCGAATGCGTAAACACCACTACATTACTTTGGGCACATAATCAAGCTAGGAAAGAAAATCTAACCCAATATTTTTTCTTATACCGGGTAATAATACAACAATATTGAATTAGATTTCTATGTATGTCTGTGAGTGTCTGAAGGTGTCTGTGAGTGTCTGAGGGTGTCTGTGATTGTCTGTAAAGTGTCTGTATGCGTATATGGTTGTCATAGACCCTTACAGACATTTAACAGGTGTCTGTGAGTATCAGTGGGTGTCTGTGGGGGTCTATGAGTGTTTGAGTATCTTTTTGTAAGTGTCTATCAGAATTTGTATGTGTCTGTGTCCGTATGTATCTTTGATTGTCTGTTAAATATCTGTATGCGCCTTTAGTTAAATAATCATAGACACTTACAGACACAGATGTGAAGTGTCTGTAAGTGTTTGCATGTGTCTGTAGTTATTTCTGATGTGTTTGTAAGTATTTGTGGGTGTCTGTGAGTGTCTGTATGTATCTGTGGTTGCCTGCAAAATGTTTGTATGTATCTGTAGTTATCTGTGAAGTGTCTGTGAGTGTTTGCATGTGTCTGTGGTTATAGTACAATATTGGAAAACGCTAGACATAAACATAAAACATCCAACAAAATAAAAATTTGTTTGGCTTGTCGGTGGGTGTCTGTCTGTGTTTGAAAATCTCTATGTGTGTTCGTAAGTGCCTGTGCGGTGTATGTAAGTCTATCAATTTTTAAATGTGTCTGTGTGTGTCTGTGTGTGTCTGTGAGTGTCTGTGGGTGTCTGTGAGTGTCTGTGTATCTTTTTGTAAGTGTCAGTGAGCGTCTGAGTATGTCTGTGGTTATTTTGTAAAGGATCTGTATGTGTCTGTGAATATTTGTGAGGTGTTTTTGAGTATTTACATGTGTCTGTAGTTAAATATTGGAAAACACTTGAAAAGAACAATAAACATTCCACAAAATAAAAGCTTTTTTGGTTCATCTGTGGGTGTCTAAAAGTGTTTAAAAATGTCTACGTATGCCCGTAAGTGTCTGTAAAATGTATGTGTATAATGGTCTATAATTTTCTATGTGCCTGTGGGTGATTGTGTCTTTGTGTGTGTCTGTTTTTTGGTTGTGGGTGTCTGTAAGTGTTTGAAGATGTCTATGTAATGTGTATGAATGTCTGTGAATTTCTATGTGTTTCTGTAAGTGTCTGTGAGTGTCAGTATGTAATTGTGATTGTTTTAAAGTGTCTGTATGTGTCTGTGGTTATTTGTGAGGTGTCTGTAAGTGTTTGCATGTGTCTGTAGTTATTGTACAACAATATTGAATTGGAAAACACTTGAGAGGAACATAAAACATTTAACAAATAAAAAACTTTTTTGGTTGTGAGTGTCTGTAAGTGTTTGAAGATGTCTATGTAATGTGTATGAATGTTTGTGAATTTCTATGTGTGTCTGTGAATGTTTGTGAATTTCTATGTGTATCTTTGAGTGTCTGTATGTATTTGTGATTGTCTTAAAATGTCTGTATGTGTCTGTAGTTATCTGTGAGGTGTCTGTGAGTGTTTGCGTGTGTCTGTAGTTATAGTACAACAATATTGAATTGGAAAACACTTGAGAGAAACATTAAACATCCAACAAATTAAAAACTTTATTTATTGTGGGTGTCTGTATTTCTATATGTATCTGCGAGTGTTTGTGAGTATCTGTAAGTGTCTGTGAGTGTCTGTATGTATTTGTGATTGTTTTTAAGTGTCTGTATGTGTCTATGGTTATCTGTGAGGTGTCTGTAAGTGTTTGTATGTGTCTGTAGTTATAGCACAACAAAATTAAATTGAAAAAAACACTTGAGAGAAACATAAAACAACATCCAACAAATTTAAATTTTTTTTGGTTGTGGATATCTGTAAGTGTTTGAAGATGTCTATGTAATATGTATGATAGTCTGTAAATTTCTATGTGTGTCTGTGAGTGTCTGTGAGTGTCTGTAAGTGTCTGTATGTATTTGTGATTGTTTTAATGTGTCTGTATGTGTCAGTGGTAATCTGTGGTTATCTGTGAGGTGTCTGTAAGTGTTTGCATGTATTTGTAGTTACAGTACAACAAAATTAAATTGGAAAACACTTGAGAGGAACATAAAACATCCAACAAATAAAAAACTTTTTTGGTTGTGGGTGTCTGTAAGTGTTTGAAGATGTCTATGTAATGTGTATGAATCTATATAAATTTCTATGTGTGTCCGTAACTGTCTGTGAGAATCTGTGAGTGTCTGTGAGAGTCCGTATGTATTTGTGATTGTCTTAAAGTGTCTGTATGTGTCTGTGGTTATCTGTGAGATGTCTGTGAGTGTTTGCATGTGTCTATAGTTATAGTACAACAGTAATACATTAAAAAACACTTGAGAGAAACATAAAACATCCCACAAATAAAAAGCTTTTTTGGTTGTGGGTGTCTGTAAGTGTTTAAAGATGTCTATGTAATGTGTATAAATGTCTGTGAATTTCTATGTGTGTCTGTGAGTGTCTGTAAGTGTCTGTGAGTGTCTGTATGTACTTGTGATTCTTTTAAAGTGTCTGTGGTTATCTGTGAAATGTCTGTGAGTGTTTGCATGTGTCTGTAGTTACAGTACAACAATATTGAATTGGAAAACACTTGAGAAGAACATAAAACATTCAACAAATAAAAAACTTTTTTGTTGTTGGTGTCTGTAAGTGTTTGAAGATGTCTATGTAATGTGTATAAATGTCTGTGAATTTCCATGTGTGTCTGTGAGTGTCTGTGAGGGTCTGTGAGTGTCTGTATGTATTTGTAAATGTTTTAAAGTGTCTGTATGTGTCTGTGTTTATCTGTGAGATGTCTGTAAGTGTTTGCATGTGTCTGTAGTGATAGTACAACAATATTGAATTGGAAAACACTTGAGAGGAACAAAAACATTCAACAAATAAAAAACATTTTTGGTTGTGGGTGTCTGTAAGTGTTTGAAAATGTCTATGTAATGTGTATGAATGTCTGTGAATTTCTGTGTGTCTGTGAGTGTCTGTATGTAATTGTGATTGTTTTAAAGTGTCTGTTTGTGTCTGTGGTTATCTGTGAGGTGTCTGTAAGTGTTTTCATGTGTATGTAGTTATAGTAGAACAATATTGAATTAGAAAACATTTGAAAGGAACATAAAACATCCAACAAATAAAAAACTTTTTTGGTTGTGGGTGTCTGTAAATGTTTGAATATGTCTATGTAATGTGTATGAATGTCTGTGAATTTTTATGAGTGTCTGTAAGTGTCTGTATGTAATTGTGATTATTTTAAAGTGTCTGTGGTTATCTGTAAGATGTATAAGGGAGTGTTTGCATATGTCTGTAATTATAGTACAACAATATTAAATTGGAAAACACTTGAGAGGAACACAAAACATTTAACAAATAAAAAACTTTTTTGGTTGTGAGTGTCTGTGAGTGTTTGAAGATGTCTTTGTAATGTGTATGAATGTCTGTGAATTTCTATGTGTGTCTGCGAGTGTCTGTGAGTATCTGTGGGTGTCTGTGAAAGTCTGCATGTATTTGTGATTGTCTTAAAGTGTCTGTATGTGTGGTCACTTGAGAGAAACATAAAACATCCCACAAATAAAATCTTTTTTGGTTGTGGGTGTCTGTAAGTGTTTGAAGATGTCTATGTAATGTGTATGAATGTCTGTGAAATTCTATATGTGTCTGCAAGTGTCTGTGAGTATCTGTGGGTGTCTGTGAGTGTCTGTATGTATTTGTGATTGTCTTAAAGTGTCTGTATCCGTCTGTAGTTATCTGTGAGGTGTCTGTGAATGTTTGCATGTGTCTGTAGTTACAGTACAACAGTATTGAATTGGAAAACACTTGAGAGGTACATAAAGCATCCAACAAATAAAAAACCTTTTATGGTTGTGGGTGTCTTTAAGTGTTTGAAGATGTCTATGTAATGTGTATGGATGTCTGTGAATTTCTATGTGTGTCTGTGACTGTCTGTGAGTGTCTGTATGTATTTGTAATTGTCTTAAAGTGTCTGTATGTGTGTCTGTGGTTATCTGTGAGATGTTTGTGAGTGTTTGCATGTGTCTATAGTTATAGTACAACAATATTAAATTAAAAAACACTTGAAAAGAACATAAAACATCCCACAAATAAAAAACTTTTTTGGTTGTGGGTGTCTGTAAGTGTTTGAAGATGTCTATGTAATGTGTATGAATGTTTGTGAATATTTATGTGTGTCTGGGAGTGTCTGTGAGTGTCTGTATGTATTTGTGATTGTCTTAAAATGTCTGTATGTGTCTGTGGTTATCTGTGAGGTGTCTGTGAATGTTTGCATGTGTCTGTAGTTATAGTACAACAATATTGAATTAGAAAATACTTGAGAGGAACATAAAACATCCTACAAATAAAAAACTTTTTTGGTTATGTAAGTGTTTGAAGATGTCTATGTAATGTGCATGAATGTCTGTGAATTTCTATGTCTTTCTGTGAGTGTCTGTAAGTGTCTGTGAGTGTCTGTGAGTGTCTGTAAGTATTTGTAATTGTTTTAAAATGTCTGTATGTGTCTGGTTATCTGTGAGGTGTAACAATTAAAAAACTTTTTTGGTTGTGGGTGTCTGTAAGTGTTTGAAGATGTCTATGTAATGTGCATGAATGTCTGTGAATTTCTATGTCTGTCTGTGAGTGTCTGTAAATGTCTGTGAGTGTCTGTGAGTGTCTGTATGTATTTGTAATTGTTTTAAAATGTCTGTATGTGTCTGGTTATCTGTGAGGTGTAACAATTAAAAAACTTTTTTGGTTGTAGGTGTCTGTAAGTGTTTGAAAATGTCTATGTAATGTGCATGAATGTCTGTGAATTTCTATGTGTGTCTGTGAGTGTCTGTAAGTGTCTGTGAGTGTCTGTGAGTGTCTGATTGTATTTGTAATTGTTTTAAAGTGTCTGTATGTGTCTGCAGTTATCTGTGAAGTGTTTGCATGTGTCTGTAGTTATAGTACAACAATATTGAATTGAAAAACACTTGAGAGGAACATAAAACATTTAACAAATAAAAAACTTTTTTGGTTGTGGGTGTCTGTAAGTGTTTGAAGATGTCTATGTAATGTGTATGAATGTCTGTGAATTTCTATGTGTGTCTGTAAGTGTCTGTGAGTATCTGTGGGTGTCTGTGAATGTCTGTATGTATTTGTGATTGTCTTAAAGTGTCTGTATGTGTCTTTGTTTATCTGTGAGGTATCTGTGAGTGTTTGCATGTGTCTGTAGTATAGTACAACATTATTGAATTAGAAAACACTTGAGAGGAACATAAAACATCCAACAAATAAAAAACTTTTTTGGTTGTGGGTGTCTGTAAGTGTTTGAAGATGTCTATGTAATGTGTATAATTGTCTGTAAATTTCTATGTGTGCCTGTGAGTGTCTGTGAGTATCTGTGGGTGTCTGTGAATGTCTGTATGTATTTGTGATTGTCTTAAAGTGTCTGTATGTGTCTTTGTTTATCTGTGAGGTATCTGTGAGTGTTTGCATGTGTCTGTAGTTATAGTACAACATTATTGAATTAGAAAACACTTGAGAGGAACATAAAACATCCAACAAATAAAAAACTTTTTTGGTTGTGGGTGTCTGTAAGTGTTTGAAGATGTCTATGTAATGTGTATAAATATCTGTAAATTTCTATGTGTGCCTGTGAGTGTCTGTGAGTATCTGTGGGTGTCTGTGAGTGTCTGTATGTATTTGTGATTGTCTTAAAGTATCTGTATGTGTCTGTGGTTATCTGTAAGGTGTCTGTGAGTGTTTGCATGTGTCTGTGATAGTTTGCATGAGTCTGTGGTTAATTTTGAGTTGTCTGTAAATATAAGTGTGTGTGTGTGTTTGTAAGTATTTGTGGATGTCTCTACGTGTCTGTATGTGTCTTTAGTCTGTCTGTGGTTACCTGTAAGGTGTTTGTGAGTGTTTGCATGTGTTTGTGGTTATAGTACAACAATATGGAAAAACTTTTGACAGGAACATAAAACATCCAACAAAATAAAAGCTTATTTTGCTCGTCTGTGGGTGTCTGTAAGTGTTTTAAAATGTCTATGTAATGTGTATGAATGTTTGTAAATTTCTATGAGTGTCTGTGGGTGTCTCTAAAGTGTCTGTGAGTGTCTGTGTATGTTTTTATAAGTATCTGTGAGCGTCTGCATGTGTCTGTGGTTGTCTGTAAGGCGTCTGTGAATATTTGCATAATTCTGTGGTTATTTCTGAGGTGTTTGTAAGTATCTGTGTGTGTGTCTGTGAATGTCTGTGAGTGTTGTCTGTATGTATATGGTTGTTTGTAAAGTGTCTGTATGTGTTTGTGGTTATTTGTAATGTGTTTGTAGTTATAGTACAACAGTATTGGAAAACATTTGTGACAAAATATAAGACATTTGGCTAACCTGTTGTCTGTAAGTGTTTGAAGATGTCTATGTATGCCCGTAATTGTTTGTAAGGTGTATGTATATAAATGTTTATAAATTTCTACGTGTCTGTATGTGTATGTGGGTGTCTGTATCTTTTTGAAAATGTCTGCAAGCGTTGTATGTGTTTGTAAATGTTTGCAAGAGTCAGTGGTTATTTGTGAGGTGTGTAAGTATTTGAGTATGTGTTTTTAAATGTCTGTGTGTGTCTGTGAGTGCCTATATTTGTCTGTGGTGGTCTGTAAGGTGTCTTTGAGTGTCTGTATGTGTTTGTGGTTGTTTGTATGGTATCTGTAAGTGTCTATATATATATATATATCTGTAAGATGTTTGTAAGTGCCTGTATGTATAATAAAAAAAATTGATAAAACTATCACTACATAAAACAGTTTACACTTTCAGTTTTTGGTACATTAAGCAAATTTAAAAAAAATTAATTTTAAAAACTTGATTATTATTTAAATATTATGCAAAGAATGAAAAAAGTTTAATTAAAAAAATTATTTAAACTATTGTCTGATAAAACAACAAATTAAATAAACAAAATTAAAAAAATGACCTAATTTAAAATAAATTTTAAGTTAATTATTAATAATTTAATGATTTTATCATATTTTTATCAGAGATTCATGAAATGTTCCTAGATTATTTTAAAATATTATAAATTTGCAATAAATAATCATAAAAGTGTCTTAAAATAGTTACCAAACATTAATATATCATTACATAGCATCAATCATAATTTAAATTGTAACACTGTTCAAATACTGTTTTAAAAAGTCACAAAAATGGTACATTACCAATTAAAACATGAAAAAATTGTTATAAAATGTTCTTAAATTCTTACAAAGTATTATCAGGTCATCATGATCATAAATTATAAAACAAATTTTAAATTTACAAAGTAATTATTAAAATCTGAATAAATAAGTGCAAAATTAACTTTAATTTTATTTAAATTAATAATAATTAAAAGACTTTACTTATTAACATTTTCATATAATCATAGGGAACCATTTACAACACAATATAACACAGAAAAGAACAAAATAATAACACTAAATAAATAAAATATCAATATCAACTCTTAACTATGTGATAAAGTAAAATAATGACTAAATTTTTAACACAGATAACATAACAAATAGAAAATAAAATTGTTTGAAAATTAAATATAAAAATCATTAACCATAATTAAATAATAATAATTAACAAAACTGAACAATAAATATTGATATTTTATTTATATCGGCTTTAATATTTACCTAACAAATTAAAATTCCAGCGACAAAATCCTGCTCAACCAATTCGGCCTGGTCACCATATCCATTGCTTGGATAAACTCGTCGCGAGACATAATTCACTAATTATTAATTCTTTAGAGACACTTTATAAACTGAGCGGTTACCAAGCAGCACGAACTTATATAAATGTATATTGAGGTGGGAGATTGAGAGGGAGATTGAGTGGGAATACTAGTAAGTAGTGGAAGCAAAGCTGATTTCAATTGGCTGTTACATCATCTATTAGTAAGACTCATTAATTGATAACGCCTATTGCAAAAATACAGCACCAACAAAATTTTTAATGGAAAAGTTTAATTAATCTATAATTTAAAAAAAAAAAATTTTAAATACTAAATTTAGATTTATTTAAATGTGTTTTAACATTTTATTAAAATAAATGAGTTGAATTGCACAAAATTGTTCAGAAATCTATTTTATTGCATGAAATTTATACAAAACTGCTCAGAAAATATTACTTATTGAAATTAATCTTTATAAAATTGCTCACAAAACCAATCTACTACAAGAAATAAATAATTTATTAAAAGAAATCTAGTTAAAATTGCATAAAATTGTGTTTCTACAAATTTATTGAAAACAATTCAAGTAAGACAGCATAGAATTGCCATAAAATTGCTTAGAAGTTATAATTATTGCGTAAAACCAAAAATTGATGTGTGATGTGACAATTTATTAAAATAAATTTAAATATAAAGCATGAAATTAACATAAAATTGCTCAATAAATCTGTCTATTATGTAAAATTAATAAGTTTTTACAAATTATTGAAGAAAATTTAATAAATATAATGGAAAAAAACTACAAAACAGCATTCTAAATTAGTAATAACAAAGAAAAATAAACTAAATGATCAAACAAAATCATTGTTAAAACAAAAAAAGTACCGCAATAACAGATAAAAAAGGAATACTAAAAGTAACACAGAAGTTCTATGAAGATGTAGGAAGCTACTTTATTATCTAAAATTATATATTATATTATAATTAGCAAAAAATAAAGAAAAACTAATAAACATGTTACAAAGTTTGCAAACAGCTTCAAAAAGAATAAAACTGAATATTTAGTTGAAAACAGTATTTTTATAAGTTCTTTATAACTTTTTTGCACAAAATCACATTTTTTTATTGTTTGTCAGTCTAAAAAGCATTTGTTATTAAGTTTTTAGTCAGAAACAGCATATTCTGAACACTTTAATCCAAAATTGTTATTTAATTTATAGTTCAAAACAGTATTTTTTTATGAGTTTTCTTGTACAAAATCATATTTTTAATTATTTTTGGTCTAAAAAGCATTTTCTATTCATCTTTTAGTCAAAAACAACGTTTTCTAAACACTTTAGTCCAAAATTGTTTTTTTTGTTTAATTTTAAGTTCAAAACAGTATTTTCTAATACATTTTTTATACCTATTTTGTATAAAATTACATTTTTAAATTACTTTTTGATCTAGAAAGCATTTTTTATTAAATTTCAAAAACAACGTTTTCTAAAATTTTAATCCAAAATTGCTTCTTTCGTTTAATTTTTATTTCAAAACAGTATTTTCTGTTGAGTTTTCTTTAACTTTCTTGCACAAAATCACATTATTTCATTAATTTTTGGTCTAAAAAGCATATACAACAAAAATAACATTTTCTGAAAATTTCTTAAAATTGTTTTTTTTTTAAATCTGCAATCTGCAATCTTTTTTTTCTATTTTGCACCTTTAATTGCTACTTTTTTGGTATATGCATTATCATAGTTATCAAAAGCATTAAGCATTTCTGTAGATTTTTATTTGCTTCAATGTTAACTTCTTCTTCTTCTTGTTTGGAATTAAGAACTAAGTCTTGTTATTTGCTTTTTAGCCTTCCATTGATGCTGACGCCCAGCTCTCTATCCATCTTTTAGGTAGTCTGTCTAGAGGTTTTCTACTTTAAGATCTTTGGTATTTACCTCATTTGGCAATTCTGTTGTAGTTCATTTCATCTACATGGTCCTCTTTTGCCATCTTTGCGATTTGACCAATTTAACTATTTTTTTAGTATCTAGTTCTTCTTTGATAGCGCTGCTTCTAATTTTATTACGTAGTTTACTGCTTTTATTGTTCTAATGGGCCCTGTTAGGTCGGGTTGCGTCTTTAGAAAAGTTTGCTTTTATAAATAACGGTGTGCGGCTTGTTGTGTTGCTACATGCCCGAATTCCTTTGTAAACTAGCAATATTCTTTTGAAATGAAAAGTGCATGCGGCTACCATCAACCACGTTTACGGCAAGGTTGATAATTACGTCCAAGTGCTTAAACGTAGCCGACAGCCTTTGGAATACAAATTTATCTCAAATTACAATAAGAGATGGGTCTGGGTTAAAAATTTTTTGGTCTTGGTAATCAATGGCTTTGGTAATGTTAAAGACACCTGACGTAATAAGCCGGCAATGGTTTATTAGTAGAAATAGCAGAAACTGATTTACCCGTGCGTTTCTTCTGCTTCTTTAACTTTTTTTTGTTTACTAAGTTTTTTTTTTCTAGGAACGAGGATTTTTGGTGGTTTGACGGGGTTCTTCAGTTGGACATCTATCATTTTTTTGTTTTTGGGGGCGCCCATGGATTTGACCAAATTTTTGGCAAGTCTTTTGAGGGAGGTTTTGGCCGAGGCGTTTAAAATTTTGGTGGGCTAGAACAGCATTAGCTGCACGGAAAAACGCTTTAGTTTTTTTCCTTGACATCTCTTTGTTGATGTCATTGCGCATATGGAGTAGTTGCTTCTAGTCTAGCCTCATCTAATTCAGATTAATTTTATGGTTGTCAGTCTATTTAGATCTCTTTTGATCAGCTTAATAATGCACTTTTCAAGCCCGTTTTTCTTTTTGGTTTGTTTTTTGCGTAAGAAGAGAAAAGTTTTTAAAAGACAATGAGCAGCTCGTACTGTTGAGTAGTGTCAGGTTTTTACTAATTAAACAACCCACTTTTTTCTTTCTTCACTTTGAGGTGGTTTGCATGACGCCCTTTTCACTGCAGTCCTATTGGGCCTGTTGTACACTTATGCTGTTCTACTTCTTTAACAGTTTTGTTTCTAGAATAAAATCCAGTATCCAGTTGTTTGAAAGCTTTGCATTCATTCAGTAAGTGTATTCCAGTCTTGTTTTCTTCTATACTTCCTTGGCATATAAGGTTCTTTCCTATTTTGTGCAAGTACTTGCTGAGTCTACAGTATCAGGTTATTAATTCTGTAAGCCTTTGCAGCCTGATGCGACTTATTTGTGTTACCACTGTTTTAATATTATGTGATGGTCTTGTTAGGAATATTTTTAAATGTGTACAGCTTTTTCACTCAAGTTTGTTGCAAGTTATTTCTTTTCCAGTCTTGTAAGGTGAATGTCCCCTTTGCTTTTTGTGTGGCAAGCTGATTTGCCATGAGGTTTCCTTTGTCTTCTGGTCATTAGGTATTCATACTAGGCAAATTTTGCAAGTTGTGGCTACTGCTTTCAAACTGTATATGCAGGTCATAACCAGTTTGGATTTTATTACTGGCGATTGCAAGGTCTGCAATGCCGCTTGACTGTTTGACATGATAGTTATCAATCTGTTTGGTTTTAGTCTTTTTTCAATTATGTCCTTGATGCACTACTTGATGGCAGCCACCTCTACCCAAAGATAACAAAATTTGCTTTTCTTGGTGTTTGTCTTTGTAGATTTTAGCCCTGGTACTCTTTTAGTTTTTGGGCCTATCTGTGTACCAAATAATTCCTTTGACTGTTCCCAGTTGTCTATTCTTTATCCTTTTATTTTGATGTGGGATTATTAGTTTTTTCTTTATGCAACACGTTTGTTATGTTAGGTCTGTGGGTCCTAAAGTTTACATTGTCTTCATTTATCTGCAACTTGTATGCTGCTTGTCTAGCTTCTACCAATACTATTAGGAAAAGTGGCTGTAACAAAGTAGTACTTTTATTTCTGTTTGTTCTTATTGCCCCCAATATCAGAAGACATGTTAACCTCTAAAACTAGTTATTTGGCCGTACACTTAAAAGTGTTTTTTTTTTCCTATACAATTGCTTTGTATGTGATAATGGGTTTTACAACTAGCATCCAAGATTTTTGAGTGCTTGAAAGACATCATATGGAAAAACCAGTTTTTAAAACGTGAAGCCAAATCTACAAGTTATGCCAATAATCACATTTGCCGTAAAAACCAGAGCAATGAAAACGCTCCGTAGCATCACGGAACACACACACACTATGGAACAAAACACCCAACCTAAAAATAAGACAAATGTGCAACAAGCCAAACATAGCAAGATAGACGAGACAAAGACGGCGTGAATAGAACCAACTTATCAACAGAATGCAAAACAGAAGAATTGCAAAAATTGCAAAAGACAGCAGACCACACTCAAGAAGACCTCCAACATCTTCTTTTCTTCATCTTGCGGTAAATAAATATGTTATAACTTCTAAACTGTGCATTAAAAATTAATATAAATTGATACTAATATACGTCGTAATTGCTAGTAAAAGTACTATAAATTATGTTAAATTCTAGACGCTGAATTTTACATAACCTCAAATAAATTAATGTTACTTTATTCAATCTAGAATCATTGTAGAAAATAAAATTTGTCATAACTTCCAAACTGTGCATTAAAAATTAATATAAATTGGTACTAATACGTCGTAATTGCTAGTAAGAGTACCATAAGTTTTGTTAAATTCTACACGCTTAAGTTTACATAACCTCAAATAAATTAACGTTACTTTATTCAATCTAAAATCATTGTAGAAAACAAAATTTGTCATTACTTCCAAACTGTGCATTAAAAATTAATACAAATTTGTATTAATACACCTAGTAATTGCTAGTAGAAGTACTATAAATTTAAATAAATTAACGTTAACTAATTCAATTTAAAATCATTGAGGTAAATAAATGTATCATAACTTCTAAACTGTGCATTAAAAGTAAATACAAATTAGTACTAATATAATATAATATAGTAGAGTACTATAAATTTTGTTAAAATCTACACACTCAGTTTTATATAACCTCAAATAAATTAAAGTTACCTAATTTAGATTACAAGTGATGATAATATTTGATGAATAGTTTTTGTATAACAAACTCCAATGAGTTTTCTGTTTTATATTTTAAACAATGTTTTGAATGTCAATAATTTGTTTTCATAACACTGAGTAAGGTTTTGGTCATAATTGTTTTTAAATCGCATTTTTTATGATGTGTAATGTTTTTGATTTGATTCCATATCGGTTAATTGATTCAATATTTATAATTCCATGATTATTAATTTGCTGTGACACGTGTTAATTTGTTTTAAGAATATTTGATGATTTATTAATTGTTTTCTATTATTTTTATCAATGCTACCGGTTAGTTGATTAATTATAAAACAAAGCCATTACTAATTGGTCTTTGTTTTAGAAAAAAGATTTATATTTTCTCTTGTTTGTTTAATATTTGACAAACGTACAAAAATTAATTAATTTTGTGTTGCGGGAATATTTTTTATTCTGTTAAATGATAGCTAGAATTTTTGGGCTTTTTAGCAAGCAAGTTTACATAAGAAAAATTATTATTAGTGTTTGTTTAAGCCAAAATTTTTTGCAAAATATTGTTTAATTATCTAAACTTCTCACAGCAACAAAACAAACACACAATAAAATTTACTTTGTTTAGAATTTTAGTTTTGCAAAATACTAAACAAAGCAAAAAAATGTTTGCTAGTTTTCATTCTTTGACCTTCAAATATTGCGTTTTGTGTAGGATATCAAAGCACATTAAACGACTTAAAGTCTTCTAAAGTTTTTTTTTTGGTTGGTTGGTCAAAACCTTGTAATATGTTTGCAACTACAACAAATAAAATAATTTTGCTATTAATTGGTGCTCCAACACCTCAAAACACTGGTCAAAAAGTATTTTGATGCTACCGCAATCTACTTTAATTTTGACCTGGTCAGATTAGCTAAGCCAAACGCAGATGTCTACAAAGCTACAAATGCCCAACAAGTATTTTAAACAAATAACCATCTTCTTAGAGCATTCTTATTTACTTTTTTTTTAAATAAACTGAAATGTTTTATACATACAGTTTATTGCATACGCCCATACAGGATTTAAAATGTTTTGAACATATTACTTAAATACTGCATTACAGGCGGTAACCTTTAAGCTTAGAATTACTTAATTATTGACTTTCTACAGTTCTTAATATCATAAAAATACAAAAAATGATATTTATACCACTAATCACTTTCTCATCTTTCTAAATTTTAAAAATAGTTCCACACAAACATACGGGACCTACAGTTTAACGTGGAATCCGAAACACACCACTAAAGAGATTTACTAGGCAAATACAGGGAGTTTATAAATGAATGGGATTATGTAATCACTTTAAATATGCCGCCTTTTTAAAATTGTCTACTATATTACATATGTTTTCGTATGTTTGCTTGACAGCTGTCAAAGTTGATCTGTCAAAACAAATAGTATAGTAAACAGTTTAAAAAATGCGGCACATTTAAAGTGATTACATAATCCCATTCATTTATATACTCCCTGTACTTTGCTGGTTGGCTATTGCTTGGCAAAGGAGACGACCGCATCAAAATGTATTTGATTAGATATTGCTGCTACTGGGAATCAAACCCAAGCTGCCTGCACAACAGTCCTTGCAATAGTTAATAAGTTTGACGTTTGTCAGTCAAAAATATTTTGAAATAACTGTAAATTTGTTGCATTAAACTTATTTATTGCATTAACCGAGTTTCTGCCGGTATAAACAGCACCCTCTTGCCAGCCAACAGCTTTAGGTGGAGGAGCTGGCAGGAGTGAGGCAAATCCTTGCCCCAAAAGTGAGAAATTACTCCCAAAAACGGATAAACCGACAAACTGGTCAACGGCGTGGTCTCTAAGACATCCCTAGTACAATCATCAAATGGGACAGGGATGCAAAGAATCTCGGAGTCCAGAATAAAAAAGAACATTACACTACAAAGACCAAAACAATAAGAGTAGGCACGTGGAATGTGCGGAGTGCTTATAAAGATGGAAAGATTTACAACATTGTGCAAGAAATGGATAGGATGAAGATGAAAATTATGGGCATAAGTGTGATGTGTTGAAAGGGCTCGGGATGTAATGCAGTTGACCATTGCAAATATTTTGCAGGTAACAACAACAAACAACATCAAAATGAGTAGCCATCATAGTAACCCAAAATGTCAAAAGCTCAGTCAAAAATGATAGAGTCATAATGGTTCAACTGGATGCAAAGTCATTTAACATAAACATCGTACAGGTATTCTTTCCAACTACAGACAAGGATGACACAGAAGTAGAAAAACTATATGAACAGATAGAACATGTCATAAAATTAACCAAGAAACAAGGTTACACTAGTAAGGAGGAGACAGACTCGTCCAATTCTGTAGTGAAAAAGAACTTATACCATACACGTTTTATAAACTTCTTAAAAGGCGCCTATATAATTGGACATTAGCAGCAAATACAACTCAAAAAGTAGTCAGAAACCAAATTGACTATAACTATCAACCAAACTATTTTAAAACAGCATAAAATCTGCATAACATATCCAGAAGCAGATGCAAACTTTAATCACAACCCTCTTGTGGCGTCATTTAAGACTAGACTTGAAAAAAATATAACAAAACAGCAATCACCAGACCCAATATACGACTTAAGGAAGGTGAGAAAATACGTTAATCTCAGAACAGTTATAATCAACTTGATAACCAAAAGTTTTGAAACAATAAACACAAGAGATCTAAGCGTAGAGCAGGAATAGGAATACATCAGAAACGTACTTGGTGCTATAATTAAAAAAATGTGCCAAAAAATAAACGCAAAAAACATAAAAAGTTGATGACAAGTGACATTTTAGAAATGACGAATGATAGAAAGATGCTTAAAGCAAAAGACCAAGAAAAATACAAAGAACTAAATAAATAATTACGGAAAAAATCAGGAATGCCAAAGAAGAACTGATGAGAGCTGAATGTCTGAAATAGAAAAACTACAAAAGAAACATGATCACTTTAATATGCATCAAAAGTACTGGAAGGAAAAGAATACGGGGAAAACTTGTTGACAAAAATGAAAATGAAATTACGGACACCAAAAAGAAAATATCCATGTGGAACTATATCCACAAGCTTTTTGAAGATGCTTGTCCGAAGAACGCTTACACTAGACCTTAAATAACAAATGAGGAGGTTAGAGATGCAATAAACACATCAAAAAATGGCAAAGCGTTAGGCCCAGATAAAATCCTGACAGAAAAATAATCAAGGTTTTTAATGAATATGTCATAAATACGCTTACTCAACTATATAATACAGTATATAATACCGGAAAGATACCCGAAAATGGCTCAAATCTACATTTATTACTATTCCTAAAAAACCAACATCAAAGCAGTGCGACAAATATTGTTCTATAAATATAATAAACTATGCCCTTAAGATATTTTTCAAAATTATACACCGCTGTATATACCGAAAATGCAAAGACCATATTGAAGAAACGCAATTTGATTTTAGGAATGCGTTGGGTACTAGGTAGGCACTATTTGTGCTTAATGTATTAATCCAGAGATGCAGAGACGTTAACTGCAAAGTACACTTGTGTTTTATAGATTTCAGCAAAGCGTTTGATCAAGTAAAACAGAAAGAATTGCTTAAGATACTCAAGACCACCGAAGCCGACGACAAAAACATCCGCATTGTAGCAAACCTCTACTGGCAACAGACGGCAAAAGTACAAGTTGAAGACCAATTCACTAAAAATATCTAAATTTGCAGGTTTGTGTGCTTTTGCCAACTTTGTTTAACATATACTTGAAAGAAATATTTAAGGAAGCTCTGGATGGAGTGGAGGAAGGAATATTAATCAACGGTGAGATAATTAACAACTTAAGGTATGTGGACGACTCTGTTATATTGGCGAGTACAGGACTTCAGCTGATGATGCATAAGATCAAATTAGTTAGCAAGAAGTACGGAATTGATTTCACTCTCAAAAATACCAAATATATGCTTGTCAGTAAAAACAATCCATCACGGCAGACAATACTTCTTAACAACAAAACCATAGACCAAGTGGACAAATACACATATCTAGGCACATGCGTGAATAAACTCTGGAATCATTTAGCAGAAATCAAATGCAGGATAGAAAAAGCGAGAACAACATTTATCCAGATGAGAAAAGTTTTCAACAGTCCAGACTTGAACATGCAAATTAAGATCAAAATGTTGCGCTGCTACGTTTTCTCAACACGTCAAATCCTGGACTCTATCAAAGAATACAGAAAAAAAACTAGAAGTCTTTGAACTATGATCATATCGTCGTATTCTAAATATCTCATGGAAAGAGCACATTAGTAATGAGGAGGTTTTGCAGCAAATGGGCAAGGAACAGGAAATATTGAAAGCTGTAAAGATTAGGAAATTGGAGTATCTCGGGTACGTAATAAGGCATAGTAATAGATACAGAATACTCCAACTGATTCTGGAAAGAAAGGTAATGAGAAGAAGAGTCCCGGGAAAACGCCAAATTTTATGGCTTAAAAATCTACACCAGTGGTTTAACATGACATTGCTGCAACTTTTTTGCAGTGCAGTGGACAAGGAAAAGATTGTGATGATGATCGCTAATATCCAGAGCGGATGAAGCACACCAAAAAGAAGAAGACCTGCCAAAATGTAGCTTGAATTACTGCAAACAGTGTGTACAAATTGGACTTTCAGATTACATCATGTAGGCTCCAGCCGCGGCACATGCCCGAAATCATATTCAAATATTAATGCCATAAAATTATCTGTCAAATAAAATCTGTGTTTTATTTCAATTTAAAGGTCTCCGCCTCTAACAAAAACACTTTACTACAAAAAAAAACCATCCAGCAAAACTGGCAACTTTACCGTATAAAATCACTTACAAAACCTATCTATTGCATAAAATTGAAAAGTATTAAAAGGGTTTTAAGCAAAGCAAAAATGACAATTGTGTTTTGATACAAACTGACATAGAATTGCTCAATTTGCTTATTCTGTAATTTATAGTGACAAAAATATGGTTTTTACTATAAACTGAAAAAATTCTAAAAAATTTTAATTGCATATTAATAAATAAATAATAAATTGGCATAAATAGTTTTTCATTTATTTCATATTAAAACCTTATTTTAAGCCTCTAAAATATTAGTAGTGGAAAAGTATGAGTTAATAAATAGGTATGCTAAACGTACACAACTTTTCTTATCTTGCTATTAAATTACAGTAAGCAATCAAAGTCCAATTCATTTGGTTCAAATAATGACTAATAAATATGGCTACTTTATAAATTTAAAGAAGGGGATATGCTAATTGAAAGTAGGGATAAAAACCCCCTTCCTTCAATTTTTAAATTATTATTAAAGCAGCCATCTTGGTTATATTGTTATACTTGTCAGTTCAGTGTCAACTGTTCAATTAACATCATTCAAAATGGTTAAGCTTGTAGAAGCTTGCGCTTACCCATAGTGAGTTAGTTGTAATTAATATATTACTTGTGTTAATGCTGTTATGTTTCTTAAAGCAACTACAACGCATTGGTTAATGACGATGGAATTCAAGAAACCTCTTTCATTGAAGAGGTTACTTCCAACAACATGGATTCTTTGTTTGAGACTGAGTAAGTATTTGTTTTTACTATTTTTAAATTTATTTGCGTTTTTGTTAAAAATTGTTTTATTTCATACGTACAAAACCTCAAATCTCTCAATTTATTTTAATTATTGTAGAATTATGTGCAAAACTGCTAAATGTGTATTTATAAGAGTTTATGTTAAAAAATAGGCCTATTTTTGTAGTTTTTTCGAGTTTTTGACACCTGAAAGCCAAACACACAAAACAAATTATTAAAATACGTCAACTTTGAAAAAATGCTCCTTTTTGCCTAGCCCACTGAAAACAAGAACATGGTTTTATGGCTTTGGCGGCTTATAGATAAAGTATAGACTTGAAATGGCGCCAGACTTGGATTCTACAAAAAAATTCTGAAGTATTTTTTTTTTTTTTTAATTTGCAAAATTTTTAGACAAAAAATGCGATTTAGTTAGAAAACGAGTAAAAACTAAAAAAATGGCAAATTTTTTTTTAAGGTTTTATACCTTCATAAACCGATCAAAAGACTACTAATAAGTTATAGAAACTGAAAAAAAATACTAAAACAAATTTCTGAAGTTCTAATGATCTCCTCTAAAATTTTTGTGTACAAAGTTTTGCACTTTCACCGACGATATGAAATAAATTTAACTATTTTATTTATTTTTTAAGTAATGCTGTTCCCATCAACAACTCAGATGGGAACGAGTTTGATAGTGGTGATGGATTTGATGGAGATACATCATCATTATCTTCTCAAGATGTATCCATCAATTTTGATCCAGAACCAGAAAATGATTCCATGTCGAAGGAAATGGATTATATCCAGAATGGTTGTTCCAAAAACTGTTGCTACTGTGGCAAACGTATATGTTATGCTGTGGCATTGATGTATGTGGTAATGATCACATTGATATATTCCATCATAATTTAATTTGTCAAAAAACTGGTGTTTCCAGATTTACTCTTATATCATTTTGAGTTTAATAAATGTAGTAATCGTATATAAAACATAAACAGAGGTATTTTTAGATTTATTCTAATGTCATTTTGGGTTTAATAAATGTATTAATTGTATCTAAAATATAAACATTGTTGTTTCCAGATTTATTTTAGTGTCATTTTGAGAGTTTAATAAATGTATTAATTGTATTTGTTTTTTATTTTATTATGATTTCCAATATATAAACAATCATATTTTTTAAGTGTTTAAGAGGCATGAGGAAGGATTTCCTTTGCCTCCCCCCCCCTTTATATGTCCTTGGAAAGTCAAGGCTAACCAGTTTCTACCACATTTATGCACGTGCAAAACAGGTTTTTGTATGTCGCATTGAAATCACATTCCATTCTTTTTGTTTTATTTATACTTGAATAAAACGGAAGGAATTGTCAACACACCAGTCAGTTTCGAAATGAATTCAAAGCAAGCGTCAGGTTCTATCTTGCGGGAATTATTAAATGCCCCCAAAGATAAACCTCTTCCTAAACCCAAGTACATGAAATACAATTATGTACTAAATTTAAAAAACATAAAAAATGGAACACAATTGCAATGTGCTGATAGTGATGACAGTGCTAGTGCTAATAGTGCTAATAGTGCTACTGTTAATAGTGCTTTGCCATTGCTTGGTGATGTGGCACCACAACATTTTTCGCAATCTTAATTCCTTTCGGACATTTGCAATAAACTTTAAGTATAAAAAACATCAATGTATTAAAAAAAAAGTAAGTAAAAATACCCTAAAAGTTGTGTAAATATAAGAGATAGTTATGATTTGTTACGCAAGTTAGTGTAAAAACCCTGTTAGTATAGAGTAGTAGATTAAGTCTAAGATTATCTTTTCTATGATCTTGCTTAAAGTACATAATGAACTGATCAGACAATAGTTTTTAGAGATTTTTGGCTTAAACAAACATTAAACATAATGTTTTTTTTAATGTAAACTTGCTTACTATACAGCCCAAAAATTCTATCTATCATTTAACAGAATAAAAAATTAATTAATTTGTTTGTCAAATATAAAAAGAGAAAATATAAAACCTTTTACTAAAACAAAGATAAATTGAGTAATAGCTTTATTTTATAACTAATTGTCAGCCTTGATATAAATAATAGAAAATAATTAATAAAT
Source organism: Tachinus rufipes (assembly GCA_963932245.1). Classification (NCBI taxonomy): domain Eukaryota; kingdom Metazoa; phylum Arthropoda; class Insecta; order Coleoptera; family Staphylinidae; genus Tachinus; species Tachinus rufipes. Next base: position 4,764,051 of record OZ010750.1, read on the forward strand.
CATCAAATATTCTTAAAACAAATTAGCACATGTCTCAGCAAATTAATAATCATGGAATCATAAATATTGAATCAATTAACCGATATGGAATCAAATCAAAAACATTACACATCATAAAAAATGCGATTTAAAAACAATTATGACCAAAAACTTACTCAGTGATATGAAAACAAATTATTGACATTCTTAACATTGTTTAAAATACTCATTGGCGTTTGTTATACATAAATTAATCATCAAATTTTTTTTTTGTTTAGACACAAAACTATTTCAAATGGTTAATTATAAACTGTTGATTAATCAAACAAAATTAAGAAAATATTTATACTTTAAAAATGCCAGTATTTGTTTCTATATCTTTTAAAACGCAATTTCCTCCAAGAAAATTTTTAAATTTTGGAATAATAGTCGAAAAGGTCTACATCAAGATAAGGTGGATGTGTAATTAATCTAAACTTTATTATAAGTTGTTGTTTGTTTTTTTTTTAATTGTTTCTTAGTTTGACTACTATTTTGTTATATAAATTTAAATAGTATATAGTGTACCAAGGGCCAAAAATAGGCTTTAGCCGCCCGCAGCACTAACGAACGAAGTGAGAGAGGGCTGCTAAAGCAAAGGGCTGCTAAAGCCTTTTGGCACGAGTTTCAATGTTTATTATAAAAAAAATTATATATATTATAAAAAAGTCGATTTTCGGCCCGAAAATGATGATTTCGGTAGAGGCAGGCAAAAAAGTATTTAAAAGCACGCACAGATCCTGTATCAAAAAAATAAATAAAAAAGACCTTAAAATAAACCATAAAATTAAGATTAATTTAAACCCCAAGTTTGGCCATTTTTTGTAGTAAATATAAAGAGAAAAAGCTGTTTTTATTATATAGTATAATAATAAAATCATGTTTATGTTTTTTTTTTAAGAAGTTGAATGCACTTACATCTAACACTTTTTAGTGTCTCAAAAATATTTTAAAACCTAAAAGATGTAACACAAGCTAAAAATACTGCCCAAAATAATCTTTAGAAAAAAAAAAAAAAAATTATGTACTTTTTCAGAACGTTGCAATCTAAACAAGTTTTGAATTAATTGGAATCTTTGACAAAATTTAGCACTAATATTGTAACAAATTTGAATAAGTTTTACAGAATATTTTTTGTCCCAAACTTAACAAGATTTCTTTATTAAAATATTATACCATGTAAAATGTATTTGAAACTATACATTGAAAATTAAACGCTGAATGCATATTTTGAATGAACTAAAAAAGACTATAAAAATAAAATTAAAAAAATATATCTGCAACTTCATCAAGTGTGAAAATATGAAGCAAAGAATAAATAACTTTAGCGTGGAAGGCATCATTGTCAGCATTTGATGTAAATGATTTGTAACAATGACATTTTTATGTAAAGTTATTTTTATAAAAAAGTAAATATTTTTGTGGAAGTCTTTACACAATATAATTATAATTACGTAATAATTTTACCTGAAATATAAATTTTTAAAAACGCTACAGTAAAAATAAAGAAACACATAACAAAACCAACGCAACAATCCCCCAAATTAAAGAAGAATACTGGGAAAGATTCACCAAAAATCTAGAACATGACATAACCGGAGCACAGAACAAAGTATAGAAAATGATTCTGAATTAAAGTAAAAATATAAACAAAAATCTCACCACTTGCAAAATAATCACAGAAGGCTAGTATGAACATTTCAAAAATATGTACAATCAAGTACCAACAGGCGACGACCACTATTATAATAGATGCAAAAGACATCAAGAAAGCATTGAAAAGTCTGAGGGGGAGAAAGGCACCAGGGCTGGACGGTATACCAAACAAACTGTTAAAGTAATGTTAGAACTGACTGTACGCACTCAAAAAATATTTGACAACCAGGAAGTCTCTAATAAAATGAAGACTAGTATCACCATACCAATACATAAAAAAGACAGTAAAAAATTACCCGAAAACTATTGAGGAATCACTCTACGCAGCTCCGTCTTGAAACTAATAACAAAAGTAACCCTTACAAGCTCAACTTAGAGCTGGAAAACGTAATTGCAATTCTCACTGAAAATGAAGTCTCCAAACCGCTAACTGACCTGATTCAATACCTATACCAAGATGCAACAACATGTATCAAAGCAAGGGATGAAATAACAGCAGAAATTCTAACAAGGTCCGGAATACGTCAAGGTGACTTGAAGCGCCCTATGTCAAATTCAAGAACGGTTACAGAATGGGGGGAAGCAGTGTGAACGTGATATGCTATGCAGACGATGCGGTTCTGATTGCCAGCAGCAAAGACAACCTCCAAAGACTTTTATTCAAGCTCATAACATCCGCAAAAAATGTCAACATGGAAGTATCTAAGGAGAAAACAAAACGCCTAACAATATCAAAGGAACCTTTAAAATGCAAATTGGAAATCGACGGTCGCGTCATCGAACAAGTAATGACCTACAACTATCTAGGCGTTGATATCTCCAGTCAAAATCTACAAAAGCATAGTAAGACCAACACTGACCTACGCAAGCAAAACTAGAGCTGAGACAAGCAAAAGAAAACAAAGACTTAGAGTAACCAAGATGAAGGCGCAAAAACAATAGTAAGAGTAACTCTCCACGACAGAATACCTAATTGAAAAATCATGAACAAATGTGATATCTAGGACATAATCAAATTTACCAAAACTAAAAGGAAAGAATGGAACGCACACGTCGATTGTATGGATAAAGATCGGTTACCAAAAACTGTGCGAGACGGAATCTCACTGGGCAGACAACCTGGAAGACCACTAAAAAGCTGAATTAAAAGGCAAAATGCCTAAAAGAAGAAGAAGAAAATGAAGTAATAATTTTATTTAAAAAATAGGAGAGAGAGATAAAAACGTTTGAAAAAATGAAGAAATGTACAGCACAATGAAGAAAATGACATAGGATCATAAAACATACAGAAGTAAATGTACTGTAAATTATTTTTGATTTATTTTAATAAACTTTTTCAAATAACTAGTTTTATTCATAGTTTTGCAGAAAATAGAACCCTACTTTCATACTTTCCAAAGACCATTTTGACAAACATAAAATTTCTAAGTTAGAATCTGTAGCATAATCTTTCTTTTTAGTCAGCCATATATACGCCACTGCTGGCGTCTGAGCCTCTTCTCTGCTTGTAATGCTGGCAACTTACATTACAAGGGACCTACAGTTTTAAGTGGATTCCGAACCACTGGAGAGAATTTGTCACTCTTCAAAGAAGGTTTTAGCCGTTAAACTTCACGCTAGTCAGGCGGGTTAGGAGAGCGTATAGAAAGTGAAAAGTATATCACGGTATATAGGAATCGAACCCACAATCTTCGGTACAGCGGCCGGATGCCTAGACCACTGCGCCACGCTCTCTCTTCTGTAGCATCTACTTCCAACATAATTAATGTTTAGAAGTAAGGTATAATTAACCAGCCTATTTGTTATTAAAGTTATAAAAAAATATGCGTAACTATAGTAATAATAAAAATATAATAAACAAATATCATAAAAAGAATCCATGTATTTAATTCAGAAAAAAACAATAAAAGCCACGATCAAATGGCTGATTGTGCTAAAACATTGGTCCTTCGAACTGGATCTGTCGTAAAAAACTGAACAGAATTAATCAATCAGTAATTTAAGTACGCAGCAGCATTTAATTTGCCCTTATTAATTCGAGCAACAATAAAAAACATGACTGAAAAAATTATATCCCAATTGAAAGAAGCAAGTAAGCAATTAAAACAGAAAGTTACAATAATACTAATTAAAGCCAGACTTGTCCTCCATAAATGGGCCGAAAAAGTGCTGCTAGACTGTCTCTCAAGCAAATCAGCAGTTTTTACTTTTAAGAAGTTGGATATGGTAAAAATATTGAAAACCTAGTAGAACACCAAAGATGATACTTTTGGGTAGAAATGCGCTAAGTTTACTATAAAAAACAAACAACAAAAAGGTCTATTTTAGCTAAAATATCTCAAATATTTGATATACTTGGATTAATAAGCCCTATAATAATAAAAGCTAAAATACTTATGCAAAGACTGTGGCAAGAAAAGATTTATTGGGATGAGTCCGTACCAGAGCATATAGACACAGAATGGAACAATTTCCTAATACAGTTAACAAATATCTATAAAATCAGCACACTAAGGTACTTAGCAACAAATAAAACTAGCAATTTAGAAATGCATGCATTTGAAGATGCCAGTGAATTGGCATATGGATGTTACATTTACGTAAAATCTGTTTAGTATTAGCACCAATAAAAACAATAAGTCTCCTTTTGCCTGAAATTGTGTGCAACAGTCTTAACTGCACAATTAGTTAGCAGATTACGTGCAGCTTTAGGTCCCAAATTTAAGAAAATAGCATATTATTCTGACTTTAATAATAACTTTGGCTTAGAATAAGTCATTGTCAAACAAGTAGAAAACCTTTGTTGCCAATTGCGTCGCCAAAATTCAGTCAATATCTGAGAGTCAAGATTAGCACCATGTAAACACAAACAAAAACCCAGCTGATTCGATATCCCGAGGAACTACTATTGAAACCGGACTCGTCAAAATTACGGTGTGGTGCCTTATCAGCGCATGCCAATCAAAAACCAAACCTTAGAATGTTGTATTGTCAACAGATAAGCTACGGGAAGCCAAGATTCAATTAGTTAAAATAACACAAAAAATCGAGTTACAACAATTGCAGAAAGGAAAGGATATTAATGAGCAAAATAAGCTATTATGTTTAAATTTGTTTATTAACGACGAAGAGCTTATGCGTGTAAGGAAAAGATTTAATAGTAATACCATCAAAGCATATCTTTACAAAATTGGTTATAATATATTACAAGCATGAAAGAAACTTGCATTTTGTGCCTCAAGTAACACTTGCTGAAATCAGAAGTCAATACTGACCATTAGCTGCCAGAAGCACAGTAAGAAGCATATTGCAAAAATGTACTACAATTCAAGCCTACAAAGAATACGCCAATGTAAAGAGATTTGCCAAAACAAAAAGTAATACCTACATATCCGTTTCTTAAAACAGGAGTGAACTATTGTGGGCTCATTTTAATAAAAGAATGCAACCTGCAATCCAAAAAAATTTGTTATGTGGTAATATTCATTTGCATAATCACAAAGGTAGTACACATATAATTAGCAACAGACCTAACCTTCTTAGAAACTTTGAGAAAATTAATAACCAGAAGAGGGCTAATTAAATAAATATTTTTCAACAATGTTACTAATTTTGTAGGTGCCAATAATAAATTAGGCGCCTATTTTGTGTTAATAATTTGCTGTTAAAAAATTAAAAAACAAATTGGTAGAAAAGGGCACTTTATTTCTCCTGGTGCATTGAAGAAACAGCATTAAACTATCAGGAACTGTATACACTGATGGCTCAAGTAGAATTCATAATAAACTCTAAGCCGTTGACCGTCTCTCAGCGGATCCAAGCAATCTAGATGTTCTAACGTCGGGCCATTTTTTAATTAGAAGACCATTAATGTAGTGGCAAAACCTACCGATTATCTTGATGGCAACACGTACAAAAATTGCAGCAACATTTTTGAAGTTGCTGGAAATGGGAATATTTATTAGAATTAGAAAAGAAGACAAAGTGGGTAGTAAACAAAAAAGTACAATCCCAAAAAATAAAACAAATAACGGTCATCCAAGAAAACAGCAGTTACCCAAAACGATGGAAATTGGGCAGAATTCAGAAATTGCATTAAAACTTTAAATGGAGTAATAAAACGGGCTATTTATAAACTTTGCATTTTTCCCAATGACCTATCTTTATTTAAAACAAGAACGTTTCAACGGCCGCGGCATATTTAGAATTAAAGAATAATTAATCAAAAGGCTGATCGTGCCAAAACAGTTAATTTTAAAAATAATAAAATTGTGTAGATTAGAATAAGCCATTCTAGTAGTTAGTCAGGAGGAAAAGTTGGTATCTCAAAAACATGCGTAAACTACCAAAAAGTACACAAGATAGTAGTAAAGAATTGTTATCTACTGCCGTGAATTGATGGTGTGTTGGACTCATTACAAGACGCCGTACTCTTCAGTGTTCTAGGCTTGAAGAACAAAATCTTTCATGTAAGACTTAACATAGATAGGACATATACAGCGTTTGTTACGCCCAATGGTCAATTTTGGCTTACAAAAGTTTTATTCGATATTTGTATTTTACATGCAGTGTTATAGCGTTACATAAACACAATATTTCAAGAACTGGTAAGAATAAAGATTGTTTCAATCTACATTGATGACTGTCATTGTTAAAAAAGACAAGTTTGAAATACTAAAGCAATTATAAATGGTGTAGCCAGTAAGTATAAGCTTAAAATCAACTTAGAAAAGTGCTAATCTCTATAAAAATAAGTAAAATAAACTAAAACACGTAATCAAAAATGGAAAGACTTATTAAACGGAAACAAAAACCAAGACTACATAGAAATTCTTATTATAGAAGACAGCAAAGCAAGTTTTAAAATGTTTATTCTACATTATGCTAGAATAGCAAAACCGAAACCTTCAAATTTGCAAGTTAAAATAAGCAGCGTTTGAGATATTAAAAATTTTGCTTTTACAAAAAGTCCAGTCTTTTACTTAAGCCAGATTTGAAAACTGAACTTCACACGGACGCAAGTAAAGAAGGTATAACTTTAAAAAGTTTTACTGACTATCAATTCCATCTCATTTAACATATGAGCAAGATGGAAACAAAAACGGAGAAGAAATTTTTTAGTTATGAATTAGAAGTTATGGTGGTAATTGGTAAAATCAAAAAATTCAAAGTATTTATGTTAAGAAAAAAATTAAGATTGAAACAAACTGCAATGCATTTACAAACACAATCTATAAGAAGGACCTAAGCACAAAGATAGCCCGCAATGTTGCTAAAATAAATACAAAGTTGAGCACCAACCGAGCACCAAAATAAAATGTGTCGGCAGTTTGAACCAGTTTAAACTTAAGATAATAACACCATGAATACGATAGATCTAATTGGTTAGGAATATTACATCCCAAATCTACAAAATAAGATAAAAAAGTCATTACAAGCTGCATTCCGTGCATATTGATAAACTAAGAAGGAAAAAAATGGGAGAGTTCTTAAATGCGCTGCATACACAATAATATACTTTTGAAGATGTATCACATTGATCATTTGACCCTATGAACACGGGCAACAAAAACTACAACTACGTCTTGGCAATAATAAACGGTTTTACAAAGTTTACGTTTACGCAAGAGTAATAAGAAAATTGAATCTTCAAGAGAAAAATTTTGACAGTCCACTGTGGATCATCATATTGAATAAAAGATCAGCATTTACAAGCAATGAGTTCAAGGAGTATTGTAAGAAGGTGAAGACTAAGCATAGTTACAACGGGACAAATTGACAAATAGAGAAACAATACAATCAAATAAAGTCAAAGTGTCAAATAAACAATGATTCTCAGTATTCCGAAATGGAAAACAAGCAGGATACACGGTTAGAGAAGCAAATTGTGAGAGATTGCAACAAATAAATTATGCTACCCCCAATACTCAGTAGCGTAGCTACTAATTTTTGGGCTTTGCCGCAAAATATTTAAAAAAAAAACTGTAAAAAAGTTTATAACATTGTGCTTGTAGATCCTTCCGCATTGAAGACCCACTATTGACTTCACACAAAATCTTGACGGAAACTCCGTATCGCACGTTGAAGAGCGCCCAAAGCAGACACGGTGGTTAGTTAGTTAATTCATTTATTAAACCTCAATCTATTTCCGCTGTCAGGGCTATTGCCAGAGGTTAAAAGTACCACATCTGGGAAATCTGCGGCAAATTCAAGAAATCCTTAGTGTAGCAGTAAAGTATGCTAACCACAACACAACCTGAGCGGTAGGCATGTTAGTACCCAAACTGTGACTGGTCAAGACAGCTGCGTGTATTGGAACACCACAGAGTGCGCCATCTGTACATAATAGCACAGCTCTAAACAGCTATTAGGTTTTGCTCTGCAACACCAGTAAATACCAAACGTCTGTGTTAGAGCTACCAGCTAACAAAAAAGCAGTGAGAGGTCAGCGGTCAGTCGCTAAGTAGATTTTCGTAGTATTGACAGCCTAAAGCATGTATTAGTTATGAACCTTTCACATTCTATTGTATGAAGTTAGAAAAACCAGACACTTCCTGCAGTGTAAATCAAACCCGCCATTTCAGTAGTAATCAATACCTAGAAACCACCGCAACAAATTAACCGCTCCCGCTCCGACTGAAGTTTACAGCTTCTATAGAAAGTCAATGATCTCAGTAGAAGCCATGCTAAAATCTTTCAAATCATAGTATCACTGTGATCATCCCGATTGTAACAATGCAACAAATATATAATTAATTACTCTTTCCTTCTACCGGCTACTCTGCACGAAGTAGAATCTAGTGACTGTAGCCGCAAAATAAAATCATGTTAATTAATGTTTTGTCATTTGATCGAGTATTATTTTTTATCTCACATTCAATATGTATAAGTCCAGAAAAATGTTTTTGTAAAAAGATCTTTTAAAAATTTACAAACAGCAACAACAGTTTGTCTGTTTAAATCATTAGTTAGATGTATAATTGAATATTGGTCTTTATATTGGAGTTATAGAGCAGTTATATGTTTAACAGTAGAACCAGTGCCGCAACTAGCTACTGATGCGCCCAGTGCAAGAGCGTCATTTTACGCCCTCCAAACTCCAAAATTATGAAGTTTATGTGGTTTTTTGCGTCCCAACCAAGCTGCGCCCGGTGTGGTAACATTAAACTTTAATTTGTTTTTTTTTTTAAGATTAACTCGTAAACTACTTTTTGGCTATATTGATTGTCTAGAGCTGTTGATTAAATTAAATTTTAACTTTAATCAAGTAAGAATAGTTGCATAAATCAAATTATGGTTATCACAATTCTGTATCAAGAATAATGAGAGAATGTAACTTATTAGAATAGTTTTGTATTATTGTTTATACATTTATACTTTTATTATTATAAATTTTTCCACATATTATATTGTTTTCTTCTCATTTCAAACTTACAAAGAGAGTAAGAGACAATCTAAATTTGCATGTAAACAAAAGTATACGTCATTTTTTAAATTAACAACTGAGCGTTTATAAAATGCATCGCATGTTATACAATATGGTTCTAGTATTCATCTATTTCATTCACTGGTACATACGTCTGTAAAGAGATCAAAATAAATTAACAGAGATAGAGCGTACATGTATAGCTGCTATTGCTATAATAAATATTATAATTAATCTAACCAAATTTATTAATTAACACATTAATTATATTAATGTTATTATTTCATATAAATAATTTGATTTTATTTTCTGCTCATAATTTAAATAAATATTGAAACCGCCGCCAACTCGGAGTCGGAGTCGGCGCATTTAAATTTAAACACTTTCTGGTTAAGAATTTACTAAAATGAAATTGAGTCAAAATATTCGGATAACATAAATCCGAGAGGCGTTTTTATATTCATCGTGATGTGTGGTCATGCCATTTTAGAAAATAAATAACATTTCTTATCATCGTCCCTTCCTACTATACTTATTTCAATATGAAATAAATAATTTCTTAATTTTTTAAAAGAGTTGTGAATTGCCCTGTCCTACAAATTGTATACCGGGATCACATAACCAGACAGGAGTAAAATAACTGCCGCCGCTAAATAAAGCGCGCAAACATGAGTTGTTCGGTGCAAGAGCTCTCCACATTTAGCTTAATTGAGTATTAGGAATAGAGAATTGTAGAGGAGCTTATGCGGATCAATATTTTCAGTAGTCTAGACGTGTTGATTTTTAACTGTTTATTTAATATGTCACGTGCTCTAAAATAATCTTGCCGATATTTATTAATCATAGAACGTGACTATTTTATAAACATTAAATATATGGTTTATAATTAATACGATTGATGTATCATGAATATTTATTTGAAAAAAAAATGATGACGAAAGCGTGAGAAGTATTATACAATACACTTAAAAGCACTTCACTAGAAGTGTTTGTTTGTGTGATAATTAATTTTAAAAATATTGTTCTATCAGCAAATTAGAAAATAATATGCTATCGTTGCTATATATATTTCCCACAAATATCGGTGAAGTAGTTATACAGTAATTACAGCACACATGCCAACAAAATTATATACACACTTATTAATTTTTGTTATTAATTTTTTATTAATTAGTTTTCTCAACTATAATAAAATTACAATATCGACAAAGAATCAACTGGCTGTAAGTACGAGAAGTTAGATAACATGTGCGTAGAAACTGGAATTATAATTACCAACCACTTTGCAACAAACCCTGTCATCTTCAAAAAAAAGTTGTCGAGTTTTCAAATTTTACAATTTAAATTTAATAAATGTATTTTATGTAAATTGTCTCTCCACTCAGAGTGATACGCATACACTTGTGATTCAAGGTATGCACCTTTTATTAATGTGCCTAATATCTCAATAAACAGAGAAACAATTTACATAAAATACTAGTAACTACAATTATACATTTATTTTACAGTCATTATAAAAGTTTGGGATTATGTAACCATCTAATCTACGTTTGTGCCGCTCTAGTAAACGCGTAAATAAAGTTGCCTATCTTAGGATTCAATAATAAAAATATTCTTTTCATATGTTTGCATTGTTTACTGCTGTCGAAACTCTCGAACACAATGCGGAATGGAATAGAGCCATTCTCCATTAACACACCGCTCACTTCTAAAGTAGGATTCAATAATAAAAATATTCTTTTTATTTGTGTATGTGAGTAGTCAGTAGTACAGTTACACGGACAAGCAACAGCATTTAGGCGCTTTTTATTTGAATTAAATGACCAACTTATAATTTTAATTTAATAAATGACCTATTTTATCTAAATTGCTTCTCCGTGTGAGATACATATACTAGTATTTCAGGGTATGCGTCTTTTATCAGTGTACTTAGCATCATAACAACAACAACAATTTACATAAAATCACAATAATTACCGGGTTTTTCAATAAGAACATAACAATTTTGTATTTAAATATAAAACAGACTATTTCTCAAGATTACACAATTACCAAACTTTTATTAGATCAATTGTTTGACCAGCTGTGCGGCATGTGGCGCCATCTTGTTTGAACCACATATTATTCAAGTCTAACCAATTTTGGCCAAAAATAGATAGCAAACTCTATTGATTGTAACATGACAATCATTTTTATCCACAAAAAAATGCGGCCCAATCACAATCACACGGTCACTTATTGTGAATGCAATGGAATTTCTTGAAGCACATGTGGGTTTGATGCTGACCAATAAAGTAATTTTTGTTTTTTAAACTTTTGGAGAGCCCAATCGGAGAAGTTTCGGCGCTTTAAATGATCAAGAAGCTTTAGTTCTTGAATTAATTTGACCTTGTAAATCTGTAGGCAAAGGTTTGTACGCAAAATTTGCTACAATATGGACTAAAAGATTCCTAATTCCCGTAAACGGCAAGAAAACTACTCGGCTCATTTTGAACTGAAGCGGCTTCAATATTTTTGGTACTTCAACCGGTGCGTTGTCTTATTGGCACAAAAACATTCAATAGTAAATTTATTGACTAAAGTTTATCTACTATAACACGCACGGCCTGTCTGATGAGACGATTAATACGACCAAAAATTGACTCCAAATGTTGGTAGTAATTTTTAATAACTTCCAAACGTTGCTCGTTTGTGAACTTTACTATGATAAATTGTACATGTGAATGCACTTTTAGGAGTTAGAATTAATAGTTTGTTTTAACAATTATTTTAACATTACATAAATACATTTACTAAACATGACAGTACTACTGCAGAAATTTATTAACTACAATTAAAGTATCTTAGTCTAAAACATGATTAAACATAGACAGATAAAACTTACAAACTAGACACAAATAGTTATAAATGTGTTTATGTGCTGATTATGTGTAATGTTTGTGTGAACATACAGGGTCCATTATAAAAGTAATGCGCATGATTTTATTGTGACGCGACTATTCATCCCAGCCCGGTAAAACCGGTCGGGAAATTTGGTGGAGGATCTGCCTTTTTAACGCAGCCGGCCTCCAACTTGCTCTGACCGTTCTGAGCGGAAAGACGTGTCTCCGCGTGAAGAGTGTTTTTCGACTTTGTAACACGGCACAATTTTGCGCCGCACTTTCTTAACTCAATCGTAACCAGAGACAAATCCTGAACCAAAAAGGCAGAGCAGCGCGTGGAACACAAAATTATCCCTTCCCCCCGCCCTAAGAAAGTGCAAATGAGCAAGTTTTGCATCAAAACGTTGCTTATTATCTTCTTTGACGTCCGAGGAATCGTCCATTTTAAGTTTGTACCGCAAAGATAAACTGTCAACTCAACTTTCTACATCAAGGTGCTCAAAAGATTAAAAAACTGACAACTGACATCAAAGACACGGCCAAACTTTTCCATGACAATGCCCCCAGTCAAACAGTAGTCATCGTTACCAATTTCCTGGCTTAAAGCAACACTTTGGTGGTCCCCAGCTCCCTTACAGTCCCGACTTGGCTTTGTGCAACTTTTTTTGTTTTTCCGGCTGAAGAGAGAGCTAAAAAAGCATTAGGAGTCCGTGAAAAACATCCAAAAGCATGTTACAAGGTTATTAAAACACATTCATGTCGAGGAGTTTTAAGGTGCCTTTTAGGAGTAGCAGACACGTCTTCAAAAGTGTATTTATGCAGGGGGAGAGTATTTCAAAGAATTTTATGCGTTTGTACCAGTACGATCAATAAATCTATTTTTTATAGAAAATGCGCATTACTTTCATAATGGACCCTGTACCTTTACAAAAATTACTTTTTACTCTATTTTATTAATATATAAATATCAAATGTAAGCTATATGATTTTAAGAATAATATATAAATATACTCATCTCATGTAAACTATTAAATTTACTTATAATAATTTGTGTTTAATCAATAAAGTCATAAGGGCCACCATTGTAAATATTTTTAAATACAGTTTTAGTTCTGCTTTTTTTAATAGGTTTTGCCTTACTTTTTCCAAATTTATTAAAAGTAATTTTAGTGCCGCCGTAATATTCACATGGAGGATATTTATATCCTTTACTCTTTCTAGCATTAGTTTCAGTACTATTACACTCAATTATTTGTATTTGTTTCATAGTCCTACTATGAGCTAAATTAACAGTCAATCAAGTATTCTTAAAATTAGCATATTTAGAAAGCACGTTGTTATTTATTTTAATGGGAAAAAGATCTGTTATTGTAGCAAACAAATTTTCTATGTCATCATCGGCAATGTCGGAAACTTCATTCTTATTTTTTTCAACATTAACATTAGGGTCAAGTCGTCTACTTCCGCTTTTTCTGATATGCTCCTGCAACGTTAAATTATTGTATAAAAAAGTTAATTTTATATTTAAAAAGATTATTAAATAAATTTATACTTACTTCTGATAGATTAGGATTTAATCCAGAACTGCCACCATCATTGGACGTCACTTCAATTGTTCTACGCAAGCTCTTCATTGACTGAAATTATATAATTATATAGTTATTATTCGGTTTGTATTTAATTATTTATATTATATAGTTTGAATGTTGATGTTCTTCTATCAATTGTGTATATTTTTTTAAGTTTGTTCTGTTGTCTTATGTTTTTTATGTTATGTTTTTGTTTAAGTTTTAGTATAATGCACAATGTACAAAAAAAATGTGTAACGCCTATGGTGAAATACTTTCTTTTCAATATTTATTACAAGTGTATATTTAGTTGCCTATATCGTAAGCTTTTGTGTTAATAAAATTAAAGCTACAGTATAGGCAACTAAATATACACTAATTGTAATTATTAAAACAAAAATGTTATAAACGTTTTACCATAGGCGTAACACATTTTTTGTAGTAGTACATAGTACACAATAAAATAATTATAAAGCTTTATTAAAAAAACATAATTTATGAATAAATAAATTAAACTTAAAAAAATGATTGTATTTTTAATTGGCAAAATATCTATTATGAAAAATATGTTTCTATACGGTTAATCATTATTGAAAAAAGTTATTGAACAAAATTTGTATATAATACTATTAGTTATATCAACATTGTGTAATTTTTGTGGGACAATGCCAACTTTATTGCTTGACATAAATCTAGCTAAAATAAAAACAGTTATTTTAAATTATAAGCAAGAAAAACACCGCACCTATAAATTACTATCAGAAAAAACGTGCAAATAACATTTTTGAATTAATAAAAACTTTACTTTTTGTCTAGATCTACAGAAAGCATTAGTTTCTTTAACACATGTGAGAAGTTAATTGTATATAATTGTGCGCTTATGTTAATTTCCTTCAGACATGGATTTGTGCGGTTTTAATCTTAATAATTAATAAGTATTCATGAGTCTATTATCAGTAATGTTTAAAATTTATTTTTTACAAAAGTTATTTTTTAATTAATAAGTTTGATGTTATAATACATCCATAATGTATTTTCTTTCTTCAGAACAGTATATTGTAACTGAACAGTTTAATAATCCATTGTGCCAACACTTAATCATTCTCAAATCTTTATATAGAATTTTAAAAATACTTATTTCTAATATTCGAATTTCTTTAGCAATAGTTGAAACTTTTATCTGCATAAGATGCGTAAATAAACAAAACACGGGCTACTTGAGTACTAACAATTTTAGAAAACTGTATTTAAAACGTTTAACTGTTTAGTGTCAAAAGTAAAAAAGTTTTAAAGAAAACGAGCGTGTAGTTACTATAAATTCTGAACGATATGACGTTAAAGTTTTCGAGTTAAAGTCGTTTTTTTTAGTTTAGTAATCAAATATCTATATAGCAAATTGAAACTAGTATTAAAATAGACACAATTTACTATACATTTACTTGGTTAAATTGTTTTAGATACACTTTTTTGAGTAAAATGGAAAAAAATTTAGCATTTTAGTTGAAAATCTCTCAATGCAAAATAATAAATATTATATGGAGTTAAAACTAATGTGCAGAATTTAATAGAATTACGTAAGTTACGTGGTTAGGTTAGGTTAGGTTAGGTTAATTAGTACAAATTTATTGAGTAAAATTAAAAAAAACTATCTGAGAAATTAGTTAAAAATCGCGAGTCATTTGCAAAACTATTTAACGCTTTTTTTACACAGATTCAGCTACATGGATTGTGAATGCAAGATTCTGAATACGTATAGGCATACAACCGCCCATATTCTTTTACGAATGTAGTGCCGTAGAGTATGAACCTCAAAGAACATATACAATATGGGTTAATAATAAATTTGCATTTATAAAAAGTATTCACGTCTGAAAAGCTGCATATAACGTAAAGTATAACGTAAATCTCAGCTTTAGAATCGCTGGAGTATTGCCCAAATACGTCTAGGTTCTATTTAAACAAATAATACATACCTGAATTCAAGATTCTGAATCTGATGTAAAAAAGAAGCATAAGGCTGTCACGGTGCATTGTTGTCTTTTATAATCTAATATTGATTTACTGAATGCTTTGAGTGTTCTTTAAAAAATGTCTTATAAAAGCTGTTAGTGCCTTCTAAAAGCTCTTATTGATTGTTAACATTTTAGCGTTTATTAAGCTTTTTTTGTTTTTTATAACATTATTAATGTTTACCAAAGTATAATAATAATAATAATAATAGTTTATTGTCAAATTTACATAATTAAATAAGATAGATAATAATATACATACAATAACAAATTAATAAACTGTCACAAAGTTTTTAACTTGTGTGTGTTATATTATTCTTTAAACGCTCTTAGGGTTTTCTATAACTCTCTAAGTGTCTTTTAAACGTTGTTGTGTTTGTTAAGCTTTTTTATGTAATCTTATTAAAGTTTTTTATTTTCTATTTCCTAATAAAAGTTTTGGCATAGTGTCTGTTAATCTTTGCATCTAACCTAACCTAAAGCTTTTAGCTTTTTTTTCAGAAGTTTTATTTGTGTTTCATGAGTTTTTGTGTTTTCTAAAAACTCTTAATGACCTGTACGGTATTTGAAAAAGTGTTTTCTAAGCTTGAAAGTGTCTTCTAAAACCTCTTAGTGTTTGTTAAGCTTTTTTTATAATTTCAATAAAGTTTTTTTAAAGCTATTGTTTTATAATAAAAACTTTAGGGTAATATCCTTAATACAATCTTTTCATTTTCTCTAACAACTTTGAAGTTTTTTATACTTTTAAAAGATATTAGCGTTATCTAAAAGTTTTCTAAATTGTCGTTAATCCGTCTTTTCTAGTATTCTTAGTGTAAGCTGTTACTGATCTCCAGTGTTTCCAAATCGTGTCAAAGCTAATACATATTTGTATTTTTTACAAAGTAATGTCAAACCTTTATTGAATGGCGTTTCTATTGGCTTGTTAAATCAAATTTGGTATTAGCATAATAGAGCACCTCAGCATATTAGAAGGAATGTGATTGCCTGGTTAAATAAACATTTTTGTGAATTGTTTGACACGGTCTTCAAAGATTAAATTTTTATTTGTAAAAACATAAAAAATTTGGTGTATGCTGTTGAAATTAATACCGCCAAACAATTAACACAACAAATTTTTAATGTTGTTAAAAGTATACAACTTTTTTATCTTTTGATAAAAAAGTTGCATTTGTTACCAAGGGAAACACGTTAAATAATTTGTATAATATGTCATAGCTTCTATTCTATTTCATTAATAAATAATTATTTTTATTATTTCAACATTAATTAATTATTTTAGTTTTAAACCTTTACACTCAAATTAGTTGAAAACAAAGCAAAATTACAATGTTATTATTTTTTTAATTTATAATTTGATGTAGAATGTTTTATTATTTTTTACTTGTTATGTATCATCCTGTATATTATGCGCGTTCGTTTCGCCAATATCACTGAAATTTTGATCACTTGGTGATGATAAATTAAACAAATTTGGTGACATAAATTTAAAAATATGACATGTAATGAATAAAACAATTTGAGATAAGATGAAATTGGCCGTTCTTTGTTATGTATCATGTTAAACAATAATTCAATAATATTTTAGGTCATCACCAAGTGATCAAAATTTCAGTGATATTGGCAAAACGAACGCGCCTATTGTCTCTGTGTGCAGAAATCAGAAACGCTACCTAAAATGTTTTACCTACTTTTATATAATGAGCTATTTTAATATTCTAGTTTCTACTTTCAACATTACTTATTCTGTTTTTTCTTTTTTTTATTTTTTTAAACTTAACTTCTAATTTATTGCTGATTTCATTAATTTTGATAAATTATTTTAATTTTAATTTTTAAGTTTTAAGCTTAACGTCTTAATTATAAGTTAGTAAAATAAATCTATTATACTTTTAATAAGTTTTGAAATCAAATTTAATTAATTGTAAACAAAAGTTTGATTTAAATCTGGCGGAAAAATAATAGGGATATTTATGTTATGTAAACTGAACTCATATCGATTTCGATTGTAATTAAGGGGTTGGCTGCACTGCTAAAATACACACAAACTTCACGTAAATACCAAAATGATGTCTGAAGTGTGTTGTATCAAATAAATGTAATATTAATTCATCATATTAATTAATTCAACGTGTTATATATCCTAAATGATTAATTTAATTGAAAATGACTGATAAATTGAAGGTATATTTGATAAAACACTAAGTTCCAAGAAGTTTATAATAACGTGGATATTTGTTTGTGTGCAGAATATACCTCAGCAAAAGCTGAAAGCCTTTTCAATCGGTACAATGGGTAAAAGGAATTTATCAAAACGGGAATTAGAAGAACAACGTAAAAAAGAAGAAGAACGAGCTGCAGCACATGTAAGTAAAATCATTTTTATACTTTTCACAATATTATAAAACATCTTGATAGGCATTTCAAGAGTTTGTCGAAACATTTCAAGAAACACCAATCAATGGCGGAAGTAAAGTTTGGGTTAAAGCCGGTACATACGATGCAGGGGCTAGAAGTAATTAAACAAAATTATAATAAAATATTCAATACTAATAATAATTTTTGTAGAAGAAGATACGAAAGATAAGGGAAAGCTTTATAAACCCCAATCACGTCTATCGAATCCAGATCTCACCACATCGGAACAAGCACAAGCTTACGCTAAATTATTAGCAATTGATAGGAAACCTGAACGATTAGGAAAGAAGAAATCGACTAGTAAAAGTAATTTGGAATCATTTAAAGAAGAATTACGACAGTAAGTGGTTGTGTTTGTGTTAAGATTTTAAGGGGCGTGTACACATAACAAGCGTATATTATTTAAAAACTATTATTAAGTTTTTTTGGTACTGCTTGTGACTATGTTGAAATATTGTTATTTTAAAACCAGTCTAACTTGTTTGTTTCAAACTAGTATGGCTTATAGATCTTAAAAGTATTGCTGCACTGAATGATACGTCCAGATTTGAATGTTAAAATTTAGATGTTTTTGTTATGCATTGTTAGTTACAGATGCTGAGTTTGTGCAAATGTCAATGTTCCTTCACCAGTTGCAACTTCTTTCTTGATGTTTACATTTATTATTTACAACAAATATGTATTCTTTGCATAACATACAGAGGCTGCGGATGCATTGGCCAGAGATGGTTTCTGCAAACTTGGCAGAGAAACGTGGTATCTCTTTCTGAATCTAAATGGAATAAAAACTGCTCAGTATTTCACTCACTCAGACCAAAATAAACTAGAGATTTGACTATGCTAAAAAGTTGCAAGAAGCCCACATTGTATATAAACTGCGAGTACCTAATTTCATGCAGAACTCTAATCTATGTTCATAGTACCTCACACACCTGCTAGGTTAGGTAGCTTAAATAATCAAAAATGAATAGAAATAGATTTGAACACTAATTTATTCTATGAAATTATCAAAAATTGTGCAGAAACCCTATTTAAGGCAAGAAATATATCAAGAGAGCCGCAAAAAAAGATCGGCGATCTGTCGTGTAAAGTCGCCAACATACGACCTTAGAAATGTTTGGTTGGAGTCAACAAAACACAAGAGTCTAGGGATCAGAAAAGAGTATGCCGCCGCTGCGCTGTCTTCAATCAACTGTTATATCGTCTTGTTGCGCAAAGATTTTTATGCTTTAAAAATTATTTTTATCCGTCAATTTATTATAAACAAAAAAATGTATAATATAATGTATAAATAAACAAATTAAAAATATAATTTATGCAATTAAAAATATTCAAATTAAAAAATAAATATAACAGAAATAATTTAATTTAAACCTCAAAGTACTATTAACAATTATTTTAACAATAGTACAAATTTAAAACTTACCAACACACAAAAAGTTGATAATTATCAAACTAAAATTTTACAATATTTTGAAGAAAAGTGCTTGGTTTTGCAAAAAACATTACCAGTAAAGCCAACATTTGCAGCAAATATTTTTATCAATTATTTGTTTTTTATTACATAAATCTTTGAAGTTTTTTTTGTTTATTATTTATATGTAATGACAAAAATGTGTTTATTACATATTTCTGTTTATAATAAATCGACGAATAACAATAAATTTTAGAGCATAAAAGTCTGCACGCGGCGCCAACCAGCATCTCGCGATATTATATAACCTCATTGGCGGGTTTGTTCTCCCCCCCTCCCCCCTCCTCTCTTTTGATTGTTAGTGCAGGAAAATTCTTATTACGAGGCCTTCACTGCCCGTTTTTTATTGCTCGTCAAAGTTGGCGGCATTCAGACTTGGCGGTTCAGGTTTTTATAAATATAAAAGTACAGTGCCATTTTGTATAATGTATATTATAGTTTTATAACCGCCGATCTCTGTGGCGCAGCGGTTGAGAAACTAGTTACGGTACTGGGTCCTGGGTTTAAATCCCGGGTAAAGTATGGATATTTGTTCTGTTTCGAGTTTGTAAAAATTCCTGGTACTCTGCCTTTAGCGGTCCCAAATAGCGCATGACTAACTTAACTTAAAGTAATGGCTGGGGATTAGCTCATTTTCTATTGTATGATCTGTGATCCAGACCGTCCGTTGCGCATTTATCATCTTGAGGGTATCGCGTATCTTTTCTCTATTTTGCTGCCTCTGTGCGTTTGACATTTACTACCGCTCAAACTCTACTAATTCCTTCGATACCGTGCGTACCGCATCATAAATTATTTTTAAAGTTCTTGTGATTTAGCTTCTCTGTCGGAGGTTGCAATTTTTGTTTTGGAGCAGAACGAAAAGTTCACCGACGACTTTCTTTACTTCGTTTTCTTGGATTATAAGCTGTAGTAACTCATATTTGTGATGTATAGAAATGCGGCCAAGATATTCTAGCTTACATTTTTTGTTTATCTTTCGAAGCATTTCGACGTTTGTGGTGGCATTTTTTTAGTTTTGAAAAATGCTGCTCTAACATCTTTTATACGAGCCAGGGTTTTTTGGCGGTATGACCATTCATTCATTGCCTCTAAGCTACTTATCATGCGCGTTAGGTCCATCATGTGGTCTGCTATCACGACCGTGTCGTCTGCATATCGGATATTATTGATTGCTCTGCCGGGTCTTTTGAGAATGTTTTTCTGATTATTGTTACCGGCAAGGCTTCTATAATAATGGTTTTTGTCTGTGTTGGATTGTAGTAGCCTCGGTATCTTCGGAGGATGTCTACTACTTGGTGATTGACGAAGCTGCAGTTATTGGTGAGGTTAGGTTCACCTGGTGGCACTAGACGTGTTCAGGTAACCTCTTCTTCAGATGTGATTTGCTTTTATTACAAAGATTATCTTACTGGCTCTAAAATGTCATGATTTGTGCGTTTGGCATTTACTAAAGCTTGCCTCAAACCCTCTGCAAATTCTTTCGATACCGTTCGTACCGCATCATAAATGTGTGGCAAGTGGCGCCTCCTGGTGGCCGTAATAGATATTTATAGTGATCGTGACGTGTTCTAATTGGTGGAGTGTGACTCTACTCACACGCGGTAACAATATTGCTTCAGAGTAAATATTAAATAACATTGTGGAGAGGACACACACCTACCTTTCGTATGTTATCGTCACCGGACACTGGTTTTTATCTTAATTTTTGCTGCTTCTTCTCAATAGAGCTTTTACACTATTCTGATGAATATATTACCGATAGTTGATATTCATGTCTGATAAGAGCTTTTCATGCTTTACGTTTTCAAAATCTCGATAGCGTAAAACCAGTATAGTCGTAAATTTGCTGCGGAATCCGAATTCTGTGTCTGTTACTATCGCCTTGCATTTTGAATGAACACTTTATGATCCATTAAACTTATCTTGCAATCTGCTGCGTGCTATTTTTATAGTGAAGCCAACATAATAACGTTATATGCCCACAACAGACGTCACGAGCTAATTATGGAGACATGCCTTATGAGTAGTTAAGTTGATTTTACAATTTTTAGTAAACATTAATGAACACAATAAAATATATATTATATTTTAATATTATTCACAAAATGAAATTCTTTTAACATTGTATCTTTAATAAATGATAGATATTTACAAGACCTTATGAATAATTTTAACTATAAAATCTTTTCGGTTATAAATATCAATGGGTGAAAGTGAATTTATGACTTTCTGAATGTCTTGATAGTCTTGTTTGTCGTTCTTTCATCCATTTCTTCTTTTTTACGTGGCTTTTTGTTCCAACAAAATATTATTTTTGAAGGGTGCAGAACTCTTGCTGGAGGGGTTTGTGGTGTAATGGAAGTCCACGCGAAGCGTGTGTAGTATTGTGCAATGATGATCGCTTAAATTAGTCGCCGTTAAAGCCGCGTTAGTTTTCTTTAGTCTTCTTGCTTGGAGCTGGGTGGAGAATCTTTTCAGGGTGAAAGTCGGTTTGGTTTCATCTTCTGTAGGACAATTCTCAAAAATCTTATCATCGTGCGCACAGAGCTTTTTGCAATTTCTGCTTGATTTGTACTACCTGAGCTTTGGTCTTTTTAAAAAAATCTTTGGTTTATCGGGAACACTGAGGTGATCTATAACTCACGAGAAGTTAGATTGATTAGATCTCTGATTGTTCAAAATTGCATTTTTGCAATGTTGCAAGACTAGGCGGAGGACTTATCGACGGCATTTGACTCTGCTTTGGCAACTTGAAATGACGAGTAATGAAAACAAACTTGACTCTTATTGGTATAAATTTGGAGTGCACTTAAATTGTATATTAGTGGGGTTGGTTTGATATGTGCTCAACATGTATTCTATCTGCAATGTTTTCTACTTACCATATTCGGGCACAGTTTTGTGCCCGGGGGAAGGGTACCGGCCTTCCACTTCATGCTAAACAAATAGATATTATTAGAATAATGAAATGCACATTCCAATTTAATAGACTTACTTGGTTCTGATCAATCAAAAGTGAGCTTAATAAACAGCTCTTATACTCTCTTGTTAGTCTTCAGTGTGTATTACTTCTCACTTGATTATGAAACCTAAAAAAATTAATGCACAATGAGAAACTAGTAATTGGATACAAAATTCAACACATACAATTTTTTTATGGCTAAGTTTCTAATTGGTATTCCAATTAGTATTCCTGTTAAGCAGACTACTCACAACTTTTTACACAAACTACTTTTAAGTTTATTATTGTATACACTACTCGGCACTTGTCAATTACTAAATAGTGAGTAGTCTGATTTACAGTGTAAATTATTTGTCCGCGTAGTAAGTTTGTTACTTGTCAAGTACCTTGTAGTGAGTAGTCGACTTTACGTTTGTTAATAATATATTTCTTACTTGTTTAAGTATTTTGTAGTGAATATTCGACTTTACTGTTTAAATTATTAATCTTGCTACTGTATTTGGCTTTAACAGTGTCTAATTTTGTATTTGTTTTTTATAGGATTCAAGAAGAGCGTGAAGAACGTCATAAATACAAAGGAGTTGTAAGAAATACGATAGAATCTGATATGGATTTATTTTTAAAAGGTGGTGATATCGGTTCATTTGACAATGGCGACCCAACTACTACTAATTTGTATCTAGGCAATTTGAATCCAAAAGTGAGTAAATATTTTTTTTACAAATGAATGATGACAAATAAAGTTTATGAGTCAATATGAGTTTTTGTGACCTTACTTAATACAATAAAAAATATAATTGTGATTTCATGTTTTTGAAATTTTGTTAAGGATCCGCCGGGTCCTCAAAAGTTTTTTAAATTGAGGTGGAGGGGGAATCTTGAATTAACAAAAAAGTTGTGGTATAAGATGCTTTTTTAAAGTTCTTGGTGGACGTTGACGTGGAGAAGGGAAGAAGAAGCTTGCTCGCGATGCTTACAGCAAACCGATTCTCAGTGAGGTTGTGTTTATATAGACTTTATTTTTTTCGTGCTAGTAATCTAGACTCGGAGTCTTTAATGACGGATTTTGACGCTGACTAACTAGGCGTGGCTCAGGCTGGTATATCTGATGGGATCGTTCTGGGGTCTAGTCCAGTTTTTTGCTCAATTCTTCTTCACTGAGTGAACATGAGAGTGGGCTTAATAGTACTCAAAAATAAACTTTTACATCAAATGACGAACTTTGCTTTGGCCTCGTAGGTAGAGAGGAAGGGACTCTAGATACGTCGCTACTTCCGAACTGCACACGTTTGTCTTCAGAAGGAAGCGTAGACTGGTTTGTCCAATAGCTTCTTTACTGGTTCAGCTGCGTTATTTTACTTAAGCTGGCGACATAAGCTGTGTACGGTCATCCACTAACTTCAGGTTGTGTTTGAGAGGCTACAACCTCCCGCAGGAGGTAACGTAGTTTCTCACACTATCTGTGATTGCATAAAATTGAACAGAAACGAAGACTTAGTTAACTTTGGATTGGTTCTCACAGGAGGTGACCCTATGTCTATATCTTAGTCAATAATTACTTAAAATCTTGTTCTAAGTTACCAACAGAGGCGAATGCGGAGGTTTTGAAGTGGATGTTAGACTCTACTGTAGCCAACCCATAGAACTGGGAAAGTGGGCTTACCTACCTTCAGTTTTGGCGCATCTACCTTCTGTTTCGGTTCAACTAACCTGTGTTTTGGCACCGTAGACCATTAAAGGTAACGGCGCCATCCCTAAATCGATGTGGAGTTATGGAACCCGCAAGGGCCCATGACATTGACTCTCCATACGTTGCTGGGAAAACCTAGCTAACATGAATACTGTGTGGTTAGTCGTGAGCACTCACTGGCGTATGTCGACATAAGTACTGAGGGATTCATTCGAAGCCACTTGGTGGAACCCTTGATCGGGTTGCGTTGAATGTCGGTGATCTTTCAGTGGCTGAGTCATTACTTAGTGGAGTAGTTTCGCTGTTCATAAGCGTGAAGAAATTTACTTGTGGGGGAATACGTTATAGTATGGCCCATCCCACTGTCCCCCGAGCCCCTGGCCGGTATAGCTTGCTGCTATTAAGGTTTTGCTGAGGGCGGTCTTCGCTGACGCAGGAATAGCGTCAATCATAATTGAGACATGAGTTCATTGCTGCGGAATGAACGCAGGCCTAGGATGTAATAGAGAAACCCTATCTAGCAGCTAAGCATCTCTAAGTCTAGCGACCGCCAAACTTTCCCTCCCCGCAGTCGTACGTATCGTAAGGATCTGGTTGCGCTATAGATTAAATACTCGCTGGTAACGTGAAGTGAACTTCTGGCAGCAACAAGACCTGGTCTTGAACTATCTTTGATGGTGGCGTCATTTCACTTTAAGTTTCATGTCTTTATCAAGACGGCAGTATTAGAGTATCTACTTTTGGCCGTAAACGTGTCTTCACCAATTGTAGGTTATGCTCGAGGGGTTGGTTCTCCGCATCTCAGCTTGTGTAGCAGGTACTCGCTCAATTTGTGGTTGCCGAAAATGATACTTTTCCGAAAAGAAGCAAAGTTTTGAAATAAATCTACGACTAGATGTGGTTTCGGGAAGACATTGTCTTAAATACCGGCCAGTAATTTGACCATAAGTTTTTAGAAAAAACTGGGAAACCGGGTCTCTGATAGTCCAGGAACAGAAAACGTTTTAATGGTCTTTTTGTGGCTTTGCGTTCAGCGGCATCAGTTCACTTGGGAGATCTATACAGAGTTGACAATCTTAGAGTAGCTGTTTCTTTATCTTGCGCAGACTATTTTTAGTGAGCCAAGACCTCTTGAGGTGTTCTGCTTTTGCAAGATGCGCATGCGCCGGTCGTTAGGCTGTGTTTATTGGTCTCGTAGTGACTTTTTGAGGTTGTCTTTGTTTGGCTAAACTTTTTTTGCAAGCTCAGTTGTGTTTAATACAGCATGGACTTAATCTACAAACTGACTTGAATTGTCTGAATCCTCCAGGTCTGTGAGGCGGTTGGTTATGGCTTGCACATTGGCGGCTTCAGATGACAATATATAACGTCTGAAGGATCATGACTGCTCTCAGTTTGTAGTCGAGTTTGAGCTTTGAGCCAATCACCGCCAAGTTTTCTGTTTTTCTGATAGTTGCGACAATATATATTTCCGCTGGGCTGCAGGTGTTTCTTGGGTATTCAATTTGTGGATTTAAATCTTTAAATGGTTTCCAGAAGAATTTAAATGGCTTCTAACAAGACTAGTCGGGTTTGAGCGAAGAAAGTGGTGACCGCTGTCTTGCACTTGTGTTTTGTCTCCGAGTTGCTTGTGATGATGATGTTAGCAAATGGCACTCGAGAGTGACTAAAAAGGTCACAGTCTTTTATGGTGCAGTCTTAACCCGCCATTGTGTGTACTTTTGATTAAGTTTGCGGAATTCTTGCACTGACCAGATTGTCTTAGTTATGTTGACACACTTTACGTAATAAATTGATCTGTACAGTTATGGAAGTCTGCAATTGATCGCTTAGTTTCAAACTGATCATTTTGTAATTCACAGCCCCGGTCTCGAGAATACGCGTTTGAGTTTGTCAAAGGCGGACTTCTTATGAGTGCTATATTTATCGTCAAGTCTGAGGTTCTCAGGAGATTTTTGCTTCATTTTTTTTATTCTTGATGAAGACTTGAGAGTTGTCTTGAGATCCTGAATGAGACTTTGATCTTTTACGGAAGGGTCTTTGAAGATGACTTGGTTGGTGAA
Source organism: Tachinus rufipes (assembly GCA_963932245.1). Classification (NCBI taxonomy): domain Eukaryota; kingdom Metazoa; phylum Arthropoda; class Insecta; order Coleoptera; family Staphylinidae; genus Tachinus; species Tachinus rufipes. Next base: position 4,790,220 of record OZ010750.1, read on the forward strand.
TCCTCAAGTGATTCTTGAAGAGTAGGTGAGAGTGAGATTTGTTTTGAGTCCTCTAGCCTAGGAAACCCATGAAAAGGCTTTTTAGGTGTATTGTCATCTACGGTTTTTAGGAGATGTAGGTTGTTGCTCTATTTTTTGTTGAGACTTGTCTTGAGACCCGTGGTCTAGAAAACTCCTGAAGAAGCTGTTGCTTTCTCATCCGCAGTTCTTAGGAGATTTTTGTTTCTTGATGAAGACGTGAGAGTGGTCTTTAAGACCCTGAGTAAGACTTCGATCGTTTAAAGACGGGTCTTTGGAGATGAGTCGATTGGTAGATCTTTCAGTCGTACTGTGTTTGGGGATGGGGCTTAACTCTCAACATTGGGAAATCTTTTCGACCGGATGATCTCTTCTTCTAGGGGATGTTGAGGGTCTCGGGCTTATCTAGCGGAACGGCTGATCTGGATAACTACTTGCGGAGTCCAAATTTCCTATTATTGCAAGGATGTAATAAAGTACTTATTTGCAGTAGTAAGTACTTTTATCGGCGTACGTTCTGCAATGAGTTGGCTGCGATTTAACGTGCGTTGTTGGGTGTGTGATAGACTTTAAAGCAAATTAACATGAAACGCATGGAAATCTCTCGGTCTTAACTCATATTTATTTAAGTCAGTACGCGGTTTAGTATTTACTAACACAAAATGGCCGCCGTAACATATTTTCAAAATAGTTAGTTACAATATTTGAATTATCAAAAAATGCTTTGATATAATATTATTTAGATTACTGAGCAACAATTGATGGAAGTATTCGGACGATTTGGACCACTTGCAAGCATTAAAATAATGTGGCCTAGATCTGATGAAGAAAAATCAAGAGGAAGGAACTGTGGATTTGTAGCCTATATGAGTCGTAAAGATGGAGAACGCGCGTTACGGAATTTAAATGGTAAACTAGCATATTTCGGTTAGTAAATTATATAATATTTAGGATGCTTTTTAGGTAAAGAAGTTATAGGATATGAAATGAAATTAGGTTGGGGAAAATCTGTGGTAATACCACCTCATCCAATTTATATACCACCGACATTATTAGAACTTTCTTTACCTCCACCACCTTCGGGTTTGCCATTTAATGCACAACCTCTACCTAAAGATAAAGATGTTTTACCAAAATCAACAGAAGAACTCAATGAGGTTGGTTAATTAATTAATTTATTTAAAATCTTAATTTAAATAATTATTTTACAGATATTGAAAAGGGCTATAATTAAAGTAGTAACACCAAATGATAGAACTTTATTAATGTTAATTCATAGAATGGTAGAATTTGTTGTCCGTGAAGGACCAATGTTTGAAGCAATGATTATGAATCGCGAAATCCACAATCCATTATTTAGGTAATTAATTATGAATATATGAAATTTGTGTTATTTTAATACGTTTTTAATTTAGATTCTTGTTTGAAAATCAGAGCCCAGCACATATTTATTATAGATGGAAAATATTTTCTATAATGCATGGTGATGCACAAAAAGAATGGTGTTCAAAAGAATTTCGAATGTTTAAAGGTAAGTCATTATAATTTTAAATAGTTACATACGATAGTTGCGTGCGTTTATGAGAGGACGTGAGGTTGGGAAGAAGGTGTGGTTTCTGAGATTAATGAGGGCGAAGCTTCAGAGTCTAGTCTATTTTGAAAATAGATTTACGTTCGACTGCGCCAAACGCCAATAGATTTGCTTTTGGCGCAGTCTTGCAAAAATTTTGTTGAATTGACAAAAGTGTTTGTTAGAACCAATACGCGATTTGTGCGAAGCGATTAAACTTGTGGGATTTAGCATAATCTTGGCGCAATCGGGCTGAAATCTATTTAAATTACCAACCATGCATTACGCATGTGCAAGTCATATTTTATCTGTTTAAAAAGTTTTTAAATTTAATAAATCAAACAGTGTAACATCATTTTTATTTGTACAGAGCGATACTGTAATGTTTTTATTTATTGGGACATCCTGTATGTTGTTCTTGTTTGGTATGTTTTGTATTATAAAATTAAGCTACAATTTTTTGTTTATCTGACATTTTCTAAAAGTCTCATTTTTTAAAATTTTAGTACATCCTGTATATCAATATTTAACTTATATTTTTGTAAAAGAGCAAGTTATTTTAGTCATTCTGTATATAATTCAGCCATCTTGGAAATGGGCGTGATCTTATCCCGTTTAATTTGCATTGTTGATAATACGCATATTATAAAATACATATGCGATGTATTTCTAATTGTGACGACTTTTTAACACTCTGTATATAATAATAATTCGGCCATCTTGGAAATGGGCGTGGTTTTGCCACAGTGGAGTACAGATAGTCTAAAAGTCAGAATTGAAGCTAGAGCAATAGCTCTTCAGTAAAAAATAAGTTAGATAATGTTATATTTGTTTCTATTTGTATATTACAATTTATTATTAAGAGATAAGCAAGATACCCATGTTCTTAAACTTTTATTTCAGAACAGATTTCAATGCATGTGTTTAAACTCCACTACATTACTTATAATTATGTAATTATTAATTTTAGATGGTTCTGCATGGAAACCGCCTATAATGAATAACTACACTGCCGGTATGCCTGAAGAATTGGTTTTAGAAGAAGAAGATAGAACAGCGTCCAAGGGATCATTGTCTAATACGTAAATATTTAATAACATTTTGCAAAAAATAAAAGCTAATAATATAATTTCAGACAACGAGATAGGTTAGAAGATTTGATTCGAAATCTAACTGGAGAAAGGAAGAAAATAGGTGAAGTAATGGTGTTCTGTATAGAACATAGTGAAGCAGCTGAAGAAGTAGCAGATTGTATAATGGAATCAACATCAAATGAATCGACTGTAGTCACAAAGAAAATTGCACGATTATATTTGGTTAATGATATACTCCACAATTGTTCCGTGAAAGTGAATAGAGCTTCATCATATAGAAAAGCATTTGAAAGTAGATTGTTAGATATAATGAAACAAATTAAAATAACATATGATAAATTGGATGGTAGATTAAAAGCAGATGGTTTTCGAATGCGTGTTATGAGGATTTTGAAAGCATGGGAAGATTCTATTTACCCCAAAGTATTTATGGATAAATTAACTAACACTTTTCTTGGATTGGAGATTGAAGAAGTTTTAGAATCGAAAGTTAATGATGTTGATGGGTGTCCAGTTGAACCGGAAACTGATGAAGATGTTCCTATGGATGGTGCAGCTTTACTTAAGACTGCCATGAAGCAGCAGATGAGAAGTCCTTCACCAATTCCTTCTGATTATGATGGTAAGTGATATTTTACATTTTGGATTATGAAATAGTTGCATAATTTTGTTTGAATTTAATATTTCAAAAATTGAAATTAGTAAAAAAGACGATTTTGGAAACGGGCGTAGTCTTGACACGGATAAATTGCGCATGTGCGGGCATATCTACCCTATTATTATGAAAATCGAGTTATAACAAGTACGCAAAATTTATCGGGTTGAAATTGGCCATCTTGCAAATAAATTTGGCGCAGTCGGGCGGAAATACATTTTAATAATCAACATTGATAATAATAGTGTCCTAATGGAAACTGCGGCCCGCTGACCGTATATCACGCATGCGCTAATTGTTTATTTATATTTGTTTATGATTGAAACCTACTTTTGAGGAGCAAATTCATAGTTTCATCACTTTGGCGCAGTCGACTTCGCCAAAATGAATTATCAACCGTCGTCACTATAGTCTCTTGATGGTGGAGAAGCTGGCTTGTTAATTAATTAATTTCAATAAACTTGCATCCAATTCTTTGATAGTTGTTAGTGGAGCGAGTGGGTAGAGCCCTCCAGTCTAAATCATAGCTTGAGTAGCCCAACCACTCGCTCAACTGTCAATCAAGGGATTGGACGTTTCTTTTCTGCAAACGTTAGTGACCATTAAATTAGAAGAGAAGCGTATGACGTTCAATTTCTTGATAACAAACACTCGCGTGGGTGTTACGGATACAGTTTATGGCTGCTGGCGAATAGTTTGAACTAGAGTAACTCTGATACCCGCCTGAGCGTTTGTTCTCAACGAATTGGATGTCGTTTACTTCTTCTCTAACTTAATGGGTTCTGACGTTTGTAGGGAGAAAAACATCCAAAATCTTGATAAATGACGGCGGGCAGATGGGTGAGGCACTCCAGCATAAATTATTTGCTTGCAATCATGAATTGGATTAGCCTGTTCACTCGCTCGACTGCTAGTCAATGGATTGGACGTTTCTTTTAACTCAATGGGTACTAACGTTTGCAGGGAGAAGAAATATCCAATTCCTTGATAACTGACAGTGGGCGGATGGTAATTACAGTCAAAATATTTGCTTGCAATCGTGAACTGTAGTGGCCCGACCGCCCGCCCGAGTGTTTGATATTAAAAAAATTGAATGTCTTGTAACTTATCGGCTATTAACGTGTTGTATAGTTCTTTTGATAATGAGGAAGCTATTTCTCAGTTTTATTTATGTGTCTGCAGCATTTAGCCAAGCAGATATTACTACGGGCTTTGATGTTTTAAAAATGAATTACATAAAAATCCGCATTGTATAAACATCCACATCTGCGCGAGTATTATAAAAATAAGCGTGTGCGTCGATCAATCAACGAAGAATCAATACACTTCGCAACCCACGCGCGAGTGCGGATTTCTACTCAAATAACCAATTATATTTAAAGAATGTATTTTATTAATTTTGTATAATTTTTCTGCATATGACTTATATTTTAATTAATTTATTCAATAGGAGTAATGATCAATGATGAAGGTATAAAGGATAAAACTGGATTGAATTCTGGATTTATTAAATCGAAATGGGAGACTGTTGATCCAGAACAAGTGGAAGCTCAAGCGATGACAACAAGTAAATGGGATCTTCTGGAAAACAGCGGTGATGCGAGTATGGACAGCAGCCAAGCAGATAGAGACGATTCAAATGACTATTCGGATAGCAGGTTGGTGGTACATTGCAGGAATAAAGCATCCCGAAAATTATTAACATTATATTACTTTGAGTTAATAATTATTGGTGAAAAATTATTAAGAATTGCCAAAATTATATTTTATGCTAGTAAGATTAGAGTATTTACTAAATTTGTTGTTTTCAAAATAATCAATCAATTTACAAACTTAGAACTATGACTGAAGAGAGGCGCACAAAATTAAGAGAAATTGAGGTGAAAGCTATGCAGTATCAAGATGAATTAGAATCAGGACAACGCAATATTAAAACTGGTTGGACTGTTCCGCAACAAGTGGAACATTATAGACGTAAATTACTAAGAAAATCAGAGAAGGAGAAGAAGGAGAAAGAAAAGGAGGTCAAGCCAGGCAAACACAAGAGGGAATACGAAGTCAGTGATAAAGCAGAGAGTTCCGATGAAGAATACTACAAGGATATGTAAGTACCATATGAACGTTGAAAAAATATGTTTATTTATTTTCTGATTTTCATTTATTAGTTATCAGGGTATTGCATTATTACACAGTTTTTTTATTAATATAAACAATGGCGCAGCAAACAATAAATGCATAAAAGATTAATGACATCTGTGCTTAGAGCACGGTACATTTTGCGTAGTATTTAGTAGTAAATTTCAAAATGTCGCATAAACAACGCTCTCTTTATAAGATGGCGGGGTGTAGTTTATTTTTTTCTAAGTTTTTGGGTGCTCATGATGTTTTTTATCTAATCGCTATTCAAGAAGATCATCATAACGCACGAACCACGCCCATTCCAAAGATGGTATCATAGGCCACGCCCATTTTCAAGATGGCCGCTATAACTTTTTTATGACTATTTCTAAGATAACTTTGCCACTAGCGATTAAATTATTGTTTTGGAAGAAAAAAATTGATGATTTCTAAAAAAGTTTAATCGAAATTTCTTGAAGAAGAGTCATTCTTTATTGAAATAATTAGCTAAGATCATCATTGAATATACAGGGTGTCTAAAAATAAAGGAAATGTGAAAACGGCTTAATTTGCAAGAACTTTCAGTTTTAAATTTTGATTAAAATTATTCAAGAAATAAAATATTTTAATATCGATCTAACAAGTAAATAAAATATACTCTATTGACCTAAAACATTTTTTCTTTAATTCTAAAAAATAAAAAATGTTTTGTCGACAATCAGAGCCGGCGGGAAGGAGATTTGTGTTTCCGGAACTCGGCCCGCGGTAAAACAATTACATTTTGATGTCGTCAGTAAAAACTTTGAGGGAAAAGCTGTATACAATATATTACATTGTCAACGTAAGAATATTTATAAAATCTACTTTATCAATATAACAGTTTTCTAAAGATTCTAAAAACGGTAGTAAAAGATTTGTTTGCATCTTTTCCTGACGCTCATTTCTGCATTTTCAAGATGGCGTTATTGCCATTTGCCACTTATAAATATCGACTTCAACTGTTTGGCCACCAGGCGGTGCTACCCTTTTGCAATAGACAAAGTCAATCCGCAGGCAGTTCTATTGCAGCAACTGCGACGACAACTGACAGGAATTGTTTAAAGACAAGTTGGAAGCAACCTGTCCTAACTAAATCGCACAGTCTTTGACAAGATCCACACACGGCACCCCTACTTCAAGGCAAGATATTGAGAGGAATGCCGCCAAAGACCACGACAAAGTCAAGTCTGACCTACATACTAGTCAACTACACCGAATCACCACAGGGTGCAGCACTAAATCCACCCTTACATCACAATGGGATTGGAAAATATATCAATCAACAGACTCATAACAAATGACGCCCAAACAAGCCCCTATTAAACCAAATAACACTGACAATGCCTTAAGATCAATAGCAACACCATTATTGTTTCTGGGCCCTCTAAGACAAAAAAATGGAGAATCTGCACGCGATTTGTTCAGACCACGTAAGCTTCGACTTAGCTATGACAGCTGTGAACTCGCCGGTAACAAATGACGCCAACAAAGAGCAAGAGCAACGCCAGCTCAAGGTAAGCGACCTGGTTTGTGGTTTGGACTTCTATACACCACTAACCAGGTTGCTTGCGAACTTACCGACGCAGAACTAGTGAAACACGAAATAGCAGAAGTTTTCTATTCTGAAGACTGTAAAAACTGACAGCTCAAAGTTGGTAATTATACACCGAACGTGACTGATGAAGAAGTTTGCTATTACTAGGACACGCTGGGCGAAACAAGGAGTATTCCGTCCGCAATGAAACTCCATGTGCCAATGGATTACAAGTATGACAAAAAGTGGATACTAAGTGACGTAATACCTGGTTCGTGGTTTGGACTTCTTTTTACACCACTTGCTGGTACAAGTCTACGCCTGCGAACTTACTGACGCAGAACTAGTGAAATATGAAGTAGCAGAGGTTTTCTATCTTGAAGACTGTAGATTGCATCATCGATCACGAAAACTGACAGCTCAAAGTCGACGACTATACTCCGAATCTGACTGAAAAAGAATTTGCCATTAAACTAGCATTTAGGACACGCAGGGCAAAATAACGAGTCAATCAAACTTCATGTGCTAATTTATAACGAGTTGACAAGCAAGTATGACAAGAAGAGGACACTAAGTGATGGACAAAAATAATTCAACCACTACGAACTAAAAGCGCAAACTGCAATACATTGGCGCAAAAAAAGTGTTAACGTGACACCGTAAGCATGCTTCGTAACCGCGTAAGTAAGAACATACGTGATATAGAACATTGCATCACTAGGTGAAAGGTTTTCTTGCAATACATCATTGGCGCAAGAGACGTGCTACCCCCATCGCCTACCGCTGCGATGCCCAGTGTTTTGTAACAATGCAGGTGAAAGGTTTTCTCTATAACCTGGAGTTTAGGGATTCGAATAACGCCCGTGCCGCGAGTATAGCAGACGTTTTGATATCCGCGACACAAATGGCACGTAGTGGACCTTCAATAGTGAAATAAACATAACCAAGTGTGATACCGGGACTTATCTTTGACTTTTTTTTTACTTTTCCAAGAACCGGAAGTTCTTCTGATTAGGGGAGTTGTTACGGCAATCTGGCGGCGATACACTATGACCGAAGACAAATAGTCAATTGTGAGCGCAAACAAGGAATCGGCTTAAGAGTTTTTTAGCAGCAACGACGATGACAATATTTTACTTAAAAACAGGAAAAGTATCAAGTTGTGATAAGTCGAAACCTGTCCCAACAAGATCCACAACACGTCGGCTTCAAGGCAAGACTACTAAGGTCACACCTACGACAAGTTAGAGCTACATACTTGTTAACTGTACTACGACACATACCACCTGATCCAACCATTCTCTTAACACACTTGGGTTGGACTATAACAATTAAGTAAATTTGTTGGGTTTTTCAGAAGAGTTTAGAAATGTTTTTAATAGGTCTCGGTTCTCTTTGGTAATGGCTTTGCTTTGATTCTCCGAGTTTTTGGTAAAAATGCTCGAATAGGTCTTTCAGCTCGATAGATCCTCCAGTAAGATTTTGCAAAAACTCCTGAAGATGCCCCCCAGGTGATTTTAGCCCTTCAGATGGCAACGACTATATATTACTCTAAAATAGGAAATCTATCAAATTGTGGCAGGTCGTAACCTGTTCCAACAAGATCGTTCAGCCTACTTCAAGGCAAGACACACCAACTACAAATCAGAGCTGCATACTTGTCAACTCCCACACGGCTCCTAGTGCTCTCAGACGACACATACCTGGTCGAACCACTCTCTCAACACACTGAGGTTGAAAAATATAACATTTTTACATTTTATTCTGAGAATCCCAGGTGTTTTTAATCCTTTAGAACAGCTCTTTCGTACAAAATAAGCTTGGCAGAATCGAAGAAATTTGGTGAAATCAATATTTTTTACATCTTTGTAGCTTCACAAGAGAAAACTGGGGGGGGGGGCATGTTTGTGTGTATTTAATTGCGGTTTGGCATTGTTATTTGGCTCGTTATTAGTGTTAAATGATAAGCTTTTTTAATAATTCAGTTTCAATTATTCTATTGTTTTCATAATTCGAATGAATCCGATTTAAATCATTCGGATGATAATTCGAATTTATAATTTAGGAGTACTTGGATAATCTAAAATAGGCTTGGATTAAGGAGGACTTTCTAATGATGATAATCAGCCTAATAGCATTCGAATGATAATCCGATTAGTTTTACAATTCGAATGATAGTGCGATTTAACTAGAGTAGCTCAATTTTTATTCTAGCAGTTCTGGGTGAAATATTTGTGGATTCGTTTAATGCTTTTACCGCCGCAATGCAATTAATGTGTTAAAAATCATTTGAATGATAATTCGATTAAAAATCATTCGAATGATAATCTAATTTAAGAATAAGAAATTTACTCTTTAGTAATTTTGGGATTGTTCCAGTCGGTAAATGCGTTGATTTTTATTGGGCTTTCTTTGGTAAGGTTGTTGGAATATAATTTGGATGATAATTCGATTAAAATAATTCGAATGATATTACGATTATAAACATAATTCGATTATAATTAAATTTGATCGCAAATTGGCTGATTGTAGTTTATTGCGCATGCGTTGAATTTGATGTGCACTGTACTGTTGTTTGCTGCGCTTGGTAAATATTATTATGATGCCCTGATAATTAATAATAATAGTCACAGGATAAAATTTAATATTTTACTTGTGTATAATGTTGTTGAATATGGAAAAATGTGGCTTATGCTTCTTACTGATGTTGTAGTACCTCTAGAAAACATAAAAAGCACGCTCGAAGTTCATCGTCTGGGTCTACGTCTAAACACAGGTAACATTCAAATTCATTTAATATTTTAACTTCAATTAACATACATCACAGCAATTAAAATGATCTGGAAATTTAATTGCGTCATGATTTAATGTTTGTTTGTTCCTTAGATAATTAGTAAAAGTAAGTAAATTGTTGATTGAGAGGAACGGAACTATTATTGGAATGAATATCATAATAGTTTTATAATAATTATCACAAGATAACATCATCAATTGCAATGTAAAAATATAAAAAAAGGTGATAATTGTGTAAGTTGCACTCTACCATATTATCTTTGTCATTTAGCCTCAATATGGCATTGTTGTGCTTTTATCTCATCCTAGGATTACAATTTTAGGTCCAAAAGTCGTTCACCATCGCGCAAGAAAAGTTCACGAGTCCAAAGTCCGCCTAGCCCTCCCAGGATCAGGCGCCATTCACCCCCATCCTCTCGCCATGGCAGGAGTAGCTCTCCTAGCAACAATGGCAAATATGCTTCTCCCGCTCGTTCCAAAGGCAGTAGCCGATATTCTCCTTATTCCCCTCGTTCTAAACATGACCGTAGATCAACCTCTCCTTATTCTTCTTCAAGATCACGAAACAGGTCACCAGGGTCCCGCAAGCACAGGCATAAACATAAGTTTTAAATTGTTAAAAAAATTAATTTTTCTGTTGTATGTATTCCATTAATCGTGATTTTTTATATAATATTTATATAAATATGTGCGACTTTTATCTTTTTGTTTCAGGATAACACTTTTTTACATGCATTATTTTTTCATTTTCTATTTGTTTTAATTAATTCACAATAAATAGACGAGACATCTTCAAAACAGAAATGAAATATTTCATTTTCATTTATTAATTTTATATTGTATTTGTGGTTAGCTCATAGGCACACATTAATTAATTTTCTCAAATTATATTTTGAATGAAAAGAATATATTTCCTTTCGGTTTCATATTTGATCCCTGATCAATAATATATAGACATCATCAATATGTACAGTAAAGCATAGAAATGTAAATATATAATCTTATTGTACTCCACTAATTCTTTTTCAGATATTGTAAATACATATTTACAAGTAAAATGCTTTTAAATGATTGCAAATTGTTCCTTAATTTCTTTCCCTTCTTAATTTTTATTTATAGAAAAATGTCTATGCTATGCAATCAAAAATATTTATTTAATATTTTGCGCAGCCGAGAAATTTTTTAGATAATTTATTAGGTTTGCTATAGCGCCCGGATTATAAAATTGGTAAGTAGGGATAAATTAATAAATTTTGCATGGATATATTTACTGTGTCTCAAATTGTTCTTAAAATCCATTAGATTTCATTTCAGTCATTTTACTTTTTAAATATTTAAATCTTGTGGTAGAATTATTGTGTAAAATAATCTCTGTGCTATTTTTTTACTCGTTGCATGGTGAAGCTAAAGTAATAACATTTTGTGCCCACAACTGACGTCACGCGTTAGTTGTAGGCGCAGGCCTTATGATTAATTTTATTTACAAAATAAGTTTGTTTTTGACGTTATATACTTGAAAAATAATTTAATATTATGAGTATTTATTGTCAATTATCAAATAAAATTTGTTCGTATCATAAAAATCAATATTTATGTGAAATAAATAGTATACGTCATGTGATATAAAAATTTTGGTAAATTAACTGCGTAAAATGTATTTTTATACATTTATTTTACACCAAGCGCGTTCTTGTCAATGAAGTATAGTAGGTGTTGATTCACTTGGAACTACTCTACTTCATTGGTTCTTGCCCACAACTTTGACAGCTGTCAAACAAGCAAGGTTATAAGAATGTATACAAATGAAGAGAATATTTTTATTATTGAATTCTACTTTAGGAATGGGCGGTTTGATAATGGGAAATGGCTCTATTCTATTCCGGATTTTGTTCGAGAGTTTACTACTGATAATTATAAACATGAAAATATTTTTATTATTGATTTCTAAGATAGGCAACTTTATTTACGCATTTTTACTACAGCTAGACCAATGAAGTAGAGTAGGGTAGAAGGGGCATTCAGCTGCGCGAACCATTCACACATGAACGCTGCCATTTTAGCTCATAAAAACGCTTTGTTTACATTTGGTATCACGAATTAGGCAACTAACAATACTCGGTTCATAGCACGACATCTATCATTGCATTTAATTTAAAAATAAAGGAGCGCTATATTTAAATTAAAACTTTAAAAGTGATTGAATGATATAAGTTTATGCAATTTTTGTCTAGTTTATATTCGCTATTTTTTAGTAAAATTTAATTTACATTTATATAAGTTTACAATTATAATTTTGCAATATAAATCACAGTATTTTTATATAAAAAAACACATTTGACAGTGTTCCTGCTTTATTATAGTTTTCTAATTTAAGAAACAATCTATAATAATTTTATTGTAGATTGTAGATTACTTAAACAACACAGGTATATTTTATTAATTACATAGTAATCGCATTACACATAATTACAGATAATATTCTACTAATTGGATTACTTGGGAATTCCAAAGATTTACCCCCTTAATTATGTTATAATCTTTTTGAAATGTACCTGTATAATTATTTTCTACTCGCAGACTAATATATAAGCAAGTTTGTTGTAAATAATTATCATTTATCTCTAGTTAGTCTGTGAGTAATATACGTAAACGTTTTGTAAATATATTATTATAAATTTGTGGTTGTGGTAGTGAATGGTTTAATTTGTTCAATATGCCGATTACATGTGCAGCATTAGGTTGTAACAACATATCAAACAGAATAGCGGGAATATCTTTGCATACGTAAGTATTTACACATTATATTATAATAATATAAAATAGTATTTTTTGTGTTGGTGGCATCTGCTACTAGTTTAGAAACATTGGATGGATGTTGTTAATTATTGTTACCGGTCAATTGTAAATAATAGTAGCAATCAAACATAACAATTAATAGAGATAAATAACAATTAAATCTTTAGGATACCAGAAACATCATATGCAAAATGGAAGAATATATTAAAAATAACTCGAAATTGGGGTCAAACTACTAGAGTGTGTTCACAACATTTTGAAGAATTATGTTTTAATCGATCCGGTCGTTATGCCAAACTCATGGAAGGCTCTATTCCAACCACAAACTTGCCAAATATAGAAACTTCTATAAATGGAAATATTCGCCAAAAACTACATAAACTTATATTATTTAACCACCAATAAAAATTTTACTTAAATATGCCGTTCTTCTATTTCTACGCCCTTAATTATTTTATAATCTCATTGAAATGTACCTGCATAGATATTTTCTACTCGCAGACTAATATATAAGCAAGTTTATTGTAAATAATTATCATTTATCTCTAGTTAGTCTATGAGTAATATACGTAAACGTTTCGTAAATAAAAATTTTACTTAAATATGCCGCGCTTTTATTTTTATAGTTAGGTAACCCTCTTAAATTACATGCAAAGATAAAAGTCGTACCTGTGTACCAAGTATTGTTAGTTGCCTAATTCGTGATACCAAATGTAAACAAACGAGTTTTTATGAACTAAAATGGCAGTAACCAAACGCGGATCGAGGTTTAGGATGCGCAGTCGTCGTTGCCCCTTCTACCCTACTCTACTTCATTGAGCTAGACACAAATAGTGTAGCCTGTATAATAGGCAACTTAATATACACAAAAAAATATGTTTACTGTGGTTGCACTCATGCCTTTGACCGTTTTAGCATTTTTCATTTGCGCTTACATTTTACACATTTTATTGGCGACGTTCTTCTGAGATTGAAACGTGCAAAGGCATGAGTTTAACAACAGCCAACATAATTTTTGTGTTAAGTTGTCTATTATACAGGCCACACAATTCGTGTCTAGCTGTAGAGCGGCACAAACGTACATTATATAGTTACATAATCCCAAACATTTATAATCACCCTGTACTATGAATAAAATTGATCTGTGATACGGGTTGAAAAGCGTTTATCGTGTGTAATAAGTTTTCTGGTCAACTTTTGATAAATTTCATAAAATAAATAGTTTGCAGTACAAATTTTATGCGTTGCCTTGCCCAATTTTGTTAAATATTGCTTATTAAATTGGTCTTTTGAGCAGTTTTTTAAAGCAGATAACAAGTTTCTTAATTTAAACCCATTTTTCGAACAATTTTTGATATATTATTTATATTTTAGGCTATCAATAGTTTTCTTTTTAAATTTCATGCAATAAATGAAGTTTGTGTGCGGTTTTTGATAAATTTCACGCAGTAAATTGGTCTTCTGGGCGACTTTTTTTAGTTTTTTTGTTTAAATAAATGGTCAGCACTGTTTTTTTCTAACAATAAATTTTCTTTGCAATTTTTAATCTATTTCAATTTGCTTGTGTTTAAATATGTTACAATCGTGTTTGAAACAACAATCAAACAATAAAAAAGATAATGTCTTTATCATAAATGATTATATTCAATTTGTTTACGTTCACATTGATACCAAAACGAATTCTCAAACAACAAATCTATAAGCTTATACATGTTCAGAAAGTTTTTATCATATTCACAAAGCTTCAAACAATGGTCTTTAAGTTATCCAACAATTCTATGAGTTTTTTTCTTGTTTTGAAAGGTTTTTCTATGATTTTAAATCTTTGAATTCAACCCAAAAACCCAATCAATTTTTGAAAAGCTTTACTATGTTCCAAAAGCTTTTTATATGTCCTAAAACTCATGATTGTATAAAAGTTATCAGAGTTTTGCTAAATATAGAAGAACAATTAAACTTGATTCATGTTCTTAAACTTTGAGAACATTTCAAAAATCTGCTCAAAGCTTGCAAAACGTTTTGTAAACTTATTTAATTCTGAAAACTTACCATAATCCCAAAGCCTCTACTATGTTCTAAAAGCTTCTATCATGTTCTTTAGAAAGTGGCCTTTAAGAATGGCAATACCATCCGGTTTTCTTCTCTGGGTAAATCCTGTTATTATAATGTCTTTGTCAAACTAGTCCAAATTTGGCCATAGCATCTGCGGCACGCATGCTGTTCCCGGCCCCTCTCTCTCTATAGCCTCTACCTTTGTCTGTCTCTTTTGCTTTTTTGTATTTTTTATCTGCACTGACATCCAGCTCCATTCTCTCTTATCCGTGTGCTATTTATTCTAATTATTTGGTTTGTCTTTGGAACACAATGCTTCAAAAACTTTTAATTTGTCCAAAAACTTCATTCATTGTATTAAAGTTTCAAAAATTGTTCCAAAAGTAATAACTTTTAAAGTATTACTAATTATTTAAAACATGAGCTGTATTAATGTTCTTTAATTTTTAGAAAATTCAAAAATCTTCTCAAAGTTTGCAAAAATCAAAAACTTTTATCATGTTCTCTAAGCTTCAATCAGTGGTTTAATAATTATAAGCTTTGCTCATGTTTTAAAAGATTCTACTATGTTCCGAAAGCTTGTTGTGTTCCAAACGTTATAATTTTTGGAGCTTTTTTATTAATACTATTTGAACGTCCAGTAAGCTTTCAGAACAAGTCATAGATATGCTCAAAGATTGCAAAATGTTTTTTAAACTTTATTTATATTCTATAAACTTCTACCATGTTCTAAAAGCTTCAAACAATAGTTCAAAAATTTGCTAACCACTCTGTAAGCTGCATTTGTGTACTAAAAGGTTCTTACATTTTTCAAAAACTTCAAACAATATCCAAACGTTATCAAACCATGCTGTAAGTCTCTACCGCTCAAAAGTTTCATTCTAATTCAGAAAGATTCTATCATGTTCTCAAAGCTTCACACAGTGGTTCTCAAGTTTTCTAACCGTACTGTAAGTTTTATTTATGCTCTGAAAGGTTCTACCATATTTCAAAAATTTCAAACAATGGTCCAAAACTTATCCAACCATTTTGTAAGCTTCTACCGCTCTAAAGCTTTATTCATGTTCTCAGATGTTTTGTAAACTTCATTTCTATTTTGATACTACACTACTTATTATGTTCTCATATCTCTTTTCAAGCTTTATTCACAATTTTCTAATTTCAAAAAATGTTGCAAACATTAACCAACTATTCTCAAAATTTTGTTCATCATAAAAAATGATCTAATAAAAAAAATGGTTAAGAACCCTTAAAAATATTCTCATTGCTTATGAAATATTTTGAAAGCTTTCTACCATATTCCGAAAGCATTGTTCATGTTCAAAAGGCTTTAAAAATCTTCCAAAATTGACCAATTATTTTCAAGAGATATAAAAATGACCATAAACTACTTGAAAACATTTTAAATCAGTTTGCAAAATACTATGTAAGCTTTAATCATGTCTAAAAGTTTTTTAACTGTTTTAGTCAACTTAGTTCCAAAAGCTTTTATGTCCAAAAAGCTCTTCATTGTATCAAAGATAGCAATAGTGTTGCAAAAATATTCAGAGCTTCTCTTTTTTAGAAAATTTGTGCTTTAATTATGTTTTGAAACTTTTAAAACAATTCACAAATATGGTCAAAATTTGCAAAATGTTCTTTATATTTTATTTATATTCTAAAAACTTTTACCATGTTCCAAAAATTAAACCACGCTCTGAAAGCTCATCCAACCATTCTTAAAGTTTTGCTTATCATGAAAGAAACTTCGGTGAGTTTCATTTGTTTCCAAAAATATATAATAGAATTTTTAAAATATTCTAAAAATGTGTCAAAAATTACCAACTATTACCATAAGAAAAAAAAAACAACCTCAAAGACTGTAAAATGTTCTATAAACTACATGTTTTGAAAACATCAATTCCCAAACTTTGCAAAATGTTTTGTAAGCTTTATGCATATACTAAAAGCTTCTACTATGTTCAGATAGCTTCCACCATGTTCTAAAAGCTTCAAATGGTCTAAAAGTTATCCAACTATTCTGTACGTTTTATTCGTGATTTAAAAGATGTTATCATGTTCCTAAAGTTTCTATAATGTTTCAAAAAATCATTATTTTATTAAAGTTCTAAATTTAGCTAATTATAGAAGAAAATTTGAGTTTTATTTATGTTCTCAAACTACTAGAGCAATTCATAAGTATGCTCAGAGCTTGCAAAATGTTCTGTAAACTTTATTAATGTTCTAAGAACTTATGCCAATGAACAAAGCAAAATTTTAACTGATTTGATTCGAAATGGTGCCATGATGTTTAGATCATGTTTGAAACAACTGTGGACCAATGAAGAAAACAAAATGTTAGTAGTAAATAAGCCCCAGAACTAATTTTCTTTTAAAAAACCTCAAATTTTTAATCAATTTCATTTCGTTATGTTTAAAATAGCTCAACAATTTTTAAATCGTGCTCAAAATAACTGTGGACCAATGAAGAAAACAAAATATTAATACTAAATAAGCCCCAGAATAATTTTTTTTTCTAAAACCTCAAATTTTTAGTCAATTTTTGTTCTGTTTGAAATAGCGCAACAATGTTTAAATCGTTTTCAAAACAACTGTGGACCAATGAAGAAATGTTCAAAAACACTGTGGACTAACAAAGATAAATAGATATTATTGCAAATGAGCACCAGAAGTGATTTTTTTCTAAAGACAACAATTTTCTGATAATTTTTGATTTGATGTTCGAATTGATGCCAAAATGTTTCAATTCTGATTAAATGGATAAGTAACTACGGAAGAAAGTAATATTTTAATTCGGATTAAGTATGTACCAGAATTTTAATTAATTTATATTTAACAACAAAAATTCAAATTGGTCTTTGAAGCAATCAGTAAACAATTACAAAAACAAAATTTTAATTGCAAACAGTAAACAATTACAAAAACAAAATTTTAATTAAAACTGAAAAAATTGAATAATTTTGATTATTTTCGAATTGATGCCAAAATATTTTATTGTGTTTGAAGTGATTGATGACCAATGAAGAAAATCAAACTTTAATTGTAAATAGTTTTGTATCAAAAACAACAAAAGTTCTAAAAAAATTGATCTGATTATGTTCGATATTGGTGCCAAAATGTTTGAATCGTGCTTGGAACAATCGGCAACTATTGAAAATAGCACTATTTCAGTTGTAAATGATGACCAGAACCAATTTTTGTACAAAAAAATAACAACATTTTAAATTATGTTCAAATTGGTGCCAAAATATTTTAATTGTGCTTGAAAAGTAGCAACCAATAAAGAAAGCAAAAATTCAATTCTAAATAAGCACCAAAACTCGATTAGTATCAAAAACAACAAAATTTCTATCAATTTTGATTTGATTATGTTTAAATAAGTGCCAACATGTTTGAATCGTTTTGAACTAATTGTCAACCACTGAATAAAGCAACATTTTAATTGTAAATGAGCACCAGAACTAATTTTTGTATTCAAAACTTCTATCAATTTTGATATAATGTTCAAATTTGTGCCAAGATGCTTGAATTGTTTTTGAAGTAATTGGCAACCAATGGAAAAAGTAAAATTTCAATTGTAAATAGACACCAGAACTTATTTTAATATCAAAAACCATAAAATTTTTATAAATTTTGATAATTTGTTAAGTAACTTTCAAAACCGAAAGGCACGAAATAAACGTATTATTATGTCCTGTGTAAAGACACTCTTAACCACTATCAATCGCTAAGCGTTATTTTTTATTTATTTATTTATTTAATAATTATTAGTTACGAAGAGAAAATGAAGACATAAAACAAGTTTACTAATGTTGAAAAATTAATAAAACTTCCAATGAAAATAAGAACACAATTCTAGTTTTGTATCATTTTTAACATTCCAACCTTTCATTATTAGTTGCAATAAAGTTTAATTATATTTCTCTAAAATAAGAGCTTCATTATATTGATTAGTTAACATAAAATGTAATATTTTATTTATGTTGATAAAAAAGGAGATTTCATATTTTCTATTAATAAATTCATATTTAATTCTACTAAATTTTAAAAATCACACATCTCTCTTTTTTGTCTATTCTACATTAACACTTGTATTAATAATTCAAACAATCACTGCATTACTATTTATATAATAAATAATATCTGTACTATTATTCTAAATAAGTTTTAAAAAATCATGCATGCCAGTTAATTTGTAAGCATTACATGATAATAAAAAAAATCATGCATGAAATATAATTATTAATATTATATAGTTAATTCAAAATTAAACAATTGTTCAGCTTACGAATGAGCGGCTTTAAACTCGTGCGGAACACTCGAAACACAACAATATACTGGCGAATAACACACGTGTACGCGCCAATGGAGCGCAAGGCGCAGGACTCCTGTGCCGTACCAAGCAACAGATAAATTCGTGGAATTACTGGATACAGAGAAATGGATGCGCTTCTTCTTATTTCTTGAATAAAATATATAAACATTTTAATATTGACAAGGTAAAAAATAATTCCTTTGTTCACTAATACCTCATATTTTTTATATAATACAGGTACATTTGATTTTATATCGATAATGTTTTGTTAAAACTAATTGGCTTTAATCCCCTTTCTGCTTACTAATTAAATCTATGCAATAATATTATAATAGAAACTGCAGGTCAATTAATATTAAAATAAAGCTACGTATATATACAGCTTCTTTTGCTCCAACCGTATTTCATTGCGTCGACTGCGATTCATTTGAATGCAAAACTACCTTTCGATAATTTGACCTCGCTTCGCCACCCCCAACCCGCCGGGATCATACTGCGTTGTTATAATAAACCTTAGCAACAACAAATCTACAACTAAATACGGAGAATTTAATATAATACTCTGAGGGAAAATTATATAGAACTCAATAATATATTTTTAATATATTATTTTTTGGTCTGATTATGGAATGCGTTTGTTTACATGTTTTGCTAGTTGGAAATAGTTAAGATGATTATGATTTGATGATTTTTGTGAACAAACTCAATTATACAAACTCCTAGAAATTATATTTGTTATTGTATAGAATTGATTGCTGAATTATAAAAATTCAAGAAAAGATGTTTCTTATGAAAGGAATTTATTAATACATTAAGACTTATTAAATTTTTCCAGTAATATATAATGTTAGAAATATTACGCAGAGGTTTGAAAAACGCTATTTAATTCAGAGACAGATTTTTTTTTATTTTATCTTGAATTTATTGTATTCTCTCAAACTTTAAACTCAATTTTGGCTTTTGGGTGCAATTTATAGTAGGAGAAGGAAAATTCGCACGATTTCAAAGTTGACAAAATTCATCATTATCATCATCAGCTTCTTTTCACGCCACTGCAGGCTCATTAACCTCTTCTTTGCCCGTAATGCTGGCAACTTACATTACAGGTGAACCTACAGTTTTAAATGGAACCACTGTAGTGATTATTAATCTACTCAGGACCAGAGAATGATATTAGAACCCCACGGTGACTAGGTGGTTTGAGGAATGTGAGTACATATAAACGTTTGAAATAGTTGTAAGATTTGAACTCACAATTTTTGGTGCAGCAGTTGGATGCCTACTACTACGCCACTTTTCTACTAAAAACTGACAAAAATACAACGGTTTTATTATTAATAACTTATGCACTGCACATTATAAAAATCTAATTGTCCACTTTTGATCTACAATGACAAATTTTAGCTTCTTTGCACAAACCTCGAACGCGTCGTCAGTTTCTGATATCAATCCTAGATTTCTTTTGTCAGTTTTTCCAGACGCCAATCTCATTGCTTGTGACCGCCACACTTTAAAGAAGTTGCAAATAAACAAAGGTTAAAGTACAATTTTGATCCAATTGGATTGTTAGAAAAATAGTTTTGCTCAAAATACTTTTTTTTTAATTCTTTGGAAATTTTAAACTCACGCTCCCGCCAGTTGCGGGCGTTGGGAGTGCTCCAAGAGAAGCGGAAGTCCGCTTTTAAGAAGCAGGTGTTTTGAAATAGGGCTTAGAAGATTAGCTTGTTTTCAGCTTGAGATAAGCTGGTCCCTTACACGCTGCGCATGTACCTACATGCCCTGACTCATTTGCAAATTTGCACATTGAGCTGGGTTGGGCTCCGACGCACTTGACGCATACGTAGCAAAATTTGCGTCTAGATGCTTGGCAACAATGGTATTAGACAATGTTTCCAAATTTGCGTTTAATCTCAACGTTCACCGTGAGTATACACAGTTTTGTAATAGACAGAATCTCGTACGTTCTGTGGCAGTCGAACGTACAGCATAGAGAAGGGTTTTCATTTCTTTTCATGCGTTTGACGGAAAGAGGAGCATACCTCAGAGCTGTTAACTCTGCTTGGACCGCATTAATCTTGATGCAGTCGTGTATTGTTTCTGACAACGTATTTTAGGTTTTTTTTCGGGCCCTAATTAGTACGTGTAATGGAACATGTCGTTGCTTTCACAATAAATGGTGCAAATCAGAAGACCGCATACAATTTTGGGTGCATGCGAGTGTCATCGTTCACGTTTGATGTTTACATTTATTGATTTGAATGTGTTTGACAACTTAGGAAACACGGTTTTGTCCCGTATTGTTAGATTTAGGGGGTTTGTTGGAACTTATGGACCTATTGGCTGTGTCAAAGTGGACGTCTTGGTTTAAGTGGCCGGCCGGGTCTTAGACCCATTGGCCTTGTCGGTTGAAGACTTAGATGGCCCTAAAGGCAACTGACTTGCTGGGCCGGTTGATGGCCTATTAAGATTAAAAATGGAAGAAGACTCACCCTGTTTCTTTAACTTTTTGAAATAAGCTACAACGATAAATCCTTCTTTTTTGGGCGTCCCCCTTCTTTGTGTCAAGCTTGATCTCTATCTAGTCTTTGTCTTCGGAGAGGCTGGACTTGCCCGGGTTTTCGGCAGGCTTCTTGAGGGGATCTGGGCTGTAGAATCCGGTGTTTTGGTGAGCTTGGGCATTGCAGCAACAATTGTGGAAGATTTTATGTTCTTCAGAACCTCTGTGATAGAGGTCGAGGCCGAAGTTTCCGGTGGCATTTCTTGATGGTTAGAATGCTTAACAATAAGCAAATTTATTGCCACGGTGGAAACAGTTTTGCTTTTCTATATCTTTTGGGAAATGTCCTTGCGCAAGTCAGGAAGCGTATTGGTGAGATTGGTACTGGCTCTGCTTAATATTATTGGCAACAATGTCGATTGTATTGCCTTTGTCTTCGATCATCTTCTTGTCCTGCTTCTTTAAGTAGGCGTTCACCTTCTAGAACTGGACGTAGAGGAAGCTCAGGGTCTGCTTATCAATCATGTAGGGGGCGGGCTCTATACTGAAAGAGAAGTTTGAATTAATTAATTATTTTTTTAAATAATTAATTCAAATATGACTTACTGCAATTATCCTGGCTACAGTTTTGCTTCTTTCAGGGTGGTGAATTGGGGCGCTGCTCGTGTCTTTCTATATTAATTGGGTAATTCTATACAGCCCCTGGTCGTCTATAACCTACCCAGAATTAAAGGTCATTTTGTTTGACGGACAATGTCCAGGAAATTCTCTAGAGAGTCTTTGCTTGCCATGTTGGTAATAATTTTTGGCTCATCTGCTTTGAGGAACAATTTATTGTTTTCAGGAGGTGTCCTATTTCTTAGTAACTCGTTCACCAATAGCTGTTGTTAAGAAGTGATTGCTTATACTGGCAATTGCTCGGTTGACCTAGCCTCGTTAATTCCATAGCAGGGGGCACTACATGCAAGTGTCAGTTAGATTGAGAAGCCACCATCTCTTATCTTTTTAATATAATTTAAATTAATAAATAAATCAATAATAGTTTTTTATTGCTGCAATGTCATTTCTGCTTGTTGTGTTGTGAACTATTTATTATTAATTTATTTATTTCTGTCTGGCCTCGAGTCTCGCCGATATCTCTTTGAGGGACTTAACGGGTAGATGTGAGAAACAAACCTGTAAGATTTTTCTATATAAAAAAGACTGCTTTCTTTTAAAAAACCGTTTTATTTCCATAACTTCCTTTATTTGAGTTTGATCGCATTGTTGTTTAACGGATTATGTATTCAATGCGATATTCCGTCATATAAAATCACATTGTAAATAAGCATACAAATACAACGCAATATTACTTACCTCAGTAATAATATGAACCTATAATGTAGGAAATAAAAAATTATAATTAAAAAAACAATTATTTTTAATACATTTATTAAATATAAAATTTCATTTGCAATTTATTAAATACAAAATTACATTTGCATATATCTGAAAATTAAAGCGTTAACATAATATTCATAAACTTATGGTTTGGCAAAAATTATTTCAAGTTAAAGTATAATAGGAGTGCCATGATACATAACCAAAATATCATATCAAATGTCCATGCCCAGTCGCAACGTGAATTTTGTCTTTCATCAGAAACCGATGCAGTTGGAATATCAACAGACACATCTAGGAAATGTAAGTAATTAAATTTAATAAATGATGTATTTATATTGTAAATTGCCTTTCCATCCAGTGTTTCAAAGTATGCACCCATCATCAGTGTGCCTAGGATTTCACTGGTCGAAGAGTCAATTTACATAAAATCACAATAACTATTATACAGTTTATGTATAGAAATGTGTCTAATTAAATTTACCAAATTTAGAAATTAAAAAAAAAATACCTTTAGGTGCAGTTTCACCATTTACATCATCAGCCTTGTTATCTGCGTTATCAATGATCAATGCGTTGGGTTCGCTTTAAAAATAATAAAACAATAATTAAACACTGCTAATACCAGAAAGGGTAATTTGTAAATTTAATAAAAACAAAAATACAAGTTAGAAGTTTTTATTTTTTAGACAAAGTTTTGAAAAATTAGGTGACAAAGATTATTGCACAATTTATTAACATTTAAGGTTAGGTTATTTTAATGTACATTTTATATACTTTATTGTGCTATTTTATTAATTTTATTTATTAAAGACCGGTTTCGGCTGTTAAGCCATCATCAGTTTATTTCACAGATGTTGTTGTGTATTGCGGGTGGTGTGAATTTGTTGTGGTTACTGTGTTAAAGATTATGTTGTCTAAATGTTGACCCTTGCGCTGCTGGCACATTTGTAACCGAAACGGAAATTAGTTGTCACGCATCTGCCTGGAAACAGCGGCCATTTTGGTGCGGATGTTGTACTTCAATTGCAGATTGTGGTTTGTTTTTATAAACTTTCTTTTTAAGGCTAATTTTTGTTTTCTGTTCAAAAAGTGGACAACATAACCTTTAACACTTAATTTTCAAAAAAAAAATCTGACTTGTTTGTATTGAATTTACAAATATCTCCTACCCTGGAGACACTGTATATTAATTGGAATTAACTTACTTTGTAGTTGCACTTTCATCATTTACTTCAGCCTTGTTATCTGCGTTATCAATGATCAATACGTTGGGTTCGCTTCAAAAATAATAAAATAATCAAGCACTGCTAATGTATTAATTAAAATTAACTTACATTATAACACCCGTGGCGTATTCACTAGAAGAAACTAGATCAGTAAGAGGTATCGGATCAGCTTCTTCATCCAAATCAGTAACAATCCATGAATTGGAGTTGCTTTAACACACAAATAACTAAATTAACACAATTATTATAAAATTACAAATCACTCACTTTTCAACAACTACTGCTTCTGCCATTTTGATGTGTTCTAAACAACAATTTGCAAAGCAATGTCAAGAAAACTGCTCATTAGTAAACAACTAAACAATTTAATCAATAAACCCCTTCTAGAAATTTATTATTTGACCAATAAAAAATTAATAAATAATGTTTAAATCATTGTCATCGGACTTTGATTGTTTTAACAAAATACGAAGATAAGACAATTTTGTATATATTTGACATACCTGAGTTGACTAGTAATGCATTCTTTTCTATAAGAAGAACATTATCAATTCTAAAAATTATTAATCATATGCTTACAAATATCTATAAGTTTATCAACAGTAACCTATGAATAATATCCTGTTCTTTATAAAACTTACTCATTGCCAATTACTAAGAATTAAACTATTCTACTTTGGGGTCAAATTCAACATATTTATGATAAACATCTGAGTCAGTTATAAAAATTTGTTATGATTTACTCATATTTATCAACTTTGTAGTTTAGGGCTAGACAACTGACATAAATTGCATATTTATTATTCTACTAAAACGTTTGATTAAGACTTGAAAGATAAAAACAATTATTTTTTTTACACTGGCTTCTATTGATATTTATGTAATCAGGAGTTAACTTTGCCGGCTCTTTAGGCCAAATGGGCCCCAAAAAAAGCACCGCTCCTGCGGTGTAAATTCCGCTAGTACATAGTAGCGACGACCAGACTGTCGGTACAAATTGTAAAAAGCTCTTCTTTCAAATAGTGCCTGTACTTGTTGATGACTTGATAATGATCAATTGCTCTAGATTGGCAAAGCATATTACCTCTAGCGCTAGTTGCATCTGGGGGTTAATCGAAGTAACTAGTGCGTTTGTCATTTGTGAAGTACACTCTTTGGTACAGCTCGGCTTTTTTTAGTTATATATCTGACATGCCCTTCATTTGCAAGTTGTGGTCAAACTACGTTTTTAATTGTTTTATTGCTTTTTTGTTTTGGTTTTTGGTATTCCCTATGTTTAATGTTACTCTTTTTGGCTTTCTTCCGTTATAGAGAATTATCTCTTTTTTTCTATCTGCCACTTTGAGCTCCCTCTCCGCTATTTTTTTTAATTATTTTTAATGTTTCATTCTGTTTTGTTATTAGATTTTTAGTTTTTGTAGTTACTACTATAGCCGTGTCATCAGCAAAACATATGGTCTTTGATTTTGAGGGTATTTGTAGCATGTCATTATAGTAAATATTTTATATTAATAGCTCAAGTACAGAGTCTTGAAGCAGAGCAGTAGATCTTGAGTTGGTTCAGCTTTCCTCCTGTTTAGTCTAAAAAAAAACTGAAATTTAATCGCATTTACACTTATTACAATCATTTTCTAAATTTGTAGTACTTTAGATCTTGAAATATTAAACTAAAACTACAAATGTAATCATTTCATACTAAAAATAAATGCTTACAATATTTATAGTTTATTTTAAACTATTTTTAAATTTACAACTAACAACAATTAATTAAAATTACAAAATTTAAACATTTATAATTATTTAAATTTTATATTAATTTAAAACGACTACGCCTATGTGTACACGACAACGCCATCTGTTGCATACAACTCATAACAATAGTTCAACAAATTATGGTTAGATGGCGCTACCTTAGCAAAATTCAAATAAATTAAATTAATTCACATTTAGAATATAAAACTACAGTATTAATCTATTTAATTATATATTAATAATGTAACGTATTAACAAGTTTAAATAAGCTATGTTGCGACATATTGAATTGTAGAACTATATATTCACCTCAATGCGTACAGAAAGCGCCAAAAGCAAACTGAACAAAAAAACGCTAAATTTTAAATAAACAATGCAGTAACATAAAATAAATGCAATAGGATTGATGATTTAAAATTGTAGCTTCGGTAATATAATAATTTATAAAATTAATTATAAAGCGACATCTTACACAATTATTATTAACTAAACTTACAATAATAAATAAACCGTCACAAGATGGCGCTAAAATACAACATAGGCGTAGAGAGAATATTTTAATAACAAACTAAATTATATTATAACTAATTTTAATCTAATTATGTACAATTCATATATTATTTATTGTGTGTAGATCATTTAATTTTTATAAAGTAATATTGTATTCTATCTAAATATTATTGTTTTACCTACCTTTAACATCCAATCGTTGAGTATCAATCATAGTCAATTTTCTCTCTAGTTAATCAAATAATTGTTTAAAACATAAGACAATATGTTATTAATACAATGTGTTTTATTTTATTATTAGTTTCTAAACATAAAAGTTTTACATAATAAGAAATTAGAATTATACCAAAATTTGGAAGACTAGACTAACAATCATGGATAAATATATGTTTTAAATAAAGGAACACACACAATAATAAAATAGATAAATGATAAAATTATTACTTTTTGGCTTTTGCTTTCTTTGTTCCACAGTTTTTGCGTGGTGGTGGTTTTGGGGCTTGATCAGCTGTGGATGGTGGTGGTGTAGCAGGAACCTCTTGTTCAACGCCTAATGCTTTTTCTTCTGTTGGTTTATCGGATACTGAAGGTGTTGTTGGAGGTGTTGCTTCAATGACTTCAGGTGTTTTTGGAACAGTTGTTGGTTCGGGTACTTTACTGCAGTCTACTTTTTTGCATTCTTCTTTGGGACATGCAGATTTTGGTGTTTCAGTCTCTGGTTTTGTTTCTTGTTTCATTGGACATTCGGATTTTTTGCAAGTATCAGATTTTGGAGAATCTTTTAATTTGCATTCTGCTGCTTTAGGGCACTCGACTGCTTTGGGACATTCGGTTGCTTTTGGACACTCAGCTGTTTTAGGACATTCTTCTGCTTTAGGGCAGTCAGCTTTAGGACACTCTGCTGCTTTGGGACAGTCAGCTTTTGGACATTCTGCTGTTTTGGGACATTCAGCTGCTTTAGGGCAATCAGCTTTAGGACATTCTACAGCTTTTGGACACTCAGTTGTTTTTGGGCATTCAGCTGCTTTAGGACATTCAGCTGATTTAGGACATACAGCTGATTTAGGACATTCAGCTGCTTTAGAACACTCAGTTTCTTTAGGACATTCTGCAGTTTTTGGACATTCAACTGCTTGTGCGCATTCAGCAGTTTTTGGACATTCAACTGGTTTTTGGCATGCAGTATCTGTACTCTTAGTGCATTCTACAATTGGTGCTTCTTCAACAAGTTTTGTACCTTGTTCTACTAGTTTAGCAGCTTCATCTAATATTTTAGCTGTTTCTTCTGCAAGTTGTGGAATTTTTTCTGCAGGTTTAGTAACAACTTCAGGAGTTTCTACAGCTGTGGCTTCATCTTTAGTTGGTTTTATAGCTTCTTCAATTGGTTTTGAAGCTTCTTCAAGTAATTTCAAAACTTCTTTTGGGGTTTCTTCGGTAGCTGTAGCTGAAACTTCAACTGCTGGTTTTGCAGCTTCTTCAATTGTTTTAACAGATTCGTCACTGGGTTTTTGAGATTCTTCTGGTGTTTTGGTAGGTTCTGCTGGTTTAGTAGGTTCTTCAATTGGTTTTGTAGGTTCTTCAACAAGCTTTGTAGATTCTGGTTTTGGGCATTCTTCAACTGGTTTTGTAGACTCTTCGGCTGATTTAACTGGCTCCTCAGCTGCTTTAACAGGTTCCTCAGTAGGTTTTATAGGTTCCTCAGCTGGCTTAGCAGGCTCATCGGCTGCTTTAGTAGGTTCATCACCTGGTTTGGCGGGTTCTTCTGCTGGTTTTGTAGCTTCTTCAACTGGTTTTGGAGGTTCTTCTGCTACCTTTGTAGATTCTTCAACCGGTTTAGTTGGTTCTGCAGATTTAATAGATTCGTCAGTTGGTTTAGCGGAATCTTCTGTAGGTTTAGTAGGTTCTACAATAGGCTTTGCTGATTCTTCAACTGGTTTAGAAATTTCCTCAGCTGGTTTAATAGGCTCTACAGTTGGTTTAACAGATTCTTCAGCTAGTTTAACGGGTGCTTCAACCGGCTTAGCAGATTCTTCAGCTGGCTTAGCGGACTCTTCGGTTAGTTTAGTAGATTCTTCAACTGGTTTAGCAGATTCTTCAACTGGTTTAGCAGATTCTTGAGCTGGCTTAGCAGATTCTTCAGCTGGTTTAGCGGTTTCTTCTGATGGTTTAACAACCTCTTCAACTGGTTTAACTGAGTCTTCAACTGGTTTGGCAGCTTCTTCAGTTGGTTTAGCGGGTTCTTCAGTTAGCTTAGCGGGTTCTTCAGTTAACTTGGCTGATTCTTCAGCTGGTTTAGCGGATTCTTCAGCTGGTTTAACAAGATCTTCAACTGGCTTAGCAGGTGCTTCAGTAGACTCTGCTTGCTTAGGAGCCTCTATAGGTTTAGCACATTCAGCTTTGGAAGCATCTGGTTCAGAACTAGCAGATTCTGTTTTAATTTGACATTCAATAGCTTCTTGTGGCTTAGAAGCATCTGCTAATAAAGTACATTCTGATTATAATATGCAATTACAGTAAAGCATAAACACTCATCAAAAATACTGGAAAGAAACGTGCATTTTTTTGCATTTTATAACTACCTGCAGCTGTTAACAGTTATGGCAATAATTAGAAAGCAAAAGCCAAACACAAAATAAAACATAGTGTTAAAAATACATAGCAACTAGCTAGTAGTTTCGGTTTTTTTGCGCAAAATTTCAGTACTCGCTGACTGACCTGGTTGAGATTCAACTTTTTCAACTGGTGTTGATTCACTTGGAACGCTCGGTTCTAGAGCATATAAAACATAGGTGAGACATACACAGAAAACATAAAATATGGAAATAAAGAAGAAGAAAATAAAACAATAAGAATTTAATATAGTAAATTAAAAAAAAAAAGAATAGATACAACTGTTTTATGATTTGTTTGTACCTGCTGATATGGTTTCGCAGATTTTGCTCCAAATATTATCAAAGGCATCACGACCCATGTAATCAATATTTCCAACTTCCCAGCCTTGCCTTCTGAGGTGATCTTCAAGAGCATTCTGTGTTGGAGATCTTGGTGATCCCAATGTAAATTGAGCAAAAGCTCCAGCAAGACCACCCTAAACAAGAAAAATGTTTGTTAATAAAAGAATGATTTTAGTTGCATATTAGAAGAGAATTATGAACTTACATTATCGTCGCATTGGTTATCTATTGTGATGTCATTGGTTACACTATTAACCTCACAATCAAGTGGCAGTGGATCCTTGGTTTCATTAATATGTACAGGGATTTCGGAATGGGAAGATTCAGGAATACTTTCATGCAATTCTGGTGTGGGAGGATTATCATAGTGATGGTTAGTGATGTCATTGTGTGTTTCGATTGATTCATGATGATTTTGAAAATGATCATGCGTTTCATTATTATGATGATTTTGAAAATTATTTTCATTATGTACATAAGAATTATTGTCATGGTGAAACTCGTTTTCTATTTGTGAATTGTCTATATTGTCTATACTGTTCTGTTCATAATAATGTTCTGTATGATCATGCTGTACAAAGGATTCTACTTGAGGAATGTAGTCATCATGTGTATTTGTATTGTGAGAATTGAAATCATCAGCAATTTCAATACTGATATGTGAAGGTTTTTGATCATATTCTTCCCATGGATCCCAAACATTTTTATAATCAGTTGGTTGTGATTCATGATCAGATTGAGGTAGAGAGGATATGTTAGGTACTGGAATGTTATGTTCATTTGGCTGTCGGCTCCAATTCTGTTTACACACGCATGCAAAAGAAAAAGAAAACAATAGTAGCAAAATCAAACTGCAGCTAGTATTAATTATTATTTACATGAAATCAATAAGCTATGTACAAAGTCTTATTGAAGTAAAGCATAAGTAAAGATAGTAATTAAATAAAATCAGTAATTTGATCACAAATCAAATTACCGAACTATTGGCCGAAAATCAATTAATCAAATAGGATGTTGACAAAAACTCAATTCAACGAAATCTAAAATAAGATGAAAACAGGTTTTTGATCAGTTGGATTGGATCTTGTCAAATGAGTTCAGTTTGGGTAAGTTGTCTTCAATAGAGCTCGGTTAAGGTGGATTTAGTTTGGATTGGATTGGACAGGTTCAGTATTGTGACTTGGCAATTGTTAAGAGGCGGAAGAGCAAAGATTGCTAACATAACATTTTTTGCCCACAAATGACGTCACGCAATTATTGTGGGCATAAGCCCTACAAATAGTTAAATCTTACTTAACAGAAACAATTATATTATAAACAAATGTTTGCAGCTCGCCTATGCAAATTTTCAATTAACAATTAGCATTTATGAAATAACACACATATGGAATGTTGTTATTGATGTAAAATAAATTAAATTTGTTAAATAATTTAGCAAACGTCACACGATTCATAAATATTTTGGTAGATTAAGTGCGTAAAAAGTCTCTTGTTGTATGCGCTTGCCCACAACTGACGTCAGACGCACCAATTATGTTGACATTTCAGTATAGGCAAGCTTTTAGCCGGTACAGTCCATCGATCAGTGTTCTCACAAAAAACTTGTTTGTAATAAATTTTTATTTTTATTATAATATATAATATATAATTTTTATATTGATTACAATGTAACCAATATAAAGGTCACAACTCAAACAAGTGCGACAAAAATCCGTCCTAGCAATAAAAAAGGCTGGTACTAATAAAAAGAGTACGCCGACTAGTTGGCAAGCAAAATTGCCAAAGCAACCAAACAGAAACCCTTTACACATACACAGCCCCTGAGCTGATGGCGGCCACAGTTCAAACCTGCAACAACTGCCCTGACAGGTAAAAACCCAAGAAGAGCAGGGAAGCGGTATACTGATGGAACAGCATTATTGCCGACTGCCAGACGCGTAAAGCTAGGTAAGAAAAAATGCGTAAGATTCACTGTGTCATGACGTAGACAACAACCTTTGAGGCACAGGTTACACAATCTAACTGGCAAAACCAGTATGAGCTCGCTTGTTCCTCTGACGGATAAAAAACAACTGAAAGTGTGACACCCAAAAATAGCTGGCCGCACACTTTATTTAAACCCAAAGATATACAACATCACCAAAAGGAGATTAAGAAACAGGCTAAAAAGTTAAAAAGCAAAAAACGGCTGTGCTGGATGGTATTCTATCTGAAGCTATCAAGATGATAAATAACAGATGCCCAGAAACCCTACAGACAACCCTCAACACTCTTGATTAAGAGTATTTTCACGGCAGATTGGAAAACGTTCAGGCTAACTGCTGGATGAACTCGAAGAGAAAGGCGGCTTATCGTACTTCAGGAAAAGGTGTTACACTTCTACTTTCTCAAACTATTCGATTAAAATAACCTGCAGCTTCTTGGAGATCGCAACAATTTTGAAATAAAAGTGGCCGCTGAAACTCCACAAGGCTCAGTCAAGTGCCCCACAAAACAATACAGAAAAGCTGGTGGAAGATGCCGAATAAGCTAGAAAACTGGTTCGTCGGACAGGATAAAGCTCAAGCTTGCAGCCCACAATACTCTTTCTTTCAGAGTCGATGACGTTACCATTCCAGGTAAGAGCTGCATCAAATACCTGGGCATCAGCTCCAGATTGCAAAGTCTGCAAAAAAAGCGGATAAAACATTGCGTCATTAGACATGTTGCTGCCTAACATAGACAAACCTAAAGAAAAGCGTTGTGCAGAGTCTTCTCTATAATCCTGTACAGGGCACCAGCATAGTTAAGAGAGTAATAGTTACTACCAAACCAGTGCAACCTCCCTAGCGTGGCGGCAGCTTAACCTACATGCTTATCTGCTAAACTGGTCGTTCAAACCGTGGGTTCCCCATCACACCACGAGTTAGATCCGCTTTCGTTCATGATCCTTGCCGGTATTTCAAACGTTTCGAACGTAGAAACCTATAGGCTTACACTCACCATTATGACTGAAATGTTTCCACCCGTAATCACCAAGCACAGGGCATGATGATCGGAGAGGCGGTGGGACGGTTGTACTCCCTCCCATTCAAGGATCATACTCCACAATTTATGTAGAACTCGATCCCCTATCTACTAAGGTAACGGCACGGCCCCTAGAAAACCAACGCCATGCGAGCAGGCACCAGCAGACTTTAAAAGTCACGGAGATGAGTCGCAGTTCCAGGTTTCAACTTGTACCTTACTTATTTTAGACGGTACTCCTTTTACCCAAAGACTTGGGATGGGGCAGCATCTGCACCTAGTTTCAGGGGATGAGACCGTGAGGTACTCGTGTAAGACAAGATTTCTCGTCAACGTGTGACGAGTCGCACTTAACGGAACACCACTACTCCACATCGATTCCGAGGATGACGTCCTTTCCCTCAAACATCACAGGTAATTTGAGTGGAATCCTCAGAGAATCGGTTCGTCCACTTCTTCGGTTCTAGGGGTAAACGCAGTTGAGTCAAACGTGCACAAGAAAAAATACCGCAAGATACTCGAACGCATGCAAAGCGTCCGCGTACAATACCGTCTCCACCAATGCAACTGCATCTGCTTGTGGTGTGAAACATTCTTACAAATCCCCTGGCGCCTAGCAGAAAAGAACAGCAAGAAAGTTGACCATCAAAAAATGGGAGAAAGAGACCAAAAAGCACGGGTGCTTGGATTATTATCTCACCCAATTCCTAAGTGGGCACTGATGTCTACGGCATTTTATCAAGATCACCACTTACTAGATCTGTGACAATTACCACCAACCCACTAGGTCACCTGGATAGCATTGCCACCATTGTTCCATACAAAATTGACTGATCCAGAGAATTGTCGGCCAATTCTTGATTGTGACAAAAAGCAATCAACCATAGCCACCCCCTAACATCACCTTTTACCTCAATTGTAAGTTTGATAGTGAGATAGCTCAGAGGTAAAGAGATAGCTTAACAAGCTAGGAGCATGACTAAATAAAAATTTGTTTTCCATCCGGAGTGATTCGGAAGTCACCCAAAAATACCATCTTATAAAGCATCATCAACTACCTGTTGAGTGCAACAAAGACGCTATCGGTCTAAGCCAGAATCAAGACAGCCACCGTTAAAGACCGTTAGCACTTTGTGCCATTAAGAGCTGATATACTTTGGTTCGACTCTGCAACCACAACAAAAAAGTAAGTAAGCCGTTTCATGACCAACGCCGCCAAACCTAACCTAACCTAATCAGATAAAAGCCATATCTGCTTTTACCTTCCAAGATAAAGTTTAAAGCAACGAAAATTCAGAAAGATTGTAGCCACTGACATTGTGCGCTGGACAATCAGCGCCTACTACGAATGAACAATGGCAGACAAGTAATTGAAGCCACAACAGCAACCAAATACAAAAAGGCCTTTTGGACGCCCACTTAAAATACAGATAGACATTTAGTTCACAGGAAGCAGAGTTGTTTGGAAATAACAAAACTTGTCCTGTTATACAAAAAAAAAAACAAAAACTTGGACAAACACTCCAAAGCTGATTTAAAGAACTGCGCTTATAAAACTGAGCAATTAGTGCACAAAAAAAGTTGGATTCGGTTGAATAAGAATTAGATCTGTTAGAATTGGCCGACTGAGATTATTAAGATATGGTTCAACAAGGATTAGTTTGGATGGTTTCACTAAACCAAGTCTGGCTAGGTTCTGTTAAGTGGGACTGTTGGGTTTAGTTAAAATCGTTTAAGAGTTTGTTGAAATTGGGATAATTTTGTTTTGACTGGGTAATATAAATTGCTTTCAATTATTTTATAAACTATATTACTCAACTACTATCCCAATCAATTGTTTTCCATCAATTGACTTTCGGCTAATTTATCTCTTTCAATATTGCTTCTCATCATGCATTCAAAACTCAAAATACAAAAACACAATGTTAATGACATGTTAAAAACAACTCACCTTAATTGAAAAATATTTACAAAATATTTAGAAAAATACTACAAAAACTTACCATATCAGATGATAAATTGGGATGAATCAAATTACAAAAGATTTCCCACCAACATTGTAGTACGGTTTTTAAATGTTGCATATCACCAGCTGGTTGTACCTGTCTGGTTTCTGGATCAAAGAATTGTAACCAAGGTTTTGTTGAACTGATAAAATGTACAATTTTGACATCAGTTCCAAATCTGAAATTGTTTGATTAGTATTTTGTTTGATTTTAAATTTTATGTTTACTGTTTAAATGCTGGTAAATATGAGTAGCAAGCAGTTGAACACATATTGTAGATGAATGGTAAGTGTTTGTTTATATCCTTATGTGCCCAGTCAGAAAAATATAAGTTTAGTAATCCTTGATCACCACCTAAAATTATTCATGATATTAAAATGATAAATTTGGATTTTATGAAATCAAATTGTGAAATGAGAATGCTGTTTGTCTGTTTAGAAAGTACAGCTATACACGAATAGTGTGGCCGCTATAATAGGCAACTTATTATACACAAAAATTATGTTGGATGTTGTTAAACTAATGCTTTTGATCGTTTTAACATTTTTCATTTGCGCTTACATTTTACACATTTGATGGGCGACGTTGTTGTGTATATTAAGTTGCCTATTATACTGGCCAAACTATTCGTGTCTAGCTGTAATGTGGAATGGATTGAGATAATGCTTACTTTGATATTAAGATTATAATTTTACTAAAAGGTTAGCTGTATCTACATTGAATTATAAAAAGCAAATGCATGAATATATTAAATTGAATTCCTTTTAATTGATTTGGATTTAATTGTACTAAATTATTTAAGTCTAAAAAGTGAATTATATGATTGTAGTTCTGGTTGTGTTTGTAAAAAATATATACCATCAAAACTGCCCTTATCCAGAGCAAATTGTACGAGTTTGTCATATGTTTCATTCGATGGACAGTATACGAATACACCCGAATTAAAACAATCAGGCCATCCTACATCAGGAGCTGCAGAAAATTCATCTCTCTCAAATAATTCATCACAATTTTTGAGTACCTAAAATGTATTCTATAAATATCAACCTTGCACATTGAATTATAAATATGAATTGCGCTTATGTATTTATAAACAGTACATACCAATGTGTCTGCATCTAAGAAAACGCATTTCTCGAATTGCGTTAGCCTCCAGCAATGTAATTTTGTAAACGTTATTCCTAGCTCAGGCCTCTTTAACAGACGAAGGTTGGCTTCGTCCTTAGAGTCTAAAACGTTTACCTCTTGAACGACATTAAAGATACCCGCTAATTTCTCCCTGCAATCAATTAAACGGCGCCAGATATATTTTTATATATTATTACTTGGCACTAAGTCATACTATTAGGTAATTGGAACGCACAATCTAAATTTACGCCAAAAAATCCAATCGTATATAAATTAAAAATAAACAATTCAATTAGCAATAGATAATTTCATTGATAAGTTACTTAACCAAAAATTAAAAGCTTTTTATAATTAGAAACTAGTGCAGTTATATATGGTTTTTCGATAAGGTTGCCGTTTTGTTTACAGTTACACACATAAACGTACTGCTTTGATGTATTGGCTCTATTCCATCGATTTTGGGCTAACTCCAATAAAAAGTAGCAACGCAATATAATTTAAAACAATATGCCCTCAATAAATATATTAAATACCTCATAGCATTTGTGACTCCAGGGGTTACCAGAACTGCCAATTGATGAGTAGTTCCATTTTGACGTAATGAATGGGCCAAAACCAATGCTCCCAACGAGTAAGAATCGTTTGTAGCTAAGGTTACCCACGCGAACCCTGTAATAAATATTTGATATTAGTACAATATTTTTATTGCGATCTATTAATCTATTTTATTGCAATTGCAAAATATTACATTAAAATTCCTATAAAATGTGCACGTTTCCTACATTGTATTAATAGAATCGAACAAAGTAATGCGCACTTTATTAAGAATTATTTTAGATTTGTATTATTAGTCAACAGTCGTGTTTACTTAAATTTATTTGCAAATTGTAGGATATTGTATTTATAATAAATATTCTTGACAAATCAAATTCTTCTCATATTTATTTCCAACCGAATATGCATCAGGAATGGTATTTTCCTATATTAAATGTCACAAGTTTATAAATATGTTTGTAAACACTAGAGAATTAAAAGTTATGTTTCAAAATAAACGTTTATTTCTAGTTTACAGTTATTTTTAATATAACTAAAAAGTAACAAAATTAGGAAGATATTCTTTTTTGCTAAAGTGAATTTATTTTTATTATTATAAAATAAGGTAACCATTTTCTTAAAGTGTAATAACGCTTTAGAGGAATCATACCTTCATAAGATTCAATTAATAGTTGCGTGCTTGAGAAATGTTAACAAGTAAAGTCGATATATAAAAGTAGAATTTAGTCTTGCAAAATGATCACTTGTTGCAGCTACAAACTTCAACCGCGCAAAATAGAATTGTACCTTTAAAATAGTTCAGACAGAACATCAACTCATACTTCCAATTTTTGGGCAAACAAACAGTTCAGAACAATTTTAAAATGCTATTCCAATGCACGAGACCACACTTATTTTTATCATAATTGCATACTTCAAAAATATTAACAAATAAAGTATAGTTATATATACTTTAATTTAACTAATCCCTAATCAAACAACTAACAGGTCTAACCTAATGTCATAGACAAGGTAACACGTTTAAAGTAGATTTGGACTGACTATCTCGCAAGAACAACAAATGTAAGGTAGACCAAACGTATCCTGGAGTAGAAACCGAGAGCAAATGCCAACAAAAGCAAAGAAAAGAGCACCAATTACTTCATTTTTTTTTGTATAGACATTCAATAGTTTTGCTGTAGTCAATAATCTATAATAATAAATCCTAAATGTTGGATAGCAAGAGGACACTGTTATAATTCATAAAACTCCAACTAACTGGTCAGTACCAACCCCCCCCTTCTGCAGATTCTTTAAAGAGAAACTCTTTTCAAATTTTTAGTACATCTACAGGGCCTGTGTTGTGTGAAAGCAACTTTTCCGTTTCTTGCTGGATCTCCATTACTTCCTCATTCTTGGAAGTTGTTGATTTAATTGAGTCTGCAGTATGTATATGTCTCTTTAAGAGAAGCATGGTCAAGTCTATCCGTTAATGTATTCCTTTGATATCAGCTCCAAAGCTATTTTGATTAATTTTTGGATGAGTTTATAGTGTTTCAAAAAAAATCTCTTTAAGAGCCTCCTTTTGCGCGTGAATTTGTTCCGGTTCATCAAATTATATTACCTTGGAGGTCAATCCTTTTCGTTTAGTTTTAGTAAATTTCTCCAATGCATCATCAATCATCCTGTTTTGATTATTTAAGATTTGCTCTTAAGAACTGTCCCATTTCTTAGACAACTCAATCAAATTGGGATTGGCTTGGGCAAAACTTGAGCAAAACTTGGACCATAAGAAAAAAAGAAACATTCTAAATTTGGTCAAACATGATCCGGAATAAAGTGTTGAGAAGAGAGGCAAACAAAGAGCAAGTACAATTTTAAAAAGAAAGAAAAAATAAATAGGGCATGCTTTAAAAAAAGATTGTTTATTAAAGAACAAGATGCAAATGCAAATTCAAGATGACTGATGTTCTAAGGACAGGAGAAAAGTATAGTGAATTAAAGAAAATGACAAAGAACCAAGTTCTGCTTTTTTTAGTTACCTGCAAAAAGCAGAACACAAATGATGATGATAATAGGCAAAATGTTGGTTAACATTCAAAAACATTCACTGATCAAAGCATACAAAAGCACCCAACACAAAAAAATCAACCTACTCTTAAAACTAACCAGGCTGAAGCCCGGACTACCGTTTGTACTACAGACAAATGCCTGCAACACTAGCATTGAAGTCATCCTGTACTAATTAAAAGAGTTACGTAAGTTCTTTCTAATTTCTAATAATGACACGTTCTAGAAAAGTGTTCATTTTTAATCGATTCCAAAAAATCAAAGTACCTTTTTTTGTCGATGTTCTTTTTATTCTGAAAAAGGTTTATTGGAATCATTTTTCCGCAAACTTGATTCATCTCTAATGTATTGGTGAAAATCTAATCAATAATAATGTGAGTCATTTTCAATAAACACTCTTCCCTCTGAAAATACGTCAAACTACCAAAAAAAAACAAGGGCTCTTGACAAAACACTGTCTCCGTAAGCCAGCCGAAGTTTTGTAAAAGTTGCTCATTACTTAATTTACACACCTCATACACACCCAGTTCTGTCAAATGACTTAATCAACATCCACCTTAGTAAAAACAACTACTACTACCTAAAAACCTGTAAAAAAACAAAACTCCGACAACAAACTGTTTCTATCTTTAACTCGGCTGGTCACAATACTCGTGGTATAGGAACATGGGCATGGGAAAAAAGTGTATCCTAATAACAACTGCGCATGCTCCGTATCTCCTCCTCCACTTTCTATATACAAGGTGATTGATAAAAAGTGGAAAATTCAAAAATGTCAATGCGCTAGCGGCCATCTAGTACTGTATAATAAAATGTCTAGAGTATGCAACAAACATACGTTAAATGTCTAGTACATCCACGGTTGCCTACGACCAGGCCATTAAATGGCAACATGCAAAACTATTCAAAAACGTAGCTCCCTCAGACGCACAACCGCCATTTTGACAGCCATCTTAAAATATTTAAATTTCCCGCCTACCGCCATTTTATTCATCTTGAAATATTTGAATTTTGACAGTCATCTTAAATCTACCGCCAATTGGCCATCTTGAATTTATTAATCACCCCGTATATATTGCGGCCTTTTTGACATTTTTGAATTCCCCACCTTTTATTAATCACCTTGTATATAGAAAGTAGGGAAGGGGAGATACGGAGCATGCGCAGTTGCTAACACTACATATGTTATTAGCATACATTTAGTTCCCATGCCCAAGTATCCACATACCTACTAACGCAACCAAGTAGAATCTGGCACACTAAAAAAATAATCAAGCAGCACCAGAAGAAGAATTCTTCTTCTTGTATATTTTTTTGAATTACCTCTTTGTTCTTCTTTTGGAAATTTAAAGTGGCACCTAGACCCAGTCTAGCTAATAAACAATAACAGTGGCGTAGCTAAGAAGAAGATGATTCTTTAGCCAAAATTAAAACAATTTTGCAACTCCTCTACGGTCCATTTAGAAAACTCTCAACGCAATCCGTTATCATTTGACTTCAACTCTTTAGTCAATACAACTTTGTAAACATGTACTCAAATACTTTTTCAAAATTTGCCAAGTTGACGTCTTCAATTGTTGAAAACAGCATAAAATTGACAAATAAAGTCGATAATATTTTTTCCACATGATGTTCTTTGTTGTCTTGTTGATGGCTTACACTCGTGTAGAGTAAACTTTTTCACAATGCGGCATATAACCTGCATAGAGTAACAGTGACGACGACCTTAATCTTTAGCGAACAAACGTTCCATAGTAAAACTGCAAACTATACTAAATATTTTAGTAAATAAATGTTCAAAAATATTGACATTAATCTAAAAATCTCTATAGCAAAAAATTACTCCACCTCTATTGAATGACTTTTTGTCTAAACGTCCAATTTGTTCCCATATTAAACAATTTGCAGTTTGTTACTCAATTTGAACTCAGCCAAAGAACGAACACTCTTGTTCAATGTTTAGGCAAACAGTTCAAACTCTATGCAAATCTCAACAGCAACCTCCAATGTTTGGGCAAACAAACAATCTAGAATAGTTTTAAGGTGCTATTCCAATGCACAAGACCACAAAAGCTTACTTTTATCATGATTGCGTGCTCAAAAAATGTTAATAAGTAAAGTGTGGTTATAAACATAATATTCTCGTCCTGTTTTCTATGTGTACTATAAGCTATCTACAAATCTACATCCAAATTGTTCCTATCTTCAAATTTGAGCTCGTAGCCAAAGAGCAAAGTCTGTTGTACAATATGCTCGACTCCAAGCAAATATCAAAACCTCCAATCTTTAGGCAAACAAACAGTTTAAACTCCAAGCAAACATTAACTGCTAGTTTTAAGTAGCTATTTCGATGTACAAAGCCGCAAAAACTTACTTTTATCATAGTTGCGTGCTTGAAAAATGTTAACAAGTAAAGTGTCAATATATGAAAGTAAAATTGTACCTTTAAAATAGTATTCCAATGAGTTCAGACCAAACACCAACTGATACTTCCAGTTTTTGAGCAAACAAACAGTTCAGAACAGTTTTAAAATGCTATTCCAATGCACGAGGCCGCAAAAACTTTTTTTATCATAATTGCATGCTTCAGAAATATTAACAAGTAAAGTGTGGTTATATATACTTTAATTGTTAACTATTCTGAAGCACGCAACTATGATAAAAGTAAATGGAATTTATCTCAATCGTGCAAACTAAAATTGCACTTTTAATATGCTATTTTAATAACTTGCACAAATTAGTCGCGTTGTGTACATCTGAATAGCATCTTTCAAACTTATGCTAGTTCTGATCAACTTCACCTCTTCTGCTCAATAGACAGATTAGCAATCGTCCATGTTAATTTTGGTCCGCCTTATTTGTTATGTGAAAAGATGAAGTAATGTTCTCTGATTAAAAACAGATGAATAATGTTTTGTAGGATTCAAAATTCACTCAAAACAAGGCAACCGTGTCGGAATGATTTAATGCAAGGACTGTTGCGCCAACAGTCTGGGTTCGATTCCCAGCAAGCATTATCAAATTTGGAAAAAATGTTACAACAACCCAAAATGTATCAGCATTATCGGTGTGCGCTAAGTGCGGAAATAAAGCGACAATGCTGCATCATACACCGCTCACCCTACTACATCACGGTACATCCGGGGTAGCACGCATGGCGGCACGTACGCCAAAATGTAATAATTTCTATTAATTAAATTTGTTGTCAAGAAATGATTTAAATTTAATTAAATTAATTATTACTTTTACATTTATTTCTTTATTTTAAAAACAAAATTCATACACCAAATTTTAATGTATATTTATAACATTTGAATTAAATATTTGTTTTAACCATGCATCATATATTTATTTAAAGAAACAGATATAAATATTACTTTAAACATTTCCCATAAAACATGTTGTTTTCCTATATTTATATATAACAACGTGGGTTTTAAGGAAATTGGCAATTTTACTTTTCTGGCAAAATTCATATTGCAACAATAATCCTCGAAAAATCATCAGTGACATATTTAATAAATAAAATGACCTACATTTTTTCCATGCCAAAAAAACAAACTATTTTTACACAAAATATCATAAGTAATAAAGTAAATCTTGATTTATGTACATTCCATAACAACAAAAGATGTCAACAAATTTTATAAATTTCAAGTGACACACCTTTCATTTGTAATATGATAAAAAATATCGATATCTAAAAATAGATAAAAACCTTGTTTAAAATTAATACAATTTACATTGAAAATTACAAGTTTATTATATATAGAGTTTAGAAAATAAAATAATGAGGAAATATAAAAGATAGGTCGTGTATATATCCTCCTATTTATAGAAGACTTAAAATAGTCAAGACTTATATTATTATAAAGTCTCTAATGTCAAGCATGTTATATAAATATCATAAGTGCACATGACCTCTACGAAATTTCACATTTATGTTAGTTAACTGGTTTCATTCAATATTTTGAATTTATCCATCGCAAATAGCAAATTCATGTTAGAATGTTGTTTTAAATTAAGCTCATGTTATTTTATTTAAGAAAATAGCTAACTATAATATTATTTTAATATAAAAAATAATTAATGGTTTTATCAGTAACAAAATAGTGTTTTAATTGGCATGATTTAGCGTAGAAATAATAATAAATTTTGATGCTTGTAGTAGGTTTTAAACAGTGGCGTAATTAGAAGAGTTTGAGTTTCCGTATTTACTTTGATGTGTTTGCAAATTAGCTGAAATGTGTTAACATTATAACATTAACAAGTCAACATATGTCACTTCCGAGCAAAAACGTATCTAAGGGGGGTGGGGGTGGGGGAAGGGGTTCAACCCCTTCTACCCAAAATGATACAGCAACCGCATACGGTACAACACAATGATTAGAACATGATTACCATCAAGTAGTTTAAACTGGAGTTCCCAATCACCCGCCCAAAAGTTTAATATCAAAGAATTGGAAGTTTCTTCTCTCTGCAAGTATTAGGAGTCTCTTAGTCCTAGGAGAGAGAAGTGATATCCAATCTATTAATGACTAACACTTGGGTGGGTGGGTAAGTCACTCCTGATCATAATTACCATAAAGTAGTTTAAACTGGAGTGCCTACATATCCGTTCAAGAATATGTTTATCAAGAAAAGAAGAAGTGATATCCAATCTTTTAATGACCAACAATTGAGCGGGTTGGTAGATCACTTCAGATCGCGATTACCAGTAAGTAGTTAAAACTGGAGTTTACACCCACCCGCCCAGGAGTTTAATATCAAAAAATTAAAAGTTTCTCTTCTCTGCAAGTATTAGAAGTCCCTTAGTCCAAGGAAGAAGAGGTGATATCCATTCTCTTGATAACTAACACTTGGGTGAGTGGGCGGGTCACTCCAGATCATCATTACCATCAAGTAGTTTAAACTAGAGTGCACACCCACCCGCCCAAAAATTTGTTAACAAAAAATTTCAAGTTTCTTCTCTTTGCAACTTAAAGTCTTTTAGTTCAAAAAAAAAAAAAGAAGTGATATCCAATCTTTTGATAACTGACACTTGGGCGAGTAGGTGAGTCACTCCAAATCATGATTATTAACTAGTAGGCTAAACTGGAGTGCACACCCACCCATCCGACTGTTTGTTACCAAAGAATTACAAGTTTCTCCTCTTTACAAGCGTTAGAAGTTAAATGAAAAAGTTAATACCCAATTTCCTAATGATCAATTCTTGGACGGATGTGTGGGTTACTCTAGATCATGACTTCAACAAGTGTTGGAGTTGGAAGTTTCACTTCACCGAAAGTATTAAAAGTTACTTAATCAGAGA
The DNA here is from genome assembly GCA_963932245.1 of Tachinus rufipes. Lineage (NCBI taxonomy): Eukaryota > Metazoa > Arthropoda > Insecta > Coleoptera > Staphylinidae > Tachinus > Tachinus rufipes. The sequence goes on from OZ010750.1 coordinate 4,833,581, forward strand.
AAGAGGAGGAAACATCCAATCTCTTGATAGCTAACACTGCCCACCCATCCGCTCAAGAGTTTGTTATCAAGAAATTGAAAGTTTTTCCTTTTTGCAAGCGTTAAAAGTTTTTGTCCAAAAAGGGAGAGGTAATATCCAAAACTTTAATGACCAACATTTGGGCGGGTAGATAAGTCACTCTAAATCATGATTACCAAAAAATAGTTTAAACTGGAGTGCCCACCCGGCTATTTGTTATCAATAAATTGAACGTTTCTCCTCTCTGCGTAGTTAGGCAGAGTAGAAAGAGGTAATATCTAATCTCTTGATGACCAACGTTTGTGAGGGTGCAGGGTTAATCTAGATCATGATTATTTGGGTAGGTGGGTGGGTCACTCCAAATCATAATTACTATCAAGTAATTTGAACTGAAGTGCACACACACCCGCCCAAGTTTTTGTTATCAAAGAATTGGAAGTTTCTCATATCTGCAAGTGTTACAAATCCCTTAGTCTAGTCAGAGGAGAAAGAAGTGATATCAAATCTCTTAATGACCAACACTTGGGCGAGTGAATTAATCATTATAATTGCTAGTCAGTAGTTTGAACTTCACTGCCCACCCACCTGCCCGAGTGTTTGTTATCATAGAATTAAATTTCTTATCTCTGCAAGTGTTGTAAGTCCTTTAGTCAGAGGAGAAAAAGGTGATATCCAATCTATTGATAACTAACACTTAGACGGGTCACTCCAGATCATGATCACCTTCAGCAGTGTGAACTTATCCAAGAATTTGTTAACAAAAAATTGAAAGTTTTTTATCTTAGAAGTTTCTCTTACAAGCGTAAAAAGTTTCTATGTTAGAAGAAGGTGATGATGAATCCATTCTCTTGATAATCAACACTTGGGTGGGTGGTTGGGTCTCTGTCGCAGACTTTTAACAAAACTGTATTCATTCCCATTGTATTAGTGCTGTACTTAGACCATATATACTTATAGACACGTTGTGTGCTATTTCCCGCTTGCTGCATAGTGAAGTCAACATAACAAACGTTCTATGCCCACAAATGACGTCACGCGGTAATTGTAACATAATCTTTACAAATAGTTAGTTAAATTTCATCAAAACTTCTATCACCGCCATCGCTAATACCAGCATTCATTCCAACAATAAAAGCCATCAAATCAAATTTTAAACTCACAAGGCTTTATCAATTTGTTAAAACTCAGGACCTATATCGTTAAGTGTAAATACTAATTGGTTATCAGGATGAACTCCTGCCTTTTTTTGGTTAGTAATGAGTTCTTTGTTTGTAATCATCCTCATCAAAACTTAAAAATTAAAAAAAAAACTATTAAATATTGTTGATGTCTCATTGGGAAAATATTTTGAACAAACTATTGCGTTTAATATTAAAATGACTTTTAAACACAAATGTCTTATTGTGCCAACACGCATACAGGTATATATTTATAGAAATTGATATTTTTAGTACATACTAAAAGGAATGAATAATTCGATCGTGACATATACCATTCCATTACAAAAAGTAATTATCCACTAAAAATATCAAAATATTATAAGCGTGTAATTATGAACCTACCATATAGGCAGGCAGGTGTTGTCTGGATAATATTTCCATTCAATACTCGTAATAAAACACCCATAACTCAAAACCAATTTATATTTTCTGCAAACAACTAAGAATACAACACCTAATCATAAATAGCCGTCGAAAAACGAATAAAATTTTAATGAACTAACATGTGGAATTCAAAATTAACTTGACCTCATGGCCGTGGCATTGCTCAGGGCATGAAGAAATGTTTTAAATATTTTTGTATTTATTTAACCTTTAAATGAATTGCGTATGGATATTTTATTGACATCTAACTGATATATAAATAAATTTGTAAATTATTATATAAATATTTACTTTAAATTTTATCATAAATAGAATATTTTAGTTAAATCTCATGTATTTTCAAATTAATTCATGTAAGTCAATATAAGTAACTTTGAAAATTGATTGATTTTTTAAATTAAAATTCAACTTTAATAAAAAAATGATTTAGAGTTAATCAATTAAAACTCCAAACCACAAATTTTCTACTAGGCTACCGTTTTAAATTAGATTGCAAAATAACCTAATAAAATAAAAAAACTAAGTTTGAAACCAGTACTGCACTAAATCCAATCCTAAACGGTTTGAATTAATTACCTAAGAACAATTCGTTATTTAAATTTAATAACTTTATGTAAACTGCTTGAGATACATATATTAGTGTTTCAAGGTGTGCACCCTTCATAAGTGTGCCTAAGATCTCACTGGTCAGAGAAACAATTTCTATAAAATCACAATTACTATTATAGCTTTTTTTGTATATTATGAACAATTCGTCTGCAGTATTTGTTATTTTTATCCAAAACTCATAATAAACTACGATATTACCATAAAACATAGTCTCAGAACACAAACATGCACATATACGTTCATCACGGCCTAGCATAAAGCATTAAACAGTTGCCATATAAAACTCCTCGAGATCTGTAGATCCAAATTTTTAAAGTCCATACCCTTATTTTTATCAAAGCAACCCGTTCACACAAAGAAGTTTGTTTTCAGCTTTCGCACAATTTCTATCCCCACAGGGGCGGGCGATAAAGGCAACATCAACATTGCTGCTACAAATGCAGACGCAAAACACGCAGACTTTTAACAAAACTGCATTCATTGTATGTATTAGTGCTGTCTTTAGACCATATACACTTATAGACGCGTCGTGTGCTATTTTTCGCTCGTTGCACAGTGAAGTCAACATAACAACGTTATATGCCCACAAATGACGTCACGCGTTAATTGTGGACATAATCCTTACAAATACAAGTTAAATTTTGTCCACAAAAACAATTAAGATTTGTTATTAATAAACAAGTAGATGTTTTCAATAGACAAAAAAAAATTAATTAAAAAACCGTTTGCAACAATAAAAGTCAATTGTCAATTATGAAATACTACTTGTTTGTACCACAACATCAATATTTATGTGTTATACAAAACTCATACACGTTTTTACACCTTTAACATAAAGTCTCGTATGCGATCTTGCCCACAATTGACGTCACATGCACAAATCGTGTTCAATTTGTCTAAAGTGCTTTTTTAATTTTATTTATTTATTTATTTAACGTCAGTCTATTTCTGCTGCAAAGCTGCAAACACCGACGCCAGTTGAGACTACCACATCTGAAAATTTTGACGTAAATTCAGGGACCAACCTAAATTATTTTTTTACGCAACATCAAAGAAGTACACGAGACTTACTAGTTTCTCTTCTTATCTAAAAGAAAGCTTATCACAACACATTTTTTTTTAATAAAAAAAAACTGACCCTCTAAATAAAGACCTCAAACCTGAAATAACTGGTGTACCAGTCAAATACGCTAACCAATTGTGGTCTAGAGTTCTGTCGCTGTGACCAAACTTCGACTTTGGCCACCGGTGGCTGGCTCCAAACGGACATCTTTAAGAAAGTCAACACTGGTCTACCGCCACCGCATCCTTTGTCGCAATACTGTCCATCACAACGGACAACCCGCCATCAACGTTGCAAACACCAACGACAAAAGTTAAATGATGCCTCAGATAGAAAAAACTCATGATTTCCACCATCAACAAATTAACATCTACAACTTTTATGACTTTAGTTTACTAGGAAAGAACTGCATTTTGGTCTTCTTTAAAAAGCATTCGACAGCATTCTTTTGTTTAAAAAAAAAGATACTTGTAGTTCGGAGGCGTTTTCTTATTACATCTTGTTCAAGTCTCAAGAAAGATCAACTTCAGACTGATAACATATAAGCGTTTAAAACAAAAACAAACGCATCCTTAAGTTAACCACAGCACTCACCAGGCTCAAAGCTAACTAGGCAAAACTTACTGAACTCGGTTAACTTATTACATCTGCAGAAGGCTCTAGTCAAGTCAAAACTAGTAATGTATTCGTAAATATAAACTTGTGATAGGTGCAAAATGCAAGCAAAAACTTTTCTATTTATTAGATTTTATAGCATAGTCACTTATAAGGTTAGATTTCTTAGACAAAGCTCTCAAATCTTTCATGCTGATAGAAGCTTCTAGCAAAAAAGCCTATTCAAGCGGGATTAAAAAAGTAGAAGCCAAGACCTAGCTCTCAAGAACCTAGAAAAATTGCTCCTTTCGCCGTAGGTGACCAAAAACTCTGGAGAAACAAATTTACCAACATAATACAAGGCCAAAAGCCAAGACAACAAAGCCTTTTTCCAGCAAAAACACAAGACGTACACACACACACACCTTGCTGGCTATACACCAACGTACGCCTTAGAAACAAAAATCTTGCTTCCAGAATTATCTAAGACGTACTGCACTGCTACCTTTGCTGTGAATCACTTCTTGAACCCTGGTAAAACGAATTCACCATCTAACATGACAAAACCTTCCTCCAGCAATAGCACAAGACGTACATACACTTTGCTGCGGCTACGCTTTGGAAGCCAACACCTTGCGTCAGAAACATCTAAGACTTACGGCACTGCTTCCCTTGCCGTGAGTTAATTCTTAAACACACGTACCAGGTAAACACCAACTTACATATAATAGTTCAGAACTGGTAAGGTTGCGCTCAGCAAGATCACTTGCAACATTGAGTAAGAAGTCATGGCCACCACTTACAATTGCAACCAAACACTACAAAGATGCCGCTAACTGCCAGACACCAGACCTAACTTATCAAAGCCGCTTCTCCGTCCGGTTATCACCACAGAGAATAGCACAGCAAAAGAAACTACAGTTGAACCCAGTTTAAACTTTAGCTTAGCACGTAGGGCTTACATAAATGCGTCACTATTGTCATCCCTGATAAAGACGATTAACAGTAATACTCTACCAAAGAGACCCTAATCTAAAAACTTCAAAATGTTTAACACCCTATTCTACAAAAACCTTCACCACCAAAAAAAGAAAACAACCCTTACATGTGGACACCGTGTATCACCACAATGCAATGACATAACAAGAGAGTTGAGTTCGACCACCACCACGTTGCGATGATACATCAAAAGAATTCAAGTTTAACACCTTAACCTACAAAGACGAACACTACCAAAAAAAGAACCACCAACTTCCGAAGGTATCGTGCAAGACCTCGTTGCAGTATCTTGTGTTTAAACTCTAAAACGTGCTCTACCGTGTATTATTGTAGCTCTAATACCCTCCGGTTAATAGAATAGAAAAAGCAAAAAAAACCTATGGTTGAACCCGGCTTAACCCTTAACAAACACTCCATTAATGCCCCCAAAGCATAGAAAAAAAGTTAGGTTTGACCTAACCTAACCTATAACAACAAGTACAACCAAAATAAGAAAACAACCATCACCGTCTCTACAAGCGGACACCGTGTATCTACTCATTGCAATGTTGCCTGTTAGGTAGTTGTGCGCAAAAACACTAAGACATCCACCACAAAGCAGAATACCCCTAAAACCTCTGTTAAAGCTCAAACAAGCCGCAAAACTTTCTAAACCTTACAACTCCCTAGCCTTCAAGTAAACACTTTTTTGAACAATAGTTCCCCGAAACCAAACCAATAATCTACCATTTAGATAGTACTCAAAAGCGATCAAACCGTAAAGCAAGTCAGCAACCGACTTAGAATATATATCTTCACCACCATCACTGCCAGCACCAAAAGACAGAAAATTAGAAGAATAGATAACTTTACACAATACCCACACATTCTCGGATAGGCTTCAATATAAAATTGTCTAGCCCCCAACGCCTTTGTTCATTCTGGAATAATACGCCGGAAAATCAAAAATAAAGTTAGTAAACACTCTTCCTTTGAACTCTCAAAAGTACCCATGGAACGGACCGTACATAAACACAAATAAGTTGAAAGTTGTGAGGAAAAAAAAACTGCTAGGAGAGCAGCAACCAGCCTGGCTTAAGCCCACTTATTACACCCAACATAATCACACTCCAATTCAACCTATAGACTCATTATTAAAGTTTGAAGTAACCCATCCACCCACCCAAATGTTCGTCGTTAAGAAATTTGATGTTGGACCTCTCTGAAAACGTCAAAAGTCATTTTATCACAAGAGAAAGTCGTGATCCAAGTTTTTGACAACTAACATTTAGGTGGGAGGGTGGGCCACTCAAACTCAAACTATTGACTCAGTATCAAGCTCAGAACCTACCCACCCAAGTGTTCGTCATTACAAAATTTGATGTTGGACCTCTGTGCGGACATCAGAAATCATTTTGTCACAAAAGAAAATTGTGATCTAACCTCTTGATAACTAACACTTGGGTGGGTAGGCGGGAACAAAAATTAAAAATACTGTCGCAATCAATAAACTAAGTGCCCCACCCGCCCACAAAACTGTTTGTGATTAAGAAATTAAAAGTTTCTCTTCTCTATACGTGTAAGAAGTCTTTTAGTCAATTCAATCTTTGAATTGGAGTGCCCACCCACCCGACTAAGAATTTGTTATTTAGATATTAGAAGTTTCTTTTGATATTAAATATTCTAAAGAGCAAAACATGTTTTTGAACTATTCCTAAACTTTTAAAAATATTCTGAGAAGCAAAAGATATTCCTTAAATGTCAAAATTAATCTGATTCAAAAAAATGTTCTTAAAATGTTCAAAAATGCATAAAATGTACCTAAAGCGTCAAAAATGTTCCAAAATACAAAAAATGTTTTAATAACGTTCTAATGTGCAAACAATTTCCTAAACTTTCAAAAAGGTTTTTTGAAGTGTTTTAAAGTGCAAAAAATGTTCTTGTCTGTCAAAACTGTTCTAGAAATGTTCTAATATGCAATAAAATGTTCCTAAATTGTCAACAATGTTCTAAAGTGCAAAAAAGTTTCATGAACTGTTAAAAACGTTGTAATTTGCAAAAAAAAATTGTCCAAAAATTTTATTAAACTGTCAAAACTGTTTCTGAAATGTTCTTAAATGCAAAAAATGTTGACAAACGCGCGATAACCAGTCCATAATTTTATATTAACAAACATGATGACCAATAAAAACAATGTATGCTAAGTGGGGTAAAATGTTTAGAGCCAGCCTACTGCTTTTTAAGTAGCATAGTTATTAAGAATTTACAAAGAAATTATGAATTAATTTTTGGGTACGGCATTAAAGAACGATGGTTTATTTTAGACAAAAACATTTTAATTGTTTAAAACAACTGACGTAACAAACTTTCATCTACCCAACCTCCACACCAAGCATTCCGGTCTTTACTACAAACTGTTTATTTTCCCCGTGCTACTATAAGTCTTAGTTTGACTTTAATTTTTAGAAAAAATAGCTTAAAGTTAATTCAATTTTATAAGTATATAATATTTGCAACTTTTATGTAAAAAATATAATTTATCTTTGTTTCGAATCAAATTTAGGTTGTTGCAAACCATCATTATGCAAAACTTATTTCAATCGGTTTTTAATTAATGTAAATGTTACTACAATACAAATTTGTAATATAACAGTCTAAAATAAGCCGTTCAGCTAGGCTCAGCGCTTATCTCCGATTGATGACTCAGCGCTTGGAACTGATGAGTCGTTCTGGACGCAGCCATTCACAGGAACTAATTAGAAATCTAACTCTTAGTAAACTCTGACTAGACTTCGTTAAAAATATTGAAAATCCAAGCGATCAACACCACCACCTTACTTTGGCATTCGATGCCAAGGGCAGATTTCAATGCCTCCACTGTACAGCCATCTTGCGCATCCCCACATCGTACTATACAAAATAACTTAATTGTTATTAACTAAACGTTCTCATTCAAAAAGACAAAGATACACAGATTGTATGCCTAAAACAAAGTACAAAACGGATGCATGGAAGACTGAGGAACTGGAATTTTTTAACAATCCCTGATCTCCAAAAGGCGAGCCTCTAACAATATCTACAGACAGTCGTCAATGTTTTTACGACATTACAGTTCTACTTATTAATATACTTCCATCAGTAATGCTTGTTGTAGATTATTTTGCAAAAAATGGAATTGCTTCAATTTGGTCTTCCACTTTATAATTAGATATGCTATTTCAAATACTATTTAAGGCGACCGCAAAAATACCCCAACGCGGGAGTCGACCAGACAAGCAAAGATTGTATTAAGTGCTAAAAAGATGAAATTTATATTTAATAATTTAATTAGCAAATAAATAGTTACTTAATTAACAAATTTAGTAATTGATTTTGACAATTTTCAAAATGAATGCACTGTTAATCTCATAATATCCATTTTAAAAATTTACTTATTAATATAATTGCACATTCACTCAACATCTTAACCATATGCACTTTCATAATTGCCTTTGAAGAGCACTCTAAAAGTGTTAATTATACTTTAATTAACACTTGAAGTTTATTAATATATGAAATATGTGTGCAGGTTCACATTTTATTTTATTATCTCGATCTATTTATAGTTGCAATATTTTTTGTCTGATTTATTTTTAAACCAAGGAACAGAAAATAATCAACATGCATATTTTGTATTCAGTTTACCCGACAAATAATTACAAAATAAATATATTTTTACTCAAAACTATTAATAAATTTTCATTTCAAATATAATAAATGAGACAGAATGACCTAGTTTGTCTACTTCTAACATTTTTTAGTTGCAAAAAATAATTGAAATAATATGTTAACTATATTTGTACATAACCACAAGTTAATTGTTTACAGCGAATGTGAGTAATTATCGACACATTCATACGCATGATGCGTTGAATCATGTACGCTTATCTCTGCATTGTAAATCACTCAATTTCTGGTTTAATCATCATCAAAACTTAAAATTACAATGCTTACTTATCATTTGCTATCGATATTTATACTTTTAGTCTCAACACTACACCAAAGATCTTCTTTAATATCTCAATTGTATAAAAGCAATAAAACAAGTTTTATTTTTAATATTTAGTATGACGCATCAAATAAATTTAAAAAAATGTGATCTGGTTATTTGTTGACAGTTATGGATTAAATAATTATAAAATATTGGAATTTAAATTATATTTAATTATGCAACACTTAATCATACGATTATTGTGGCATAATAATTAATTAAATAAAACACTTATCTATATCATTAATTATTTAATTACAATTGCATTATTTAACTGTTTTTAAATACATATTTCTTATAATAGCTTCGGAAATTCTAAATATTGCTGCAACCGTATCAAACTATATCCGGAAGTATTATAAATAAATGCTTGAGAGCTCAGTGATCTTGAAATGCTGCTTCAGAATTATGATAAGATGGATTAACTAACAGTAATTGAATGATTATATATTAATAAATATAATATATTCGTGATTTTGATAATAAGGTTGGTTTGTTGAGCATTCAATTTCGACAATGTGCTAAAGTTATCTCTACCAGAGCCATTAGAGGTGTTGAAAAGGTCGATTGCTATATATAGTTTAATTGGAATGAATTGATTGTAAGATCTGCTTTTATATTTTACATATTTAATTGGCAATTTCTTAAGTTAAATTACAATATTGATCAGCTTTTTTACTATATTTATCCAATTTGGATCGTTTCTTCCGCTCGATTTTGTTCCGAGGTGTTAGGTTAGGTTAGACAGGGTTCTCCTTTTTACAAATGAGAATTGTAAGGGATCTGCAATTTTTTCTTGCTAAGATTGCTGTTCAGATGATATTTGGCAGGAATCTATTAGATTTCAATAATTTTTCAGGACGTTTTACCGAACGTTTGCAGATCTTTAGAGGTCTGGTAAAGTTAAATGAGTTTTTCTTTTTTTTTCTTTTGTCCGACCCTCATACAAATAAACCTACTTTAATTACCCACTATACAAAACCTGTTTGAGTCTAGTCTCAAAACAAAGATAATGAATACAGTTTCTGGCCAATTAGCAAGCTTTCTAGACAAGTAAAACCAAATTCCATAAACTTAATCAAAGTTGCATAAAAACTAGTACTAAGTGCGTTCCATTTGCGGTCCGTAACAAACCAAAAATACTGAGTTCCATAACAAATAAAACTTATGCAAACAAATGAGCAAACATTTAAAATTGCAAACATATTAAGACCCTTAAAGATCATCGGTCTCTGTACTTTTACCAACGCCAAGTTTTGTAAATTGCGAAAGTTGCAAATCACAACAGAATCTACTTTTGCTGGTTTTTGTTCTGATGTGCTAGATGTCAGGCGGTGCTCATTTAGGTTAGGTTAGGTTAGGTGCTAGATGTCAGGCGGTGCTCTTTTAGGTTAGATTAGGTTAGGTTAGGTTAGAGATCGTGGAAGCGGGAAACAAAATAAAAACAGGCAAAACCTCAAGCCCGGACGGCATCCCACCAGAGGTCATCAAGACGATCGCTGAATAGAGACGCGAGTCGTTCCTTGGCACCCTGAACTCGCTTGTTAGCAAGAGCACCTTCCCAGAAGAGTGGAAAACCGCTAGGCTTACCCTCATCGAAAAGACAGCCAAGCCCGAAGAGAAAAGAGCCTACAGGCCTCTGTGCATCCTGAACTCGATGGGCAAACTATTCGAACAAATCCTGAATAGACGGCTCCAAAACAAACTGGAGAAAAAGTCGAGCCTGTCACTTGCAATTTGGATTTAGGAAGGGTAGGTCTACGATTGACGCGGCCAGGAAGATACAAGCTTTGACAAAAGAATACAAGGCAAAGGGGATGAACGTCGTACTGGTCACGTTCAATGTCAAGAATGCTTTTAAAACCGTGCGATGGCCTGACATTATGTACAAGCTGCGACACATAGGAGTGTCGGATTACTTAATTAAGACAAATGGAAGCTATCTCAATAACCGACATTCTCATCGGAGAGAAACATGCGATATCCATCCAACCTTATGGAATGTAAGCTACAACGTGAATGGTGGAAAAAAGGACGACTGGAGAATGGACTAGGAGACTCATCCCTGAAATAACCCCATAGATAAACAAGATAAACAGGACGGCAACGTGGACTACCACTTGACTCAGTTTCTCAGCGGCCATGAATGTTTCTGGAATTACCCTAACAGGTTTAAGCGGAAAGCTGAACCAAAATGCTCGTACTGTGGGGCAAAAGAGACGCCTGAACATACGGTCCTAGCATGCGCCAGATGACTAGAAGAAAAGAGCAGCTGGACGGCTGTACTAGGTGCAGAAAAGGTCACAGCAGATGCTGGAAAGCGAGCTCAAATGGAGGTGTGTCCAAATGGGCATCGGAAACATCCTGAGACAAAAAAGCAGGACAAAAAACGGAAGCCTTCCCGTAAGTTTTCAAAATTGAAATAGCAAAGTAGTAGCTGCCAGCAAAGCAATGCCGTAAAGCAGTCCCGCTGGTAACTCCGGAATACAAGAGGAGGTTTTAGTGAGTAAGGTAGCAATATCCAGTCCTACACTCCAATGCATTGAATTAGGGCCAATGCATAAAGCATTTCCACCACTCACCAAAAAAAAAAGGTTAGGTTAGGTTAGGTTAGCTGAACACATCAGAAAGTCAAATAAAGTTGACTGAGCTTTTTTCTTTTTCTTTTGTCCAAGTATCCATTCGAGTAGTTCTTGATGTCTTTTACAAATGGGAATTGCCAAAGATCTGCAATTTATTCTTGCTAGGTTTGCTATAAAATGTAGTTTGTCAGCGATTTGTTGGGTTTCAATAATTTTTCAGAATTTACGTTTGACTAAACGTTTGCAAGTCGTGCTCCTAGCTGGATACCTCAAGAGGTCAGTTGAAGTTAACTGAAAGCTTTTTCTTTATCTTCTGTCCTAATCCAACGCTCTTATCATAAAGTATTCATTTGGAAGTTGCTTGACTGCTGCTACTGCTTAGCTTATGTGCAAAATCTGGTGTAATTGATGTCTTTTCACTTCTTCTAGGACTCCTCGTTTAAGGTAATGCACGGTTTTTAAGAGTGATTGTTAACCGGTATGCCAAATGACGTTTATATAAATTCTTTTGTGCCATTGCGGTATCTTTAAAGGTGATTGTCATAGTTTGATTTGTCATCTTCGAAATCTTTGCTGCAAGCCAAATTGAGCTGGTCTAAGTTCTTTTCTGGCAATAATCTATTGTGTTTTTGCGATAATTGCAACTCTAATAATGAACATGCCAAAAAATGCTTGCACTGCTATAATTGTTCAAACTTTTTCAACAGTGATTAGAGCAACACAAGACTCCAAAATCATTTTTTTTAGTCATTCTACACTTAGTCATAACTATTAGTTTCACGGGAGATCGTTTTTTAGGAAGAACCAATCGTAATTTTTGATCAAACTTTGAAACATGGGGATGTCAAAAATTTGCAGTTGTTGGGTTCTACTAAAACGGAAGTCCAGGAATCATCTGATTTTCTTTCGGCAATAAAAAAACTCAAAATTTTGTTTAAACTGCATCGCATTGAACAAAAAATCTTTTTGGTCGTATTTTAAAGCCAAACAAGGGCAAAATTTTGCAAATGTGGGTAAAGGAAAAACAAGCTATCAAGCCAAGATCTACTAAAACGGAAGTCCAAAGTCACGTGGTTTTTCTTTAACTATCAAACAAACCAAAATTAATTTTTTTAATTGCTGTTATTGACTAAAACTATGAAAGCAAGTTCAATATTATTTAGTCTTTTCCTTAAAATTAATTTCAGAGTTTGAATTTGTCGTTAATTTATTAATAATTAAAAAAAAAATCTTTTTTTGGTCCAATTTTGAAGCCAAACCAAGGCAAAAATTTTGCAATTGTGGGTGAAGAATGAGCAAGAAATTTTTTTAATTGCTTTTAACGACCAAAACTACAAATCAAGTCGTATTTTGAAACCAAACGATGGCAAAATTGCTGTTGTGGGTGAAGAAAAAGCAAGCTATTAAGCCCAAATCTACTAAAGCGAAAGTCCGAAATCATATGGTTTTTCTTTGGCTATCAAAAAACTGATAATTAGTTTTTATAATTGCTTTAATAAGAAAAACTATAGAAGCAAGTTTAATATGTTTTAAGTTTTTTCCTTAAAATTGACTTCAGAGTTTGGATTTGTAGCTTTCGTTTTGATATTTTTACTGTTTTGAAGCCAAATGATGCTAAATTGCAGTTGTGGTGAAAGAAGAGCAAACTATGAAGCCCAAATCTACCAAAACGGAAGTCCAAAGTTGCGGTTTTTCTTTGATCAATTTTTAAATAAAAAAATTATTTTTTTGAGTTTGGGGTAAAAAAAGACATTTACCGGAAAACAGATAAATCATTCTTGCAGTTACCTACCGACCCTAGTAGATTCATTTGCCAAAAAGGAAAACCGCTCGACTAATGACAACCAGAGCTATTTCAACTTTAGCAAACGCATGCGCAATGCATGCTTTAAATTAGAATTTAAAAAATCCTAATGATATTTTTTTAGTTTTCTACCTAAAATTAACTTTAGGGTTTGATTTCGTTGAGTTTTCTTAGATATTTTTACTGTTTTTGCAGTTACCATAAATTTATTGAAAAACATAAAATAAATGTCTTTTTTAGACCAATTTTTGAAGCCAAAAGCAGCAAAATTTTCTACTTGCAAAAGAAAAAAAACTTAAGGCGCGCATGCTTGATCAAAATTACTTTTAAGAGATGGTAACGCAATGCCTCCTATTAAAAAAAACGTTGAACTATGTGCAAGGAAAGTTGTAGTACAGTTAAATCGTTACACAGAAAACTTTTTTGCTTTTATAAAGACGCCATTGGACATAAGTGTCAATATAGCAATAAATTAAACAGATTAGATGCAACGTTAGGTTAGGTTAACCATAATTGTCATATTAAAAATTTAATAAGATCAATTATTATGACAACAAAAGGCAAAGTGCAAACCCAAGTTTTGTCTTAATAAATTACTTGTTCAATCCTATCCTATCGACTGCGCCAAAATTGTACAAACATTTATAAACGTCAAATGTCAGTTTAGTAGTTAACAAAAATAATTTTGAGTTGTAACTTAATAAAAATGAATTAAAATTTGTTGTCAATTTTTAGATTTTTCAAAAAATTTATGTCCACAAAAATAATTAAAATTGGCTCAATAAATTTTAGCATTTTAGACTATTCAGACTGCGCCAAAAATAATATAATTTTAAAATTAATTTCTAAAAACGTTGTCAATTGTCAAAAAACTACAATCAATTGAAATTGTTATCAACTATGAATAATTAATTTTAAACTATCCTAACGACTGCGCCAAACTTTACTAAATAATATGTAAATTTTTGAAAAAATAAGTTTGTTGAATAAAAAAAAATTGATAAATGTAAAACTCAAAATTCAATTTGTAAAAAAATGTTGCATAATTTTTAAAATAGATCTCAAAAATTTCACAAAGCATTTTACTTAAAATTATATGGAATTATAATATTTTTGATAATTTTTTAAAAAATTTGAAAAAAAAAATTAATGATAGAAGAATTTTTAAAATAACAACTTAAATGTATATTAAAAAACATAAAAAAAGCTCAAAGAACGCCAACAAAACAAATTTTAATATCTGTTTAGAACCTCCTATTTGTATAATCTACAAAATGTTAACTTAGGTGAGTCTATTTACTGATTAATTATGTTTTCTTTATTGAAATCAATGTAATTATGCAAACTTCATGTTAAAATTGTGCAATTAATTTGTAATATATACAGATAAGTTTCTCAATGAAATTATTTATTAATAAATATAGTAAACAATATATTTGTAATAATAATATTATCATTAATTATGCAATAAAAAATTAAATAATATTTAGATAAATTTATAATATAAATTGGCTAATTTGTTGTTAGTTATCTATATCAAATAAAATTTCTAATTGTTTACGCTCGTTGAATTACTTCAATCAAATTCTATTAAAGATGTTGGGCGTAATATAAACTAGACGTTTAGTTAAATAGAGCAACTATTCATGTAAGAAACTTGAATTAAAATATGATATTTTTATTTTAGAAAGTTTATTGAGATTAAAAATGTAGGGTCGAAGGGTTTATCTTGTTTGTTGTCAACAGTACAGATAAATTTAAAAGATTGTATATTATAAAAGTGTAGATTAGATGTATAATAATGAAATAAATTTAAATGTCTTTTGTTAGAATTTTTCTGAATCACTTGTGCATATACGGGCAGTGTCGTAGTAAGGGTAGGGCAAAGGGGGCAATGGCCCTATGCGTATCAAGCGCTAATAACTGCTAAATTAGTGATTTTTTTAAATATTTTGATTGTTACTTTACAGTTAATTAAGATTAAATAAAAAATGACTAAATGACTTATGTTGCTTCGCAATTAATTAAATTAAGTACAAAATGACTAAATCCATTAAATAGTTTGATTTGCGGTCGCTTTGCAATTAGTTATTAGCAAAATAATTAAAGAGTTTGCAAGAAGACTGAAGAACATTTTGTCGCTTCTCAATTTATATAAAAACAATTAATAATGACTAAACTCTATTAGCATTTTGTCGCTTCGCAATTAATTATTATTAAATTTAAATGTAAATTAACAAAATGCTTTGTGTTGGTTTGCAATTAATAAGTATGAAAACAATGCAGAATGACTTAAAGTTATTAAATTATTTGCTTTGTGATTCTCTTACTTTGCAATTAATTATGTAGCTTCGTGGTTACGTTATTCTGTCGCTTTGCAATTAAAAAACGTTCTATCGCTTTGCGATTTATTATGACTAAGTGTAAAATTACTAAAAACCATTAAGTATGTAGATCCGTAATTATGTCATTCTGTCGCTTTACAATTGATTGTTACTAAATGCGAGAAGCTTAAAAACCGTTCTGTCGTTTTGCGATTAATTATGACTAAGTGTAAAATGACTAAAAACCATTAAACATGTAGGCCCGTTATAACGTTATTCTGTCGCTTTGCTATTGATTGTGACTAAATGTAAGAAGCTTAAAAACCGTTCTGTCGCTTCGCGATTAATTATGACTAAATGTAAAATGACTAAAAACCATTAAACATGTAACTGCGTAATTATATCATTCTGTCGCTTTGCGATTGATTGTAACTAAATGAAAGAAGCTTAAAACTGTTCTGTCGCTTCGCGATTAATTATGACTAAGTGTAGAATGACTAAAAACCATTAAACATGTAGCTCCGTGATTATGTAATTCGGTCGCTTTGCGATTGATTATGACTAAATTCGAGAAGATTAAAAACCGTTCTGTCGCTTCGCAATTAACTATGACTAAGTGTAAAATGACTAAAAACCATTAAACATGCAACTCCGTGATTATGTCATTTTGTCACTTTGCGATTGATTGTGACTAAATGCGAGAAGCTAAAAAACCGTTCTGTCGCTTCGCAATTAATTATGACTAAGTGTAAAATGACCAAAAACCATTAAACATGTAGCTCCGTGATTATGTCGTTCTGTAGTTTTCCGATTGATTGTGACTAAATGCAAAAAGCTTAAAAACCGTTCTGTCGCTTCGGAATTAATTATGACTAAGTGTAAAATGACTAAAAACCATTAAACTTGTAGCTCCGTAATTATATCATTTTGTCGTTTTGCATTGATTGTGACTAAATGCAAAAAGACTAAAAAACGTTCTGTCGCTTTGCACTTAATTATGACTAACTGTAAAATGAGTAAAATCTATTAAATTTGTTGCTCAGCCCGCTTTGCAATTGTGACTAAGTGTAAAAAGTCTAAAAAACATTTTGTTGCTTTATAATTTATTATGACGTAATAAAAAAACATTTGAGTAGAAAGAAAAAAAGAAAAAAAAACATTAAATCGCTTTGCTATTAAATATGACAAAGTGTAGTAGCTTAAAAACCGTTCTAATTAATTATGAGTAAGTGTAAAATGACTAAAAATCATTAAACATGTAATTCCGTGATTATGCCATTCTGACGCTTTGCGATTGATTGTGACTAAGTGTAGAATGACTAAAAGCCATAAAATATGTGATTTTGTCGTTTTGCACTTAATTATGACTAAGTATAGAATGACAAAAATCTATTAAATTTGTCGCTCAAGCCGCTTTGCAATTGTGACTAAGTGTAAAAAGACTAAAAAACATTTTGTCGCTTTGCAATTTATTATGACGTAATTAAAAAACATTTGATTATAAAGAAAAATGACTAAAAACATTAAATCGCTTTGCTATTAAATATAACAAAGTGTAGAAGCTTAAAACCGTTCTGTCACTTTGCGTTTAATTACGACTAAGTGTAAAATGACTAAAAACCATTAAACATGTAGTTCCGTAATTATGTCGTTCTGTCGCTTTGCGATTGATTGTGACTAAATGCGAGAAGCTTAAAAACCGTTCTGTCGCATTGCTCTTAATTGTGACTAAGTGTAAAATGACTAAAAGCCATAAAATATGTAATTTAGTCGATTCACACTTAATTATGACTAACTATAAATTGACTAAAATCTATTAAATTTGTCGCTCAGTCCGCTTTGCAATTGTGACTAAGTGGAAAAAGTCTAAAAAACAATTTGCCGCTTTGCAATTTATTATGATGTAATAAAAATACATTTGAGTAAAATGACTAAAAAATTAAATCGCTTTGCTATTAAATATGACAAAGTGTAGAAGCTTAAAAACCGTTCTGTCACTTAGCGATTAATTACGACTCAGTGTAAAATGACTAAAAACCAATAAACATGTAGTTCCGTAATTATGTCGTTCTGTCGCTTTGCAATTGATTGTGACTAAATGCAAGAAGCTTAAAAACCATCCTGTTGCTTCGCAATTAATTATGACTAAGTGTAAAATGACTAAAAGCCATAAAATATGTGATTTAGTCGTTTTACACTTAATTATGACTAAGTGTAAAATGACTAAAATCTATTAAATTTGTCGCTCAGGCTGCTTTTCAATTGTGACTAAGTGTAAAAAGACTAATAAACATTTTGTCGCTTTATATAAAAAAAAATGACTAAAAACATTAAATCGCTATAATATAACAAAGTGTAGAAGCTTAAAAACTGTTCTGTCACTTCGCCATTAATTATGACTAAAAACCATTAAACATGTAGCTCCGTAATTATGTCATTTTGTCGCTTTGCGATTAATTGTGACTAAATGCGAGAAGACTAAAAAAGATTCTGTCGGTTTGCACTTAATTATGACTAAGTGAAGAATGACCAAAAACCATAAAATACCATGTGATTTTGTCGTTTTGCACTTAATTATAACTAAGTGTAGAATAACTAAAATTTTCATTTTATCAAAGCACATACTGGGATTGAAGTCTTGTCTCAGGAACAGCCACGTCAACTCCCCGGCGCCAAGTAAAAAAATTCACAGTCCCTCGGCAACAAAAATTCACAAAAAAAGATATTTTGTATGTTTTTAAATAAATCGAGTAAAACAAAAATCAAAGATACAAAACCAAACTTTGTGGCCAATTTTTAAATGAAATGAAAAAATATCAAACTTGCTCCCACGATAATTAGTTATGGTAACATGTGATTTGGGATAGTATTCCCCGCCCACCCACCCAATTATTTGTGAAACAATTTGTTGACAAGAAATACTTGGGCGGGTGGGTCTATCCGATTTAGTGTTTTTGATAACAAACACTTAGGTGGGTGTTCCCCGCCCGCCCACCCGAGTTATTGTAATGCCATTTCTTAACAACAAACACTTGGGTGGGCGGGCAAAAATTTAGTTCAAGTTTTGTAAGCGTGTGGTTTAGTTTAGTATTTTTCGCCCACCCGTGAGAGTGTTTGTGATCCACTTTGTTAACAAACACTTTTGTGGGTAGGCGAGCAACTTAGTTCAAGTTTTGTGAGCTTGTCCCGTCCATTGTTTGTTTTCTATTTTTTTGACTAAAAACATTTAAGTGAGTGAGCAGAAAACTTAGCTCAAGTTTTGTAAGTGTGTGGTTTGAATTGGTGTACCACAACCACCCGCCCGAGTTTTTATAATTTAATTTCTCGATTTGGATGGGTGGATTAAGATCTTAGTTCAAATTTTGTGAGCATGTAGTCTTAGATTGGTGTTTTCTACCCACCCGCCTGAAAGTTTGCAACCCAATTCATAACCATTACTTAGGTGGGTGAGCGGGGAACTTAGTTTATACAACCGTGTGGTTTAAATTGATTCCCCGCCCACCCACCCGACTGCTTGTGATCCAATTTCTTGACAACAAACACTTAAGTGGGTGGTCGGTAAACTTGGTTCAAGTTTTGTTTTATTTAAAACCAAAATAAGTAAAAATAATTTTGCAATTTATTGTTTTTCAAATTTGGACTATAAGACAAATTTTGTATGATTCGAAAAAGCTGCGTTCCTCTACCCCATTCGTTAAAAAGCATTTTTTTATGTATTTTTAAATAGATAAAATCTGCAAAACTAGTAAAATAATAAAGAGAGACCATCCAACTCTCAGATCAGTTTTAGGAGTGTGACCAAAGAAACATAAACAATGCTTCAGCATTTTCTTTTTCAAATTCTTATTAACTGCTAAACTCGATTTCTAAAAAAAAATCTTAAGCGACAAATATTCAACTTTGTTTCAAATATTTCAAATTTTACTCCAAAAACAAATCTTATTGAGTTTTATATAAATTAAACTTTCATTTTGATGAATGAAAATTACAATCTGTTAATTTGTCTTGCCAGAAAGTGCTTTTTTGCTATTTCTTAAGGGATAATTTCACAAAAACCGCTAAAAGCAAATTTTGTTTCAAATATTACTCCAAATACAATTTTATTAGATTTTATAAAATTAATTAATTCTTTTTGATGAATGAAAATTACCCTTTTATGGTTTAGACAAACATCTACCGAGGTCGATTGATTTAAAAACAAAAATGCGGATTTTATCAAAACACGCGCATTTTTATAATCCGACGACTTTGTTCAACAAGGCCATAGGCTATTTACGCCTCTGGTTGTTTATTAATAACCAAATTAATAAACAAATTTATTCATCAGTTTAGAATAAATATACCGCTTTAAGATTAGTGATTCCTAAACATGTTTGAATCCTTGCAAAAAATAATATTTATAGAAAGTGCAACAATCTTTAAGTGGACGAGCACCCTTATTCGTATCTAGTTTAATTTTAGTCGCCTAATTCCAAGACAGCAAAAGCAACTTTATTTATAAGTACATGAGATTAACCGGTAAATCTACACCAGTTTACACGACACCATTGATCTCGTAGTATTAAAATAATTAATTTATAAATTTCAATGAAATATTTTATGAAAAAATAGAAATTATTTCAATTAGTTAATACTTGCCAAATTCCATTTACATTGCAAATTTATTTATTTAAATATGTTCAATGCGTTGTATAAAATATATTCGTGTAAAATGTTTTATGTGTAGAAATATTTTTTTATATCTGTAAGATTATTTTTATTATCTATGAACTTGAAAAAATGAATATTAGTAAACAAATCCTGATACAATTAATTAATATTCGTTATGTAAAATTGTCGTGGTGTACATTTTTTTGGCATAGGTATTGATAGTTAAAAGACCGGTTCGTTAGCCGCAACATACCAACCAAGAAAATGCTTTCAGATGAAATTCTCTTTGAAGGTCAATAGGTCATTGAAGTTGTGCATAAATTTTCGGTAGTTAAATTCAATAAAAAAATATTATTTGTACTCACCGCCCATTGTTGATTATACAAATGCACCAAACACGAGGAATTAACAACAGATGATGGACTTAACCCGTGTCGCGAGTGCAGATTAACTGGTAGTGGTAGTTGAGCACGGAGTTCTGCCTTCGGAGCCGAGCGAGTTGTGCGCGGTCCTTCTCGACGTCAGAACTCACGCATTTAAAATTAGAGATCAGCGTGTGGCAGTTCGGTTTATTAATAATCCAATTAATCGCATCTAATCCCATCTAGTAGCCGCCTAGGATAACGCTATGCACAATATTAAACAACTTTGCCAAATAAAAGGTTTCGATTTATTATTATTATTATTGCTTTTATCACCATACAAACGTGCATGAAATGTTTTTCTTATCATACTTAACATTATCTTGCCTGCGCGTATATATTTTACTAGTAGTAGTTGTTGAGCACGTCCAAACATACTGAGTACATTACGCGCGTGAGTACACAATTATATATTCTTTCTTTATTTAACAATTCATTTGAAATTAAATAAATTATGCAACAACTCCTGTTAACAGCAAATGTTGATATATCAGTTGTCATTGAGCTATTATACGGATTACTCAAACAGAAAATGCGCATTATTTATTTACAAAACATGACCATTGTATGTGATTTTTACCTTTTCCATTCGTTATCAACGTTGGTTGCATTATTTCAATAAAATGTTCGTTTACTATTTCGTTTCTTAGTGACAGTGTTATTTGTGTGGTTGTATGTTAAGGGTTGTTCTGTTATTGTGCGCCCCCAAGGACATGCAATGGGTGTTAAACACGCATCAAAGGGTATGTCTATATTATATTATTTTATATACTTTTATTATTTTAAAATGATAAATTATTCTGGCACGTTTCTTTCATTATAATTATGAATGAAACTGTAATAGCAAGGTTGTTTTATTATTAACATCAAAGAAACAATTATTTAAATGCATTCGAAACAATGTTGTAACGCTACAAAAATATAATAATTTATTTTATAATTATCATACTTTAACGCAAGATGTGCAAGAAGATGGAATGCAATGACCTCAAACGGAGAAAGTTGGAACTGGAACGAAGGGTTGAAACATTAAATAAAAAGATATTTGCAAGTTTAGAATGAAATTTAATTTATTCAATTGCCATTAGTTTCCAATTATTTATTTAAATGCATTTTTATTATCCAAAAATGTTAGCAATTTAATTTTATTTTCTATTTACAAAGAAATATAAATTAAGTTTCAGATATTTTAATATCTAATTTGCAACTAATATAAGAATGACAATCTGCACTGTAATTATACTTTAAAACATCGCAACGTGACTTAGAGCAAGGTTTTCTTAACTATGTTTTGAGGACAATTAAATAAAATTACTGCTTTTTTTTTCAAGAGTAACAGGAACTATTCAGAACTGTTTAATAAATTTATAATAAATTTTGTATTATTTGGTGGTGAGATTGTAAAACTGCATCAACATCATTTTTGGTGCTTTTGAGAAGAAGATTCCAACCTACAACAAGTTGAAAGTATTAGAATAGCTTAAAAAGTATGCACTTAACCCAGCATTGGTTTGCTAAAAACTTACACAGTTGCTTGCGTGTGAGATTTTCTCTCACATATTGTGGATTGACGTTTAATGTTACTTTTCGTAGTTAAATGATTTATATAATACATATTTTAGAATAACGTAAAAAATTTTTTACCAATCATTAGTTTTTATATAATAATATTTATATATTATCAAACACATCATCCCTATATATTTAGCTAGTTTTGTTACTATCTGCGCATTATTTTTCTTGAGCATATGAATAAATTTTCAAACGTATTTGGTCGCCTGATGAGAGAAAATCTCACATTTAACGCGCGTTGTTGATAAACTGTTTATAACAAATAGTTTACGTACATATCAATCAATTTAAAACTACCACTACTAGAACGAAGCTATGAGGTCTGCCCGTCCAAGGAATTACGTTTTGGAGATGAGGAAAGGGTTCTCTGTGGAAGTTGGCAAAGATGTCCTTCCGGTTACTGCCGGGACTAAACTATGTGAGGCTCAATGCGGCCAATAGCTGAATGATGTTGTAAACTGCTGGGTCTTGGCGGAGGTTGTCCAAGTCGCCTTTCAAGAAATGGGTTATCTTGATTTAGATGTCCATAGCGGTCAGTAGATGCATCTCAACAGTTCTTGATTCTGGGTGGTGTTTAGTTGTGGGAGCAAAATCGATGTTGGGGCCTTGCAATGGAACCAGCTGGCGAGTTCTTCCCGGCGGAGTTTTTTTTTTAACATTGAGGCCACGCTATTTGCGGACACGTGCCTGCAACAATCTTTTACTTTTGCGGCTATGGTTCCATTTTCAAGAGTTCATGTGACACTTTTGCCGGGAACTAGTTAAAAAAATGTCAATTTTCTTGGAGGTGTACATCCAGATTAAGATCAGGCTAGTTGAGCTAAGTTCCTTCCTACTATAGTTATGTCTAACAGTCACTTCCGGGTATTGTCTTGTCCGAAGTAGGTCGTGGTTTGACTTACTAATATGATTACTAGTTTACTGGCTTTGCGGCTTGCGAACGTTTGGCTTGCTGACTTTGACTTGATTAGCGTGTTTGAGTACGCGGTTCCACCTGGGTTGTCGCTGACAACGTTTTTTGCTTTGGCTTTTTATTTTACTTCCGCGTAGGTACCTGAGGAGTAAGCTGAGTCTGGACTGAAGTTAGTTGTACTTTTTTACTATAATAGATTAAAAGGGAAACATATTTGAAAAATATCTTCGTTTTTGAGGATTCTTTTAGTCTCACTTGTTAAATTTCAACATTTTTAAACATTTTTAAGATTGGCCAATGGAAAATGTTTTGCTTTTTTCTCCCAAAAACTGAGCTCCTAAATTCAAAAATTTTCCCCCCAAAAAGAAAATGCTAAAACTTGATAAGCTTAAACAAAAAATTAAAAATTTGTTCCTGAAAGATGTAGGCTTTTTGTATTGTTAGTTTTATGATTTGGTTTGAGGTTTACCAGTTATTTTGACACGTAATCAAAAGACTAACCTTCTTCCACGCATTGTCCCTCTTGTGATGTTTTGCAACCTTCCCGTATAAACCCAACGCGGTTTGTCTAAATTACAGAAAAATGATTTCAAGGCAATGAATATCCAAGGTTTAATATAAAAACAGTAAATTCAAGAAGCTATCAGTAAGTTCTACACTTTAAAAGTACAGAGTCATTATAAAAGTTTGGAATTATGTAACCAACTAATGTACGTTTGTGCCGCTCTAGTGAAATAGTTCAGTGTGCGTAAATAAAGTTGCCTATCTTAAGATTCAATAATAAACATATTCTTTTTATATGTTTACTGTATTCGAAACACAATCCGGAATGGAATAGAGCCATTTCCATTATCAAACCGCCCATTCCTAAAGTAAGATTCAATAACAAAAATATTCATCTATATACATCTTTATAACCTTGACAGTTGAACTGTTAAAACAAAGTAAATAGTTTGGTGCACAATTTTAAAAAGGCGGCATATTTAAAGTGATTACATAATCCCAGACATTTATAAAGACGCTGTAGAACCAATTAAAGTTCACGTTAAACTAACTCCAATTCTAGAACTTAACAGTATTACTCTTGGCAAGTTTTAGAATTCTTTGGTGTAATTAGCAACTCTTGCTTTAACACCGTTTTCTAAATTAATTGTAGTATATTTTTAACAAATAAACCACTTTGTAATATCCACAAAGTATTGAATATATCTGAATTTTATAAATATTGTTGAGATACATTTTTCGTCTACTTTATACGCTTTCCAACGCAATTATTAAATACAATTTGACATTTATAAAAATTGTTCATTATATGCAAACGATAAACATACTGCTAAAAAATAAAATAGCAAAACTAGTTTGTGTATTAACAATTTATTAATTAAAAACTATTATAAGATGAATATAAATCAACATCTATAAATTAAAAACTTTAAGTGTACAAATATCTGATAATAAGAATAAACTGGTTGAAATGTTGAGTAATTTTTAGCGCGTCTTTATCTGCGCATCAAATCAATACAAGTGAGTTGGCCCGCTAATGCGTTCTGCTCTCCTGTTATCATATAGTTGTATTTCGACATTTTGCCACACAAAGGAAATTTTCCCGCTTCATTCCACGACTGACTTAATCGATATTTATGTATTCTGCAGTTTATGATATCCTAATTTTGTAATTTCACAAAAATGCTTTATTGAAACTAACTTTTGCATGCATGCAGCAAAGCAAAACAGGCGGAACAAAATTATGACAGTGGCGTAGATAGAGGAAGAGGTTAAGGGGTTATAAAATATAGAAAAATTACTCTACAAAATAAATTACATACAATACAAAATTAAAATTAAATAAAACGTATTTATTAGAATTCTGCTCACAGTAACTTCACTACTAATCTAATTTGTTGTACACACCTTTCAAGGAGTAGCGATTGAAGATTAATTGGTTGCAGCGATGCAAATGAAAGAAATGGCAGCTGACGACGGTTAGAAAAAAATTGGAGGAAAACAACAATAGATAACGTGTAGTTGATAGTGTAATTATCAACTATATAAACGCTTAATGTGATGGTTGGATGGTTAAAAATTGTTGCGCCATTTGTTTAAAAATAAAATTTAAATAACGGCGTTACTATATGTGTTTCTTTAAGTGTTATGATTATCAGTTCTTTTGACTTAGCTATCCATTGATCCAGACAGTTATCTCGCCAAGAAAATCCTTTTAGCGGTGTGATGTAGTGCTGTTGTGTTATTGCTTTTTGGTTTCTTTGACTTAAATACTAAAGTAGGTTTTTATTCCGGATGTTGGTTTGTTTTTACGCTCTAACACTGATAGGCTACACTGGCAATCAAGCTATTGCGATCTTACTACTGTAATTTCTTTTTGTATAAAAAAAGAATCTTGGTAAAGACTTGCAACTGTAAGATTCTTACGACTACCGACTAAGCTTCACTCGACCGAGTAAATACCTGAAATGTTGCATTTTATAGACATCTTTCTGTTTATTTGAAATTGAACGTGTTGTATAAACAACTAGTAATGCATCTAGTGTGCCAGCCATATAGGCTTTGCATAGAATTTGTGGCAAATTTGTCCCACGTCTATGTCTTACAGTCTTAAAGAGTGTTGGACAAGTAGTCTTTTATTAACTTTTTATGCTAGAAGTTTTATTGAAGATAAATATATCTTTTTGAAATTAGTTTTGTTTTGTGCTGATTAGAGTTTGTTTGCGCGCATTTAACTCAAATGAAGAATAGCATATGTATCCCGTGTAGACGTAACGCTAGTATTGTACACTTTCTGCGGACTTTGCATTCAACACAAAATGCAAGATTGCACAACTTGGTAAAAGACAGATTCTCTTTACTTTTTCTGTTCTAAGGAAGCTGATTATGGTTTTTATGCGTGTGATTAAAAAGCGTCCATACTTTACAGCGATAAGCTCTGCCTGCACTACATCAGCCTGGATGCACTAGAGTATGTTCTATACATTACAAACTTCAGCGACATTTCAGCGCTAACTTGGAAAGCGTAATGAAAAATATTATTGTGTTCATCAATGATTTATTACATTTCTAAATTCCGAATGAGAAAACAAATGCATTCGGATGCTATCGACTATGTTTACGACGCGATTAATGATTATATTAAACAACTTGAACTTGGAATACGCATTTAAACGGTATGGGCATGAGCTACTAGACGGGTTAGGTTTGTTTGTCTAAGCTTTAGGGACAGGTTGGGTTGAGGATTTTTTATATTTATTGGTTGGTAGTTTTGATGGAGTTGAAGGCGCTAAAGGCACTTAATGACCTAGTAGAAATTGAATTAGAGGAAGAAGACTCACCCGGCTTTTTTTTTTAGATTTCTTTATTTTATTTTTCTTTTGGTACACTAAAGTGAATCCATCCTCTCGGGCTTGGCTTTAGGTTGGACTGTGTAGGTTGAATTTTGTTGCACGTTTATTAATTTATTCTTAGAGGTTGCATTCTCAATTGGATTTGATGCATTTTTCTTTGGGAAATGTTGTGGGGGCTACATAGGTTTGTGCTTGCGGCTTTGAGGCAGCTGGCAAAGGTTTTTAGTGCCGCTTTTGTCCAAACTTTTTTTG
The DNA here is from genome assembly GCA_963932245.1 of Tachinus rufipes. Classification (NCBI taxonomy): domain Eukaryota; kingdom Metazoa; phylum Arthropoda; class Insecta; order Coleoptera; family Staphylinidae; genus Tachinus; species Tachinus rufipes. Next base: position 4,860,352 of record OZ010750.1, read on the forward strand.
TTAAAATCTAGCCACAATTAATGACTCTGTTTGTAATTAGGATTGCGTTTATTTGGATGCTCCGCTTCAGCCGGACACTGTTTGAAGTTTCTTTGTCTTTACCCGATGGTTACTAAGCCTGCGCTGCTCTGGTTGCATTTTTGTGAATTGTGTTGATGATAGCGTTTTGTATTTTTAAGAGAAGATTTAGTTTGGTAGAAGAGTCTACATAGAAAGCAGCCGGGTGCTTTACTTTATTGTACGTCCACAGAGGTTTCACTATTTGCCTATTATACTTTGTCACACACTTGCAAACACGAAGTTTGTTTGTACATCTTAACTAAATTGCGGTGACGGCTTTTAATGCAATTTGTATACTTTTTTTAGACATTGAGATGATAGTTGTTTGAAGCGTCTTTGTATGGGTTGACAGAGCTTTCTTGTAGTGGTACTAAACATGTACGACTATGCAAGCTTTGGTTTTGTTTGGTTTACTTTTTATTCAGTTTAGGTGCATTGTAAGGCTTGTATTGCATATGCTCTTTGTGCCAAGTTTTTTCTGCATGGGAATGATAAAATCTTTATCAGTCACTTTCTGCCCCAACAATTTTCCTACTTTTTTGGAGGCGGTTTGCTTGGCGTCTTTTGCGCTGCGGGCCTATTGGGCATCTCTGACGTCTTACTTCTTGAACAGCTGTGTCTCTTCAATGAAGTCCTTTACCAAAGTATTACCTTTAGCTCTTTTTCAGTTATGGTTATGTTTGCCAAATGAAGCTATGCGTTGCATTCACTCAGTAGGTGTAGCAAAGTTTCTTCTTTGCCATGAGATTTTCTATCATTTCTTGCTTGTTTGGTATTCATACCAATGCTTTCAGCTATTCTTTATGCAATCAGTTTGGATTTTACCTGCAATGCCGCTTGACATGATAGTCATTAGTCTGTTGGGGTTCCGTCTTAGAGTTAAGATTTATGGGATAGGGGTTCCGTTTTAATTATGTCTTTGGCGATCACTAAATGGCAGCCTGAAAATTTGAGGCATGATTGCTCAGGAATAACAAAGTTTGCTTTCCCAGGTTTTTGCTTTAGTAGATTCCAGATTCGGTGCCATTTTGGTTTTGGCTCCATCTGTGTGGAATTAGGAGCTTGTGGGGGTATAAAGTGCCATTTGATTCTTTTGCCTTTGAGTCGATCCATAATGCCTTCTTCTGAATCCTTTATCAATTGATATATTTTCTGCATTTCGTTTTTTTCTCCGACGAAATTTGTACCATTATCGCTATGTATGTCGCTTACCATTCCCCTTCTAGCAATAAATCTTTCGAGGGTAGCTAAGAAGGCTTCCTAGGGGATCAAATATGCTGGCGATGTCTGATAGAATGGTCCGTTTGGTCACCGGTCGGCTTGTGCTTGACGATGCAGGTTGTACGTATGTGAGAAGGTCCTTTGTTGCGTTCCAATACAACCCCAAGGTTTTAACGATTTCGTTCTTTTCCACAGTCATTCCACTACAAGTTTCACGTGGATCTAGCGTTGCTAAAACTGCAGGGTTATTTGATACCCATTTATGTAGTTTAAAACCGCCTTTTTTCAAGAGCAATGGTAGTTCCTCACGTATTGTTCTGGCTTCTTCATATGTTTTTGCTCCTGTGATGAGATCATCGACGTAGAAATCTCTACGCGCTATTGCTGATGTCGTCGAAAATGTTTGGATCGCTCCTCCATAGAATTCTCTGTAGATGCGTTTGTGAAGGTTCTATTTGAATTTGGCGATACATTTTTTGGATGTCCGCTGTGATAACGACTTAAAATGTTCTAAATCTTGCAATTATTGTGAAAAGGTCTTGCTGTATAGTTGGGCCAGTATGCAAGATGTTATTCAACGATACTCCGTTTGATGTTTTGCAAGATGCATCAAAGACTACTCGTAGCTTTGTTGTCAAGTTATTTTCCTTTATCACCGGGTGATGTGGCAGGTAATATGGTGTGGCTGATGTGCTTGTTTCTTGTATTTCCTTTATGTGGCCAAGTTCTATATACTCGTTAATAAACGCGCTGTATTGATTCTTTAGGTTTTTGTCAGCACCAAGTCTTTTATTCAAGTTCGTAAAACGTTTTACAGCAATATCATACGAACTACCGAGGATTGGAGCATCATCTTTAATGGGCAGTTTTACATTAAATCTTCCTGATATGTCTCGCCTAGTGTTTGCTCGGTAGTGATCTTCGCAGATTTTTTGATTTTTTGTCTGATATTTATGAAACACCTCTTCCATTCTCCAGAACCTTTCTATTTTTTCATCCAGGTTTAAGTTGATGTGGTAAGATGTTATTGAGTTTTCTACGTCTTGTTTTAATGGCCCGGAAATTATCCAGCCCACCTTCTATAATTGTTGATGATTGATAACACATTTCCACAAAAACGACCCTTTCCGGCGAGGTTTTCCCTAATTACACAGATGGTCCAGGTGCGGCCCGGCTTGTTCTTTGAAAAATTAATAATCCTGTAGCCTACTTAATATAATATAATAAAAATCTCGTTATTGTCTAGACACAAACACATATTAATTACAAGAAAATAATATTTACAATAATTTATAACTATAGAACTCAACAGCTATAGTAGATCTGTGGGTCCTGAGGTTTACAATGTGTTCATTTATCTGTAGTTTGTACGTTGCTTGATTTGCATCCGCCATTACAATTAAGTGAAGTGTCGGTAACTATAGTAATACTTCCATAGCTGCTGTGGGTGTTGTTTTCATTGCCCTCGTTATCAGCAGACATGTCTTTGAACTGTAGTTTTTTTTGCTCATACAAGCGCTCCATATATATTGATGGGTTTTCACCATATAAAGTCGTCTGATGTTATAAAGTATCAATCCTATGTGCGTCCGACTATCATTTTGTGGTGTTTTGCCGTCTTGTTTAGATTTGTTGCTAAAACTGTTTATTTTGGTATGTTGCGAAGAATCGTAATGATTTAATGCTATGATGTTCACTAGAAGCTGTCGTGGTAAATCCGGAAGTAAGGGTATTTAATATCTTTTGTTGGTAATTTAGCGTTTTTTTATAGAGCAATGTTTTTGTTCGTACATCTACAGGCAGGCAAACTACTTATACTGCGATTTCTGCTACGACCCTAAAGACGACATATCGGAACTTAACCTAACCTAACCTAACCTAACGCTATAGCTTTGCTTTGAAAACCTGGAAAACACTATAGCCAGAATATTTATTTTTGAATCAATGTTGTCGTTTTGCTTTCTGTGACTCGGTTACCAAAATTTTCTAAATAAATAAAAGAAAAGTATATTTTCCCGTAATGTTTCGTTACGCCTACTTGATGACCTTTAAATTTACTGGACATCCGCTGGTAAACTACTTCTTACAGCAACCCCCGTTAACTTTTTGGACATTTACTGGCAAACTACTTCTACACCAACTCCCGCTACAGACCTAAAGCCGACATATTGGAACTTGCTTTTGAACTATAGATCAGGCTATGTATGGCATAGCACCGCTCGTCTTAGTTTGTTCCGGAATTTTGGAAAGCCAGTATGTCCCAAAAGAAGTGGTAGTGTACTATCCGCCACCTCCGAGCTTTTCAGCACCGTTGCAATGAAGAACTTTTATACCTGGAGACTGTCTGCCTCACTAAGTAGCAAACCTTTCGCTGACGTACCACGACCGTACGTACGACTACTGATCATTCCCAAACCTGGAGAGCAACCTACATACACTCACGTGCACCAAGTGGATACATTTCAAGTACTACAACCATACTCACAGAAACACGAAAGACTCTCTGACAACTTCTCCACAATTACTGACGCATAGGATACTGATGTCAGACCACTGGTCATTTTAAAACTCCCAGGACCCTATACATACATTTAAGTGCACACACATAATAATACACACACATTCACGAGAGGTTTTCTCGCGGTTCTCCTGCAACTGCTGACCTTCACCTACTGACTCATAGGATGTGTGTAGGTGACATACGTGAGTTCTGAGGTGTTAGAGGCACTGTATCTATTGTCACGCTAAAAAAGATAATAATTTAGCGCCCACAACACTTAGTAGGGCAATAAAAACAATTGTAATGAGTGTAAATTGCTTCAATCCACCAAATATAATCAGCAGGAACCACATTTTTATCTATAAAGTAGACCTACAATCATTATTATAAACTGCAAAATTGATATTCATGTGTCGCAGCTGCCTTTGAGTCTGTAGATAGTTAATTAATGACACAATATATGTACACTACTAAACTCGTTTATGAGAGAATGGAAACTTAATATCTAATCCACCGACGGTTATATTAAATGTAATTACGCTTGCATGGATTATGCGTTATCACGCCGAGATTCAATTTAGGCGCTTCATTTGATATTGTTAAATAATAATAATAATTAAAATAAGAAAACCAACTGAAATGTTAAATATAATCTAGTTCATTACCAATTTGAATAATACCATCAAAGCCCCAATTTTCAGTTCAGTTTTTAGTTTTATTGAACTCTAAATGACCCAAACGAAGATAACTTTAACTTATCTGAAGTCGATATTAAATAAGAAACGTTTTTTTTTTATATTTTAATAACGATAATAAAATAAATAATTTTATTATTGTAAACCAGGACAAACTTTTTTATTTGTATGCTGGGGAGTCAGTTTTGACTCACCCTGTATAATTAAAACTATTTCGCTTGTTAAATTCACACCCCAACAACGGCCCCAAACTGTAATAAAATAATATTAATATTGATTGATAACTGCAATACAATTATAATAGTATCTACAACTATAAAAAAGTCATTATTAATACAGAAAATACCCTAATTAATACTAATACTTTAAGTATGTAATTAATGTTATTTAATAGCTAATTATATATTTCAAGGTTAGAAAATATTTTGCGATATATTGTTAATTATAATGCAGGAAAGAAATACAATCCAAATTACATTTTTACTCAGAATAATACAAACATAAATTATAATTAAATTGGAATTGCACTGTAATGTACTTGTACAATCAGACACGAAGGTCAATGCTGTGTGGTATTTATATAACTTAAAACTATTTGAGTAGTCTAACATGTTTTGCATGAACCTAAAATTATCATTAAAGAGTTAATTAATTAGCTAATATGATCACTAAAATTAAAATTTATCAACGACCGCTACTAAAATATAATTGTTTGTTATTGTAGAGGATGCAATTTCTAATTTTACATACAATCAAGTCGTAACTGCAACTTCAATAAAGCCTTTCCCATAATTCACGGATAACTAATTCAAACTAAATTATAAAATTAATATTAGTTTAGCATAGCACAAGTAAGTGCTTTTCTAACTATCAAAGTAACAGAATAAAAAATATAACATTGAAACTGTAGTTAATTTTAATATAATTTAATTAACTTAACACTACCCGCTCGCAATGCAACTTTATTCAAATAAATTATTTTTTATTTACAGTTTTAATAAGCATTTTATTTGAGTTTTATTAATAATAATAAAGTTGAGTGGTGCCAGTGGCGTAGCTAAGATTTTTGGGCAAAATATTAAAATATTATATTTTTGGAATAAAGCGTACAATTTATCTTCTCTCAGGTTTTAAATTGTTTTATACGTTGGCCCCTTTTGTTTTTGTGGACACACCTTATTTTTCTTCAAGGTTCTTACTCGAAATTTAATTATGATTGTTACTGACTCAATAAACCGTTTATTAAAAGTGCAAATCATTGGATGCGTTCAGAACGACTCATTACTGCTTAACGATAAATACTTCTGAACGGTTTATTTTAGAGTATTACAAACTACTTAAATTGTTACGAACTGCATATATACTAGTGATTTTCTTAAGTTTACCTTGTCTATCTTGTCTATTTTTTTTACAAGTTTAATTTCATTTCACTGCTGGGTTGCTATGTTAGCAATCAAGCGTGCTTAAAACTATGATGAATAAAATGACAGTTGCTGTCCAGCAAACGATGACCTAGCAGTAACGTGAAGTTAATTTTTTTTTCCAATGCTGCTTTTACTAGTTACTTTTCTCTTGCAGTATTTTGTGTTTGATTCTTGCTTTGTAATGTAAGAGACGACCGTAGCACAATGGTCTAGTGCTAGAACTGTTAAGCAGGCTGCTCGGGCTCGATTCCCGGCAGCGGCAATATCTAATTTGTTGAATATATTTCGATGCGGTTGTCTCCTTTACAAGGCAACGGCAAACCAGCGAAGTATTTGCCTAGTAAACCCCTCTAGTGGTGTGGTTTGGATTCCACGTTAAACTGTAGGTCCCGCATGTTTGTGTAGAACTATTATCGCACACCACAAACATACGAGAAGGGAGCCTACGCTTGTAGCGAGCACACGGCACTACAAGAAGAGGTTTGGTAAGTCTTAAATACTTTAGATTTTGTGCAATTTGTTTGTTGATTATTTCCAGTTCTTTTTTGAGAAACAATCCAAAAAGTTTTTAAAATTGTATTATAGATCCCGATTTAAAAAGTCTAATATATTCTTAGAACTGAATAGAGAGCGGAGACAAATATATATTTTTGCAAAAAGAAACAGGGAACTAAGTAAGGTTAAACTCATGCGCCGACTATCCTATATCATGAAATAGTGGCTTACAAAGATGGGTTTATAGGCGGTCGGTCCAACTCCGTAAAATGTTGAGTGGCGTTTGGTGAAGGTGTCCAAACAGTCAAACAGTGAAGTTGATTTGGCGACTCTCGCTGAAGGTTTCCAGGAAGTAGAACGGTAACGGGCAACCTCTATACTTTGTTGTTGTTTCATATACAATTACCCAGATTACATCTCTTGAAGAAAACAATTGTTTTGTTGGTGTTGTGCAATGTGATGTGGTATAAAACTAACAACAGTGGCCGTACTAATGTTTACTTTTGGCGGAGCGTGCAAAGCCAAAGAGTATATAGGCAAGCCTCAATGCAGATTTTTGTAAGCATTGAATCTGGTTTAATTTGTAGCAGATGTTGACTGTGACATTTATTCTAAACTGTTGATGCTAAAACCTTATCTTTAAGATCTACGTCGGGTTGAAGGGAGTGGTTTGGGATAAAAATCTAGTTTTAAAATTATTTTTTTCTTTTGTTTTTTTAAGGTATATTGTAGTTGTTAAATCTTTAAACTACTTTGGCTTTGACAGAATTCTTTCAAATTATAGACGCCCTTGAGAGGGAGTTGCGTTACAGATTGGTCTATACAAAATCTGTTAACAAATACTGTGACATTGACATAACCTTAAAAAAAATGTACGTCCTTGAGAGGCAGTGGCGTTACAAATTAAACTTTACAGAAGCTGTCCCAATTCGCCTAGTTGAGGTAGTAAAAATAAGGCCCGATGATGCCTCCAGCGTAAACACTACACCATACAGTAACTTTGAGCGGGTGTAATGGCTCTTTGTGTGTTATACGTGAAGATGGAAATGGGCCTCGTCGCTCATAATGATTTTCAATAAAAAGTTATCATTTCGAGATTCAGAATGGCTTGAGCGTAGGTTACACGCGCTTAGCGGTCAACGGCTAGCAACTGATGCACTGTCTGCATTTTGTAAGAGATCATCTTTAAGTCTTTCACCAAAATTCTCTGTAAACACCGCCGATTGATGCCCAATTGCGTGGCACGTTGTCTGATCGATGCTCCGGAGTTCTTTGCAACATCTTTAGCCGCGATATTTTTAGCAGAACGGCTGCTCCGGGTCCGCATAGACCTGACAGCATCCTGTGTTGACCCACACTCTTTGCCGTAGTGTTTACCCAGTTGGTGTCGGACGACCGGGAAATCTATGCCTAAAATTACGCTGCGCCAACACCACCGACGAATTATTTTGCAAAAAAATTGTGTACAATTTTGAGAAGCAGTGGCGTTACAAATTGAAATTTTTTCCAAAACTGTCAACAAATACTTCAATCTTGACATAATTCTCTCTAAAAAATATGTACGCCCATGAAAGTCAGTGGCGTTACAAATTAAACTTTACAAAAACTGTAAACAAATACTTCGGCACTGACAGAATTCTCTCTAAAAAATGAGGTACGTTTTTGAGAGGCATTGGCGTTACAAATTGAATTTTATTTATTTACAAAAGCTGCCAACAAATACTTTGGCCTTAACAAAAGAACGGAGACAAATATATATTTTTGCAAAAAGAAACAAGGAACTAAGTAAGGTTAAACTCTTTTTTTCTCTAAAAATATTTTTACGCTTTTGAGAGGCAATGGTGTTACAAATTAAACAATACAAAAGTTGTCAACAAATACTTCAATTTTGACATAATTCTCTCTAAAAAATATGTACGCCTATGAAAGGCAGTGGCGTAACAAATTAAATTTTACAAAAACTGTCAAGAAATACTTTAGCTATGACAAAAAAAATTCTAAAAAATTATGTTCGTTTTTGAGAGGCAGTGGCGTTACAAATAAAATTTTACTTTTTTGTCAACAAGTACTTTGGCCTTAACAGAATTTTTTTTTTTAAATGCTTTGTTTTTGAGAGGCAATGGCGTTACAAATTAAACTTTACAAAAGCTGTCAACAAATACTTCAATTTTGCAATAATTTTCTTTAAAAAAATATGAACATTTATGAGAGGCAGTGGCGTTACAAATTAAACTTTACAAAAATTGTCAACAAATACTTCGGCCCTGACAAAATTCTTTTTAAAAATTATGTTTGTTTTTAAGAGGCAGTGGCGGTACAAATTAATTTTATTTTTTTACAAAAACTGTCAACAAACACTTTGGCCTTAACAGAATTTTCTTTAAAAAAGTTTATACGCTTTTAAGAGGCATTGGCAATACAAATTAAATTTTACAAAAGCTGTCAACAAATACATCAATCTTGACATAATTCTTTCTAAAAAATATGTGCGCCCATAGGAGACAGTGGCGTTACAAGTTAAACTTTACAAAAGTTGTCAACAACTACTTCAGCTCTGACAATTTTTTTTTTTTAATCATGTTTGTTTTTGAGAGACAGTGGCGTTACAAATTAAACTTTACAAAACTGCCAACAAATACTTCGGCCCTGACAGAATTCTCTCCAAAAAATTATGTTTGTTTTTGAGAGGCAGTGGCGTTACAAATTGAATTTAAAATTTTTACAAAACCTGTCAACAAATAATTTAATCTTAACAAAATTTTCTCTAAAAAAATGTCTACGCTTTTGAGAGGCAATTGCGTTACAAATTAAACTTTCCAAAAGCTGTCAACAAATACTTCAATCTTTACATAATTTTCTCTAAGAAAATATGTACGCCCATGAAAAGCAGTGGCGTTACAAACTAAGCTTTACAAAAATTGTCAACAAATACTTCGACTTGACAGAATTTTTCTAAAAAGTTATATTTGTTTTTGAGAGGCAGTGGCGTTGCAAATTGAATTTTATTTTTTTACAAAACAGTTAACAAATACTTTCACCTTAACAAAATTTTCTTTAAAAAAAGTTTATACGCTTTTGAGACACCTATAAAAAGCAGTGAAAGGCAGTGGCGTTACAAATTAAATGTTTCAAAAGCTGTCAACAAATACTTCAATCTTGCCATAATTCTTTCTAAAAAAATATGTTCGCCTATGAGAGGCAGTGGCGTTACAAATTAAACTTTACAAAAACTATCAACAAATACTTTGGCCCTGACAGAATTCTTTCTAAAAAATGATGTACGTTTTTGAGAAGCAGTGGCGTTACAAATTAAACTTCTAACGTGTTATTTATTAAAATAGTGGTGAATTTATTTATTGTTCTTGTTCTACTAGCATGTTACAAAGAAGGAGGAAGAAAATTACTGTACAGGTGATGTGAAAAGATCAAAGCAGGAAAAAAGCCATACAAGTAACAAGGTAGGTTAAAAGACTGAGAAAAATTCTGACAAAGCTGAAACAAAAACTAAAAAAATACAGAAAAGATGTGAAATATTAGAATCCGTAGACGGGGATCCCTAAGGAAAGCCATACAAAAAAGTAATGAAGGCAGTGTGCTTAAAGAAAGAAGTATTAATTGAGAAATTGTTTTTTACTGGAGGAATTGTATAAGAACCAGCAAAAATAACTGATAAAATAGAAGTAGTCCTTGCAACAGTAGAAGAGGTAAAACACATTATAAAGGAACTACCACCAGGTACGGACGAGATAACAACGGAAATAATGAAAACAGCGCTAGAAGAAAATGAGATGGAGATAACACAAATAATAAACAGATTTCTGAAGGAAGGAACATTTTCGGCTAGCTGGAAGGAGGCAAACCTAATATTAATTGAATGAAGAAAAAAAAGAACTGTTTAAAAAAAGCAAACTCACCATCATGAGGTTAACAAAAAATACAACTTTTGAAATGGTCAGAATACATCTGGCAACCTGGTGTCACAAAGAACTTCAAATAGAGATTCAAAAATCTCACTAGATGCAAAACTAGCAAACTTAGAACTACTAAAGGGGGTACACCTAATGAAACTGCACAAAATATTTATGAAAAAGAGAGGATACGATGAGGAAAAAGTTCTTCAACATATAGAAAAACCTTGAAGGAGAATACAAATAACTAGGAAAAAAGGAAAGATGGATGACAGTGTAGAAAGTAGGACACGAACATAAGGTGTAGGGAGAGATGAGCCAGGGACAGCATGTGTTGCCGCAGCAAACTGTGTGAATTCCACAAGGCCGAAACCAGCCCATCTCAAATTAGTACCACATTAATGACAAGAACACATTAACAGCAGGACTAACGCAGAGAAGAAAACCGAAAGGTATTGCCGTGCGTTAGTCATTCTCAAGGGCCACTTGCTGAGGCCATAACCTCATTTCTTTGATTATATTATTGAGCATCTGTTGCAGTTTATCAATTGATTTTGTCATAATTGCCGTGTGCAGTGTGTTGCAAAGTGACATAAAATAGTAGAGATTATGTAGATACATTTACAATTGGTCGCAAAGTGACTGATTATATATAATTAAGTGTTTTTCAAACTGACACACGACAGAAATACAGAATTAATCGCAAAAATGTTTAAACTGACATACAATTAATCGTAAAGTTACATAAAAAGTAGAGATTAATTGATACATTTGCACTTGATCGCAAAGAGACTGAGTATATAGAATTAATGGCAAAGTTGTTTAAACTAACACCCAATTAATTGCAAACAGTAAAAATCAATGAGATACTTTGACATTTGATTCTACAGTTTTTAAATTAGAGATTTGAGCATAGTCTCAATCAAAAGAAGAAGAGTGCGCGCATGATTTGCTATAGTACTAGGGTCAATTGAGTGAAACGCCTAACTCGAATCTCGGCGCATAAATTGTTGCAGGTTCGAATACCAGCTCCGGCAGATTTTTTTTAAGAAATTATGGCATTTAATTGCGTACTGCCAAAGACCTCGGTTGTTATAATACGCAGGGGTAACACCCGTGAATACACAAATACTGTATAGCCGGTATGTAATCTGGTACTTAAACAGGCATGACTAACAGTTTTAGTTCCTGCGTTCTCTCAAGAACGGATGGTAGTAGAGACACCGGGCAAATTTCGTTGCCTTCAGAAAGATGCGATGTATTATATTAGAGTACCCAAATATTTAAATTTTTGCGTTGAGTAAGGTTTATCAACAGCTTTCCAACAATGTACAACAAGATGGTTATGTGAATTATTTTAATTCACAAATAATTTTTTTTTCATCGACTTTGCAATTTTTTTATTTTGATAAATGATGTCTGGAATCATCATAATACGTAAAAAATGCGCATTATTTTAAAATATAATTGCGATAAAATAGAGCTTTACGGTAACCATACATTTTCCCATGCTAATATGAAACCGTTTTTGTCAACCCCTCCATGATGACGTGTTAATTGTAAAAAAAGGCTTGAGCTGATTGAAGCTTCGAGAGTCTTTCCTATAATCCAGACCAGTCATCCCCTGATTATTAAAGTGGAAGTGTCAAAAGATAAAAAGGTAATAAACTATTTGATATTAAAATAAATCATTTCTCATAATGATTCAACTTGATTTCTACGTATTAATATTGAATAATGAGCAATTTTGTAAACATTTTTCTAATCAGTATATATTTGTAATTAACTGTTAGGCCATGTTGTATGTAATAATTGAACACGCGTGTGGTGGTAGCGTACTTGCTCAACTTGCTGTAGGGTGATTTAAATTGAATAAGGGTTGTTTCACCCTCTGAAAATGTCTGTAGTGGATGCGTGATAGGAAACGCATGCGTGGAGCAAACATAGGGCACGTCTTCATATTTTTTGGGTTTATGATAGGAAGCCCGTGTGAGAAAATGAGAAAAAAATGCAGGTGCAAGTGTGAATAGCCGGAGGAAGCAACAAAGACGACCGAAGACACGGTTAGCCCCTCTTTAGCTCTCACGTTGGATATCCTACCGGTTCAATTTACCCCGCCGATGCGGCCGATGCACTTGCCTCACGTTTTAGTCTTACCAATATCGAACCAGACAAGCGCATTGCGATTGTATAACTTGGAATCGGAGCATGGGATTTATACAAGCATTGTGTATGTGATATGCAAGAACATGAGGATGGGAGTCTTGCAACTGGAGTGTTGTAGTAGTAAATCGCGGTGTGTAGGCGTGGTGTTGGTGCCTCGCGTGAAATAATAATAACACCAAATATAATTAAATAAATAATGATTTTCATATCGCGTTTTTCATGATAAAATGGCTGAGCAGCCCAGCATCGAATCTCAAATCGATTGTTTTTTGGAACAATTCAAATTAAGTGCTTCCAAAGTCATGGAAGAAAGTACCGCAGTTATAAGATCGCGTAGTTCGTACCTGGACAGTGATTTACCTGGTAAGTCCAGCTATTTATTTTTCCCTCCCAACACTCATTTGTAATAAAAATAAAACACGTGAACTTTCGAACCGTGAATAATTAATATTCAATCGGTAAAATATGCAAATACAACTTTATTACACTTCATGCTTAATTAAATTTAATGCAATTAAATGGACTTTAAAGACGTCCCTGACATTGAAAATTATCTATGCGGCAAAACGGTTCAATGCTCCTTTCAAAAAATAACTAATTTAAATTTTAGGTCAATCTTATAACAAAAACTATATTAAAGCAACGTCATGCCAGATGTTAAATTAAATGGGATTAGGAAGTCATAGCAAAAATGACCATAACCTTCCTTTTCATAATTGTTGTAATCCGTAACTGAATTAATATTTAATTGTAATTGTGAAGTTATTAGTACGGATTAGGATTGTTTATGCATGGCCCTAACCTGACTCATTTAAAGGATTCTAATTTATTAATCGAAAATTGATTGGTTTACTTAGTTTAAAGGGCAACCTTGATACACTTTTTTACCCTTGAGAAATATTCCGCTGACTTATATTTTGGTATTAATAATAACTACTAACTAAATATATACAATTTATATTCAAAACACACCACAAACATACAATCACATTCACGGGAATACGTATAACACTTACTAACAAGCCACAAATGCATAAATCATATATCAAAGGTTTAAATTGCTTTATTTGCATGTAAACGATTGACGTTTTGAAAGGATTCTTATTATCAAGCTAAAATTCAATATTTCATTTAGAGTTTGTAGTATTGTAAATGTAACAGGCGACTGGATTGCATTGATTTCATTATTTATTTATTCAATAATCTCATTCAATTCACCCTTTCACACTCTAGAGGGTTTTGTTTATTCATTTAAAAGCTTTAATAAATCTATTTTATGTATGTAGTAACCTGAAATGAAATGAACTTTGCTTTAAAATTATTGATTAACAATTTTATTTAGTTATCATTGTTTATATTATATACAGTGTGTCCTACAATTGCTTTGAAATCGTTTTAATTAAATTAGTTTATAGAAATTATCTGTGAGTTATTGAATTTGTTAGAGGAATTATATAATCTAATTTGATCGTATCAATTAGTTTTTAATCTTGTCAGTCTATAACTGATTTTGGAGTATATTTCTAGAAGCTTTTAGTCCAGTCATTTAAATTTTGAGGTTAATAACTTGGATAAATAATTTGGCAGTAACATTCTAAAGCTTATGAATGTAAAATATGTCAATGAGTTCTAGAATTTGTTATTAAAGTTTGTGAAAGCTCTTCAGCTAATTATAGAATTTATCAGTGAGTTCTTGTATTGGTCAGTGAAGTTTTTTTTAGTGAATTCTAGAACTGGTTAGTAAATTTTAGAATCGTAAAAATGATAATATTGTTACAATAATATGAGTTTTAATCTTAAAAAAAAAAATTTCTGCGCAATCTTTGACAAAACAAAAACTGATTAAACGATTTAAATAAAATTTGCTATTTATTAGCTATAGATGATAGTACAGAATAATTAATCATAAAAATTAAATTATTGTTATAATAGTTTGAATTTTTTAAGCTTTAAAAACTCAAAAACGGAAAAAAATTTGCGCAATCTTTAATAAAACAAAAACTACTAAAACGATTTAGATAAAATTTATTATTTAGTAGCTAACAATGTTGCTACAAAATATTGAATCATAAAAATTATAATATTGTTACAATAATATGAGTTTTTAAGTTTTAAAAACTCAAAAACGAAAAAAAAAATGCGCACTTTTTTATAAAACAAAAATTACTTCAACGATTTAAGTAAAATTTGCTATTTAATAGCTAAAGATGATGGTACAGAATAATTAATCATAAAAATTAAATTATTGTAATAATAGTTTGAATTTTTTAAGCTTTAAAAACTCAAAAACGGAAAATATTTTGCGAAATCTTTAATAAAACAAAAACTACTAAAACGATTTACATAAAATTTGTTATTTAGTAGCTAACAATGTTGCTACAAAATATTGAATCATAAAATTATAATATTGTTACAATAATATGAGTTTTTAAGTTTAAAAACTAAAAAAAACGGAAAAAAATTGCGCAATTTTTTATAAAACAAAAATTATTTAAACGATTCAAGTAAAATTTGCTATTTAGTAGCTAAAGGTGATGGTACAGAATAATTAATCATAAAAATTAAATTATTGTAATAATAGTTTGAATTTTTTAAGCTTTAAAAACTCAAAAACGGAAAATATTTTACGCAATTTTTAATAAAACAAAAACTACTAAATGGATTCAGATAAAATTTGTTATTTAGTAGCTAACAATGTTGCTACAAAGTATTGAATCATAAAAATTATAATATTGTTACAATAATATGAGTTTTTAAGCTTTAAAAACTTAAAAACGGAAAAAAATTGCGCAATCTTTTATAAAACAAAAATTACTTCAACGATTTAAGTAAAATTTGCTATTTACTAGCTAAAGAAAATGGTACATAATAATAAATTATAAAAATTAAATTATTGTCACAATAGTTTGAATTTTTTAAGCTTTAAAAACTCAAAAACGGAAAATATTTTGCGCAATCTTTAATAAAACTTAACATTTATAATACAATTTGTTATTTAACAGCTAATGATGTTGTTACCGAATATTGACTCATAAAAATGATAATATTGTTACAATAGTATGAGTTTTTTAAGCTTTATAAACTCAGAAACGGAAAAAAAATTGCGCAATCTTTATAACACAAAAATTATTTAAACGATTTAAGTAAAATTTGCTAATTAGTAGCTGAAGCACAGAATAATGAATCATAAAAATAAAAATATTGTTTCAATAGTTTGAGTTTTTTACGCTTTAAAAGCTCAAAAACGGATTTTTTTGCGTAATCTTGGATAAAACAAAAAATACTCAAACATGTTTAATAAAATTTATTATTTAGTAGCTTAATATGTTGCTACAGAGTATTAAATCATAAAAATTAAATTATTGTTACAATAGTATCAGTTTTTTAAGCTTTAACAGCTCAAAAACGGATTTTTTTGCGTAATCTTTGATAAAACAAAAACTACTTAAATATTTTTAATAAAATTTGCCTAAACGTATCTGTAAGCTTTTGAGTTTGTTGAGTTTGAAACAATTCCTTGAGTTCTTAATTTTGTTATCTTTTAGTAAGTTTTGATATTTGTGAATTTTGGAAATTGGGTTTGGAGCTGGAACAAATTCTAAAATATATTAAATGAGTTTTATACATTATTAGTAAATTTTAAGGTTTCGAAAATAATGTCGGGGGTATAGCATTAACTTTAGCAATAATTCCCTTAGTTCTGCTACAGTGCGAGGGCAATGCTTGAACACGTTTTCATTTAAATATTCTTACAACAAAATGCAAATGGTTAAATCTGGTGACCATGTTGGCTTTTTCACATCACTTCTCAGAGACACCAGATGTCCAGGAGATATTTTTCTTAAAATATTAAGTGAAATAAGAGCTACTTGAGCTGTAGCCCTGTTTTGTTGGAACCTTAACTCTTCTTTTTCAGAAATCTCTGCTAATTACTGCAACAGAAAATTGTTCAACATTGACACTTAACGTTTAAAGTTCACAGTCACAGTCACGTTTACTTGAAATGTGCCAGCATTTGTTTACACAGATTTCTGCAAAGTTATAATTATTTTGTAGGAATGAAAATGTAAGTTTAAATGAAGAATTTTCCTTAAGATGCGGCCAAACATTCCCAAAGCAATAGAACGCCGTTGAACAGAACGTTTTAGTTGCCTCAATTGCTGCTCTCACGTGCTGCAGAATTCTCGGTGTTCTTATGGACTTGCCGCCTCTGTCATGTGCTAAGCGACACCAATTTCTTCCAACTGCCTAATCCATGACAGAATTGTGTTTACAGTATGATTGTTTTACGGTTTTTTTGTGTTTTTAGTGGGATTTAAAATTTATTACTGAATTCTAAAACAAAATTTTGGAACCTATCGAGCTCTTTAGCTTGTAACAAATTTCTAGAACTTGATTATTAGTTTTTGAATTTATTATTAAGATGTAGATCCTATCAGTAAGTTTTAGATTCTGTCAGTAAACCACATAGATTGTTGTATTGTATGTTAATGAGTTCTAGGATTTCTTAAATGGTTCTAGGATAACATGGAAATTTTTAGAACGAATTTGTGAGTTTTAGAATCAGTTAGTTTCCAACGGTATTTTGGCGATAGCTATGCGAATGTTGTGCTTTAAGTGGTCAATTGTATGTGGATTGTCAGCATACACCATTTTCTTCAATGTGCCAGCGGTGTCAAATAGCAGCTGCGAGGTTTTCCAGTTCACATCACTGAAACGGCTAATAACGCGGTTGTTGAATTTGGTGCGCAGAAGATTGATTGTGGCATGTGCAGTATGCGATGTTGCCCCATCTTGTTGAAACTATAGCTGCTGTAGATCGAGTTCCTACAATTCGGGCCTCTAAAAATCAGTGATCATGTCTCTGTAACGATCTCCGGTAACAGTTACGTTGGCTCTATCATCGTTTTTGAAGAAAAATGGCCCAATAATGCCACCACTCCAAAATTTGCTGACTTCTGCGCCGAGTTAATGTTCCTGGATGCTCGCGTACACTTGGAACCACAGAAGCGAAGCGAATTTTGACGAAACGCTTTTAATGCGCGCATTGTCTACCAGCTTTCCAGTTTCATGCACTTTTTTTACAAACTTTCGTATTCTTTCGATCGATGGCGCTTTATTTCTTCCAAACAATGTCCGCAATTTTTGCGCTATTGCAAACAAATGAGACCCATATTTAAAATAAGTTTTTAGTATTTCAAAACGTTGCTCCAAAGTAAAACGATGCATCTTCTGTCTACGGAGGTACCTAACTACACTTTTCTTACGTAATTGTGACGCAAAAATTGACAGCGTCGGTAGAAACATGTGATACAAAATTTAACTAAAACATGGCCTACCCTTTATTTCAATAAATTTAGATTTCAGCAAATTCTAGTATTAATGTTGACTTATAGAACTTTTTAATGAGTTTTAGAGTTGGTCAGTACAGTTTTTGGTAGATAGAAAATAAACTTTGACTGTGAAATGATAACTTGACTGAACCTTAACCTTAATCTAACCTAACCTAACTTTAAAAAAGTTGCCGTTTATTGTATTCACATAATGAATTTAGAAGACTACATCATGCGAAACAATTTTATACTAAAAAAAAATAAGTCTATCCGGGGACATACTGTATACAGTGATTTGTTAAATAAAAAAAAAAGCTGAAGTACTTTTATTTGATTTTGGACCATCATAAGTTCTTTGTAAAAATAGAGCAAAACATCGCTCTTTTTTACATCTACAGTATAAAATAAAGCCAATAATAAATAAATAAATATTTTTTTTTCATATATATACATATATATACATATTAATTTTTTTTTTAATCAAAGATTTCTATCCGGGGACATACCGTATATAGCGATTTGTTAAATCCTGACTATCTTACAAACCAAAATAATTTTATTTAAGCTCAATGCCATTTCTCGCCTTCAGTTATAAATCAATTTACATATTCATTATTAAAACATAAGCCTACACCGAAAGGTAATAAGGCGTACCGATAATATATATACAGGGTGTCCGGAAAATACGTGTACAACGTTTGACGACAGACTCCTGACGTCAAAATAGGTCGATCTAAGCCGACTTAGTTATATCCAAAATTGTCTCGTTTAGCCGGTAGAGGGCGTCAAAAATTTGTAAATATTAAAAAGAAATTACCTGTAACAATAATTTTTTAAGTGACCTTGTTGCTATGGCGTTTAATAATTTGACAATTATTGACAAATTGTCGTCAAACGTTGTACACGTATTTTCCGGACACCCTGTATATTATTAAAACAAACATTTATTCGATTAAATGAAATTATATTTCTATAAAAGATGTTCGCGTTATACGATATAAATAAAACATCAATTTCAACCAAACAGGAACCAAAATTCATGCCGCATGGCGATAACTCTTAAACAATAGAACAATAAGCAACGTTCGCTTATTTATACATGTACATTAAATAGACATGCGTAATTAAATTATTAACTATTTTTATTGTAAACATCAGGCACATACTTTATTCACAATTATTTGTTAGTATCATGAGTTGATAGTTAACGGGAATGTTGCTATTTCAAATTTTATACATTCATAATGCACCTGGAGAAAAATTAACAGTTTATCTCCGTACAACTTCATGACTAGTAAGTGTGTAGTATGTTAAAAGCTAAAAATTAATGAAGCGGAATTGGTAAGAAGTTATTAAATGACATAATTAAAATTAGTTTACAAAAGTAATATTACTGTAACAATTAAGCCTTAATATAAAATTAGAATAATTTCTAGTTTTTATATTTATTGTTTACTTTTTTTATATAAAATTGAAAAATGTTGGGAATATCCCTGAGTCTTCTGCAATACTTGTTTTTGGAAAGTATGCTCATTTCCAAAACTCTGAGTAGGATTTTTAAAGTAAATAATCATAAGGAGGTGATAAAGTACAGTATGCCCACTTTAGCTTGGCCGGTGGAATGTGAAAAATGCTAATGGTATTTTTGTGTATATTATGACGGCCAAGCTAAAGTGGTTGCACTATAGAGCCTTGAAGAATGTTAGAACCAAAAGAATGATGAATGATGAAGTTACATGCTTTGTTTACTTGAATGATTTGGTAGAAAGGGTCTTACAGTTTTCTAACTGAAATGTATTTTTGGGAAATCTATTTGTTAAGTAAGTGTAGGCAAATTAAAGTATTTGGAACTTGACTACAACGTGTTTGGTGTTTTATCACCAAATTTTGAAACCTAACCTAACTTTTACATCATCAGGAACAACTACAAGGACTGCCATCAAAAGTTGCCATATCTCATTCGGAAACTGTTGCTGTTGCCTTGCTACTGGATTGCGGAGCTAATATTTTTCATTGACTAAAACTAAACTAACGCAAAAATACTAATATGCGTTTCAATTTTTGCCGGAAAAGGAGCGGCGGATGAATTTGCTTTGGCGTTCAGAACGTATGACTGAGCCCAAACATTGGTTTGCGTGCCCGTGGTCATATTGCGATTTGGAACCAGGATTTGAGTTTCGCTTTTAGAATTATCTAGAGAATAAAGTAAAGATTGCGTTGTGGATAGCCAACATCCGGTAACGGATAGGCACGCTAAGAAGAAGAGAGTTTTTTTAAAGATTCTAAAATGTGTAAAAACTTTTAGAATTTGTAAAGAAATTTCAAACAATTTTTGCAAGATTTGTAGATTCTAAAATGTGTAGAAAACATAGAATTTGTAGAAAGTTTAAGAACTTTCACAAGTTTCTTGCAAATTTTTAGAAGTATCTAGAGCTTCTCAGAAGATTATAAAATGTGCAGAAAATTCTTAGAATTAGTAAAACCTTATTTTACGCAAACTTTTTTAGAAGTATTTAGAGCTTCTCAGAACATTCTCAAAGGTGTAGAAAACTTTTTGAGTTTCTAAAAAGTTTAAAAAAATTTGTAAAATTTTCTGCAAGATTTTTAGAAATATCTAGAACTTTTCATAAAATTCTAAAATGTGTAGAAACTTTTAGAATTTGTTGAAACTTTTCAAAAATCTTAACCAAACTTTTTAGAAGTATTTAAAGCTTTTCAAAAGATTCTAAAATGTGTAGAAACTTTTAGAATTTGTAATCAAAAATATTACTTGAGCAAGTATTTAGAGCTTTTTAGAATCTTTTGCAAGATTTAAGGAAGTATCTAGAAGCTTCTCAGGAGGTTCTAAATATACGTAAAAATTTCAAAAATCTTTTCAAATATTTAAGGAAGTGTCTCAGAAGGTTTTAAAATGTGTAGAGGACATTTAGAATTTTTAAATAGTTTATAAACTTTTTTGCAAGATTTTTAGAAATGTTTAGAGCTTTTCGGGAAGTTCTAAGATGAGTAGAAACTTTTAGAATTTACAAAGAAAATTCAAAAAACCGTCTGCAAGATTTTTAGAAGTATTTAGAGCTTCTCAGAAGGTCTAAAATGTGTAAAAAACTTTTAGAGTTTCTAAATAGTTTAGAAACTTAAAAAAAAATTGCATCATTTTTAGGAGTATTTAGAGCTTCTTAGAAGATTCTTAAATGCGTAAAAACTTTACAATTTATAAAGGAATTTCAAAAACTTTACAAGATTTTTAGAAGTATTTAGAGATTTTCAAAAGATTCTAAAATGTGTAGAAAACTTTTAAAATTTCTAAAAGTTTTTTGAAATTTCTCAAAAATTTTAAGTAAATTTTTTAGAAGTATTTAGAGTTTTTTAGAAGATTCTAAGATGTATAGACATTTTTAGAATTTGTAAAAACTTTTCAAAAAGATTACTTAAACTTTTTTAGAAGTATTTGGAACTTTTTAGATTCTTTAAAAAGATGTAAAAAATTTCAAAAATCTTCTGAAAGATTTAAGGAAGCTTATCAGAAGGTTCTAAAATGTACAAAAACATTTAGAATTTTTAAATAGTTTGGAAACTTTTTTGCAAGATTTTTAGAAGTATTTAGAGCTTTTCAGGAGATTCTAAGATGTGTAGAAACTTTTAGAATTTACGAAATTTCAAAAAACCGTTTGTAGGATTTTTAGAAGTGTTTAGAGCTTCTCAGAAGATTCTAAAATGTTTAGAAAACTTTTAGAATTTCTAAATAAACTTTTAGAATTTATAAATAAACTTAAAAGCTTATTAAAAGATTTTGTAATGTTTTAAAAATTTTCTGCAAGGAAGTATCTAGAAACTTCTCAGAAGGTTCTAAAATGTGTAGAAATTTTTTTGAATTTTTAAATAGTTTAGAAACTTCTCAAAAAATTTGTGCACAATTTTTAGGAGTACTTAAAGCTTCTCAGAAGATTCTAAAATGTGTAAAAATTTTAGAAGTATCAAGAACTTTTCAGAAGATTATAAAATGTGTAAAAACTTTTAAAATTTCTAAAAAAAATCAAAAATATTACTCAAGCTTTTTTAGAGTTAGCTTTTTAGAATCTTTAAAAAGATTTAAAAAGCTTCTCAGAAGGTTCTAAAATGTGTAGAAAACTTTTAGAATTTCTAAATAGTTAGAAACTTTTCTTCAAAATTTTTTGGCAAGATATTAAGAAGTATTTAGAGTTTTTCAGAGGATTCTAAGATGTGTAGAAATTTTTAGAATTTCAAAGAAATTTCAAAAATTTGTTAACAAGATTTTTAGAAGTGTTTAGAGCTTCTCAGATGAAGTTTCTAAAATATGTAGAAAGCTTTTACAGTTTTTAAATAGTTTTAAAACTTTTGTTGCATAATTTTTAGGAGTAGTTAGAGTTTTTCAGAAGATTCTAAAATGTGTACACATTTTTAGAATTTGTTAAAAATGTTCAAAAAATTTGTGTAAAATATTTAGAAATATTTAGAGCTTCTCAAACTATTCTAAAATGTGTAGAAACTTTTAGAGTTTAAAAAAACAAAATTTGTAAAAACATAAATAAAAATTCTTCAAAGTTTTTAGAAGTATCAAGAACTTTTTAGAAGATTATAAAATGTGGAGAAATTTTTTAAAATTTGTATTTTTTTTTTTAAATATGACTCAAGCTTTTTCAGAAGTATTTGGAGCATTTTAAATCTTTAAAAAGATTTAAAAATGATTAAAAAACTTCCGCAAGATTTAAAAAAAGTATCTAGAAGTTTCTCAGGTTCTAAAATGTGTAGACTTTTATAATTTCTAAATAGTTTAAAAACTTATTTTCAAACATTTTGTTGCATAATTTTTAGAAGTATTTAGAGCTTTTCAGAAGATTCTAAGATGAGTAGAAACTTTTAGAATTTACTAAGAAATTTCAAAAAATCGTTTGCAAGATTTTTAGAAGTATTAAGAGCTTCTCAGAAAAAGGTTAAAAAATGTGTAGAAATTTTTTACAATTTCTAAACAGTTTAGAAACTTTAAAAAAACTTTTTGAAACTTAAAAAAATTTTAAGCAAACTTTTTAGAAGTATTTAGAGCTTCTCAGAAGATTCTAAAACTTATAGACATTTTTAGAATTTGTAAAAAATGTTCAAAATTTTTAGAAATATTTAGAGCTTTTCAAAAGATTCTAAAATGTTTAGAATCGGAATTTGTAAAAACTTAAAAAAAAAATAAAATGTGTACAAAATTCTTCTAAAAACGCAAGCTGATTCTAGAAGTATTTAGAGCTTTTCAGGAGATTCTAAATTGTGTTGATTTTTAAAAGTTTGCAAAAAAAATAAAAAATGTTTTGCAAGGTTTTTAGAAGTATTTTAAGTTTCAGAAAATTTAAAAATGTTTAGAAAACTTTTAGAATTTTCTAAAAAAATATTTGCAAGATTTTTAGAAGTAT
Source organism: Tachinus rufipes (assembly GCA_963932245.1). NCBI lineage: Eukaryota > Metazoa > Arthropoda > Insecta > Coleoptera > Staphylinidae > Tachinus > Tachinus rufipes. Next base: position 4,883,571 of record OZ010750.1, read on the forward strand.
TTAGAGTTTTTCAAAAGATTATAAAATGTATAGAAAGTTTTAAAATGTTTAGAAAACTTTCGGAATTTGTAAAAAAGTATCAAAAACAGAGTGTTAAGCTTAGCAAAAGTTCCTCAAAAGTTTTAGGCAAGCTTTTTAGACGTATCTAGAATTTTCAGAAGATTCTAAGATGTATAGAACTTTTTAGAATTTTTTTGCAAGGTTTTTAGAAGAATCTAAGAGCTTTTCAGAAGGTTTTAAAATGCGTAAAAAACTTGGAATTTGTAAACATTTTTAGAAGTATTTATGGCTTCTCTGAAGAGTGCAAACATTTTTAAAATTTGTAAAAAAAAATCAGAAATCTTCTCCAAATTTTTAGAAGTACTTAGAACTTTTCAGAAGATTCTAAAATCTGTAGACATTTTTAAAATTTGTAAAAAATGTCCAAAATTTGTTTGCAAGATTTTTAGAAATATTTAGAGCTTTTCAAAAGATTATAAAATGTATAGAAAGTTTTAAAATGTTTAGAAAACTTTCGGAATTTGTAAAAAAGTATCAAAAACTTTGCAGAAGATTATAAAATGTGTAGAAAACTTTTAGGGTTTCTAAAAACTTTTTAAAAATATTACTCAAGCTTAGAGTTTTTCAGAATATTTTAAAAGGTGTAGAAATTTTTAGAATCTTTAAAAAGATATAAAAATTTTCAAAAATCTTTTGCAAGTATTTAGAGCTTTTTAGAAGGTTCTAAGATGTGTAGAAATTTTTAGAATTTATAAAGGAGTTTCAAAAAACTGTTTGCAAGATTTTTAGAAGTATTTACAGCTTTTTAGAAGAAGGTTCTAAAATGTGTAGAAAACTTTTAGAATTTCTAAATAGCTTAGAAATTTTCCAAAAACTTTAGATTTTTTTGCTTCTCATTTGTAAAAAAAATAAAAAATGTTTTGCAAGATACTTCTTGCATCTAAAGCTTGATTTTTAGAAGTATTTAGAGTTTCGCAGGAGATTTTAAAAAGTGTGTTATATTCTAAGATGTATAGAACTTTTTAATTTTTTTTTTTAGAAGTATCTAGGAGCTTTTCAGACGGTTTTAAAATGTGTAAAAAACTTTTGGAGTTAGTAAACATTTTAAAAATCATTTTTAGAAGTAAAAACTTTATAATTTGTAAAAGAATTTCAAAAATCTTTTACAAGAAAAGAAAGTATTAGAAATATATAAAGTTTCTCAAAAAATTCTAAAAAGTGTAGAATTTTTTAAAAATTGCAAACTTAGTATTTAGAGCTTTCAGAAGATTCTAAAATGTGCAGACATTTTTTGAATTTATAAAAATTTAAAATAAATTTTGCAAAATTTTTCAGAAAATATAAATAAAATGTGTAAAAAACTTTTAGAATTTGTAAAAACTATTCAAAAATATGACTCAAGCTTTTTCAGAAGTATTTAGAGCTTTTTAGAAAAAAATTCTGCAAGTTTCTCAAAAGATTCTAAAATGTGTAGACTTTAAAAATTTCTAAATAGTTTAGAAATTTTGCCTAATTTTTAGGAGTATTTAGAGCTTCCAAGAATATTCCAAAATGCGTAAAAACTTTGGAATTTGTAAAAGAATTTCAAAAATTTTCTACAACATTTTTAGATGTGTTTAGAGCTTCTCAGAAGGTTCTAAAATGTGCAGAAAACTTTTAGAATTTATAAAGAAATTTCATAAAACTGTTTGCAAAATTTTTAGAAGTATCAAGAACTTTTTATAAAATTATAAAAGGTGTAGAAAACTTTTAGAGTTTGTAAAAACTTTTTAAAAATATTACTTAAGCCAAGCTTTTTCAGAATTATTTAGAGCTTTTTAGGATCTTTAAAAATATTTAAAAAATTTCAAATTTTTTTAGCAATATTTAAGCAAGTATTTAGAAGCTTCTCAGAAAGTTTTAAAATGTGTAGAAGACGTTTAGAATTTCTAAATAGTTTAGAAACTTTTTTTCAAAAATGTTTTGCAAGATTTTGAAAGTATTTAGAACTTTTCAGAAGTTGTGTAGAAACTTTTAGAATTTACAAAGAAATTTCAAAAAACCGTTTGCAAGATTTTTTGAAGTATTTAGAGCTTTTCAGAAAATTCTAAAAAATGTAGAAAACTTTTAAAATTTCATTTATTTTTGCCACATTTTTAGAAGTATCAAGAACATTTCAGAAGTTTTTAAGATGTGTAGAAAACTGATTGTTAGAAGGTTCTAAACTGTATAAAAACTTTTAGAATTTGTACATTTTTTTCTTAAACTTTACGCAAGCTTTTTAGAAGTATTTAGAATATCTTAGAAAATTCTAAAATAAGTAGAAAACTTTTCTAAAATTTAAAAACTTTTCAAAATTTTGTTGCAAGATTTTTAGAACTATTTAGAACTCCTTAGACTATTTGAAAAATAAAATTTAAAATTTTTCTGCACAAATTTTAGAATTATTTAGAGCTTTTCAGAAGATTCTAAAATGTGCAGAATACCTTAAGAGTTAGCAGAAAGTTTAAAGGCTTTTCAAAAGTCTTCTGCAGATTTTTAGAAGTATCTAGAGCTTGTCAAAATATTCTGAATTGTATAGAAATTGTGAAAGAGGTATATTTTGCAAATAAAGTTTAAAAAGACAAAAAATTTACTTTTTTAGAATTAGATATCTCTGAAAGAAAAACGGCAAGGCATGACCTTAAAAGTCCTGTAGACGATGTTTTGGCAGAACTTGCGACAAAATACAGATCTCGGAGAGCGGAGATATGTCTGAAAACAGGAGATTCTAAAATGTGTTGAAATTTTTAGAATTTATAAAAAAAATCAAAAATATTTTGCAAGATTGCAAGAAGTATCTAAAAATTCAAAAAATTTCAAAATGTGGAGAAAACTTTAGAATTAAATAAAAAAGTTTTTGCACGATTTTTAGAAGTATTCAGAGTTTCTCAGGAGATATTAAAATGTATAAGAAAAGTTTTAAACTGTAAAACTTTCTCAACAACTTTACGCAAGCTTTTTAGACGTATCTAAAGCTTCTCTGAAAGATTCTAAGATGTATAGAACTATTCAAAAAAAATGTTGCAAGGTTTTTAGAAATATCAAGGAACTTTTTAGAAGGTTTTAAAGTGTGCAGAAAGTTTTTGGATTTTATAAAAATTTTAAAAATATTTTTTTAACAAAATCAGAAATTTTCTGTAAACTTTTAGTTTTTCAGAAAATTTTAAAATGTTTAGAAAACTTTTAAAATTGAACCTAAATTTTTTTAGAAGTTTTTAAAATGTGTAGAAAACTGTTAGAATTTGTAGAAAGTTTAAAAACTTATTAATGGTTTTTTGCAAGATTCTTAGAATATGTACATTTTTTTAAGCCTTATGCAAGCTTTTTAGAAAAATTTAGAGCTTCTTAGAAAATTCTAAAATTTAAAATTTAAAAACCTTTTCAAAATTTTGTTGCAAGATTTTTAGAGCTTCTTGGATGATTTTAAAATGTGTAGAAAACTTTAAATTTTTTTAAAAACTAATCAAAAATTTTATGCAAATATTTTAAAAGTATCTACAGCTCTTTAGAACGTTTTAAAATATGTAGAAACTTTTACAATTTGTAAAATAAAATTCAAAAATGTTTTTCACAAATTTTAGAAATATTTAGAGCTTTTCAGAAGATTCTAAAATGTGTAGAAAACCTTAAAAATTAGTAGATAGTTTAAAGGTTTTTTGAAAGTCTTCTGCAATACTTTTAAAAGTATTTAGAGCTTTTCAGAAGATTCTGAATTGTATAGAGAACTTTTAGAAATGGTGAAAGAGTTATAATTTGTAAAAGAGCTTAAAAAGACAAAAAAATACTTTTTAGAATCGGGTTTCGTCGAAAATCGGCAAGGCATGACCTTAAAAACCCCGTAGACGACGTTTGGGTAGAACTTGTGACAAAATACAGATCTCGGGGAGCGGAGATATTTCCGAAAAATCCGTAAACGGCTTAACGCACTTAACCGCAAAACCGGAAATTTTTTGGGGTTATGGTTTGAACCGTTTAATTTTTTTGGGCGGTTTTGTCTATTAAGCCGGCCTCGTTTAAAGTACTTAATTTTGTATCTAAAATCTAAAAACATCGATTAAAATCACTTTTTAGCTTGTCAGGTACTGAGTTTATTTAATACTGATGTAAACACGTTCATAAGTTAGCAATAATAACCACCATAATTTGCAAATTGTCTTTTTAAGTATAATACATAACATTTATATAGTAAATATTTACATCAGCTAACATATTGTATGCTAGACAAGAATGTAGCTTCATTCTAAAATAATAAATAAACGACTCTGCGGTTTATTTATGAGGGCACCATTATAGTCACAGCACCAACAGCATCAGTTCCAATCAACCCTCCATCCCGGAAGCCAATTGTTATTATAATAGATTTGTCATGGGAGCCTAAACAATTGACATCTCTTGCAATATATAATATTTATTTTTCATATATCCAAAACACAATTCAATATAATCATTCGATGTAAATGTAGTATTGTTTAAATTAATCCTACAAAATAAAATTGATATCTTATAATAAAAATTAATGATTGATATCGACGGGCAATTTATTAGGAACAATAAGAATATTTAATATTTATTGCAAGTACGTGATATTTTTGTGAATAACTGTGGGACTGGGTTAACTAAATATAATTACATATCATTACGAATTTGATTCGGCCAGATGCTTTTAGTTATTATGTTTATACTGATAAACAAAACAATTTATAATACTAAAATTATTTATTGTTTTGATAAGAGTTTTATTATAATTTGCATAATTGTGAATATATTCAATAGCACTCAGACACAACATCGCATTTTTTTTACTTATGGCGGACAGTATACATTTTTAATAAATTTATTGCGTATACATTTGTCACTTAATTATTATTTAGTAGTATACTTTGTACCATTTATTTCAATACTAAAATATTAATAACCTACTTTACTACATTCGATCATAAATATTTACTAAAACATTTCACCCTAAGTGCAAAATACGTACATGTTTAGAACATAAAACATGTCAACGCGACATCATATTCTTTATTACATTCAACATAAATCAATACGATTGATGGGTTTATTTACCTTACAAGTAAATTTCACAAACGTCAAAATATTTAGATTTAATGTATAACGTGAATTGTTTATGTTTGCTGTATTTTATATCAAAATAAAGCTCCCATACAATGTTTCAGAAACAATTGAATTTGATATAGAATACCTCAACACAACTGGCAGCTTATATATCTCCACGGACAACAAAACGTATTGAAAACAAGAGGGAATCTAAAATAAAAGATTGAAGATAATTTGACACATATTATGCCAATACAATTGAGCTTTAAAATAAGTTAAAATTAAATTATAGTTGGTTGCTTTCGAATATGCACTGTAATAAACTGATAATATATTCACTCAATTATACAATTCGACGAAGTGTAATAAATCAGTAGCCTATGAAATATTTACTTTATAATTGTCGAAAATTACGAGACCATAACCTGCCTCAACTAAAATACTCTAGCATGAAGCTATTAAGCCACATTGTTTATTTTTCTCACGAAAACTAAATGGAAACAAATTGCCCAGCTGTTGAGACATAATCAGTACAAATTATAAAACAAAGCTTCCAGTTTTAAAACTTAATTTAATTTAGGTTAAACGATAATTAATGAAGTAGGAATTTGAATAGGTAACTTTTAATTAGAAGAATTGTGTTTTATAGAATTAATTATTTTAATTAAGTTATTATTTGAGTATTTTATGTTTGAGAATGTAAATTGCTTTAAGAACAATTAGATATGAATTAAGAACATGAAATTTTGTGCCAATTCAATTTTATTTTAAACAATACAATCTGAATAATGAAACTAAAAAAATAATTATATATTGCAACATTTCTTACGGCCGAAGTGAAGCGCTACACGAGTCAACGCATTTGAAAACATTAAATTATACTATACAGGTTGTCGAAATCATTTCAACACATAGCGTAATTCTGTTATCAAAGTTTGTGTATGTTGTTTACCTACATTGACCTTGTAGCTGATAGACACGTTCTACGCCAGTCAATATATTTTTTTATTACTGAGAAGCGAGGATTGAATTAATACAATTAATTACACTTTAATAATGAAACCCTTTGGCTTCCCTCTCCCCACTTTTCCCCAAAAGACTTAACTTGTCAGATTTATTCTCTGAAGGATTCCTATCAACTAAACCCTACCTAATAGTTGAATAACAGGAAGTGTAGCAGATAATTAATATTAAAAAGCGTTATTGTAATGAATTTGTTTAAAAATTCTTGCTGTACCTGAATTTACGCGTGAAGCGGGGGGCAAGCGGGTTTTGAACGCATTTTCTTACCACCTGAGCAGCCAAAAAAGAAGCCTGGTGCGCTTGTTTGCACAGGGCACAAGTGCCTGGAGTATTGCCCATTTAATACAAGTGGGGTCACCAAAGTACTTTGGTTTTGTGTGCCCAAAGCACTGGCATCAGTAGCACTGGCTGATTTCTCTAGAACGATGCACATGGTGAGACTAAAAAGCTCATTGTCTTTATCAGATTTTCTGAATTGCTGTCTTTAATTAATTTGCTTGAAGTCGGAATAAGATTATTAATTGCCGGCTTTGCATGTTTAGCTATTGTCTTGGGATTCATTTCATTTCATTATTATGATTTCTTTACAATGCTTAATACATGTATTCTGGTTTGTTCACCGAGTAACAAGCTTGTATGGTTGACAGGCATCCTTGGTTTCCTGAGGTTGCATCTGCAATTTTTTAACAGATTTCTCGGAGGCTTCATCACTTCATCAGGTTTGCATATTTTTTAGGTTTGATTAGATTTCGAATTTGTTTGAGAAAGGGGCGAACCTTTTGCTAGCTTGGTGCAGTTGAGACGTCTCCTGATTCATTTGCAACTCACATTCGGAATTAGTAGCATCAATAGCCGCAGCAGAAAATGAAGACAACTTGCAGCGCTTGGAAACTACAGACAGAAGACAAAACCATAAAGCAACTCATGAAGTTCTCGTAGGAATGAGCATAACTAGCAGCGGCAAAAAAGTAAAAAAAACTTGAAAAGCTACCAGCAAAGCAGCGCAAACATCCAACAAACTAAACCAAATAAGATGGAGAAACAAACACCTCCGCATTTATAAAACTTGCATAAGACCAATCTTTACATATGCAGCAAAGATGTAAGCTGAGACTAAACAACTTTCTAAAACAACTGAAATGCGAACACTATGAACCCTCAAAAGAGTAACAATAAAGGTACTGATAAGAAGCTTTGCAATACCAGCAGAACGGAATGTTCAAGTTCTTGTTTCTTGGACAAAGCCAAGAAAAGAGAGTGGCAAAACATGCAGACCGCACAGGAGACGATCGCATAGCAAAGTGGGCAAAACCAAAACTGCCTAAATACTAAAAAACCGACAGGGAGACCAGTAAAACAATGGATGAATTTATGGACATCAACATCACAAGAGGCCACACAGTAAAATAACAAAACCTGGTCATATATAGAATAAGGAGGAGGAGGAATAGCTGCTTTTCTATTGATGGTAATTGATTGGCGATGGCTTTGCGAATGTTGTCCTTCAAGTGTGGCAGGCTCCGTGGTTTATCATTGTAAACTATGGATTTGAGATATCTCCATAAAAAGAAGTCACAGGGAGCCAAATTGTGGGAGCGCGCCGGTCACAGTACGTCACCCCTCAAGGAGATGTGGAAATGTTCTCTCAAAAGTTTCATTGAAATTTTTGCTGTGTGTGCTGTGGCTCCGTCCTGCTGGAACCATTCGTCCCCACGTATGGCTCCGTCCTGCTGGAGCCATACGTGGGGACGAATGGTTCCAGCAGGACGGAGCCACGGTAAATAGAGCTTGGGAAAGCTCCATTTCTTCAAGTTTTAGTAGAAAAAATGCCTCGATCATTTCTCTGTAGCAAACTGCATTCACAATAACAGAGTTTTTCTTTCTCGAAAAAGTAAGGCCGAATTATCGCAACTCTTGACAATGCACACCACACAGTAACACGTTCACAATGAAGTGGCTTATCATGAAGTTTACGGGGATTAGCACCACTCCAATAACGCATGTTTTGTTTGTTTACGCAGCCGGAAAGGTGGAAATTATCACTGAAAAATACGAAGGCGTCGTGAGGCAAGTTAAGGAGCGCTTCACATACAGTTTGGCGAGAAACAAAATCGCGTTCACTGAGCTCTTGCACCTCAGCAAGTTTGTATAAATGAAACTTAAGTTTGTTGTGAAAAATTTGTCTTACACTGCGATCAGAAATCCCCAGAGCATCTGCCGGGGAGAGTGCAAAAACGACAGCCTCACCTTCTTGACGTTTTCTGGGGTTTTGAAAGTAAATTGATCTCCAGGCCCTTTTTTGCCACACTGAATGTCAGGAACGGGACCCGTGCAATGAATATTGAATCGAGTTTGGAAGGCACGTTCGAAAAGTAGGCCTCGACGGCAAACGCACGCTTCTCTTTTGCTCAACGCATGACGACAACTGGCTTGAGCGGTAACAAAACTTCAAGACCCCCTCTTTCGAATGAGACCCTCCCTACTCCTTTCTGACCACGTCTTGCTAATTGGCGCCTAATTTAAATCAGCAAGTTTCCCTGCCGCATCTTGTATCTGCACAGCCTTTAACTTGGGGTGTTGAACCAGGTTGCTTAGGTTATGTAACTAGCGATGGCTTTGCAGACTTTGGAAAGTTGTGCCTGGGACGTGATTACTTTCCAATGGGTGTGTGGGCCTTATTCAAAGTTCATTTTTGTCGTATAGCAACTTACGCTACGGGTGGAATGACCTACAGTTTAGAATGGATTTTGAACCATTGGGTTATTTATCTACTCACGACCAGAGAAGGATCTCAGTCATAAAACCTCATGCTGACAAGGCAGGTTTAAAAAATTATTTTAACCCACGATCTTTGGTGCAGCAGTCGGATACCTAGACTACTGTACCACGTTTTCCCTTCAAGGTTGCTTTGTTATTAATAGCAACAATTTTTTGTAGGATATAACATGAGCTATATACCTTATCAATGAAATCATCAGCCATTGCTTGGGAAAAAGAACTCACCTGCAACTGCATTGGTAATTGCTTTTGTCTCAACTTTTGTCAACTTTAGACCGTTTTCTTAGCGTTTGGGTTTTACGTTTGGCTGCTCTGCGATGGTGGTTTCTTTTTGGAAGAATGGCGTTTTGGGAGCTTGGGTCTTGGTTATCGATCTGTGGGTGTGACCGTAATAGTAATGGTATCTCTAAAGTTAGTCATTATTATTAAAGTAGCAGAAGTATTTTTTTTTGTTTTTTTTTTCAAACATTTATGTTTTTCTAAGTATTACATAAGTTGAGGTACAACTGCCTTAGTGCTTTTCACGTTGGGCTAATTGTTACAATCAGGGTTTTGCAAGATTGACCGAAAAGGTTGTCAAGTTTTGGAGGTGATTGAGATCATCCTGGTTGTCGCAAAGGTTCTTTTTGATCTTTTCTTTAGGTATTGGGTACGTTGAGGCACAATTGTTTTAGTGTGCTCTACGTTTGGAGCAATTGTCACAATCAAGGTTGTTAGAGTTGGCTGAGAATTTCATTAAGTCTTTATGGTGGTAAGCATACTACAGATGTCAAGTACCTTAATGACCTCAATGCTAGTGTACTTTGTTGTGCACACCTCCAAGGTAAATGACCTCGGAGAATTAAGTTAATAGTAAAAGTTCCCTAGCCATTGTAATCATTTTTTCTTGGAAGGAAAAAAATTACCAATAGATGGCAGATAGTCAATAAATAGTGTGTGAGTAGGACAAATACATGTAAATGTATTAGCCTTGCGCTTTTTTCTAACATTCTTTCACTCAACATTGGTACCTTTGCTTGATATCGGAGCGATAAACGAGAGTAATAATGGTGTGATAGCTCAATGATAGATCGCTTGCAAATCATGTGAGCAGTCCGAAGTTCAATCCCTGACATGACTAATTAAGAACTTGCTCTTTATCCACCAAGATGGTCACCTAATAAGCTTGGCCCCATAAAATCTCTTTAAACAAGTCGTAGATTACTGTGGCAATGTAAAATAGCCGTAAAAAGCACAATAAATGAAAAAAAAAAACAAACTAGGATTGAAATTTTAGTGTTCTAGGGTAGGAGCGATAAGCGATAAACGAGGATATGATTGTATCAGTACATTTATAGGTTTTTGTTACAAAGGTTGATATTTTAAGGTTTATGCTTGTGTTACACTTCACTTGAATGAATATGTATCTGCAAACACTAATGTATACTATTAACTTAATTGAAATAATTGAAGTTCTGTATATACTGACAATGCCTAGTATCTTGCAGGTTGTTTGGTGGGTTTAGTTATCTCAGGAGATCGTGGCGCAGTGGTTTAGGCATCCGACCTCTGCACCAAAGATAGTGGGTTTGATTCCCATATACTGTGATATACTTTAAACGCTCTCCCACTCCCTAATCCGCCTTGCTAGCGTGCGGTTTTACGGCTACAACCTTCTCTGATGGAGTGATGAACAATGACAAAGAAGTTATCTGAAAACGCTTAACTTGCGGATTGTGTGATGTGTTATATTAGCTTGGCATTACAGAACATTTGGTTTTTTAATTGTAGTTAATTGGCTGATATAATGAGTCTAGTGTAGCCGAATCTATAAAATTGATGAAGATTTTTTCCACACAATGTTTGTTCTGTTTGATGTGGATAGATTCAGTGGCGTAGCTATCTGTAAGCAAGGGTTTGCAATGTGGAAGAACTTATGAGCCTACGGGGGTTACAAAATAAAGTTAAAAAATAATACCTTTTATTCAAAACTGATTCTAAAGAACTTCTTTTTTTTTGCGATGCTGCCAAACACGTTTAGCTGCGCTACTAGATGGAATAGTGTTTTTTATTTTGCGGTCATAAACATAATAAGAGTAGTTTGTGGTAGCTTTACTGCATTTCTAGCAATTTTCTAGCGTTTGCTCCCATCGCATGGCTTTGAACAATGATTGAAATTTGCAGACAATTTTTACAAGCGTTTTTCCGCTATTGAGATCTTACCAATCAATATGCAATTGAACAACTATCGACAATCATTTTAAAGCGACAGATGAGTGTTCATTGTTTTCTGATTTTATTGCAGCACTTAACGCATCTATTAACTGCGAATCAAGCTGTTAATGTCAATATTTCGATGGTGCCGTTATAAAATAACTGTAAAATGTCAATTACAAAGAGATTTTTGATCATTTTTTTACATTATAAAATCTTAATCGCATAACAATAGATTATATATTGTCATTTTCTAGTTATATTGAAAGTTTTACACGTTATGCCACTGGTCACATCAGTGGCGTAGCTAACATTTTTGAACCCTGCCACAAAACATTGAAAGGTGTCATAAAAATTACGTGTTTAAGGCTATATGAGTGAAGTACATTGTCAATTGCAAACTCAAAATCATTTTTTTTTAAGTTATATGTGTAGCATAACATAATAATTGTAAAGAGATAGATTCTTTAGGTTAGATACTTGCAGTGATACACTGTTAATAAATTTACTGGAAAGTGACAGATTAAATGTTTGTACAGTGACGTTTTTGTTAAATGCTAGGGGACAAATTAGGTTATGTGTGTAACCTAGCATAATAAGAAGCAATAAATTGTGAATGCTTTTTAAGTTAAGCGTGCCGTGGACGCATGTACCAATTGCAAAGCAAAATTTTGACGCTTTGTAATTGGTAAATGCGTCCATCAAGTTCTTAGGTTATGTACGAGGCGTGTAAATTAAAGAATGAGATTGATTTTTTCACGCCTTTTGATGTGAATTTTTAATCTCGGAAAGAGGAAAAAGTCACAATGAATCAAGTCATGCAATTAAAAAAGTTTAAAAGCCACAGGAATGTTACTGGCTAGAAACTTGTTTGTTGAAATTACTGTATGACGAGATGCATTATCGTGATGCAAGATCCATTGTTGTTTAGCCGTTTGGCCTTGAGGCACAAACTTTTTATAGCCAATTCCTTGGCTATCGAAAAAACAAATCTGCAAGCAATTGATTTTGATCATTCTTGTTTTTTGGAGCTTTAGAGAACTTGCAGTGTGTTCTTCAATGCTCTGTTGCTTGGTTTCCGGGTCCTACTCAAACGTTCTAGATTCGTCACCAGTTATAACACGATAATGGGGATCATTTTTTTTGGTCTTTTGAAAGATTTTTAGAAAACATTTTTGTGCAGATTTTTGTCAAAATCTACTGTAATCTACTGTTTACGGACACCCCTTCTACACACTTGCCAGAAAAATAAAAAAAAAGATAGAAAACTAACTAAAGAAATCGAAAATTGACAGAAAAATAACTAAAACGGCAGTAAAGTAACTAACAAAACTAGATTTGACAGAAAAATAACCGTTATTTGACAAAAACAATTAAAAAAACTGATATTATTTGACAGAAAAATAACTAAAAATACAGAAAAGTAACTAAAAAACGTCATTTGACAAAAAAATAACTAAAATAACAGAAAGGTAACTAAAAAAACTAATATTTGACTAACAATAACTAAAATATAAAAGTAACTAAAAAACATTTGACAGAAAAATAACTTTCTTACTACATTGCAATGCAATGAGTTTCAAGAAGTTAAAGTTGATTTAAATTTAATAAATGAATTATTTTATCTAAATTGCTTCTCCAACTAGTGTGAGACACATACACTGGTGTTACAGGGTGTGCACCCTTCATCAGTGTGCCTAGCATCTCACTGGTCAGAAAGACAATTTACATAAAATCACAATTACTATTACACTTTTTATGTATAGAAATTCTTGTTGTTTGTGTTATAACCTCTCATTTAAAGTTGAGTTGAATTTCTGAACAAAAGAGCAACAAAATCAAATTTTAATCAGTTAAAACTGCTGACCCGGCTCCGCATTTTGGTTGTAAACCATTGCACTAAATAATAACCATTTTCTGGCGGATAATATATTCAGATTTATATATTATAATCTCCTAAGCCCCCCTATGTACACGCCACTGGATTAACAGCAGACACTCATTCATTCAGTATAACTTCAGGCGCTAGAAAAGGATAGTCAATAATACAATTCATTGTACAGTCAGCACAAGTAAGATTAAATTCAAACGCGTCTGCACAACTCATTGGGATTTAAAATATTTAATGTTAGTTTATTGACAACAAAAAACTAAAGAATTTTTTGGTGTGAATTTAAATACTTAATTTAATTACTTTAACATAACTTCTGAATCACGGTTTATGGGAAAACCTGGAGATTATAAAATTTATAACTCTACATGAATCAATAATTTCGTTATCTACACATAGCCCCCGCTGAAATTCTCTTAGCCCCTATCGGGCCCCTTAAATATATAATCCGCCCATGTTTTATAGATTTAATAGTTTTAATTTTTCTTCGCCCTATAATTTACTTTAATAATGGTAAAATTGATTAATCATACTGCTCTGAAAACATTATTGATTGTAATATAAAATTAGATGCAAATAAAAGCAATTTAAATTAATTAAAGGTTTAAAAATTTATTTTTGGGTTTATTGCGTGTAATGCATTTATAAATAATCCATAATGACGGCTTTAGAAGTGCTATTTTTATTTCAGTTACATACACAATATTAGGACATTTCAGTCAAACTAGTAAGTGAAATTTTATGTGTGTTTTTCATTTGAAATAAATCTGTAGTGTTAACACTATTAAACAGTGATTAGTGCATGCCACGTTTGTTTGGTAAGTATCAATATTTACGTATGATTCATTAACGGTCAAAGAACAATATTTGAATGTTGGCGGGAACAGTAAGCGCAGCCGCAAGGTTGCGTTATGTACTTCGCTTTGTGGTGAGATCTGTTTCGTCGCTGGCATTGGCATGGCGTTGAAAACACGGCAACGCTATTCAATTTCGGTCCGCAATTATCAGTGTTTTTAAATAGTGAATCTATATTTTTGTTATAACAATGAAAGCAGTGTGATAAATACGATGTACGGGGATTGTATTCTAGTGATGAACCATTCGAAATGGATGCAAAAATTCATATTGAAGTAAGTGTAATGGACGCCAATACGGCCTATATTTGTTTGCGTATAGATTAGTTGAGCGAAAATGGTCTTTTACGTTTTACGTTAGAGACGGTTTTCGCTTCAAAGCGGTTACATGCTTTGATATCACCTTATTTCATATTTATATTTTGAATTTTCATTTGTTAGAAGTGCGCGTAATTTGTTTTTTATTAAATTGAGCATTGATTTTCTCCGCGAGATGGAAGTCATTTAAAACAATTGCTAGTGTGGTGGCCATTTTAAAATAAAATAATCGGATTAAACGGTTTTTTTTTAATATTAAGAATCATAACATAACCAAACTGTTTATATTATTTGTATTTATAATTTATTACGAAAATTTATTTGAATTATTTGTTTACATCAAATTTTGAAATATTTTGACATTATATAAACATGAAAAAGTTACATCATATCAATACATACACCTAATTAATTGATTAATTATAATGGACGAGTACAAAATTTGTTATATTTTTTGTAGTATTTTGTGTATGATTATTAACAAATTTATTTATATTAAACATTACTGAAATATATTCAATTATTGTTTTTTATTTAATTTTATCTATTTCTGCTATGATAATAACCATCAAGACTAGATGTTTAAGGAAAAATGGGTTCTTTTACATTACTATTTTTTTATAATTATTTAAATTTTATGCTTGAATAATCAGGAGAAATTTTTAGTTACTAATAGATCGAAATGCATTGTTATCAACTGGAGATGAATCTCTGCATCAACCTATATCGGTATTTTAGAACTTGAGTAATCTGCAAACAGGAGTTTGAGGCTTTTTCGGTAATTTCGAAACGCTCTAAGACTAATTGTAGATTTTTATCTGCTCCGAAGCCAGTAGTTATTAATACTACATCATAGATGAAAGGGTTATAGAGCTGCTATTATTGAGTACTTGTATGTATACGGGCGCCAAAATAACTAATGCATCGGTTAACATAATTGCAATTTGAGACCAGATTTAGAAAACTTAAACATTTATTCACGATTGGATTGAAGGGTTTTAAGAATAATGTTGTTATTACTTTGTTATGATAGATAAAGCTTGCATACTTTTTTAGTTTCATTTAAATTTATAAAATTAAAGAAGTACGCAAGCTTCATTTATTATAACAAATTAATAACAACATTATTTTTAAAACCCCTCGATCTAATCGTAGATAAATGTTAAAGTTTTCTAAATCCGGTCTCGGATTGTAATTATGTTAACCGATGCATTAGTTATCTTGGTGCTTGTATATGTAATTCCTTATACCGGCCGGGGGTATAGAGGGCTCTTAACATTCACGCAACATCTATTCATTGATCTGGGTTCATATTTAAAGAATTTCCAATCCCCAGAGACTTCATTAAAGAGTTGTGGAGCTTAAACCCCATTTTTATTATTTGATATAACTACTTTGCTTAACAGTTTGAAATTAAACTTAATTTAACCTAATCTACTAAAAGTTGAGGCTTTTGTAGCAATACTACTTAACGTCTTTTTTCTTGAAGCCCTAGTCTAACGAATCTACAACCACACTGGATTCTCACAAACTCTATTTGTTGTACTAGTTTTTGGGTGGGATTCTCTGGGGAAGTTTTTTTAGGTGCAGTAGATCTCAATGTGCGGTGGTGCTATGCCTGAAGCGTTTGTTTGGTTTAAGTCCTCTGGGGTAGTTTTTCAGCTGCAATAGATTCTATGTCTGGGGTTTGTCTCAGGTTATGTGTTGCATCTGTGTACAGTGATACTTCAGAGTTGGTGTTGCGGTGGTGCTATTCTTGGTTATTGTTAGAATTGTTGTTTATTTTTATTTTTTAGCATTCTCTGCATTTTGAAGGTGTTGAGGGCAATTTTACGTTGCTATTTGTATAGCGTTTGTCTTTGTTATTGTTTATACTCATGGATCGGAGGGTGGCTCAGTTTGGTGAAGCGCCTAACGAATCGCGGCTCATAAATTGTCGCAGGTTCGAGCCCCAGCACCGGCAGAGCATTTTAAAGAAATTATAGCATTTATTAATTCAGATGTTAGTCTAATACATGATTAGTGTTCATGTAACTATAAACCAAGACTCTTTGGATTTGTGATGGCTTTTATACAATTCCAAATCACCATTTGGGTATGTTTTGATTAGTTTTGATTATTGATGTGTTTGGATTACTTTGGACAGTTCATAATACTTTTGAAACTCTTCGAATGAACATCAGTTTGGAATAATTTTATCAGTTTGGAACACTGAAAAAATTTGGATTGCTTTAATACATAATTTGGATTATTAAATATTACTTTGGGATAATTTGATCATTTTGAATCACTCCGGATAGATTTAGATTATTAAGATCACTTTGATACACTGTTTAGATCAGCTTATACTACTTTGAATTTGTTCAGATCATTTAGAATAACTTGATTAGTTTAGAACAGTCTGGATCATCTTGAATCAATTCGGATTACTTTGTGGATCATTTTAGATCAATTTGGATTATTTTGTGGATCATTTTAGATTAACCTAGATAGTTTTGGATTACTTTGAATCACTTCAGTACACAGTTTGGATTAGTTCATACTACTTTTGAATTTGTCTGGATAACTATACATCACTTTAGAGCAATTTGGTTAGTTTGGAAGAGTCTGGAGCACTTTGAATCCATTTGGATCACTTTGGATTGCTTTCAGTACACAGTTTGGATCAGTTTATACCACTTTTGGATCACTAAACATCGTTTTGAAATAATTTGGTTATTATAGATCAGTTTGGAACAATTTTTAAATCAATTTGGATTACTTTGCGAATAATTTTGGAACACTCCGGATAGATTTGCATTACTTTGGTTTACTTCAGTACACAATTTAGATCAGTTCATACTACTTTTGAATCTGTTTAGATTACTAAACATTATTTTGAAATAGTTTGATCATAATGGATCAGTTTGGAACAGTCTGGAGTACTTTGAATTAATTTGGATTACATTGTGAATCATTTTGGATCACTTCGGATAGGTTTGTGTAACTGTGGTTTACTTTAGTACGCAATTTAAATCAGTTTATACTACTTTTGAATGTGTTAGTTTAGAAAAGTCTGATTATTTTGGAAGATTTCGTTGATTTAGATTACTTTGGATTACTTCAGTACACAGTTTGGATCAAATTACGATTTATTTTGGATCACTTTAGGATATGTTTATTTATTTTAAAATTCTTTGGAATATTTTCGGATATTTAGTACATTGGTTCAGAACAGTTCAGAATACTTTGGAAAGTTTTGGACCATTTTGGAACAGTTTGAACTATTTGGATTATTTTAAATTTGTTTGGGATATTTTGTTTTAGTTTAGTTCACTTTCACAAATAGGTTAGGAAGAATATTATTGCTCCACGGCCGTCTTCATAACTGAGATCGGAAGCGGTCGAGATAATTTTTTGAAGGTTTGAACCTCAGCTCCGGTAGAACATTTTAAGTAACGATGGCATTTATTAATTCAAGGCATTATACTCTATGCATAGCCACGCTAGAGTCGAAATACACGCGTTGTTTACGTGCAGAGTTGAGGGATCTGAATCGAACAGCCGAAGCAAACAACAAATTGCATGCATGAATAGGATTTGGTCTAATACAGGGTTAGTATTCATGTAACCATGATTAGTCCGGAGAGTAGTTTAGTTGGGAGCTCCTAAGTCGAGTTTTGCAGGTTTGAACTCCAGATCCGGTAGAACATTTTGAGTAATTATTGCGTTTATTAATTCAAGACATTATAGCCTATCCATAGCCGCGCTAGAATCGAAATACACAAATATACGCGATATTCACGCAGCTTCAACACAGCTACAGGGATGTAGATTGAACAGCCGAGCCTTTAGCTTGTATTTGCTGACTTTAGTCTAATACTTAATAAGTATCCTACATGGATAATTTCATTTAATATGAGAGTGTGGGGGTGGACTATATACCAGGCTTTATCAGTATTTACGGCATCTCTATATATTCAAAGGCAGCTGTGAGGTGGTAACACAAGCATAAGACCTAAAATATCAGCCATTGGAACCGAAAAAAGTGCATGTATTCACAATAAAAACGTTTTTTGGGATTGTACGCGATTTCTAAGCTACTCGTAGGCTTTTATGTTTACCAATCAGACTTATAGGTATGGACTTTGTTCTGCAATATTTTTCCTCATTTCTACTATTAAAACAAAACAAAAGATTTGCTTATTCAAAAGAATTGCTGTAGATTTTACTTTCGCTGGAGCGGTCACGATTTGGATGGGTGAGCGTAGCTTTCTTTTCTTTACCTCATACAGGCAACAAAACATACACATGTCTTCTCTGTGGCTCGGTGTGCCCGACACCTCAATTGCCTATCCCGAAAGGGAACGTCGTGACTAGGTATACAAGTATACTATGGTCACAGAGTTGGTTTACAACAAACCTAAGTTTGTAAGCTGTGTTGGACGCTGCTATGGTGTGCGAAGACCAAACATAAGGCAGATGCAGACCACCAGTAGTTTGATGTGTAACATGAATGGAAGATGTTTTGAAGACCGTGTTCACGTAGTTGGCTTACAACGTAGTCTATAGAGGTTGAGGTTGAAGAATTTGCGGTTGCTGAGCGTGTTGGATGTCTTTGCTGTAAAGCAAGTGAAATAAAGATGGGGGGGAGGGGGGTTGAATGTATATAGCATAGTTTTCTATCTCTTTATCTTGATGTTATTACTATGGTCACAGAGGTGCCTTACAACAAATGTGAGCTGTATTGGACGCAGCTATGATGTGCGAAGTGTGAAGACCAAACATAAGACAGATGCAGATAACTAGTACTTTGATGTATTGCATGAACTGGAAGCTGTTTTGGAGGCGTTTGTTGGACGTTTTGCTGCTTCTTTAGATGTTTTGAAATAGCTGTGGTAGAGTCCAGTATTGGAAAACTGCATGCTTTTTGGACTACTGTTTTGACAAGCATCTACTGGGGTTGGTCTAAACCACAAGATCGATAGCACTATTCTTCTGTGCATTTTATGAACACACACGCTCAATTTTCGATAAACATTGGCGACTTTGCTTAACAGGTTGCCTATTGCCGGCGTCATAAGTAGCTTACGTCGATAGTATTACTTGCACCTCAAGACTGCTATGTTTTTGTGATCAAACTCCTACTTGACTCGCTACTTGCAACTAACTTGCTAAGTTGTGGTAGCCGATCACCTCTGCTGGCGGCTAGTAAGATCTCATGTGGCGGTGGCTAGCTATCAGCTACAGAAATGTGGTTTTAGTTATTCTTTGGTCTTCCTTACAGTCACCATCTGACTATGGTTGATACATATACATATAATGCTGTATCATTATGTAGATCAAACGTTTAGGTTAATTTATGTTTGCGATTGAGCCAGCTTTTAACCAGTTTTAGTTCCTGCTTAAAACAGTGGCGGAGCTACAGGAGGGCTCACATGCACGGGGGAGGTGTGACGTTTATTTCAAAACATGGGGGGGGGATTACAAAATGAAGTTGAAATAATGACAAAATTTTACGCTTTTTTCAATATTTTGCGGTCGCAAAAAATTCTAGCTACGCCACTGGCTCAAAGTTAAAAACCAATTAATATACTAACAACAACATGAAGGACCATTTAATTTGAATCTTATAAATAACCACAATTGACAAAATAAGGGTACTAGGGAAATAATTTTTGAACATATTTTGTAATGTCTGTAGTCTATTCAATTTTAAGATAGAGCACGGGAACAAATACAGTATAGGCTTAACTAGTTCTACCTTGGAATTAGATAGACAATACTAATTTTTACTTACTTTTGTTATTAATATTACACGGAATTTAAAATCTACGCTAATCCACCACATTCTAGTAAAAGTGTTCCATCTTTGAAGAGAGAAATCACTAATATAAAGAAGTTTAGATTAAATATATTAATAGAATTGAAATACTTCATACTAAAAACAATTTATTATTTCCTTTATAATTATCAAATTATTTATGTTTCAGAACCTGATGTGGAATCACGATCATTGAAAATTAAGCAATAAACAAATAAAAATTGTGTCTTAGGTGTAAATATTAATAGCCTTTAAATGAAGATGGCAAGAGTAGATGCAGCCGAAAAAGAGGCTAGCGAAGTACTACATTCATTATTATCAGTAGAACGAATAGAAAAAGCAGAGGTAATAGATCTTAAAGAAAATACATCCCCAAATCCACATTCCTTCGAAACTAATTCAAATACAGAAGCCACAGATGCTGATAATCAAATACAATGGCATACACCAGTTTCGATATCAACACATTCAATCTTCTCTGCAATAGAAGCCAATAATCAATATCCTCCAACATTGGATGATCATCAAGTTGTATGTAATCATAAAATAAACACCAATTAAATAATAAAACTAATTGAAACTATTTTATAGGTTATTTGGGAAGGACATACGATACAAGTTGACCAGGATCCAGCTACTATTTATACAACAGCTACTGTGGAAGAAGAAGTAGAAACACCACCATCACCCAAAAAAACAAAACCTAAAACACCACCTAAACCTAAAGTTAAAGTTAATGTAAAAAAGAAAAAGAAAGGTGATAATGCTGGTGGTAATGATCCAACTAAACTTGAAGAAAGTGCAGCACAAGTTAAAGAACGATTTAAAAGGGGTTGCGAATGTCAGGATGAAAGCTGTTTCCGTGGTTTGAATCCTGATAGCGTTTATAAACATAGATTAAATATAGCGGAGTTAACTAAGGGTGAACATGATATGTATTTAATGGGTGTTACAATGGCGTGCCTTGCAAATCCCGACACCACTGTCCGACATAAAGAAAGGCGTCGATTACGCGCTCAATATGTTTATCAAGGACGGAGAGTATGTTTAGATGCTTTTTTGTACCTGGAAAATTGCACTCATTACCAATTAAAACGAATAAGGAAACATGTAATGACCCACGGGGTTGCGCCTAGGGTTCATGGTAACCATGGCAAGAAACCACACAATACATTTTCTTTAGATATCTATAGACACGCGACTGAGTTCTTGAAGCAATATTTAGAACAACATACAGGTGAATGTGGAATTGGTAATTCAAAACAACCAATACAATTACCATGGGATATAACACGCAAAAATTTACATGATGCTTATAAAGAATACGGACAAATATTAGAACCTGGTATTAAATTAATGGGATATTCAACATTTAGACATTTTATGAAAGAACAATTTCCACATGTGAAGTTTTGTAAGGTGGAGCCCAAATCTGCTAATGCACAAGCTCAACAAGTACAGCAGACACAACCCGAACAAAACTCTCAGCAGCACCAAATTCAACAACACCAAATTAGTAAACAAATACAGCAACCTCAACAACCTCGAGATCAACAAATACAGAAATGTGTTATTAATAATGAAGTTCAACAAGTCATTCCTCTTGTTGTAACACCTAATGATAGTGGTTCAGCTCAACATCATCAGCAAGCCTTCTTAGTCACACCTGTACCACAAATAATACCAAATGGAAATATTGTTACACAAGCACCTAATAATCATTCAGGCTCCAACACCTTTTCTTACCAATTAGCGAATGCTGGTTATGTGATAAATGAACAGGGGAATATTGTTACAACAATGGCGAATGCCCAACATCATACACCATACACATTTAATAGAATGTAATTTGATTCGTTAATAATGTATTAAAAATATTCATTCAATAAGAAAAACTATGTGATAAACTATTTTTGTTTTGTATAACATTTCCAAATTGTATTTTGGTGTTTTTCTACAACTTTGCTTTTGTTATTTATTGTTGATTCATTCATTCATTTCATTCATCGATAAATGATTGAGTGAGTACTTAAAAATTATACATATTTTCTAAGAAAATTATTTTAATGATTTGTACATATTGCTTATTAAAATAACCATATAATACTGTACATATTTTTTATGAACTGTTTAATAATAAATAAATAAACAATATTTTATATCTTTTATATATATATAGATACCTCATCATGATCATCATCATTTATTAAACATTATTGTTAACTATTAATCTAAATATGATCATTAGCAGATGCTTTTTGGTTCGGACTGCGCATCTACGTCACGCAATGTTTTGCCAGTGGCGTTACAGACGAAATTTATTACACTTTTTATACACATGCTCTACTATTGAAAAATTATGTTTAACCATCAAACAATATATCCAATTAAAGATCAAAATTTATTATCAGAGCATAATTAGTTATTTAATTGCAAATAAACAAGTTATATTGATAAAATATAGTTCTAAAAGTTACCATATTGAATCAAAATGAATGTTAGTGTAGAATTCGAGAAGTTAAGTATATATATATGTGAGATTTTGTAGATTACTTTTGTGTTGAAGGTGGGCCTAGACTAAAGCTATTTTCGCCAAACGGACCGAAAACACAGTAAATGTGTAAACTTGTTCGCAGTAAAATGCTCAAGTCTGGACGCACTTTTATATTATTTTACTTAAAAATGATTTTTGATTGCATGAGATTTAATAATTGCGTTTCCATAAGTCTTATATCAATCAAATTGTAGCTTGGAGAATTGAGATATTCTTAGAATCTTTTAAAATCTTTTGCAATCTTTGTTATATATTACTAAACTTTTTGCAACTTAAATCCTTTTCTGAAGCTTCTCTATTCTTTCTACTATCTATCTAATTTATTTAACATTTCTTCAATCAAATTTCCTGTAGTTTATTAAGTAATTGTGACGCTTCTCAAAACTTCCTGCACAACCGACTTAACCCTTACTTGTAAAGATGATCTGATCCGCATCACTCGTAAACTACGAAGGTGATCCAAAGCAGGGTATTGGTAGAAGCAATAAATAGATAAAACTTTGTTGTAGCTTATGATGTACTACTAACAAGCTTGCGACCAGTTTTTGTGGAGGTTGTGCACAACAACAGCTTTCAACATGGTTTATGATGAACTTTTTTGGTGTTTCATGTGGTGCATGATCAGTTTTCATGCACCACAAAAGATAAAAATGCATACCTACTTATTGGTTACTGGTTCATTTACGCACAAGACCATATACTAAGATCTAAGATTGAAAAGTTGTGTTTCTGACTCTGAATTAGCCATGTTGGCTGAGTTCCCTGATAAACATCTTGTGTATGTTGTGCTTGCTTTTTGATCATTTTAAAACGCGATTGGTTTTATATTTGAAACTTTTCAGCTTTTTTTATATAAATGGTTTCTGTCAGGTGACCGTAGAAAAAGTTTTGATAAAATCATTTTTTTTACTCGTTCGTAGCAAGCGACAACGACTGGAAACTGACGGCAGACTTAGTACTTTTAGTTGTTGCGCTCTTATTATAAAGATGTATTGATAGAGATAGAGGAAAGACATGCTATGAGAGACGATGTGGGACAATCAGCAAATTTCATGGCTTTTATTTATAGATTTATTTACGTGACAAAAGTCTACAAAATTTTCCTACCTATTGTTACAAATAATTTGATTGGATATATGGATATATATAATGTATACAGATTGATTTATATGATGTTGTCAATTTATTTGGTTTTCAAAGGAGTCTTTGAATGTGCAGGTGAGGGAGTGGTATCTACTTCCACATGGTAGTTTGCAGAATTTGCATATGCATTCCTCTTTCCATTGGTGGAAGTGTGCTGATGAGCATATCACATGATGAAATCCATGCGCTGTCGTCCTGGCTGTTTTACTACGATTTTTCTGGTTAGCTTTCTTCCACATGTTGGATTTGAATGCAGGACCATCAGTGTATTTGTCCTGTACAAACTGCCAGTTCCTGTCCTCCCTGAAGCTATTATATTGTTTAACAATTTCTTTGTCTATGTTACATACCCGACATAATTCTTCCGTCAGTGTTTGCCAATTGACCAGTACGTGCCCTAGGGTGCTCGATGTGTTCTTATGGACACCTAGCAGTCTTTTGATGTAGTATCCTTTAATCTTGTCAAGTTCTTTTAGATCTTGTAGCTTGAGAAGGTGAGCCACTTTGCTAAGAGCGTAAGTGGCTATGGGTTGTATTTTTTGTTTGAATAGGATTTCTGCGCTTTCTACCGAGAGTCTAGTTAGGTTGGTTAGGCTGTTGATTGCTTTGATAGCTTGGATTTTTCTGTTTCTCACATGAATTGTTAACGCTAGGGTTGTTTGTAGCGTCACTCCCAGGTATGTATAGTTGTTTGTAATGGGAATTTGTTGTTCGTTTATTTGGAAGGTGTCTGATCTTGCTAGCCTACCAGCTCTTCTGAATTTTATAATCTTCGTTTTATTAATGTTGATTTTGAGTTTATTGGTATCGCAGTATTGTTCTAGGTTTCTCAGCGCCGTGTGCAGTTCGTTTTTGTCTTGGCTGTAGAACACCAGATCGTCAGCGTACATAAGTACTTTAAGGTTGGTTGTTCTTTCCTTGATCATTCGGGGTAGGTCCGCCACGTAGATTATGAATAGCGTACCACTCATCCTATCCCCTTGAATGATGCCATTTTGTTAAGTGATTTTATGTGGCTTTTATGTCGTAGAGTTCAAACAAAACTGTTTTTATTTTTACTGTACCGATGTTGTTGAAGCTTTTGTTGTTGGTCACTGGTGACTGGTGCTAATAATTTCCTAACATGGACTCTCTTGTATACGTAGGAGAGTACCGGGCACGTACCTGGTATGTGCTCAGTTGGTTTATTGTTTATTTCACATCTTCTACAAAAAAAGCTACTTTTCTTTTATGGAAGGAGCGGAAAAATTTTCCAAAGACTATGTGCCGGATTCATCTGAAACGCTGAATCATGTACAACCGCCAGACGCCTACCGACTAAAAAATCTTTCCCTAGACTAACGTAGGTCACTGTGGAATCACCGTTAAGTATTTTGTCGCACCGGCTACCCATTTTGGTTATTCTTTACTTCTTTATTCACTTATACGCATATGTTTCTTATCATACCCTTGCCTGCTTGGTTTTGACTTGACGGTCCCTTTCTTCTTGTTCTTTCTTCTTGATGATTTCTGTAGCTTGATTCTCTATTATTCTCCATGTATCTTTGCCTTTGAGCATATACTTCATCATATTTTTGGCTGTCAGAGCTAAGCCTCCAGTCGTTCTCCGCCTTATGCACTGCCACCTATTGCATTGGAACATGGTGTGTTCGGGTGTCTAGGATGCCTGTGTTTTCTGGGTTGGGATTGCTTTGTTTTCCATTATGATTTGCAGTTTTATTCCTGTAGAGTTGCAAGTAATAGTTTGGGATCACTGCTTTTTTTTATGATTGATGTACCATGTACTTTTAGTACATTGTGCAAGACCGTTTATGAAAGGATGGGGTTAACTCTTCTCTTGAAATGATACAAATAATTGAGAACCTGGCCGCACAAAATGTTGTAGAAATGAGGTTTTTTGGTCATCTAACCCTAAATATGTTTATGCATTTAGTAGAGTTGAGGTTTTTGTGCGATTTGTTTGTTCCACACAATATTTTTTTTGAGGAGACAACTCTTTTTTGCTTTGTTTTTGAGATCAGTATTGTTACTGTGCTTTGTCGATGATAGAATGCCAAAATCCGTAGTTTAGCGTCAATGCGGCGGCTTCTACACCAGCGATCTCTTGATTGGATCTGGAATGCCTGGTGCAGATATTTTGTACTTTTTGCAGAATTTGGTTACAAAACAAAGTATTTTGAAGCGTTTGTGCGCGCAACAGATTGCAAATAACTGAATTTCTTTTGCTCGTGTACTGAGACGGGCTTTGGAATTGTTTTTTTTTGTAGTAGTTGTTTGTAAGCATTTCTTGTCGGAAGGTTTATTTTTAAAAATTTGATAAATATGTAGACGGGTTATCTCACACCCCGGCATCATACTAGACTTTTGCAGCTAACCAAATATTTGCAGTTTTCTTTCACGTGGTGCCTATCTACCCAGTTTGGTTTATATTTCTTTGTTTTTTCTACATTGACCTTGATGCTGTTTTTTGCTGTTTGGAACTACAGGAGGTCAAATCCTTTTTGAAGTTTTTTGTTTGTTTCTTCTTAATTTATGTTAGCTTTCCGAAAGATGTTTTGGGACATATATGACATCTAGACCAGTTTTGATTGGATCAAACAGTAATTAATCATTTTTGTTTGGCAACTTTACCTTGAAACTTAATTAAATGCTTTGTTACAAAAATTGTATCATACCGACTGCGCCAGAATCATTATCAAATTGTTAATACATTTTTTTGATATTTTGAAACGAATTTGACAGGTTGGCAGGTTTAATTTTTAACTAAAACTTTATTCTACCGACTGCGCCAAAACAGTTTTCAGTATGACTTAATTATACGTAAAGATTTTGATATTAAGTTGACAGTTTTGACCTGAACACAATTTGACAACTTAACTTTAAAATTTAATTAAAAGCATTGGTTATGAAAATTGAATCTTACTGCCTTTGCTAAAAATCATTGTCAAATTGATAATTTTTTTTTGGCATTTTGAAACCAGTTTGACATCAAGTTGTCAGTTTTGAAATTTTTTTTTGCAGTTATTTTGAAGTTAAATTGCTAACTAAAATAATATCCTACCGACTGCGCCGAAACAGTTTGCATTATATCTTAATTATACGTAGATAAATTTTGTTACGGTTAAAATTAAATTAATCAGTAACAAAAATTGTATCACACCGACTGCGCCAAAGTCATTATCAGATTGTAAATAAGAAGTTGACATTTTAAAGCCAGTTTGATATTAAGTTGTTAGTTTTGACAGACACAATTTGACAACTTTACTTTAAAATTAAATTAAATTAAATACATTGGTTATAAAAATTATATCCTACTGACTGCGCCAAAGTCATTATCAAATTGTTAATAATTTTTTTGACATTTTGAAACCAGTTTGTTATTAAATTGCCAGTTTAGAAAAAAAATGTCTGCAGTTACTTTAAAATCAAATTGCTAACTAAAATTACATCCTACCGACTGCGCCGAAATAGTTTTCTCGATTTATTTATACGCATAAACATTTTTTCTTTGTTTAAAATTAAATTAAGTGCATCAGTAACAAAAATTGTATTGCGTCTAAATCGTTTATAATTTAAAACACATTTTGACACTCAATATCGTTACATTGAAATTAAATTTTTAGTGCATTACTAACAGACATTGTTAGATATTGAAATTAAGTTTACATTTGTCATTGAGGTTAAATTTTGACATTTGGAAACATCTCCAGCGGGACAAAACTTTACTATGCAATCTTACCGACTGCGCCAAAACTGTTTATAGTTGGTGTATTTTCTTGGTTTAGAGGTAGAAGTAGGTGACGTTGTGGATGGTTGTCCAGCAACCTAACCTAACCTAACCTACGATCTTTGGTGCAGCAGTCGGATGCCTATACTACTGCGCTGCGCTCCCCTTCATGACCAATATGGGTTTGGAATAATAAAAATTGAATTTTTGAAAAGGTTTGAACCTTGTAGGTTTGGTAATAAAATGGGAGTAGACTTTTTTTTCTTAAATTAAAAAAGCGATTACGGTTTTTACCTTAACTTGGCAAAAATCAGTGGCTTGCTGAGTAGTTGTTTTATAATTATGAAAGTTAGCTTGTTGTCTCATTTAAATGAGCTTTTAGTTTCTTGGAGGTTTGTAAAATGTGTTCGCAAAGTGTGGCTCAGGTGCAAAATTTAAAGAATTTGATTTGTGCACGTTTTCTGCTGATTCGGCTGGCCAACTGGATGTTTTTGGGCATGAGGGTGATGCCCTTGGCGTGGATGCCGTACAGGTTAATGCCTTTGAAGTGATCGACTAGGTAAGTCTTGCTGGCTTTTGGAGGGCCATGACGGCGGAGCTCTGAAAACGTAGATTGGTCTTGAAGTCTGCGCACGGGCCTTTGAAAGGGCAGCTTACGGATTAAAAAGTCTGTGCTTTTCTAGTAACAATGGATCTCACTGAGAGCCACGGAGTCGGGCCTGTAGCAATGGGGTTTCTTGATTTTGCCGGTGGCTGGCGTGCTCTTACCGGCGGCTTTGGTAATCAACTAGACATTCTTGGGTACAATGGTGACGCGCTTGGCGTGAGTTAAGTCTTGCTGGATTTCTGGAGTGAGATGACGGCAGATCTCTGGAAACGCAGATTGGTCTTGATGTTATGGGCAATCTTGTGTACAAGCCTTTGAAAGGTTAGCTTGCTGATCAGAAAGTTGTTTGTTTTTCGGCAACGACCGATCTCATGGAGGGTCACGGGCCTGTAGCGATAGGATTTCTTGGTCTTGGATGGTCTTGGTAGTCAACTATTTGCAAAGCACTTTCCTTTTTTAGCTTATTCTACAAGGTTTGAGTAAGGGTGCAATTAGAACAAGAAGTTCGTTGTGTTTGTAATGAAGCTCATAAACTTTTACCAAGATATTGTTTTCAGTTTTTTGGTTAGTTTGTGTTTGCCAATGAAAGCTTTGCGTTGCGTATTGCATGCTTTGCACTCACTCAGCAGATGTAGAAGAGTTTTTTTGTCTTTCAAACATCTACGGCTTAGGGGATCGTATATATTCCTATTTTATGCATGTTTACTCAGACCATTATTAATCCTGTAAAACCTTAGCAGTTTTGTTTGTCTTATCTGCACCACGGTTGGTTAGGAATAGCTTACTGTGCGTAATTTTTTGACAGATTTTTGGAATTTGATTATTTGTTTTTTAGTTTTGTATAAGATTCTGAAAGCAGGTTCAGGTTCAAACAACGTTTTTGTGTTTTTTTTATCAAGATGATTTTTTTTTACTCTGATATTTTGGTATCCAGATCAGGTTGCTTGTAGCTACTAATTTCAGTCCATTATTAGTTTGGATTAATTACTGGCAAACGTATTGCTTGCAGTGCCATGTTATTATGCACCGATCAATCGCAGTTATCTTCGCTTGTAAAACTGAAGCATGTTTGCACAGATATGGCGCAGTCGATATCTTCTGGTTTCTGCTTTCATATATTTCAGCGCTATTTTGAATTTTGATTTGCATTGCATACCAGATGGTTTCTTTGGTTTATTATTACATCGAAATTCTGTAGACCAGATCTTATTAAGCTAAGTAAACAAGCCACCATAAAAACATCGTCTAGACGTTTTGTGTTACATCAATATATGATGCTATCGCTAATTACGCAGTGGCGTAGGAAGCTATGATTTTTGGCCCCATCGCCAAGTATATAACATTGATTTTAAAACTTTTTTCACAGATTTTTCTTTACTTTATGACGGCCCTCTTTGGGCTGGCTGTATGATAGCTATGCCACTGCTTTCAATACTTTATAACAATTTTAAAATATATAAAAAATAACATTTTTAACTGAAATAAATTAAATTAAATTCAGCAAATTGTAATTTTAAATAAAATAAGAAAATTATTTTGATGTTATCGTTTAATAGCATCCAAATTGACAAATTAGTAATTATAAGAAGTATTGACCGTTTTATTGTTGACTGTTTTGAATGAACTGTATAAATAACAGCAATTATGGAGTTAGCACAGGATGTCACAGATAGACACAATTAATTAAATATTTTTAATAATGCCGCGCAAGTTATGCAATAATTAATAATAATCACATTGCAAGGTAAATTTTAATTACACTGGTTTCATACAAGCATAGAGAAAAACGAAGCAATAGTACTTATGCA
This sequence comes from Tachinus rufipes, assembly GCA_963932245.1. Classification (NCBI taxonomy): domain Eukaryota; kingdom Metazoa; phylum Arthropoda; class Insecta; order Coleoptera; family Staphylinidae; genus Tachinus; species Tachinus rufipes. Next base: position 4,913,349 of record OZ010750.1, read on the forward strand.
TTATGTATTCACACTATCGATTGTTAGCACAGATAAGATAATAAGTGAGTTTGATTAACAATATGAATTTATTATTTTTAGATGAAGCCGATTCACCGGTTGAAGAAATAGAAATGCAAAACACTGTTCAATTGGAGCCTTTAGGAGTGCATGATGTTGCTGAACTGCTTCATCCCCAATATGCAATAATAACTGGGGGCAAATCTAGGGAAGGTTGCCCCTTGATTACTTTCCCAGACCAAAATAATTTTAATACACTTACAGATATAGAATACCAACGCTTAATGTTATATTTAACATCTGTCCCTTCGTAAGTATAATCAAATTATCATTTAATCAACATGCAGGAAATTGTCTTTTAGATTGCAAGAGGCAGATTTGGGCTTCCATTTGATAATAGATCGGCGAAAGGATCGCTGGAATTCCGTCAAGACAGTATTGTTAAAAATTTCTGTAAGTTATAAAAATTGAAACAATTATAATAAATTAATTTAATTTTTATTACAGGTATATTTTCCTGGTTTGATACATGTTGTTTATGTGATACGTCCAGCTAGTTTCATACAAAAGGCTCTCTCTGAAGTCAGCAATAAGCTTTTTAAAGATGAATTTAAATTCCGCATGATTGTTTTAAGTACTGAGGAAGAATTACAGGAGTATGTCGACGTCAATCAATTGACAGTTGATTTAGGAGGGACGTTGCCATATACCCATCTTGAATGGATCCAACAAAGAGTGGTGAGTGGTTTTTGCATTTATCTTTGACTTATGTGACGGGTACTAGAAAGTCGTTATTTATTGTAAGCAATTTAATGAAAACTATTGTTCCAAAAGCGCATAAATCTATTTTATTTATGAAATATCAATTCATTTTAGTGTAACTGAAAGTCCTTGGTGTGTGATGAAATTATGAAATTTAAATAGCAGTAAACGTATTCATAATTAATTAATTTACGAATTAGTGAGGAATTCAACCCGGAACCCTTAGTACTAATAGTAAACATGTTAAATAATTTATTTAAAAATAATAATTAATTAATTAATTAATATTTATGATTAACATAATGACGCTAGAGTTGCGAGAATCGCAAAATTTTCTACAATATCTGACAAAAACTCCGTAGGAAGCTCAACTTTTAAGTCCCTAACCTCTTTATAAATATTTACACTGGTCAGCATACTTCAACCTTCGGGAATAGTTCTTATTTTCTGTAGCTTGTTATGTATGTCTGTAAGACACCAATTTTTATTTTTTGGGCATTATTGCAAGGTCATTTGCATAACGTTGAAACTTAGCACTTACTACAACTGGAATCTGTAGTTTTCCATTGTAGTACATGTTTGACAATCGCTCTGATTGGCGGCAGACATGCGCTTTGCTCCATTCAGATGCTTAAACGATATTTTTTCAGTTCTGCAATTATTTATTTTTACGGAACTGAAGATCTTCTTGATAGCAAAGGTTAGCAATACATTTCTTTTGTTCCACTTTTATTTTGACATATTTGTTTCTTTTTTAGAGAATTCTCTATTTGGTTTAGCATGTTAAAGATTTCTTTGGATTTTTACTTGCTTTTTTATAGTTTGAGCCATCTGGGCTCTTTAATAGATTCTACTCTCATATTTTATTTGCTATATCTGTTTCTTAAATGTTGGGTTTATGAGACTAGTTTGAAGCTTCTTTGTTACATAGAAATACAAGAAGTTTATCTCATACTTCTTTTAGTTTCCAATTTGCTTTTTTCTGCTTCCTTATGCCAACACATTAGGCAAACTCATCTTGAAGAATACAATTGTTGTGATGAACATTCAGCACTTAATTTGCGTAGAAGACACTGTAGCGACATTTTGGCCACATTAAAACTTAGCTACAAGGGTCTCCATAGTCTTCTTTTGGTGTAGCTTCCAAAAATCTTGACCGGATCAAGGACGCGGTAAAAAAGCTGCTTTGCGATCGAACAGCACTGTACCGTAAGGAAGCTGAGCCTTCTTTCTCTTTTGACATTCAACTACTAGAAACTCTAGACACCACTTTTAGAAGGCTTTGACCACGCATGGCAAAGTTTAACTTAGAGGAGAATGGGAACGATTCAATACTGAGGTGTTTCTTTGTCAAAATTTGGACACTAACCCCGACATGACAGGCTTTGACCATATGCTGAGAGACCAAATACTATGATAAAGATGCGGCACACAAGCTGTAGTTCAATAGATAAGCCAAAAAGAAAAGCATGGACAAACCACCAAAGAGATGGAAAGAAGGCTGGACGTTAGTACCACAGAACAACTAAGAGACTAAAAGAGAAAAACAAGGGATAGGCTTCAAACAAGAGGAAGGCAGGCTCGGTTTTTTTACCACTTATCACTAAACCCTAACTTGACAATTGCCTTTGATGCTGCTTTGGACGCGTTTAATGTCAGTTTGGCAAAACCCATAACTATCAGACCCAGAATTTACGCTAAAACAAACGGCAACATTCACGCTCCATAAAAGGTTGAACTACAAGGCAGTGCAAATATTTTTTGATTGGCAGTTCTTAGCATTTTTGGTTATTGAATCTAGAAATGCTAAAGTTTTGGAGATTGTTGATGCTGTTGCATAATATGAAGAAATAATTAAGATATACTGATATTCAGGACATAAGGATTTTTTTCATGTAAACAGCTAGCGCCTAAACATCATCTTGTCAGCTGTTTTTTGCATTTGTAACAGGGTTTGGGCAGACCGCTTGGCGTTTACGGAAATGAACTTTAACAGCCTGACGCTTTATGAGTTGATCAAGAGCAAGAGAGTCAGAGTAGAATCATATTCGACTTTGACATTAGACCTGTCAAAGGTCTTTAAGAGGATGTTTTCAAACGCTGTTGTGTACCAGGCTTAGCAGGCCACTACATACTGGCAAAGTACACCGACACGGCCTATCTCTATTAAAAAAAAGAATAAAAACAGAGGAACCATATGTTCTTCTATAGCTTTAACTTCATTGTGGACGAGTTGTTTACTCAACATCTGCGTAGTTTGGGAATGGGTATAGTATATATGGGTAAGGTCAAGGACTATCTAAACATGAAACACAAATTTTTTTGCATTATTTTAATCTAAAAAAGGAAGGCATATTGTTATATGTGGACAAATACAACGTATTTATGGTGGAAAAGGTTCGAGGTAAAACAAAGTATATGCTTAAAGTACCGCAATATTTTATGTATAGGCTAGGCATTCTATTCAAGTCGATCATTTTTTTAGAGAATTTTTGATTTGTTTTCTATTACCGGTACTCATTTTAGTAGCGAAAGTTTGAGGTTGGTGTGTGTAAGTAGCCGTTTGGCATAAAACCTTTTTAGTTATAGAGAAATGCTATGGCAGGGGTGGTGTTATGCTCCGTGGTAGTAGATGATGTTGTACTACCTCTTCCAGTATATCTGGGTTTTTCTTCTTTCAAAGGTTTGAAGAACTGCTCTAGTATATTGTGTACATCTAGGATCATAACGGAGGTCATTGGCGAAGAAGCTGGCCAGTGAACCTCTGGAAGCTTAGTTTGTCTGTAGGGAATCTATTTTAGTTGTGGGGGTTGTTGTACAAAAAGAGGATTGGTGGTAGGCGTAGTCCATGGTGTAGATGGTATTTCGGTTTGTTACTCTGGAGTAAAGTTTGCTTCAGACTGACATTGCGTTTTTTTTTTTGGCGGTTGAGGTAGGGAATTTTTAATAGACTATGATATGATATGGAAGCCTACCGACTAGTTCTCCCCCCCCCCCCCTGGTGTTAACCCCGAAAAGTTTTAGACATTTTTGTGTATAATCTTCCTATCGGACTGTGCTTTATAAGTAACGTTTTTGAGATTAAGCGATGATTTTGTGTGGTGGCGCTTACATTTCAGAAGCTTTTTTATTATTCGACAAGGCGAAATAATTTGATTGCCGTTCAACTGCAAAAGTTTTAACTTTATTGCAAAGAGGATTGGGGGAACCGTGCAGCAAAGGCACTTGGAATCTCTCTTCTTCTCTGAAATGATTTGGTAAAATCTTCAACCACTACTACTTTATGAAGCTGAGCGGTGGCCCGGAATTATTTTTTAAACTATCCGCCGCTAAGCTTCGTATGTTCTAAAAAATTACTACTTTGGAAACGAGCTATACCAGTACTTGGCTTGGTTTGAAGTACCTTCTAGCAACTGGAACGGGGAGACAAACATCAAAGCTATAGCCTTTGTATTAATATGCTCTTTACGATGGATAATTGAGCTTCATACGAGGCCGTTGCAGTTGGGTTAGTTCCTTATCACATGTGTTTTAGACATTCGAAATGACTAAAGGAGTACTCAACTAAAGGTACGACTGGATTGTAGTTTGTACACATCGGTGAAATGGTTATTTGGCAAATGTTTGAATATTGCCGTTGGGAGAAGGATCTCTGACGACTTTTGGTCCAACTTTAAGCAGAAACGGTGTTAATAATTTACAGAAGCAGTTGCTAGAGAGTTTTCGGATCACACCATACAAGTTCTTTTTTTATGCTTTGTGCTCTGAAAGGTCTCTGCAATCTTAGTAGTGCCTTCATTGTACAATAATTTTGTCTGCAATAGTTCATTTTGGTAAAATATAATTTCTTTCAGACGGACGCGGCTGCATTTTTTTAAGATTTTTCTTTTATAAAAACTCATTATTTTTTTTAGTCATATGTTGGTTATTTATTGCGTTGTTGACTCAGAAATATGGTGTTAATGTGGGGTTTGTGGGTGACTTCTGGCGTAGTTATCTTTAGGAGCTGCTTTTGCGGGGACAACTGGCTTTCCAGGAAATTGCGTTCTGGACATGAGGCAGCGGTTAAACTCTAGGGTACCACGAGGTTTTGGCAAAGGTTATCGGAGATACTTTCCCGATTTAGACGTCAAGATAATTTTGGCTCATCGCAGCCGGTAGATGATTTTTAGTGGTGGAATGACGTCTTCGACCAGATGATTTTGGCCTATTACGGCCGGATTTGCTCAGTAGTATGTCGTACGTGTTAGTGAAGCAAGATTGAAGTTATGTGTCTTTAAAACTGGCTGAGGAGTTTTGTCTGAAAATGTAGCTGCAGACTATATAGAAGAATTTTTTTGTAATCTTGAAGTTTTTCAAAAATATTAGATTAGAGGGTTAAATCACTTAAACTAGCTAAGTAGCCTGATAATTAGTTTTAAATGTATATTGAATATTAGATCAATACATGGGCGTCTGCAAGGAGAACGATATTTTGGGATTGTTGTATCCAGTGAACGATAGGATACAAAAAAACAACTTGTATTTTCTTTAAGCTTTGTATTTGCAGAGAAATTTGTAGGGTTTGATCTCCTCTTTTCTTCATTTTGCAAAAGTTTTCTGCAGATGCTTTTGAGTACAACTAAGCTCTGGTCTGAGACGCAAAGTTTTGCTTTTTGTTCAGCAAATTATATAGTACTTTAGAATTTTCTTTGAACTTTGAAGTTTTAGAGTTTTGGAATAACAGAATTTTGCGCTTCCAGCTACTAAATTTTGCGTCTATCGTAGAGTTCTTATATTTATTTAGGAGTCTTTAAACTTTTTTAAATAGGTTGTTGTTGCATTTACTTTGTAGCAACTAAACTTTAAATTTGTTTAAACCTTTTTCTATACAACTTATTGGTTCATTTTGAAACTTGTTATTCATTTTGGAGCCTGTGGGCTACTTATGAAGCATTTTACTAACTTTGGTTTGGAGTTACCTGGCTATGATTACAATGTTAGTCGAAAAGGTGTATCGGCATAATATCACGTGTATTGGCATAGTCACCCTTGTTACTGACGTAATCTAAGCAACCACATCTCAGTCTAAGCGAACAACTACTATGCTGGACTGGATGAAAACAAAACCCAACAACCAATTACCTACTGGCACTCTCGGACAATGTACTTGAACGTATAATCGGAGGTACAGGAAATGACGAACACATAAGAAAATCCTGTTACGGATCTGCTATAGAATGCCCAAATAAGAACCAGATTACCGAAGACAATAAGAGAGTGAGTAACCGTGTAGGTAGACATGTAAAATAGGTATTTTACCTTCGAGGCGTAATGGAGCGACTCCTGGAATAAAATCTTAAGCGAGTAGATAAGAATGAAGAGAGCGGTAGTAACGAATTTGTGAGATTGAGGGAAATACCCGGAGTAATTCTACTGGTTCTATGGCGGCTTGAAAGACACATCTAAAGTTAACCACAATAAAGAACTCGTATTGGCAAACCTTGATAGCAAGAGAAAATGAGGAGAAAGGAAAACCGTGAACAGTGAGTAAACTGGCTTGATGGATACTTCCGGAGTGGACCGTTCCTAAACTCGATAGCAAGAAGAAGAATTGATAAATATATTTTATTATTACCTTTTGCGGTCTATTTTCGTAGTTGCCAAGGAGCCTTGAGCTAAAGAAGTAAATTCAAATTTAGCAGTGGAGACTTGGTGAGGAGTAGGGTGTAAGTGCTGGAGCTTGAGAAGTAGGTGGTTAATGCAAAATCTTTGAAGCTATTGAGGCAGATTAAACTTCATGGGGCTCCGTTTTAGTGGCAACCTTAACGTTGCAGCTCTAGTGGTGACGACGGTTTGGAATCCAAGGAATTTTTTGAAACAGGGTGGATTTTTTTTTAACATCTTTGGGTAAAGGAAAAGTGATAATGTCACGTGCAAAATTGGGTTTTTGTTGCGATTTTTTTTGGGGTTAGATGGTTCTATGCTGTCTAGCAGTTGAATCAATGTTTTAATTTGTTTTTGGTTAATCTAGGTTCAAACTTCAGATTTTTTTGTAAAGCTGAATATGTCTGACACTTTGGCTTGGAGTACCGATGTGAGCATCTTGGGATTGAGGTTTTCCTATTTTGTACTTTGTTTAGCATTTCAAGTTCTGGTGTTGGAAAGTTGTGGTTTGAGGACCAGGCATCGGAGTTTATTTGCGTTGCAGATCTTATTTTTGACGTGAAATAATCTTGTGTTGTCTTCTTTTGGCTACTACCTTGAAAGCTGATAAACAATTAGGTTGGGTTAAGTTTGGAAACTGTTCCAATATTTTAATCGGATTTGCTGTTGAGGTTTAATCTAAGATCTTTAGCAGTTGTGTTTTGTAGTAATGAATGTGTGCATCTGCTGGCATATTTGGAGTTTAGTTCAGATCAGCTTTCAACGTTTAAGTATAGTCTAGACAAGCACTTTTCATCTGCTCCGCGCCTTTTCACTTGTTGAACAAATTTGCAGAAACATGAGCTGCAGTATGAGAGCGCAATTTTAGCATTGCAGTTTATAACTACGAGCGAGTAGTTTGATCTGGAATTGCCCGACCGAGTGTTTGTTATCAAGAAATTGAAAGTTTTTTATTTCAAAAAGATTAATGTAATTAACAAAATATTTTAGCAATGTTTCTTGAACATGGTGCAATTGTTGTTAAAGCGCTGCTAAAACTAGCAAGTACGCCACTGTGTTTAGTTTATAAAGAATAAATTTACAGAATTGGAATTTTATAATTTTAACAAACTTGTTTGAAAAATGATTATTTTCACGAATTATTTTTATAAATGAATTTCTAGTTTGTTGAATGGTTTTATTGAAATATTCCAGATGTGTCTCCCGAATATGGTGAAAAGTTGCACTTTTTGAAAGAGCACTGTAGCAAGTACGCCACTGGGTTTAGTTTTAAAGAATACGTTCATAGAATTGAGATTTTATAATTTTATATCATTAAGTGACGCTTTGAAGAATAATATTTTCACAACTGAATGGTTTCATTGTCTCAAACAAAATTTTACTTTTAATCAAATATTGTAACATTTTATAAACGCAATTTAATTTACATAATATTTCTAATGTAACTCAAAAAAGTATTCGATTGATTCAAGTTATTGAAAGGTTTTATAACTTTTTGAATCATTGTCGTTATTCAATTTCTAACCCCTTGGGGTAGAATTAATTAATTAATGAATAATGTTCCACTTGCTTGACACATAATTGGGACGAACACTAGCGAAACATATAATTAAAAATTTCTAAATATAATAAGAAGTTCTTGTTACAATAATGATTTATTATTATACAAAAATAATATTAGATTAGTATATTTATTAAAATATGTAATGAATGAAGTTATATAAAATATAATTAAGCGCATTGGAATGGAGAATATTTCACTAGATAAATTCAACTGCTAACGGTTGTGACCGGAAAACAATCTTGATAAATCATTAAATCTATTTACGGCTTCATAACGTAAGACAAGTTTGCGGTTTGTGTTTATTATGTTACTTTAAGAGTGGCTGGATGGATGAATATCTTCTGTTAATAGATTATTGCGCAAATATTATTGCATGAAATAAATATTGACTGTACGGTTCACAGGCACTGGAGAAATTTTCCGCAAGAACTCATGAAGTATCAAATGCCTTAGACGAATTTACAAAGAGAATAAGTGAAACAGAATTCCCTAACAATGTGGATTCAACGCAACAACTATTAAATCAGCAATCATTGGAATACTCTCAGTTAAAAGAAGAAATATTAACAGCCGCCAAACATGGTGAAGGACTATTAGGAAGTATACGTGAGAAATCCAGTACAAATTCCGATTCCACATTTAATCACACACCGGATACTATAGGAAATGTCTTTGCAGTCGAACGACTATTGGTTCAATTGGAAGAAACTGAAAAAACATTCGATGAATTTTGGACTTTACATTCAACTAAATTAAGACATTGCTTGGAATTAAGACGCTTTGAACAAGATTTCCGCGAATTACAAGTAAATTTCGATTCACATTTAAAAACGGTGTCGGAGATGACAGAGGTTGGTGAAACTGTCAACAGGGTCGATACATTAATACGTGAAACTGTGGCCTTTCAAAAAATATGCATGGTTGACATAGAACGAGGGGAAGAGGTCATAGCATCGGGACATCAATTACTACAAATTAAAAATTCATGCCCTCTAGAATGCGTCGAACCGAAATGCAACGAACTGATGAGGGTCAGGGAAATTCTGACCGGTCGATTGAATAAACGCATGGAAACACTGGTTAAATGTCGCGACTTAATGGAACAAATTGAAAAAGTGAGTATATTTAGTTTAAATTTCCCGCATGCAAACACCGAACTTACACGAGCTTTTATCCCGTCTGCTCTTGTTGTATTTTAAAATCACGCATGCAGATCTCAGCCACAAACCCAACATTCTAGATCACAAAAAATACGATTTATTTACAATCAACAGGCTAATCAGTGGTGCGCCAAAGGTGTTGAACTACTCGCCTCTCAGGGCATTGAAAAATGCTCGCAGTCGGTTGAACTGGCAGAAAAATCATTAACTGAAGTGCAAGTTTTTATAGCATCAGCTGATGAATTTAATCTCAGCAGTGCGAAGGATTTCAAACATGTTTTCGAAGAATCAATCACACCTGAAACTAAAGCACTTGTAACTCAGGTAATTGTGTATTTATTATAAATTTATTTAATTTTAATTTATTAATTTTATTAAAGGTATTACAAAGAATTGATGATGTCTCTCTTATGTGCGAGAAGCGAATATCTAGTCTTAAAAAGGTAACAATTCGCCCCCCTAGACCTGTACAAACTGTGACCCCTGAACCAGCAGTGCCCAGACAACCTTCCATTGGTGCTCCCATGCCCCAAAGGAATCACCTCAAGAAAGCGAACACCATATCTAAGGTAATTAATATTTTTTGATGCAATTTTCCCATAAATTAGTTGCGCTCACGAAATTATTTGTTACAATATTTTTATATAATATTATTTTTGATTGGAAATTAATTTCATAATTAAATGTGTGTGAATTTGTACAGTAATTAGTTATATAATAATTGCAATATGATTTCATAAAAATTTATTCCCATAATTTGGTTTTAAAAATATTGAAAGTAAATAATAATATACGACCGGATATAAAATGAAATTTAATTGAGAAATTTCTGACTTGGACTGGTAGATAAGATATGCGTACAAATTGGATTATTAATCTAGCGCGCGACATTTTATGCTAAAAATATATGCGTTTAAAATTTTTGAGAAAACATGTGTGGGCATATCATGGACGAAACTTATGAGTATTATTAGATTTGCATCAAAAATTGATAAGAAATAAACATATTTAATTCAGTAACATATTTAAATTGCATATTTACTATATATAATTTTTCAAATTTTAGTAATTGTTGTAATAATTACATTTTTATAATTCCAAAATTAATATTTTAAAATACATAAACAGATTTTTTACAAAAGCTTCTTTGCAACATAAAATATGTTGTAAATAACTAAAACCACAAATTTGGTTTTAAAACTGGTTCATTATTTAAGTGACTTAAAAATAAAAGTAAAACTAAATAAAACTGCTTTTGATGTAAAAATAGTGTTGATTTGAAGCTGTCTTTACAGACGCACTGTACAATATTTGTTTTAGTTTTAATGCTAATATAGCCGAGTAAAATTTTTGATAATTTGTTCTTCTCTACATGATGCTACCCAAAGAATTTACAATATGGTTTTATTGCGTATTGAATATGTTTATTCAAAGTTAATGACAATTTGGAGTGGAATGGAATTGAAGGATTTGTTCACTAAACTGTAAAAAGTGAAACGTTTATTGAAGGAAACATTGTTATTGTGGGTTTAATAAATTATGATTTTAACCTTCTAAAGAAGCTGTTAAAAGATTAATAATGATAATAAATTATTAGTCATAAACAAGCTAAAAGTACAAAAGTTTTAGATCAGTAAATAGGTCACAAGATGATCAATTGAACTGTTCTTCTTACAGAACTTTTGTAGAAAAAATTGTAGGATACAGTTTTTTGTTAATTTACTGAATGGTAAACAGCAAGTTAAATCAAGGTATTGAAAAGATTTCTCATCTCAAATCTGATTGATTTTAAAGTGCTATTCTAAGGCGCATAGTCATCTTAATTTTTCATACATTTTGATTTAAAATTGCATTGTAGGATTTAGTTTTTTGTTAATTTACTGAATGGCAAACAACAAGTTAAATCAAGGCTTTGAAAAGATTTCCCATCTCCAATCTGTTTGATTTTAAAGTGCTATTCTAAGGCGCATAGTCATCTTAATTTTTCATACATTTTGATTTAAAATTGCTTTGTAGGATTTAGATTTCTGTTAATTTACTGAATGGTAAACGGCAATTTAAATCAAGGTTTAAAAAATTTCTCATCTCCAATATGTTTGATTTTAAAGTGCTATTCTAAGGAGCATAGTTATCTCTTTAATTTTTTATACATTTTGATTTGAAATTGCATTGTAAGATTTATATTTTTGTAAATTTATTGAATGGTAAACGGCAAGTTAAATCAAGGTTTTGATAAGGTTTCTCGTCTCCAATCTGTTTGATTTTAAAGTGCTATTCTAAGGCGCATAGTCATCTCCTTAATTTTTCATACATTTTGATTTGAAATTTTGTTGTAAGATTTAGTTTTTCTGTTAATTTGCTAAATGGTAGGCGGCAAGTTAAATCAAGGTTGTAAAACAAATTCTCGGCTCCAATCTGTTTGATTTTAAAGTGCTATTCTAAGGCGCATAGTCATCTCATTAATTTTCCATACATTTTGATTTGAAATTGCATTGTAGGATTTATTTTTCTCCTAATTTGCTGAATGGTAAGCGGCATGTTAAATCAAGGTTTTGAAAAGATTTCTCATCTCCAATCTGTTTGATGTTAAAGTGCTATTCTAAGGCGCATAATTATCTCCTTAGTTTTTCATACATTTTGATTTGAAATTGCATTGTAAGATTTAGTTTTTTGTTAATTTATTGAATGGTAAACGGCAAGTTTAATCAAGGTTTTGAAAAGATTTCTCATCTCCAATCTGTTTGATTTTAAAGTGCTATTCTAAGGCGCATCGTCATCTCCTTAATTTTTCATCCATTTTGATTTGAAATTGCATTGTAGGATTTAGTTTTTTGTTGATTTATTGAATAGTAAACGGCAAGTTAAATCAAGGTTTTGAAAAGATTTCTCATCTCCAATCTGTTTGATTTCATAGTGCTATTCTTAGGCGCATAGTCATTTTCTTAATTTTTCATACATTTTGATTTAAAATTGCATTATAGGATATAGTTTTTTGTTAATTTGCTAAATGGTACGCGGCAAGTTAAATCAAGGTTTAGAAAAAATTTCTCATCTCTAATCTGTTTGATTTTAAAGTGCTATTCTAAGGCTCATAGTCATCTTCTTAATTTTTCATACATTTTGATTTGAAATTACATTGTAGGATTAATTTTTCTGTTAATTTGTTGTGGTAAGCGGCAATTTAAATCAAGGTTTTGAAAAGGTTTTTCATCTTTAATTTGTTTGATTTTAAAGTGCTATTCTGAAGGCGCATTGTTATCTCCTTAATTTTTCATACATTTTGATTTGAAATTGCATTGTAGGATTTAATTTTTTGTAAATTTACTGCATGGTAAACGGCAAGTTAAATCAAGGTTTTGAAAAGATTTCTCATCTCAAATTTGATTAATTTTAAAGTGCTATTCTAAGGCGCATAGTCATCTCCTTAATTTTTCATACATTTTGATATAAAATTAATTGTAGGATTTAGTTTTTTGTTATTTTACTGATTGGTAAACGGTAAGTTAAATTAAGGTTTTGAAAAGATTTCTCATCTTCAATCCGTTTGGTTTTAAAGTGCTATTCTAAGGCGCATAGTCATTTTAATTTTTCATACATTTTGATTTGAAATTGCATTGTAGGATTTAGTTTTCTGTTAATTTACTAAATAGTAAACGGCAAGTTAAATCAAGGTTTTGAAAAGATTTCTCATCTCCATTCTGTTTGATTTCAAAGTGCTATTCTAAGGCATCGTCATCTCCCTAATTTTTCATACATTTTGATTTGAAATTGCATTGTAGGATTTATTTTTCTGTTAATTTACTGAATGGTAACCGGCAAGTTAAATCAAGGTTTTGAAAAAAATTCTCATCTCTAATCTGTTTGATTTTAAATTTAAAGTGCTATTCTAAGGCGTATAGTCATCTCTTTAATTTTTCATACATTTTAATTTGAAATTGCATTGTAGGATTTATTTTTTTGTTAATTTGCTGAATAATAAGTGGCAAGTTAAATTAAGGTTTTTAAAGTGCTATTCTAAGGCGCATAGTCATTTCTTTAATTTGTCATACATTTTGATTTGAAATTGCTTTGTAGGATTTATTTTTCTGTTAATTTGCTAAATGGTAAGCGGCAAGTTAAATCAAGGTTTTGAAAAGATTTTTCATCTACAATCTGTTTGATTTTAAAGTGCTATTCTAAGGCTCATAGTCATCTCTTTAATTTTTCATACATTTTGTTTTAAAATTGCATTGTAGGGTTTAGTTTTCTGTTAATTTACTAAATGGTAAACCGCAAGATAAATCAAGGTTTTGAAAAGATTTCTGACCTCCAATCTGTTTGATTTTAAAGTGCTATTCTAAGGCGCATAGTCATCTCCTTAATTTTTCATACATTTTGATTTGAAATTACATTGTAGAATTTATTTTTCTGTTCATTTGCTGAATGGTAAGCGGCAAGTTAAATCAAGGTTTTGAAAAGATTTCTCATCTCCAACCTGTTTGATTTTAAAGTGCTATTCTAAGGCGCATAGTCATCTCCTTAATTTTTCATACATTTTGATTTAAAGTTGAATAGTAGGATTTATTTTTTTGTTAATTTGCTGAATGGTAAGCGGCAAATTAAATCAAGGTTTTGAAAAGATTTCTCATCTCCAATCTGTTTGATTTTTAAGAGCTATTCTAAGGCACGTAGTCATTTTCTTAATTTTTCATACATTTTGATTTGAAATTGCATTGTAGGATTTAGTTTTTCTTAATTTACTGAATGGTAAACGGCAAGTTAAATCAAGGTTTTGAAACGATTTCTCATCTCCAATCTGTTTGATTTTAAGTGCTATTCTAAGGCGCATAGTCATCTTCTTAATTTTTTATACATTTTGATTTGAAATTGCATTGTAGGATTTGTTTTTTGTTAATTAACTCTATGGTAAGCGGCGAATTAAATCAAGATTTTGAAAAGATTTCTCATCTCTGATCTGTTTGATTTTAAAGTGCTATTCTAAGGCGCATAATCATCTCCTTAATTTTTCATACATTTTGATTTGAAATTGCATTGTAGGATTTAGTTTTTGTTAATTTACTGAATGGTAAACGGCAAGTTAAATTAAGATTTTGAAAAGATTTCTCATCTCCAATTTAATTAATTTTAAAGTGCTATTCTAAGGCGCATAGTCATCTCCTTAATTTTTAATACATTTTGATTTGAAATTGCATTGTAGGATTTGTTTTTGATAATTTACTGAATGGTAAACAACAAGTTAAGTTTTTAATTTTCTGTTCATTTACTTAATGGTAAGAGGCAAGTTAAATCAAGGTTTTGAAAAGATTTCTCAACTCTAATCTGTTTGATTTTAAAGTGCTATTCTAAGGCGCATAGTCATCTCCTGAATTTTTTATACATTTAGATTTAAAATTGCATCGTAGGATTTAGTTTGTTTGTAACTACTATCAATACGGTCGTATACCAAATTTGATATTACGTTAATTTAAGTTTACACAATTAAGAAGGTCATCAACCACGAACAGATCAAGGAAATGTTGTGACCCAGCATTATTAAGCATGTAAACTCCAATATTGCCTCATAGTTCCATTAAGAATGAGTTTACCTTGCTTCCAAAAAATTTGCTAGTGCCGAAGTATTTACAAAAATTTATTTGAAGCCAATCTCCAATTAAAAAGTGAAAAACATTTGCTATCCTGGATGTTGCAATCTATCAAGTTATAATTTGCACTAACAATTAGTTTAACATTTCGGAACTAAAAGTTGTGCTCAAGTTTAAAAACACCTGGATATCCACATAGAACTAGACACTCAAAATGTCAAAAGACAAAATTTAAATAAACCAATCGTAAGTATTGAGGCGGTTGAGTGTGGGAACCAAAATTTACAAAGTGGCAAAAAGCTATTCCGTTTAAAACATAAACCCGCCTTGCGCCGGCCCTGACAATTGCTTTATTGCAATCAGATAATCAAAGGACAAGTCATTAAGACTCAAACAAATTTTGTAATTAACATTTTAAATAAATAAAATATTATTTAATTTGAAAAGTGAAAATGACTATGGTTTATGTTATGACTCAACTCGTAAAATTATTATTTTATATATTTGCTTAAAGAAATTCTCAATCGTTACAAAAATCCTTTACACAATTATCCGTTAATAGTATAGAGAAATTAATTAATTAATTAAGTGTTAGTAGTAGACAGAATTAATTGATGAATTTTATTATAATTGGTGACCTTATGACACGGAATGAAATTACTAACGCATTTTGTGATTTAACTTTTACATTAAATAATTACAATCAATTCTATTTTTATCGTGCATTAATGTATTGGGGACTGTGATGGGGGGATTAGCATGTATATTTTTAACTATCTTTTGACTATTAGAAATAGAACACCCACTATTATCACAAAAATGGAACTGAATTGAAAACAATCGTCCTATTTATAATAATATTTTGAGGACACCAGGATTTTGTTTATCAACTACAAATGATTTTAGGAAATAGAAAACAAATTCTATATATTCCTAAAATGAACAAAATTTTAATACTATTTCAATCAATTTATATTTGATTAATTTAGTTTTCTATTTTATACCAAATAATTCCCGTAAATAACTCTTTGAACAAATTGTGTCATTTGAAAGTAATTACTTAAATATTTATCTATTACAATATCTACTATATTACAATATCTACTATAAATAACCAGTCCGCTTTTAATGCAACTGGATGATTTTTTTATAATTTTACTTTCTACTAGAACAAACCACTTTTCTGAAATCAACCAAATACGGATGAACAAAATATGAATAGAATTTTCTTTTTGTGTGACCTAATTTAATTTGATCGTTATGAGATTTGATGAAGTGTATGAAATTAATATTTCTACTAATAGATAAAATCTATTAATTAATTTATGTTAATAAATAAATATTGGTCTTTTTAATTTGTTTGATCCATTCACATATAGAATAGAATATCAAAAGAGTAAATTGTTTTCTTAAATGAATTTCATAATTTTTTTGTGCTGTTTTAAAAAGATGTTTAGTGCAATTTATGATAAATTTCTTGAATTTTTTTCGTAATTTATTATGAATTTAATAAGAAATCAGCTTTTCCTGCTAATTTTATGCAATAAATCGGTTTCTTGCACAATTTATAACGAATTCGATGAAATAAAATACAAAAACTGTTAATGAATTTAAAAAAAATCAATTTTATGCAAAAAGTAGTTAAAATTTATGATAAATTTCTTGAAATATATTAGCTAGCACAAAAAGCTAGTTTTATGCAGTAAATGGTTTTTTGTGCGATTTATAAAGAATTTGGTAAGAAGCTAGTTTTTTAAGAATAACTTTTATCAGATAAATCAGTTTTTTGTGCGATTAGTTTTTTGAGGTAATTTTATGCAATAAATAAGGTGGTAGCAAGATTTATAATGAATTTAACATTAAATCAGTTTTTTGTGCTAGTTTTAAAAAAATGTTTTTTGCAATTTATGATCAATTTCTTGAAATTTTTACGCAATTTATTATGAATTTAATAAGAAATCAGCTTTTTGCGCTAATTTTATGCAATAAATGTTGCACAATTTATAATAAATTTAGAACGAAATCAGTATTTTGTGCAAATTTTATGCAAAAAAAGAAGTTTTGTGCAATTTATGAAAGTTTCTTGAAATATATTAGCTTTTTGTGCTATTTTTATGCAATAAATGGTTTTTTTATGCGATTTATAAAGAGTTTGGTAAGAAGCCAGTTCTTTATGAATAGCTTTTATCAGATAAATCAGCTTTTTGTGCGAATTTTATCAATAAATTGAGTTTTGTGCAATTTATGATAAATTTTATGTAATAAATTAGTTTTTTGTGGTAATTTTATGCAATAAATGAGGTTTCTGCGCGATTTATAATAAATTTAACATGAAATCAGTTTTTTGGGCTGTTTTAAAATGATGTTTTGTGCAATTTATGATCAATATCTTGAATTTTTTTGCACTTTATTGGGAATTTGATAAGAAATCAGCATTTTGCGCTAATTTTATTGCAATAAATCGGTATTCTTGCACAATTTATTATGAATTTGATGAAATAAAACACTAAAATTGATAATGAATTTAGAAAGAAATCAGTTTTTTGTGCTAATTTTATGCAAAAAAAAAAATGTTTTGTGTAATTTATAATAAATTTGCTGAAATATATTAGCTTCTCGTGCTAGTTTTATGCAATAAATGGTTTTTTTGTGCGATTGATAAAGATATTGGTAACTTTTATCAGAAAAATCAGTTTTTTGTGCAAATTTTATCAATAAATTGGGTTTTGCGCAATATTTTGATAAATTTTATGTAATAAATTAGTTTTTTGTGGTAATTTTGTGCAATAAATGAGGTTTCTGCGCGACTTATAATGAATTTAATATGAAATCAGTTTTTTGTGCTGTTTAAAAAAAATGTTTTGTGCAATTTATGATCAATTTCTTGAAATTCGTGCACAATTTATTATTAATTTAATAAGAAATCAGCTTTTTGTGTTAATTTTATGCAATAAATCGGTTTTTTTGCACAATTTATAATAAATTTGATGAAATAAAACACAAAAACTGATAATGAATGAATTTATGATAAATCTTTTGAAATATATTAGCTTTGTGTGCTAGTTTTATACAATAAATGGTTTTGTGTGTGATTTATAAAGAATTTGCTAAGAAGTCAGTTTTTTATGAATAACTTTTATTAGATAAATCAGTTTTTTGTGCGAATTTTGTCAACAAATTGAGTTTTGTGCAATTTATGATAAATTTTATGTAATAAATTAGTTTTTGTGGCAATTTTATGCAATAAATGAGGTTTATGCGCGGCTTATAATAAATTTAACATGAAATCAGTTTTTTGTGCTTGTTTTAAAAAGATGTTTTCTGCAGTTTATGATCAATTTCTTGAAATTTTTGTGCAATTTATTATTAATTTAATAAGAAATCAGCTTTTTGTGCTAATTTTATGCAATAAATCGTTTTTTTGCACAATTTATAATGAATTCGATAAAATAAAACACAAAAACTGGTAACGAATTTAGAAAGAAATTAGTTTTTTGTACTAATTTTATGCAAAAAAAATGTTTTGTGCAATTTATGATAAATCTTTTGAAATATATTAGCTTTTTATGCTAGTTTTATGCAATAAATTGTTTTTTTTTGTGCGATTTATAAAGAATTTGGTAAGAAGCCAATCTTTTATGAATAACTTTTATCAGAAAAATCAGTTTTTTGTACGAATTTTATAAAAAAATTGGGTTTTGGCCAATTTATAATAAATTTTATGTAATAAATTAGTATTTTGTGGTAATTTTTCGCAATAAATGAGGTTTTTGCGCAATTTATAATAAATTTAACATGAAATAAGTTTTTTATGTTAGTTTTAAAAAGATGTTTTGTGCAATGATCAAATTCTTAAAATTTTTGCGCAATTTATTATGAATTTAGTAAAAAATCAGCTTTTGTGCTAATTTTATGCAATAAATCAGTATTCTTGCACAATTTATAATAAATTCGATGAAATAAAACACAAAAACTGATAATGAATTTAGAAAAAAATCAGATTTCTGTGCTAATTTTATGCAAAAAAAGATGTTTTGTGCAATTTATGATAAATCTTTTGAAATATATTAGGTTTTTGTGCTAGTTTTATGCAATAAATGGTTATAAATAACTTTTATCAGTAAAATCAGTTTTTTGTGCAAATTTTATCAATAAATTGGGTTTTGCGCAATTTATGATAAATTTTATGTAATAAATTAGTTCTTTGTGGTAATTTGATGCAATAAATGAGGTTTCTGCGCAATTTATAATGAATTTAATATGAAATCAGTTTTTTGTGCTGTTTTAAAAAGATGTTTTGTGCAATTTATGATCAATTTCTTGAAATAAATTTGTGCAATGGATAGGTTTTATTGTGCAATTTATTATGAATTTAATAAGAAATTAGTTTTTTGTTCATTTATGCAATTAATTGATTTAATGCTTAATTTATAATGAATTTAGAAAAAAATCAGTTTTTTGTGCTAATTTTATGCAAAGAAAGATGTTTTGTGCAATTTATGATGGATCTCTTGAAATATATTAGCTTTTTGTGCTAGTTTTTATGCAATAAATTGTGTTTTTGTGCAATTTATAAAGAATTTGGTAAGAAGCCAGTTTTTTATAAATTACTTTTATCAGATAAATTAGTTTTTTGTGCAAATTTCATCACTAAATTGGGTTTTGCGCAATTTATAATAAATTTTATGTAATAAATTAGTTTTTTTTGCTAATTTTATGCAATAAATGAAGTTTCTGCGCGACTTGTAATAAATTCAACATGAAATCAGTTTTTTGTGCTGTTTTAAAAAAAATGTTTCGTGAAATTTATGATCAATTTCTTGAAATTTTTGCACAATTTATTATTAATTTAATAAGAAATCAGCTTTTTGTGCTAATTTTATGCAATAAATCGGTTTTTTGCACAATTTAAAATAAATTTGATGAATTAAAACAAAAACTGTCAATGGATTTAAAAAGAAATAAGTTTTTTGTGCTAATTTTATGCAAAAAACACATGTTTTAAGCAATGTATGATAAATTTCTTGAAATATATTAGCTTTTTGTGCTAGTTTTATCCAATAAATTTTTTTTTGTGCTATTTATAAAGAATTTGGTAAGAACCCAGTTTTTTATAAATAAGTTTTATTAGATAAATCAGTTTTGTGTGCGAATTTTATCAATAAATTGGGTTTTGCGCAATTTATAATAAATTTGATGTAATAAATTAGTTCTTTGTGGTAATTTGATGCAATAAATGAGGTTTCTGCGCAAATTATAATGAATTTATTATGAAATCAGTTTTTTGTGCTGTTTTAAAAAGATGTTTTGTGCAATTTATGATCAATTTCTTGAAATAAATTAGCTTTTTGTGCTGGTTTTATCCAATAAATGTTTTTTTTGTGCGATTGATAAAGATATTGGTAAGAAGCCAGTTTTTCATAATTAATTTTTATCAGAAAAAATCTGTTTTTTGTGTAAATTTGATCAATAAAATGAGTTTTGTGCAATTTATGATAAATTTTATGTAATAAATTAGTTTTTTGTGATAAATTTATGCAATAAATGAGGTTTCTGCTCGACTTATAATGAATTTAACATAAAATCAGTTTTTTGTGCTGTATTAAAAAAATGTTTTGTGCAATTTGTGATAAATTTCTTGAAATTTTTGCGCAATTTATTATGAATTTAATAAAAAAATCAGCTTTTTGTGTTAACTTTATACAATAAATCGGTTTCTTGCACAATTTATAATGAATTCGATAAAATAAAACACAAAAACTGGTAACGAATTTAGAAAGAAATTAGTTTTTTGTGCAATTTATAAAGAATTTGGTAAGAAGCCAGTTTTTTATAAATAACCTTTATCAGATAAATCAGTTTTTTGTGCGAATTTGATCAATAATTTGGGTTTTGCTCAATTTATAATAAATTAGTTTTTTTGTGGTAATTTTATGCAATAAATGAGGTTTCTGCGCGATTTATAATGAATTTAACATGAAATTAGTTTTTGTGCTAGTTTTAAAAGATGATTTCTGCAGTTTATGATCAATTTCTTGAAATTTTTGTGCAATTTATTATGAATTTAATAAGAAATCAGCTTTTTGTGCTAATTTTATGCAATAAATCGTTTCTTGCACAATTTATAAAGAATTTGATGAAATAAAACACAAAAACTGATAATGAATTTAGAAAGAAATCAGCTTTTTGTGCTAATGTTATTAAAAAAAAAAAGTTTCGTGCAATTTATAATAAATCTCTTGAAATATATTGGCTTTTTGTGCTAGTTTTATGCAATAAAAGGTTTTTTGTGCGATTTATAAAGAATTCGGTAAGAAGCCAGTTTTTTATTAAAAACTTTTATCAGTTAATTCAGTTTTTTGTGCGAATTTTATCAATAAATTGGGTTTTGCGAATTTTATAATAAATTATATGTAATAAATTAGTTTTTTGTGGTAATTTTATGCAATAAATGAGGTTTTTACGTGATTTATAATGAATTTAATAAGAAATAAGTTTTTTGTAGTAGTTTTGTGCAATAAAAAGATGTTTTGTGCAATTTTTGATCAATTTCTTGAATTTTTTTTGCAGTTTATTATGAATTTAATAAGAAATCAGCTTTTTGCTTTAATTTTATGCAATAAATCGGTATTCTTGTACAATTTTGAATGAGTTTGATGAAATAAAACACAAAAGCTAATAATGAAATTAAAAAGAAATCAGTTTTTTGTGCTAATTTTATGCAAGACATATGTTTTGAGCAGTTTATGATAAATTTCTTGAAATTTATTAACTTTTTGAACTAGTTTTATGCAATAAATGTTTTTTTGTGCGATATATAAAGAATTTGATAAGAAGCCAGTTTTTTTATGAATAACTTTTATCAGTTTTTTGTGAAAATTTTATCAATAAGTTGGGTTTTGCGCAATTTATGATAAATTTTATGTAATAAATTAGTTTTTGTGGCAATTTTATGCAATAAATGAGGTTTATGCGCGGCATATAATGAATTTAACATAAAATCAGTTTTTGGTGCTAGTTTTATGCAAAAAAAAGATGTTTTGTGCAATTGATAAAGATATTGGCAAGAAGGCAGTTTTTATGAGTAACTTTTATCATAATATTAATCTAATTTTGTGCAATAAATCGGTTTCTTGCACAATATATAATGAATTCGATGGAATAAAACACAAAAACTGATAATGAATTTAGAAAGAAATCCGTTTTTTGTGCTAATTTTATGCAAAAAAAGATGTTTTGTGCAATTTATGATAAATCTCTTGAAATATATTAGTTTTTTGTGCTACTTTTATGCAATAAAATTTTTTTGTGTGATTTATAAGGAATTTGGTAAGAAGCCAATTTTTATTAATAACTTTTATTAGATAAATCAGTTTTTAGTGTGAATTTTATTATAAATTAGGTTTTTGCTCAATTTATGACAAACTTTATGAAATAAATTAGTTTTTTGTGGCAATTTTATGCAATAAATGAGGTTTCTGCGCGATTTATAATGAATTTCATGCAAAATCAGTTTTTGTGCTGTTTTAAAAAATGATCAATTTTTTGAAATTTTTGCGCAATTTATTATGAATTTATTAAGAAATCAGCTTTTTGTGCTAATTTTATGCAATAAATCGGTTTCTTGCACAATTTAAAATGAATTCAATAAAATAAAACACAAAAACTGTTGAATTTGGAAAGGAATCAGTTTTTTGTGCTAATTCTATGCAAAGATAATTTGTTCAATTTATAATAAATCTCTTGAAATATATTAGCTTTTTGTGCTAGTTTTATTCAATAAATGGTTTTTTTCTGCGATTTATAAATAATTTGGTAAGAAGCCAGTTTTTTATAAATAACTTTTATCAGATAAATCAGTTTTTTGTGCGAATTTTATCAATAAATTGGTTTTTGCGCAATTTATGATAAACTTTATGTAATAAGTTACTTTTTTGTGGCAATTTTATGCAATAAATTAGGTTTTTGTTCGATTTATAATAAATTTAATAAGAAATAAGTTTTTTGTACTAGTTTTGTGCAATAAAAAGATGTTTTGTGCAATTTGTGATCAATTTCTTGAAATAAATTTTTGTTTTTGCGCAATTTAATATGAATTCAATAAATATCAGCTTTTTGTGCTAATTTTATGCAGTAAATTAGTTTCTTGCACAATTTTTAATGAATTGAATGAAATAAACACAAAAATTGTTGAATTAAGAAAGAATTCAGTTTTTTGTGCTAATTTTATGCAAAAAAATAGATGTTTTGTGCAATTTATGATAAATTTCTTGAAATATATTAACTTTTTGTGCTAGTTTTATGCAATAAATGTTTTTTTTTGTGCGATTTATAAGGAATTTGGTAAGAATATATAAGTTTTCTGCGCGATTTGTAAAGATTTTTTAAGTAATCAGTTTTTTGTGCTGCTTTTTTGCAATAAAAATGTTTTTTGTGCAATTTATGATCATTTTTATAAGATATATCAGGTTTTTGTTCTGTGTGCATGGAATAAAATGATGTTTTACAATTTCATACAATAAATTGATTTTCTGCACAATTTATAACAAATTTTTTAATGTATGTGTTGGAATGATTTAGACAAGCTGTATATGCTTCACTGGGTTTCCAGTTTTCTGTGTTTTTTTAATAAGCTTTTTGCGATTCTAAATAGGAGTTCATGATAACATAATTATAAACTCAAAATAGAAAAATTCATATTAGGGCACATTGCAATCTATTGGTATGCGATTAGATTTAAAATAAATTTTTAATCCAAATTTTCTCCAATTTATTATTCTGCATTTATGTTTTCAGCGCAAGTTGGAAATATATGCTGAACGGTAATGGTAATTTTATTGCTACGTTTATATAAATATATTCAAGCAAATAATACTTAAAATAAAGTATGAACAATAAAATAAATATGTATTAACATTATTTATTCACATTTTTGTTTTATCTATTAATAAACAAAAAGTTAGCTGAGTTAATACATTTAATTATTCAATCAAATTGATATAAAAAAATAAAAATTGTTAAATAAAAATTATTTCAGCCCGTATGTGCTTTATTTGTCTTTCATTTTCTTCTTATTTCAATCAAATTGGTTTACAAATAGTACAGTTAATTCGTTCATAGTCTGACTAAAATTTATATTTACAGAAACATTATGATTTGCCATCCTGATCGGGTCTAATAAAATAAACCCGCGCATGATGCTTATATTTTATTTTATTCACAGATACTTCTTGTCAATTAACAATTTAATAATAAATTTGATTTATAATTAATATTAAATTTAATTATGAAATAAAGTAGTAAATGAAGACATTCCATAAACATTGAGTTTTTCACTTCACTAAATTATTTCCTGATTCACTGTAATTAGGAATAAAACTTCCTTATGATGCCAATTTTTCCTTTCCATTTTTCCAAGAAACCATTAGCAAATACAAGTTTTTCCCATAAAAATACTAGACAATACGCTAAGAATAAAAAACAACCTCACACACAACTCTTACTTATTATCTTCATGTAAACAGTTAATTTCACCTTCTGCAACATTTTCAATGAAATTTCCACAACTTTCTTTGTGACATAGTTTTCATAAAAATAACCAATGACACTCAATAATTAATTGTTCTTTAGTTTGTTAGTAATTAATTATAATAATATTCCTATAGCATGAGTTATATAACGCATTTCGTGTGCCCGAGGCGCAGGTAATTAAAAAAAGTATGTGAATTATAGGTCCCGACTATATGAAGCGCTTTCGAAATATCTCTTCTTTTGATAAGCATGCATTTTATATTTATAGAATTGTATGTTGGTTTTATCTGTCGGCGGAACTGTTTCGTTGATTTCAATTTTAAAACAAAATCCCTATCTGTTTCAAGTCGCATATCAACAAACTTAAAATGCGTATAACGCAGTTTCCTAGTTAATTTTTTAATTATTCATTTATATAATGCACACACCCAGAAGACCTTATGAAAATTACGATTAAATCATCCTTTCACTCATTATTAATTCGATGCAGGTTTGTAATCGATTAAGGCCATTTAAGCAGATATATGAGAAGTGCATAATCATTTATCGTTTTGCGGCAGGCGGATATAGTTTTCAATTTTGAATAACACTTTATTTAATTACGATAAAATGACAGCGGTACTTTATACCATATTTTTGAGAGTTGGAAATGCATTACGCACAACATGGTTTTAAAGATCCTTATCGGGCTTTTTTTAGATCGTTGCATGGAGTTTTTTATAAAATAAAAAAACCTTTTCTAAATTATTTTAATAGGCTACTTATTAAAAATTGAATGTTGGTGGCCGTTACTATGTGATAGTTCATTAATAAATATATTTAAAAAACCGTAACTAGTTTCAACCTTTACAAGGCCATCATTCGACGGTGATGCAAACAAGTATACTTGTGATGGCCTTGTAAAGGTTGAAACTAGTTATGGTTTTTTAAATATATTTGTGATATAGTACATAGTAAATGTGTTTTATTTATTTCTAGGCTACTTTTTGTTCTAAGCACTCATTAGAGATGGCCTCTATGTGTTAGATAACTCCAAAATTGTTTGGTTAGTTTTAGAAGTTTATTAGAACTTTTTTTTTAATAGATTCTGGTAAACTTGAGGCGTCCGTAGCACAATGGTCTAGTGCGTGGACTGTTGAGCAGGCAGCCTGGGTTCGATTCCCGGCAGCGGTAATATCTAATTTGTCAAATATATTTCGATGCGGTCGTTTTCTTCGCAAGGCAATGGCAAACCAGTGAAGTATTTGTTTAGTAAACCCCTCTATTGGTGTCGTTCGGATTTCACGTTAAACTGTAGATCCAGCATGTTTGTGTAGAACTATTATCGCACACCACAAACATACGAGAGGGCAGCCTACGCTCGTAGCGAGCAATGGCACTATAAGAAGAAGAAAAAAAAGGTAAACTTACTGGATGGCTGGATTTTCTCAGTTTAGTTACATTGATTAATTTAGTTTTAACTAGTATGTGATATGTTACTTCTTTTTTAAATTATAAAATTGCTGGAAAGTGTTATATTTCTATGTAGTAAAAATTTACTTTGCTAATCCGATTAGCTTGTGCCAGTCATTCTGTATGTCGAAGTTGCCACAATCATCGCGATGGATAGGAGTGGTGGTGTCGGTGAGGTGTACATGGGCTGCACACGTCGCGTTGGGGGCTTTGCCGCGCTCAACTGCAAGTTGATCAGGTGTGGCGTTGTCGGTTTCCCTTGGGAGGTCGGCTTTGGAGTTAGACGGAATGCTGGTCTGTCGGTCGTGAAGCAGCTTCCTTCCGATTTGTCTCGTTTGATGTTATCACTGGTGTTCGTGACTGTTTGGAGGGCAGAGTCGATGTTTAACAATTTCGTGGTAATTTTTCTTGATCTCTTTGTTGATGTCTGTTGGCTCGACTTCTATAGCTTCTTTGGTCACTACGGCGATATCTGTCAGGTATGCCATGGCCTCCCCGACCTCGTGTGCAAGTTGCAGACGTATTTTGGTTCCCCAAACCCTGTTAGTATGTTGGTGATTTTCTCCATGATCCATTAGATCACCTAGGAATCATTGTTCATTTTGTGGTCGTAGGCTATTATGCTTCCTTATCTGTCGCTGGTAATCGAGGGTTATAATACCAGACATCTATTTAGCTAGCGGTAGTCGTCGAACTGGTAACTACGCATATATCTTGGTCTGGTTCATCTCGGGTAGCCATAGACCGTGACCGTCACGCCTGGGGATTGTCTGGAAAGTGTGCTGGGACAGTTCCCATGACTATGTTGGGTTTGCTGATTGGGTTCACAGCGTGACTTGTTATGCTGTAATTTTCAGAGATATATCTACTTAGTTTTTTTTTCAAGCGTTTTTGTCGCCGGGTCTTTCTCTTTTCTCTTTTTATCTCAGATGGTGTTTTGAAGGCATCATGCTCTTTTTTACCCCACGTTGAGCAGCATTTGTTACCGGTTGGGCTATGTGATTGTCAACGGAGGCAGCTGGGTCGGGTCTTGGAGGTGTTCTCTGGAAGTGTTGGGGTTGGACATTGTTTCTAACTTTGTTTTTGTTTATTGCAAACTGAAGATTCCTACACACGCGATTACCCAGAACGCTAGAGTATCACTCACACACACACAGCGTGCTCTCTTACAAACACACACAGCGTGTCAGTCCACTCAAGACTTGTTGTTTGGATCGATGCTTCATTGCCGTAGCAACTGTCAGTCATTGAAGCACGTGGCGAATTGTATGCAGTTTCCCGGACAATCCTAGGGGTATACTGCGATGTGGGTAGCGGATTTGGAACTGGAAGCTATCTGGCAAGGACCTACACTTTGGAGATGATGTTTTTGACTCATGTCAGCTCGTTAGGATCCCAGTTGTGGGTGGTGGAATCTTATGGTTGCGTTTTGTGCGGATCTTATTTTTCTACAGCCATCTCTCTGGAGAGGTCCTCCATGTGCGGACAAGTCTGGGTTATTGAGTTTTTGGTGATCAGTGCTATCAAGATGTGCGATGATACCGAGAAAACTCGTGATCAGCTGATCAAGCCAGTCTTGGTTCAGGGACCCCAAGTACAATCAGAAGTTGCATGGTGTATAGGCCTAAAAAAGCGACTGTAGTAGCGGTGGGCGCCGCGTCCGCGTTTGGATGAATATTTGTTTTCTTAAGACGTTGAGAAGAGCGGGACAATCTTTGGAGTAAAGTTTGCATCCATTAATGGTTGATACCAGTTCGTGCTTAATGTTTTTATTTTTAAATTGGTGTCGAAATGTTTGTAGTAAACGCGTGAAAGCATTCTCTACGATAGATATTTCTGTGGAACTGCTTTATGTATGACAACCTAAGATAAACGAGACGTTCAAAGACTTTGGTTCGGCGCGAATTGAATTGTATTGTATTGGCATATTGCCATGGAGAAGATCACATTGCCATTTGTTCTTTAGCAGCATTTCAAAAACTAATGTTGCGAGTGTTGGTTGGGTTACTAGGACGGTTTGTGCTTGTTTACTTTGACGACATGTTGGTTTATTTAGATAACCATGACTCGTCTGGATCATCTTTGAAGCGTGTTTTTGGCTTTTTGGGAAACCTGAACGTACAACATGGAGAAGGTTTTCCCGTCGTAGATGACGGAGTGTACCTCTGAGCGACAAGCACAGCCTGCACTACATCAGGCGTGATGCAGTCAAGTACACTCCTGATGACATACTTAAGGATTTTTCCAGACTAGTTGGTAAGTATAGGTTTCATGCCTGGTGCAATAATCTATTGTCAAGTAAATGGGGATGCATGCGAATACCATCAACCACGTTTACCTCTTGGTTGATGGTTATCTTCAAAGCTTTGAAGGTTGCCATCAGCCCTAAGTAAACGGACTTGTTTCGAACAGTAATGGGTGGAAGGTGACGAGTGCCAGCTTCCTCTGAAGGTGCTGGTGGATTTGAGGGGTTCCTATGGAGCAATTTGACTGGTCAGAGCTGGTTGGCTGGTTGACGTTACGGGCCAGCTGATGGCCTACTAGAGCAAGAAGATAACAGGGGATCACTTGGCTTCATCTTTGACTTCTTTGACTTTTTCTTTCCTACCATGATGAAACTTTCCTCTGGGAGCGGGGCTTCGTGGTTGGAGTCGGCATTGATGTCTTGGTGATTTTCCATGTCTTCCTCCTCGGAGGATATGGAATTGGGCGGATCGGCGGCAGGTCTCTTGAAGGAGACTTGAGCCTGGAGTACCGCTTGCTAGACTAGGCTTTTATGGTGGTAGGCGAGGCTGGTGTGTCAGGTGAAGCTTGGGGCTGGGTGGGCAGCTTGTTTCCATCATGCTGAGTGCGTTTTTTGCTTCTTTCAAGTTGCGCCTGATCTGTTTAACATGGTCATTTAGCTTGCTGATCCTCTTCGACAGTCCCTTCACCAGAAACATGATGTGGGCTTCTAGGACCTGGATTTTTTTCTCGATCAGGAGTTTGTTTTTTCCACCTACATTGACTCCAGGATTTTGCGGTCCAACATAGTCCCGTCGGGGCCCAAGCTGGAAGAAAAATTAGAACTAAAACAAAAGTAGCCGTAATTTGTCACTTTTTATAAAATAATTAGCTTCTACGTTTTACAAGGATCATTCAAATTTAACGACAATAGAAAACTGCACAATTTCTTGATAAATTCTAAGCTTAGGTTTTTTGTACTTTTATTCAATATGAAATTTGCATAAAAAACTTTTTTGTTTGACTAATCGGCATAGGTAAACGCTTTCCTGAGAAGCATTTGTTGCTTTTGACGTAGTATTTAGCGGGTTTTTTATAATCTTAAATGTTTATCTGAATTTGCGTGTTTTTTTTTTCTTACTTTTGATGTGAAAATACCACGGCAGCGTCTTTTCACATTGAAAGTTAGAAAATGCGCTTAAAGCGAAAGGAAATTAAGTTTTTCATTAACAATAACTTTTTATAATGAGGCTAAGATAAAATAGCAACGGTAGCATACAAAATTGAGTTTTAGATTCAATTATTTTAATGATTAAAATTTTATTTTTAGATAAAAATTTAGCTCAAAAGTATTACTTGTAAGATTAATAATATATTAAATGTTATAGTCTAAAATTGTGTAAATAAAACCTCTCAAATCTGTTCTTATTTCGATCAAATTGGTTTACATTAAAACAAATGATTTTACTGTTTTGTAAATAAATAAATTACAAACCTTGAATTATAATGATGAATTATTTATTTTTATTCATTAATTTGTCATTATTATTAATTAATTAATTAAACAACTAAGATTTAATGCACTTTAATATTTTAAATAAATAATACACAAATGTAAATATAAGCATTAAAGAATGATTTATATATGAATCAAATTAATAAACATTTCAGTTAGTACTGATTAGTCTTTTAGATGAAGCGAATTAGCTTAAATATACAATAAAAAATCCGTTAAATAGTAATAAAAAAATGGATTTTATAGTAAAAATTGTGCCAAAATTCAATGTAAGTTAAGTGTATATTGATTTATTTGTTGTTTCTATTAGTGTTATAATGTTGAATGTATAATTTATTAACAAATGAAAACGGTAAATATAAAACGTTGTTAGATTATAAATATAATGACATTAATGACACTGCATTGTTGTGGGTTGATTAATTAATATGTAACAGGTAGTTCACAATACTATAATTACCTTCAAATGATGTTAATTAATATTCTGTAGACGTAATATAAAGCAATGTTTTAATTTATTATTATTCATTCAGTTTTTGAAGCGAGGATTTTTTGTTTTATATTTATTTATATAATTAGGCAATGTTTTTAATCATTAATTTTAGTTTGGTTTATATGATTTATACCAAAAAACAACAAAAAAATGTTTAAGAAAATAGTTTTACGTTCTTAGGGCCCTTCAATTTGAATTTTTTATTAAAAAAAGCTGCTACCTTCTAGAGTTGTTGAACATTTTGATGATATTTAGTTTTGGATCAAAATCTTGTAAAGATGTTTCAGGTAACTTTTTGTTGATCAAAGATCAGCAATGTATATGTTATTGCAAGCTTGTAGGATCAATGAACAGTTTGCATCTTGGTTCTCTTTCATTTTGATTTAACTAGATTTATTTATGCATAAATTTTTAAGTCTTGAGTCGTAGTTGTGGATGTGATTCATGTAGATACTTATCTAAATTGATTTAGAAGATCTGGGTTTTGCTGCTGTAAAAACTCAAAGCTCAGTGGTCCAATGTTGGAAAGTTGTTGACCAAATCTGATATTTTTTTAGAACAGTTTTATGTAGTGTGGAACTCCAAGACAATGTCTGGGTTAACATGTTTAAATGTGATACATTGGTGAAACCAATGAAATTTTGTTGATTGACATTTGCTGTTTTGATGAACTTGGACATTGTTAACATTAGTTGGTCTAGCTCTGGTTTTCAATTTAACATTTTGGCCTAGTCACCAACTTTTTTTGAATGATTAATAATTCTAAGTGTATTCTATATTGTAGATTTACTTTAAATGTTTAAGGTGCAAGAATAAATGATACTTTAGTTTGTGTGGCTGGTTACTAGAATACGTTTTTGAATTTCGCTCATTTTTCTGGATTAGATCTGAAAAAAGTCGAGTTTGGTTTGTCTGAGAGCGTGTGACGGACTAATTTAGTTAAATTTCTGACTGTGTTTTCTAAATTGACAACAATCATGGACTCATTGATGTTCAAGTTTTCAGCCAGTTCTATTAGAGCAACTTTTACCATCTTCGACTGCCACCAGAAAAGCCTGGTCATCAAAATTCAAAGATTGGCTTTATCTTGGTTTATCATCTAAGCTTGTTCTTACAAGTTTTGAAGCAAATAAACCACTTTCTATTACGGTTGAGAAATAATTATTGTTTTGAAGTTTGGTTGGATTGATTACTTCTTCATCTGTAATAAACTATGGATTTTTTTTTTGGACAATTCTTGTACTCAGTTTAGGGTAAATTAAGACAATTTGTGGACAAATGTTGACTTCTGTCAAAC
This sequence comes from Tachinus rufipes, assembly GCA_963932245.1. Lineage (NCBI taxonomy): Eukaryota > Metazoa > Arthropoda > Insecta > Coleoptera > Staphylinidae > Tachinus > Tachinus rufipes. The sequence goes on from OZ010750.1 coordinate 4,944,575, forward strand.
AAAACATGACAATTTGCAATATAATCATGATATTTGGTAAACAAATTCTAGTTTCATCTGTCTGAGGTCATTTATTTGACAGTTAGTGTACAAAAAATGATATTTTGTGGACAAATCATAATATTTTGTGGATAAATCATGATATTTTGTGGAAAAATCATGATTTTTGTGGACAAATCATGGTATTTTGTAGACAATTTACTTTTATAGCTGTTTTGGGCATACATTTGATAGTTTTCAGACAAATAATGACAATTTTTCAACAAAAAATGACAACTTGCAAACTTATTGTGACTGGACAAATTGCTATATTTTGTGGACAAATTGCTATATTTTTTGGACAATTATCTTTTATAGTTTTTTTAGAGTATACATTTGACAATATGTGATCAACGGAATACAGTTGGTGGACAAATTATAACATTTATTGAACAAAACATGACCATTTGTCAATTAATTATTCTAGTTTGTGAACAAATTCTGTTTAAATCCAATATCTAACCAAATAAAGATAAAATATGGCAGTTTGTGGACAAATGATAACAGTTTGTGGACTAATGATAACAATTTTTTAACAAAACATGACAAATTGCGAATTAATCATGACAGTGGGCGAACAGTTCTGTTTGTTTCAATCTATTTGAAAACAGTTATTGACAGTTTTTGTACAACTCATGATATTTTAAAGACAAATCAACACATTTTCATTTTATGGACATTTATTTTAAGTACAACAAATGATATTTTGTGGACAATTCTCAAGTTACGGACAAATTAAGACAGTTTGTAGACAAACAATGATAATTTGTTGACAAATTATCACTATGTTTGTTTTGGGACAAAAATTTGATGGTTTACAGACAGATCAAGACAGTTTGTGGATAAATCATGACAGTTTATATATAAATCATGACAATTTGCAAATAAATCATGCATCTTTTTTAACAAATTTGCTTTGATGCCCGTTTTGGTGCATAGATATGATGTTTTTGTGCAAATTAAGACAGTTTTCGTATAAATCAAGACAATTTGTGGGTAAATCATGATAGTTTGTGGACAGATCATGACAATTTGTGGACAAATTATGGTGTTTTGTATACAAATTATGAACGTTTTTTAACAAATTTTCTTTGTTGCCCGATTTGGGGCATAGATTTGTTAGTTTACGGAGAAATCAAGAAAGATTATGGACAAATTATGACTATTTGTGTACAAATTATGACAATTTGTGGACAATTTTTGACAATATGTGGACAAATTACAACAATTTGTTGAAAATTATGACAATTTGTGGACAAATTATGACATATTGTTGAAAATTATGACAATTTGTGGACAAATCATGAAAATTTATGGACAAATCATGACAATTTGTTGACAAATCATGACAGTTTTTATTTGTTCTTTTTATTGCCTAATTTGGTACATAGATTTGACAGTTTACCGGCAAAACATCAAGACAGTTTATGGACAAAACATGATAGTTTATACACAAATCATGATATTTGTTAAGAAATTATGACAATTGTTTCATTTTTTTTTTACTGCTTGATTTGGGGCGTAGATTTTTCAGTTTACGGAGAAACCAAGACAGTTTTTGGACAAATCATGACCATTTTTAGATAAATTATGACAGTTTTAAAAAATTGTGAACAAATTATGATAATTTTTTGAACAATTTATGACAAATTGTGGACAAATTATGATAATTTTTTAATAAACCATGTCAGTTGTTCAACAAATTCTTTTTGATACTTATTTTGAGGCATATATTTGACAGTTTACGGACAAATCAAGACGGTTTGTGGACAAACTATGACAGTTTGTGGACAAATTATGGCAGTTTGTGGACAAATCATGATATTCTCAAATTATTATATTTCAATTCATTTGAGGACATTTACTTTAGAATTTGAGTGCAAAACATAAGAGTTTGTAGACATATTATGATATTTTGTGAGAAGTTATTTTTAATGGCCGTTGTAGACCAGATATTTGACAGTTAACAAACAAAATCAATACATTTTGTGGACAAATTTTGATAACTTGTGGACAAATCATAACAGTTTTTCAACAAATTACCGTTTTGGGGCATTTGTGGACAAATTATGACAGTTTATGCACAGTTTGTGAACAAATTATGACAGTATTCAATTTTTTTTCATTTTTGACAGTTAATGGGTAAATCAAGATAGTTTCTGTACAAATCATGACAGTTTGTGGACGAATCCTGACAGTTTTTCAATAAATTTCTTTTTGTTGCATAGATTTGACGGTTTACGGGCAAATAAAGACGTTTTTTTGGATAACTTATGACAGTTGGAGGAAAATTTATGACAATTTGTGCGACAATCATGAGTTTGTAGACAAATTGTGGACGAATCATAACAGTTTTTTAATTAATTTTCCTAAATGCTCTTTTGTGGGCATATATTTTACAGTTTAAGGGTAATTAAAGACAGTTTTGACAGTTTATGAACAAATCGTGACAGTTTGCGGACAAATCATGACAATTTGTGAACAATTTTTGTTTAAATCTGTTGGGGTGCATTTGTTTGACAGTTTATGTACAACTAATAATATTTTGCGGGCAAATTATGTTACTTTGTGAACAAGTTTAAGTGCAAAAATTGATATTTTGTGAACAAGTCATAATTTGTGCAAAATTTTCATTAAAACAGTTTCAGGGCATGGATTTGACAATTTATGAGCAAATCAACACACTTTGTAAGCAAACTATGACTGTTTTTATACAATTTATGACAGTTTACTTTTTGGACAATTTTCTTAAATTATAGATTTAACAGTTTACGGCAAACCAAGAGAGTTTTTGGGCAAATAATGACAAATAACATTTTGTTGTCTAATCATGATAGATGATATTTTGTTGAGAAAAGTGTTTTTATACTAACTATTTTAGGGCATATTAGGCAGTTTATGGATAAATCAATATAGTTTGTGGACAAATTATGACATCATAAACCTTTTTTGGACAATTGCATATTCAGCTTTTCCTTTTTTCTGTGAGGTTTTCTTGTCACAATTATAGTACTTACACTTTCTAAAAACCTTCGAATCACTTTGATTGAGATTTTTTCCAATTGTTGAGTGAATAATTTAGGGGGTTACTCTCATTTGATATTAATTTTTCCTGAGTTCATATCTTGACTGTGGTGGTATGTTTTGACGTAGGTTTTTCCTAGCCTGAGTATCTGGTTGTAGTTTAGATTTTTTTTTTCTTGCTGCGGACGGATCTTGAGGTCTTCCTTTTTTGTGTGGTTGCTTTGCCACAACTATAGTCTCTACCCTCTTTTCAGACTTTCTACTCATTTTGATAGGAGTTTTTTCCGGTTGTCAAGTCAGCTGGTGAATAGCTCCGGGCCTTTGCCGCTGGTTTTGACGCTAATTCTACTAAAGTTGGTGTCTCGACTTTTGCAAATTTGGCGTGGATTTTATGTAGTGACTATGTTGACTTTAGTCTAGTTTTCTCGGATTTTAAAGTCTTTGTAGAATTCTTTTTGTTGTAATGTTGCCTTGCCACAACTATAGTCTCTCCCCTATTTCTAGACTCTACTCACTTTGCTAAGGTTCTCTTTGATTGTCCAGTTAGCCGGTGATTAACTCCCACCGCTAGCTTTTTGTTTATCTTTGCCGCTGGCTTTGGTGTTTCGACTCCGGCAACTGTATGACTGTATTGACTTTAGTCTGGTTTTTTTTGTCGATGCTGACGGTTTACTTGCCACAACTACAGTTTTTGCTTGTTTTCTAAACCTCTTACTCATTTTGATCCGAGTTTTTCTCAATTGTCAAGTCAGCCGGTGACTCATTCCGAGCGTCAACTTCTTGTTTGCTTTTGACGTTGGCTTTAATTAATTAATTCTATTAGTCGTCGTTTTGACTTGGCGGTGGTAGTAAATTTTTGCATGGGTCTTCTCTAGCATGTATTTACTTTAGTCTAGATGCTTTTGTTTTTATCGATGCTGAGCGATCTTGTGGTTTTTGTGGGATGTCTCTTGTTGTGTAGTCGACTTGCTAGAAGTATAGTTTCGTGTTTTTTTTCTAATCGCCGAGTCAACCGGTGACTAACTCGGGCATCAGCTTCTTGATGTCTTTTCCGCTGGTTTTGGTGTCACTTGCAATTTGCAAGTTTTAGTTTTTTTACTAGTTTACTTTCTTAATTGTCTGCTGCAGTCTAGTTTTCATTCATGGGTTTTACAGTGCTATTGGTGACTAGTCAGATGAGTGCAAATTTATAAATGAGTGGGTCGCCATGCAACTATGTCGGGGAAAGTTGTTGGTTAGTCAGGCTGAGATGTAGTTGGTACTGGAAAGCAGTTCTGTTTTTTCAAGGTATTGATTCAAGTTTAAAGTTTAGATTTTGTAATTTCTTTCGAGTAAGGGTCTATCGACTGACTTGATAAATTATTGCTTGTTTTGTCTTTGTGTGCTGATGTGACCTGGTGATCTTTTCATCAAAATTCCGGGTTTAATATATTGACATGCTCTTTTGTCGGAAAGATAGTTAAGATAGCGGCAAGATTCAGCTGCTTTCCACCTTTTTTAAAGTAGTTCAGCATAATGTAGCGTACATGTTTATGGTTTTTGAAACAACATTAACCAGTAACCACTTAATATTTCTAAAACAATTCAATGATGTTTTTGAAACAATATGATTGTAGCAAATGTTTGATTTATTTATGATTAATGACTTTTTGTTTTGTTTTACAAGTAATATACAACTATATACATTAAATTTAATTAAGATTGAAAACACGCATTAGAGTTCACAGTTAACACTTGGATAGGGATCAAGGTTCTGGTTTTGCCGCTACATAACATAAACCCTTATATGGGAAAAACACATTTATTTCAGTAGTAAACATAAACTCCTTACATGCGAATACTATTTGAAACAAACTTTTTGTTAGATATGTAAAATGCAATAAAAAGTCTAAAATAATTGCTGATATTTATTTCATTTAAAGTACTCTTCAGAGTGGGACGATGACATAATAATGCTTCGTAAAATTCGTTGAATATTGAAGTGGGTCGCTTTTGCTGCATTATTATTAAATTGTGGAGCTTCAATTTGAAGTAGGTCATGACCTTCCCAACATACTCAAAGTAATTGCAGAAATGTAATTAAGTAGTACTGTATTTGTGCACAAGATTATGTTACGCTAATTTTAATAAAAATGCATATAATCCTAATATTTCAAGTTGAAGTTATTGCTTTCTTAACAAATGATCAATATACCCTGTTAATCAAAGGGATGAAATGTAATGAAACTAAGAACACCTTATGATTCATTTAGTCGCGTAATATTGATTAAATTAACAATAACAAATTAGGTTTTCCTTGTGGCTTCATTGATTGTATTATGTCTCGATAGAGTGAATAATTATTTAATCATAAACTAATAGCAAGATTAAATCATGTTTAGTGTTAACCAGATTGTCGTTAGCACGTATTACCGCAACGAAATAAAGTCTAGGTGATAATTATATGTATTTAACATAATTATCACTATAAAAATTGATTACGATTGATTTTTTATCCAATGAAAAGTAAAACTGGTTATAATGCACAATATAAAGAAGGTAAATATTGGCTAGAAAAGTGTAGGACTTTAGACTGGACTTGTGATTAGATCAATGTGCATAGTGCATGCATAATATATTACTTAACATAAAAGATTTTATTCAATTAACTCAATGGTTTGAAACAAAGCACCGTTATGTAATTTTTTCGCGCAATGAAACCTGATTTTCAGTACGGTAACGCGTATCGCGAAGAATCCGAAAAAACAAGTAGAAATGTTGCACGGCCGTGGTTACATCGTTGGTGAGGAGGAAGAAATAAGCCTTTCGAAAAAACCTGTTCGAGCTTGCCGCGGTAAAGAGTCTCGTTTCAATTTCAGTTTACTTTCGGGTGTTCTATGTATTCGGTTACGTTTTTAATGAAATGGCGAATTATAAAGTGTCAGTTAGTGCGCGCGAGATTTTTTGGAAAACTTATAGTGACTTTTATTGTGATTTTCTTGACGGAAACGAGTCTGTTTATTCAGCCAACAGCTATCAAGTAGGTTTTCATTTATTTTATTTTCGATTTCACAGTTTTCACTCAGAATATTTATAATTCATTAAGAAGTATGACAATATTTTACAAAAACAATAACATTTGTCCATCAGAAATGATAAGTTTTAAAATCAAAACGTAAACATAGGATGAATAATATTTGAAAATAGAATTCAATTGATAACAAATTTACAATAAATACACAAACTTAATTGCTATTTAACAAATTTACTGAATATTTTTTTATATTATGTATTATTATTAATTAATAAAATATACAATGTATTAAAAGAAATTATAAAATATAAATTAAATGAGCTATAACTTCTAATGCTTATTTAATTTTATGACTGTACTTAAGTTAATACTACAGTGAAACATAAATTTTCCATTTTAAAAATAAAAATCTTTATTATTATTGCAATTAATAATAATTGAATTATTGTATATCTTGAATTATATTTTAAAACAATAACTAGTTTCCACCCTCCATCATGTAACGGTGATACAAATAAATTATTTCAGTTACAGTTTCAACATATATATTACGTCAGTTTACATAGTAAACGTTGTTTATTTCGTATATAATGTTTAAATAAGGATATTTAATTGGAATAATGGTAAAATGTTTTTTAGAACATTTTTGTATAAAGCAAATTGTTACTTGTTCAATTTTGGGAAGCAATTCTGAAGAATTTTCCATAAATTAATTATAATAATAAAATTGGTTTTCTTTTTATTTTTTTTTTAAATTAAAAAAATGATACAAAATTGTTTGTTTTTTGAATTTCATTGCAAATTTATTTCTGGGTTGTAGTAATTTTTGGAAAATATTATTTCAGCTATTTGTCTTTTATAACATTTCTGAAATTACAATTGTTTTTGAATTTGTTTGAATGTTTATAAAAAACTATTTTTTGCAAATTTTTGGTTTTTTCTTTTATTAGGTTCACTAAAACTTTATTAAATTAATAAATAGTATAATGTATCCGTCGTTCTCACGCACAATACATTTAGAAAATTTTAAAACATTTGAGTCTTTTATAATATTTTTTGAATTATCAATTATTTTTTTGAATTAATTAAAAAAAAACTCTTTTTTTGGTTTTCTTTGAGTAGTTTAGATATTTGTTCATTTTTTAAGCCTTAAAGTCATTTTTGTAAAATTTATTGAAAAAACTTTTTTTTTAGTTTTCTTAGAGTACTTTAGATATTCGTAATTTTATTGGCCGTTATTTTTATTTTTTCAAATTTGACTATTTTATAGTATTTTTAAGTCTTTTGAAGTATTTTTATGACAATTTATCATAATATTTTTGGATTATTTCTGACCAAAATGTTTTTTGAGTGGTTCATATATTTTTTCAGTTGTTAAAGATGTTTTTGTTAAAATTTATTGACCGTTTTGGAATGTTTTAATGTTTCAAAACAGTTGAGTCTCTCATATTCTTAAACTATTTCCAACTAAAACATGTTTCTGCTGCGTAAAGAGTTTTTTTGAGTAATTTTGACATTTTTTTGAGTCATTAAGGGCAATTAATTAATTAAAAAAAAATGTATTTTTATTATTGTTCATTTTGCAGTATTTTTAATTTATTAAATTTTTTGACTTTCTTATAGGGTTTCAATGAATATGGATCTGTGGCAAAAAAACTTTTTTTGAGTTTTTTTGTTGTAAAAAACTATCTTATATTTTTTTTTTGAACACATGCGTTTTACAATGAGGAGAAAGAGGTGTTTTATTACCATTCTAGCTCCGCCCTCTGTGGAGATAAACTTCATTTACGAAAGAGGCTTTTGAGTCTACAATGAACCTGCTGCTGAGCGTTTTGTTCGGGTTGTGTCTGCTGTACTTGTTGAGCTTGTGCATTAGCAGATTTGGGCTCCACCTTACAAAACTTCACATGTAGAAATTGTTCTTTCATTAAATGTCTAAATGTTGAATATCCCATTAATTTAATACCTGGTTCTAATATTTGTCCGTATTCTTTATAAGCATCATGTAAATTTTTGCGTGTTATATCCCATGGTAATTGTATTGGTTGTTTCGAATTACCAATTCCACATTCACCTGTATGTTGTACCAAATATTGCTTCAAGAACTCAGTCGCGTGTCTATAGATGTCTAAAGAAAATGTATTGTGTGGTTTCTTGCCATGGTTACCATGAACTCTAGGCGCAACCCCGTGGGTCATTACATGTTTCCTTATTCGTTTTAATTGGTAATGAGTGCAATTTTCCAGGTACAAAAAAGCATCTAAACATACCCTCCGTCCTTGATAAACATATTGAGCGCGTAATCGACTATCAAACATAAGTCCTTTTATTCTCATACATTCACTTATTCCCCAAACTTGTCCCACTACTTTATTTGCTTTTCGTGCCATCTCTTTAATGTGTTCGCTGTCAGTGTTGTTCGTGCAAAAAACATATCCCAAATATTTAAAAGATTTTATTTCCGTAATACCTTGCCCATTCCATTTCCAATCCTCAACTTTTTTTTTCTACCCCCCTTTCTGAATACCATAATTTTTGTTTTATCTACATTGACATCTAAACTTTTTTTTTCTAAAATATTATTCTAAACTTTTAATCATTTCTTTCATTTCCTTCACATCTTTTGCTATAATTACCATATCGTCTGCATATACTATCGACCACACTTTTTCTCTACCGACTACTACCCCTCCTGCCTGAGCTAACCTCATTTTTTTTCTACATCTGCTATGTAGGTTGCAAACAAAGTGGGACTCAATGAACATCCCTGTCTTTTGTTGTCCAAAATCTTTTACTCATTTTTCTGTTTACCCACACTCTGCTTGCTGTCTCCTCATACACTTCTTCTATTTTTCTTACCAGGTGCTCGCTAATTTCTTTCTCTCTCATACACTTCCACAGTTTCTCTCTATCCACACTATCAAATACCGCCTTTAGATCCAGGAATAACGCATATACTTTTCCCTTTTTCTCTGCTATTTCTTTTTCCACAATATGGTGTAAAATATATACGTTATCCATGGTACCTCTTTTCTTCCTAAAGCCGGCCTGCCCGTCTGGAATTATCTCATTCATACCCAGTTTTTCATTCAACTTTTTTTCTAATATCATGGCATAGATCTTGTATGCCGTATCCAGTAGTGTTATGCCCCTATAGTTATTTACTACGTTTTTGGTTCACTTTTGTGTATAGGGCATATAAGACCTTCTCTTCATTGATTTGGAAACCCTTCTCCCTTCCATATTCTATTTATTAACTCACTCAATTTCTCAATGAGCTCTTCCGTACCATACAACCACGCTTCATTCTGTATCCCATCCATACTTGGCGCTTTTCTTTTCTTTAATTTTTTTATTTTCTCCCATATTGCTTCTTTTGAAATTTCTTCTGCTTGTAGGATTGGCTCTTGTCTGTCTAGTTTTTCTTCTTTTTTATTTCGTCTTCCAAACAAACCCGAAAAGTGTTCCTTCCAAACTTCCATTAGTATTGCCTCAATATCTCCTTGTTTTTTTCTTAGTTCTTTGTTTATGTATTTCCATGCATCTGCTTCTGACTTTATTTTTTTAGTTTCTATTTTTTTTTTTATAAATTTGCTTTTAGCTTTTTTACACTGATTTTTGTATGCCTTCTGTTTGTTTAGATATTCTTCTTTTGTGCATATGTTGTTTCTCTAGTGCCTTAACCTCTTTCTGGCTTCTAGTTTTTTCTTAGTACATTCGTTGTTCCACCATTTGCTCTTTTTCATTTTTTCTTCTTTTCTTCTACATGTTTTTTTTTTACTACCGCTTTCCTGATTGTTTTCTCTAAATCCCTCATTATCTCTTCGACATTTCCTCCGTTTTTTCTAATTTCTCTCAGATTTTGTTTGTACATTATCACACTTTCTTCCGTCCATATTATCCTCTCTTCACTTTTCTTTCCATTTTCCTGTCTCCTTACAGTTTCCCCATTTAAGCTGAGTTCTAAAGGTTGTTGGTCTGATTCAACTTTTATTCCTACTTTTAAATTGTCTATCTCTTCCCACGCCTTTTTATTTACAACTACGTAGTCTATTACCGATTGTCCATTTGTCCCTATATAAGTAAATTCTCCCTTTTCATCTCCAGTGATGTTTTCATTTAAAATGTCCCAACCTGTATCCTTTGATTTTCTGTTTCTTGTGTCATCTTGTTTGATTTTTTCTCCTTTCTTTCTTATTCTTGCGTTGAAGTCCCCTCCTATAATCAATTTTCTTCTTTCAGTTTCTGGTATTAGCGTTTCTAATTTTTGCCTAGTGCTTTTCATGCCTCTGCTATATACTGTTATTGCTCTATATTTTTCTCTTCCCCTTAAAAAGTTTTGTTTTTGTATACCTTCATTTTCAATCTTCTTCTTCTTCACTTATTTCTTTTTTCATGCCAGTAATTATGCCTCCTTGGGCTCTTCCTTTTTTTTTCTTTGATAGCTGGTTGGCATTTCCAGATGTATTCGGCTGGCATGATAAGCTTTAACTTTTCCCATTTCTTGTCATCTTTCCACGTCTCTACCATTCCAATTATGTCAAAGGTTTTTATGTGCTCCCAAAACTCGTGAACTTTGTTATCGAGCCCAGCTACGTTCCAAAACAACATTTTGCTTGTCTGTTTTTTTTTTCACTGTCCCTGTTTTCTACTATTTTTTTGTTTTTTTCTATCTCGTGTAACTAAGTCATGTCCTTTGTCCTTGCCTGCGTTGTCTACTTTTTTTGTGTTTATGCTACTAATTACTTTTTTGCTTTGCGTTCGCTCTCTTTTGAAACTCCTTGATCTAGATTACTAAAGTTCTCCATCTATTTCCAATTTTCTGTACCGTATACCCATACTTTTCTGCACTTTGACTTTTCGTCTCTCGCTATATCCCTTAATTCCTTATGAACTCTTCTTTCTTCCAATATCAAGTCATTTTCAATATATACGTTTGTGCCCCTCAGTTTGTTTTTGTTTCTCATAATATCCTGTTTTTGTACCCATGACTCTGTTTCTGCTATTATTGTTTGTTTTTCTTCATTTCCCACTGAATATGCAGACATTATTTTAGTCTCTATTTTGAAGTTTTTTTGTATCATTTCTTCTATAGTTTCTTTTTCTTTTCTTGTCTGTACCTCTATTCCTCTTACTACAAACTTGTTTCTTCTTTCTTCTCTTTCTTTTCGATCTAGTTTGTCTTTAATTGCTCTTATTTTGCTTTTGAGTTCTTTTTTCTCTACTTCCCATTTTTCTTCTCTTTTTATCATCTCTTTTTATCATCTCTTCCTTCATATTTCTCATTTCCTTTTTTATTTCATCTGTGTTTTTTTTTCATTTCCGCTATCATCTGTTTCATCATTTCTTTAATTTCCTCCATTTCTTTATCTTTTTCTGAACAACGTTTTTCTGAGTAATTTAGATATTTGTTGATATTTTTGGAGTAGTTAAGAGTATTTTTATTAAAATTTTGGGGTATTTTTCGTATTTCAAAACATTTGAGTTCTTTATGGAATTTTCTTAAATTATTCTATTATAAATTTTTTTAAACGTTTGAGTTTTTTAAAAGTTTTTTAAGAGTTTAATTGTAATTATATTGAAATTTATTGCCTGTTTTAAATATTTTAAAACATTTCAGTTTTTTATAGTATTTTTTTAGATTATTTTTAACGGTCGCAAAAAGAACTTATTTTTGAATTTCTTAAGAGTACTCTATACCCATGGCTAGTATAGGGAATTACATGTATACGGGCGCCAAGATAACTAATGCATCGGTTAAGATAGTTACAATCTTTATTTTTGGGTTTTTAGAGTAATTTAAATATTTTTTAACTTTTTGGAGCAGTTAAGAATATTTTTCTTATTTTTTTGCCAGTTTTGTGATTTTTAAAGTAGATTAATTATTTAAACTTTTTTTTTAAGTTATTAAAATTTCTTTATATATTTATAAACGATAGATTTATTAATGTATAATTACCAAGGTGTAACTCTAAATATAAATACTGTAATAAATGCTCTACCACCCAACTACCACACCGAGCATAAACGTGGTATATTAATTAATTCAAGGTATATTTTTACTTTAACGGCCAATGCAGCTTGCCGCCATTTTTTTTTCAACCGTCTTTAGCTAATATTTCCATCACTTCATGGAAGAGAAAATGTTTTCTTTCTTTCTCGCGAAGCTTCCATTACTCTTTCTCGGTCCGGTTCATATATTTTCTTTTTATTACTTAACATTTTTTGTCATAATCTATTACATATTTGAATCCATGCAATATTTGGTATTTATGTAAATAAAAGCGCATCAAAATACTACTTCATTAGTCATTGAATCAAATATGCCAATAGAATGCGGTTTAATAGGCAATAACGCATTAGCATACCAATATCATTTGCATAATTAACCATTTAAAAGTAAAAGCAGTGATTTATGTTTATTTAGTACTAATTAGTAATCTTTGCACTGAATAAACAAAATGTATCAACTATTGTTTCTAAATGTGTTTGTTTTAATTATATCAAATAATAAATTTGACCTAAAATTTTATTATTAGAAGTAAAAGCATGTTTCGTTTTCGTATGGGAAGCGTAGAAACAATTAAAGAGGTACCTTAATAAAGTCATAAAATTTCACTGCTTTAACCATGAATTAGTAATTTTATTTTTAAACAGGTAACACACATTGAAAAGTGGGTAATTGAATATTTCAATTTTAATGCGTAGAAAGCATTTCGGTTAAATCGATTACAGCATCAACTTGACCTACAATTTTAGATTTAGGTTTTGCATAGTCATCGTTATTTAATTTATACTGTTAGAATCTGAATACATTGTAAGATCTGGTTTGGTTTAACATAAAATCAATAGAGTGTGATATACAGGGTGTACATCTTACCATAATACATTTAAACGTTAATGTACGTAACGTAAGTTTTTTTAAATATTGCCAATGCAACAATTGATTAGGCGTATGTGAAAGGCCACACATACATTTGTTCAACAATTACAACATGAGTTGTGTGTACCAAATTGTTTATTGTATGTGTAAATGAGCAATGTTTCTAATTATAATAGAGGAACACTGAAATATAAATACCGTCTTATTTTTGTGTAGTAAATAACGTAATAGGATATAATTGCAAATCGTGCCAGATCGTGCAAGTGCATCTTTAAAAAAATCCACTTTAACTTCGTTGGCATGCCGCAAAATACGTGTAGATGCAGAGTGCTGCTCATAATCTATACGTTTGTACGGTATATGAAATAAGTAGTCATTGCGTAAAACTCCAGCTGGGGCATGAATATCAATTGAGTTGAGCAAGTCAGGACAGTCAATAATCCCACGAAGCACTTTAAAAACTAGTTCCACGTCAAAATTAAAAAGTCTCTTTTCAAGACTGATCATGTTAAATGTAGAGAGCAGTTTCATGTAACTGCCTGTATGGGGACCACACATTTGAACAATACTCGAGATGGGGGCGTACTAGAGCGTTGTTGCCCATACTGTAAAATAGTGTCAGGCTTGACCTCAGCACGAGTCTTTGTTTTTGCTAATAGACTACAATTACCTAAATCTATTGATATATGACCGTGAATTATCAGTGTCATCATGTGAACTATACAACTTTAGTCTTTGATCCTTGTTGAGTTGTTCAGTGCTTACGCGGTACAGCGGAGACATGGTAACACTTGATCTAGCTGCTTGGTTCAAAGTATGAGCTGTATACCAACAAGTTGTGTCTAAAATTGCATATTTGTGAGAGTATGTATCCATATACATACTCTCACAAATATAGTAACTTGCTCTTATGAGTGAGACCAAAGAGACTTGTTTCTAAAAATTGTAGAATCCTTCTTACAACCACAAACGGGATTACAAAGTCTGAATAAATGGTTGGAATAGATAGGCTAAGATGGTTTTGGATCAAAATTAGAGCTCTAAAAAATAATATTTTTGCTTTCTTGGATATTTTGGAAGAAACGTTGAGGAGATAACTCTCCTAGCCTATCTACTATTTAACTTTCAGCAAAAGGTTTCATACAATTTTACGTCATATTTGGTCAGAGTACAAGGGTTATATAGCTATGGCTTAAGGTAAACAAGCTTCTAATTTTTTGGCAATTAATGTCACTAACCGTATTTATATTGATAGTAGGTCAGAGTTTGTAGAGTAGCTGATAGCAAAGTATTTTTTGGTGACTGGCAATCAACTACTTAACAAATTACGAAAATACTTTAAAGTTTGAACTTTTGCTTTGTTGAATGTTCTTAAAAATACGTACAAGTAGTTCCAAAGTAGTTGGAATTATCAATAACATAAAACTTTGGTTCTGACTTGAGCTATTTATAAGTTTTTTTCTTGGCGCTTCCATAGTCGTGGCAATATCAACAAGAATCTTCATTAAAGAGAAGAAAGAGCTTCAAAACTTGAGGCTATAGTTTGGTTTTGAACAATTTATGAGCTTTTATTTCATGGGGGTGGCGGAGGCGGTCAGTTCAGTAAGGGTGTTCCCTGGGGTGGTGTTGTCGTCAATTGCATTTTATAAACGAATTAATCGTTATATTGACTGACGTCTTTACTCAGAAGGTCAACACACTTACGCACTCACCTGGAGTGTCCTATGCACTGATACACTGTCACAGAGCACCATCACCACAGACGCACTCACACAGAGTGTGGACCTTTGGAGAACCTGGTGATGTTTGTGTTGTACGACGTGAGGGAGCTTAAAGCTATAGTTTAGTTTTAGCAACAACAATTTATGAGCTTCTCTTCCATGGGGTGGCGAAGGCGGTCGGTTCAAGGGTGAGAGCGTTTTCGCTCTCAGTAAGGATGTTTCCTGGGGGTGGTGATGTCGCAAATTGAATTTTATATCGAATTAGTTGTTATATCGACTGACTCAGAAAGTCAACACACTTACGCACTCACCCAGAGTGTCCTTCGTACTGGCACGCTCACACAGAGCGCTATCACCACAGACGCACTCACATAGAGAGCGGTTTTCGGAGAACTTGGTGATGTTTGTGTTGTACGACGTGAGGGAGCTTAAAGCTACCCACAGTGGCCGTACTGAATGTTTCCTTTGGCGGGGAATGCAATGCCGTAGGATAGAGGCAAGCCTCTGTGCAGTTGTTTGTGTGCCGAAGGACTTTTTTGCCGTGGTAGCCGTTTTGGAGTGACTATCGGACGGAGTTTCTGTCGTCCGTCACTGGGCTTCTTTCTTCGGTAGCGTGAAGTGCGACTTACTTTCACGATCTGAGGAGCGGAAGTTTGAAACTGGCTAGGTTTATACTACCGACTCCATAATACTACTAATATAAAGGAGTAGGCTAGAGGTTGTGGTACGCTCCAATTGTTAAACAAAGTAAAACTTTCTGTACAAGTGTAGAGCTTGCGTCAAGCTTGATTGAAGGTGCGGTTTCCTGTCAAAACACACACATGTTAGGAAATCATGCGAGGAACAAAATCCATCCACCCATTTGGTAGTAGAACATTATCTGGTAGTAAATTGTCATTTTGTAGTAATACGCAATCTGGTAGTTCATTACTACCTTGTTGTAGGACGAAATCTGGTAGTAGAGTTCCACTTGCTGGTAGAACGCTACCTGATAGTTTTTTATTTGTGAGATAAAATTTTACATTTGCCAACGTCTGGTTCATTAAATTTATTGCGCCATGCGGCATGCAAACGGCGCCAACTGCAGCTACAGAAGCAGTGCTGTGCCTGCCATCCCTAGACCTCTACTTCAAGAAAGTAGCAACATTAGCAGTTCTTTGCCATAATGCAACCGGACTCTGGTACACTACGGCGAGGACTGGCAGGCTCAGTTACCAGAAAACGCCTCACCATGCCACTCCATTTTGTATTTAAGAGATCTTACAGTGTATACACACTTAAACAACAAGAGCAATGACAACGACAAACTTCTTCAGATATTTACTGATGACTGAAAAACTTTTCGAGGCTCTGGAGCTGGAGTCTACTCTGAAGACTTAGATATTTTAATATTCTTATCCTTAGGGAGACATACGACTATCTATGAAGCCGAGATAGCCGGGATAACGCATAGGTTGATGGAAATAGTAACCCGACTAATACCTGGTAAAAATGTGCAAATCCTAACGGACAGCAGAGCAGCAATTCTAGCTATATAAAAGATCAAAATCATACTAAGGCTAATACTAGATGTCAGCAACATGCTCTCATGTAAGTAGCATCTAACTGTGCTGGGTGAAAGGATACTCCAACAAAGTAGGCTATGTTAAGGCTAATGGCTTGGCGCGCAAAGATGTGTGGGCTTAAACCTTGAGCTGGACCACTACTAAAAAGCCTCAACACCCTACTAACAGCAAAGCATATATATACAATGATTTTAAAGTACGGTAGTACAACAACCCAGACTCTAGACTGGTAAAGGAGGCAATGATTGCCGGAAACTCCAAAGTGGCCGATTACTATTTCATGTACGGCTGTCCAGAAAAAACCTGCAAACTATTCCAGGGTTTCTGACAGGGCACTCTTAACTAAGAAAACACATGCATACTATGGATATTGTAGACAGGCCAATGTGTAAAAGATGTGGAATAGATGACCGAGCATATTTTATTTATTTATTTTAGTTAGGAGATTGCTGTCTCCACATGACCAACATAAAGGAAACCTCTGCAAACGACGTTTTAGCATACAACAAGTACTAAGGCTGTGTTAGGGCGACGCAGTGTGGTCACTGGAAGAAGTACAAAGGCGCACTTATTGAAAATAGTATGTTGCAAGTTCAAATAATTTTATTCAGTTTAAGCCATTTTATAGCTAGTTACGCATACACTTGCATAATAAACCAAACTATACTGTAGTATCAACAAATAAGTAAACATCGTTAATAACATTACTTAAAGTTATCAAATAATAAATGAAACGTTGTCGTAATATCATAATGAAATATTATTTATAAAGATAATTATACAACATTAAATGATCCCACAAAAAAAACTTGTTATTACACAGTGGGAAACGTAATAAAAAAATCTGAAAGAATTCTATAATAAATCAAAAACTACTAATTACAGTAGCCAGCTGGTTTAAGCTTCTGTTCAATGTTTTTTTAATCTGTGCACCGCCAATGATAAATAAATATTGATTTTTAAACTTTGTCGGGGTATTAAGTAAGATGAAGATCTGGGCACCAACTGACTAGCAGATGTTAAATTGAATAGTTATTGTATTATAATTTTTTTATTTTATATAATATTTTAATTACTGTTTTGACCTACATTATTATATTAAAATTTTTTAAATTCATATTGTTTTATTGTTCCTTAATAATTACACACAAATCTAGTTCTGTACCAATCCAATTATTTCAAGATATAAAAATAGATTGTAAATTGAAATAATCTGTTCATCAATTAACATAATTATGGGAATTATAATATTAATGCAATCATTTATTCAAAAATAATTTTGTAAATATAAAATAATTTGAATCAACCTAGATTTTAATGAATCGATTATTTATCATAAATCAAATAACTAATATTAGATTGTCCCATAAGGCTTCGGCTATATTATAAACAATACTAAATAGTCTTAGTTACAATGGTATCCAACATATGCATATCCCACTGTAATGTCAATTTTATAACAGTGTTTGAGTTATAAATTGCATCATTAAATAAAGTATCTGTTAAACAATCACCTTGAAATATAGAGAAAGTCATTAATAATTAACCGAACTTTGTAAAGTTCACTTCCTTGTAAAGTAACTGAACAATGAACTCACTACAAAAGTCAAGATTTCCCTTTCGCATACTTTAACACGACATAATATACCAACATTTAATTTGTATATCGTCCATCTAATTAATAACTAATGTACTTGTAGACATTATTTTTAATGAGCACATGATTTCCGCTTTGTCGTAACTTATTTGTTTGTTCGCGTTTGAATAATTCAACAATTATCTTGCTAATTATTACAATTCAATGAACAATCAGATAAAAATTATCATTCACGTCGTCTTAACATATTTATAAATATACTTAATTATATATTCATAGTATAATTATGCTTATTGTACTTAATTAAAGATGAACCAATCTTTATTGTTATCAATGCCACTCAAACATCAGGTTTTCAGTAGAATATGTGAAACTTTATATCAATGGATGGCTTATACAATTTAATGTACGAAGAGATCTAGTGTAACAAATGTGATTGAGAAGATGGTAGAACTAAAATCGAATTCAATAGGGCTACCAGGAGAAGTCTGGTAAAGCTTTAACTTAAATTAGCACCGTCCTACCCTAGTATTGGTGATCCATAAATTGGATTTTCTTCAAAATGACTCAGATCATTGATGTTTGTTGCTTTATTAGTTTTACAAAATTTTGACTGTAAGTTTCATGTAAAAATGTTTTTTTATACGATACCTGTAACTTGCTATATTAACGTTTTTGCCCACAACTGACGTCACACGCACCAGTTATGTTGGCTTTGTCGCGTCGGTTTAAGCTATACAGCATATCTGCAAGCCACATGTTTGTTGTTTATAAAACTAGTACCCGATACCTGAAGATTGCTTATCGCTTTTGCATTTTTTTTCTACTCTTACTCTTTTGTTAAGGCTTTGCCTTGTGTTTTCTCTTCATATGCCTCTTAATGGTTTTCTTCTTCTTTAGCCTGATTTTGTCTACTCCTGAACATATGCCTGTTCCATACGCTTCCATGTCAATTTTTGTTGGGCAGTCTGTATCCTGTGCCTCTTGTATATCGTCCTTCCATCTCATTTGGAGGCGGCCAACGCTTCTTCTAGATATTTTTGATGTTTTTTGCCTCCCCCAGAATCTATGAGTCAGTGCAAGATTTCTGCTCTACTTGCCTGGGGTGTTCTTCAATTTGAAATTTCATTCATTTGGAAGGTTTTGGCTGTTAAAACGTCACACTAGGCGTGTTGGCGAGTGTTTTGTATTAAATTTTCTTAATCCTAGTTCTAACGTTATTCAGCCGTGACTCGGTCGCCAGAGCCTCTTTAATTTTCTAGCAGGTGGCACCACGTGCAGGCGAGGTTGACATTTTGATCGGTTTCGGTTGTTTCCACCGTCACCCCTTACCACCCATGGTTTTCTAGTGTTCGGCTTTTCTTCTTTTTGTTCTTTTTCTTATTTTTTGACACAAGCTTAACCCACATGTTTATCTAATAGACTAGGTGTTCAAACCGTGAGTTTTTATTACATTGCAAGTTAGGTCTGCCGTTTAAGCAGACACCGGCAGCCACTCTCTCCTCAGACCATATACACTTATAGACACGCCTTTTGCCGACTACGTAAAGCCAAGATAATTGCTGTGTGTGACGTCACTTGTGGGTAAATACGCGCATATAGAAATAGACTTAAGCGCGTGTATTAAAACACATTTTTACGCACTTAATCTACCAAAATATCTATCAATTTTGATAACAAATATTCTTAAAATTCAATTATTTATTATATAATGTAAATAACATTAAAAATTAAGAAAGCGTGACGTCAGTTGTGGGAATAAACCGTTGTTATGTGAGCTTCACCATGCAATGAGCGGAAAATAGCACATAGCAAGTCTATAAGTGTTTATAGTCTAAAACTCTCCCTCAGTATTCATGTCGACAAAAGTTACCTGTGTGTACCTCACATCACGTAATCCAGGTGGTTTCTATTTTGCCGAAGATATTTTGATCATGCAGAAACTACACCTACTTGAATGGGATACAGTAGTGAGGTCTACTTCTCGTATCCCGTGGTAAGCGATCATGACAACAACATCTCCTACAACCTCAACACAGTACTCATGTTAGCTAAGTTTTTTTAGCAACGTTTGATGAGTAGTGGTCATGGCCCTTTACGGAGTACCACTACTCCGCATCGTTTATGAGAATGGTGCTTCTGCATCTAAACGGCTAAAGATTCTAGGTACCAAAGCAGAGAATATGTGGTTCCACTCTCCCAGTTGAATGAGTAGATGCCGTGGACTTTAATACTACGCCGTGAAGGGTGTTTGTGACCTGAAGCACTTCCTGCTACGCAATACTCATGTTAGCTAAGTTTTCTCGGCTATGTTGGATGAGTCTCCGTCGGGGTCCACTCCTCTAGATCAATTCTGGGGATGCCGCTTCAATACCGAGAGTGGGTCAACTTACTTCCATAGTTGTGCGGGTAGCCGGATGTTTTAGGTTTTTTGTCCGAGTGCGGACTTTCTGTTCCAGGTTTTTGAAGCTGGAGATTTTGACCTACGTAGCATAAGCATTTTAGTGCAGGTTCACGCGTTCTTTCTGGTCTCTTCCTACACTGACTCAGGGTCTAGAAAGCTAGGAGAGCTAGTCCTCTCAAGATAACGCATGTAAATCCTGCTAGATTTGCATTTGTTAATCAGTAACAATTAATTTCATAAGCAGTTTGACCAAAAACGAAATTTCAATTTGTTTCTATAATCGCAAAAATTGATTACGTAGATCAGTTGGCTTGTGGTTCGATGAAAAACGCTGCAAAGCGTTTGACTGAGGGTTGTCAACAAACTCACAAACTTCAACATCACCAGACTTCTAAAAACACTTTTTTAAACAAAAAATTGCTTCTGAACTCTCAGAATAGAAATTACGGAACAATTTTACGTAGAAAACTGGAGCGCTTTCTTCCGGCGCAGATCCCACATATTTTTTTTGGTTAATCTTAGTTTATGGCATAGCGAGTGACATATTTTAACACCAGAATCTCAAAAATTGACATCAAATGTTAAAAAAATTGCTTTTGGATCCACATAACAGGAATTTGGGAAAAAATTTAAGCAGAAAACTGGAGCACATCTTCCGACGCAAAGCGCAAAAATCACAGTTTGTGGCACAGTGAGTGATATATTTTATTATCAGAATCTCAAAAATTGACGCAAAATGTTATAAATATTGTTTTTGGACCCGCAGAACAGAAATTAGAGAACAATTTTACGTAAAATAATGGCAAAAGAGTGGCACTCAAAGATTTTTTTGCTTAATCTCAGTTCATGACGAGGTGAGACATATTTTATCATCAGAATCCCAAACACTGGCGAAAAACTTTAAAAAAATTGCTTTGAGATACAAAAAATAGAAATTAAGAAACAATTGGTAATAACTGGAGTCTGGAGATAACGCAGAGCACTAGCAGTGGCAATCTCAGTTTATGACACAATGAGTGACATATTTTATCACCAGAACCGCAAAAATTGATCAACAATTTTTAAAAATTGTTTTTGAAGGAAAAATTGTTCCTTCAAACGTAAAAATCTGCAGTGCACTTTTCCTACGCAAAGCACGACAAGTGGCTCTCAAGATTTTTTTTGCTTAATCACAGTTCATGATGTGGTGATTGATGTTTCTTATTAACAGATCTCCAAACATTGATATAAAATGTTAAAACGTCACTTTTGGATCTACAGAACAGAAATTAGGGAACAATTTTACGTAAAAAAATGGAGCGCGCTCTCCCGACGCAGAGCACTAAGAGTGGCACTCAAAGATTTGTTTGCTTAATCTCCGTTCATGACGTGGTGAGACATATTTTATCATCAGAACCCCAAACATTGGTGGAAAATGTTAAAAATATCGCTTTGGGATTCAAAAAACAGAAATTAAGAAATTATAGAAATTATAGTTTATGACACAATGAGTGACATAATTTATCACCAGAACCGCAAAAATTGATAAAAAATGTTTAAAATATTGTTTTTGAACCCACATAACAGAAATTAAGGAGCAATTTTACGTAAGTAAGCACTTTTCCGGCGAAAAGCACAACGTGCCACTCAAGATTTTTTTGATTAATCTTAGTTCATGATATGGCGATTGACGTTTTTTATTAACAGATCCTCAAACATTATATGAAATGTTGAAAATGTAATTTTTGGATCTACAGAACAGAAATTAGGCAACAATTTTACGTAGAAAACTGGAACGCTTTCTTCCAGCATAAAGTACGACGAGTGGCTCTCAAAGATTTGTTGTTTAATTTCAGTTCATGATATGGTGAATGACAGAACACCAATCTTGTTATAGTTTTTGCTTTTGGATCCATAGAACAGAAACTGAGTAACAGTTTTACGTAGATAATTAGAGCACACTTTTCAGAAGCAGAGCACAAATTTTAACTTATGGCACTGTAGCTGTACTAGAACGACAAAAATTGACGGAAAATGTAAAAAGAAAATGCTTTTGGACCCACAAAACAGACATTAGGAAATGTAGAAAACGAGAGCAAGCTCGTTTGTCGTAAATCACGGAGACTTTGTTGCTAAATTTCAGTTATTGGCATGGTAAGTGACATATTTGATATTTGAAAACCTCAAAAGTTGACAGAATTTATTGAAAATGTCGTTTTTGAACCCTCAGAACAGAAAGCGCTCTCCCGGCGCAAAGCACAAAGAGCTACTTAGTTACATTAGAACCATACAATTTACGGAAAATGTTGAAAATATCGTTTTTGAATTTAAAGAACAGAATTTTACGTTCATTATTCAATTTTTGTAGTCGGCAGTACGGTAGAGAAGGCATGTACAAATACCAGCGCTAACAAAAGTTAAGCAACGGCCGCTCTGGTCACAACTTGGATGGCTGAACCAAAAGTGATGCCGAGCGTAGCGTTCTTCCCAACATGAGTCCGTTACCTTATATAGGCATCCATACATACACATGTCTTCTCTGTGGCTCGGTGTGTCCGACACCTTGACACCTAACGGTATTAAGAGGTTATTGAATATATATTCAATTTTTGTACAAAAATTGAAGCCTTGATTTGTCTTAAATTTTAACATTATTTTGATCGCCAAAGTTGAACCAAGTAAACCACTGGACTTCCGCTTTGACAAAACATCTTCAGGGGTCTGTAGCTGTTAGAAAGATGACCGCTTTTCTTTATCTCACCCGAAAATAACGTACGTAATTACGTGCAAATAATAAACGGTTTCTTTGAATTAAAAAAAAAAATTAACTTCTTTTTCCCCAGTTTATTGAAGTCAAAAGTTTATGTCAACAAGCCCACGACAACCCAAGCTTTGAATGAAGAGATTGGACGCTGTATCACTGAAATCTTGCCACAGTTATGCTAAACATTAATTTTGACAAAAGAACGCAAACGTGGTATGGTATTTAATATTTTGCAAATTTGTTTAAAAAAAAAAGTGTTTCTTTCTTGTTGGGACACCCATTACATATCTACTGCGACTTTTTATCAGCGCCCTAGCTAAAGCCTCCAATCCTACAAAGGGGTCCTGCCACAGTTTATTAAAATATGGAGGGGGGGGGGGGGGGGTTGAAAAAAGTATACACGCTATTTTTTACTCTAGTGTCGTCCTTTTCAATATCCTAGTTACGCCACTGGTTTTAATTGGCGTTTTAAATCTCACTTTAAATTTTTTATTCAATTCAGGTAACTCTGAACTTTGTTATTGAAAAGCAAAATTCTTACTATTCTCATAAATTAATTTGCTTTCCACCCACAAAACATAATATCCATCTCAAATTGTAATTTACAATGAATAAAATCAAAAACTTTTAATAATTAATAATACTAACATGGCGTGACATCAATTTGTTATGATTAATATTTGCCACTTTCACAAATCCTCATAGTTTAAAAGGTGAATTTCGTATAATAAACAATTTATATTGTCTATATTTTCATTCCATATAGAAGTATAAATTAATACTTCAAACATATGCACGTTTGTACATACATATAAGTAAGTAACGTTAGTAATAAATTCTATTGTTCTTTTTCGTGACTACTAAGTTTAATCAATATTATCAGTGTATTTACGATGAAGTAATTACAATTTCCAATACATATTCTAACTTTAATATAATTTCCAACCGAGACAAATAAACTAACAGGATTCTCAAGCGGTAATTCATTATTTATGGAGGTCTAAGCCCATAACTGGTATAAATAATAATAATAGGAAATAATCATGTTGCCCTTGGCAAGGCTCTTTAACATTAACACCTTTCTACACATCAACGGTACATACATGCAATACATCTTTTCATATATTAATGATAATTAGTACTGTATTACAGATAATTACTTTCATAATATTTGTTTCAATAATGTTTCATCTATAATTAGTTCTAATAAACTGTAGTAACCCTTTAAGCAGATTATAAATAATGCATGAGGGGAATTTGCATCTATTTAATTGATTGACATTACGATGGTGAATAAGCCTACCTGATTATGATAGATTAAATATAAATTGCCACTTTACGATGCTATTAATTTAATAGAACTAGCTTTAAACTGATCAAATAACAAGATATATCTATGATATAATAAATATAATCATTTCACTACAAAATTTCATCAGGTACGAACGTACTGTACAATATTTAATATTGTAGGTCAAGTCACTGTTATTCATAAAGGGAAACTTTTACTCTGACCCGACTGAACGTGACACAGGGCGTGAAAGTTTAAAACTATACAAAACATATATTTTCACCAAACAAATTTGAATATATTCTGTAATACAATAAAGGAGTAATAAAACCGAATTACACAACTGGTTTGTAATAATAATTAGGTATAATAAAAGCTGTACGATCTTGCTCTAAATTATTTTTATGGTTACTTAAATCGATCATAAATATAAAATTGATTGTAGGACCGGTATTTTGTATGCACCATGTGTTAAGATATTTATACTCTAATAATTTATTATTTGCATAATAAATTATTCAAATTAGCATACAATTAGGGTTTTTGATGATCCATAAGCACGAGTCTGTTATGTGATTTTAATTCAGTGAATATCCCATAAAATATGAATAATTCAATAAAAGTTTCAGAAGCTTTTTAAATAGATAAATCAGAAAATGCATATAAGTAAACCACAAATACTGTGGCCGGTCACTCCTGAGACAAAAGTGGGATGAGAGCGTTAAGCAAGACCAATAGTAAAGTAGGTACATTCGTATGCAAAATTAATTTTAAAACGCGTCAGTCTAGCATGAGCCGGCGCTACCCGGCAGTAAATATATTTATATTGCATAACAATTTGTGTCTTCGAGTGTATTGTTTCCCTTTCTCCTATTATGTATCCTTCATTCTGACTATAGGTTTCTTTCTCTCAAAATGCGCGGAAACTCCTACCATGGGTCACACAAAAGTTGGCGTACTGTAAGTTGCTTTTGAGTAGATGCTGATCGAGGGTGTTCGGGCTTGATCTTGAGCAGTTTTTGGTTTTCATTTCTGTTTTTTACTTTTATGGTTATCGCATTTTTGTAGATAGCTACCAACCCTGAAGATGGTTTTGTCAAAGTGAAACTGAATGGTTTTGACTTTACCGATCAAAAGAGTGTTGAATTAGTTCAATTTTTGTACAAAAGTTTTTTACGTAAAATGGTTCAGAAACTAGTTCTTTTGGTCCAAAAACAATGTTTTTAACGTTTTAGCCAATTTTTGTGGTTCTGGTGATAGAATATGTTTCTCACTAAGCCATAAAAATGCCGTTTTTGTGCTTCAGTTTTCAACCTAAATTGTTCTCTAATTTCTGTTCTGTGGATCCAACTGCGAAATTTTTAGCATTTTAGTCATTTATAGAGGTCATAAAATATGTTAGAGATGAACTTAAGTTAAGCGAAAAAAAAATTGCGTGCCACTTTTCGTGCTTTGTGTTGGAAGAGTGCGCTAATTAATGTTCTACGGATCCAAAACCAATATTTTTAACATTTTCCGTCAGTTTTTGAGGTTCTCGTGATACAATGCGTCATGAGCTAAGCTAAATTCTTTGCATTCCACTCATTGTGATCTGCGCTGGAAGAGTGAACTCCAGTTTTTTACTTAAAACTGTTACATAATTTCTATCCTGTGGATCCAAAAAGAACATTTTTAACTTTTAAAGTAATTTTTTGGAAGTTTTGGTCTTAAAATATCGGAACGAACAAATCGAGCAAAAAAATGGTGCTATGGGCTGGAAAAACGATAGTTCCTTAGTTTTTGCTATGTGGATCCACAAGCGATGCTATTAACATTTTCCGTAAATTTGAGGTTTTAATGATAAAATATGTCAATCCTTATGTTATGAAATAATTTTTAGGAGCTACTTTCCGTACTTTGCGCTTGTGTTTTGCTACGTGAAACTGTTTTCCAATGTCTACTGTGAATCTGAAAGCCACGATCTAAAGTTAAGCAAAAAAACTTTAGTTTTTACGTAAAATTGTTTGCAATTTTATGTCCTGTGGATCCGAAAGCAATATATTTAACAATTAACATTAATTTTTGGGCTTTTTGTGATGAAATATATCACTCACCAAGCCATGAACTGAGATTAAGCCAAAAAACCATTGGGTACCACTCTTTGTGCTTTACGCTAAAAGAGCGCGCACCAGTTTTTTACGGAAAATTGTTTCCTAGTTTTTGTTCTGTGAATCCAAAAATGTTTAAAATTTTCAGTCAATTTATGAGGTTTTGGTGATGAAATATATCTCTTACTATATCGTGAACTGGGGTTAAGCACACAAATTTTTGCTAGAAGAACGCGCTCTAATTTTGTGTATAAAATTGTTTCTGTTTTGTGAATGTAAAAGCAATATAACATATTCTTTCAATTTTTGAAGTTCTGGTGATAGAGTATGTCACTAATCATACCAAGAACTGAGGTTAGGTTAGGCTTTACTTTTCTACGTAAAATTGAATGAATATCGAAACGATTTTTTTTGTCAATTGTTGAGGTTTTGCGGATACAATATGGCACATCGTACTATGAACTGAGGTTAAGCAAACAAATCTGTGGGTTTTCTACGTAAAATTGTTTCATAATTTTTGTTTTGTGGTTCCAAAAGCGACATTTTTAAATTTGTTTGTCAATTTTTGAAGTTTTAGGGGTACAGTGTGTGACATATTCACCATACCATGAACTCAGATTAAGCATAAAAACCTATGGGTGCCGTTCTGCACTAGAAGAGTGTGCTCTAGTTTTCTACTTAAAACTCTTCTCTAATTTCTGTTCTGTAAGTTCAAAAGCAATATTTTAAAAAAACTTTTGAGGTTTTGTTGATAACATGTCACATGCCATAACATAAACAAGAAGAACTGGAAACTGGAAGAGCAATTTCTGTTCTGTGGATCAAAAAGTAATGTTTTTAACCTTTTCCGTTAATTTTTGACGTGATAAAATATGATACTCACCATACCATAAACAGAGGTTAAGCAAAAAATCTTTGGGTTCCGCTTTTCATACTCTGCGGCGGAAAAACTCGCTTCACATTTCTACGTAATACTGTTTCCTAATTTCTGTTCTGTAGGCCCAAAAACGATTTTTTTTTTAAGAGGTTTTGTTGTTAACATGTCACTTGCCATAACATAAACAAGAAAAACAGGAAACTGGAAGAGAGCGCTTCAGTTTTTTACTTAAAATTGATCAGTAATTTCTGTTCTGTGGATCAAAAAGTAATGTTTTTAACTTTTTTCCGTAAATTTTTGACGTAATAAAATATGACACTCACCATGAACTAAGATTAAAATTCTTTGAGTAGCAATCTTTATGTGTTGCGCCGGAACAACGCGTTGATCAGTTGAGATTACATCACTGAACAGGAGTTTGTTAACGACCCTCTGCCAAGACATAAATGATAAACTGCGGCCCTAGTTCAAACTATTATATGCGTTAATCTATTTTCAGTTTGCGGCATTCATTAAAAAAATGATTTGGAACTTTGTTAGTAGCGAAACTCACTGTTACTAATTGGAAATTTCCTGGATTTACATGTAGTTTCAAGGACTTCTTTTAATTCCTTTTTAGACCTTGAGCCATAACAGCTACAGTTGTTTAAAAACTGCTTAAGAGAGAGATTGCTTATGACGAGTTTTCGTTTATTAACCTCGGGGCGAACGAATTGAATGTGTTTTTATTTTGCTCGCCCGCAATAGCACCAAATTTTACCTCAGGCTCGGCTCGGACGGCACGATTCTTTTTTAAATTTTATTTTTTTTTTTTTTTTTGAATTCCTTTACTCTCGACCGAGAATAAGTGCGGGCGGACAAGCCCGAAAAATTATTAAACAATGTGTCGAGTCGAGGTTCGACCCCCTATAGACTATGAACGACCGGCGGATGTGCATGCGGGACGGGATCGAGGCGGCGCGCAACTTGCTTCGGCTCGCGGTACTTGGTAGTGCTCGGCTGCACGGAGCGGTGCCCATACACGACGGACGACGACAACGAGAGAACATACCCGACGGGATTTTCGGTCGGCGCTGGCTGCAGAGTTCCCATACCCGACTTCGGGTGCCGATACACTCTTTGTATTTTCGGACGGCGCGCCGGCTGCAGAGTTCCAATATCCGAGAGGAAAACGGGTCTTCGACTTCGGGTGCCGATAGCCGATGCGCATCTCGTCTCTGGCATTGGGTGCCAATACACACTTTGCACCTTTGACCGGCTCTGACTGTCAGGTGCCCATACCCGACGGAGACGAACGCGTTTCCGACAAATGCAATGTAGTCCGGCGACTCCGGGTTCGGGTGCCCATACTCGACGAAGACAGACGAACGTGTCTCCGACTTTGGGTGCAGGCGTCGACTACAGGGTGCAGGTGTCGACTACAGGGTGCCCATACCCGAGGCGGAAATAAAATCAACAGAAGGAACACAAGAAGGGCAGATAAAGATGTGGAACGTCCTACGGTGAGTTAGCTCAGTGATAGAGTGCTAGCTTAGCACGACAGCAGTCTGAGGTTAGGTCTCTTAAATATGACTAAATAAAAATTTGTTTTTATCCACCCCTGTGGATTTGGAAGTAATAAGCCGATCATTTCATCAACTTCTTCAAATAAGACGTAGGACTGATGGGATAATGTATAAATAAAATAGTTTAAACCTACAAAAACTACCCAGCAAAAAAAATTACAAGTGATTGAACAACTTAACAGAGCCCAAATAATGACCAGTCAGCGACTAATGACAGAAGTTCCCATACCAACAGCATAAGCTCAACATTATTCAGCTCTCAGAATTTAGGCTATATAATAGGACAAAAAAAAGGCAATCAAAATACTGTACTTTGTTAACGACCCCATACTGATGGCCCAAAATATGAATGACCGTTAGAGACTGTTGTATGGATTCCAACCTAAAGCAAAATGACAGAATATGACAATATTAAAAGAAAAGACCAAAGCTATTCGAAGCTAACTAGTAACAAACAACAAAATCAATAGACAAAGTATGCAAGAACCTGGAGTAAGAAGTCCGCACTTAGACAAACAAAGGCTTAAGAGTATCTTGTTGCCTAAGAGATATGGTTTGAAGAACAAGAACAAGATGTGCATCTTCAAGACCTTGATGCGAACCAAAACAAATTAAAAAAACTATACAGAACAACAGAAATGAGAAACTAACAAAACATAAAACGAGTAAGTTTGAGAGATTAGGCAATCAGTCTAAAAATAGAGAAAGAAACATGCACAAAAGAATAATAATGTGCATTACAAGAGGAAACATAAGGCAAAGCTTTAAGAAAAGTAAGAGAAAAAAAAAAAGAAAATGTCAAAAGCAATGGACAATTTTCCGATAGAAATCAGTTTTGCGAGTAACGAGTACGGGTTGGATTCTGAATTTTCTGTATTTTGAGTAGAGGGTGAAACAAATTTCACAGCACTTAAGCCTCAATATGCTCTTTGTTCCTCCTTCTTTAATTCACAACCAACTTATATGGTTGATGTATGCCAGGACAAAGCTTGGAGGAGTTTCCTTTATGCTGGCTATGTCAAGCAAGCTCTTTTCCAACTTGGACTTCCTTGCGTAGAAGAGTGCCAGTCATGTGCATATCACTTGCTCGATCGTCTCGTCCACAATTTTGCATCTTTTAAATGCTTTATCAAGAACCCTATTAATATTTGCAGTTTTTTTTTAGTTATAGGTAATAGACGACTATCTTACGCAAAGCCAACATGATTGGTGCGTATGACGTCAGTTGTGGGCAACAACGCTTGTACAGCAAGATACAAGCGTCGTATGAAAACACATTTTACATCAAACTTGCTCTCAAAAAAGAGGCAACGAACAGCATGAAAAGTGTTCTTAACCTCAAAATAATGCACTTTAAAAACAAAAGAATGTGTAGAAAGCCAGTAAACTGGTCCGTGTCCAAAACGGAACAGCTGGAACAAGTATTTCACATGTTTTAGCAAGACAAACTATGTCGCTTACTAAAAATTTTGAGTTTTTATTATTGCCAAATAGTTTTGGCAAATCTATAAAGTATTGTTTTGGTTAAGTAAGATTTAACTACTCATACGCGTGACGTTATTTGTGGGCATGTTGGCTTCACCATGAACGAAAAGAAAATAGCATACGAGCGCGTCTAAGCTATAGATATAGTCATGGGCTTCGAAAATCTCAGCTGGTTATTTCATTACCATTCGCCTTGGGGAAGACAATTATGTTTGTATTATATACCTGGAAGCTATTTAACACCTCGGTATTCAAGGATAAAAATATTATATAATTGTACAATATTTTTACTCTTAAATACTATGTTGGGTTAAATAGCTTACAGCTATATAATACAAACATTCAAGGTATCGTTGATTGTTCTGTGAGCTTGTAGCGATACCATAGATAAGAAAAACAAACATTATCACATGGCGATCAAACGCACCTCTATTATTGCATGCAATAGATCGATCTGTGCACCTTTGTCTGTAAAATTGGTTCATTTTTGCGTGTTCTATCTTTGAATTGTAAATAAATAAACTCGAATTCCATTTGGAGATTAATTTGCAAATATTACTTACTTTAATTAATTGTTCTGTAGATTGGCGTAGAAACCGACACTGGTTTACATAGATAAGACAATTTATTTACATTGAAATAATTTTAACATTGCAGACGAATTACCGATAGTATATCTAGAGTGCATTTGAACATTATAATACCAAAGCAATTTAAATAACGGTATACATCAATTAAACGTTTTTATTAGGTGTAAATTATTGCAATTGATTGAATAAATGGATCAGAAATAAATAATAGTAAATATATGCAGTTAATTGAGTGTTAGTCGAGTTTTTCATATTCCATGAATTATTCTATCGTAGCATATGTGATGCTCATTTACAGGTTGAAACATGCATGACATATGTGTGTTATGATTTAATACATAATATTAATTAACTATGATTAATTTCAGATGGATTCGAGCACTGGAACAAACTCAATATCCAGTGATTTTACGGATACTTCCACCCCCGATTTTGATTTGTGCCAAGATGAAAACCAGAAAGTAAAACAAGGACATGTTTTAAGCGAATTGTTAGAAACGGAACGAATTTATGTAGCGGAATTGGCAGCAATCATTAGGGTAATTTAATTAAACATAATCCGGGCTAATTATAATAATAATTTATTCAGGGTTATAAAATGGAAGCCACATCCAAAGATAATCAATCGCTATTGCCTATTGGATTATTAGATAAATTGGAAATACTTTTCGGAAATATTGATGAAATATACAATTTCCACGCAAATGTGTTCCTAAAAGATATGGAAAATTGTATCTCATCAATCGACCTTGTAGCTTTATGTTTTGTGCAGAAGGTAATATGAAATTATTTTATTAATTGCAATATTAATTATTTTTATTTTATAGAGGGATTTATTTTATCAATTATATAGCTTTTATTGCCAAAATATACCACGTTCCGAACAACTGAGAGAAACTCTTATTGATAATAACCAGTTTTTTCAAGCGTGCCAACGTAAATTAGGCCATAAACTACCCTTGGCTGCTTATTTACTAAAACCAGTACAGCGCATAACTAAATATCAATTGTTATTAGGAGATCTTTTAAAATATTGCGATGATACCACTAGTTGTAAGGAATTACAAGGAGCTGTTGATTGCATGTTAATTGTTCTAAAATGTGTAAACGATAGCATGCTGCAGATATGCATCACAGGATTTCCCGTCGATTTATCACAACAAGGCGACCTTCTATTGCAAGGTTCATTCTCCGTTTGGGCTGAAAACAAAAAAGATATTAGATTAAGGATTAAACCTATGCAACGGCACATTTTTCTTTATCAGAAAGCAATGTTATTCTGTAAAGCAGCAGCTAAAACAGCTCACAATAAATCAAATTTTCAATTTAAACATTATTTAAAAATGTCACAAATTGGTTTAACGGAATCGGTTAAAGGGGATGTTAAAAAGTTTGAGGTTTGGCTGCAAGGACGACAGGAAGTTTATACCATTCAGGCGTCTACTATTGAACAAAAACAGTCATGGGTTAATGAAGTTAAGAAGGTATTGCTCAATCAACTGGAAGAATTGAAAGGAGAGAAAATTAAACAATATTCAATTCTCGCTCACAAGTTAGTATTAATAATTAGTTTACATTTAAATAATATTACAAATTAATTATCCATTTACTTCATTTTAAGCTTTTTTAACCCTTTCCTAATTGTATTCTTAGAGTTCTTTCACTTTCGTAACATTAGTTTGGAATCAGTATACATGTTACTAATCCATTTCTGAAATTTTTACTCTTCTTCTTATACTTTTTATCCTTCCGGTATTTGTTCCAATTTAGATTATTGCTTCTTTCACAGATTATTTTGCCAATATTGGATTTCACCAAAGGCTCGTATCCTAATACCATACCTAATGATCATTGAAGTTTTACAACAGATTTCTTCAACTCTTTGCTGTATTAAAGTTGGTCTAAATATCAAGGTATTGATAAACCCGTGCTTCAACAGAACTGAATTATTAGACAGTTTTTCCAACAGTTCTAGAAGTTTCTTACATGGTTCCTATTTGGGCTGTCTGTAAAGGCTACATTGTCAAATTTCAGATAACATAGGCATTAGTAATTTTGTCAGTGTTTTAACAAAGCCGAGTTATTGGACAGTTCTTCCTACGGTTTTTAAAGTTTCTTACATGGCTCTCAGTTAGGTCAGTATAGACTATAAAGTTAAATTTTAGATTTTGTAGGCATTGGTAATTTTGCTTTGTTTTGCTAGTATAGTAAGAAATTGGACTGAACTTTCTTGGATTGGTTGAGAAAATTGTTTGGATTTTTGAGCTGTTTATGGCAAACAGTTGCTTCCAGAGCCAAAAAATGTTGTTTAAGAGAAAAACTAGTAGGCTTTCAAGGACAGAAACGTTTCTCTTGTTTTCCAAGTATTATTGTCGATACTTTACCACCT
The DNA here is from genome assembly GCA_963932245.1 of Tachinus rufipes. NCBI lineage: Eukaryota > Metazoa > Arthropoda > Insecta > Coleoptera > Staphylinidae > Tachinus > Tachinus rufipes. The sequence continues at coordinate 4,977,848 of OZ010750.1, forward strand.
CCGGAAGCATTTTCAGTGTTGACGTAGACGCATTTAATCTTAAAGTCTAGTGAACTGTAAACTTGACAACAAAATATTTAAATTCTCATAACAAAATTTGTTTTAGCAACAAATTTGATTTTTCTTTTCAAGATTGCAGTGGGTGAACCAGTTATAGTTTTTGAAGGCTTAAAGTGCTTCTAAGAAGCTCTACGTTGGACTCCAGATGATTTTTGTTTTCTTCTCTAGAGTGGCTGTGAAGTAATTGTGACCATGACTCAGAGAATTGGCTTCAGCAAGCGGTGCTTTGTCATTGTTCTACAGTCAAGTTAGCATTGGTTAAGAATCAAGAAGCGTTGAGTCTTAAGATTTACGACTGTTCGCTTAAGGTTCTCAATATTTTTGTTATATGATTCGGAGAATTGAGTCCAGGAAGCGGCGCTTAGTCATTGTTCTGAAGCCACGTTGACATGATTTGTGAATCAAGAACATAAATCATACTTTAAGCTGCGTTGACCTCACCAGACCTTTTACCTGTGTTTGGCATTTGTCATGGCTTGTGTTGATGGATTATACGTCTTGATTGATGGCGGCTATGGCGTTGCAGGTCTTATAGTAACATTTTATTAGGCAGCAAATCTGATAACTTTCTCAAAATTGCCGTGGATGTAGCTATAGTTCTAAAAATATTAAGGTGCTTTTAAGAAGATCTAACTTGGATTCTAAATGGTCTTTGGTAGTTTTGGCTCGGTCTTCAAGAAGCAAAGAAACGTTATATTGAAGTAGAAATCTTGGATTTGTAACTAGAAATACAATTTCCGTCTGAAGCTGCAAAAATAATAAGCTTTTATCTAAATAATTATGGACGGAATTAATGTCAGACTCGGCAAACAGTTACAGCAAACAGAAAACGGGTTACTACAAATCAAGGTAGCGGTCGGTATGCTCTTAAGAAGCTTGCTGAAATACCTCAAAGGGAATAGTTTGCGCTTAGATCCATCAGCGGACTATTTATTCATGCTACGTGGGATTTCAAAACTAAGACTTCCTTACAATGTTGCCGTTTCGCTTCTCTAGTTCTAACAGGACCGTCCGTTTACGGGTTGTATGTTGGATGCTTAGGTGGATGTTGGTACCTGTGAACAGAAACACAATTGTATTTTGTTAAGGTTGTTTGGAATCGATCTGAAAGATCAATACCGGCGGTTACCTAAAAAGGTCTTGTGGAGTCTGCCGAATAAGTGACCCTTGTGATGTTGATGCACTTAGCAGGGCCAACTTCTGCTTCTCTTTAGCTGTTCTTGTCGTCGCTCTCTAGCAGGCAATGGTTTCAGTAAGAGCGGTGGTCTGTCATGGGTGGTAGTGGTGCGGCAAAGAAAGCAGCAGTGGCAGTGGCTGGTTCAGACTTTCTTTGCGACGTGGCTTTTTTAACTATGATGTTACTGCTTTGACGTGTGCTCAGAGTAAAGGCTTTTTTTTGGGTTGGGGCGGCAAAATCTTCAAAAGACTATCACAAAGTGTCGGATAAAATCCGCTTCGTTGTACATACCCGAAAGTGCGGCACATAACCAATAATGTAAAAAACTTTTGTGCACGATCTTCCCAACGAAATATGAAATAAAACACCGTAAAATATGTACGATAATGCGTCCTACGTCGCCAATCATATAGGCTCACGTTTGCCATTTTCCTCTCACTTTTTATTGTGCGAGGGTTCTTACAGCCGACAGTAAACTTGCATGAGAGGCAGTCATTTGTTTAAAGAATTCTGCCATGTCGGAATTAATATGAGTTGGACCGGATTGCAAACGGGTTTTATTCCGCTGCTTAGCTTGCTGTGCCCGTAATTTCTTACAAACATCACAGCCAGCATTTGAGCGGCGCATTCACGTTTTTCGTGAATTCCGCAGGGTAGTGCGGACCGGCGTAGGGACGAGTGCACGGACCGCTTACGGAATGTCGCTGAAGAGAAGCTGTCACCGGCTGCATTCCCCCAGATGCTAAGGGTGTGACCGTGTGTGCCCTCGAGAGCGTGAAGGAAGCTCTCGTGATATGCAGGGATTGGTCCATATCGGTGCTGGGTTTGTTTGTGGTGTCCTCTGGTGAAGGTACAGACCAAAGGACTGAGTTACGATAGCCTCGGTCTAACCCAGAGGTATCTATCGTGTGTGGTGGTCGACGTCACCGGCAAGTTGGCACATGTTGGAAGCTACAGTGTTTATGGGTGGTGATCATCCAGACGGAATTCCTGTCTATGTGGATCGGGTGATGTTGTTACCATATTTTCTCTGCTTGGCTCTCGGAAATCGAATGACTGTGGCTCTCTCCTTCGTAGCCCAGGTGGGTAGTGCCGATTGATGCAAGTGGCACGTGGTGGAAGCCATCTGCATCAGTAGGATGAGAGAGCTGGGTCTGTTGTGCTAACTCCTCATCTTTGTACATCTAAAATTGGTTATTTCCCCCAGGGGTCGGGGAGGCTCTACGGGGGTCCGTAGATGTAAACATCCTTCCTCTTGGTCCATCCCGTACCGGTAATGTTCCAGCACGGTGGTCAAGAGTGGTGACCAGCGGCTGAAGGTTGCTTTTCTAATTGAATTAATTACAGAGGGTTGAGTGTGTGGGTGTAGAGTGTCAACATGGTCATATCGGTTGCGTTGGCCGGGGACGTTGCATAGGTTGTCATAAAAGCCGAGTGCGGGTGACGTGCACCAGGTGTCGGCGTTGTGTACCAATATCCAGTTCTTGGGGTTGTGTGCGTAGTGTTACCGGCTGCGTTCCGCAATGAGTTGAGAAGGCGGCAGGTTCAAGTCCGGGGTGGTTCTTCGGTGGACGAAGTGCATTTTGTTATAACGAATTATAAGTTCGAAGAAAGTGTTCACTGAGAACACCCATACGCTAGGTATGACACACACACGCACTCACACAGAGTGCCGTTCACATAGAAAAAAATTGTTGTTCTATGGTACGTGATTGCATAAAGCAACTAACAGTGGCCGTCCAGATACTCGGGATGTGCAAGCACAGAGTAGTTGTTGTGGTTCGGCACGGAATCTCCAGGGGTCAAACTGCTGAGAATGATGTTCGGCGTCACCTTGGTTGTCGTAAAGAAAGCTGCAGCTTGGGACGGTGGTGGAACTAGTGGTGGTAGCAGACGGAAAGTGCCCAAACTTATAAGAAACGGTATCAACGTACGAAAGTCTTGGTTAATCCAGCTGATATAGTTTAGTCGAGTTCAATGCAAGAGCAATACTAATAAAACGCTGACAAGAAGCAGAAGCCAGTTGATCTCAAACGTTGAGAACTGGCACGGTCAAAACTTTGGATCTCACTAGCTCTCGCACTTACTTACGAGTGTTTTCAAGTCTACTTAAAACGGATTAACAAAAGCGTCAAAGAAGTTTATCGGTAATGATTTGGAAAAATCTCAGTCCATGCGTTTGTTTCGTGGCCAGACTGAAACAAACATTTTAAAGTCGCATATAATGGAGACTGCGGAGAAGCAGGACATTTTAATTTTTGTCATTTGTCCACTAGTTTTGATCGTCATTTGGATTTTCTAAACTGCTTTTTCACAAACATTAATCATAAAATTACGGGTAATCTTCATTCACTTCAGTTTTCTATTTTATATCTTAGCATATTTTCTTCTTTGCATGTTAGCTCAATCAGAATTCCTACGATAATCCCAGTATTTTTTTCCATTCAAGTTTCTACTATGTATGTGATATTTTTTTATTAAATTATTATATATTTTTAATTCAAATTATGCTTAGACATTTAAGGCAAACAGCCTCATGGGAAACTCGACAAAATGTGCCAAATCTAGCAGATGGTCCGCCTAGAGCTATGAGTTGCGATGTTGATACCCGCAATTATATAGAAGATGAAGCACTAGAGGCAATGGAAGGTGGCAGCTGGTCATCAGACTGCAGTAACAGCGATGATGAAGATGCAAATCAAGCCGTTCCTGTAAGTATAAAATAAACCAATTAACAACAGAAAATCGAAATTAGTTTGCGTATTGCTTAATTACTTTGTTATAGAAACAAATATAATAGCCGGTGTCGGTATGCAAATTTTTTGGTTTACAGTTTCAGTAATGAAATTTTGCTTTCTTGGTGGTGTCAATAGTTTTATCTTTGCAGTGGGCAGAAGCTGTGAAAGGTCGGTTAACTCAATTCTTTGTGGGAAGCACCACAAATACATCAACATTTTATGTTACAAATTACTAAATATCCATATGATATTCTTAATTTATTTATTGTAAGTTGATTACGTTTTATTATTTTATTGTTTATCATAAATGTCTGTGTCACACAATTTGGGTACTAACCAGTTGATAATCACTCGCATGTAAATCTAGTGCAAAACACAATTGCTTCAACAACTAACATAATGATAATAACAAATGCAGTTTTTTAGATTAACAATAATTATCAATTTTTTATTTGGTCTACACAAACCCAAATTGAGCTTACTTAACGATATTATTTAATCCCATTCTAATAGGCTCAATGTGATTTATACATAAAATGTTATTATTTTATCTAAATTGACCAGTGAGATGCAAGTCACACTGATGAAAGGTGCATACCTTGAAACACTAGTGTACGTATGCAATTTACATAAAATTTATAAACGAATTTGATTGATAACAAAATTTTAGGGATATATTTTAATTTTTTACTCAACAAAACACATACACTTACATGTTTGCTAGTGAATGCATTTGATATTATTGTTGTATGTCATGCCCAATAAGATGTTGTTTGTAATTTCATGTGGTTGACCAAAATATGTGCAAAAATATATGTAAGCTACTTACATCCAGACTGCCATGCTGAATCTTTAGTTCTCATACATACATTTCAGTTCTTCTTTGCACGCTAACGCTTTAACTCACTGTACTAACCAATACAACAAAAAATAAAGACAATTCAGTTGGATTCGTGTTGACAATCCAATTTGGCTATAAATGTTAATTAATATAATTTTCAGAGTGGACGATACATAGCTCTAGCGGATTATTGCGCTGTTGGTAGTAGCGAAGTTAGTATGAGGGAAGGAGATATAGTTGAATTATTAAAAGTTGGTTGCGCTGGCTGGTGGTTTGTTAAAGTTGTTGGTAAGTATTTATTTATTTTAAGATGTATTTCCATTCTTGATAGTTTAGGTCTTTTTTGGGGGTCGGTAATGAGTTAAACTTGAATGATTATTTAGATAGATTTGAATTGAATTGTATACTGTATATATTATGTAAGTTTTAATATTAGTTAAAATTAGTTTTGGAATATATAATTATTGTTTGAAGCTAAACTAGTTAATTATTGTAGTCAAAAATCAATTGGTAGCAAGTTTTGACAATGTTAGGCCTAAATTAATTATTTTTAGATTTTTTGTTTAAACTACTCCCTGGTAATCATGATCTGGAGTGATCAACCCAACCCAAGTGTTGATCATCAAAATATTTGATCTTAACAACTCCTTCTTAGACAAAGAGACTTCTAACGTTTGCAAAGAAGAGAAATTAGTAATTTTCTGATAACTTTTTGGTAGAATGGACTTATATCAGTTGCAGAGAGGAGAAACTTCTTTTTTGATAACAAATACAAACACCCACCCACTCAAGTGTTGGTCATTAAGAGATTTGATAATACTTCTTCCTCAAATTAAAGGACTTCTAATACTTCCAGAGAGGAGAAACATCTAATTCTTTGATAACACACTTTCGGGCAGGCGGGTGGGGGGTCATCGAGAGATTGGATATCACTTCCTCCTTCTCTGACTAAGGGATTTCTAATAGTTGCAGAGAGGAGAAACTTTCAATTCTTCTTTCCAGTTTTCATTTTGGGTATTAACTTTGAAGACTTTTACTAAACATAAACATTATTAATTTTGATTAATTGTGTAGAAATTATTAAATCGATACAATTAGAACAGTATGGCATTTGCTATGAGTTAATGTAGGTTAAATTGAAATAATTAATTACAGTACTTTTAGTTTAAACTTTTATTAGTTAGTTAATAGTTAGAAATACGATAGACCCCCAAGTTAGCTTAGAAAACATTGTCAAATTAATTCAACATGTGGTATCACTACTATACAAATGATGCCTATCATACTAACAATAAGTTAGCTAGTTAGACCCCAGGTTAGATTAGGAGGAAATTATGATTCAGGTTTCAACCAATGCTGCCTGGCATGTCTTAATTTTTGTAAGTATTTTTACTATTTCTATACAAATTGACATCAACATCAATAAAAAGATATCCAGCTATTATGAGCCTATCTAGTAATTTCATTAGTTTTTATGGGTAAGCAATTCCGGATTAGAAACGTATGTATAAGTACTTGTTTACACATTTATATACAGATAATCAGTCCGTACAATTAATGTTTTTGAAAGGGACAAAAATAAATGGACAGAGAATATGCTATTCTATAATAATACGCATCAAAATTATTCCAACACGCATGCGCGCGCATCCGTTTTTGTTATGCAAAGTGTGTTGTGTTGCCTACATTACAATATTGCACGTATTTTTAAATGTTTATTATTTATTTTATGTTTGAGGAGTGAATAAATATAAATACACTTACAGTTTAATAATGAAACCCATCCCTCACACTCTCAGCTTTGCACAACAAAGACGGGTGCGCAATGTTTACAAAATTTATGTGTTGAAATGATTTTGCCATATAGTATAGTTGTTGGCCAAATTTGTAGAATTTATACTGATGCAACCCAAAGATACATAGAAAAATATTTTTAAGAAAATGTTGATAGATCAATTTGACATTTTTTTTAGTTATCAGAATAGTAGCTTCAACTTGCAAGTACAGTTGGTTGATGTATAATGTCAATATTCATTCAGTACACAGGAGGTTTAGTGATTGATTCAAAGGCCAAACGTCATGTGTTTTAACTTGTTTTAGTAACTAGGAGTACACCCTCTGTACATCGGGTGTCATGTCATTACGTTCTCTTTCTACTTGAATTTTTTTACTTTTTGTGGCTACCAGCAAGTTATTTCTGTTTTACAGTTTTGATTAAGAAGATTTCCATTCTCTGGAATGTCGATTTATCAGAGACGGTGGTTCTTGACTTGAACTTGGGCCATGTTGAAGTCTCGGCGGTAGGTCTATTTGTGCCAAAGCTTTTTCAACTAAAGTTCTGTGGTGTTTTTTAACTGAAAGTTTGCTTTTACTTTAGACTTTCCTGTGCCTTTGCTGTTTTTTGTAAGCTAGGACTGCCAGAGGTGTAGTTTGTTAAAAATTATCAAGATTTAGTTGGTGTGGTTTACGTCTCGATTAACGTTTGTAACTAAGTAACTGTCAATCGTGACACTCTGGTACGCTTTATCTGTGCGCTTTAGAAGATAAAGTAAAGTTTAAAGAGGTTACTTTTGTTCTACTTATTCTCCGGTCGGTATACTACCGTGTTCTCTGCTTAATTAAATATTTTGACAATTCACTAGAGTCCTCGTTGCTAAGGATCTACGTTTTAGAGATTTTGCACTTAGTATAAATCTCCTGATCTGGCCAAGAAACTCTAGACTTTAAATTGGGCCATGCTAGCGGCTTGGTGGTTGGTCGGTCTATGCCAAGGCTCTATCATTTACCAGTTTCCACCAGGGTTCTGGTATGCTTTGACTGCGTGCTTCAGACGGTAAATTTTGTGGAGGTTTCTTCTTCCTATTTATGCTTTGGTCCGATGTCGTCGTCTTTCAGAATTCTAGAATTAGCACTGATCATCTTCTGGAGTGGAAAAAAAGAGAGTTATTATCTACATTTTTGTCAGCTTGAACCTCTTTGGGTTTGCCTGGAAACACCAATGTTCAGACAGCAGTTGTGTTAGGTTGTATGTCAACTTCTGTGGATTTTCTGCACCTATAGAGGATTACTTTTTTAGTTTATGACTCGTGATCGCGCAGCGCGACTTGCGCGCTCACCGGTTTCCATTCTGAGTCGTGACCGCGCACAGCAACCTGCGCACAGTGATTCCAGTCCAAAGTCAAAAATGGATCACGCCTAGATAGAAAAATTGTTTGCAGTTTCGGACGCAGCGTGTATGATCTAAAAACTTTTATCGTATTTTCAGAAAACTTTTTTATTTGACCTCCGATTGACCTCAAACTTTTTTTTACCTCAAATCTCAAAAATTTCACCGAACCTAAAATTGACCTCAAATCTCAAAAAAACCTCAAAATGGCTTCAAACTTCAAAAACCTAACTTAACCTAACTTAAAATTGACCTCAAACCTCAAAACCACAAAATGACTTCAAACCTCAAAATACTAATCTAACCTAAAATTAACCTCAAAAACCTAACCTAACCTAAAAACCTCAAAAAACCTAACCTAACCTAAAAACTTTAAGAAACGTTAGAAAACCTTAAAAAAACTTTAAAAACCTCAAACCCAACCTAACCTAAAAACTTCTAAATACCTTAAAAAACCCTTAACCTAACATGACCTAACCTAACCTAACAACCTAAAACCTAACCTAACAACTTAAACAAACCTTGAAAACCTGCTTCCTCCCTTTACTTCCTACAATTATTTTTATTTTTATACAAAGCCTGCTAACACATTTGCTACGGATATTAAGCAAAATGCTCAGCTTACCTCAGCGATTAATCGTTTTCGTAGTGATAGCATTCGTTTCTTATACGTCTTTAATTTTAAGACATCATGCCACATGTCCGCTGTATACAGTATAATAGAGTATGCGGCTACTTCATACGTGTGAATGCTATATTCGCTTGTTCGTGCTGTACCGGATTTCAGTTGAGTGATCCCAGTCATTGCTCAAGATGCACCCGAGGTATTTATTTTTTTAGCATATTTAAGAAGAACAACATTGACCTGCATGTTGTGGTCGTGTGGACCCTGAAGAATGAGCGCTTGCGCTTTACACAATTTTTTTTCTTGTGATTGCAGTATTGAGTTCTTTAGCTGCTGAAGCCTTCATCAAAGGAGCTCCGTGGGTTTGCTTTCCATCTTTTGACGTTTATTTTTTGGCATGGAAATCGATTCTTTGAACAATATGTTACTACTTTCAGCTTTTTGGGAAATGGGAAACAGTCAATGGAAAATGAGGAGAATGTAAAAAAAAAAATGTTTTGGAAATTCGAAGCAGTCGATTCACAGCCGATCTAACGAACGAATTAAACCGTCAAGAAAGACTTACTTCTACGTGCTACGCCATGTTTTGACATACAAGCGATTTGCTCACCAAAAACTCTATCCCGACCTCCGCTAGGACCCCAATACACTCTTCTGAAACAACTTTTGCAACGTAAACTGGACTCTTTGGATACCTATAGAAACATCACGACAGCTATGCACCTTCCTCGGCTTACTTCCACTCTTGCTCTTCTATCTCTCAGACATTGAGAGTGCCTGTGTGGCACCTAAAAGCACCCAACACTTGCTATCAACCTTGGTCGGCTTCTCTGGCATCCACGTTGAGGGGAAAACCAACAACAGATACTTTATATATATATATATTTCCAATGAGTGACTGGTTGAATGTCAGATTACACGCATGCTCATTGTTGCCCTCTTCCTACTACGCATGGCTTAACTCTCGGTACGATTAGGGAAACGTCTACATCTATTCGCTACCTTATTGGTATTGCGTATCTATACTCCATTGTCTATTTTTTGCAAGTTTACTGTTGGTTTGTTTACTAACATCCTTGGTTTCCTACATTAATCGTATCGCTGCAGACGATAATGACTGTGTTTTCTTGCATGTCTAGGTACGATTATATCTCTTTGGCAAGTGTTTGTTACTTTTCCAGCCTGTGCATGGGGTGCTTATCTACTAAAACCCTACTTTCACTTGCCATTTAGTGCTAATTTCTGGTAGTAGATCAAGCCGTTTATTAGAAATAGTGGGTCCGGACACGCATAATCCAGTTTTCATCTTTGCTTAATTAACATTGTTTCGACTACGTTGTCCTTTGTAATGATTTCATCAATTTCTACTTCCAGTTGGAACATTTCTTCTTTTGATCACCTCGAACGTTGAAAGAACATAATGTTCACCAGTGTCTTTAATCTTGCAGTAATCGCAGATACCGTTTTCCTTCCTCATAAACCTTAGCAGGTGCTACTTGTTTCTCAGTTTGCTACCTTAATCGTATTCTCTTGCGTGTCCAAGTTGTTTTACCAACATCTTGAAGTTGCTACTTCAATCATATGGTTGCAGATGATTATAGCTGCATTCTCTTGCACATCTAGGTACTAATGTCTCTCTTTTGCAATTCTTGTTTGGCTCGCTTACCAACAGGAATCTTTCTGGCTGTTTATAGATTGTGAAGTCCAGATTTTGCTAGACCGTCTCTTCAAACCATGGATCAGCACCAAATATTTTTTCTTAGTTACAATAATTCTTGTTGAAAACAATTTAAGATTTGTGTCCAATATTTTGGTTCCAACTTCTGAATTTTTTTTTAATTGTTGTTGGCACTGACAATATTTTGAGACCCAACTCAGATTTGTGTTAAATATTTTGGATTCATCTTCTAAAAATTATTGTACAAAATTTTAATCAATGCATCAGCATAATTAAAATAATGGTCAACAACTCATGATGCGATTATTATAGAATCGTTTACTCAATCTAAGATCCAGTAGATTATACAATAGTTGTAAATCAACCGATCCTGCTACCAGTATAGCTGTAACAAAAGGTACCAATAGTATAGTTTCAATCTCAGAATATAATTAACATTTCTACTAGGGAAATTCATTACCAGATACCAAGAAGCAGTTTTTTCCAGGCCAGGCAGTGGACAGTATTAAATTTCATCAATATTAAAAGAATTCTTCTGTACTAATTCTTAGCTTAGTGATGTCCAAAACACAGTATATATCACAACAGTTACATAAACACAATGCTTCATTTTGGTGGCTTTGTAGGCAATGCCTTAATTGTGAAATAAATGATTATAAATAGTATTGCTAATATATATTGTTATGTTGTAGGTACAACTATAGAAGGATGGGCACCAGCTGCTTATTTGGAAAACTTACATCGTAAAACCTCACGTAGTAGTAGTCGCAGCCAGGATAGACTAAATGACCACTAACTTTTATAATCTCTAAACCTTATACCAACTTGTGATTAATTTAATTTATTAAAAAACATTCTAGTTTATTTAAAATACGAAAGACTGCATTCGATATAATTGTTTCGTTCTAAAATGATTTGTTTTTGACTGATTTAATTTATTATTATTAAAAAAAGATTATATATTATATATAATATTTATTTCAAACGCTCTGTTAAAGCAGGGTTGTACTTAAATGTGATGATTATGGGGATGCATTCCCAGTTAAGAGGTTAATATATAAATAACAATGGGGTATTTTCTTTTTCTTTTTTAAAATATAGTCAATACAAAGTCAATAATGGGATATATTATTTTAGTTTATAGTTATATCAATCTAAGCATCTCAATAATTATAAGTATTTATACAATAACAATAACAATAACATACTGGTTACTTGTACAGTATTTATTCGATTAGGGTTGTGATTTTTATGTTCCTTATTGCAGGTTCCAAACAGTATTATCACCTGCATGAAAGCATGAAAATACAATCTTAATATTTGAATTATTTTAATTAATACTAATGGGATCTAATTTAACATCCACATTGGCTATATGTTTCATTTAATGAAAATTTTTGCTTATTTTTGTTTTGTTTTCATTTTATTGCAGGCATTTTTGACTATGATTTTGCAACCAGAAACAAAATCAAAGAAACCTTTTGGAATTGCTAATTATATATTTTTTATGTAAATACACTATAATTGTTCTGTTATTGTATGTTTTATTTATTTCTAAAAAAAACAAAAAATACTGAAACTACATGCCGCTTCAATCAACGAAATGAGATTCTAAAACAATCTTTTGATATGATGTTTTTATATTCATGTTTTTTACAGGACTACTAGAATCATAGATGTAATTTACAGTTATGAAAACGTTGTTAAGTATGTAAGGTTGTTTCTAAAACACATGCTTGTCTATAAAGTTTAAAATGCATTAAAACTTGGTTTGTTTTAATTTGAAGACTTACCTACGTTTATCATTACATAACTAAAGTTGTAGCTTGCAGACAGTGTTACCAGATGAGACAATTTGTTTTTATACTCAAGATCGTTTTAAGAACTTTGTCGGTAGTAAAAATTACTTAATTTTTACATATTTATATAAATTACATAAAATGCCAGAGGCGTAACTAGCAGTTAAATAGCTACAGGCGCTTTCAACAAAAATACGCTTTTTCATAACTAAGCTCAGATTGTATAAAAGCTTGAAGTACCTCTGTTGACACTTTCAAAGTACACCGAAGACTTCAAACGGTCCCCAGAAGTACTCCCCTCCTCCGAATAAAACAAAACTAATTGTTTAAACTGGGTCATCTCGCTTTTTGACCTGAATTTACAGGCAGAGGGGAGCGTGGCGCTGTAGTCTAGGCATCCAACTGCTGCACCGAAGATCGTGAGTTCGAATCTCATAGAAACAATTTCAAACGTTTATACGCTCTCCCACTCCTCGTACGCTTTTTACCAAAACCGTCACTAAGTGGACTTTTTTTAATATTTTGCGGTGAAACCCAAAAATCTTAGCTTAGCCACTGGTAGGTCCTTTAGAAATACTAGTAGTAGTGCTGTGGCAATAGTTTTTGTCTATCGAGTGCAGGTGTCTACGGCCATGAATATTACAACTGATCTCAGTCGGGCACCAGGTGTAATACTCAAGGCCATATCTTGCACCCAGTAGACAGAAGCCATTGACACAAACAACTATTGCAAGAACAACAGATGTTTTTGCTTTAAGAATCTGCAAAATTTTAAATAAAACTCTGCCCAAAATTTTGGAATTAGTTCCATTTTATCAAAAATTAATTCAAATTGACTGTAAAAACAAACTTACTCAAATTAGTAAAAAATTTATAGAAGCCAAAAAGATATTTCTTACAAACTCTATAACAATCTTTTAAATCCGACAAAGAACGAACGCCGTTACCAACCTTTCACTTACTGAAGCTTTATAGAGAGCACCCATAACTACTCCTTGCTTCTAGAACGCCGCAGGGCAAACTACCAGCGCCTGCAAAAGACAGGCTACTTACATGGAACAAACATCAAGGGTCAAGTTGTTTGATGATTTTCATTTTTGACTAAACAAAAATAGCAATTTGTAGACAAATGGGAGCAATTGTTTCCACAACTAGCTACCAACTCCAATAAATGTACTGTTAAAGAAGAACCCACGTTACTAGCGCAATTGGTTTGCTCTTATAAACCAAACTTTTCTGCGACTTTTTAAGAAATATTATTTTTTGAAATTCAGTTTCCAGCTAAAACTTTTATTGCATTGATTGAGACATTTTATCGTTGAATAAACAAATATTAGTAAAAGGCGCATAGCGTGAGCACTCGTGTATGGATGTCACCGGATGATCTCCCGTAAACGGTAAGCGTGCGGCCGTGTGTGTCCCCAAAAAATGGTTTGTATTCCTCAAGGTTGAAGGTGCTTTGTTCTTTGTCGATCGTACTCTGAAGCGGTATACAAGCACAAAGTACGTGGTCGTAGTAACCTTGTCATTTCCGGAAATGTCTCCTGCTTGGTGGTCAACGACACCAAGTTTGTGATAATTCGGAAGTTGTAGTTAGAGGTGTGATTTAGGCCACCTGCTAGCACTAGACGGAATTCCCGGTCTATATCGGTGTCGGGATAATTATTCTTCACATGTCTTCTGCTTGGCTCTCAGACTCAACTGGCTAATTAGGAAGAAATTTTAGACCTATAGTAGCCCGTGTGATTGCAGCATGTTCTTATTAGTGGTGGTTGCTCCGCTCAGACAGGGAACAATCCCTCAACCTCTTAGTCTGAGCTTCCCATGTCTTTCTGTATGGAGATGGTGTCTAGGTGTTGTCGATTGTTTATTACTGTCACTATTTTTCAGGACGAAAGTAGTCGGGGTAGGTTGGGTGTCGCGGGTTTAAATTGTCTGAAACACTTGCAGGACAGGCTAATTCGAAACTATTTCTAGGTTACGGACTTGATTTTTGCGGTCTCTTGCAATATGGTAGTACTTATCTAGTCAGTTCAACTTCTCGCGCACAAAGTCTTGTTTCACTACGCAGTAGCTCTACGTTGCACGGAGCCGAGTAAAGATATTGATCGGTATAGGTTGCATTCTTTTTCTTCTTAACTTGCTGGTTCACCCAGGTGGAGAGTGTTTATTCTGTTTGCAGTTCTAGTATGTAGTTCCAAGATGTCCTGTATGCCGCACTAACCTAACATATTGCTTATAACTATTTAAATAATTTGTCTGAGCCAACTTGAAAAGTAAAGTGATAGATATAATTGTCTTCACAATGCTTTATCGCACTCTCTTCTTCTTCTTTGGTTTCCTCTTGGCTGAGGAGTCGTAGTCATGTTTTGCTATTGAATAGGAGCAGTGGCTTTGCAAACTATATCACGCCAGCAGCTCCTATGTTTGGCGTCCTTGGTAGCCTTATTTAGAGTGGAGCTTTTTAAATCTTTTATTTGGTCCGACCATCTTTTTGGGGAACGTCCTCTTGGTCTTAGGCCTTTCATTTTTTTTGGATTATCAGTTTTTCAAAGTTGTCGTCTTTTTTCTTTGTTACGACGTGCCCAAAGTATCTCAGAATTCGAGAGTATATAATTTGTGAGAGTTCTTTGATCTTGTTGAGGATGAATACGTTTGGCCGTCAAGGGAACTAGGAGTATGCGCCTCCAACACCACATTTTGCATATAGTTCGACGGAGAATGTGAGTGTTTTAATTATTTGTTTCTTTGTATTCAGTGTTATGCTACTATCTACATCTACCCATGTTTTTTGTAGCTCTTGTACGGTTCTTTTTGCAATTTCACACCTTCGTCGTATTTCAACAGAACAATTTATCGCACTACGGAAATCCAAATGAGATAGCGAATGCATCCGGACATAACCGACCACTTTTACGGCGCGGTTGATGGTTACGTACTTGCCTTTACACAGCCAAAACCATTTTTTTAAGGTAGACCGCTTCTTTAATCTTAGAGGTTGCTGACTTATTTGAGTTTGCGGCAGGTGTCTTTGGGAGGTCTGGGCCGGAACTTTCGATGACTTGTTGAGCTGGTTGGTCTAACGCACGTGTTCTGTAAAACGAAACACCTGATCCAAGATATCTCATTTTTTAAAAGGTGTCTTCGTCGATATCCGTTAAGTTTATTTCCGGGAGAACGCAATTCGCTGAAGAAACGGTTTCCATAATCACCACTTTCCACTCCCTGCAGCATTAAAAAAAAGTCAAGAGCGACACAAACCCCACATTATTTTAATAACCATTCTCAGGCATAGCACCATCCAGAATCGCCGTAAACCACCGCCTCCAACAAGACGTAGACCGGAAAAGAGTGAGAAGAAACATCTTCACTTCACTTCAGTTTAAACTACTCGCCACTAATCATGAACTGTACTACCGCAACCAACCGTCCAGTCATTATGAGATTGGATATAGCCATTGCCTCATTGAGTGTAAAGATTTCTAACGTTTTCAAAAACATCAAATCTCTTAATGACTATTATGCGGGTGGATAGGCACTTCAGCTCAAAATACTTGCTGGTAATCATAAACTAGAGTAAGCTACCTACCCGCTCAAGAGATTGCTTCCACGGATATACAAATTTTTAACGCTTGCAGAAAAGCAAACTGCTAATCTTTTGATAACAAACTCTTCAGTGGGTAAGTGAGCTCTATATTTCATATGACTCGCTGGTAATCATAAACTAGAATGTCTCACCCACATGTCCAACTGTTGGTTACCAAAAGATTAGATATCACCTTCTTCTTCTCTGATAGAGAGACTTCTCCAATTTCATCCAATTTCTTGATGATTAACACTTGGACGGTTGGGTGGGCACTCTAGTTCAATTACTTGCTGATAATGATCACCAGTCCAAGTGCTGGTATCAAAAAATTAAACACCACTTTTTTTCTTGACATGGAGACTTCTAAGGCTTGCAGAAAAGAGTAACTTTCAATTTCTTTATGACAAAAAGTTGGACGAATGGATGGGTACTCTAATTCAAACTACTCGCTAGTAATCATAAATAGTAAGCCACCCGCCCGCCCAAGTGCTGTTGATCAAGAAATTGTATTTAGCTAATGCTTTCTCGGATGTAAAGAATTTTCCAATAAGAAGTTTCATTTTAAATAGCAGGCTATTTGGGCTGTCAATTTTGAAGCTATAATCTTTTGACATTTGAGAAGTGAAAACTACGCCATTATTAAAAATGGAACAATACACGCTTCAACAACGCATTAAAATTATTAAAATTCACTACAAAAATGGTGAAAATTTTTCAGTCACAGCTCGCAAAATTGAAGCACTTTTGGTCGTCGTAAAGCACCTTCTCGGCCGGCAATAGTAAACCTAGTGAAAAATTTAAACTGTTGGGACAAGTTTGTGATGTGAAGAATCGAAACCGTGTGTATCGCTCAAGAACAGAATATTGCTGATGTAGCCCGTAGTGTTGAAGAACCCAGGTTTGTCAATTCCTCGACGATCTTTGGAATTAAACATTCCTCAAACGACATTGCACCGTATTTTGCATAAAGAGTTAAGTCTTAAGGCTTTCAAAGTTCAGTTAACACAAGAACTCAAGCCGCTCGATCACCATAAACGTCGTATCTTTGCTGATTGGGTCATTCAAATGCTTCAAAAAATCATTTTCAGTGATGAGGCTACGTTAATAAGCAGAATTGTTGCATTTGGGGCTCAGAAAATTCAAGAATGATTGTTGAAGTCTTTGCATCCTCAACGTGTCACTGTTTGGTGCGGTTTTTGGGCTAGCGGTGTAATTGGACCCTACTTTTTCAAAAATGAGGCTAGAGCAACTGTTACGGTGAATAGATGGCGCTACCAAGCTATGATTAATGATTTTTTATGGCCGGAATTGGAAAATATTGATGTGGACGACTTTTATTTTCAGCAAGACGGCGCTACGTGCCACACAAGCAACGAAACAATCGCAATTTTGCAAGAAAAGTTTCCTGACCGTGTTATTTTTCGAAGAGGTAATCACAATTGGCCACCGAGATCTTGTGATTTAACACCTTTAAAGTTTTTTCTTTGGGGTCACGCGAAAGATAAGGTCTATGCCAATGCTCCACAATCGATTCAAGGCCTTAGAAATGGAATTTGTGAAGTCATCGAGGACATACAGCCGCAAATGTGCAAATTGGTTATAGAAAATTTCATGAAAAGAATGTGGTACTGCAACCGTAACTGTGGCGGCCATTTGACTGATATCGTTTTCAAATGTTAATAGCATACCTTCCTTTTTACAATGAAATAAACATTTATTTGATTTTTAAATATCAAAATGAAACCTCTTATTGGAAAACCCTATAGAAAGAAAGGAGAAACTTTTAACCTGTTTATAACAGACTCCTCCGCATTGCAGACCCTTGCCTACTGGTAGCTACGCCACTGGTTCAACCATATCAATATAATAGATTAAAACTTATTTTAATCTATTATATTGATATGGTTGAACATTATTTGAGTTTAACAGACAATATTTTTAAGTAACTAATGAAACAAACGACTGTGGCTCCAGCTACTGCAATTTAATACTAATCATACTGACAAGGTTTGGAGAACAAAACACTTGTCTATGCTTGATCATTGGCCGCTGTGATCGTTATATTAAGTTTGAATAAAATATTAATTCATTTCATAATATTTTTGTTGGACTCTCACAGGCGCTTTGATTGCTAGTTACGCCATTGGTATTCGAATGGCCACAAGCAAATTTGCAATGGTCTACTCTATATATGTAAAAATATAAATCATTAAATTTAAATCTTGCCTGCTTGAACCGACAAGCGCGCCACCTATTGACCATAAACCGTCTTAGCTGTTCAATGTGTTGCCTATAGTTTCTACAATAATGACGCGTTTGAAAGTATATGTAAATAGTAGATTCCGCTACTATCCATAGAAACATAGTTACACTAACATCCCGTAGATGGCTGTACTAGTTATTGTTTAAAAATAAAATGTTAATATATTTATGAAATTGTTATAATTTTAAGTTTGTTTATTTATAAATACTTTGTTGTTTAAAATAGATATTTATTTATAAATTTTTATGTATAAGTTTACAATCATTGTAAATATGTTAATTTTATGACATAAACAAATTTCAAGTAAACATGTAATAACTGATTATACTAATTAACGATTCCCAATTATCAGAATTTTTGTAAATATATTTACTATATCCAAATTAATACAAAATAAATTAATATTAACAATTAGTGCCGGTAAGTATTTAATTCTATTATGTGAATTGCAAACAATTATTTGAATGGGTTTAATTAATTCTTTTATCCGGGCCGCGGTGTTTGCATTCAAAATATCAAGGACAGTAATAAATAGAAACTTTATGAGTTTAAACTAGTATTTTTAGTTTATTACAATGTAATTATTTTATTGATATTGTTAGACCTTGAATTTAAAACTACCGCCAAATTTTTCATTACTGTTTCAAGCATTATTTTTTGTGAAAATATATAAAATAATTAATAATCAATTAGTGAGTGATTTGATGAAATAGTATCAACCATACTTATTACTAATATAAAATTGATTTGATTCATTACTCATCATATAAATAACACTCAACTGTTCACAAGGTCGTGTTATTATATGTATATCTAGATGTTCGTCTGGTGTGGGTGTGATGTGTTGTTTAAATTAACGTACAAATTCTTACTATAAACGTAAGTTCATTGAGTTTTAGTGTTTCAAAGGGGAAGTTGTGTCAGTGTTTGTGTGCCTAAATAAAATTATATTATAGGTTAGATGTTACAACCAACAAACAACTTAAAACGCATGCGTTGATTGTGATTCAATATGTCTAAATGCGATATTTATTTGGAAAATTATTCAAATTGTTATTATGCCGGACAACAAATTATTGGATATCTTCAATGCACTTTTACTGAAGAAAAATCTATTAAGGGTATTTTAAATTTATTTAAATTTTAATTTCAATTTTTCAATTTATGTAATTTAAGGGATTGTAGTACGGTTTAAAGGCAGCGCAAATACAAAGTGGTCAGAATCGGAAAGTTATTACAATTCAACTACAAAGAAAAATGAGACTAAAACTGTTTGGTATCATGGGACTGAGGACTATTTCTCATCGGAAATTAATTTATTGAATAGTAAGTTTTTTTTTATTAAAAAGACACTTTTATTTTAATTATTTATTGATTACAAACTTGTTATCGCAATATAACGCAATTTTATTATTTCATTAATAATAATCAAAATATGTTAATAACATTAACAATGTTTTCAACAATATTATTTATATTTTACAGAAAGTAATGCTAGAATAATTTTTAAATAAATAATATAATATATGTAATATATTTTTAAGTGATTTACTAATTTCCGGTTTAAAACATGTTATTTTATGTGTTGCGTGCCATTATAAAAAGGAACGGATTTTCAGGTACTTGTTTAAGGCAGGTAAATTGGTATCAATATGAGTGCTTTTAAATTATCTGGATTTGACAAATAGTTTTAACCGTAGATAAGAGGTATTAATTTAAATTTGACGAAATTTCTGTTGTTTTTAAACTTATTGGTCCGTTCGTTTATCTAAACTAATGGTTAGTTAAGGTCTGTTCATTTGTGTGAACTAGCTTTGTTTGTAGCGCTAAGAATTATTTATATGAATTAATAAATTAACTCAATAATCGTATAGCCAAAAGAGTATACTGAGTGCTTCAGAAATATTTTTTATTTATTCTTAAACTGTCAGAAGAAAATGAAATATCAGTTTTAATTTAATTGGTATGCATTGAATATATTGATTTACAAATTGTACCAAATATAGCTAAGAGATGTGTTATTAGGTACAAAATACTAAAATATACTGAGTGTTTCAGAAATATGTTTTATTCGTTCTCAAACTGTGTCTGAATTTTTGAAAATTGCAACATCAGTTTTAATATTGTTTTTGGTACAATATTGAATATATTTATATACAATTTGTACCAAATATAGCCAAGAGATGAATCAATAGGTACACTATACTAGATAATACTGAGTGTTTCAGAAATATTTTAAAATTGCAATTTTAGTTTTAGTTTATTTTCAAAACTAACTTACATTACATTGATTCAAAAATTGTACCAAGTGTAGCCAAGAGATGTATTATTAAGTATACAATACTAAAATATACTGAGTATTTAAAAAATATATTTGATTTATTCTCAAATTTTGTCAGAAATTTTCAAAATTGCAATTTCAGTTTGAATTCTGTTTCTGGTACAATTTTGAATATTAAATTACAAATGGTACAAAGTAATAGCTAAAAGATGTGTTATTATTTACATAATTTACATAATAGTAGATTATATTGAGCTTTTCAGAAATATACTTTATTGATTCCAAAACTCCGTCCGAATGTTTGTAAATTGCAATATCTGTTTCTGGTACAATTTTGAATATAATGATTTACAAATTCTACTAAATATACTAGAAATTACTTAGTGTTTAGTTAGTTAACAAAAAAATATATTATCAAAATTAAACGCGTTAATATTTTAATTATTAAGCAGATAATAAATATCAATGGGTGTTATTTAGTTATAAATAACTTGAAAACAACAGTATATCTGTCAATAACTATAATAAAATATTTTTTTATGATAAGACCGCCTTGATTAAAAACAACTTGTTTTACATGTAATGTTTTTGGAATCATTTCCGAATTAATTTTAAAATTATTATTATTTTCTGTTGTAGTCCATGCACTGCGCGTTTTTGGCCTTACTTGTTATTTCTCTAATAGTTCTGTTTCTTCAATGAAGTTCATAAACTTTTATCGAAATATTTGGTTAACTTGCCAAAGAAGGGTCTATTTTGTTAGTGTTCTGTTGCAGCTTGTTCTACTCTCTGTTATCCCAACTTTTTTTTGCTTGTATGATCATAATCTCGTTGATGTAGCTGTACATCCTTTTCCACTTGCATTTGCTTTTCAACATTTTCAAATTTTTTTTTTAGATTTTCTTTGGGCTTGTCTTGTTGGTCTTTCTATTTCCCGCTTATTTTTCTCTGCAGTACGAGGAGTTTCAGTCTTCTTTTAGATGAAACTTTTCTAGGTACTTGTTAAAGCTTCCGTGCTCTGTTAGTACCTGGAAGAGGAATTATTTTTTTGTCTTTCTTGTAATACCATGGCCAAGGTCTAGTATTAGGCTGTGCAACCACTCACCTTTCTCTTTTCTCTCCAATTCTTTTTGTCATTTTTCTAAGGTTTCTATTATTTATTTATTTATTTTTTTTGCACGTTTGTTTTTTTAGCAACCAGCTATTAGGAAGAGTGATATCGCTAAACCTCATGGCGGAGGAGAGAAAGAGGACTGTTTTCTTTCTTCCGCCATGAGGTTTAGAGGTATTACTCTTCCAAGTACTTGGTTGCTCACCATCGAGCTTGTGACGTACGCTCTGGTTACTTTTAGAACGAGTTTCCTTTGAATGCTCTCAGATTTGGAGTTTTTTTGGAGTTTCAGGTCTTTAGCTCAGACTGGTGCGGTGTGTAGGATGACCGATTCTGCTGCGGTTGAATCTGGGTAGCGATTTCTCATGCATTATTATATACAGGGCCTATTATGAAAGTAATGCGCATGAGTTTATTGTGACGCGACTATCCATCCCAGCCCGGTGAAACCGGTCGGAAAATGTGGTGGAGGGTCTGCCCTTCTAACGCAGCCGGACGCCAAGTTGCTCCGACTGCTCTGAGCGGAAAGACGTGTCTCTGTGTGAAGTGTGTTTTTTGACTTGGTAACACGGCGCGATTTTACGCTGTCAAGAACTTTTGGATTTGATTCAAAATAAGCCGGACTTTCTTAACTGTTGTAACCAGAGACGAATCCAGGATGTTCGAGTACGACCCAGAACCGAAAAGGTAGAGCAGCGCGTGGCACACAAAATCATCCCTCCCGCCCCAAAATTTTTTTTGCATCAAAACGTTGCTCATTATCTTCTTTGATGTCCAAGGAATTGTCAATTTTGAGTTTGTACCGCAGATAAACTGTCAACTCAACCTTTTACTTCAAGGTGCTCAAAAGATTGAAACATCGTATTGCGGGCGTGAGGACTGGCGTGAAAGACACTGTCAAGCTCTTCCATGACAATGCTCTCAGTCAAACGGACGTCATTAATACCAACTTCCTGGCTCAAAGCAAAACGTCGGTGGTCCTTCAGCTCCCTTACAGTCCCGATTTGGCTTCGTGCGACTTTTTTTGTTTCCCCGACTCAAAAACAACCAAAAGCATGTTACAAGGTTATTAAAAGACATTCCTGTCAAGGAGATTCAGAGTGTTTTCCAGGCGTGTAGTGTATTGATGCAGGGGGAGAGTATTTAAAAAAATTTTAAGCATTTGTACCAATACGATCAATAAATCTATTTTTTATAGAAAATGCGCATTTTTTTCATAATGGACCCTGTACTTTCTTGATGTTGGATTTTTTCCGGTGTTATTTCCGTCCCTTTTAGAACTACCACCACAGAAAACCAAAACTACGATGCAGACAGAACAAAAATGGATATACAATTTCAGTATATCCGTTTTTCTTCTTTTTTTTCCCGTCAGTATTGGTTTTTTGAGGTGCTAGTTCTTGGACATTATCTTTGAACCATTTGCTGATTTTTACTAGATTTTCGTCAGGTTTTCCTTTTTCTTTATAATCACTTGTCGGCGTAAGCTATTTGAGTGATCCCCGTCTTATTAGTTATTTTTAGTACGCCTTCATAAATTATGTTTCACAGATTTGGTCCCAGCACTAATCCTTGAGGAACTTTTCCGTGACCTTTTTGTGCTCTTCTTTGTTTTCGTCTTTTCATCTGTTTTTAAGGCAATTCTTTATTATTTCTTTAAGGCCTGTTCATACAGTGGCATAGCTAGGAATTGGGCTTCTCAGTAAATAGGAAGAGAGGCCAGTTTTTAAAAAAAAATGTTGTAGTTTCTTTTGGGCTTGTAGTTTTTTTGGCAATACGCGCTTGTGGTTAACCTGAAGCTGTGAGAGCTCCTTAGATGCTTGTGTATTTGTGTTTGTCAGGAGATTTTTTGCTTGGCGGATAAGATCCAGGTGGTCATTTTCCTGATTAGAGTATTCTTTTTTAGATTGGTTTCTCTGGGTAGAAGATTCTTCCGTCCAGGTTCTTATAGACAAATTAAATTGAAGATGATTTTTATGTGTGTGGGGGTGGGGGGGGGGGGATGTATTGTCATGGTTATAATGCTCTGCTGACTGATTGATTACTAACATTCTCATATTAAATGTACATAGACACTAATTATGTACTGGACTAATGTTCTGAATTAATAAATGCCACAATTTCCTAAAATGTTTTGCGGTAGGTGGGGCTCAAAGCAGCGCCATTAATCGAGTTAAGCGTTTCTCTCAACTAAGCCACTTGGTTTTACTAATTGTTTTGATACTTTGGCTTTGGGTTTTGCTTCTACTGGGAATAAAGCTTATCGAGTATGTCAATTCCGGGTTATCACTGTTAAGTTTGTGTTTCTGGAAGTTCATCTAGGATTGCCCACTAAATAATTGTTTCTAAATATGTCTTCAGGCCTCAACTGAATATTCACTGAGGAGCGTAGTAGGTGGTTCTTTGCCTGTCGACGTAATTTGGACATAGTTTACCAACCTGGATAAGAGAGGTGATGTTAGACCCCGAAGCGGTTAGGTGTTTTTAATGGAATTCCTCTGCTACTGAACGAGTTGAGACCTCAAAAACCTGACGGAAATGCCAAAGAATGGCTTACTGTTAAATTTAGTGTTTTGATGAGACGGCCAATGACACAGTTTGAAAATGCTAATTGACTGAGCACATTGGGGGTACTAACCTATATAGTTTTTCGGTCTTTACTCTTGCTTCTTGATTGCCTGGTGAATGCAATAAAGCATCTGGTAGCTAGTTTTTGCTTTGGGATTGTGTTTTACAGTAACGTTTGCAGCAGCAGGAACCACTATGGGGCAAGCTACATAGTTTGGAAGGTTATTCCACATTCGTCTTATAGGAGAATCTAGCTCCAACAAATTTGATCTTTTCCGCTCTCTATTAAATAATTTCTGAGGACTTTTTTTCAAAAACAACTCTTCTCTTCAAAACTGGATTGGCGACTTTTTTAACTTACAACCTTCTTCAGTCACTAAACAAACTACCAAAACGTTGAGGCTTAAATATTCTTAAAACGTCTATAACTGAAGACGATCTCAGAAATACAATCAGCATTCTGTAAATCTGCTAAAAATGAATATATGCACTGCTGCGCGGTTTGATTAGGGAAAGAAGAAATTTGGAATCACGACCTAGGAAAGTTATCAAAATATGATACGTTATATTAAAGCTTAGTAATTTAAGTAAAAAGCCCGTCATAGAATTATTAAAATCTTAACTAGGACATTAAGACGTTTTTTCTCTGCCGCTACTGCTAATCACGCAGTGGCGTACCTAGAATTTATGCTTCCGCAGCAAATTATTGTAAGAATTCTCAAAGCTCTTTTAGACTAATAAAATTGTAAAAAATTGATTTTTAAACACTTCTCAGGTTCTACTTTACTTTGTAACCCTCCCAAATATTAGAATTAAAAAAAAAACGATAACTACGCCACTGGGACACTGTTATTTTTTGCTTTAACTTTGAATTGAATACATTGCAGACTACATCTTAAAACTACATAGCTATTTTAAAGTTATTTTCTTTGCTTTTGCTGCTATTGTAGTCTTTGTCCGCATTCTTGACAAATAATTCCATACAATAAACGTATACAGGAACTATTCGTATAGAAAAATATTATTCGTTTAAATAAAACTCTTATTTTTTGTATAATCCCTTATGTATCATTATTTCAAACATCTGACCGCTACTTATATTTTTATTATATCATATTTACTATTTTTATTGTAATAAAAATTGAATAGTATTATGTGAATTTGAGGTCTGCATAGAGATCTGAAAATTGTACTGAATTGGGATGATATGATAATTAAGGGAAAACTGCTATATACACACAGCTGTTTCATCCCAAGAAAATTCCGGTCATTGCGTTTTATATTCCTTTCGAGTATGCGGCATTTTAGTTTCAATTGGTGCTCGTTAAATTTCATTTTTTAAAATACAGACGCAGATGATTGAACTGTGTAGTGGGTATACGTAAATTGTGCTTAAATTTAAGGTGTTTATACAATTAGGTCAGTAGAAATAATAATTATTTTTTGTACATATTTAATATATTATTAATCACAATAATTCCAGTCGTTTAGTATTTTAATTTTCTGCTTTTGCTATTTCTAAATCAACCAATCAATTTAGAAAATTAAGATTTAAATTATTTTAGCCTTTGTATATAAATAAAACACTTAAGAAAATTTATTAAAGACGGGGCTGCTTGTTATTTATTGGAAAATTTCTAGCTAGATATAAACATCCGTTCCTAATAATTAACTAAATAACTTAAATAAGCGTATAAACAATTGAGTATGCTATAATTCATTGTTATCATTATCATGCGTATTATCAAACGTTTGCGGATTATAAAATTAATTTTAGGAATTGATAATATTTAAGATTGAAAATTAATTTTGGGAATTGATAATATTAAGATTTAAAATTAATCAGTTCTGATTCAGTCCCCACAACTATGATTGTCTGAAAGTTTATAGGACATTTCAATTTTTACATTTTGTTTTGTTTTAAATCATTTTAAATTTTTTGAACTTAAATGAAGCTTACAAATCTTTTCAAGTTTTTTAATGATAAACAAAACTTTCAGAATAGTTGGATGATTTTTGGAACATGGTTTCAAAATTTTGAGAATGTCAATGAAGCTTACGAAACTGTAAGATTATTTTGAGAACAGAGTTTAAAGCTATGAGAACATAATAGAAGCTGTCGGAACATGTTAATAACTTTCAAAATATGAATGAAGTTTACCAAATATTTTGATGATATGAGAACATAAGGAAAGCTTTCAGAACATGGTAGAGGCGTTTGGAACATAGTAAAAGTTTTAAAACATAAATAAAGTTAAACTGTTCCAAAAATGTAAGAACAATTAGCAGTTTTGATACAATGAATGGAGCTTTTGGGACATATCAAAAGCTTCTGGAACATAGTAGAACCTTTTAGAGCACAAACAAACTTTACAGAATGCTTGGATAATTTTTGAAACATTTTTTGAAGCTTGGAGAACATGATAGATGGTTTCTAAACATTTTTGGAACATAGTAGATATTTTCAGAACATTTTGCAAGCTTTGAGCATATTTATGAATTGCTCTAGTAGTTTAAGAACATAAATAAAGCTCAAATTTTCTTCTATAATTAGCTAAATTTAGAACTTTATTAAAATAATGATTTTTTGGGACAAATTAGAAACTTTAGAAACATGATAACATTTATTAAATCATGAATGAAGCATACAAAACTTTAAAAATAGTTGGATGAGTTGTGGAACATTGTGGAAAGAAGCTTTCAGAACATTAAAGTATAGTTAGTAATACTTAGTATAGTTTTTGGAACATGGCAAAAGTTTTTAGAATATAAATAAAGTTTAAAGAACATTTTGCAAATTCTGACCATATTTGTGAATTGTTGTAAAAGTTTCAGAACATAATTAAAGCACAAATTTTCTAATAGAAAAGCTCTAAACATTTTTGGAACACTATTTGATACAATGAAGAGCTTTTTGGACATAAAAGCTTTTGGAACATGAATGAAGTTGATAAAATGGTTAGAAAACATTTAGACCATTGTTTGAACCTTTGAGAATAACTTTTATAAACATAGTAGAAGCTTTTCAAACATGAATAGAATTTACAGAGTATTTTGCAAACTGATTTCAATGTTCATGGTCATTTTTATATCTCCTGAGAATAATTGGTCAATTTTGGAACATTTTTGAAGCCTTATGAACATAAACAATGCTTTCCGAATATGGTAGAAAGCTTTCAGAATATTTCATAAGCAATGAGAATATTTTTTAAGGGTCTAAATCATTTTTTGTATGAGATCATGAAGCATGCAGATTATTCTTTATGATAAACAAAGCTTTGAGAATAGTTGGTTTAATTTTGCAACATTTTTTGAAATTGGAAGATTGTGAATGAAGCTTTAAAATTTGGATGAGAACATAATAAGTGGTATACCATCAAAGTAGAAAAACATAAATGAAGTTTACAAAACATTTTGATGCTCTGAGAACATAAATAAAGCTTTAGAGCGGTAGAAGCTTACAACTTTTGGACTTATGCTTTGAAATTTTTGGTAGAACCTTTCAGAATATAAATAAAGCTTACAGAATAGTTAGAAAACTTGAGAACCATTGTTTGAAGCTTTGAAAACATGATAGAATGAAGTTTTTGAGCGGTGAAGGCTTACAACATGGAACTTTTGGATTATTGTTTGAAGCTTTTGAAACATGGTAGAACCTTTTAGAATACAAATGCAGCTTACAGAGTGGTTAGCAAATTTGTGAACTATTGTTTAAAGCTTTAAGAACATTAATAAAGTTACATTTTGCGATCTTTGAGCATATTGAAGACTTGTTCCGAAAGTTTGAATACATGAATAAAGCTTACTGGACGTTCAAATAGTATTACTAAAAAAAGCTCTGAAAATTATAACGTTTGGAACATTACAAGCTTTCGGAACATAGTAGAATCTTTTAAAACATGAGGAAAGCTTATAATTATTGGACCACTGTTTGAAGCTTGGAGAACATGATAGTTTTTGCTTTTTGCAAACTTTGAGCAGATTTTTGAGTTTTTCTAAAATTTAAAGAACATTAATAAAGCTCATTTTTTAAATAATTAGTAATACTTTAAAAGTTATAACTTTTAGAACAATTTTTGAAGCTTTAATACAATGAATTAAGCTTCTGTACATATCATAAAATGAATGAAGTTTACCAAATATTTTGATGCTATAAGAACATAAGAAAAGCTTTCAGAACATGGTAGAGGCCTTTGGAACATAGTAAAAGTTTTAAAACATAAATAAAGTTGAGCTGTTCTAAAAATGTAAGAACAATTAGCAAAGCCTTAGAATAAAATTTGAAGTTTTGATACAATGAATAGAACTTTTGGGACATATCAAAAGCTTTTGATTAAATAAGAACCTTTTAGAGCACGAATAAACTTTACAGAATTGTTGGATAATTTTTGGAACATTGTTTGAAGCTTAGAGAACATAATAGATGGTTTCTAAACGTTTTTGGAACATAGTAGAAGTTAATTAAAGCCAAAAGCTCTGAAATTTGAAACAATATTTAAAAATTTGATACAATGAAGAGTTTTTTGGACATAAAAGCTTATGGAACATAGTAAAGCAAACTATGATTGGGTTTTTGGGTTGAATTCAAAGCTCTTAAAGCAACAAACTTTTCAGAATATGAACAAAATTCACAGAATGATTAGATAACTTTAAAACTATTGTTTGAAGCTTTGTGAATATGATACCAACATTCTGAACATAGTAGAAGCTACATGTATAAAGCTTACAGAAGAACAAGTTTTGAGCTTATTTTTAAATTGTTTAAAAGTTTGAAAACTTAATCAAAGCACAAGTTTTCTTCTATACTTCAAAAAGCTTTAAAAATTATAATTTTTAGAAGCTTTGATACAATGGATGGAGCTTTTGGGACGTAGCAGAGCTTTTCAAAACATAAACAAACCTTAACATAAGCTGAACATAGTAGATCCTTTCAGAACTTGAATAATACTGAATGGTTGATCATTTTTGGACTATTCGTTGAAGTTTTGCAACATTAGAATCTTTTTAATATTGGAGAGGTTTTTGGACTATTTTTTGAAGTTTTGAAAACAAGTTAGGTTTTTTTTGTACATGGTAGAAGCTTTTGGAACATGGTAGAAGTATTTAGAATTTAGTTTTGGAATAGAGAGAAAGTTGAAGATGTTCAAATGTTCTTCTATATATACTAAAAGTTTGTGAATTATAACTTTTGGAACAATATTTTGATACAATGAAGAGATTTTTTTTGAGACATATTGGTAGCTTTTGGATCATGAGGTGACCATTGTTTAAACTTTTGAGAACATTATAGAAGCTTTTTGAACATGGTAAAGACTTTCAAAACATGGTAGAAGTTTTCAGAACATTATATAAAGTTTACAGAAGCATGTCTACAAGCTTTGATTTGATTATACAGACTATGTCTGTTTGGTCTTGCAACTTGATAATTTTAAATGCGTATATGTGAGCATTGCTTTAGACTTTAGATCCTGCAAAGCAAGCGAATTAGCGAACAAATAAGGATTTGTACGAAATTATGTGAAGGTGAGAGCAATTTTAAATGCCGTACCATTGACACAACTCGAAAAATTGGCTGTCGGTACTGTTTGAAAACCATAGATATTCAGTAAAACACTAAGGCTTGAGATCCCAAAAAGCAGAAGTATTGAAACAGTGAAGCTCTGTGTGGAGGTTGAAGTAGCTATTTAAGAACTGTCTTACAAAGTCACTGCAACCATTTACACAGACATTTGTAAGAAAATTTAATAGAATAGACAGAGCTTCTACTGGTAGAGTAAAGTTACGCAAGCAAAAACAAACGTCACAAAACGCAACTTTACAGAACCCGGAAAGATGGCAACTGACCAAGTAATGCTAGTGACTAAGACTTCAGATGCTATAAAGCACGGATAAGAAAACTGTGTGCTCCAGCTGTAAAGTTAGGAAGCTTTAAAAGTGCGATTCGACCTTCTTTGTTATATAAATTTTATGTGTTAACATTTCAAAAACGCGCGATTATCGTAAACGAAAAAGGTAAGGTTTGGTTTGGCGCATCGGAATAGCATTAAGTCTAATATTGGACAAATTTAGTTCAGTTTTGCTCATTCTTTCTTAATTCATTTTTAAATTATTGATATAATAATTATATAATTTTTTTAAACAAGATTTTGGGATTGAGTGGATGGTATATTTGAGTAGCTGCCGAATTGCTGCGAAGTATAGCAACGCTTTTTGCTGTTTTGAAAGTTTGTCAGTAAAGTATTGTTGCAAAACTTGATTTTAATTTTAAAAGTAGCTTGGAGGACAGACTAAACGTTTTTAGATCAATGTCAATTAACAGGAAACAATAGATGAAGGAGCCTCCCCTAACAGCGTAATACAAAAACAAACAAATTGCTTGTTTTTTCTCTTCGAGGAGCCAGCAGAAACGCGTTGAACGGCTTCCAATTTACGAAGATTCGGCCAACTCCAAGAAAAGTAGGAGTGAGATTAGCAACTTCTGGAAAGAATAGCCACGTCTCTTGGAGCAAATTGGTTTGAAAAATTATAGAAAGAATTTTGCTGACTGAACAGAATTTGTTTACTAGACTAATCGATTGTTCTGTTGGTGTTCGGGTTTTCTCGGGTTATTCCGTTGAGTCAACTTACAAGAGCCCAAAAAAAATTATGGCTCCGGATGGTCAAAGTATCTCAATTTTCCATGACAATGCAGATAAAGTAATATCCAAATTTGTAACAGAATATTGTTCTAGTCTGATCTTGTTTTGTATCATTCTGCCCTAATTTGCCTTCCGCAAACATTGCCACAGAAGTCTTACGACTTGTTTGAAGGGGGTTAATGAGACCAACCGAATAAGCCGGTGACTTCCGAATCACCCCGATGAACAAAGAGCAAATTTTGTAATTTGCGCTAGCTGGCAACAATTTATACTACAGATTACATTAACTAGCATAAATCAATAATGAAAATTATGTATAAGATATTTAACATACATACTTGATATTATGAACTTTGCTATACATTTTTCAGCTTTAATTTTAGCCTTTTAAATTAAATTATACTTCAACGTTTATTAAAGTTTGCGAAATTATACATTAGTCATACATTTAATATTTTATAAAGCATATATAGCATAATTTATTATAATAACAAGGAATGCAAACTAAATTTCTACTCTCTATTTAAATGAGTTTACTTTATATAAAGTTTTTGTATCGAAATGCGCAGGTTTATTATTGATTTTCCAGGGATCTTTAAAAAGTAAATTTGGTTGCCTATGTCGTTTGCTTTAAAACGTGCACTTTTTGTTAGGCTTTTTTCTCTCCATGGGGATGAAGTCAGGGTCAACGCTAACACAATTAAGCACGATTGATTAAAAAAAAATCTGAATGGAATATAATTTCCGTGGAGGGAGATAAAAATAGATGAGAAAAAAGTCGATAAAAAAGGACGAGTAAAAAATATATTTGTACAGAGGAAGTTGTAAATTAGAATGAATAAAAAAACCTGATTAAGGATAATTCAATATTTTAAAATAGCTTTAAAATTGTGATTATAATTTTATATTTAAATTTTATTTTATTATTCAAATAGTCGTTATAAATCCATTGTTTATTAAGCAATACTTAGAAGAAACATTTTAAAAACATTGTATAATACTAATACAAGCATTTTATTGTCATTTAAATCAATAAAGGAAGGATAAAGTTTAAACAATGAACGTTTTATGAAGTGCATTTAATTAAAATTACTTGCTTTTCAAATTATGTTTGCTTATATACAAGCATTAAAGAGAAGTGTTATAAGTAATAGCACTTTAGAGTGATTTCGATATCAAATTGGAAACACCGATAAAGAGAATGTTAATGTGCAATGAAAGTAAGTCTTGCATGAATCTGAACGTAATAGATTGGTATATGAGGTATGAAATTATCTTATCTGATGGAATTGCGACATAATATTGTATGTGATACTAATTTGACTCTTTAGTAAGGTTTTAAAATAAAAATTTGTTTTATTATCAATTACGTTTAGTTATTTTATAAATATTGAACAATGCGAACATTAAATTAGTAAAATTTGCGTCAACTAATTGAATCCATTATTCTTTCCACACTTTGATTGATTTATTGTGGATTGTTCTTGTAGGGTATCACTGCATGTGTGATGGTTGGTTTAGCTTGTAAAGCGTTGTCTTGGCAAATTCATTATATTCAATTTGCACTTGGTTTTAAGAAAAATAATCTAGATATATTGGAATGATCTTATCCTGCTTCAGATTGTTGAGAATGACATTTCAGTATAAACATTTGTTAGTTTGTTTGACAGTGGTATAAAGTGGAGGACGCCAAGTGCACTGACTTGATGCAGTTGAGTTCCGCATAGTTCATCAAGCCGGAATGACATTCACAAAAGTTGGATGGTATTTCATTCTAGAGCTGGAGTCTTATCCATTTCTAAAGAGGTTATTTTATATGGTTCATTTTGGTCATAGTTGTCTCTCTAAAGTCTAGTCGGATTTTGACATATATGGTACCTTGTGCATAAGTATGTGTACGAGTTTTATCATTTCCCGGAGTTTTGCGTTTGTGCGCTACTAGGACTCGTTGCTTCATCGCCATTTTGAGCGAAAGAAACTCCGACTTTTCTGGTGACAACGGTGATCCGCCTTAATCTTACGTTGGACCACAAAACGGTATTAGAAATTTGAGTGAAGTAAAAATTTGATGAGCAAACCAAACAGGCAAAACTCCTGGTAACGGGTTTGAGATCAAAATTTGGGCCTAAAGTTTTCTGGCCAAAAACCTGTATTTATCGGCCAATGGTCAATCTGTTTTTGGTTTGTTGTCACTCGATGTCGTTGTCAGATTCAATAAACACAAAAAAGTTCCAGCAACATTGATCCGTGTTTCGAGTTTGAGCGTCAATAAGACTTATTGTTTTATCGCCAGTTTGAACGCGGTGCAAAAATCTCTTGTTTTTTCCCAGCAAGGACAGTACCGATTTCATCTCAACCCTGTTGGACCACAAAACGGTTTTAAAACCTTGCATGAGGCATAAATCCAAAGAACGTTTTTCGGAAAAAAAAATCGAACTAAATTAACAAAACCAGTTCCTGGTGACGCGGACCTGAAGTTTTTGTGGCCAAAACCTATTTATAGGCCAGTGGTTAATTTGCTTCAGGCTTGTTGCTATCCGATGTCTTTGTCGGATTTTAAAAAAAGTACAAAAAAGCGCTCGCAACGACAATCCGCGTTTTGTTTTTTTAGAACTCATGGTTCTATTTTCATTTAGATCTAGGTGTCAAAAATGTCCGTCCTTCTCAGTGAACGTCGTTACTGGTCCCGTCTTAATCTGACGCTAGACCACAAAAGAGGGATTTGGAAATTGGCATAAACCAAAAATTCAATGAGCGTTTTTTCAAGATTCGTTACGAAAAAACGGGCAAACCAACCAGCTTCTGATGACGTAGCGGCTTGAGATCAAAACTCGAATCATTTTGTGGCCAAACTGGTTAATGGTCAATCTGGTTTAAGCTTGTCGCCATCGTTGAACCACGTTTTGCCCCTTTTTTTGCCGCAAGATTTTCCCGTCTTTCCTAATAACGAGGGTGCCGGTTCCGTTTCGATCCACTGGACCACAGAAAGTATTTGGATAAGACAAAAATCTAATAAGGGTCTTTGAAAACCAAACTAGTCACTGCAACTACTGATAGCGGTGCCGATTTTAGATCAAAACTCTGGTATAAAGTTTTTGTGGCCATTAGCCAGGCTCATGCATTGAGTATACCTTCCCATTTTAAAGGTACACGCTACTAGGTCGTTTGATTGCTATTTTAAGATCGGTGAAGATTTTTCCGTTTTTTTCTAGTGACGACAATACCGGTTCTGTCTCAATCCGACGCTGGACTATAAAAAGGTTTTGCAAATTTGGATGAGGTAAAATCCAGTGTCTTTTATTTTAAAGTTTCACGGCAAAACAAGAAGATCAAATTTTGGTGTGGGATCGAAAATCGAGCCTAAAATGTTTGTGGCTAAAAATCGGTAATGATTAATCTGCTTCAAGCTCGCAAAGTTGATCCACATTTGTGGCTACTAATACTCTTTGTTCTATTGTCCTTTTGAACTCGTTGCAAGAATCACACGTTCTTCCTATTGGTAACGGTGTCGGTCCCATCTAGATCCGAAAATGAAATAAAACGGTTTTGGAAATTTTTGCCCAACGCAAATTTAATAATCCAAAAAGCGTGTTTTCAAGTTTACGGCAAAATAAACTAATCAAAACGGCAACATCTTGGAATCAAAACTTAGATCTGAAAATTGAATATAGCCAAAAACCGCTGGCATTTGATAACATTAAAAGCTCCCGCAACGTCGATCCGGGTTTGTTCCAAAAGTGCGTTTGCGTGCTACTACGATTCGTCCATTGATTGCGATTTTGAGCTCGGCGAAACAATCTCCCATCTTTCGCAGTAGCAACTGTTATAGTCCCGTTTCGATCAGACGCTAGACAACAAAACGGTTTTAGAAATTTCTATGAAGCAAAAATCCAATAAGCAAGTTTTAGTAAAATAGGAAAACCAAACTTTGGTCTCAAGTTTTTGTAGCCGAAATTTGGTATTTATTAGCCAATGGTTAATAAGTTTAAGGTTTGTTGCCATTTAATGAAAAAAATATATAAACTTTTTGCTCCTATTCCGAGTTTTACGGTTTTTGTTGTGGCGAACATGTCTTGTTGCACTTGGTGTCACTTTGTCTTCTGTTTGAAGTCTGCTTAGAATTTTTCCCTTGTAGCTGCTTTGAAACTTTCTGTAGACTGACTTGACTGACTCTCGGCTCAAAAAATTGCCCTTTCAAAGTAATCGTCGGTTGACCAAATGCCCTTTCTCCGCACTAGTTGGTGATTGGCTGATGGCATAATTAATCGGAAATTTTCTCGTTGGTACAAGAATTCTTCTTTTTAGTACAACGGTACTGGTTTCATCTCAATCCGACAATAAAATTTTGGAACTTTTTGCCCAACACAAATTTAATTTTGGATTAAGCGACTTTCCAAGTTTTACGGCAAATTAAGCAAACCAAACCGGCAACACCAACTCCTGATCATGGCACTGGCTTGAGATCGAGTCTAAAGTTTTGTGGCCAAAAGCTGGTATTTATTCTATTGCTATTTTGAGCTCAGCGCAAGATTTTTACGTCTTTTCTAGTGACGACGTTGTCGGTCTTGTCTAAATCCTACGCTTGACCACAAAATTATTTTAGAAATTTGCGTGAAGCAAAAATTTGTTAAACGCCTCTCCAAGCTACACGCTAAAACAGACAAACTAAACAGGCAGCACTAACTCCTGATGACGACGTCTTAGATTTTTTTTCCTCAACGTCAATCCGCGTTTTGCCTCTTCCCAGAATTCCGCTTTTGTTCTACTAAGACTTGTGGTTAGATTGCTATTTTGAGCAAAAATCTCCTGTTTTTCCCAATGCCAGTTCCGAGATCGAAACTAGGACGTAAAGTTTTTTGGCCAAAAACCAGTATTTATTGATCTATAGTCATCTGGTTCAAACAATTCCGCGCTACTAAAACTCGTCGCTTTGAGGTCGGTGCAAAATCTACCATCCTTTGTCTCAATCTGTAAATAGATCACAAAACGGGATTTGTCTAAATCCAAAATGGATATTCGGCTGGTGTTTTTTGGACTCGTTTTTCCAATTTTTTGACGTACCAAAGAGGCTGTTTCTCGAAAGTTTATTTAGTAAGCATTTTGACCGGTATCTTTTTTGGCCTTTCTTCAATTCTGATAAACACTATTATCTCAATCTGATTCTACTAATCGTGTTTGTGAGTGGAGAACATGTAGTTTTATTGCATATCTTGATTGGACCAAGCTTGCTTTGATGAAGAAGTGCCAAGATTTGTCGTAGAAGTAAAGCTATTGCTAACGCGAACTTTCTGGAACATTATAAAAACATTCAACACTATGCATTGCACCTCTTTATTTGGAAGCTAATGTAATTTATTTATTAGAATTTGCATCCCTTTAATGGGTGCGACTATATTTAGCGTAACAGGTTAGGTTAGGTCTGCTTGCAACCATTTGCTAACGTGATTGCCATCGTCTCCTTAGGTCATGTTTTCTAAGAAGCTTTTGATGTTGGTTAAGTTGGAATTATGAAAGTTACATTTATTGCCAGTCCCACTTTTAAGATTTTGTTGCTTCACTCTTAGGAGCATGGACACAAATTGTGCAATAGAGTTGCCTTCTAGTTAGTCAACTTTCAAGCAATGGTTAACTACAAATACGAGCTATCGGATGTTCTTTGTCTGATACAGTTACCCGTTGGTCAAATTGTGAATTTTGTTATTTTTATTTGGGACTTAGATTATATTCAGACTATGAATCACGTGAGGGAGAGGAATTCATTGGCTTTCTTCTTGGATATCCTTTCTGGACAATTTGTTTGGTGGTTAAAGAGACATTTCGTATGAGAAGCTCTTTGGTGGGTTCGGATACGGCATCACTCATGAATGAAAATATCAATGAAGTATTCCACGTTTACTTCAAAGTGTTGGTTCTCATGGCAATCCTGATATTATTGGTTCAAGTAAGAGCTGATATTACTATTAGAAATTTACCTTTCATTTCTTGGTAAAATAAGGTCATAGTAGAGTGTAATTGGTTAGTAGAACAAGATTGAGCGCTGGTTTGGGTGTGTGTGGAGTCATCACATTTATGAATTCTTTTTTGGCGGAATTGGTTTCTTCCCATCTGTAGGTGCGGTAATGGAGTTCTACAAATCTTGGTTTGCTTGTACTTTGGAGTCCAAGCTTAAGTTTACGGCGATTGAAATTAATTAAAATACTTTATACGTTTTTATGAACTAACACCAACTAAGCAAACTCGCGCCAATGAAAAAAAAGCGCTTTAAGAATGTTTTGATTTTGGGTGTCCATAGACGATAGAGTTTACTCTATGCAAGCAAAGCAAATACAAACCGATATAGTGTCACTTGTTGGTTCATCCCAAAAAGTAGGTTAGTTGGGTAAATCGAAACATAGTTCATAAATTGTCGCAAGTTGAAACCCCAGCTGCGGTAAAACATTTTAAGAAATGATGGTAGGACATTAGACTAATGCTAGACTTCGTCAGTATCTACAGCATATATTTGTGTCTTTATGGGGCGAGAAGTTCAAAGGCTTACAAGCGAGTTATAAAAACAAAGGGGGGGTAGGAATATTTTGCGTAAGGGGCTACAAATCCTAGCTACGCCACTGGGCGATACACCTAGTCTTGTTGCTTTTTATGCTTGCACGCATTGCGCCGGTAAGTAACGCACTGTACATTAAACAACATTTTACAACAATTGAGTAGCAATTGGTGAGGACTGCAATGCGCCAAAAGGTTAACGTACCTAGAAAATAATTTGTAAGCCTGTGGTAGCTGAGTTATTGCAATGTCATCAAATAGAAGAACTGTCTCAATGTTTGTTTTAATTGAGAAACCAATAAAACTTTTAATTAATTCTGTAAATATCAGAAAGAAGACAATTTAATTTCATTATTATTACTGCAGTATTCAATATTAAATAGTCATAATTCTTTTGCTCAATGCGTTTTAATTAAAAATAATAAAACATTCTTTCTTGAAATTTCTACGTTTACATACGTCTGTGAAACATTTTAAGAAATATGTTGACCTAATTAATTTGTCTACAAATTTACGCGAAAAAGAAACTGAATATAGTAAATATCATATGTTTAGAAAATAACTTTAGAGGAAAGTTTATGAGTACAGTTTTATAGGAGTGTTTTTTAGCTCCGTCCTGTGAAACACTGCTGGAAACGAAGTAACGATCATAGAATAGCCCTTATTTGCTACTAAAGAGCAAATGGGCCTATCCTAGATTCTCAAAGCGAGTGTGTTCACAAAATTTATTTCATTTGAACGTACGCGTTGCTGATTTTTATCTCCTGTAATTATTTCCAAAGGCAATATCGCGCAGAATTGACTGCTTGCTTTTTTTTAGATCATGGAGAGGATACAGTTATTCCGGCAGGGATGCATAAATATCCGTTCATTTTTACGCTGCCGGGTCTTTTGCCATCAAGTTTTGAAGGAAGTAACGGTGATATAACGTATTCTGTGAAAGGCATAGTGAAGCGGCCTCTATTGAAATTTGATTATGAAGCAAAGTCTCCATTCAATCTTGTTTCTCTTATTGATTTAAATGCCGATGTTAGTTTGCGAGTAAGAAATCGTAATTAATTTAAATGAATTTTTATTGATTTCATCAAATTTGTAGGCAAATTCCGATATACGGAAGCAACGAAACCTGTGCTGTTTTTGTTGGAAGAATGGACCGATTACATTCGAGCTTTCAATTCCCTGCACGGGATACGCAGTGGGACAAAATATTGATATATATCTGTTCATTGAAAATATGTCTAATTCCAGTGTCAGTGAAGTCAAATTTAAAGTTGAACAGGTATGTAATTAATGCACTGATTACAATTCTGTTGTTTAGTGCCTAGTAATTATTCCACTATCACGATCACATTATAATTATGATAACATATTCTGATAACAGATCTTTCTTGTTTCAGAGACTCGAATTTATAACTCACGTACCGCGCTACAATACTAGGTCAAATACGGATGTTATTACACAGAAAAAAATATCTGGTGTAGGGGCGCATGGATCAAGGACCTATGAAGAGCCGCTTACAATACCTGCTGGATTCTCGGCACCGAATTTAAATGCCTGCTCTCTTATTAATATAACTTATTGTTTGGAGGTAATGATTTTATTTATATTTACTTATTATTTTCATTTAAAAAAATATTATTCAAATTGAGTCATTTTAAATACATAGAACCACAGGTGGTTTAGATTTTGATGCAGATTAAAATCCACTTATAAAATTATAGGTGTGAAGCTATACTTTAATGCAACAATATTTACTTAGAAGATAAAAAATACAATAAGATTGTAAGGAATTTGAATATTATTATTTCTAATCATGCATGATTGTAATCATTTTAAATTAGCGTAATTAGCACGAATAACAAATAAATTCTCTAAATACCAAATTATTTAAATAATCTGCTTAAAGATAAAAAACATTAAAAACAAATTATTAGTCTAGAACCGCTTCTGAATTTGGGAATTTACCCCAAATTTACAACCTTAAGGCGGGGATTTTGGCTAAATAAGTGATGGAAGCGATGGTTTGCCATGTCGCCTTACTGTTCCTGAAGAACGGTTTGTATTTCTCAAGGATAAAGATGCTCGGTGGTTTTTTTTTGTGGAACATCCATAGTATTCTGTTTTTTGGTTGTTTGTACTCTGCGATGTATGTAAGGACGTAGTGGTGGTAGCTTCGGAATCTCCAGTGGATGTGCTACTTGGTGGTCAACAATGGTCGTGGTGACAATAAACAGAATTCCAGACGTCAGATGTCTTCTTCCCATGTGTTCTACTTGGCTCTTGAACTAGACTGACTTGTTTGGGAGAAATTTTTAATCTTTATAGGATTCCGCAATTGTGGCGAGGAAAATGTTTTGTTTTGGAGATGTTTTTTCATAAATTTGTTTTTTGTACCCATCCTTGATATTTTCTCGTCGGCATCTAGATGACCCCAAGAAATCAACTTTGCCAATAAGAAATATATCGGCAAGGTTATTGAACAATGGTTTTGAGGCAACGATAATGTTGGGTGCAGGTTGGCATATTTTCTGTAGCTTTCAGCAGGTGTCTATAGTGTTGGAAGTCCTGGTATACGATTTTTGGTTATTCTTGTGGTGGTATTGGATCATCTGCGCCTCATGTTTACTGTAGGTTCCTGTGCTTCAGATTTTTGTAGAAGTGCTTTGGTAGCTGTAGTCTCCATGAAGAATCTAACAACTTCATTTTGTTGGTATTGCTAGACTAACTTCTAATAGCGGTTTAACAGGTGCTGCAAGGTAAGTGGTAAGTGCTTGCTTTAGTTCCAAAAGTACAGTTTTTTTTGCTGTTTTTTTTCCGTCTGTAAGCTCTGTAAGCAAAAAGGCAATGGAGCTAGGTTTAGATTTATCCTTATAACAGATCTTTTGGAAGTACTAAGGTTGAACAAAGTTTTGAGCGGTGGAGATTAGGTCCTGCTAAATGTCTACTGTCTCATAGATTTTGTAGTTGGGCAAAATGTGCTTTGGTGGGTCCGATGCATATATTGACGCGGTTCTTACTGTACTGAGCTGGAAAATTATGCCGTAAGGTTTTTAGCAAATTTCTAACAAGAAATCTTGTGGTTAGGCTCTTCGGAACTAATTTTTGTCCGAACACCCATCTCTGGGAGCGCGTGTATGAGCAGCCATCTATGGAAGCGCCTGCGTGAGCACCCATGTATAGGAGTCTTACCCACCTTAGTGCAAAACTGCTTTTCTGTTTTTTACTGAAACCAAAGTTTATGTGTATATAATAGCGTTTCCTTCGCAGGGGTATCGGCGTTCTTCGTGATTGTTTTAAACCCTGCAATTACTTTTCTTCATCTTCCAAAGCATTTTGCAGTTTAGCACTGCCCGCAAAGTTGTCTTAAGAACCAGGTGCTGATGCAACCTATGTAGTTTTTCAATCTTTAAATCCGCAGAGCGTGCAAGGACTTTTTGAGGACAACATTTTTTAAAAGAGTTATTCTAGTCTCGTCGTAAATCCGACCAAAATCACGATAGTCGGCTTGGTAATACCCTTATCACAGATAGTTTGGCTATCACGCTTGACGCTATTTTCTTCCAAATAGTTACCTCTTTTACCACAACCTGTTTTCTGTTGATATGTTAGTATGTCAGTAATTTTTTCTCATCAGAGCAAATTACTGTTAACAATCAAGGAAAGAAGCCTTCCTTGAACACATACACCATGCTACGAATAATAATGAAGGAGTAAATTGAAGAAAAAAAGGTCAATAGGCAGGATCATGGTCACATCATATCCGCAACTGGACCGATATGGGCACAGAGGAACTGTTTCACATGGCTGGAGATAGGAAGCAATATAGTGAAGTGGTCATCAATCTATATTGTCCAGGAATAGTTGGACGAATTGGATCAATAGTCCAAAAATGATTTTTGACACCAACCTCTGTGAAGTTATTCAGGTAACTGCTAATTATGATTTATGTAGTGCTAAAGTTCTTCACGTTTTTAGAGATTTTTTACCGGGTTTGCATATTTTTGTTTGGAATTCAGGTGCAACTTTTGTCTTGGTCTACGAATTTCTTGCTATTCCACAAAATTTTGCTGTATTGGACGTGAACCCTCTCAAAGTGCAATTCCAACTAGTTACAGAAAACTTTTGGATTTTCTTTGATTTATTTAATGCCCACTTAAAAATTAATACCATTAAAACCAAAGATGAAAGAACCTCCTTAAAATAAGGTTAATATAACCAGAGAACAATTCAGTTTTTATTAACTTATTCTTAGAATTTTATAACAAACTAAATTGTGGGAAGAAAGTAGTAAAAACTAAAAAAAAAAACGTACTGGAAATCTTGAACAATAACAATTATTAAATTTTCAAACATTTTGTGTTGATGAGAATCTTTTCTATTGCTTATGAGTTTCTTCTGGAAGGTGCTATTCCGATGTGCAACGATTATGGCGCGACTCGAATAGTTATTTTATTTACTTGAGACCGTCACAGGTCTTGAAAGGTATTTAATCAAAATGGGACGTTCAAACTTGACTTATGCGACTAAAATCAACATAGCCCGATCTGAGATCGGTCTCGCCCGGGGTGCCGAAGAGAAAAAAACTTCGATCGGGACTAATTATTTTTCTGAAGTTTTTGAAAAGAAATTTGCCCAAAAAAACTTTGGGACCAAGATTTTTAGTTTTTTGTAATTTTTGGTCCTGTAATTGAAGCAAAAATTTGACCAAAATTGCAAATGCCAATTTTTCAAAAAAAATCAGGAAGAAATCGATGGTCGTCAGCTCGGTCGGGTCTCTTGTTGTGTTTGCAATTTATATAGTTTTAGATGTTGCAATTCCAATGATGGGATTTTTTTCTCCGACTTCGGACAATAAAGTTAGGTCTATCCAAACAATTAGCTCCTAGCTCCTAGAGCGATGTCGTTTTTACTATTCTCTTTTTCATGTCCACCTCATCGTGCTGGCAAAAAAAAATTGTTGCGTCAAAAAACTATGTTGCAACAATCTTTAGGAAAAGGTTTTACCTTCCATTAAGGTAAAAGAAAATGGTGTCCAGGCATCATCAACGTTTGAGTATGGGGTACTATTACTTAAGGAAGGGAGTAGTCCAGAAAATGTGTTTATTAGATGACAATAAGAGTGTTGCATGGTTTAGGTTTTAGAAGTGTCCTGAATTGTGCTTGAGAGTTTTGGTTACGTACAAAGTGTTCATTCAGGGAGATGGAAGGTGGTGGTTCAAGGTGTCGCATCAAATCCTTTTGCCAAATCGGAGCTTCCGTTTGATGTGTTGGTTGCACGGATGAAGGCCACATTTGTCGTGGTGCGGCTTAGATCGGGGCCTGCTGAGAGTCAATGTGTGCTGTTTTCAAAATTCTATTTACCAAAAGCAGCATAAACATCCGTACCAGCACATTTCCTCTTATCTGTGTGGCAGAACGAGATCGTTGGATGGAAGACGTTGGAGATATCTGCGCTATCAGCTCGAGTGGTCTTGGGACTGCAAGGTCTTGACGAAGGTCGGTAGCGTTACCCACCAGGAAATGGGTCGTCCTGGAACAGGTGGACGTTGACCGTGCGCGCCGGTAGATACAACTCAGCAGTTGTCCTGGGTCGCCTGGTGTTTCGTGGTGAAGCAGAGTCGATGTTCGTGTTTGAGTGATGCGGTAGAACTGGCTAGTGAGAGTTTAGTCACTGAGTCATTTTATTTGTTTAATTAGCCCTGGCCTTAGAAGGCGTCGGGCTCGCGTAGCACGTTTAGGTCCGGTTGCGGAGTAGTCGCGTCGGCGTTGGTCACTGCGAGGTTCTACCTGGGTCGTCGTTGGCGACGTTTTCCGGGACCGGGCACTAAATTTTCTTCGGACGGGGGCATCTGAGTCTGAAAAAGACTGAGGTCACCCTGGTGTTGCCCCAGGGGTTTCACTCCATGTGGTTCCAGGTCCGCGCCTATGAGCGAAAGGATCGTAGCCGGCGGTGGTGTTGGGTCCAGCTTCAGGTTCCGGGTGTTCGTTTAAATCGATCAGATCGAACGCGATCAGATTTACACCGGCATTTCCGATGTCAGGGTCAAGGCCGGAGCGTCGACAGTTTTGACCAATGACTCGTG
The DNA here is from genome assembly GCA_963932245.1 of Tachinus rufipes. Lineage (NCBI taxonomy): Eukaryota > Metazoa > Arthropoda > Insecta > Coleoptera > Staphylinidae > Tachinus > Tachinus rufipes. The sequence goes on from OZ010750.1 coordinate 5,021,006, forward strand.
TTTGACCTCGACCTCGTACGGTGCGTCGACTTCTGTCGAGTTCATCTGGTCGGGTTCATTTTCGCTATCTTCGTTGTCTGCGTTTCTATCTTCATCTTCGCTCGAGGTATTCTTTTTGCTTGAACCATCATCTTCGTCAGAGTCGTCATCTTCGCTAGAGTCATCGTCTTTGTCAGGGTCATCATCTTAGCTCGAGTCGCTTCCGCACTATTGATGGTGTGCACAACAACGGGGGAAGTGCTCGGCGTGCCGCGTGGGTCGTTCTTCTCGAACCCTTTGATGTTTGATTTCCAGCTATCTAGCTCGGGGTCTTCCCCAGGTTCTTCGTTGGTGCTTGGTTTAGGCTCTCGAGGTTCGAGAGGTTTTTAGGCAAAGTAGTCGTCCCAGGGTCCTCGCTTACATGTCGGGGCAGGTGTCATGCCTGACAAAATGAGTTTATTGTTTTGGGGTTTTGTAATAGGGTTCGTGTTTCCCCTGGGAATGGCTAATGGTCGAAGAAACTGGTTACCCTCCAGAGTACCACGAGGTCACTTGGCGGAGTTCGTCGAAGATAGCAGCGCTATCTTGGCCCTGTTTGCCAGGTGCGATGCAGCTCGAGTAGTTTGGGGACTGCGAGGTCTCGACGGAGGTCGGCAGCGTTACCTACCAGGGTATGGGTAGTCCTGGAACAGGTGGACGTTGGCCCTGCGCACTGGTGAGAGTTTTGGGCGGCGAAGTTTTGTGCATCCCGAAGCCACGCCTATGACTGGCCTTTGCTACGGCAACACAACGTCTTGTTCCGAGATCTGGAGTCGTTTGTTTGTGGTGTGTTTGTCTACGCCTCGGCTGTGTTAGAAAATTGGGCTATGTTAAGGCATTCTCGACTTAAATTCCGTCAAAATTCTACAATAAGTTTCCTAATTGTTATGTTTTTCTATAAATCAAAGTTTAGCAATATGAACTGCCAAGGTGTAGATTGTAGAATTTTTTTTCTGTTTGGTGAGTGAATTATCCATTTAGGGAGTTCTTAATTTTGCCTGTGAGCTGTGTTGGTAATTCAGCTTAAGTAACTTAGTGGGTGTTAAACTTAGAAGGTCCTACTAAGACCTACTAGACAACCGGAATGGTAGGTCGTCGGGGTAAATGAAGTTCGATGTTGTTAAAATCTTCCAGAGATTGCTTTGTCGTAGCTTGGTGGTTTTCCTTTTTTGTCAGTCTCTTGTCAGGGTGTTTGGTTTAGAGTCTATGTCGTTTTTTATCCAACATTGGGCGCCATTTGTTACCGGCGCGCCTTCCACAAGCAATTAAGGGCAACGCAATGTACAACGCGTTTTCTTTTATACAAGCTTAGGGTATGATGCGGTTTGCCACGGTGAAGCTTCTGAGAACCAAACGGCTGGTGGAGTGCACATGGCACCAGGGAGTGCTGGTCGTGGTATAGAGTAACAAGACTAAATGTGTCCGTGTGGTTTCTAATCTAGATAAACAACATTTTCGGATTCAGGATTTCATTGAAGTGTGTGGAAAAATGTTATTTAAAGGGTTTGCTGTATCTAATGGGTTCTGCTCATTATGCCTCAACATTAGATAGCCACAGACGAACAAATTTCATGTAATATTTGCAGTGAAAATCCGTGCGTTTATTGCTGACACAAAAGTCCATAAAAAGGCCGATAAACTAGTGTCAGACCAGGACGACAGATTAAATGATTGATTGGCGTGGATGTGTAGGTCGTAAAAATGCTCGCCACAAGTAAATGTGTCACTTTTCTCTCAGCATGCAAATGTGCCGAGAACGGTGTTTGTCTATGGCTACCTATAATGTTAAAATTGCAAAACTTTGCGACTGAACTAAAGTATATTAGTTGCCTGTCGCAGCCGCGCGGATTGGAATTACACTTTAAAACCTTGACCAACAGTGAATTACTTAACATTAAACTGATTAAAATAAGGTTGACAATGCGCTAAATTCATCGACATGCACTTTTTATAAGGAATTACGAACGCAGTAAAAACAAGATTCATTAGAGAAGTTTTATTATTTTTACTATTCTTTAGAAAACTTGATTAAATGATGTTTCAATTTGTATTCAAAGCAGCATACATAATGAATTTTACTTTGTATAGCCATTCACTAACTACACCTTCTAAAGCAAAACTTCTAATTACAGTTAGAACCGATGTGTCAACTATCTTTTGTCATCATTTATGATAGTTTGGGTTATTACATATTATTATTGTAAAATGAAGTTTGGTGTAATTAGTAATCTCTAGTCTAGCTTGTATTGCATATTTTTTAAATGTTTAAATAATAGAACAAACCCGAAATCAGTGTTAATTATTAATTGTTTATCAATAAATATGTTAATTTGTAGGATGTGCTAGTTGAATTTAAATGAAATTGCTTGTAATATTGTTTGTTTCTAATTATTCCTGTACGCAAGAGACAGGGTGCTATTGTTGGAAATTTGTATTCTCCTCTTGTCGGCAATATACCTTTCCTTTAGGTCTACTTTAATCTGTGCTACTGCATCTGAAGTAATTTGACGTGTTATTATTTGTATAGGTGGTGGCTTATCTGCCATGTCCGCATAAAAATATCACCGCAAGGATTCCAATTGTTATCGGGCATATACCGATCAATGGAATGAGTGCAACACAACGACATGAATTGCCTACGTATGATAGTGTTGTAGAAATGGCACCTGCTGCGCCACCTATGGAAAGTTATGAGTTTCCATCAGCACCACCAGCTACAGGTTCGACTATTGGGTGGACTACTGATATTTCTAATGCTCCCATGCCAGCACCTCCATACATGCCTGAAATGAAAAATGACATCAATGACGTTAACCTACGTAAGTTATCTTTTAACTATACGATTTGTCTATTATTTTTTTTATTTTGTTTCAGCTCCCCCGACGTATGAACAAGCTACTACTAATTTTAAGAAACAGTAAAATACAAATACATTCACTTGTTAACACTTACAGGGTGTTTTATACGCATATGGCCTTTACTTAGCAGTTGTTTAGGCGGATTTTGTTTATTTTAATATACTTATTGTATACAAAAATACTGAATTGGACTGTTGATACCTTAAAATACTTATGACAACATTTTATAAAAAAAAATTAATTGGAGTGTTGAAATTTTACATGCTTAAATTTATTTGTAAAGCTGCTATCCAATTGCATATTTGAAACGCTTCTTTTTATAATATTTTATTTTTTATAAGAATATATATGACCAATATATTATATGTATATCGTGTTTATGAATAAAGATATTATTCAATTTCATGTTTTTATTATCTAATGTGGAGAAGATTCTGCTTTGTACTTTTGAGATGAAGGAGTATATACTTGAAAAAAGGATTAATATAACAGTTGAAGGTGAGGATGAATATTAATCAATCAAACAAAATTATCAGGCAGAGACTTAAGTGCTATTATGAGAGAATCTACTACCAACTTTGCGCAAAGGTAAGTACATACTAAAAAGGACACGCAATGCAATCACAGAAATTCTTTTAGTATAATCCAGCACGGTTTCAACCTTAGACCATATACATTTATAAACACGCCCAAGCCAACATGATTGGTGCATGTGACAGTTGTGGGCAAGAACGGGCATATAACAAGAAGTTTGGTGTAAAACATTTCTACGCATTTTATTTACCAAAATTTCTATCAATCTTGTCACATGACGTTGCTTAATTATTTATTTCACATAAATATTGAGTTTTGTGATACGAATAAATGTTATTTATCTAAATATATAAATAAATACTCTTAATATTAAACTGTTTGTTAAAGATATAACGTTAAAAACAAACTTACTTGTATGTATATTTGTATTTTATTGTGTTTATTAACGTTTACTAATAATTGTGAAATTAAACAATTAACTATTCATAGGGTATGTGCTTTCAAGTAACGCATGACATCAAATATGGGCACAAAACGTTGTTATGTTGGCTTCATCATGCAACTAGCGGAAAATAGCACACGGCGCGTCTATAAGTGTGTAACAAATCCGTTGCCATAGCAGAATTGAAAATTTGTATCAATTTAATCTGGTTCAAGAGTCAATTACCAGTAATTGCCTAAAAGATTTAAAATAAGACCAAGTAGAAAAAAGTATACTTTGCGTAATCTTCTACTGAGCATTCAAGGATTAAGATCAGTCTCCGGCGGATATATCGCAACGATAAGACTTTACTGCAGAGGCGGAAAGAGACTCTGATGATCTCTACCTGGCTCACAAGCTACTGGAAAACGACACTTCTCCAACGACTTAGAAAACATAAAAACCTCAACTGATTGCCAACAAGTCACATCTTGCAAACTCAGATTGCAGATATTTAAAAACCTTGGCTTATAGAAAAGCAAGAGTCTAATAGCGGCTATTAACAATAAAAAAAATCAACATAGTCTAACCTTCGGGCACTATCAAGATGTAGACACAATAAGTTTACTGCAAAACTCTAGCGGAGTCTGTCAGTTATAGTACTGCTACTTCAGCTTGGCCGTCATAATATGCAACTTTATACACACAAAATTATCATTTTGGCATTTTTTTTGCGTTTACATTTCTAACACTATTATTATATTATAACACCAACACGAAAAAGTGTACTTTTTAGGCTGATATGCCAAAAATCAACCTGAAAAAAGTTTTCTAGCCGTCACTATGACCCATGCCAAATGCAAAACTACAAAATTAAGGGAAAAGTCTTTCACTACAATGACTTTGCTTCTAAACTTGGACCACAGTGTCTCTGAAAAATATGACCAGAATGACACCACATTTTAGAACAAGATCGCGAAGTAAAGTTCTATCATAAGAAAAAAGAGATGTTGATTGCAGGTGAGTTTCAGCAGAATTTTGATCTTTTTGAAAATGGCAGACACATAGTCTCTATCATCTTTGTTTGATCGACGTGGTAGTGCCTTGGCAGCTACCAGTGGCCGTCCTGAAACCCTGGCGGGGTGTAGTTGTTCTCCAGTTCCCCGGAGGTGCCAGGGGTTATACAGCGTTGGCAGGTCACCTTTTTTTTTATGTGGTTTCAGGAAAGCTCTACCAGCCTGTGTGTGGGGTTCTCACCCACTAATACCCTAGTTCCACTTGGCGTGTAGTATACATTTTTGGAATTAGCGTCAGCTTTGCATCAAAAATGAACCGCCCGGACACGCATTTTGCGTACCCTAGATCTAGTTTATCGTCTGTTTAGTTATTTTTCTCCGGAGTCAGTTCCAGTCTTCTTTCTTCTGCTTCAATACTTTTCTTCTTGACAAATTCGTGTATCTTTGACCAGTTTCCTTCGGATGTCAGCATTGTTTCGACTGCTTTTTCCTTTGTGAATATTTATTTAGTAGTCAACTCAATTTCATATCTTTCCTTTTGCCATTTAGGGCATTTAAAAAATAGATGTTCAGAAATGTCTTCGTTATTACAGTATATGCATAACCCACAATTTCTTTTTTTAAACCTTAATAGATATGAGTTGAAACAGCCATGGCCACTGAGGAACTAAGTAATATAATAGTCCACCTGACCATGACTTCTATCTAACCATTTACTAATGTCTTTAATTAGAGTTTTGGTCCAGACCGCTTTTCCTGTTTCTTGGTTCCATGACTCTTGCCACTTAAGGATCATTTCCTGGTGTATTTCAGTCTTATGTTTGGCTCTTTGATCTTTGTTCCGCCATCTATTGAATTGGTAGTATTGATGCTATAACAAGTAGAGCTTCGGTTGATACTGTTCTATAGCTGCATGTCACTTTAATTGCCATTCTTCTTTGCTGTTTCAGCAGCATATTTTTATATTTCTCGTATCTTAGGACATCATAACCGAGTGGGCCACTGAACAAAGTAATCTTCATTTATTTGCAGATGGACCTTCTATTCCAGGCATAATCTTGCCTAACGCTTTTACCACCTTGTCCCACTTTCTCTGCTACTTTACATATCTGATCCTTCATTTCACACTTGTGGTCAAACCATACACCTGACATATCTGATTGACTTTTTTGTTTTTATATTTGCGCAACCTAATTAAAAAGTAGCCTCTTTTAGCCTCCTTCCTCCATATAGTAATACCGCTTCTGTTTTATTTGCTGCTATTTCCAGTCCCATTTGAATCACTCTCTGTTTTATCCCTTCTAGTTCGCAGGTCACCTAGTGGCATAGTCGGAAATAGCCAGCCAGTGGTGGTTAGTGAATGTCTTGGAGTAAAATCCCAGATATTTGTAGGAACGTGCGCGGTAACAATTTCCCAAACCTCTTAGGCTGAGGTTCCGTTTTCAATTGTGAAGATGTTGTCCAGTTGTCCAGGTATCATTGATGGTGGCGTTGTTTTTTTTTTTGAGGCTTAGGAGGAGATTCTTCTATAAACTTAAAGTGTTGGATTCACTCTCACGAGGAAAGCAATTACGACCAATCACGCGCGATCTTGTTCTATGAAAGAAATTTATTCCAGAATTCGACAAGCAGTTTCGAAGACATCACCCCCGCGCTTCACAACATTTCTACTTCGTCCAAGGTGAAGACAATGCCGTCTTATAGCACTTTGAGGCTAGAATTGTATTAAGTTTTCTATCACCAAGGTCAACTCTTAGGTTTGTGATTGTGAAGATTTTCCTACACAAAACACCAATCCGGTAACAATGGCGTTTAACTAAAGAGCATAATTTAAAGCGATTGCTCTTCAAAACTACAAATACCTTGAGAAGAGAGAATAAAAAAATGAATGAATGAAATTACCCGAAGATTGCCGCAAAAAAAAACAACGCAGCAAGATAGACAAAACTGAAAACGTCCCGACCCCATCATACCGCTTGCTCAAAACTCAAACATGCACTTGACCCAAACCAGAAGAAAATTATGGATCCAACCAGTGGCAGAGCTAGGCAAAACATTGAAAAAGGCCCATAAACATAAATACAGTTTTGTCATTTATTTAACTTTTATTTGTAAATTTTGATTTTTGGGGGGGGGGGGGGGGCAAATTTTAAAATAATTGCCGCATTGTAGACTCTTGCTCACAGGTAGCTCCGCCTCTGGATGAGAAGAACAAGTGTTGTCTACTCACACAACAAGCTTCCCAATATAATTGTTTTTATTTTGACAAATAACTAAGACAAACATAGAACGTTAGCGTAGCAAGCTAGCAATCTGGGGTTTAATCCCCAAAACATTTCTTTTTTTTTTTAATTCATATATTTAACGTCGGGCTATTTCTGCGGCCAATCACCGACCCCAGAGATTAAGGCATCTGGGAATTTTGCCTCAAATTCCGGAATTCAACCTAAATGATTAGGTTCTTTAACGTGCACGCAACATCAAGGCAGTACACAGAACCTACTAAAATTTCTCTTCTTATCCGAAAAAAAGCGTACTCATCACAACACATTTTTTTTAACCACAAAAACTGACCTCTCACATAGGGGGCTTGAGGTTCAAACCCAACAGTCGAGTACGCTAACCACTACACCACACGGGCGGTACATTTCAAAATAAAAACTAAATCAGTGATGCACCCAGATGTCCACTCCAAAGATTTTCTTTTCAACCGGAATTTTCATCGTCGGTTAGCACGTTGTTGGGAAGCGTGTCCACAGCGTATTTGATTAGTGATTGGTTTGGTTGCAAACGTTGATGACAGAAAGTTAGCCATAGGGTTAGCCGAAGAACGTAAAGTATGTCGTCATCATGTTTATGTTTTGCGTGGCATTGGGACGGTATGGTAGATATTTGATCCAAAAACAGTTTTTTCTGATTGCGGTGATGAGGAGTTTGAATCCTATCTATTTATGATGAAACCTTCTTGCTTCTCTTCTGATCATTACCTTTTCTACCGGTTGGTGGTTAAGCAATTTTCTGTCCCATCTGTAGAAATTGGTTCACCCAAGTATTTGAGTAAGCTATAAGAGTTTGTGGATCAACCCGTGTTGACAGCGTCGGGTACTGTTGACTTGGTAAGACCCAGTTCCCTTTGACTCTCACCGTGGTTTGTAGTTCAGCCGGGGTGCAGAGTTTTTGGATCTCAGGTATAATTGTCAGTCGACGGGAGTATTGTTTTGAAAAACTTTAGACCCATGTTAGCGGATAACATGGAGCGACGGTTTGGCTGTTGGAAGTATGACTTCTGTACAGGTTTGGAGTTCAACTTTAGAAAAAGTCTTGCAAAAACGAGTTGTATTAACAGTCAATTTGGCCGGTTGGTTTTTCAGTATCATCTTTCTCTCCTTATCCTTAAAACTCTTTAACTTTATCAATCATTATAGGAAAAAAAACAAGAAATAAAGAGTCAAAATCAATTGAAAATTATTGTTTGTTCCGCACTTACGCATTTTAATATCTTTTTGTCGCGCTCAGTTTTTTTACATTCCATGGGCAAAGTTGTAAGAAAACTTTGACATAGTTCGATCATTGAAACGTCAATACAACAGAAGTCTAGGTAAGAAAAGAATCTCCTAGCAATGTGGTCATTTTAGAACAGCCGCCAGTGAGACCAATTCCGAATGCAAAACTACTAGATTAAAAGAATTCTAAAGTCTTTCACGACATTGACTTTATCTTCATCTCGGACTACAAAATGTTGACAGCAACAAACTTTTGCTTCTGCTGAAAACAGCAGATATGTCGCCTCCACCATCTAGACCTAATCACAAGCAAAATGCCATCTTTACGAATGCAGTACATGTACTTTTGTATAAACAACCTTCACGTCGAGCTTACCTTAGTTCTCAAAAAACTTGCATACAAGTATTGGAGTTTTAGAATAAAACTCCAATACTTTGACAATAACTAGAGAAACAAACTTTGTTGCACAAATCTCCTATCTACACCAGCTGAATCTTTGCCTACGTCTCCACTGATCTTGACATTTGTATCAACATCGGCAATTTATCAAAAAGCACTACAATTCTTCAACCAGATCAATACAAAATGAACTCATCAGCGTCAAAACGCACAAACCCAGATATCATCGGCCATCCAAACCTATATGAGAACTACCAACTTTGCGAAAAACTTATCTCTCAGAAAAAGAGCACTACAACCTACAACTAGGTCAATACAAAAAAGAAACCAGCAGCGCCCAAGAGCACATACCCAATACCATCAGCCGTCCAAACCTATATGAAAGTTACCATATTTGCTAAAAAAATTACCAATCAGCACTTGCTCAAAGAGCACTACAACTTCTCAACTAGATCAATATAACATAAACCTAGCAGCGTTAAAGCGCACAGACCCCAATACCATCAGCCGTCCAAACCTATATGAAAGTTACCAATTTTGCTCAAAAACTTGTTCATTTGCACTTGGTCAAAAAGCACTACACAACTCTTCAACTAAGTCAATACAACATAAACATAGTAGCCTCAAAGCACACAGACCACAATGCCATCGGCGGTCCAAAACTGTATGAGAGCTACTAAATTTGCGCAAAAACTTAGGCATCTGCACTACCTAGCTAACAACTTCCTATCTTTTTAAAAACTTTGGCCAGTGTTTTTTGTCTCTAACAAATAAAAATTTAACATCACAGCCCAGTTCCACAACTTTTCAAGGACTACTACCTCACCACTAAGATAACCCACTTGCCAATATCTCTCCTTTTTCGGAAAATCGCAAAAATAATTTTGCACTCTGGAACATAAAAATATTCTGGAAAGTACGTCCAGGTTTAGATCATGGTTAAACGCACATAGAAATGTGGATGTAGCCGAATGATGCTACTTAAAGAAGTTGACATGGAATTAGTCGCTGATAGACTACATCTATTAGTGACATCTACCAAAAGTTTGATCGATACTTCATGCAATCCCCTAAACTATAAACAGTGAGTAAAAGTAGAGCTACCGAAAACAGGATGGCTTGTATTAGCATCTACTACCTCGATAGCTACCAACGTTGACAGGACGAAAATTGACCGACAACATCGGATAAGGACCTGGAGTAGAAAGCTGTTCCTGGCCAATTTTTAATTTGTTATCACCACTCAGCTAGCAATCACATTACAAATTTTACCAGCCACCATTTCTAAAAATTTCCTCCAATAATATTCCAACTGACGTCAGAGTTCAAATGGCGGTCTGTGTAATATTATAAACTTTACAGGACGACAAACGCTAGTAGGAGCTGTATAACGACAAATAATGGTAGTTTTAATTGTACACCAACACAGCCATACAACGCTATATTAAATTAAACTTAGTTGTAGGTTTTGACACCAAAATCTGTACAGCTTTTAGTGTTGTCCGTGATATTATGTTATGTTTAGTTTGTAGTATTATTATTTGTTTACATTTTAATGTGGTGTAAAGCTTATTTAACTTATTTTCACCTATTTTCCTTGATATCATTTTATCTTAAATTAATTGCTTTTTATTGTATATGTAAAAAATAATATCTGTATCACAATAAATTATAATCAATATATGTTGAAAGACGATGCAACTTTTTCTTTATTTCTTCTAATAGAGATCTAACAGCTGCGTCGGCGATTTCTCCCTTTTTTTATTTCTCCAATTACTGGGCCCCTACCGGTTTGGCATTTCGGGGTAAAGGGACCGGAAGGAAATAATATAAAAAATCTTCAAACTAATCACTTAATCAGATATTTCCAATCGAATCGACGTACACTTTTTTATATAAAACAAGCAGCACTCTCAATTAAATAAAAAATATTGGAGCTAAATTGTTTTAGAAGGAATATAAATATAATTTATTACCTTGAACTGCTGTTTTCCGCATGCCTTGATTGTTAGATTGGGTATTATTATAAATATGAATAATTCCATCATTTGTATTCTTTTTAAAGATTCGTTAACTATATTGATATTTATTGCATGGGCGTGGAAAAATGATAAATTAATTAATAAAAGGAACTCAAGAAAATATAAATAATAAATGCTATTTCCATTGGCATCTTTTACAAAGTTAGGAAGTTTCCAGAAGGCATTGGTATGTTGTGTGGGTATTTAGATTCAATTATTCAAATGCTTCGAATAAAGTTTTGTTACGTTATCAAGTTATGGAAAATGACTGCGTTTAATGCATAAACACGAGGGTAGCAGGATTTGAATGCATCGATGAATGTGCACTTTAATTAATTACTGAACCTAGTTTAAATGCTATGACCAATATTAAGCAAACAGTTCACACCTTCGTAACGACAAGAGAGGTTCCTTACATACATATATAACCAAATCGAAACTATTCAGAACAGTTTCCAAAACGTTTGACGCAAATTAAGCTCTATTATAAGGTAACAGCTTAATGTGTATTTCAAATAAGTTCAGTTAATATTAAAGTAGCTTTGTTTTACTTTTATAAAATAGCCAGTTCTAATTGAATTGCCGAAGTTAACTCATTTAATGCCAATTAAAGTTTTCACCGCAACTAACTTTTAGAAACAGGATAATGTAATATATAATATTATTTAACTCTATATGTGCATTAAAGTTTTGTAGGTGTAAATTGTTTGTTTATATTTTAGCCACCGTATTAAGGACGTCTTGGAAATCAACATGGATTTAGTAATTAGCTTCAGCCGGTAAGAGAGTTGTTTTGATGTACAGTTAAAAGCACCAATATTTGCCGTTAAACAAGCTCTCTGTAGCTTGTGTTAGAATCATGCAAAGTTGATGATAGTATAATAGAGCAATTAAGTCAGACTGGATTTTGCTGGATTAGGTAAAAGTTTTCATCTTTTATTTGATAAAGTTACAATTGTGCAAGCATGTACTTATCAAATTTAAGTATCAAAAGCTGTTGACTTAAGACGGTGATGTTGTAAGCAATATGCTTACGCTGCTTGTACCTTTGACTGAAATAGATAAGCTGCAAGGTTAATATTAATAACAACTTATTATTAATATTTTTTAATTGTGGGTCAGGCTAACAATCCAGTAAAAACAAAAATCCAGTGTGTGCACTGAGTGTAAATGTTTTCCTCTGAATAGATTGCTTCACCCGCTCCAGCCCTCCAATACCCAGCTTTATTGCCACAACCAAACAACCACTTTGTGGCTTTTACAAGCCTTCTAACGACGTGCCTATAGGTTGCGCAATCTCCTTTACCGAGGAAAGCTTACATCTCCTTGGACAAAAACTTCCCAAATATACCAACAACAACACAACGCTCACGCCGGCCGTTTATTAACTTATAGAGACTACACTGAGACCTGACTAGCAAATACCACCTGACCATCAGCCACTTTGAATCCTTCCACCAGATTAAACCCATTACCTCTAGCACCAACAAAGAGCGGAGTCCTGCCGTTAGTGGCTCTTAGGTATACCTGACGGCAGGTATACCTAAGAGCCAAGGTATACCTGACGGCAGGTATACCTAAGAGCCACTAACTCTGCATCCCCACCACCTACTTCTAGCATTGGCTGAACCACAAGACATGGTGGAAGATAAAGGAAACACTGGTTGATCAACAAAGCCTGACAACGCATCTAAACACTTGACTGAACCAATCTCTACAGTTTGAACAAGAGATTGTACCTCCGGTAGCAACCTACTTTAATAACGCACCTTTTAAAGATTTTTTTTGACTGCATCAAACTCCACCAACGACCTACTGTTTCGGTTTAGATCTTGTTGGAGGCGGTGGGTGACGGCAGTTTGAGGCTATTGTTAGGCCTAAAAAAATTACCCATCTTGGCCGGTCAATACAGTTCAGCAACGTTTCTTTAGTTTGCCAGGTGTATCCGGTAGAAGCAAAAGATAAGATCCCCGAATGTTGCGGTGGAACTGGCTATCAAGTTGGGTCGTTAGTTTACTTATTTAACGTCGGTCTATTTCTGCTGCCAGGGCTAATCACCAATTCCAGAGGATAAGACTACCACATCTGGAAATTTTGGGTTCTTTAACGTACACGCAACATCGAGGCAGTACACGGGACTTACAAAAGTTTTTCTTCTTATCCGAAAGAAGGCATGTTCTTAACCAGAAAAACTGACCTTCCAAATAGAGGACTCAAACTCAAAACCTCTAGTGTAGCAGTCAAGTTTGCTAACCACTACACCACCTCAGTCGCGCGGTCAAGTTGGGTCGTGGCTGAATTTTATTGATTCTGAAACCACGCTCCTAATGAACTCAGTCCGGTAACAATCCTTCCCACTTTTGTGACTCTGTTTTCATCCTCCAGGATTTCACGAAAGGTCGTGCTGTTTGACCAATTAAAGTTTGCAGACGGTTTGGCGTCTTGCAAAAACTCAATTTTGCCTGGGCTTTCATAAGGTTTCAGATTTGTATTTACTAGTAAAAGAACCATGTTGGCCGGTGATGGTGTTTGGCTTTTAGAGTTAGGTTTAGATTTTGTTCTCGGGTGCTTGCTTAGGTTGATCATATTATCAAACACCTGCTAACCCGGTGTCAAAGCGGGGGTGTTGATGCTTTTAGTCAGTTGCCTTTAGTAATAGCACGATATAATGCGTAGACAATTGTTCAGTCTTCTTTGCATGAGTCATCCGTGCTTAAACAGTAAGTATGCACTATTGCGGCGTGGCTAGCTGGTCACTTCTTTCAAACGCTTGGAGGTATGATTCCAAGCTTTTTAACTTAGGGTCTTCTTAGGTTTTGCTTTGGTTTTCTGAGTTTCAACAAGATTTCAGCCAAAGGAGTTCTCCAGAGTTTCTCATTCAGAGTCAAAATCTTGACCAACAGATCTTAATGATCCCATGATGAGTTGAGGCCATGGCTGAAAATTATTAAATACTTTCTACCTGATCGACAGCGCAAGGTATAGGCATTTGTGTTTGTTTTGCTGCGGGGGTACTAGCTCACCTTTAGCAAAAACTTATTTTTTTTTTAACCAAGTTTTACAAGTTCAGGTTAGCACTTCTGGGTGATTTGGAAAGTCGTTCCGGTGTTGGAAATGCTCCACCAGGTGTATAAAATTCCTAAGTGATAAGTCTGTGGAGTTTGAAGCGCCATAACTCCAAGTCGCCCCACGTTATCTTGTCGGAGACGGTGGTTGCCTGCGGTTTAGGGATAATGTTATGCCTAAGAAAATGTGGATTAATAATAATGTGAATTTGGTGCAAGGTCACAAAGCCAAAAATTGTCGAATATTCCTTCTCGGTTGGCATGCCGGTGTTAAACTATTTGCAGCTCTGTGGTGTGAAGATTGCAAGGTCTTTAGCTGATGTACAGTGTCCTGGATCAGGTGCATTAGACTATCGCGGCCAGTCAATACGGCTCAGCAGTTTTCCTGGTTTGGATTATGCAGTGAAACTGGCTATAGAATCGAGTCGTAGCGGAGTTCGGTAACACTACCACAAAACCTACCTACAAAATCATCTTAAAGAAAAGGCTACAAATTTTGAGAAAGCAAGCAAACGATTGCCGGCAACCGACATACATGTTCTAAAGTCCCTCCGCACTAAATTAGCACCAAAAACTGCAACTCTTATTGCAACTCATATCATACGTTATAAATTGAATAAAGACGAAAGATCAAGACCGTTTCCAACCCAAGGAAAGCTCACATTCCCAGATCAAGGCTGTGGAGGCCCATGTTCTGGATCTGAAAACGCTAATCATGTTGGCAAAGGTTTTGAAATGATATTTGAAGTTCTCCAGGAAACCATTGCTACGCAAGCTGCTACCATTACCTCGCAAGCCACCACCAACGCTAGCGCCTCCGCTCCACCACCAGCCGACAAGAAAGTTATGGTAATAGATGACATAGACAAAGAAGAAGGGGTCAAAGTAGCCCTCTCAGGAGCAAATGCCAAGCCATTTACACCCCTTCGGAGAACAAGACCAAACTGCTGGACTTCTCCGACCTGAAGAAACTCTCGTTGACAAAAAAACCCTGCAACTTCAGCCAACCGTAAAGGCTACGTTGTGGTAAAAAAAACGGCAGAAGACTAGGAGTGAGCCACCTCACTTAATTAACTCCAACAGGCCCACACACGCCATCAGCAACTACGCACCGACAGCCATCAGCCAACCCTTCAGGCCAAAAGGCATAAAGGCTATCCGCCTCTTACAAAAAGCGCCACATTTGCCAAAAAGAAGCAAACGCCGAGCCATCCACACCCTTTCAAAGAACGAGACCAAACCGCTGGACTTAAAGAAACCCTCGTTGACAAGAAAACCCATGAAGGCTACGTCGTGGTAAAAAAACGACAGAAAACCAGGAGTGAGTCACCCCTCTTAATTAACTCCAACAGGCCTTCAGCCACCATCAGCAGATGCGCACCAACAGTCATCAGCGGCTAAACTTGCCGGTCCTTCAGGCCAAAAAGCACAAAAGCTATCCGCTCCTACAAAAGGTACCGCCTTTGCCAAAAAAGGCTCGACTTGCCGCCTCAGACCTAAACTCCGCCGGTAAAAACGATTACTCCAACCCCTTCCAACCTGCCAAGTCATCAAAAACACGCCGTCAGGCACCCTGAACAACAAATCCAAGCATCAGAATGTCTCTAAACATATCATCCCGTAACACCCATGATAGTATTGAAATGATACCGGCCTCCAACGCCGACTATCGTAAAGCGACAGCTTACTTGAAATCCAAAGTGGGAAACTTCCACACATGGTCTACCCAAAGAACGTTGCTTCGAGATAGTTATTCGAGACGTCCCGGAAAACCTGACAGAAGCAGAAGTAAGAAAGACGCTTGAATTGTTGGGATTTCCACTGGTCTCAGTGCAACTCCCAAAAAAAACAAAAAATGCAGAGATTAAAGATCTAAAAACTCTCAAACCAAAAAAAGGGGCCAGCGGCGTTCAATATCAAAGTTGCATAACTAATGTAAAAGGTCGAGCATTGCAAAAATACGTTGAAGAAAAAAGTGATCAAACTCTGGGTCCAGACAAACCCACTCACTACCACGTTGCGGGTCAAATAAAGAACGTTCTTGAAATACCAAAGAACGTCAACTCAACGAGTTTAGAGCAATCAATGACCTAAGCTCCAACCACAACCCAGTAATACTAAAATTCTTCGGAAAGAGATCAAATGAGGAGCAAGGAAGATCAGTTACCCATATAGATTGGACTCTTCTTAAAATCCCTGAAAGAAAGCATAGGCAAAATAGCCTCAGTAAGAATGGTTGCGGGCAGGTTTCTAAAACCCATCAGGTTTGCTTTGATAATCCTTTAGGATTATCCCGGGCACAAAACGCATCAATTTGCCAAAGAAAAGCCGCTAAACAGGGCAAAAGCAAAGGCAAATGCAAAGGCAAAGGCAAAGGCAAAGGCAAAGGCAAAGGCAAAGGCAAAGGCAAAGGCAAAGGCAAAGGCAAAGGCAAAGGCAAAGGCAAAGGCAAAGGCAAAGGCAAAGGCAAAGGCAAAGGCAAAGGCAAAGGCAAAGGCAAAGGCAAAGGCAAAGGCAAAGGCAAAGGCAAAGGCAAAGGCAAAGGCAAAGGCAAAGGCAAAGGCAAAGGCAAAGTAACCTCAAAGACTGAAAAATCCTCAACAAACTCCACAAGAAAGCTATAAACAAAAGTAAAGTTGCACAAAAACCAGTGATGGCAGATCTTTAAGGCTTTGCACAACAGGAAAGTCATCCATAGTGAAAACCGCCTACAATACTATATTGAGGGAAAAGCCGCAGCATTTTTTACAGCTTCAAACTGCAAAGAGTACGGATCTAGGTCAAAAAGATCCACGGATAAATTAACAACTTCTTGGAGGACACTGATGACGACACACCGTTGAACAGCGTTCAACGGTCTAGAATCAAAGAAGTCATTTCAAAGTTTAAAACTCGATCTTCGCCATGCCCTGACAGAATTCCCAAAGCATTTTTAGTTTAGATTTATGGCATATCAGCCTAAAAAGACTATTAATGTTCCCAAAGCATTAAAATCCTTCTTGCACTAAGCAATTGTGGTGCTAACCAATATTGCAAATGCAATATTACTTAGAAGGCACTTTTTATTAAAAGCTTAGAAAATCAACACCCCAAAACTTGTAAAAAACCAATATTTTCCCCAAAATTACCGGCTAATCAGTCTTCTATGCACCTTAAACCAAAATCATATCTTTACCTTACCTTAAGTATCTCAAGACTTTCTTCTATCACCAATGCTATTCAACTTTTACGTTGCCAACATGCCATCGGGCTGGAAGAACGGAGTCAAATTGGCACAAAAACCTAATGATACGGCTATTCTGTACAGCTCAAGGTCACCAAAGATGATAGTTTTTTGAAGCCTCATGGTAACCACAAAGGTTCAAAAAACTAGGGGGGTTTAGTTAATACGCACTCTCTTCTTAAGAGTGAATCCAACATTTTGAGTCTTTAGAAAATTCCTTCTTAAACTACAAAAAAAAAATTTGAAAAACACCCATCAAGCAAAGAAAGCCCAGAAGCGTTTTTACTCCGATAAGCAGCACTTTATCAAAAAAAATTATCCCAACCACAACCAAATTACAACAACTCAACAGTCGATTGACACAAAAATTCAAACAACTCTTGAAAAAACTAGTAAAAATGGTGACCTTCGCCAAAATAGCGTTAGAAGAAATTAACAATCCGATTGTGCCCATGAGAATAAACCAGCTATGCACAAAAATTAAATGGCTTAAAGAGCAAATTGTAAAGTATAAAAGAATAAGGAGGATGGGAAAAAAAACAATACGGATTTACCAAAGGAAAAACAACCTTAGGAGCTATTGAAAAAGTGAAAGCAATAGCAAAAGAAGCAATCAGCGGAACGCAGAGGAAAAGGCAACACTGTGTAATGATAGCGTTGGACATACAGAACGCGTTTAATAGCGTATCATGGGCAGAAATCGTAGAGGCGGCAAAGAAGAAAGAACTGAACAGAAAAACAATCAAGATTATATGGAGCTACTTACAGGACAGAAACCTAGTGACCAAAAATGGAAGATTCAAACTTACTAGAGGGGTACCGCAGGGCTCAGCACTGGGACCAAAACTGTGGAACCTTGTCTATAACGAGTTACTTCGAATAAAGATGCCGGAAGGCGTGTCAATAACAGCATTTGCGGACGACATAGCAGTAGTAGGTAGAGACGTAGAAATAGAAGTACTAAAAGGAAGATTAGAGCTGGCAATTGATATGATACAAATATGGATGAGAAGTAAGGGCTTAAAACTAGCAACACAAAATACTGAGGCGGCATGGCTATCAACTAAAAGGAATAATAGAGGAACAGGTAAGATACAGGTGGGAGATCAAGAGATAACCATAGGAAAAAAAATCAAATACCTTGGAGTGACACTCGAAGCAAAGGGATGGAATGAACAGGTTAAGGAAGCGGTCATTGGAACAAAGGAAATTGAGAGAAAGCTTGGTAGACTTATGCCAAACAACGGAGGTTCAGGAGAAGAAAGCAGAAGGCTAATAGCAACGGCAGCAAAAAGCAAATTGCTGTACGCCGCAGAAACATGGGGAGAAGCCAAGAAAACAAAGAAAAACAGAAAGGAAGTAAGAGGAGCCACAAGAGCAAGCTCGCTAAGGATTTGTAGAGCTTACAGAACAGTGTCACAAGAGGCAGTAGAGGTAATTGCGGCAACACCTCCCGCGGATATGATGGTGGAGGAAAGAATAGAAATAAAAAAACTTGTAAAAGAAGGAACGAGTAAAAAAGAAGCAAAGATAAGAGCAAGAGAGAAGACACTGGAAAGATGGCAGAGAAAATGGGGTACAGGAGAAAAGGGGAAATGGACGAGAGAATTAATCCCAGACATAAAAGAATGGGTAGAGAAGAAACCCGAGACGTGCTATTATACAACACAAATACTGACCGGGCACGGAGCATTTGGAAAATTCTTGCAAAAAATTAAAAAAATAAATGAAGAAGAAAGGTGTACATTTTGTCAGGAAGAAACACACGATAACGCAGAACACACTCTAGTAGAATGCGAGGCGTGGGAGGAATATAGAAAAAAACTAGAATATATACTAGGAAGCAAAGTGGATAAAAGAACAATCATTAACAAATGCTTAAAAGATGAAAATAAATGGAGGGCGTTAAAAACTTTGCAACAAGTGTACTAAAAAAAAAAATTGAAGAGTTTGACAATAGAAGAATATAGAAAAACAAACAATGGAAACAAACACACAAACTAAAAGCCATAGAAAAGAAAGGAAAGAGATGAGAGAAGCTAAATGGAAACAAGAAAACAAAGAAAAAGATCAAAAAGAAAAAAATAAGAAAAGACATGACAATTGTGCATACCAAGAAACAGAAGAAAAAAGAAGAACATTTACAGAGACTACGATACCAAACAAAATTGCAGAGATAAGGAGAAGGAGAAAAGAAATATTGAAGGAAAGCAGAATAACAGAAATAACAAGGCAAATACCAAATGGTAGATATGCTATCTCGAGGATGACTGAGAACGCAACCTTTCAGATAGTCAGAATATACCTGGCAACGAGAGGACATGAAGAAGTAATTCCTGATGGAGATAGAAGGATATTACTAGAGATAAAACTTACAAATCTAGGACTGCCAAAAGGAATACAATTGATGGAACTGCATAAATTATTCATGAAGGAGAGAGGATACGATAAAGAAGAAGTGAACGAAGACCTTAGTAAGCTAAGAGCACATCTGAGAACAAATTATATAATTAGAGTAAATAACACAAAGATGGGAGAAAGAAGAGAATGCAGAGGTAGATGCCAGTGCAGATAAGAAAAGGCAAAATGACAAAAGAGACAGACAAAGGTAGGGGCTATAGGGAGAGAGGGGCCGGGGACAGCATGCGTGCCGCAGATGATGCGTGAAAATCCGCGAAGAAAAAACCAGCCCGCCTCAAACTAGCACCAAATGTAGGTTAGTTTAGACAGGGACATTAAAACAACAGGATTTGCGCAGAGAAGAAAACCGGAAGGTATTACCATGCGTAAGTTATTCTTAAGGGCCACTTGTTGAGAGCTAAACAACTCACTACGTCCTAAAAAAAAAAAAAAAGTATAAAAAAACTGTTTATAACATCACAAAATTCTATATTTTGTAATGGAGTATACTACCTATCTCAGTTATGTCTAATCTAGAGTTTTAATTAAGTGCAATGCTTTGTTGTGGATTAAACTGACTGAAATTTTAAGACATGATATATTGTTAGTATTTAAAAAAACAAACAAACCGTGAAATTAACAAAAATATTGGACATAAAATAAAAGGTCTCAAGACTGTAATATTAAATCATTCTATCCAATTTTATTAATGTTTCAATTAGAAAATTATGTTATTTTATATATTAAGTTGAATATTTATATAAACGTAATATTATCAATAAAGAATAAAGTCAAAATTTGTTTCAATTCATATTTGAACTTTTAAATCAATTCTAGACGTTATGTAACTATGGTAACTGGACACGGATAATCATTCTACCGTGTTAATAATCCTTCTATAATTTGTAATACAAACACCGAATATAATAGTAAATGTTAGTTGTAATCTTATTAATAATGGGTATTTGGTTTCATATGTAATCATCTACATCTATATTTATTTTTAAATCATCTAATATTCTATGGATAACAAATATTCAATCAATATTATATAACGTTTCTCATATACATCTTATAAATATAAATTTGAAAACATTCGCAATATCAGGATTGACATGTATTACAAAAAATACTATACTGAAGCTCTTAAATAGAATCATCATGTAAAGCTGTATAGTGTGCTTGAGTTGTTACGATATTGCATGTTGAAGGCAGGCCAGTTACTGTCCAAGACAAGTATTCACGTTGTTGAATGGAACACTTCTTTATAACTAACAAAACATCTGTTTATGATAATGAAATTACGCTACGTCCGATACATTGAAATAGGTATAAAAATAAAATGTATATAAATTTTGTTACTATGTTGATCAATTTACTCTTCGATAAATTTTATAGCCAGTAAACAAATAATTTCAAAGCCATCAAATAATGTTTGCATGACGTACTTATAGCTTTAGTAATTATAATAAAAAACGTAGTAAAATATTTGAGGAATCTTGAAAGTTCTTATTGAGACAGAATTGTAATGAAAAGTTAGACAATGTCCCAACAAGGGATAAACATATTAACTACATAATAAGAGCTTAGTAGTTGCGCCACTGGTAACAACTTTGCTCCACATTATAATCCATCAGAAAATAACAAGGGAAGGAAAAATGATTGGAGCTTTTACTTGTACAGAAACCGCAACTTGATAATCTGCACTGAAAATCACATACAGAGTTGAAATTATATTATATTTATAATACGAGTAGATTATAAAGTTTTATCAATTTTTTTTTTGTTAGTTTAAGTTTAGTTTAATACCCGAGATGATCCAGTGATTAGTGAGATAGTGTGAAGACCGACCTAGAAATATAACAAAACCAGCCGGTAAGCAGGAATTAATGTTCATCTAAAGTTTAGAACACTTCAAAATTGTATGAGATTTACGTCAACGTATACAGTCTCTACGGGCAATCTGCCATAGAATAGAATAAATTGTTTCATATGCAAATTACGTTACAAATATTTCTATAAAAATAATTAATTTTAAAAAAATAATAAATATTGTAAAACAAATAATCAAAACTCAATTTTTACTCAATATTTACTGTCATCTACACAGCGGATACTTTTATAAGTCGCTACTAAAGCTCTCTAGTAATATGGTGTGTAAGATTTGCATATGGTACAACTCAATAAAGTGTACAATTGAAAGATGTCAAAATAAAAATTTTATATGAAGTTTACTATACTAAAAAATTATACGAGATTTACGTCAACGCATGGAATCTCTTGGGAATCTGTAACAGACGGATATAAAATGTTTCATGTCACAAATTACATTAGACATTTCTATATAAAAAAAGATGTAACGTGCACTGCGCAAATTGTTTAAAGTGGTAACATGACTATTTACATATTAAATTTACCCTGAATGATGGCACGGAATTGTAAAAGGATGGAATCGAGGCGAGGAAATAGTATTATTATTTGCACAAAAAAGCATGATACTATTTCTTAAATAAAATATATTCTATATAATTGTTTTATATTTTATTTATATAATGCAACAACATAGTTATATTTTGGTGACTGATTTATGTCTATTTTAGTGTTTTAAATGTGCGCTCGTTATACGGCAATAACAAAATGTACATCATTTCAATTGTATTTTTCTTTTTATCGTTTTTGTGCAAAACTGCCGAGTGCTTTTGATCTAAATGGGGGATGCATTGTATAGAATATTTTATGAATAAATGTGTTTAAACAATTAATGTGTGTTTGCGTAGATAAATCTAATCGATGATTTGTTTTTTATTATAAAATATATTATCGTGTAAATTTAAGACAGAACTATATTAATTTATAATTATAGTTTATATCTAATTAACGTTGAGAGTTAGAGACAGTTATTGGTAGCTATGTACTGGCCACAATAGAAAAGAAAGCGCATTTTTTTAAACAACCGCCTAGACTTTTTTTTGCGAGGAGAAAATGCTTTATGCAATGCCAGTCTACTTGGGCCTTTGGGACTTGGCCGCCTATTCAATGACGCTATACCACCACTAAAGCTTCCCCTCATTTCTCCGGCTATCTGCAAGGAATCACCTTTCGGTACTGCTTCTTGCGGGAGCTGTCCTTTTGTATCTTACTTCATTTTGTCGTTTTCCTTTTCGCCGATTATGTCCTGTATAGTCGCAGCTATCAGGTTTTACTTTGTACTTGGTTGCTCCCAAATCCCTGTCTCATCTTTTCTCTTTTTTCATTCCAGTGCTGGCATTTTAAGATTGTATGTTCAGCAAAATCTTCTTTGTCGCAGTACTTGCACTTTTTGTCATCCGTGATTTTAAACCTATAGAGATAGTCTGCAAAGCACCCATGCCCAGTACGAAACTGGGTGATGTGGTACACTATCTCCCCGTGCTTTCTTCCTGTCCATTCTGCCACGTTCGGGATTAGCCATTTGGTTCACTGAGAAGTCTGTGCTTTGTCTGCCCATTCCTTTTCCCACAGTCTCATGGTTTCTGTTCTTTCGTCTTTCTTGTTGGTACATTTCCACGCTCGCTTCCTTGCCGAGGTCAGCAGGTGGATGGCTATTGAACCTGTAATTACCTGTAGCGCTTTAGTTAAGGCCGTACGATATACAGAGCTGACTTTTAATATTGCTTTCTTCTACATCTTGGTGAGAATCTCCTTGTATTTCTGTATGTTTAGCCACTCAGCCCATATTAGTGCTGCATACAGCATGGTTGAGTTAATAACCATAATTTGCCTCTTGCTAGATCTAGGCCCACTGATGTTTGGCACGATTCTGCTGCCTTACGTTGTATCATACTTTTATTTTTGCCTAGGCGGACTCCGAGGTATTTTACTGTTTGTTTGCTGGTGATTTCTTGTCCGCAGATGTTTGCTCTTATCACCTTGAGGGTTCTTTTCTAGTATGACCATCTCTGATTTTTGAGGAGCAGTTCATAGTTTTTTGTCTTTTATCCATCTTTCAATCCGGCAAAAGGTTTCTTCAAAGTTCTCAATTATTTCCATTTCATTATTTTCCCGGACCACCATAGCCAGGTCATCCGCATATCCAATTAGGTCGACCGTGTCTTGTGGGACCCCGCATGTTATTTCTAACTTGCTCTTTTCCCTGATCCTGATGTACCGTTTGTCGAAGTACATTTTGCTTGTTTAGTTCTTCCACGATACTTTGCCACAAGGCCGTGTTAAAGGCGTTTTCCACGCCGAATGTGACAAAGACCGCGTACTTTTCAAGTACCATTTCTGCAGATGCCTTGAGGACTGCGTCGTTAACGTCGATAGTCGATCTGTTCCTTCTGAAACTGTATTGTCGCTCAAAAAGATCTTCTGTAAGCTTTATGCTGTCTGTGATTCTGCACGCAACTATCTGCTCGCACAGCTTCGACATTAAATTCAGAAGACAGATCGGATTTTCTTCTTTGGCTTCTCCACTAGGACTAGGGTACCCTGCTTCCAGTTTTCTGGAATCTGGCCTTCCTTCAAAACTTTGTCCACCGCCTGGCAAAGGATGTCGGGGCAATAAGTTTGATCACTTCCGGTAGAATGCCGTCAAGACCAGATCCCTTCTTAGTTTTAATCCTCAGTCCGACTTCGCGGATCTCCTTGGTTGTACTCTTGGGTATATCTTGCCTCGTGACAGGGTGCTTTTTCCAGATCACTATCGGTTTTTGCGGGAAAAAGTTTGTTGCTATTTCCATTTGTCGTTTTTCCAACACTTTGGGTGGTTGCCTTGCTTCTACCTTCTTGGTTACTATTTGATATCCCAAACCCCAGATGTTGTCGTTAAGCTCGTCACGCTGTTTCCACGAGGTCTTTTTTGCTGCTTTAATCTCCAACCTCAAATTTTGGCTGAGCAGTAGAGGCCCTGTGCTGCTTTCTTTGCCTTGTTAGTGTCTTATTTGTTAGCTTTGGTAAGTTTTCGCCTATTTTTGTCACCAATAAACTCCTTTATTCCCTTTGTAGTCGCCTTTCTTTTTAAAGGTTATGTTACAGGCGTTTGTTATGAGTTTGGTGATGTTTTCATCTGTTTTAAGAACCCGTCTTCCTTGTCTTTGCTGTATTTCTATCTCCTGCAGTTATTAAAGGTTTGATTTTTGCTCTGTTTTGTTTTTACCATGTATATGTTGTTGGACAGGCTCATGTTCTCTCTGCTGACCTACCATTTGCTCATTTACCGGGCTACATCTTCGGTTCCCAATGTGATAACGATGTGCGAGGAGGAAGAGTGGTTCTCTCAAATGTCGGTGTTTTACCCTTGTTTAGGATGAGTAGATTCTTGCTCGGTGCCCATTCTGCAAGTTTAGTTCTCTTGGTGTCTTTTGTTTTTGCACCCCAGCTGTGGGACTTCGCATTGAAGTCTTCTCCTACAATCAGCCTGCTTCTGTCTTTTTTTGTTTCATTGCATAGTACATCAAAAAGTTGTTGCAGCTCCTGGCCTTTAGCTTTCCACCCATGCGTATCCTTCTCCTGTACCATGTGCTTTGACAGTTTTGCCCTGTAGAACAAAGATAGCCGCATTTTCTCTTTTGTCCACAATCCAGCTAGGGTTGTTCTTGGTCATAAACTTATTTGGTTCCGCAATAATAGCCAAGTCTATGTCTTTTTTGAGGCATCTTTCTTTTAGAAGGTCCATTGCACCTATCTACGTTTATTAGCAAGATTTTTAGTTTCATTGCTGATCCGGATCGCTTCTTTTGCCCTTCTTTTTTTTATACTAAAATCTATACTAGCTCAGTGATAAAGCGCTAGCTTAGCAGTCCAAAGTTTGATCCCGTTTTATCTGTTTTTTGATATCTTGATTCTTTAGTCTAATAAAATTAAATTGTTTTTTCTCATTCCTCCATAATATGCCCTATTTTTGCCATTAATTTTATTGGTTGCCACGCTTTGTCCGTCTACTCGTTAATGTATTTTATTTTTATAGCTACTACTGAAGAATAAATGGTAAAAATGTTAGTGTTAATTTTTTAAAATAAAGTTAATACCTTGAATTTGATAAATCTGAACTTTCTTTTGATTGCCAATAGGCCACGGACTTTTGTTTTAGTAAGACCTAACCTAACCTAACCATGTATTGTTTATTTCTTCATTTTAGTATTCTTATTTACAAAAAACTGTTTATTTTATTTAATTCAGACTAAATTACTGTCAGAAACTTCAATCTACTAGTACAAGTTTTGGTGTAAAAGCCTTATTTTTAGATGGCAATGTGTACAAGTGTCAATTATTGCAAATTCTAACAAAAATGTTTGACGGATTATTTTTTAGGAAATAATAGAGAAACCTAAGATGTAAGGTAGTTCTGGCTTGGTATGCAATAGTGGTTAGTGAAACAAGGCCAAAAATATGTTGAATTATTTCTTAAACCTAAAGCACTCGCGCTATAAGCATTTTACTCACATTTTTGTTAATAATAAAAATAAATTAAAACTATTTCGCTAAAATTCTGCAAAGATAGAAAATGAAAACTGCATATTTTAGTTGAATTTAGTAAAATAATTGATCATTGTTGATAGAAAACGTGTAATTGTATTTTTCTCATTGCGCGAGTGCTGGCGTAGACAATTTTTACACAACAATATAATGTCAACATATTTTTAGAAAAAAACTTTAAATAAAAATCAAGAAACTCTAATACGGAAGTATTCGCGGTATAAATGCTTCAGGTTTATTAAGGATTAATTTAGGAATAACTAGAGAATATTCAAGGTCAATCTCGTGCAAGTAACTTGCTAGAATCTCAACAGAGTAACAATCAAGTCCAGATGCAATATAGCATTTGCAATATATTTTTATAATAATAAGTAAACAATATAAAACATTTAAATTAATTTATCCCAAATGACCATCAAAACAATCTTGTGTTTTATTTAGCAATTGATAAGATTTTAATTAACTTCAATTGCAAATTTAAAACTACACATGAGAAATAGCTAAAATATGCACATTTACCTTATCGTCTATTGTTTCAATAACAATGATTAATTTAATCAGTTTCTTAAAAATCATTCAATTGCATGCGTAATAATATGATTTCATAATACAACATCGTAAAAATTTGTGAGTCAGTTCTAAAACATAATGTGCACTTACATTTAATAAACGGAAGAATAACATTTTTTTACTATCAATAACAAAAAATAATATGATTATTAGTGATGGTCATTTTATCTAAGTATTTAAATTACAACAAATAAGCACAGTAACTTGTTTTGATTGGTATTCGCATAATATATTTACAACAACTGTACTAAATAAGTAGGGGCTTATCGCACCTTAATTGAACAGTTTAATAATAATTCACTCATTATTTGTAAACTTTCCACAAAGCATACATCGAAATGGCACCAAATGTAGAACGTAGAGATGATTCGCCAGCGTAAGTTTAATTAACTTATCGTTTGATTAATTAATTATTTTAATTTTTTAATTACAGTAGGGCCAATCCAAACTTATTGCAGGATTGGCTTAACAATATTGGTGAAGAAGATCTTATAAACTCAGTTTTGGAGAATTATTTGGAATTGCGTGACTATCTTCTTCTTTTAGACGAAGAATTTGATGATGATGATGATAATGATAATGATGATAATGATAATAATGATGATAATGATGATAATGATGATAATAATGATAATGATGATAATGATGAAAATGAGATTACTGCACAAACAGGTAATGCAACTATTACAAATTAGCTAATAAATCTTTATCCTAAATTTTTATTATTTCAGAACATGAACCTATTGATGATACCAATGCCGTCCGCTATGAAGATCCCCCATATTGGATTGATTTGATATTCGCAGGGTTTAGAGCTCTAACTCGAGGTGCTGTAGATCGCTTTGGGATGCAAGATTCTATGTTGCTGGTAACCATTGGTGTTTTATTTTTAAGTATGTTTTTTTATGCAATCGTGCGTTTTTTTTCCTATATATTATCTTAAACGATTATGTTCTGTACTGCAGTTTGTTTATATTAAATAAAGAGTTTTGATTTATTTATTATTTTACTTTCCTTTCGCATACAAGGTTTTAGTATTGCAACATTGGTGTAAGGAAAAGATATAATTTCAAATTTAAAAAAATGCAATTTAGGTAAGTCTAAAGAAACTACAAGAGAGTGGTAAATAGTAAAACAAAATCAATTAAGCTGACTTTAATTAGTTTATAAAAAACTTGCTAACCCACCTAGATCAATCGGCTGCATTGTCTAGTCAGATAGCCGACAGGGTAAGCCCTTGGAAGTGAAAAGGTATGCAGCAGGCCGCACACTTATTGGTTTGGTGTGCGTCACTTGTTCGTATACAACCAACCTTTGAGGCTATATTTCTCTGGTAACCCTGGCAATCTATTGTAGACGTCCCCAAATTTGCAGAACCAAAATCTCAAAACCAATTCATCAGGTGAATCGTCGGATACCCTGAAAACTACAGACTTGATGGGTGCATCTACGGATACCACATCAACGTCCAAAATTATTCCGTCTTTGAACCACACCCCACAGACCAGTGTCAAAAAACACAGGCTGAAATGCAAACAAACCCCCTTTCCGGCAAGGCTGGACGAATAACTGCTAACCCAAAACAGAGTGCGTCAAAGCCAAACCAAAGACTCCCTCAAAAGTGGCAAGGTACAAAGCTTTTGAGCAAAAGGATACTTCCTCCAAAACTGGGAACACAAAAAAAAATTTGCTTCTCCACGCCTGAATTCTCACCTGGACAACCCAGAGAGAGAGTGAAAAACACAAGAGGGAAAGCCCAATATTCCCCCAACGAGAAAGAAAGGTGGACCCAGCTACAAAGAAGTTGCCTCATCGCATCTTCACGTGGCTAACTAGCCTAACTTATCCCCTAGGTAAAACCACTAGTGAGCAGGGTAATTTATTTTTTTTTTAATACGTTTATTTCTTGCCTTTCGGCTTTGAAAATTACATTTACAAATACATTTTTAACTTCCCAAAATTATAAAACCTAATCCTTATAAAATTAATACAACTAACAGTATTTTCTTCTCTGTTCATCTACTTCTTTTCTTCTTTTTTTAATTGCCCTCATCCATTCTATCCCTCTTCCGTCCCCTTTCAATATCTCATTTTTTCCCATCTGTTCTTCTCTCATTTCGTTACACTCTTTCAACATATGTTCCATAGTTTCTTTAGTCTCTTCGCACAATCTGCACATTTTCAAATCTTCTTCCATCCAAAATTTTACCACTCGCTCTTCATTGCCACATCTGAATCTTGCAATTATCTTTTTTATCATTTTTATTATATCTATCGCTTCTCTAGGTACATTGGCAGTTCGCTTTCTATAATATGTTCATAATTTGCGTTGTACCTAGACTCTTTCACTCGTATTCTCTTTTCTTGTCTTTGTATATCTCTATCTCTTTCCATAATTTCATACCATGTCGCCCTTCCAGATTCTTTCATTCTTTCAATTTCTTGGCTAGCATACCCATTTCTATTGTAATAATTTTCCCTAATTTCTCCTATCTTTCCGTTTCTTGCTTTCATTTTCTCTTTCATGCATTCTTGTAAAATTTTACATTCGTGTCTCTGTCTCATTCTTTCTTCATACTTCATTGCTCTTTTTCCTGCTTCTACTCTTAACTTATTTTTTTTTACTTCCTCCAGCACAATATATGCTGGAGTTTCTCTATTTAAACCTAGCACCCATCTCCAATATTTCACATGTATTGCTTCTAATTTTTCTTGTTCCTTCCATCCCCATATTTCTGACCCATACAATATCATACTCCAAACTAAACTATCAAACATAAGTCCTTTTATTCTCATACATTCAAATTTTCTTTCACTTATCCCCCAAACTTGTCCCACTACTTTATTTGCTTTTCGAGCCATCTCTTTAATGTGTTCTCTCTCAGCGTTGTTCGTGCAAAAAACATATCCCAAATATTTAAAAGATTTTATTTCCGTAATACCTTGCCCATTCCATTTCCAGTCCTCAACATTTTTTCTCGCACCCCCCTTTCTGAACACCATAATTTTTGTTTTAGCTACATTAACTTCTAAACTTTTTTTTCTAAAATATTTTTCTAAACTTTTAATCATTTCTTTCATTTCCTTCGCTTCTTTTGCTATAATTACCATATCAACTGCATCTCACATATTGCTTCTTTTGAAATTTCTTCCGCTTGTAGGATTGGCTCTTGTCTGTCTAGTTTTTCTTCTTTTTTCTTTTGTTCTCCAAACAAACTCGAAAAGTGTTCTTTCCACGCTTCCATTGGTATTGCCTCAATATCTCCTTGTTTATTTCTTAGCTCTTTGTTTATGTATTTCCATGCTTCTGCTTCTGACTTTCTTTTTTAATTTCTATTTCTTCTTTTTTTATAAATTCGCTTTTAGCTTTTTTACACTGATTTTTGTATGCCTTCTGATTGTTTAGATATTCTTTTTTTGTGCATTTGATGTTTCTCCAGTGCCTTAACATCTTTCTGGCTTCTAGTTTTTTTTAGTACATTCGCTGTTCCACCATTTGCTCTTTTTCATTTTTTCTTCTTTTCTTCTACATGTTTTCTTTACTACCGCTTTCCTGATTGTTTTCTCTAAATCCCTCATTATCTCTTCGACATTGCTTCCGTTTTTTCTAATTTCTCTCAGATTTTGTTTGTACATTATAACACTTTCTTCCGTCCATATTATCCTCTCTTCACTTTTTTTTTCATTTTCCTGTCTCCTCAGTGTTTCTCCATTTAAGCTGAGTTCTAAAGGCTGGTGGTCTGATTCAATTCTTATTCCTAATTTAATTAAGGATACTCTGGAACCTGGATAATACTTTATGTGGGCTGTCACACACCCGAGAGATCCTTAGGATCACCTGTGATAATGACGCCTGTCTACAACCTCTGTGGCCGGAATCACAACTAGGCTTCCCACACTGACAAAGGATACTTAGTGGCATCCGTGAAAACCGGATGTCATAGAGCTGGTCATGAGTCGCCTGTGAAAGCAGAACTAAAGCGGCCGTAGCACTATGCCGCGAACTAGAGCTTATGCAAGACACAATAGCGTAATACAAGAAACCATGGATCATACAAACCAGGGTTTGCTGATTGAGCAAACTAAGTGAGAAGGATTTTCAAACGCAACTAACGGTAAGCTAAGGACGTGTACATACATACCCAAGCAGATAACAGCGTTTCTTATGCCACAGCTTTCCGACAGTGACCTCACAACCGTCAGAATCAGCTCAACAAGCAAACGGAAGCCATACACCATTGTAGTGTCGGCATACCTCGCGCACGACATACCACCTGCAACAACACAGCTGGAAGACTTGGTAAACTACTGTACAAGAGGAAATGTTAACCTCATAGTTGGATGTTACGCCAACTCACATCATATTGTCTGGAGAAGTGAAGACACAAATGGTGGAGGTAAGCAACTATTATCAGTACTAACCTAAAAATACTAAATCGAAGGGTTGAACCAACGTTTGTTACGTCCCGCAGCCAGACTATGATAGACATCACACTGGCAACTCTTAGCATTTAAAGCAAAATCCACGACTGGCACGTAGCTACGTCAGTCTCGATGCCTGATCATAAGTGGATAAAATTTAATGTAGAACATGAACAAAAAACAATAATCAGGCCCTACCAAAACCCAAAGCTGACCGATAAAGCTGCTTTTCAAGACAACCTATCGCGGAGTTTAAGTATTTGTGCAGATTTAAGTAAACCTACTAGTAAGAAGAAATAGAAAACGTAATGTAAGTAAGTTGAAAAATTCTTTAACACGAGCGTACAAGGACTCGTGCCTACTTAGGCTGGCTACCGAATCCGGTGTAAAGAACTCAACTGGCTTAAAGAGGCTGCACAGAGATCCTTCAACAGTGCAAAAAACTTAAAAAAAACAATCAAACTAGGTGTTATACAAAAACGCCCAGAAAGATTATAGAAGAAGCATACGTCAACGCCAATGGGAAACTTAGAGATCTTTTTGTGAGGAAGTTGAAAACACTTCAACTGCTGCAAGGTTGAAAAAATCGTATCCAGAAACTCCCAACAGCAACTGGGTTGCCTGAAACAAATTGACGGCTCATACACAGCCAATCTATCGGAAGCAACAGAGATACTTCTAGAAAGTCACTTCCCAGGCTGTACCGCCCCCGAAAACAAGTCTGGTCCAACGCTACGATTCCAACTCTATTAGAGGAGAACTGGGTAACTGCTCGCCAGTTTGTTGAAGAAATGCAAACAGCATGAGTAATTAAAAACTTCTCTCCATATAAAACGCGAGGATTAGATAGAGTTTTTCCTGCCCTTCTACAATGGAGCAAAGACATCATACTAACTCACTTGGCAAGAATCTATAGAGCATGCATTGATTTTCGATACATACGAGTACCTATAGCATGGAGGAAAGTAAAAGTCGTATTACACCCTTGCAAAATCCTATCGCCCAATCAACCTCTCGTCTTTTCTCCTAAAGACATTAGAACGATTGTGCAAAAGATCAATTCGGGAAATGGCCCTTTTTACTAAGCCAATACACCAAAACCAACATGCATACACCCAAGCAAGATCTACCAAATCGGCCCTACATCTTGTAATGGACCAAATCAAAAGATCATTAAAAAACAAAATGTCTACCTTGGGCGTGTTTATAGATATTGAAGGCGCTTTCGATAAATGCACCTTCAAAAAAATAGAAGCTGCTCTTGCAATACATAATGTAAACCCCACAATTAGTGGATGGATAAAACACATGTTGGAGAAAAAAGCCGTTACTCGTAATGTAGGAATTCGAAGGTCGGGAAAGTTGTTGCTAAAGGATGTCCCCAAAGAGATGTATTATCTCCACTACTATGGAATATAGTAGTCGACAGCATTATACGGCTACTTAATGATCATGGTTTCTATACAATTCGTTATGCAGATGTCATAACAATCCTACTAAGCAGTAAATTCAAAAGCATACTCTGCAACTTGATGCAAAAGGATTTAAAAATAATCAAAAATTGGTGCAAAGACCTGGCTCTTACGGCCAAAAAACCAAACTAGTTCTCTTCACAAAAAAAAAGAAAATCTAAACTACCGCTATTAACTGAGGTAAAATATCTTGGAGTAGTTTTTGACAATAAGCTCATATGGGGACCACATCTAAATATGAGATGCAAAAAAAATCATATGTCTTTTTAGCAATGCAGACGAGCTGTAGGGAAAACATAAAGTCTGTCTCCAAAGATAGTGCTATGGCTGTACACAGCCGTCATAAGACCTATGATCACATACGAGGCAATGGTGGCCAAAAGCTAGACAAAAAACGTCAGCAAGCAAACTGAATCAGTTGCAAAAAATGGCATGCGGACAACACCAACTGCAACCAAATGTTGTGTCTGCCGCCCAACGACATTTACGTCGAGGAGATGGCGACAATGGCAGGACAACAAACTGAGGTCACCACTAGAGGAGGTACAAAGAGCCTAATAAGGCCTACGTGCAGTAGACTTTAGTTTACCCTCCAACTTTCAATCAAGAAATTCAGAACCTAAGCTTAAGCTAAGTTTAGCCAAATTAAAAACACCTTAATATAACAAAAGCATCAAACTAGCAACATAACCTAACCTAACCAACGCCTAGTCAAACTAGATGGCTCACATACCTTCTGTTTCGGCACCATATATCATTAACTGCTTAGAAGTAATGGCGCCATCCCCAAAATCAATGTGGAGTAGTAGAACCCGTAAGAACCCACAACGTCAACTTATCAGTAGTTGCTGGGAAACCTAGCTAACATGAGTACTGTGTTGCAGGTAGTAAGCATGAACATTCTAGAAAACAAATGCAGAGATAAAAATAAGGTACTAAGAGGAATGATAAGAAAGAATTCTTTAAAACAAAATGGCCAAAACCATGCCTAAAATATTAGAGAAACAATTAACTATTAGTTTTTAATATTTTGAAGCAATTGCAGTGCATCTTCACTTTTGCAAAATAAAAGCAAAACTATTTTAGTAGTAACCCAGCACTTGAAGATCATCTCCATAAACATTTTTGAACAAACTCATCTAATCCAGATCAAAACAATTCCAACCAAATTTGAACAATTTGAACTGCTACCTAAACTTTCAAAAATTTTAAATCCAATTAATAAAAATGCCGGTAAATAAAAACATTTGAGTCATAAAAAGTTTAGTTATATAATTTTGTATGGTAATATTATTATATAAGCAAATGAATTGTAGACAAATCTATTTTATAGAAAATTAAGTTTGAAATCAAAGAAACAACAACAATGTACAAATAATTTGATTTAAATAGCAAAGACGTTGAGGTGTGTAAATAAATTCATTAGAGGGTCATTAACTAAGGCAACGAGTCGTTGTTGGAGAGTGCTTGTGTAATAGTTATTTATTGGTTTGAATTGAATAGAGTCCCGGATTGAAGTACAGTGTTATATATGGGGAATTTGCGGGCGAATTGTAGTACATTGGAGTTTAGATTTGAAACATGGTGCGCATGAATTAATGCTGTGGTGTGTACAGATCGGCTAATTAGGGTTATATAAGCCGAGTATCCACTAGACGTGGGTAATGGGACTTCTTCAAATCTGCTCCGGTATTATTTGTTTGCATCTAGCGATAAAGATAAATATTAGTTTCGTTCTAAATAGATACCACAACGTCCGTTATTATAGCGTCGTAATATATTATTGGGTGGAATGGTTATTTGATATTGGCCGCAATAATGTTAATCGCCTTCGATTTATATTTCGCGGAATAGCTTGGTGCAATTGCAATAATGCTATTTGCATTTTAAGTGAAGTCTACCACATTTAAAAACGTATTAAGTACTGAAGGGAATATATTTAACGATTTAATGCTTATGTAAATGCTCAGCACATGTTCTTAATAGAACTTTAATATAAACTAATAAGCAAAAGCAGCGTTGACACTAGACGCTTAAAAATACTTTTTTGATTGTAATCATTCCGACAGTGAAATTGGTTACATATTTTCATATTGTGCGCACAGTGGCGAATTAGATTCACCTGTTTTCCAACATAGGGCGAGAAGTATCGATCGTGTTAGGTTAGTTTTATCCCCATCCCTTATAACATTGGTCTAAGATGGCGTGGTGTAACTTTCAGTCCCCACATGCACCCTCTCAAGCTAATGGTTCTAAACCGTTTGTATTTCGAGGAAGTAGGATTCTTCTCATGTGCTTGTTTAGTGTGCCTGTATCCGTATCCTCAACTAGGCAGCTCAACTTTCCTGACCTATCTACCCCTATTTGCTTTTTTATATTTATCAAAATTATTATCTAAAACAAATGCCGGCGAATCTAATAAAAACACATCTATCCATCTTAAAAAATAAAAACTAAAGGTTAAAATAAACCCCTTTTATATAGAAATAAGTTCAGTATAAGGTCCGATAAAAGGTTAACCGAATTGACAGCACTTTATGGACCTTTAGTATACCATAAAGAGATTTTATAAAAAACGCATCGCTCCTTTACAAAAATGCCTCGCCTAACAC
The DNA here is from genome assembly GCA_963932245.1 of Tachinus rufipes. NCBI lineage: Eukaryota > Metazoa > Arthropoda > Insecta > Coleoptera > Staphylinidae > Tachinus > Tachinus rufipes. Next base: position 5,055,997 of record OZ010750.1, read on the forward strand.
AAACATTGTTTTCTCCCTTTTCAACACGCAATGCCGCTCGCAACACACAGTAAATTTTGTAATTAAAAATGTAATTATCTTTATTTAAAAAAACAAATATGCGGTTTGTATGCACTGAACGGCCATTAAGATTAATTTAAATTCAGAATTATATGTTTTCTAATCTACAATATTTGTGAATTGGTCTATTCTATTAAGAATATTTACATGGACGCTATGTAAACCAATCGTGATTATTTTAATAAAACTTTTTAATTGTAACCGCTGCAATTCCAAGTATTTTATCGCGTTTAAAGCAATTCTATGACTGTGTGTTTGAATTATTTAATCTTGTAATGTGAATATCTGAATTGAATAACCTTGAAACAAGCGTAATCAATTGTTAGCTTGCTACATTAATAATTCGTAATTTTATAGTTTTCTTAACTATAAAAAAGTTGTAATCTGCAAATAAAGTATTGTATATTTGCTTCTTTTCCATGTAACCTAATAATTTTGCAATACATTTATATTAATATATATAGTTTTTATTTTCTTATTGATTGATGTTTTTTTTCTATATAATCTTTTGTATATTCTACAATATTTAAATTAAATGTTTGTTTTTTATATAACTGACGCAACAAACGCTTATCCACCCACCCATCCACCCATCCACCACACCGTGCGTTTACGTTGTGTACTAATTTAACTTAACACTAACCATTTTGCAACGACCATTACCGTCAAATTATTCGACTGCGCCACTTGATTGCGGAAAAGTTACTGAAAAAGTTTCTTCGTCCGGCTTTAAGTTCCTCTTGCTTCACTGCAAATATTAATCACTTAATTAACACAACTCAAAGGTATACTAAAGGCCCAACTAGCCTGGTCAAGCTTGACTACCTACCAATTATTGTGCAACACCAATACCTCAACTGCCAGTGCACAACAGATACAGTGTTATCACACAACTTCAAAGTTGCAACTACTAGTGTCACCTCTAAGACCCCTCTTGGTCTATGAGTAAATAACCTCCGACAGCTGAATCACACCTCTAAAAGCTCCCCTAGCTTATTTTGAGCTAAAGTACAGACTATACAAACTTAAACTTAATACGCGTAATTTTAAAATAATCCTATTTATTATGTTAAGATGTTGATACTGGGTCAGCCGACCATAAAAAGTAAGGACAGCGCTTTAAAGTGTGCATTTTTCTGCCAACAAACAACCAGCACCATCCAGAACTACCTTGCTTGCATTTGAACAAATTGCAAAAATTTGGACAATAAATTTAGAATCTGCCACTTGATCCAACTGATAGATAACTCAAAAACGCATCACCTATAAATAAACCCAGAAAGACTGCTCACACAAAAACTACAATTTAGACAATGAACTCAGAGCCTGCCACTAGATCAAACTGCTAAAGAACTAATAAGTTCAAGTTGTGGGCAAGTAATTTCTTCTACTGTGCCCACCCACCCACCAAAGTGTTGGTGATCAAAAGATTTATTACTTCATCTGTTTGTGTTTTTGCTTTTTGATGACAAAAGCTTGGGTGAGCGGGTGGGAACCAAGTTTAAGATATAGGCGGGTAGCTTCTTCTACTGTGACCCACCAACCCACCCAAGTGTTGGTGATTAAAATAATTATTACTTTGCCCGTTTGCGTTCTTGCTTTTTGATGACAAATGTTTGGGCAGGCGGGCGGGAACATAGTTTAAATTGTAAGCGGGTAGCTTCTTCTACTGTGACCCACCCATCCAAGTGTTGTTAAAATATTTATTACTTCGCCCACCGTTTGAGTTTATGCTTTTTGATGACATAATCAAAGTTTAAATTGTGAGCGGGTAGCTTCTTGTACTGTGATGACAAACGCTTGAGTGGGCGGGTAGAAACCAAGTTTAAGTTATGGACGGGTAGCTTGTTCTACTGTAATGTATTATTTTACCCATCGTTTGTGTTCTTGGTGCTAGTCTTAACAGAAGAGTTATTGTTAGCAGTACAACAAACAATTAGGCTACAATAAGTTTTTTGATGACAAACACTTGGGTGGGTGGGTGGGAACCAAGTTTAAGTCGGGTGCAAACAGCTTCTTTTACTGTGTCCCACCCACCCACCCACCCAAGTGTTAATCATCAAAAGATTTATTATTTTACTCACCGTTTGTGCTCTTGCTTTTTGATAACTAACGATTGGGCGGCGGGCAGAAACCAAGTTTAAGTTGTGGGCGGGTAACTTCTACTACTGTAGACTACCCACCCACCCAACTGTTGGTAATTAATATATTTATTACTTCACCCAACGTTTGTGTTCTTGCTTTTTGATGACAAATGCTTGGGTGAGCAAACGGGAACCAAGTTTAATACGTAAGCAAATAGCTTTTTTTACTGTGGCTTACCCACCCACCCAAATGTTGGTGATTAAAAAATGTATTACTTCACCCATCGTTTGCTTTTTGATGACAAACGCTTGAATGGACGGGCGGAAAGTAAATTCAAGTTGTGGGTGGGTAGCTTTTTTTACCAAGTTTAACTTGTGGGAAAAGAGTTTCTACTACTGTGGTCCACACACACACCCAAGTATTAGTGATCAAAAGATTTATTACTTTTTGATGACTAACGCTTGGGTGGGCAGGCAGGAACCAATTTTAATTTGTTGCCGGGTAGCTTCTTCAACTATGGCCCACCAACCCACTCAAGTGTTTGTAATTAAAAGATTTATTACTTCACCCACCGTTTGTGTAATTACTTTTAGTAGACACTTTTAGACAAGTACTTACATTCCATCTGCAACCTCCAAACTTGTTAGTAGAATTGCATCACCCAAAAGTAGTAAGATTTCTTTAACAAAAATTTAAAGAAGAAATGCGACCCCGTGACTAAAAAACCCTGTAGATTCCAAGAGCTTGGAGTTGCAACTCTTGTAATGACTAATTAAAATTAAAATGCCAAGCTTGCCAACTGCATAAAGCCTAATAAAGTTTGGACCTGCTGCATAGAGAATCACTTTACCAAAAACTAGAGAAAAGTCCAAAGCTACTACAGTCTTTATTGCTGAATCTACTGCTTTACCACAAAGACCACTGGCACCTGTTTAACAAAATCCACTGGCATTTGCAAAACAAATTACACTGAAAATGCAGCCAATCTTAAAGCATCACCCAAGAAAGAGTTTCTTAAGTTACTTAACAAACACACATTTTAGAGAAGAGCCGCAATTACATATTTAAAGAGCCGCATGGAGCTCTGGAACTGCAAGTTAGCAACTTCTGAATTAGGTCAATACCAAGTTGATTGTGAAACATACTAAGTTTTGAATTGACAACGACTCAAATATCCCAATTAAAAGTGCAGCAAGGAGATACAATTTCTCCAAAACTTTTCACATTAGTCTTGGAGGATATCTTCAAAACCCTAAACTGGCATAAAAAAGGAATAAACATCGATGGAGAACGCCTCAATCATTTTCGATTTGCAAACAATATTGTTGTTATTGGCAGCACTGCAGAAGAACTGAAGAGCATGCTTCACAAACTCCATCAAGAGTCAATAAAAATCGGATTTGAAATGAACCTGTCAAAAACCAAAGTTATGAGCCCAGGAAATATCCAGGTAACAATTAATAATCAATCCATTGAACAAGTATCCACATACATTTATCTTGGTCATAAAATTCAAAATCAGATTTCCGAAATCTCAAGAAGAATAGGTATTTTTTGGGTAAATTAAGCCATATCCTCAAATCCAAAGAGTTCCCTATAAACCTTAAAAGAAAGGTATTCGAATCCTGCGTGATGCCAGTGCTCACTTATGTCCATGACCCAAAAAACATCTAGCAGACTGCAAACCACACATAAATCAATGGAGAGGTCTATGCTCGGAATTACTTTGAGAGACAGAATTTGGAATGAGGAAATCCAAAAAAAAAACCGGTGTGACAGAAGTACTTATTAGGGTGGCGCAGCTCAAGTGGCGATGAGCTGGCCACGTAGCAAAGCAGGACCCAGACAGGTGGACAATGAGGATCACAACTTGGCGTCCAAGAAAGACAAAACAAAGTGCTGGCAGACCCCAAAAAAAATGGCAAAATAATATCCAAAATTCACAGATTGCTATGTTTCGCACAGCATTTTGCAAACTAATGTTAGATGATCAAGTTAACTTCTCTGTCATGCCCATTGAATACATGGTAGAATACAGCGTTACATCTCACGAGAAGAAAGAACAAAAGAATAAAAATGTATGAGAAAATACTGAATTGTTGGCAAAACAATTAAAAACAAGACACAAAAAAGTCAAAATAGACCAAAACATTAGGAAAAAACACAGCCAGTCCCCGTTTTCTTCCTTATCCAGGCGTTTGTTTTCTTTTAAGGATATACCCATTAAATAAAAGACGAAATAGAACATATCAGCAACATGAAATGGAACAGGGCCGGACACGTGGCAAGAAACCAGACAAAATGAAGTGGAAAAAAATTAGATTAAGATCATAGAGAAACAGTAGAAGCGCGGGAAGGCTACAGATGAAGTAGAGCAACAACATAAAATGTACGGCAGGACTCAATTGGTACCAAGTGGCCCAGAACCGAAACAAATGGAAAAACTTAAGGAAAGCTTATACCCTGAGGGTAGAAACCAGCTAAATAAAATAGCAAGGTCAACTACCAAGTAACTTGTTGTTTTAGCCGCTTGGCTGAACCAATAACACCAGAGTAAGGGTATATAAAGCATCTTTTTGCCACAACGCCAGTTCCTCCCTCAGCTTATAGGGCGTCTCAGTCTCCAGGATACAGATTGTCTTTGCTTTTCTTTTCATTATACTAACGGTTTTGATTTTTCGGGCAATTCACCAGAGGGAGTTTAGTCGGTAGGCGCTTTCCTCGTGAGAGTAAATTTTACACTTTAAATCTTTAGAAAATTTTCTTCCTAAGCCACAAAAAAGCCAGTTGAGACCTGTCTATCCGAGAAGGAAGATCGACCGGAACATACCCTGATTTTGAAGGAACATGGAAAGCCAACAACGTACAACCGATCACCGATAATTACAACGACTACCGCTAAATATGCTTCCGGACTACTCCAATGGACTACAAGACTGACGACTGCACCGGGATGTTGCTTTGCTTTATCTCCAGCAGCATTGCGGCATCGCACTTCCAAGCTGGTAGAAATACCCTACCAGGTCGGGAGTCGCTCCTTACTTCTTTTTCACCCTTTCCGGGTCCACACCGTGAATTTCGATCTCCTGACCGTAACATGGCGGCCTTTTACTCCCGACGCGGGGTATACACCGCTTCCCAGGCATCAGAGCTTTGGCTCAACAACCACAAATACCTATATAAAGCTTTATCCACCATCTCCACAGGGACATTTCAGATTCTGGGGAGCTCCACCGTTACCCTCCAGGTTTACTCCTGGGGACGTGTTGGTAACAATTTCTGTTCCAAACCATAGTGCTCAAACCAAGACAACATCACAAGGGAAAACGGAAGCTCAGCCTAAGAGGTTGGGGAAATTGTTAGTGCGCGTGGGCGGAGCCACGTTTCTATAAATATCTGGATTTCACCTAACCACCTCTGTTTGGCTATTTTTGACTGGTACCAATAGGTGACCTGCCGCTGCTGTATAACACTTGGCTTCTCCGGGGAACTGCACAACAACTACACCATGTGCTTGCACACTCCGCCAGGGTTTTAGGACGGTCACTGGTAGCTGTCAAGGCACTACCACGTCGATCAAAAAGAGGCTATATGTCTGCCATTTTTAATAAGCCCAAATTTCTGTTGCTGAAACTCTGAAACCGTGCAATCAACATCACTTTACCTCGCGATCTTGTTCTAAAATCTTCTTTTTCAGAGCCACTGTGGTCCAACTTTAGAAGCAAAGTCATTCTAGTAAAAAACTTTTTTCTTAATTTTGTAGTTTTGCATAGTTCATAAAGACGGGAAACGGTTCTAAAAAAAATGCTTTGCTAAAAAAATTTCTTCAGTTATTTTATATTTTTGGCCTAAAAAGAAAACTTTTTTCGTGTTGGTGTTTTGATAGTCAAACTATGTCAAAGCTTTCTAATAGTACAGCAACTTTAGCTTTGCCCATAGAATGTTAGAAATGTGATCGCAGAAAAAGATGCAAAAATAATAATTTTGTGTGTATAAAGTTGCATATTATGACGGCTAAACTAAAGTAGCAGTACTATAACTGAGATTCCGCCAAAGTTTTGCAGCAAAATACTTAATTAGAGACTCGCCTTGATAGTACCAGAAGGTTGGACTATGTTGAGGTGTTTTCGACTAAAGTTTCGCCAAAACTCTACGTTAAAATTTTATTATTATCAATAGCCGCTATTAGACTCTTGCTATGGGTATTTTCCATAAGCCATTTTTATCTGCAATCTGAGGTTATATTTATGTTTTCCTAAGACGTTGGAGGGATGTTCTTTTCCAGTCGCTTACAAGCCACGCAAAGATCATCAGAGTCTTTTTCCGCCTCTGCAGTAAAGTCTTATTGTTGCGGTATATCCGCCAAAGATTGATTTTGACATTTGAATGCTCAGTAGAAGATTACGCAAAGTATACTTTTTCTACTTGGTCTGATTTCAAATTTTTTAGGCAATTACTGGTAATTGACTCTTGAACCAAATTGATCCATGTTTTCAATTCTGTTATGGCAACAAATTTGTTGAAACCTTAGACTATACACACTTATAGACGCGCCGTGTGCTATTTTCTGCTCGTTGCATGATGAAGCCAACATAACAACGTTCTGTGCCAATATCTGATGTCATGCGTTAGTTGTAGGCACATGCCCTATGAATAGCTAATTGTTTAATTTTACAATTATTAGTAAACGTTAATAAACACAATAAAATACAAATGTACATACAAGTAAGTTTGTTTTTGACGTTATGTCTTTAATAAACAGTTTAAATTAAGAGTATTTATTTATATCAAATAACATTTATTCGTATCACAAAATTCAATATTTATATGAAATAAATAATTAAGCAACGTCATGTGACAAGATTGATAGAAATTTTGGTAAATAAAATGCGTAGAAATGTTTTACACCAATCTTCTTGTTATATGCCCGTTCTTGCCCACAACTGTCACATGCACCAATAATGTTGGCTTTACTGCATCGACAAAAAGCGTGTCTATAAATTGCGTCTCCTTCTTAGTATATACTTCCCTTAGCACAAAGTTGGTAGTAGATAGTTTTGGTGTGGGCACCAATGTTTCAAGAAATACTTTAAACTAGCGAAAGACCACATGTGTGCAATGTGCAAAAAAATTGCAAAATCGGCAAAGCACGTTTTCTACAAGTGCAAACGATAGAAACAACTAAAAAGAAATCTGGAAACAGAATTAGAGGAGACAACTGAGATCATGGTAAAAACCAAAAAAAAAAACTACAAAATCCTGGATATTGAGCATTCGGTTCATTTACTGCCAGATTTATTGGGGTAGAGTTTAATTTGACTCACGCCACCGTTCATCAGATTTTGACCAGCTTATTAAGAACTAAAAAAAAAATGTACAAAAATTGCTTCAAAAAACTTTTTGCAAAAACAAAAGAACATGAATTAAAAATTATCTCCGTTTTAAGAAACGTGTCATTATTGGTGACAAGAACAACACGAAAACCAAAGATTACACCGTAGAATAGCACACTTTAACCTCTCTAAGCTCCAAAAAAGCAAAAATGATCAAATCAAAAATTTTTAGTATGTGCGTCAAAGCCAAAAGGTCAATCAAAAAACATTAAAAAAGGAACATGCGTGTGAGAACTAACATGAAAAACAATTGGGTCACAACAATGCGCTTAGTCACATAGCAATTTCAATAAAACTGATTTATTAAACTCCTTATTTGCCTGACCAAATTCTAATGACTTTTTTCTCTTCCCGCGATTAAAGATAACAATTCTCTTCAAGGAACGTTATATTGGAACACACAAAAACATTCAAATAGCGTTAATTGAGCAACTGAAGGCTTTTCCAGTATACAAGTTCCAGCACTGCTATGAAAATTAAAAGATCCGTATCTTGTGCTGTAGGGCTTCCCAAATAAGTTTTTTTGAAGAAAAAAAACAGTGTTGGAAATGTTGAAATAAACGTATTTATTGAAACAAAATAAGTGATGTTGCTACACGAACGCTTAAAACGTTTGCTGTTATGTCAAAATAAAAAGCAAAAACAAAAAACACCAAAAGCTTCACAAACCGCTCACCACTCTAGACATGAATATAGACAATCAAAAGACGGTTTCCGGTTTTTATTAACATTTTGAAAGACTTTGTGAAAAATCATTGTTATACTAAACGATCAAACCCGAACAGCCCCGATTACCAATTTTACTAAAATCTTTCAATTTTTTTTAGCCGGGTGCACACCACTACTAGCTGCTCTTAATACAGTTAAATCCTACACACAAACAGTTCAACGTTTCTCCTAGTAGAGGGCATTGCGTTAACACCTTCGACAATATTAAAATTATTCATAAAATTTTAATTAGTTATTGTACAAACTTTTGGGTAAACCACATGTTTAAAAAAATCAACCCTTTATTAAATAAATTTGTATAACCACGAATTGAATCTATCGGAATTTAATTATATGCACGATTTTCAGTGTATTTGAATGAAAGAAAAACTGCAAAGCAGGATAATAATAATGAAGGAATGCCGACTCATAGAGATCCCTAGTCAGCTCGTACAAAGTAAATTAAGCAATCAACGAGTTGAAGAGTTATTCTAAAGTATGTATACACAGCGCAATTTTAAAGTGGAACAATCGCCTTTTCAACCTCGCCCTCTCTTCTTGTACCCGCACACTCGGAATTCCGTGTTTCCTCTTATTGTAATTTAAATTCATATATGTGACTTTTTATCCGCACGGTTATATACTGCACATATAAGGAGGTTTCTTACTAACTTTTTCATTTAAACAGCCCGGAGAACAAATCCCAGTGGTGTAGAAAACCAGTCAATTTATTGCCTATTTAGGGGACACGCAGCATTTATCTTGCAAAAGGAAATGTTTAAAAAATAAACCGGCGCTAATTTTCGGCTAAAGTGCTTGTTGATGTATTCGATAAATACAAGGCCTATTGTAATATTTACGTTGATTAATTTTACAGAATTTGTCACTGGCAGGCAGGAATTCTATTGATTATTAACTAAACTCCATTTATGTTTTTTAATATAAATTGACTTACGCTAATTATTAATTTTGCATAGTTAATGATGAAACAAAAATAAATGATTTAAAAGTCGATGAAAAGGGTTCAGTATTAATCATTCAACGTTACCTACTTCAAACTGCATAAAACACTTCAATCAATTAAAGTTATTTTTCTGGATATCTCATGCAAATCATTTATTCAATGCATTCAGCTAACCGAGTTAAAAGTTTGTGTTTAAATTATTCATTCCTTAATTACTAGTATTAATCAAATAATGGATAGTTGTGATCTTTACTACGTGATAAAAAACTATCATTATATTAATTTTAATTCTAAAGTGTAAGTATCGGTGTTTATCAGTTTTAAGATTGAAGTAACCGGACTATCCTAACGATGCGCTTAATCTGCCGTGATTAATGTGAAGTGATTCGATCCCTCAGACACATAAGGGTTGCATGCAGAAAGGGATGCGGGGAATATGTCTCGGTTCCGACCTTTCACATGAAGGCACATGGCATAGTCGAGGGGGACCGTTTAGAATATGTATTTTTGATACAATATTTTGTTTAACGAAGCAATACTAATGTACCATAATTAATTAAATTATGTTAGGTATATTTTCTTATTAAAATATTTTAAAATTATTGTCTGTAAAGGGGGGATAACAGAAGCGGTATTTGATGATTTTCTCGATCTTTTGTTTCGCTTTTTAGATATGGAAAACTTTTTGGAAGGATTATAATGCCTTGCTCCCCCTTTCATAAAATCTTCAATCCGTCTTTACAGTACATCCATTTATTCTCTCACAAATTTTAATATCTCTGACTAAATATTTTTTTATAATTAACTTTTTACACCTAATCTTCTACTTGCTTTATTATCAATGCAGCTTTTATTATTACAAAATATTATACTTGTTTGATTTCATCTTTATATTTCATGTTATTTGATCTTGCAGCATTGGTTAGATAAAATATGTTACATATTGTGTAATCTGAAACTTCATATTCTTCTAGTATAAATCGAAAAATATATTTTTGCTTCTTAATTATTAAATGAAATACATTTTGTTAATAAATTATTTGTTATAGTTATTATTATATAATAAAAATAACAATAAAAGTGAAATAATAAAATTGTAACTAAGATCCGTGTTTACAGGCATGCCTTCCGGAGGTGTTGAATTAAAAGGACAGTTAAGCAACCTCGGGCTTGATGAGTTCTGATGGGAAAGTGGAGAACGGTAGGCTTATGGCTAAGAACTTTTTCTGATTCAAGATAGATAAATAATCTCTTTAGTTTTGGATCATTTTAAAACTGTAAGATTACCTGTTATGTAATTTCTTAGCATTACAAGCAGCAAAGAAGCTATAATCGGGGCTGTTCGGGTTTGATCGTTTAGTATAACAATGATTTTTTTCTTTCAAAATGCTAATGAAAACCGGAGAGCGTTTTTCAATTGCCTATATCCATGTTGAGGGTGGTGGGCGGTTTGTGCAGCTTTTGTTTTACTCTTTTATATTGGCATAACAGCAAACGCATAACGCTAGCGCTCCCCCTTCATCACCCGCCGCCGAAAAAATATAAAAATTGCCAAAACCGACAAAGAAGCCTTACCCAGAAGCAAAGAAAAGCGTTGCAATCGCTCTCGCTAACTTGCCAAATCTCTCCTTCTTTCAGACCAACAACTCCACCAAAAGAAACCCTGTATAATCAACAAACCTAAATAATTAAACGATTGTCCAGAAGAAGAACATAAAACATTAAATCGAACAAGCCATCGCCAACCCCAGCCGCCTTTTTCATTTGTCCAACAAAGGCAAATTCCCGAGCTACTCGAAGTACTTCTGTAATAATAATATTGCAGTACTATCTTTTTGCAATAACTACGAAGGTATTCAAATGATTTTGGCCACTAGCAACAACTTTCCACAAATCCGAAAGAAGTTACTTTCATACTTGGTACACCCCAAAGAGCTCTGTTTAGGTTTTTCTGAACGTTTCGGCAGATGTAAGACAACCATCCACCAAATCGGAAATAAATTATTCGTTTCTTATTAATTTTTGTGCAACTCCCAAAAAGAGCAAAAAAGCAGAAATTAAGGGTATTTCTAGGCTTATAAAAAAAAAGTGGTAGCATACTTCCATGTCAGAGGTGCCAGTGCTATGGGCACACCGCTAAGCGATGCTTCTAAGTATCATTTGTATATCCTGGAAATAATCTAGAAAACACGCTAAAGTAAACTCTCTTCTACCCGCCCATCAACATGATTAATACTCGTAACCGATCATATTGTCAAAAGTTTTAGACAGACAGAAGTGGTCTTTTTCGACGTCAAAAATGCCTTAAGGTTTACTACCAAAACAGACAAAAATTCTTTCTGCATCTTAGTATTACCGGCGCCGGGCCCGGAAGTGGTCGTGGGGGTGGAGTCTTTGGTCCAAGGGGGATTGTGGAGCCTGGAGCGGTGAATATGCTCCCGGGGCTGAGGTCGGTATGTGTGAGTCGTCCATAGGGTAGTCGGGGTCGGTAAAGTAGGTCGGCGTTGAATTTCCAGTTGGGGTCAGCGTAGTCCGGAGCTTGGATAATTGCATAGTAACGAAGGATTCGAGTTTGATACGTATCTCTTCAAAGTCGGTGTAACACTGGCAAATTTTCGAATTTGGCAAGCTTGCGCTGTGTCACGTATCGCCATCTAGCGGCCGTGACAATTCAGTCAACTTCTTTAGACAAGAGCATCATCAGGATTTTGATCATCCTGGTTTTCAGCCGGTTTTAGATCGTTGAAATGTACTTTTGTTGGTGGACGAGTTGGAGCGTCCTCTACCCAGTAGCAATTTCCTCCTGCAGCCGTGATAAGTAGCTTTGGTCCTACCCATTTGTGGTTAAAGCTTTTGGTGCGTCCACGGACCATAACCTGGACACCTTGTACGGTAGCGCCTGTTGTAGCAGTCGGTCAAGGTCTTGTTCTTGGCCAAGGTCGTTCCAAAAATTCGTTCTATTTTTGACGGGAATGTTAGTCTGTTAGTAGGCGCAGACTCAAAAAATTTGCTCTTCTAAGAGTCGTACGGTTATTTCTGCTGTAGCTGCGGATGCAAATTCTCGTCTTTCCGTCCAACGCGTGCATATCTTCATGACAGTTAGCAACTACCTTGTTCCCTTTGCCGTTTGTGACTTGTCAGCTGTGCCGTCGGAAGTTGCGTTTCGGTCTTCGCTCTTGAGCCGGTGAGACACCCACGTACAAATGTGCGGATTTCTTTGCGGACCCCCGACCAGTGGTATTGCCGGAGCAGCGTAGTCGCCGTTTTGTCACGTCCTGGGTGGCCAGCGGTGTCAGAGGAATGGAAGTATTTTAGCACTTCCTTCTGTGCGGTTGGTGGTACTACCAGTTTTATCCCACTCGGCCATGGCCCGGATTAATTCGCCGTCTCGGCCTATTTTATATCCGCTTTGGCGGGGTTCTCCTGCTCTAACACCGTTTCTCGGAGTTGTATCAGCGTGTAGATTTGTGAGCACTTTTTTTGTGCGCGTTTAACCATTTCCACCGTTGTCTCGGCTTGGATGACTGTTATTTGTTTGCCTCCTCTGTGATGACGTCGGCCCAGCCAATTGTAAATCATTTGTCGGCCTTCTGGAACTGTGGGTCTTTTGGCGGCATCAATCTGTCTGGATCGTCAATTTCTTCAGCTATCAGTTTGTTCTCTGAGTGGCGAGATAGAGCGACGGGTAGGAGGTTGACAGATCCAAGATAAGCGACCACCTCATAAACTTAGATTTGGCGTCGGTAGATAAGTTTAGCCAAACCAACGCTTTATTGTCTTTATTGTCTATACCTTTTGATCGCCCACAGGATGGCATAACATTCTAACTTATTAGAGTAGCAGCGGGACTGTCGGTCTGTTAGCTTCGAGCTGTCGTAAGAGATTATGTGTCTCATGAGGCACTCTTCCTGGTACAATACTGCACCAACGCCTTTGATAGACGCGTCCGTCTGTAGTATGAATCTCAGATATGGTTGCGGTTGGTTGGTCAATGGCGGTTTTTAATTGGTCAAACGCCTTGTTGGTCGCGGCTTTCCATTTGAATGGCTGTTTTGGCACTTGGCAAATTGGGTACATATTCCATCAACCAAGTGCATACGCCAAAGAAGCTTCTTAGTTGTTTTTTGATTTGTGGTAAGAAATATTCCCGGATGCATTTCATGTGGAGCTCCAGCTGCTCATTTCCATCTGCTGTTACTCGGTGGTCCAGGTATTCTACCTCGCTGGTGCCGAGCATGCACTTCTTCAGGTTGCATCTCAAACCATGCTCTTGGAGTCGTTCTAATGCCAATCGCAAGTGGTCTCGGTGTTCTTCTTCGGTGTTGGAGAACACTATAATATCGTCGAAGTAAACCAAAACGCAGCAACCCAGCAAACTCACCAATACTTTAGACATCACTTTTTGAAATGTGACCGGTGCATTTTTGAGACCATCACTTTGAAATGATAAGTGCCCCCATCAGAAGAGACAATTGCAGTCCTCTCCTTGTGTGGGCCATGCATTAGTATTTGCCAATAACCTGTAGTCAAATCCATTTTTGAGGAGATCTTGGCTCCGCCGAAATCTTTGAGGGTCTCCCGTATCTTGAGTAGCGGTGTGGCATCGTTCAGTTTTTGGTAGTCGATGAAAAATCGCTGCAATTTGTCTTTATTACGACGGGGGCGCAGTATTTGCTGGTACTGTGTAGATTAATGCCTTTTTGTGGGCATTGTAGGAGTAGCGGATCGACCTGATCGGTGTGTTGTTGCTCAGCTCAATTTTGTGGGTGCTGGTCAAGGTCGTGAATGGTCGAGTGTCATTGCTGAAAACGTCTGTATTATGTCTTGGTTCCTAACTAAAGCGCAGATCACCCCGCGGCGCATGGACACTCAACCCATGCCCGCTGCGTAACTTTGTCCCCTGAAGGTACGCAATATGTCAACCACCGCCACCAGGTGAACCAGGAGATGTATCCCACATACAACCACCTAGCAAATACGGTAGTACCATACCTACCATCATCGGGAAGCACTAGACCACCATCTAAGGTGGAAACCCGCCAACACAGAGAAGGGTAACGCCGCCTTCTCCAACATCACTGACTCCCACCATTACCACCTCTGGGGCGGGGAGCCGGCAACATCGGATATACAAGAAAACTGTCCCAAACAACCAACGAGAAGAAAAGAAAGAAGTTACCGTAAAAGATCATCTACTCCAAACAGTTTTCCTCCGCTGCCAAACAAACACCTTAGTCTAGCAACCCGCGGCGGTCCAAGCATACAAAGAGCAAACCTTACAGTCGTTATGCTTACGGCACTACACAAAACACAAACACACTGGAGTTTCATTCCATTCCCGTTGGCAAGGATCATCATTCCCTGTCAACGTATAATGACAATCATTAAAAAAATAAATGCTTGTGTAGTTTCTAAAAAAATTGACTCCGCCGTCAACAAACTAAACTATACCGGCGCAATTACCACTTCCAAGCAAACTTTCTAAGACAGAAACATCATAAGCAAGAGCATGAATCTGTTGCATTCTTACAAAAAGCACAAAATATCTCATCACAAAGCCACTGAGAATGAGCATTTCGATTTCAATCTCATTTTTAACGTTGCTGAATTACTAATTTCTTACAAATTGAACATCTAATCTTAAAGCACTGAGTTTGATTGCAGTCACATCTTTTAAAATTGATGTAGAATTTCTGGATTATTAGTTATCTAAATCTTAAACAATTTTTAATCAAATACGTTAGGGACGAGTTAAAAGTTGACTTTTGAGAAACGAGTTGTTTTGTTTATAAGTGGCTTGTTAGAAAGCAATTACAAATTAATTACTACACTCACTTAAATGTTATTTTAGAAGAAAACATTCTATTTATCATCTGTACAGACATAGTAGCGACCACCATCATTTAACGCACATAGTTTATTTGTTTGTATATTAGGAAAATTAATGTAGGTCAAGCTAGGAAAATATGTGTTTTTTGTAATTATGGGTATAAGTATGTAACACGCCTATAAAATAGGCGATGGCGCCATAGTTTCGTGACAGTTTCTACAGCAGGAGCACCGCAGACTAATATATCTTTTTGAGGGCCCTTCAAAAAACATGCTGCCAAAATTCCAGGGCGAGAAAGTCTATTACAAAAGCCCAACCTACAAATGGTCAATATCTACTTAAACTATCTTATATATTCATTAACAGAACTGAAAACTTTTAAACGTGTCAGGCAATTTTTAATACAAATAGTATGTGGCCTAATGTCAAAATTGTCGCATAGAATATATCATGCTGGGAATCGATGCTTGCTTTTTTTTTCTGTTTGTGTGTGCGGTGTCACATTTTGTAGTATATTGTGTGTTCGCGACTCATGAGATGAATATCCGATGCAACTGATATATCCATTACTAAAATAAAAATGTATCAAAGCTACAACTAACTAAAATAATTAATTAAATTCTATAGTTCAAAGGTGACTGAGTGAGTTAATTAACATTGTATCATAATACAAATAAATTAATATAATATATAATTTAAATTTTGACTGAAAATGGTCAGAACATCAATAATACAGTCGATTTAATTTTAGTAATTAATTATAAACTAATCCAGTAATGTCAATTTGCAATTAAATATTTGAACAATGTTTAATGTATTTAACTGGAAACAAATTTAATAAATTAAACCAAACACATTCAAGAATGATAACAAAAATAGTCCTCTAGGACCTGCAAATTCCAAAGTGCCGAGACTCGTCGTCCTTAAGAGATGCCCGGAAGGACATACCATCGTTTAAAAGTTTCAGCCAGATAAGGTTTTGTAAACTTTGTGTAAGTTGCCACTTACAACTCAGTTTATTATTTATAATATTGTATTAAAATTTATTATTAATTATACTTTGAAGTTAAATAGAGTATATATCAGTTAATATTCTATAGTTTTTGTTATGTTTGGAACTGCTGGTATGCGAACGCGAAGCGTATTAATTATTTATGGTCACATTAATGGTAGAACTCGCTTTCTATAAACTATTTAGCTCAATTATCAAACTCCCTCTTTGTGTAAGAGTAGGGGTGGGTGGGTTCTGTGTAAATATATATTCGCTAGTATTTGTTTGTCGCATTATCGTCATAGCAATCCAATTCCCAAGAGAAAAGTTTACTTTTTTTGTCAGATTCTTTTTCCCGTCGAGGATAACTATTAAAAAAAGAGAGAATATGATGTATGGATTGATGCGATGTAAAGCGGCATCTGAAATGTGTCACGATAACATATTGCAGCTATAAAAGCTTTAAAGAGGCTCAAGAGCTCACCGTTTACAAATGATTTAATTAATATTTAATTTCAGTAAAATATTCAAGTCAAAAATAATTTAATATTAAAGTCTTTTTATTTAATAATTGTAAAGCGTAATGCTTAATTAGAATTCATTTACAAATTTATAAGTACTTAGTTTATAAATTCTATTTTATTAAATTTTAATATTGCTTTTAATGCTTTCCTAAACTTTGTGTAATCTCTAAACACAAACAATAACATCGGTCTTAAGCCTGTTAAAGTGGTCGATTGGTATTAATTAAGGTGGCCGTTTAGTATTAATTTCTAACCTAGTCGGATTTTTTTTTTCACTTTTCACTTCTGCTGTGTCACAGATAGTAATAATAATTTAAAAAAATAATTGCTTTAATTATTTTATATAATATAAAAAGCAAAATTTAGTATTATACTTCCTTACACCTACACCTAACCTTAAATTTACACATAAATTTGTTTATCTTCTTTAGCCTTAGATTGTTGTAAGTGTATAAATATTGGTCTAGTTTGCTATCGGCTTACACCCTTTACAGAAGACGGCCGTTACAAGACTTAAAGTTTTTGTTTAGAAAAACAAAAATGTTCAAAATACATTGAGCTGCTCGTATAGTTTTTACTGACTAAAAACCCATCACTTCGCATTCACTCAGCAAGTGTATCAGTCTAATTTTTTTTGGCATAAAGAATCTATTCTTATTTCCATTCTATTTATGTGCTTGTTGACTGTCTGGTTATTTGTCCTGTAACTTTTTGCAATCTGATTTAACTCATTTGTGTTACCAAGTTTTTGGTAATAAGCAATAGACTTGAGTGTGCCAATCTCTTACTGCTCTTCTACAAATTGCTGCGTTCCGTCTCAAGTCTGCTGCGGATTTCCATTCCGGTCTTATATAAGACCCTTAAAGAAGGTTTGGTTCAGTAAATGTCCCCTTTGCTTCATCTTTGGCATGAGGTTTCTTTTTATCTCCTGATCCTTTGGTAAACTCTGCAGATTGTGGCTACTGTTTCCAGACTGTTTATGCAGGCTATAAACAGTTTGGATTTTATTACTGACCATAGCAGTACCTGCATGGTCGATTGACTATTTGACATGATAGTTATCAGTTTGTCAGAGTATAGTCTCGTCTTAATTCCTAGCGTATCATGGCAGCCAACTCTGCTTAGAAAACCAAGGCATATTTGCTTAAGGATAGCAAATGAGGCTACATTTGGTTTTTGTTCTTGTAGATTTCAGCCCCGGTGCCATTCTGTTCTTTACCCTCAAGTGTGTACGAGATATTTTTTGTTTGTTCATTCGTTACGCTGTGGTATTATCACATCAGGTTCAAGGTTGAAAGCGTCCTTGTTCCCGGTAAAGGTGCTTGCTGAGAGTTGTGGTATCGTAGAATGCATTTAATAAATAAATTCATCGTTATGTTTGACTGACGTCTTCACACAGAAAGCCAACACTTCTAACCCACTTACCCAGAGTGTCCTATGTACTGACACACTCACTCAGACATACGCACTCACATAGAGTGCGGTTCATAAAAAGAACCTGGCGATAATTGTGTAGTACGACGTGAAGATGTTTAAAACTGTCTACAGTAGCATTACTGAAAAGTATCCGTTAGTGGGGACTGCAACGCCGTGAGTATAAAGGCAAGCCTCTGTGCAATGATGGTTGGATGCCAAATTTAGTATCTGGTGTCGCAAGCTGACGTTGTGACTTGCCCTAAGGATATTCGGTACTGCGGTCTGAAATGTCACGGTCTAAGGCTCGTCAGAGGCAGTTCTAGGCTGGTGATACGCTTTTTCAGCTGTTAGAATAAAATAAATGAGGTTAGTGCAATTCTGTGGTTTGTTCTCCCTGGGAATGCTCCAGAGACAATAACGATGCTCTGGAGCTGTCTGTTCAGAGGAATGCGTCCTGGAATTCAAACAGAGTAACCCTCCAAGGGTACCACTAGGTCTCGGCGGAGGTCGACAAAGGTATCCTCCCAGGTATTTCCAGGACTACCTCAGGCGCGTCGTGGTCGAGTCATCTTCCGGGTAGTCTTGGTGCGGCCAATTAATGCATCTCAGCACTATTTCTAGGTTGTTTTGTGGTAGCAGAGTTGTTGTTTGTAGCCTTGAAGTTGCGATGGAACTGGCTCGCAGATTCTGGCGCGGCGGGGCTTTGTCAACTCTTAGGCCACGCCCCTTGCGATCACGTGTCTGCAACAAAAACCTGCAAGTTTTATAAGAGCAACTTGTGTTCAGGCGCGCGACTCAAAGAAGCGTTGCCTCGACAAGAAATGAACTGATACACCATAGTTGCCAGGTGAAAGCCTTAAAGGGGAAACCCAAGATCTGGCAAGAGCTAGCGGACCGTGACCTCAAACCAGTATATGAGGAAACCACGCAAGCTCTACCGCAAAAATATGCAGACCCCGATCTCATCGTGGACCTGAGTCAGCAATTGTGGACAGAGAATCATCAGACAAAGAAGCCGGTCGCCATCTTCCTGCGCCGCAAGATCTTTGCACCTGAGGCGTTGGAAAAGACCATTTAAAATATGTTAATTAACCTGATGGACCAACAAATTCAGAGGATGGTCAGTAATACCGAGTTCACGGACCTCCACCACCTACGTAAAACAACCACGAGAATCAAAACAAAATTAGCACAGTTCAACATCGGAAAGCAAGCAACGTATTATCGATCCCTGTTAAAGTAGGAATTGTAAGCAATTACCATCACTTGCCAAAGATCCATATCACATACAACGGAACAAAAGCACTGGTATTGATAGCCAGCGGGATCAGGCAAAATTTTACCCGGCTGAAACTTTTCAACTTACAGCAGACCGACTACGTTGTCCACCAGACAAACCCACAAAATATACTTGCAGTAACAGGGGAAGCGACCATCACTATCCATGTCGGAAACCAACAACAAAAGATCACCTTCTTGCACGCGCCGGACCTCGGCAAAGAAGTTATCTTAAGCCACCCGTAGCTTATACAGACCCACGCCACACTCGACTATGTGCGGCACCTAGTCCATTTTGAGTGCAACGCACAAGAGGTCGTTTATTGGGCATACCCACAAGCCATACCCATAGCAAACAAGCTTAAGCATACCTTCCGAACAAACCCGGATTCCACCGAGAACTTGCCAGTTTGTTTGTCGAGGAACTGGAGCCAGCCACTACTAACACGGTGACTCACCAAATCAAACTGGTCAACACCACACCTATACAAATTAGACCGTAATCGAGCCCTCCACCAGCGACTACTGCGCAACCGTAATTATTATCCAAAAAAAGGACGGCAAGCTATGTTTTTGTGTGAACTTTAAAGTCCTCAACGACGCCAGCCAAGACAAAGCGGCGCCGCTCCCAAAGATCCAAAAGACGTTGAAGGATTTTAGGACGGCGGCCGCCCTCTCTAAACTCGATTTAATAACCAAATACTGGCAGATTCCAATCTATCCCAACAGTTAACATCTAACTGGGTTCGGCACACCAGGCGGAGCGACTTATCATTTCAGGGTCATGCTTTTTGACCTTCCAAAAGCTGATGGCTAAGGTACTGGCCGATTGGATAGTGAAATTCGTCTTGGTCTATTTGAATGACATAGTCGTATATTCCACAAACTAACAAAATTATATGGGACACCTAAGGTGGGTTATAGAACGTCTGCAAGTATACGAGTTGCGATGCAACTAAAACAAATGCGACTTTGATCAGCCCAAAATCGAAAACCTGGAGTACAAGGTCACCGCTAAAAAGAACAAGCCATTGGAGCATCACCTGCGGCTTATCCGCGACCATCCCCGGTTACAACTCGCCGCAAGCATGTGGATAATTTTGACGGACTTGCAGAAGACCATACGTCCATTCCAATAGGACAAAACGGCCAAACAGGCAGTCATCGCCGTAAAAACACCTATGACCTTATACCGTCCACGACTAGATCTGCAATTGGTCTTGCAAACCGACGCAAGCAAGGTATGTGGAACGACGCCACGAGAAGTTAAAGAAATCGCTGCAATGTTTACTGGCCAGCCATCCCGGTACGCCATGAAACAAGTTATTACACATAGCTACCTTCCAACTCCGCCGCCGTACCAACGCGGCCACCGACTTCACTCCAAGTGAAGCCCTACTGGGAGCAAATATTGCCAAACCCAAATCTTGGGACCAGATGTACATAACGATGCGGATGCGCGGAACCTGAGACTATAAAAAGCGCGGCAGCGACAGGCCACGTATCGCAGACAACGATACTCCAGGCGACGCAACGCCGCCATCAAATACAGATCTGGAGACCAGGTGATAGTAAGAGGAAGAGAGCTCGGACTAGCAGACAAATAGATAGATCCAAAGCGGTTAATTACATCGGCTGGAAGACATTGCCACTGGGTCGAAGACATCCCACGTCGGCCAGGGTGACATCCGGCCGGCTCCACCACCAGACAAGAATCTCAAACGTGACAACGCACGTCCACAACCCGCACCACCGGGTGGACAGCAGTGAAGAACAAGTGAACCAGACATTACATTAGTGTACCCCAAAACTTTAATGTAACCGGCAAACGAACCGGACAGAATAATGTCGAGAAAGAGAGGAGGATTGTTGCAGACAGAAACAAAACTTCGCCGCAACTCGGTTCACCAGCAGTCTCCAAACCACCAAAGCAACACCACGGTCTAAACGACTCCATCTCTAGTCTTACAACTAGTTAAGAGAATAATCCGTCCCTGCAATTGCTAATTACAATTGCGGACTCAACTCAACTACAACTAATATTGAAGAAGTAAAAAAAAAGAAGATGAATAGGCAGGAAAACCCTTTCATGGGCACGTAATATCCTTAACTGCCGGAAATAGAAAGCGATATGGTAAAGTAATCGTCAATCTATATTGTCCAGGAATACTTAGCTGAATTAAACCAATAGTCCAAAAATGAGTCTCAAGATCAACTTCTGTAGCGGTTTTCAGGTAACAGATAATTATAGTTTATTTTGAGTTAAAGTTTTCTGACATTGTAGGTGTCATCCAGATCATTTTGTTTACTGTCCTGTTCCACTTGCTAACAAAAAAATTGCGTACGCCTATAAATATTCAACCGCCGATAAAGTATTATCATCTTTTGAAAGGTGCTATTCCGATGTACATGCGACTATGGTTCGACTCTAGTGGTTTAAGCAAATTAGACAATCAAAAGTAACTTATCTGACAAAATCTAAGATAAGTCTTGCCCAATGCCAAAACAAAAAATTGAAAATCCAACAATTCCAATTATAACAAAAAATCTAAAAACCATTTATCTTTTGAAAACAAGTAACCCAAAGGATTTTGTCCAAAAAAAGTCTGAAGCCAAGATTTTGTTTTTGCTCCAAAGGGACGTGTACTTTGAAGCAAAATCTCAATCAAAATTTTTAAAACCAAACCAGTTTTTTTAAACAAAAAATAAAAAAAATCATAAAGATTACAACTACAGCAACAAAATAAGTATCTACATGTCAGTGTTGTCGAGCTATGTCAATTTTAGTCAAAAAGGTCATTTTAAAATTCTATTTGACGACTGTACATTGACCATCACAGCTCGGTCAAATATTGAAAGCTTTCTCGCTTTTTATATATACTTTAGTCTTCAAAATCCAAAAGTGGCAATTTTTCTTTTACTTTGATCAAAAAAGTTAGGTCTATCCAAACGTGGAACAATGTATAGTGATCTAGTAAATATTTTTTTGGTTTATTAGATCAACTATGGCAAACTACTAAAAAACGTTAAAAATATGGCAAAAGACTTTGCGAACCGGCAATGATTACAAACTTCTTGAAATTTGCCCAAAAAATTGACTGCGACTGACCAAATGCTAAAATCTCTTGCTGCTTTTAAAACAAGCTTTTGCCAAAAACTTGATGTCTGATTCAGAAAAAAAATGGCGTAAACTAAGTAAACATTATTGATCTATTGATACAAATCAACAAACTACGCAATCCAACCCATCACGGTAGTATAATCCAAGAAATTGACCAAAAAAGCGGACTAAGCCTCAACATAATCTGAGTAGCAAAAAAGTTTAGGTCATACAAGTAAAAAATTACAAGCTATTTTCTGTCTTTAAAATTGTGTTTTGTTGAGGAACACATGTTTGGTAAAGGCAAGCAAAACAAGGACCAAACTGTTTTGCTCGCTGGATTCCAAAAAAAAAGATTTAGAGGTGTTTTAGCCATGATGTTCAGCGGCACTTTAAGGGTTTCCATGTATCTTTCTTTGCATAATAGAGTTGTAGAAATCATGCTTCCCAAGCTTTCTTTTTTTTGTGCTTAATAAAAATCTTTCTCTTTGTGGATGACTTTATTATTAGTTACAAAGTTTGTCCAAATTGACAAACCACGTAGACCAAAATCCATGAACATCACAGAGTTGTACTATTAGTTCTAAATTTTGTGCAAGTCTAAAAAATGTTGAAAAAAAGTTGCCCCAAAAAGCAATCTCAACAAACCCAAGCGTATTATCACAGCAACAAGTTGGAGTATCTGGTTATAGTGTAAGCAGCAAAAAAGTACGTACCTCAAAAACAAAACAAAATTTGCGTGCAAAAACATTTTACTAACGCCAAAGAAATTCATGAGGTAGTTTCTGCACTTGAAAAAATTTTGCTTTTTACAAACCCCTGATAAAAACAACCAGCTGCCTAACGCTCTGTTTTGCTCACCAAACCCCCAAAAACTAAAAAAATGCAGTAGTAGATGGGCGACCAACACCGGTTTAGACTGTCCTTATTTTTTAAGGACCCAAGTGGGACATACAACCAAAACAAAAACGACAAAAAATAAAAATTTTAGTATGAATCCACCTTCAGTGAAAGAAACTTGTCATAAATCTAATTCAACTTAAACCAAGACAATTAACTGTCTCAAAAAGAATTGTCCGAGACACCGGCACAAAAACTTAAAACCTGGAAAACTGGACAAATTCGGGAAAATAGGAACAAATCCGGGAAAACAGGGACAAATCCGGGAAAACAAGGACAAATCCGAAAAAACTGGGACAAATCCGGGAAAACCAAAAAATCTGGGAAATCCGAGACAAATCCGAGAAAACCGAGACAAATACGGGAAAACCGGGACGTATGGACACACTATACTAGTTTTGTGCAAGCAGACTAGTACTATAACCCGCAGGGTAAAAAAAATGCTAGTTTAAGAGTTACGGAAATTGTCTGCCAACTGGAAGAAAACAAACAAATTTCTTGCAAAAGATCTGAATAGTAAAACAATTCAAATGCACTACTAACAATTCAGTCCAGTTCCTCCGCACATCCTCTTGACTATTCTTATATCAAATCAATGAGATTACTCAGTTATAGAGCGTTGGTGTAGAATGATAACAATCTGGAATTTAACCCCCAACATATAACTAAATAATTCTTTTTTATCTACCACCCAATTTTAAAGTCAACTATCAAGACGTTGGTCCCTTCAACCTCCTTCAAACAAATAGTAAGACTTCTGGGCCGATGTAAAATAGCTGTAAACGCACAATAATAAACAAAAATGTTTACTGGGCTAATGTTGCGTTAGAATTAGTTTTTGTTGACAGATGACCTAACAACTTACTAAAAGAAAGTAGGTACCAAAACTGGCTGACAAGTTTTCCAGAAGCAAAGTAAGGCTTTACATAAAACAAAACTGTAAAATCTGCAAGTTTTTATAAATAAAACCAAAAAAACTAATTGCCTCCGTAATTGTTGTACACTAACCATAGCGCAAATCAATTAGCTGCAAACAATATCAAACAAGTAAGAATGAAAAGCTAGAGATCTGTAAAGAAGCTATAAAACATCAAAATTCGCATTATGTGTAAACCGCAAGTAACCGCAAAACTAGGTTAATTTTTAACGAAAAAATAAGCTAGTCCTGATAAGGGTCCCAAACAAACAAATAGTATCATTAGTCATTCAGTTTGAATGTGTTAACATTGTTTACAATAGTAAAAGCAAAGTTATTCTTTGTAGGATTGTTTTATTACGCTTATTTTCCGAGCTTTATATATAACTCCTTAGTGATCAAATAATTCTTAAAAAACTTTAATTATAAAACATATGGTTATCAACGTTGTTTCCATACCCTATTTAATTTAAGAAAATTCCAAGACATAATAAAGTTTAATTAAATTCTATAATTAACCATTTAATCTTTTCCATTATCAGGTACTGGCTCTTAAATTACCAATTCATTATGATACAAATTGCCGGAATAATTAATTTCATGCTAATATACAAACAACCATTTTGTTTAATATTCTATTTTTATTTTTTTATAAATTTAAATATTACCTTACAAGATTAAAATATGCGAGTTTTATAAGTGCTCTAAGTTTCTAGAGTAAACTCGTGGGGAACTTTTAACATTTTCTAAATATATTTTATGGGAAAAATTCTGATGAAAAAAATTTACACGTAATTGATAAGACGAAAGTTGCTTCTTAATATCTATACAGAATATTAATTAATCAGTCTTAATTAACTCCAACATTATTATACATATAAAAATTAGATTAAATATTTAATATAGAATGCAATATCGTCACAATTTTAGCAAGAATTCTTTGACAAAGTCATTATCAAATTGCTTTGAACAAAATAATATATTTGCAGCAGCGTATATTGCATAACATATTTCTGGAATATGTAGCACCATTTAAAAATAATAAAATTGTAATGAATATAAAAAAAAAATTTAAGTAGGTCGAATCTCTTTACATTAATTTACCTAAAACGGCATCCAATACAACCGTGAACAAATCCACAAATCATTTACAGTTGAGGACTTTTAGTCTAGAAGTTGATATCTTTACAACTTGTGCTGGTGGGTGGGCGTCCACATTTATAATGTGTTATAAATCTGAAGGTTTGATTCCAGCTTATTAATTAACAAATTACTTATTTGATCAAAATAATGATATTAAATAAGCATAGAAAAAATATGAAAGACGTAGAAACTGATATTGAGAAACGCAAAATTACTAATAAAGATTTTATGTCATAATGTAACTGAAAAGATAACTGGAGTATATACATTCGATTGACAGTTTGTGATTTAAATAAAATATATTGTAAGTGTGCATGTTTATTTTCCATGACAGTTATAGACATATATAAAAAATAGGTTACGTATTGTTAAATATAATGAACGAATCCATACTTGAAATTCTTTTTAATTTAATTGTGTTCGCCTGTTCTCTTTATTTATCATCTACTAATTCTATTAATTACTGTTTGTTGATAATACTGAGATTCTATATTTCTTTACTATACGGCTAAGAGTTTCATCGATTTTATTGTTTACTGTACCAACTGTATGTCTAGTCGTCTCGGCAAGGTTATCAGAGAATTTAATTGTTGCTCGACATGTATATCAATAGCTATTCAACCGCTATTATATGCACAAACTAAGCGTATTGGAACACAAAATGATAGTAGAATTAGTGAAATAACAACATCATCGTATGAAATATGAATAGATTACATATATAATATAAAATAACTGTATACGTTTTTGTGCGTATAAACAAATATAAAATTCTTTTACAATCTAAGTGAAGTCAATATTTGATAATTATAGAAAATAAATAAATCATTTGTGTAAATTAAAGTCAGAGTAAATTGTTTGCCGAGTTTATAAAAGCGCATTAAATATTGAAAGAATTATTGATGTTGAGTGCTCTAATTATAGAATTGCTTCCAAATGCTCAATCAATTTAATTTCCCTAGTTTTGTTAAACAGGCAAAAATTGTATTATATTTATAATATATATATAACAACAATTTGATATTTTTTTAATTTTACATTTTCTTTATTAATTTTATAAAATCTCTTTATTGTAGACATTTTAAATATGGTAAAATTTTTATTTTAATGTTATTTATTTTTATAAAACAAACATGTTTCAATGATTAATCATCATTTCCCGACAACTAAAATTTTTTTATTGTTAACTTATTGACATTTAAACTTTTTCAAGATTTAAAAACTATTTTGAATTTTTTAATTTCTATTTAACTAAAATTTATTTTGATTAACATGTCTAATAAAGGTTAATTATAAATATTTAATTGTTTATTAACTACTATTTAATTTAATTTTTTTAAATGTTTTCTAAACTTTCCAAAAAGTTAAATTTTTATCCGACATGTGTAGAATATTTAATAAAGCTTTTTGGTTTGAAATTGTATGTATAGTCATAATTAAATGGTTAGCAAAGTTAGATTTTTCTATGTCTTTATATTTTAAAGCTTTCATGTGATCTTGATATCTAATATCAAAGTTCCTCATGGTTTGTCCAATATATGTTAATTGCAATGACTACAATTTAGTTTATAAATTCCACTTTAATTCAAAATACCTGTCTTTTTTTAGAATTTATTAATTTTTTCGTTTTTGTTTTCGCGCTTTGCATGAAATCAAACAAAATTGAAATTTTCAAGAACCGAGTTTTCTACGTGTTTTGCATGAAAAGTCAATCTTAAAAATAATTGAAATTTTCAAAAATCGAGTGAAAAGTCGAAAAAAACTTAAAAAAAAAACTCTAACAATAATGAGAATTGTACACTTAATTCGTTTTATGATTAATCTTTGTTTCTATATCCAGTTGATAAACATGAAATAAAACATATTATTTTATCTTTTAAAAACTCTAACTCTTGTGGTCTCGATGGAATTTCGGCAAAAATCTATAAATGTGGCATTGATTTTCTAGTCCAGCCAATCACACATATAATAAATTATTATTTCTCAATTCAGCATTTTCCAGATGAATTAAAAATTGGCAAGGTTACTCCTCTTTTTAAGAAAAAAGATTAACGTGTTCTTAATAATTATAGACCTATTTCTATATTAAATACTTTATCAAATTTTTTTGAAAGATCTTTAA
The DNA here is from genome assembly GCA_963932245.1 of Tachinus rufipes. NCBI lineage: Eukaryota > Metazoa > Arthropoda > Insecta > Coleoptera > Staphylinidae > Tachinus > Tachinus rufipes. The sequence continues at coordinate 5,083,427 of OZ010750.1, forward strand.
AATCTAGAATTCTTAGTTTTTTTGAGTCTTGTAATCTTTTTAATGAGTCACAACATGGCTATAGAACTAAACGATCTACGTCTACAGCAATAAATAATATCTTAACAAATATTTATAATAATCTTAATAATAAATATCATACAGCTAGTATAAATTATAATATGTCTCTTTGGGTGCATTGCGATTGTGTCTTAAAAGATAAAAATGAAATTACAACTTTGTTAAAAACACGAAGTGATTTTAAATGCGTTCCTTGTTCTCAATCAATACCTAGTGTTAAGAGAATATGGCAGATCTTTTTGTTAAACACTTCGAACAATTCAAAAATGACGTCATGATAAACATTAATGGACTGGGGGCTAAATTAGATTCTATAGTTTCCAGATTGGATGTTTTGGAAAATAAATATGTAAAGATGGAGGTAGAATTAAATGATATTAAAGCTGGGGACATGGAAGCAATAATTGATGAAATGGAAACTCGCAGAGAACGTCAGAATAATGTAATGTTCTTTAATGTTTTGGAATCTAAACACTCTGATCCGAAACAGCGTATTGAAGCTGACAAGGCAGTAACTAAAAAACATTTATTTCCCCTTGGCGAAATTGAAGAACCTATAAAAGTGTTTAGAGTAGGAAAAAGTACTGGTTCTCATCCTAGGTCCATAAAAGCAGTTTATCATGATTCAAAAACTGCAAGAAAAACTGTGGTAGACAGTAAAATTGTAAACTCTGATATCAGAATAAGATCCGATAAAACTGCAATTCAACTGAAAAAGATTAAATCAGTTCAAAAAGAACTAGAAGATAGTAAGTCAAAGGGAGAACAAAATTTATCTATAAGATATAGAAAAGATCGCCCAACAATCGTGGAAAACGCACTTTCAAAAAACTTAAAAATGTAAATATTTATTATCATAATGCTAGAGGAATAAAATCAAAATTAACTGATTTTTATTTATAAGTAAATTTGTCAAATTATGATATTATTATTATTACAGAAACTTGGTTAAATAATGATATATCAAATGAAGAGTTTCAATTAAACAATTTTATTATATTTAGATGTAATAGATCAATTAATTCTAGTGTTAAGAAAAACGGAGGTGGAGTTATGATTGCAGTTAAAAAGTCATTTAAGGCTGTTCAGGTACTGGACGTATCACCATTAGTTGAGCAACTGTTTGTGTCTGTTTATATAGCAGGAATACATTATATTATTGGAGCTGTCTATATACCATCCAGTAATTTAATAGATAAATACATTTTACATAGCAAAACATTAAATCACATTTCGCAAATATTTTCAAATTCAAAACTAGTAATATGTGGAGATTATAATTTGACTTCATTACAATGGAAGAATGACAAAATGGGTGCTATAATTGAGAACATTTCTTCAAACGCTAAAGAAACAGTTTCGGAGTTTGTATACGCTCACAATATGTTCCAGAAAAACAACGTACCTAATCAAGGAGGACGCTTTTTAGATTTAGTACTTACAAATCATAAATCTGTTGAAGTTATATAATCTTTTTTTTAATAGTATTCATCATACAGCCACTAGAATAATTATAAAAAAATGCAATATAGAAGAAAAAATGAATTTTATAGAATGGGTACCTGATTTTAATAATGCCAATTATATTGCTATAAATGATTATTTATCCAGTGTTGAATGGGAATCTGTTCTTAAAATTAAAAACAATGATATTGACAACAGTGTAACACAATTCTATAACATTCTGTATTATGTTACTGAACACTTTATTCCTTATAAATGTATAAGAAGTAAGTCATATCCTTACTGGTTCAATAATGAATTAGTCAACCTTATTAAAAAAAAAGGCACGTAGAAGATATAAACAGACAGGAAACCTAGACGATTACAACATTTTTAAGAACTTACGTACTAGTTCAAAAAACTTGGGCAAAACTTTATACAATGCATTTTGTACTAAATCTAGTCAAGAAATTTGTAACAATCCAAAATCTTTCTGGAATTTCATAAATCGCAAACGAAAATCCGATGGTCTTCCTAAGTGCATGTTATACAGGGTGTCCGGAAAATACGTGTACAACGTTTGACGACAGACTCCTGACGTCAAAATAGGTCGATCTAAGCCGACTTAGTTATATCCAAAATTGTCTCGTTTAGCCGGTAGAGGGCGTCAAAAAAAAACAAAAGTATAACAAAGTTGAAAGTATCTATTGTAAGAAACTAAGTAAAACAAAAACATTACTTAAGCAAATGTGTAAAATGACCGCCATCTTGCTGAATACACTTATTAACACTCTTTAAAAAATGATATTGGACCCTATCTAATGTCTCGGGATTATTAAAATGGTTGCCTGCATTTAAAATCCGCTGCAATAAATCATCGCGTGTGTTTACCGGAGTCTTGTAAACTTCTGTTTTAATAGCGCCCCACAAAAAGAAGTCACTCATATTTAACTCAGGAGAACGTGGTGGCCATTTTACTGGTGCATCATTGCCTCTTCCAATCCATCGGTTGGGATATTGATGATGTAAGTATTGCCGAACGGCAACGGAAAAATGGGGCGGGGCACCATCATGCATATACCACATTTCCCTCCGAAGTAAAAGGGGCAAATTCTCCAGAAGAATTGGTAATGTGTCTTGCAAAAAATTTAAATAAATATTTCCATCTAACCTGTCTGGAATAACAATGGGACCAATAAGGTAGTGATCAATAATACCTGCCCAAATATTAATTTTAAATTGATGCTGATGATGTGCAACTTTAATGGCATGTGGATTTTCATCGGAATAAATATGTTCGTTATGCAGATTGGTTACCCCAGATCTTGTAAAGCATGCCTCGTCAGTAAACATAATTTTTCTACAAAAATTTGGAACAAGGATTCTTTTGTTTCTAATAAATTGACAAAATGTAAGCCGCATGGGGGGATCAGTCGGTAAAAGTTCCTGGACTTTTTGTATGTGGTAAGGATGTAACAACTGTTCTCTTAAAACCTCATTGACAATCGTTTTAGGAACATTTAACTCACGTTCTAAGAGACGGGTACTGGTACTTGGTTCTTCTTCAACTCTTTCCAGAATCATCTCTTCTGTTTCCACAGTTCGAGTTGTTCGCATACGACCCCTGCCTTCAAACTTTTTCTCAAAACTGCCCGACGGTTAGGAAACCTCTCCATGTAAACCCTAACACTCTGACGCCCATTTCCTTGACAAAACCCGTATACCAGGAGCATGTCAACTTTCTGAGAGTTTGTATAATTTTCCATTTATAATGGTAAAATGAACTTGTAATTCAAGAATGTTGATCGTATACTTGAGTAAATTTCATAGACTGGTGACAATTTGTCAATAATTGTCAAATTATTAAACGCCATAGCAACAAGGTCACTTAAAAAATTATTGTTACAGGTAATTTCTTTTTAATATTTACAAATTTTTGACGCCCTCTACCGGCTAAACGAGACAATTTTGGATATAACTAAGTCGGCTTAGATCGACCTATTTTGACGTCAGGAGTCTGTCGTCAAACGTTGTACACGTATTTTCCGGACACCCTGTATAATTTAGATTTTTTAAATGTTTTTTTTAAATTTCAAAGCTTTCCAAAAAAGTTAAATTTTTATCCGAAATGTGTAGAATATTTAATAAGGCTTTTTAGTTTCAAATTGTATGTATAGTCATAATTAAATGGTTAGCAAAGTTAGATTTTTCAATGTCTTTATATTTTAAAGCTCTTATGTGATCTTGATATATAATATCAAAGTTCCTCATGATTTGTCCAATATATGTTAATTGCAATTACTACAATTTAGTTTATAAATTCCACTTTAATTCAAATTACCTGTCTTTTTTTTAGCATTTATTAATTTTTTCGTTTTTTTTTTCGCGCTTTGCATGAAATCAAACAAAATTGAAATTTTCACGAACCGAGTAAAAAGTCGCTTTCTACGCGTTTTCCATGAAAAAAGTCAATCTTAAAAATAATTGAAATTTTCAAAAATCAAGTAAAAAGTCAAAATTTGTTCGTTTCGCATGCATTCAAGCAAAATTGAAATGTTCAAAAATCGAGTGAATGAATAGTCGAAAAATTTTCGCGTTTCGCATGAAATCAAAGAAAAATGAATTTTTCAAAAATCGAGTGACAAATTGAATTTTTTTTCGTTTTTTACACGTTCGCATAAAATCAAGCAAAAATTTAATTTTAAAAAATCGAGTAGAGTCGATTTATTTTCGTTTTTTCTGCGTTTCGCGTGCATTCAAGCCAAATTGTAATTTTCAAAAATCGAGTAAAGAGTCATTTTTTTTCGTTTTTACGCGTTCGCATGCATTCAAGCAATTTAAAATTTTCAAAAATTTAGTGAAAAGTCGATTTTTTTTCGTTTGTTACGTTTTTCGCATAAAATCAAACAAAATTAAAACTTTCAAAAATCGAGTGAACAGCCATTTTTTTTCGTTTTTTTCGCGTTTCGCATAAAATCAAAGAAAATTGAAATTTTCAAAAATCGAGTGAAAAGTCGATTTATTTTCGTTTTTACGCGCTTCGCATAAAATCAAACACAAATAAAATTTTCAAAAATCGAGTGAAAAGTCGATTTTTTTCATTTTTTACGCGTATCGCATGCATTCAAGCTAAAACTGAATTTTTCAAAAATCGAGAGAAAAGTCGTTTTTTTTTTCGTTTTTTACGCATTTCGCATGAAAGCAAACAAAATTGAAATTTTCAAAAATCGAGTGAAAAGTCGATTTCTTTTCGTTTTTCTCGCGTTTTGCATGAAAACAAACAAAATTAAAATTTTCAAATATCAAGTGAAAAGTCGATTTTTTTTTCCTTTAAAAATCGAAAAAATGTGTTCAGCCAAATGGAAATTTTCAAAAATCGGGTGAATAGTCAATTTTTTCCCGTTTTTTTTGCGTTTCGTATAAAATGAAACAAAATTGAAATTTTCAAAAATCGAGTGAAAAGTCGATTTTTTTTCGTATTATAAGCGTTTCGCATGGAATCAAGCAAAATTAAATTTTCAAAAATCGAGTGAAGAATTGAATTTTTTTCTTTTTTTACGCGTTTCGCATAAAATCAAGCAAAAATAAAATTTTCCAAAATCGTGTGAAGAGTCGATTTTTTTTCGTTTTTTACTCGTTTCTCATAAATTCAAATAAAATTGAAATTTTCAAAAATCGAGAGAAAAGTCGATATTTTTTTGTTATTTTTTCGCGTTTCGCGTGCATTCGCGTTTCTCATAAAATGAAACAAAATTGAAGTTTTCAAAAATCGAGTAAAAAGTCTATTTTTTTCGTTTTTAAGCGTTTCGCATGGAATCAAGCAAAATTGAAATTTTCAAAAATCGAGTGAAGACTCGATTTTTTTTGTTTTTTTAGCGTTTAGCGTGCATTCCCTAATTGTAAATTTCAAAAATCGAGTGAAGAATTGATTTAATTAAAATTTTCAAAAATCGATAGTTGAGTTTTTTACGCGTTTCGCATGGAATCAAGCAAAATTGAAATTTTCAAAAATCGAGTGAAAAATCAATTTTTTTCGTTTTTTACGCGTTTCGCACGGAATCAAACAAAATTGAAATTTTCAAAAATCAAGTGAAGAGTCGATTTTTTTTCGTTTTTTACGCGTTTCGAATGGAATCAAGCAAAATTGAAATTTTCAAAAATCGAGTGAAAAGTCAAATTTTTTCCGTTTTTTCGCGTCTCGCATAAAATCAAACAAAATTAAAATTTTCAAAAATCGAGTGAATAGTCAATTTTTGTTCGTTTTTTAAGCGTTTCGCATGCATTCAAGCCAAATTGAAATGTTCAAAAATCGAGTAAAAAATTGATTTGTTTTCTTTTTTTACGCGTTGTGCATGAAATCTAGCAAAGTAGAAATTTTCAAAATTCGAATGAAAAGTCGATTTTTTTCGTTTCACATGAAACCAAACAAAATTAAAAAGTTCAAAAATCAAGTGAAAAGTCGATTTTTTTCGTTTTTTTCGCGTTTTGCATAAAATCAAACAAAATTTAAATTTGCAAAAATCGAGCAAAGAATCGATTTTTTTTTTCGTTTTTTAAGCGTTTCGCATAAAATGATACAAAATTCAAAAATCGAGTAAAGAGTCAATTTTTTTTCGTTATTACGCGATTCACATGAAATCAATCACAAATGAAACTTTCAAAAATCGAGTGAAGAGTCAATTTTTTTTCGTTTTTACGCGTTTCGCATGAAATCAAATAAAATTGAATTGAATTTTTTTCGTTTTTTTCGCATAAAATCAAGCAAAATTGAAATTTTCAAAATACGAATAAATAAATTTTTTTTTTCGTTTTTTTCGCGTTTTGCATGCATTCAAGCCAAATTGAAATTTTCAAAGATTTTTTTCGCGTTTCGCATTTTCAAAAATCGAGTGAAAAGTCGATTTTTATTTCGTTTCTTAAGCGTTTCGCATGAAATCAAACAAAATTAAAATTTTCAAAAATCGAGTGAATAGTCAAATTTTTTTCGTTTTTTAAGCGTTTCGCATGCATTCAAGCCAAATTGAAATGTTCAAAAATCGAGTGAAAAATCGATTTGTTTTCGTTTTTTACGCGTTTTGCATGAAATCAAGCGAAGTTGAAATTTTCAAAATTCGAGTAAAAAGGTGATTTTTTTTTCGTTTCACATGAAACCAAACAAAATTAAAATTTTCAAAAATCGAGTGATAAGTCGATTTTTTTCGTTTTTTTTCGCGTTTAGCATAAAATCAAACAAAATTTAAATGTTCAAAAATCGAGTGAAAAATCAATTATTTTTTTCGTTTTTTAAACGTTTTGCATGAAATGATACAAAATTCAAAAATTTAAAAATCGAATGAAGAGTCGAATTTTTTTCGGTTTTTTTCGCGTTTCGCATGAAATCAAAGAAAATTAAAATTTTCAAAAATCGATTAAAAAGTCGATTTTTTTTTCTTTTTTTTCGCATAAAATTAAGCCAAATTGAAATTTTCAAAAATCGATTGAAGAATTGAATTTTTTTCGTTTTTTACGCGTTTTGCATAAAATCAAGCAAAAATTAAATTTTCAAAAATCGAGTGAAAAGCCGATTTTTGTTCGTTTCTTACGCGTTTCTCATGAAATAGAACAAAATTGAAATTTTCAAAAATCGAGTAAAGAATCAAATTTTTTTTCATTTTTTAAGCGTTTTGCATGCATTTAAGCCAAATTGAAATTTTCAAAGATAGAGTGAAAAGTCGATTTTTTTCCGATTTTTCGCGTTTCGCATAAAAAGAAACAAAATTGAAATTTTCAAAAATCGAGTGAAAAGTCGATTTTTTTTTGTTTTTAAGCGTTTCGCATAAAATCAAGCAAAATTAAAATTTTCAAAATACGAGTGAATAGTCAAATTTTTTTCGTTTATTTCGCGTTTTAATGGAATCAAGCCAAATTGAAATTTTCGAAAATCGAGTGAAGAGTCAATTTTTTTTCGTTTTATAACGCGTTTCGCATGCATTCAAGCAAATTAAAATTTTCAAAAATCGAGTGAAAAGTCGATTTTTCTTCGGTTTCTACGCGTTTTGCACGAAAATAGTCAATCTAGAAAAAAAAAATGAAATTTTCAAAAATCGAGTAAAAATGGATTTTTTTTCGTTTTGCATTTTCAAACACAAATAAAAATTTCAAAAATCGAGTAGAGTCGATTTTTTTCGTTTTTTACGCGTTTTGAATAGAATCAAGCCAAATTAAAATTTTCAAAAATCGAGTAAAAAGTCGTTTTTTTCGTTTTTTACGAGTTACGCACAGAATTAAAAATAAAATATTCAAAAAAACGTGTAAAAAGTCAATTTTCTTTCGTTTTTTAAGCGTTTCGCATAGAATCTTGCAAATTTGAAATTCTCAAAAATCGAGTGAAGAGTCGATTCTTTTTCGTTTTTTACGCGTTTCGCATGCATTCAATTCAAACTGAAATTTTCAAAAATAGAGTGAAAAGTCGAATTTTTTTCGTTTTCTTCGCGTTTTGCATAAAATCAAGCAAAATTGAAAATTTCAAAAATCGAGTGAAAAGTCTAATTTTTTTCTATTTTATGCGTTTGGCATGGAATCATGCAAAAATAAAAATTTTCACATGAAATGAAACAAAATTGAAATTTCAAAAATCAAGTGAAATGTCGATTTTTTTTAGTTTTTTGCGCTTTTTGGATGAAATGAAACTAAATTGAAATTTTTTCGTTTTTTACGCGTTTCGCATGAAATCAAACAAAACTGAAATTTTCAAAAATCGAGTAAAGTCGGTTTTGTTATCGTTTTTTACGAGTTTCGCATGGAATCAAACAAAATTGTAATTTTCAAAAATCGAGTGAAAAGTCGATATTTTTCGTTTTTACGCGTTTCGCATGAAACTAAACAAAATTGAAGATTTCAAAAATCGAGTGAAAAGTCGATTTTTTTTGTTTTTCACGTGTTTTGCATAAAATCAAAAAAAATTGAAATTTTCAAAAATCGAGTAGTCAATTTTTTTTCGTTTTCAAGCGTTTCGCGAGCTATCAAACAAAATTGTTCCCAAGAAATTATACGAAATTTAAATTTTCACAAATCGAGTGAAAAATCGATTTTCTTCTGTTTTTACGCGTTTTGCATGTAAATAATCAATTTTGAAAAAAAAATTCATTTTCAAAAATCGATTTTTCACTCAATTTTACACATTTCGGATATAAATTTAACTTTTTTGAAAAGCTTAGAAATTAAAAAAACATTTTAAAAATCCAAATTTGCATGCGAATAATAAACAATTAGATATTTATAATTCACCTTTATTAGACAAGTTAATCAAAATAAATTTTAGTTAAAAAGAAATTCAAAAATTCAAAATATAATGTAAATATTTAATATTATATCTGATATTTGACAAGTTTTCTAACCTTGAAAAAGTTTAAATGTCAAAAAGTTAATAATAAAAAAAATTTAGTTGGCGGGAAACAGGAAATCTGAATAGCGGAAAAAAAAACAAATTTTAATATATCAAATAATTTAGCACAACAAACTGGTTACATTAATAAATTTATTATAAATCGCACAAAAAAACCATTTATTGCAAAAAACTAGTTTATCTGATAAAACTTGAGCAAAAAGCTTTTTTATTGCATGATATTAGATTAGAAAACTAATTTATCTGAAAAAAACCTCATAAACTAAACAAAAAATGTATAAAATTTGAAACTTATTTATTGCATAAAATTAGCACAAAAACTTTCTTGAAAAAACTATCTCAAATAAAATATCTCATAAAGTTTATAAAATAAAACTAATCATAAATCGCTTAATTTATATTTATTGATTTTTCCATCAGACCTAAAGTACTGGGTTAATGTTGAATGTAGATTAACTACGCAAGCTGTATATTTTTTCTAAAACTATTCAACATCCCTTTTTAACATTTAATATAACGCTGCATTTTGAGTGAGCCTGACCCTGATAAAAAAAAGGTTCTATGTGTTTAGGATAATATAATCTCAATACATAAATGCTATCTTTTTGATATTTATGATTGATTGATATTTTGATTTAATTTTTTAAATATATTACAAAAACACAAAATCAATAACAGTTGACATGTTCGTATTATAATAAACAAACCCATATACATAACATTTTGATTAAATGCTGCTTGACACTTAGATAGTAACGATTGATGTGATTTACCTTGTTGTAATCCGGATTTACTAATAATAGTAATGCCTATTATAACATTATTAGTGTACATCATTAATACCACAATAGGCTATTAATTTTGCATTTGTAATGTTCAATTATAATAACGCGCAAACATATTATTTGAATTGTATATATTGCAGATTCATTATAATAATTAATTCGTGTTAAGTTGTCTAAAAATACCCCTGCTAAAGCCACCCCAATAAAAAAACTGACAGATTCACTTAAATATATGAAAAATGTTCGCAGAGTTATCGCAAGGTATTATCTAAGCTTTACTTTCTACCCAGATAATAGCTAGTATTACATTAATATTTTTTATATAAATTCTAACCCGATTAAAATATTGATTATCTTAAATTTAACATACGTTGAATAAACCAAACCATTTTGTATCGGATTTTAGGATTATAAAAAAGATCCCTGGAGTCAATCAAGACGTCAGCAGAAATAAACGTGTTCGGCAACAAGCTCGAGCATGTATAAACAAACTACATCATCTGTTAAATTGAACAGAAAAATATATTGTGCCTGGAAAAAATGTAAATAGAAAATATATATGGGAGTGCTTATTTATTTTATTTGCCGTTGTGCTGTTTATAAATATCTTTTATTTGTTGCGTTTTACAGCCCGGCGCATTCACCATTATATTACATTTAATCCATTTTGGTTATTGGTAATACAATTTCTTGTTAATATAATTAATCAGTGACTGGAAACGTGTTTGCATATACAAGTACATTTGTATGTGTCCTTGTATATGCGTGCATTAGTTTGTATACAAGGATATATGTGAACATTCCCTAGAATTAATTAACATAATAACGCATTAACTAATATAAACAAGTTTATTTAAAAAAAAAAATATTGTAAATAACACCATATTGTCAAAAGGATTACTCCAATATGTCACCAAGCCAAATTCATTCATCAGTAAAAAAGTTACAGGTAGGGGTGTGGCGTGTGAGTGATCCCATCACGACTAATGAAAAAAAAAAAAAATTCGTTCACGCCCGCTCACAAATTACATTTTAACTAGTACAATGCGTACCAACTAATTAAAGAAATATCATACACAATGATTGTGTATAATAACTAAAGAAATACGAAATATTGTTTTAAAATTAAGCAAATTTATAGTAACAAATAGCAACAAATAATTTACTTAATATTTTAGTTTAATTTAATCTAATTTATCCCAATAATATCAATTTAAATCAGAAATTAAAATCTTGGTAAGTTATGTGCATTTGTGTGTAAAATCCGTTTGAAAAACTCCCTAAAGGAATTAAGCAATTGCAGGGTGTGGTGCTAGATCAGAAATTAACTTAGGTGTTTCGTTGGAAATCCTTTAATTGTAGTACATGCATAGTTAATCGAGCTTGTTGGACCAAGATGTTCTAGACTTTGTTGGAAAAATTTTCTTGTACCATGAATGCAAGTAGGTATGGGGGCACTTGGTCATGGGAACTAAATCCAGACCGTGGGAACTAAATAGATAAGGATGAGTGTCATCTTTCTATCTTGTCATGTCGTCCTATCTTGTCCTTGCTGAACATCCAAAGCTGTCCTATCTTATCATCCTGGACATCCAGACTTCGGGGGAGTGTCATCTTATCTTGTCATGTTCTGGGCAGACCGTGGTGTCTTTCGTGTGCGCAAACTGGGGGTGTGCTATAAAAGTGTGCGAGTGTGAGAGGTATACAAAAACTCGGAAAGAGTGTGATGGAGAATGGAGTGTCATCATTGTATCTTGTCCAAGAAGTAGATTGGGTCAGTAAGTTCTTTGAATCCCCACCAGAGTTGTCCATCACTAGATAGTCGAGAGTATGCAACTCAAATTACACTGGTAAATGTGTTGAATACATTTCAGAAAAAAAGAGTATATGCAACCCAACTTACATGTTGCTTGGTCGACTTTTTTAGTCTTGCCTGCTAAGATTTGAACACAGGTTGGTTGAGAGCTCAACGCGCTAACTATTGAGCCATACGGTATTACTGGTAAAAAGTGTGAAATTGCTATAATGTTTGGGATTACGTCACCAATTGCCCCCATACCTACTAATGCAAATAGTTCCTCTCCATAGTAGTTGTCTTTGTAAACTTCCAGTGCTTTCTCATAATTTATATTGTAAATTAAGGTTCTTTCCAAATGTCTACTGTACCTAAACTAATCGTTGAGATGTTGTCTAACCAACCAAACATTTTTTTATAAACCAGTTGTTAAATATCTGGCACTTACTGATCTATTTTTCAAAATTATCTTTTATAGGTGTTTCGGGTTAGGTTAGGTTAGATTAGGATAGGTTAAAAGCTGCTAAAAAGTTTAACAAAAGCCAAAGTTGCAATTGTTCGAATCGACATTAAAAGAAGCTGCAAAAATATTATAAAAACAATTCAAGAAGAATGCATGGCAGCAGTACCAAAGAAGCAAACAATGGGGCGCCATCAGGTGTATTAGTAGTGCAAAGAGATCACCATTATAAGAAAGGAGTGCCACAGAGCTTGCAGAAACACAACAAGAGCCCGAAAGAGAGGGACCACCACTGAGGTAGCCAAAGCTGTGGCAAGGACCTAAGCTAAAAGCAAAAACTTTAATACCGAGATCGCGTCCAGAAAGAGAAGTAGCTGGCAAAACTTGCAAGATGAACAAAAATCCATAGCGCATACCATATCGGCTGGTTGCAAAAAAGATCAAAGCGTCAAATCACAAAGACCGGAAGCACACGTCCCAGGCGGAAGTCCCGCAAAAACGACATAATTTGGCAGGCAATGTGTATTCCGTAAGAAAAAATCAACGCTATCTAAGCGGTCGAGAACGTGGCAATAGTGGTAAATAGCAAAACCTTACAGAAAAACATTGTGTCATAGTTGTTTTAAACGTGATAAATGCATTCAATCCTATAATGTGGCAAGTATTAGTTAACGCACTGAAAATTCTGACGGCATTAGGCGCATAGTAGAAAGTTACTTAAACAATCGGTACCTAGTGTCCCAATGACAACACTACAATGAGGGTAAAAGTAACAGGGCGGGGTGCCACAGGGACCGTTGCCAGGGTCATTCCTATAAAACATCGCATATGACGGGATCCTCAAACTTAAGCTCTCAAAGAAAATACAACCGGTAGCATTTGCGGACAATTTGGCTGTTGTAGCTAGCCTCGTTTTTGGAAACAATGAACTACGCAGAAGAAGCAGTAGTCTTTGTGTCGGGTTTACTAAACTTAAAACTGACAACCCACAAAAGAAAAGCAGCATGGCTGTCTACTAAGCAAAGTAGCCAAATAACGGTGGAAAGCAAGCCCGTACCGAGTTATCCTGGAAGCAAACAGATGGAACAGTCGGCAGGATGCGGAATCTGTTGCAAGCGCGTTAATAGCAATGGCAGCGGTGTTTCGACTAATGCCAAATGTAGGAGGGTGAAGTCAGGTAAGCCAATATATGTTGGCAAACGTGGCCAGATCTAGGCTGCTCACCAGGGTTTCGACAAAAGGCGCTGCGTAAATCAGCCATCAGGGTAATGAAAGCATACCGGACAGTCAACACGAATGCGGTAGTACTACCAGGACATCTAAATGTAGAAAAACGTAAAAAGATCTACACCGCGCTCAAGCTAGAACATGCCAGGACGACAGTGACACATACATCCAAAAGGGTGTCAATAATAAGGAAAAGGCAGAATTTATCCCGTCAATATGCAAACGGGTAAACTAAACGCATAAATAATGCTAATATAATCTGACCTAACTTCTTACCAACCACGGGTGTTTAAGACAGTATTTCCACGAAATTAAGAAGTGCCCAAGCAAACAATGTCACTACTGCGACTTGCCGTGCAAAGATGCGGAACATACACTTATCAAATGCCCGCGATGGTCAAACCACAGAAACTTTTGGCAAACCTCCAACGGCGTCAAACGTAGTAAGCCAAATGTTCAACTCAATAGACAAATGAGATGCAGTAAACTTGTTCGCAGAAACAGTGCCTACCATTAACAACACAAATCGAGAGCGGGAAGAACAACAGCAGAAGTTGAGTGTGCAACCCTAACTTGTAAACACAGTGAAGTGTGAAAGGTAGTCCCGCACTACTGTTGGTAAACAAAAAAAGTGTTTTTTGATGGAAACCCGAGACTACTACCAGCTGGTAGTGTCTTAGTTAAAGATTTTGTTCCTTTCGCAAAAAAAAAGATTAGGATAGGTTGAGATAATGCTAGCAAACAAAGAAAATTGAGCCGTAGTTGAAAAAAAAAAACTAAAGAAAAAAAGCTTAAAATTGTTTTTTAAGCTTAGATAAAATAACAAAACAAAAGCTAAAACGAAGAAAAAACACAAATACCAGGCGCAATGCTGCAGCGGTCCACTGCGCCTGCAAAGAAGACACAAAAAGCAATTTAGTAAACTCTGATAAATCCTATTTTCCGTTGAAGGTTTTTCCCTTAAAAAAAAAAAAAACAAGTTAGGTTATGTTAGGCTAAGCGTAGTTAAACGATACTGCAGCGGTCCCACAACGCCTGTAAAAAAGACAGAAAAGATCTTCAAGTGCGGTCTCGTAAACCCTAACTCTGGGCAAGCCAAACTTCACACAGAGCCTTTAGTGAAAGTTAGGTTAGATTATGTTGCTGCAAGAAAAAGTGTGATTTCTACCAGGCACGTCCGCAGGTGGCGGAAAAGAAAACTGCACACGCGGACTAAAACCATTCAACTGTCGCCCACCTTTGGACAACTCTTTAGTTTCCCTTGATCCACTTTCTGGTTACCAACTATTAGGCTTGGTAACAAAACAGCTTTTAAATCTTGTCCCAAGGTTACCACCGGAAGCTTGCGTAAAAGAAATCAAGACCGGAAACGATAAACAAACCAAAACAATATAGAACAAAAAAAAAACAAAAAGCAAATGCCAGAGAGAAAAATACTTCAATATACACAGGAGAAAGAGCTGAAGGAACTCAGGAAAATAATAAAGTGAACTGAGCCGCCCAAAGACAAACAAGGAGTTGATAGACCAAAATTGCTAACAAAAATTACGAATAAAGCTACCAAACTTGAAATATACACCAGTAAAGTCCCAAACATCAAAAACAAAATAAAACAATCCATTAGCAGGCAAGCTACCAGCCATTAAACATTTTGCGGAGTTCATAAAAGCAGTCAAAAGTTGGGCAAAAGCTTGTATAGAAGACAGTATTGTAACCTTGTTTACCACACCACAGCAATAGCTAGTACGCAGACGCCCAGTAAAAAAGAAATCTTCCCTAATAGACAGAATTAGTAACAAATTAATTAAAGATCTTGGCAAAATAGAGTTATCTAACCTAAGCACGCCAAAATATCCAGATAAAGCTTTCAGAAGATAATCACCAACAACATCTACACCAAAAAGTGCTATCCATAGAACAAAAAAAAGATTATATTTTTTCATTCAAGGAGCAGATCCTGACATCCTTGTCAATAACAAGAAACTCAGAAAGGTACTGCGGAAAATCGGGCAGTAAAAAAAG
This sequence comes from Tachinus rufipes, assembly GCA_963932245.1. NCBI lineage: Eukaryota > Metazoa > Arthropoda > Insecta > Coleoptera > Staphylinidae > Tachinus > Tachinus rufipes. The sequence continues at coordinate 5,098,603 of OZ010750.1, forward strand.
ACAAAAACATTACATTACAAAAAAATGCAAGTTACACAAAGAATGTCCTCAAACATGTAGGTAGAAGATTTGATCTTGATAACCTTATTTAATAAAGAAAAAAACCTTCCAACCCAGGAACGTGCGTTTCCGGTGCAATAATGTCTCAGAGCAGGAGACACTGTCACCATTGTTCCCAAAGAAAAAACTACGTATCTTCTTCTTCTTTAGCCTGATTTTGTCTACAACATAGGTCTCGCTTCCATGTTAATCTTTGTTGGGCAGTCTGTATCCAGTTCCTACCCGCGTGCCTGTATGTCGTCCTTCTATCTCATTTAAGGGCGGCCGACGCTTCTCCTAGATACTCGGGGTCTCCAAGACAATATTACAGTGGAGACTACGTATGCAAACATAATAATGCACACAAAAGGAATTAAGGTGACCAAAATTAACAGAGTCAACGGCAATTTTATAGAAAGTTTTTTGCAAAACACCATGGTCACCAAGCTAAAAATCACCATCAGGCTAAATACAAAAACTTTTATAAGGAAAGTTCCTTGATGCGTTAGTGTTTTGGCCGTAAGTTTGTGCACATTAATGAACGCTTGCTTTACACCGTTTTTATCTGCTTTTTTTTGAAAATTTGAAGTTTTTGCATTCCGACAAGGCTTTGTCAATCGCCATACTTTAAGCATCTGCAATCTGCTTGTGTTCTGTAGATTTGTTGTTGTCAAGTATAATAAATGTTTTTGTATTTAGCCTGACGGTGATTTTGGCCATGGTGCTTTGCAAAAAACCACTTTGTCGCTGAAGATCTGTACAGATCCTACAAATCTAACAAAGTTGGTCATATGTAGATAGTGTAGCGCCAAAGGTAACTTTGGCTACAAACTCAACAAAGTTGTATATACGATCAGAAACTGCCAAAATCTTCCAAAAGGCACAAAATAGAGCTGTTCTGCGTATAGGAAAATCGTAAAAACCCCCAAATAACGCGTGTAAACCTAGGGAAAAGCAAAAAAAATTTAGACCTGCTACAGAAGAAGTGCATAGAGGAGAAAGTTACGTTTGCTCTGATCTCCGAGCTAGGTTGTAAAACTAAATCATACATACATTCAATATACCACCCTCTTCAGGGTAAATATAAAAACCTTGACATCAACAAATCTACAAAGCACAAGCAAATTACAGACGCCGTAAACATAGCGCTAGACAAGCCCAAAACACATTTTTTTTTTAGAGTTTTGGCATATCAGTCTAAAAATTGCCCAAAAGCCTCAAACTATCAGAAAAAGTCAATAAAAACGGTGTAAAGCATGCGTTCTTTAAGAAACACAAACTCACGGCCAAAACCCTTAAACCATAAAAAGGCTGGAACCAGTGGCATATCAAAGAAATAGAAAAATTGCACAAATGCTAAAAATATAACAGGTTTGACCACGTGACTAATAAATGTAATACCAATAGTAACTGGTATCTGCTACAAATCTGAAAAAGTTGGACACAAAAATGATACAAAAGAAAAGAAGACAATTCTACTTAGTCTCAACAAAGACATAAAGCAGTCTATCAACTGTTGATAGACAAGGATTTCAACGCTAAGTCACATACCTAGTGCTCGCCTACCAAAAACCGCAAAAACAGCATGCTCGTTGACTGGCAAGAGCATATGACCTTGCAATCATTAACAAGATGAACAAACCAACATTAAAAATGGTTGGTGTCTTATTCTTCATTCCGTTAATTTAAGATACGTACATTATTTTATAAACTTCATTGTATGGTGCATTTCATTTGAAACTAAGTGTATATTATATCCGATAGAATTTCGCTAAGAAATTAAATTAATAATTTAAAAGTATCAAAAATCGACTAATTTGTTTATCAAATAAAAAATTAATCTAATTTAAATATTTTGCATATTAAACTGAAAAAGCTTCAAGATTAAGAGCAAAATTACATTTTTAATAAAAAAATTATTTTACTAAGTCAAATAAAATGATAAATCAATTTAAATCAATCCTTTGCAGCAAATTGCAGCAAATTATGTGTTCATTGTGAGCTGACCCGTGCGAATGTAGAAATTAGGTGAATTTTAAAATAGCCGTACTTTTTATGTGATGAAGTGAGTTCATAAAATCAAGTTAATGCCGCTGCGTGAGAAGCATATAAAATTATTGATGGAGAATTAGAGTGTTTTATGTGTTGGAACGTAGGAAAGGGATGGATTTGGTTGTATCAGAGGATATAGACAGCACTATTCCATAGAGTCGTAACAATCGTGTCTGATGAATAACGAACCGAACTAAAATATATTGTAGTAAATTCTACATGTGATAGAAGTTGTGTTACGTTAACAAACTGAGTTAGCAACGTGAATTTGCTACTATCTGAAAAGCTAGACTTGTCATTATTGTTTGTAATATATAATAGCAATTCTGGTTTTGAGCGTCGAACTAAATAACAAAAGGTATTTGATAGCGTTGCGGATATTTTGTATGGAAAAGTTCCAGGTTGATTTTTGGCTTATTTCAACAGCGGAGTGAAGAGGGTCACGAATCTAGGGTGGCAAATGACCACCTAATAAAACGGGTCTGATTTTTATTGTTTGCCTGTAGTTTTCCTACAAGCCCGACAAGAAAATCTCTGCAACGTAACTTTATAAGATATCATCTCTGCAACCCAGTAAAAATTCCCCCTCGCTCACACACACACACACGAAAACATAAAAGTCCTCCCAATAACACTTAAAAATAAAATACATTAATTATCATTTTGTTACAGAAATTTATGAACATATAAATAGGTTTACAACATCATTTTTGAGGATGTACTACGTTTAATTTAAAACTTCTAAATCCTATAAGCATACAAAACCGTTTTTTATGGCCAAATAGAACCTTTTACAGACCCTTTAAAGCATTTTAAACTCAAGCGCATAAAAATATTTATTAGACGTATGCTCTGCCCTACAAAATCGACTCTGCATAACCAACCATGCAACCGAATTACGTGAATTATATTCACATAAATTATATTTTCAAATATATTATGCACTTGAAAGTAAACAAGGAGCTAAAATAACTGCTTCTTTTCTACCTTGTGTTCCATTTCCTGGTCATTATTTCGTCGCATTTGCTTGGAACATTCAAGCTCTGCTTTTTTTCTTTCGCCTTAAATTGTCAGCAAAAAATATTTACAACTTTCCGCGTAGCGAGAAAAAATCTTTTCTAATAGATTTTAGTTTTACAACAGTTTCTGCAATATTTGTCAAACTTATTTCAGTTACAATTCAATTCAATTAAAATACTTTATTATTACATTACTAAAAACTATAAAATGTTATAGTTTAATATTTTGTTGGAACTTTAGCAATTCCATTAATGCAAAATGTGTTGTGCCACCGATACAGCGGAACACCCCTTTCGTGGGGATATAAAACACTCTAATTTCATATCAATAATTTGATATGTATCCCACACAGCACCATTAACTCAGTTTTATGAGCAAACTTCATCGCATAAAAATACAAAGTTTAAAAAATGAATAAATCTTTATTAATATAAATATATGAATATTCTAACTATATTGTAGACTAAAATCACTAAAATATATTGATTGATGGCTTATTTATTTAACAGTGTGAATAACAAATTCATGCCACCAAACACTATTGTATATGTAAATTTAAACACACAAATTCAATTCATTTAATTATATATAGTGAGCAGATTTCTCGTTGAGTCTGTTTTCAGTTCAATTGAAAACTTATAAATGTTATATATGCTAATTTATGTTAATTCAAATGATTTAATGATTGAAAATCAATCAATATTCTTATGTTAGAATCTTATTTTTAGTAGAAATTATTTCTGTAAATAAAAATTGTTGCTTTAATCAAAAGTTTTTCAAACTATGAACATCAGAATGTACATAAGTGTTAATTATTAATAAACCTGAAATGGTTTTATTACTAACATGTTTAAAAATTATGCAAATCCATGTTTTGGAGTGTTTTAGTTAACATCATCAGTAAAGATAAATGAAGATGTTGCGCATAAGTGTGGCACACGGTACTTCAGAACATCACTTGTGGCCAATGGTCGGATTTAGTTGCAGATGTTTGTTTTGTCCTTTTTACTAGTAAATCTACAACTTGTTTAAAGAGGTTTGATAAGACCATTAGCTTATTAGGTGACTTCCGTAGTGCAAGTTATTATTTCATATTTTGGAAATCAAACACCGGACTGCTCGCATAATATGCAAGAGCTCTACCACTGAACTATCACGTCATGCATTCATTTTCTCTTTTAGTATATCCTCAGTAGTTATCAATCGTCTTCGTCCCCAACACCATTTGTTAGTGGACCATGTATGTTGCAAAAAAATATTTTAAAATACAGTTAGAATTATATTATTCAATTCACATTTGTGTGAGTTAATATTATATATTATATTATAATATCAGATCATATTATGTTGCCGGCGGTGGAAGAACGGTTAGTAGACCTTGCCGACTGAGGCAGAGTAAAAATTTGTTGCATTTGTATTCTGTATACTGGTGGCTTAAGTGCAAAGCCTCGGTCCTATAAGTGTAAACCAGTCCAGACAAAAGTACAGTGTCTGGAAGCAAAGAAAGTGGTGTAGTCTCCTTTTGACAACAAAGATGGCGTTTTGTCGACTACGTGGAACAGATGGTCTTCCACAGTAACCTTGCGGCCTTCTTGTTGTTTGTTAGTGATGTCCATTTTTCTATTTATAGTATGAAGTTTCTCTCTCTCCTCAATCCTTGTACATTTCGTGAGGGTTTGATGGCACTATTATGGAATCGTATCAACATGCCTTTCTGTCCTGGGCCATTTCTGTCGCCTCATGCATTGTATGACCAACTAACTTGGTAACACCGTCTATCCACCGAGTTGGCAATCTTCCTTGTTGTCTTCGTCCGTCAACCTTTCCATGGACCATTATTTTTTCCAAAATATCCAATCTTCACTCTTCACTCTCTTAGAATTTCTCTTTGATTTTCAGATTTTCTAATATTGATGCATTGGTACAGTGCTCCGTCCACGATATTTGGAGCATTCGCCGATACACCCACATCTCAAATTTTTCTGCGCTCTGTTTGTTTAATGATCCAGGTTTCAGATGCATATGTTGCAATTGGAAAAATTAATGTAGAGACCACCATTAGCTTTGTTGTTCTGCTAATTGCCGTATCCTTCCATATCCGCGTTAGTTTGGTTGTGGCTGTTCTTGCTATTGATAGCCGGCGCCTTATCTCGTCCTCGCTGCCTCCATTATTGGTGATTAGTGACAAATTTATCTACCACCTCAAAAACGGCCACATGCTGGATACGTTGGGAATCTTTGCTAATGTTGCGCAATCAAAGTCACCAAAGCAACATCACCGACCCAAAACCTCTGCGACTCAAGAAAATTACCGATTATATTACAATTAGTCTCAAATCTCTGGATTCTGACCTAGCATTAGCTTTGGCCGGTATACTCAATAGAATCAAGTACACCTAATAACTGACACAGCTTCAGCGCAGTTAGATTTTATCAATTCTGGCAACTACTATGTTGATTGGCCAATTGCTTGAGCGCAACCATACGCAATAAAGTTGCTGTCATGACAACTACAGATCAGATTTCCAACCATATACAAATCTACCACGCAATTTGAAGAAGTTTTAGAATTTAAACCAAACTTATTCAAAATTCTTTCAAAAAATTAGGGATAGTCTCATGCAGCTACACAACATCTCCAAATCAGATCGGATTGGTCCCTACGGCAGTAGCCACCACCAGTAATACAATGCTGACAGAAGCCTCTTCACGGCAGACGTTCACTTCTCAAACGTAATAAAAGACGCATGTTGCACTAAAAAACGGAAAAGGCCCAGACTAGAACCAAACCTTCAGAACCCGGTGGAAAAGAAGTCCCACTTTTGCAGCAAACCACTGATTTTAGTTCAAAATACAGGCTGGTAATCATTTTATAGAATGCTTACCCACCCACCCAACAGTAGGTTATCCAAAAATTTGTATTTCTATTGCCGCTTCTGACAGAGACTTTCAACGCTAGCAGAGAAAAAAACTCCAATTTGAAATACCGGCTGGTAATTGTGGTATAGTATGCCACCTAGTCACCCAACTGTTGGCTATTCAGAAATTTGTATTACCATTGCCTTTTCTGACAGAAACTTTCAACGCTAGCAGAAAAGAGAAACTCTAACTTTTCGATCACCAACGCTTGGGCGGGTGGATGGGCATTCCAGTTTAAAATAACGGCTGGTTATCATGTTATGAAGTGTCCCACCCACCTACCCAACTGTTGGTTATCCACAAATTTGTATTTCTACCCACTTGTCTGACATAGAGACTTCCAACGCAAGCAGATAGAAGAAACTCCAATTTCTGGATTGCCAACACTTGGGCGCACTAATTTAAAATACCGGCTGGTAATCAATTTATGGAGTGTCTTACCCACCCACCCAACTGTTGGTTTTCCTAAAATTTGTATCTCTATCGCTTCCTCTGACATAGAGACGCAAGCTGAGTGAAAAAACTCCAATTTCTAAATCACCAAAATTTGGGCGGGTGAGTAGGGACTTTAGTTTAAAATATCATTTTATGAAGTATCCCACCCATCCACCCAACTGATAGTAATCCAGACATTTGTATGTCCATTGATTGCTTCCTCTAACATAAAGACTTCCAACGCTAATAGATAGGAGAAACTCCAATTTCTAGATCACCAACACTTAAACACCCACCCAAAAAGAAGATGCCGCAAATAAGCAAAACCACACACGACCAATATCATAAAACTACTTTGTCCTGCTTTCCTATAAATTAAAATTTTACTAGATTGAAACAGCACTAAGCTAGATTGTCTACCTGCAACCACCACCTAGTGTCAAAAACATGTTAAACTGCAACTTTCACAACAACCACCAACGGTACCGTCAACCTCCTCTACGTTTACTCTTCTGAAATTTCCAAAGCAAACCCCACAAACCGTGCGCTTTCACACCTCCCTAAGATTTCAGGATAACCACTGATAGTTGGTATATGCATTTTGACTCGTCATTCCAAAACAAAAACACCATTATCTTTAATAAAGTTGCACTCTAGTTGAGTGCGTTACAAGCATTCTTAGTAAATGTGTGTGTAAGAACTTACTTTAATCTTCAAGACCATCTATAGTACTCTAGCTAGATGTAAATGCAAAGTAGCTCTAAATTGAGCAGCTCCTGGTTTTGTTTTGCGGTAGGCCACACATCCTCAAACAAATGTACGCAGGTGCTTGTGTACTTTTGGCCAATGGTATGATCAAAGGATTTTGGCAATGGTTCCGTCTCGGCTTGGAAGTACCTCTAGTTGGTCAAAGCTAAAGTTTAGTATAAATCCTTAGGTTAGCTAAGTCGGTAACCCAAATTGCCATTTGATAGTTCATCAATATCACCTCTTAAAGCCTCGCATCTTGCCTTTAATGCTTGAGTTACAAGAGAACACTCTTGTGCGCGCCTCACTGCTTCTGCCAGTCTTGAACACCAAAATTAAAATTTGATGGTAGTTGAAATGGTATAGTCGGATCTTTGTACAGGATCTTCATTGATGTTTTTCCCAACATGTTTATAAAGATTGGTGGTACCATCCTATCAGCGTCTTCTAGGTCTTTACTGATAATTTCGTGTCCGGAGTTTCTAGATAGTGTGTCTGGTTTATTGTGTTGAGTTCATGACCCACTGATTTAATAAACTCAAGTTTTGATTTGTCCGTAGAATTCTTGAACCATACCAATGCTCAATAGGTATGTGGCTTTGTCTCCAAGTATTTCTTGATGACTTAGACTATTGCTATGCATTCTAGCTTGTTGGAATGGTACTTCTTCTAACAGTTTGTCAAACTTAAAACTATAAAGCACCTCAATCCTTACATGCATCACGTAGTACAGACTGAAGCATAGACAAATTTTGACATTTTTAAATGCTTCATCCGCTTCCGATGACCAACAAAAGTATTTTTGTGCTTTGTAGCTCCATTAATAGTTTGGCTGTTTGGGCAAAACTAAGGGTGTACTCCCGTAATCAGATGAATAAGTCCATAAATCTTCAAACTTGGTTTTTCTTGATAGGTTAAGGGTGTTCTTAAAGTTTAAAATAGTGTTCCATAGTTTGGTTTTCTTTAGTCGTGATGTTGGCCAAGGTGCATTTTGTAAAATAAGTTGAATACATTTTAGGCCATTTTTCTGCAGGCGTTCCAGTACCTTCCGTAATTGGTTTAGATATTCATCCTCGGTTTCTGAGTATACTATAATGTCAGATCAAATGTCAGCACCTCAACAAGCACTCAAGAATGTAGCTTCTAAATGGTTGCCGGAGCATTTTTTAACCCAAATGTCATCACCCAAAATTGGTTTACTTGTCTCTTCTATGGGCCAATATCCAGATTACAGGTCTATTTTGTTTAAGATGCATGTGGCGCCAACTTCCTTTAATGTTTCTTGAATACAATATAGTGGTGCTGCTTTGTCTTAGATCGGTCGGTGCAATTCTTTTTTTTTGGTACTATTACCACTAGTAAGCTGTAGTCGCTTATGCTAGACTTTATTATGCCCGTAGCTAGTACCTTCTCCATTTTTTCAAATATAATTGCTTTCTTCTAGGCATTATAGATATTAAATAATCGGATGTAGTAAGTCATGGTCTTGGTGGTTGTTTGGTCTTTGGTAAAGACAACTCTTGGATAATCTTGCGCAACTCCAAATCATCTGGGTAGCTTTGGTCAATTCAGGTAAACTTGTTGGGTGTTGGCTAAGGGATTGGTCAAAAATTATACCATTTTGGCCAATCCAAAAATCACTAAAAAACACAGCAAGAGTGGGAATAATTAAGCCAACTGCAACAAACGAAAATGATACCAACATGGACTATGCAATTCATTTTGGCATCCTTTTTCTTTAGCCAAAGATGGCCCAGTATTACGTTTTTTCATAACTGTAGAGTGATCAACATTTGTATGGTTTGTGTTTGATCGTCCACTTTCATGTTGATAGTAGACTTTCAATTTTTTGGAAAATATTGTTCGTGGTCTTTGACCTTGGGGTAATTTTAATTTGGTAAAATTTTAGCTGGCTCCTAAGTCAAGTGCTTCCATCATTTTCCATCAATGTTAACTTTGATCTTGAGAAGTTGCAGCGTCGGCCTAGTTATTCCCACTCGTGCTGTGTAGTTACTTAGTAGTTTCGAGATTTGCCAAAATGTTGGGCGTTTCCCAGACTCGGTGCCTTGCTCTTGGTGCTCTTCTTTCTTTCAATATTGCTTTTGATTTTCTTGGCTCGTTTGATCAGATTCTTTAATAGTATAGAATTCCAGAATATCGAGGAATTGTCGACACATGACGACGCCGTCCCCTCCACCTCACAGAGCAACGCCATCAACAAATTAATAAAATTACGTAGAATAAATAAAAAAATTAAAACAGAATACTAATTAACCGTTACAAATTAAAATCAGTTTAATCCATATTTATAACAGAATTAAATTTCATAATGTTTAATTATAAAATAATTAATAAAAGCAAATAACTTTTTATCTTCACAATATGTTAAAATCCTTAAAGCCTGTTGAAATAAAAGGCTTTTGATATTTAATACCATGTAATTAATTAAATAAAAAAAACTTCTGCATTTATTTCTATAAGCAAATTATCGTTTTTTTTAATATAAACGCGTAGCTTAAAATAATTTGTAGTCAATATAATACTGAGTTTAACTGATGATGTAGCTTTAAGCCATTATTCATCTGTTATAAATACAATTTCATTTAAGACTACATTTTACGGAAAGATAAACATATTTAAACCCTAATCATACACCTTGTATGTATAGCTATTAAATCTTCTAGTATAGTTTCTATGTACATTCATCTTAACACAAAGTAACTTCATAGTGCAACAGAGCACGTTTCCTATTTGACATCATAGAATTATGATTATATATAATATTTATATTTAAAATATAAAAGTTGAAATTTTAACTGACAAGCTTACTCACCATCTATTCAACATTATCTACCATCTTATTAATGTTTTTGCCCAAGTTATCTATGTAGCCAATTAGAAAAATTTTAATTTAATAAATGTCACCTTTCAAGAAAAATGTTTTTAGGCATTTCTACCCTAAAAATTTAGTCGTAGCTTATGTTGGCCACTTGAGTGAACCCTGTAGAACCCCCACAATGACTTCCATCTTGTACTCGTCACCTATTAAAACGTTGCAGTTTTCCAGGTGTGACGTCAGTTGTGGACAACGCGTGGGACATCAGTTGTAGACAAAAACGCGTTCGTAGCTAAATACTTGACGTGTATGAAAACAGATTTTTACTAAAACGTCAACAAATCTTGTACTTGGTGTATACTTATGTATTAACTTAATTACTCATAAGGCACAACGTCTACAATTAGCGCGTGAAGTCAGTTGTGGTCATAGAAAGTTGTTATGTTGGCTTCACTATGCGACAAGCAAAAAGAAACAACACAAGTATATATAGTCGAAGGTTACATGTATCGCTACATTAATATTTCATAAATTTGCGTCTTAATCGATTTATCGTGCATGCAACTACAATTATTGAATTACCAACTACACCTGTACTAAGAAATATTTTTTGTAATTAAATAATTACTGTAATCAATTTATATTTCTTAACCTTTTTAATATAAAACATATTAACAATTGCTTAATAATGACGTTGTGATTAATAGTGACTGTAATTATTCATCCATCACGTTGGGGAGTAAATTTATCTGGCCGTGCGGCCGTCATCTGCAACATAGCTCCAGTTCTAGTTGCAGGCGCAAGGTATAAATTATTGGTGCACCAAACGGATATGCAAAATTCATATCGCGCCCATTCATAAGCATGCAAATAGAATTTTTTGGCGTGTTTTTTATTATTAATTTATATACACCGTATGTATAAATCTGGATAATCGCCGGACATATTACCTAACCGGATATTAAATATTTCTCCATTTTATTCGTCTCTGATACATCCTCTACATTATTAAACCGTAAATGTACACATTTTATCGTATTAATTATTAAACTGGTATAAAAGTGTATAATGCTAATTCGGAAAAATATATTATTATGTAATTAACCAAACAGAAGAAGAATAGGCTCCTCTTGTATCTAAACTGAAGTCGGATTTAGCAAATTATATAATTGATTCTAGGACTTGAATTATGTAAACTAAAGGTTTTAGTAACCATTTCTATTCATACATTACAAGGCTACGTTACGGGTTTTAGAAATAATCGTAATTGATTCATAGGATTATGCCATTTGAATAGATCTTAACGACTTTACGGATTTGTAGCCTATCATGTATGTGACCGATTGATGGGATTTTAACAGATTTATTCTGGAAAGTTAACCAACGTTCTATTCAATCATTTTTTTCCGTACACCTTCATATATTCATTCAAGCGAATATCAATTTCAAACCGAAAATAAAATACAAAGCAGCATTATTAAATTAAATTTTTTACATCATAAGTTTTTGCCAAGAAGATGATTGCTATCGATTTGAACATATTTTATTTATCACTCATCTTTTTAATATTTCATTGGGATTATAAACTTGGAAGAAACTTTTCCAAGTCAAATATGTAATTAGAAATAGTCGTGTAAAAGCCAACATCAGGATCAAATTTGATTTATGTGTAATATTGCATTTTTAATTTATAAATATCATATATATATATATATAGGTCATGTTGATGAGATGATCAATGGCGAAATTATTGGATAGCTATCCGTGATACCAGTGCTGAATAATAAATAACTCACTCAATGCACAATTTATGCGAATAAATTTAACAAGTATTAAATATGTTGAATTAAACAGTTTAATTAATGAACTAATGAATTTAAAGTAAAATTAAAAAATTATAATTAATTCTCAAATCGTTTTATATAAAAGTAATTATAGATAGTAGTAATAAATTTATTCAATTTATTATTAATTGCAAACAATTATCATATTTTAACAGTTTTTGTTGCAAATAACAAATAAATTTCACCTTTTTAAACTTGTTCTAACTTATCGCCATTTCATAATGGTAAAAATACTCAGATCATTGATTGCTAGACAGTATTTTCAACTGAACGGTGAGTTAGCTCAGTTATAGAGCGTTAGCGTAGCACGCTAACAGTCCGTGAATTGATTCCCAAATATGACTAAAATAATAACTTGCTCTTTATCCACCGAAGTGATTCGGAAGTCACCTAATAAGCCGTCGGTTCCCTGTAAAACGCGCAATAAAAAAGACTGAAGTTTTCGCCTACGTACTTAAGTGTTAGAGACCTAAAAATTTGATTTTATTCTCTTAACAAATGTCAGTTGGTACCAAAAAAGGAGAAAAAAATGACAGATTTAATCTTTAGATAACAAACAGTCAATCGGGTGAGCGTATTACTCAGATCATTGATTGCAGACAATTAGTTTCTACTAGTGTGCCCCAAAACAACCAACCCAAATATTAGTTATCCTAAAATTGAAAAAAGAAAGTGATAAATTCAATGATTAAATATAAAACAGTTGAGTAAGTGAGCACTAAGATCATTGATTGCAAACAATTAGCTTCTATTGAAGTGCTTCGACCACCCACCTAAATTTGAGTTTTCTTAAAATTGAACGTTTCTCTTCAAACGTTAGTCATCACTAAATTGGGTATGAAAAAAGACTAATCCAATCTCTAAATAACAAACAGCCGGGAAGGTGAGCGGGACGCTCAGATCATTAATTGCGGGAGAGTAATTTTAACTGGAATTCCCGCCCACGTACCCAAATGTTAGTAAATGATTCTCTTTGAGAATGTTAGTTGTTACTAAATTGAATTAAAAAAAAAAAAATCTGTGGATGAGAATCTAGTCAGGTAAGTGGGCATTTAGATCATTGCAAAGTAGTTTCTATTAGAAAGCACGCCCACCCACTCAAGTGTTAGTTATCGTAAAACTGTACGTTCCTACTCTCTATAAACGTCAGTTGTCATTAAATTAAAGAAGAAGGGTGACTAATCCAACCTATAGATGACAAGTAGTCAAATGGGTGGATATCCCACTCTAATCATTAATTACAGGACAGTAGTTCAAAGTAAAGTTCCCGCCCATCTACCCAAGCGTTATTAATCTAAAAACTAGATTAATTTCTCTACAAATGTCAGTTATCACTATCAAAAGAACAAGATAAGAGATCTTATCTTTAAATAAGAAGCACTCAATTGAGTAAGCAAAGCACTCAAATCATTGATTGTAGACTAGAACGCCACGCCTACTCACCTAAATGTTTTTGATCCTAAAATTGTACGTCTCTACTCTTTACAAATGTCAGTAGTCACTGTCATTGGCTGCATTCCCCCAGATGCCAGGGATGTGGCCGTGTGTGCCCTTGAGAACGTTGGGTTATCTCCCAAAGTTTTGGTGCTCCAGTGAAGAAGGCTCTTGTGCGCGATCTGGGGCATTTGGTCCAGATCGGTTCTTTGTTTGTTTGTGGTGTCTTCTAGTAAAGGTGCAGACCAGAGAACGGGATTACAATAGCCTCGGCACCGTGCAAAGTGGTACATGTCGGAAGCTGCAGTGGTTATAGGTGGTGATCACCGAATGACCCAGACGGAATTCCGGTCTATGTGGATCTGGTGATGTTATTACCATGAAGTCTCTGCTTGGCTCTCGGAGTTCGACTAACTTGTGACCGTAAAAGTCAAGTATTTATAGGAGCGGAGGACAAAGGACTGATATGCTATTACTGGAGTGTGGCTCCGCCCACAAAACGGCATCAATTCCCCCCACTCTCTCAGACTGAGCTTCCGATTCTCCAGTATGGTGATGGTATCCAGGTGTTGTCAAATTGTTTATTAACTGCACTATGGTTGAGACGAGAGTAGTTCGTAATGTAAGTGTCCACTAGGATTCCACTAAAGTTCGGGTGTCGCGGGTTCAAAATGTTTGATACACTTGCAACACAGGCTAGTTCGTAACTGTCTATGTTACCGGCTTTGACGGTAATTTCCGCGGTTTTTGACACTGTGGTGGCACATAATATTTAACCTCTCGCGCGCCAAGTTGTAGAGCACTACGCGGTAGCTCACTGTTGCACCTAGGGCGGTAGTGATTGGCCGAGGTTGTCTTCTTCTGCTTGGTACATTTGTTGATTACATGCACCGTGTCCTGTTCTCTTCTACGTCGTTTCCAGAGGGTCCTGCGTGCCAAGGTTGTCTGCTTCGTCGTGATGAACGGCGATAACTGTGTCGGTGGCATGCACATGGACTGTGCACGTCGCGGACACAACTGCAGGCAGGCTGCTTGAACGTCTTCGGTTTTTCTAGAAGGTCGGATATGTGGATAGACGAAACATGATGTATATCTTTCAATTCCTCCAGAATGCAGAGCGTTGCTATGTCGTTGGTCTTCTTCGGTTAGGTAACTAGTGGTGGTGATGGTAAGTAAGGTCAAACCGACGTGTAATACGTCTTCGTGATATTCGCCTTCGACGTGTGTAACGGTGGTTATAACCTGGACTGACGTGACTTGTTATTCGGCCTCGCTGATGCTCACTTGTAGAATTCCGATTGGTTCCTGTATAAGTTCCTGGACGTTTTCGGTTTCTTCTATTTCTTCGGCAAGCATATTGAGGTTAGCGTGCCTTAACTGACTTTGCACAGTCAGGTACCTCGTTTGGTCGTTCATGTAATTGGCTACCCACCAATCTTCATCATCGTCAGCAGGTCTGTTATTTCTCGTAACAACCCATGGATGACGTCGTAGCTGGTGGTATTTCGATTTGTTTCTGCCTTTTCCTGGAAGGTGTTCAGCAAGTAGGTCAGATGTCCCGTCATATCTGAGGGATCGTTATAAGTACGGCAATCAGCCCGTTCTCATAAGCTAAGGTGCCGCCGTACTTCTGTGTGGTAACGGACGGATATAGCGTCAGGTATTGGTTCAAGTCGTAGTGGTTCTGTAACTGGTGACGTCGCAGAACTGGCACCGTTTGGGGTTCGTCCGGTATAGGTGCCTGGACATGTCCCATGACGATATGAGATGTACAGTCTTAAGTTCTTCAGAGCGTCTCTGTCGCCTAGTTTTCCTTTTCTCGAGTTTTTTGTTTTTGTTTTGGGGGAACGCAAAGGCACTATGTTCTTTGATGCCCCACGTTGGGCGCCATTTGTCACCGGCTGCATTCCCCTAGTACCAGAGGTGTGACCGAGTGTGGCCGTGTGTAACCTCGAGAGCAATGATGCTCCTGTGAAGAAGGCTCTTGTGCGCGATCCGTGGCTTTTGGTCCAGATCAGTTCTTTGTTTGTTTGTAGTGTCCTCTGGTAAAGGTGCAGACCAGAAAATGGGATTACGATAGCCTCGGCCTAACCCAAAGGTATCTATCGTGTGTGGTGGTCAACAGCACCGTGCAATGTGGTACATGTCGGAAGCTGCAGTGGTTATAGGTGGTAATCACCAAATGACCCAGACGGAATATGTGGATCTGGTGATGTTACTACCATGAAGTCTCTGCTTGGCTCTCGGAGTTCGACTAATTTGTGACCGTGAAAGTAGAGTATTTATAGGAGCGGAGGACAAAGAACTGAGATGCTATTGGTGGAGTATGGCTCCGCCCACAAAACAACATCATCACTACATTGGGAAAGGGAGATGATAAATTCAATCTTTAAATGACAAACACTGGAGTAAGTGAGCAGGGCACTCAGATCATAAAATATAATTAGTTTCTATTGTGCTATTGAGTGCTCCGCCTACGCACCCAAGTATTAATTATCGTAAAACTAGCCGTTTATACTTTCTATAAATGTCAGGTGTCACTACATTGAAAGAGGAATATGACAAATCCAACCTTTGGTGGGCAGGGCACTCAAATTATTGATTGCAAACGATTAGTTTTTATTGAATTGGACTCCATCTAACCCAAGTTTTAATAATCCAAAAATTAAATATTCTTCTATGTGTGAATGCCAACTGTCACTATATTAAAGAGGAAGGTGACAAATCCAACTTCTTGATAACAAACAGTAAGGAGTAAGTGGCCGAGACACTCAAATCGTTGATTGCAAACAATTAGTTTTTATTGAAATGACCAGTCCACCCACCCAAGTATTAGTTATCTTAAAATTGCACATTTCTAAGCTCTATAAACGTCAATGATCACTAAATTGGGCTAAAAAGATAACTAATTCAATCTCTGAAAGCAAACTGTTGGCGGGTAGGCGGGGCACTCAAACCATATCTGCGGAACCTTTGTTTTCACTGGAGTTTCCGCCCACCCACCTAAGTGTTAGTAATATATAAATTAAATATTTTTTTTCTACAAATGTCAGTTATCACTAAATTAGAAGACAAAATGACAGATGCAATCCCCAGATTACAAACAGTTGAGTGGGTGAGCGTGGCTACTCAAATCATTGACTGTGGATGAGTAGTTTTTATTGAAGTACCTTGACCACTCTCTCAAGTATTAGTGATTTCAAAACTGGACAACTCTACTTACTACAAAGGTCAGTTGTCATTAAAATTAGGGAAGAAAATGACTAATTCAATTGCTGGATAACAAACAGTCGAGTGGGTGAGCATGGTACTCAGATTATTGATTGCGGACTAGAAGTTTCTATTGGAGTTCTCCTACCCACCCACGTGTTAATAATCCTAAAATTAAACGTTTCTACTCTCTACAAACGTCAATTTCACTAAATAGGTTAAGAAGGGTAACTAATCTAATTAGTGGATAACAATCGATCGGGTTTACGGATTAGTAGTTTCTACTGGAGTGTCCCGACCACCAACCCGTGCGGTAGTGATCCTATAATTAGACATTACTACTCTCTACAAACGTCAGTTGACACTAAATCAGGGAAGAAGGTGACTGATTCAATTTTTGGATAAGAAACAATCAGACAATCAAACAACTGCAGGCAGAAGTGTTTTTTCTGCTTTAGTAGATTTTTCTAAATTTTTAAAAATCACTGCAAAGACGCACAGTTCTACTAAAGAAAATAAAATCAAAACACCCAATTTTGGCCTATCAGCCTAAAAAGACTACTAATGAAAGACATTTAGTGCTGCCTAAACTAAATTATCAACAGATTTCTTCATTAATCCAAAAAACAGCCAAAACAATTGTCAAAAAAGTTTAAAAGCAACAAAGATAGTACTGGCAATAACACTTCAAAAGTTTTTGCAACGGTTAACAGATCTTTCTTAAAAACCAAAAACATCAAAACAGATAGCACTACAGCAATAAAAACAGTATTGTGAACCAATAAATAAGCATCTAAAAATTTACTTAAACCTTCAAAGAACAACATGGCAGCGTTAAAACAGGTTTCCTCAAAGACTCAAAAATCCATTTTTAACTTTTCAAAATTCTTTAAAAAATGCCCAACAAAACAAAAAAACCTACACCCAAATCGTTTAAGTCTACCATATCTACTGGATACCTCGAAACATATGTTTCAACAAAAACAAAAGATTAACAAGCTTTGGTTTAAAATTAATTACACAAACAATATTTAAGCCATGAACTAAGAGACAAAGTTTCACACAAACGGTCCAAAACAGACCAAAATCTAAAAAACTTCATCGGAAGCCCAAAAAAGCATTGGTAACCCTTTAAAATAGTCTGATAAACAGTTCAGGCCATAGACTAGGAAACAACCTTTTACATAAGCACAAAAAGGGTCCAAAACAGACCAACATTAAAAAAAGCTTTTTCGAAAGTCCAAAAAGGCATTAATACCCTTCAAAATAGTCTGACAAACGGTCAAAATATAGACTAAGAAACATCCTTTTAAAAATTACTAAAATTTTGTCCAAAACTAATTGTGCAATGCTTGGACATAAACAATGTTTACTGATAACTGTAGACACAAAAATAATCTTTTACCATAAACGCAAAAAACAGTGCAATACAATCCAAAATAAATAAAAAACTTTCTCAAAAACTAAATTGGGTAAGAAAAAAGACTAAACCAATCTCTAAATAACAAACAGCCGGGAAGGTGAGCGCGACGCTCAGATCATTAATTGCGGGAGAGTAATTTTAACTGGAATTCCCGCCCACGTACCCAAATGTTAGTAAATGATTCTTTTTCTCTTTAAGAATGTTAGTCGTTACTAAATTAAAAAAAAAAGGATAAATCTGTAGATGAGAATCTAGTCAGGTAAGTGGGCATTTAGATCATTGCAAAGTAGTTTCTATTAGAAAGCCACGCCCACCCACCCAAGTGTTAGTTATCGTAAAACTGTACGTTCCTACTTTCTACAAACGTCAGTTGTCATTAAATTAAAGAAGAAGTGTGACTAATCCAACCTATAGATGACAAGTAGTCAAATGGGTGGATATCCCTCTCAAATCATTAATTGCAGGACAGTAGTTTAAAGTAAAGTTCTCTACAAATGTCAGTTGTCACTATCAAAAGAACAGGGTAAAAGATCTTATCTTTAAATAAGAAGCACTCAATTGAGTAAGCAAAGCACTCAAATCATGTAGACTAGAACGCCACGCCTACCCACCAAAATGTTTTTGATCCTAAAATTGTACGTCTCTACTCTTTACAAATGTCAGTTGTCACTGTCATCGGCTGCATTCCCCCAGATGCCAGAGATGTGGCCGTGTGTGCCCTTGAGAACGTTAGGTTATCTCCCAAAGTTGTGGTGCTCCAGTGAAGAAGGCTCTTGTGAGCGATCTGGGGCTTTTTGTCCAGATCGGTTCTTTGTTTGATTGTGATGTCCTCTGGTAAAGATGCAGACCAGTGGACGGGGTTACAATAGCCTCGGCCTAACCCAGAGATATTTATCGTGTGTGGTGGTCGACGGCACCGTGTAATGTGATACATGTCGGAAGCTGCAGTGGTTATGGATGGTGATCACCGGATGACCCAGGCGGAATTCCGGTCTATGTGGATCTAGTAATGTTATTACCATGTAGTCTCTGCTTGGCTCTCGGAGTTCGACTAACTTGTGACAGTAAAAGTCGAGTATTTATAGAAGCGGAGGACAAAGGACTGATATGCTATTACTGGAGTGTGGCTCCGCCCACAAAATGGCATTAATTCCCCCCACTCTGCACTGCACTATGATTAAGACGAGTAGTTTGTAATGTAAAAGTGTCCACTAGGATTCCACTAGAGTTCGGGGGTCGCGGGTTCAAAATGTTTGATACACTTGCAACACAGGCTAGTTCGTAACTGTCTATGTTACCGGCTTTGACGGTAATTTCCGCGGTTTTTGACACAGTGGTGGCACATAATATTTATCCTCTCGCGCGCCAAGTTGTAGAGCACTACGCGGTAGCTCACTGTTGCACCTAGGGCGGTAGTGATTGGCCGAGGTTGTCTTCTTCTGCTCGGTACATTTGTTGATTACATGCACCGTGTCCTGTTCTCTTCTACGTCGTTTCCAGAGGGTCCTGCGTGCCAAGGTTGTCTGCTTCGTCGTGATGAACGGCGATAACTGTGTCGGTGGCATGCACATGGACTGTGCACGTCGCGGACACAACTGCAGGCAGGCTGCTTGAACGTCTTCGGTTTTTCTAGAAGGTCGGATATGTGGATAGACGAAACATGATGTATATCTTTCAATTCCTCCAGAATGCAGAGCGTTGCTATGTCGTTGGTCTTCTTCGGTTAGGTAACTAGTGGTGGTGATGGTAAGTAAGGTCAAACCGACGTGTAATACGTCTTCGTGATATTCGCCTTCGACGTGTGTAACGGTGGTTATAACCTGGACTGACGTGACTTGTTATTCGGCCTCGCTGATGCTCACTTGTAGAATTCCGATTGGTTCCTGTATAAGTTCCTGGACGTTTTCGGTTTCTTCTATTTCTTCGGCAAGCATATTGAGGTTAGCGTGCCTTAACTGACTTTGCACAGTCAGGTACCTCGTTTGGTCGTTCATGTAATTGGCTACCCACCAATCTTCATCATCGTCAGCAGGTCTGTTAT
The DNA here is from genome assembly GCA_963932245.1 of Tachinus rufipes. Classification (NCBI taxonomy): domain Eukaryota; kingdom Metazoa; phylum Arthropoda; class Insecta; order Coleoptera; family Staphylinidae; genus Tachinus; species Tachinus rufipes. The sequence continues at coordinate 5,118,603 of OZ010750.1, forward strand.
TTCTCGTAACAACCCATGGATGACGTCGTAGCTGGTGGTATTTCGATTTGTTTCTGCCTTTTCCTGGAAGGTGTTCAGCAAGTAGGTCAGATGTCCCGTCATATCTGAGGGATCGTTATAAGTACGGCAATCAGCCCGTTCTCATAAGCTAAGGTGCCGCCGTACTTCTGTGTGGTAACGGACGGATATAGCGTCAGGTATTGGTTCAAGTCGTAGTGGTTCTGTAACTGGTGACGTCGCAGAACTGGCACCGTTTGGGGTTCGTCCGGTATAGGTGCCTGGACATGTCCCATGACGATATGAGATGTACAGTCTTAAGTTCTTCAGAGCGTCTCTGTCGCCTAGTTTTCCTTTTCTCGAGTTTTTTGTTTTTGTTTTGGGGGAACGCAAAGGCACTATGTTCTTTGATGCCCCACGTTGGGCGCCATTTGTCACCGGCTGCATTCCCCTAGTACCAGAGGTGTGACCGAGTGTGGCCGTGTGTAACCTCGAGAGCAATGATGCTCCTGTGAAGAAGGCTCTTGTGCGCGATCCGTGGCTTTTGGTCCAGATCAGTTCTTTGTTTGTTTGTAGTGTCCTCTGGTAAAGGTGCAGACCAGAAAATGGGATTACGATAGCCTCGGCCTAACCCAAAGGTATCTATCGTGTGTGGTGGTCAACAGCACCGTGCAATGTGGTACATGTCGGAAGCTGCAGTGGTTATAGGTGGTAATCACCAAATGACCCAGACGGAATATGTGGATCTGGTGATGTTACTACCATGAAGTCTCTGCTTGGCTCTCGGAGTTCGACTAATTTGTGACCGTGAAAGTAGAGTATTTATAGGAGCGGAGGACAAAGAACTGAGATGCTATTGGTGGAGTATGGCTCCGCCCACAAAACAACATCATCACTACATTGGGAAAGGGAGATGATAAATTCAATCTTTAAATGACAAACACTGGAGTAAGTGAGCAGGGCACTCAGATCATAAAATATAATTAGTTTCTATTGTGCTATTGAGTGCTCCGCCTACGCACCCAAGTATTAATTATCGTAAAACTAGCCGTTTATACTTTCTATAAATGTCAGGTGTCACTACATTGAAAGAGGAATATGACAAATCCAACCTTTGGTGGGCAGGGCACTCAAATTATTGATTGCAAACGATTAGTTTTTATTGAATTGGACTCCATCTAACCCAAGTTTTAATAATCCAAAAATTAAATATTCTTCTATGTGTGAATGCCAACTGTCACTATATTAAAGAGGAAGGTGACAAATCCAACTTCTTGATAACAAACAGTAAGGAGTAAGTGGCCGAGACACTCAAATCGTTGATTGCAAACAATTAGTTTTTATTGAAATGACCAGTCCACCCACCCAAGTATTAGTTATCTTAAAATTGCACATTTCTAAGCTCTATAAACGTCAATGATCACTAAATTGGGCTAAAAAGATAACTAATTCAATCTCTGAAAGCAAACTGTTGGCGGGTAGGCGGGGCACTCAAACCATATCTGCGGAACCTTTGTTTTCACTGGAGTTTCCGCCCACCCACCTAAGTGTTAGTAATATATAAATTAAATATTTTTTTTCTACAAATGTCAGTTATCACTAAATTAGAAGACAAAATGACAGATGCAATCCCCAGATTACAAACAGTTGAGTGGGTGAGCGTGGCTACTCAAATCATTGACTGTGGATGAGTAGTTTTTATTGAAGTACCTTGACCACTCTCTCAAGTATTAGTGATTTCAAAACTGGACAACTCTACTCACTACAAAGGTCAGTTGTCATTAAAATTAGGGAAGAAAATGACTAATTCAATTGCTGGATAACAAACAGTCGAGTGGGTGAGCATGGTACTCAGATTATTGATTGCGGACTAGAAGTTTCTATTGGAGTTCTCCTACCCACCCACGTGTTAATAATCCTAAAATTAAACGTTTCTACTCTCTACAAACGTCAATTTCACTAAATAGGTTAAGAAGGGTAACTAATCTAATTAGTGGATAACAATCGATCGGGTTTACGGATTAGTAGTTTCTACTGGAGTGTCCCGACCACCAACCCGTGCGGTAGTGATCCTATAATTAGACATTACTACTCTCTACAAACGTCAGTTGACACTAAATCAGGGAAGAAGGTGACTGATTCAATTTTTGGATAAGAAACAATCAGACAATCAAACAACTGCAGGCAGAAGTGTTTTTTCTGCTTTAGTAGATTTTTCTAAATTTTTAAAAATCACTGCAAAGACGCACAGTTCTACTAAAGAAAATAAAATCAAAACACCCAATTTTGGCCTATCAGCCTAAAAAGACTACTAATGAAAGACATTTAGTGCTGCCTAAACTAAATTATCAACAGATTTCTTCATTAATCCAAAAAACAGCCAAAACAATTGTCAAAAAAGTTTAAAAGCAACAAAGATAGTACTGGCAATAACACTTCAAAAGTTTTTGCAACGGTTAACAGATCTTTCTTAAAAACCAAAAACATCAAAACAGATAGCACTACAGCAATAAAAACAGTATTGTGAACCAATAAATAAGCATCTAAAAATTTACTTAAACCTTCAAAGAACAACATGGCAGCGTTAAAACAGGTTTCCTCAAAGACTCAAAAATCCATTTTTAACTTTTCAAAATTCTTTAAAAAATGCCCAACAAAACAAAAAAACCTACACCCAAATCGTTTAAGTCTACCATATCTACTGGATACCTCGAAACATATGTTTCAACAAAAACAAAAGATTAACAAGCTTTGGTTTAAAATTAATTACACAAACAATATTTAAGCCATGAACTAAGAGACAAAGTTTCACACAAACGGTCCAAAACAGACCAAAATCTAAAAAACTTCATCGGAAGCCCAAAAAAGCATTGGTAACCCTTTAAAATAGTCTGATAAACAGTTCAGGCCATAGACTAGGAAACAACCTTTTACATAAGCACAAAAAGGGTCCAAAACAGACCAACATTAAAAAAAGCTTTTTCGAAAGTCCAAAAAGGCATTAATACCCTTCAAAATAGTCTGACAAACGGTCAAAATATAGACTAAGAAACATCCTTTTAAAAATTACTAAAATTTTGTCCAAAACTAATTGTGCAATGCTTGGACATAAACAATGTTTACTGATAACTGTAGACACAAAAATAATCTTTTACCATAAACGCAAAAAACAGTGCAATACAATCCAAAATAAATAAAAAACTTTCTCAAAAACTAAATTGGGTAAGAAAAAAGACTAAACCAATCTCTAAATAACAAACAGCCGGGAAGGTGAGCGCGACGCTCAGATCATTAATTGCGGGAGAGTAATTTTAACTGGAATTCCCGCCCACGTACCCAAATGTTAGTAAATGATTCTTTTTCTCTTTAAGAATGTTAGTCGTTACTAAATTAAAAAAAAAAAGGATAAATCTGTAGATGAGAATCTAGTCAGGTAAGTGGGCATTTAGATCATTGCAAAGTAGTTTCTATTAGAAAGCCACGCCCACCCACCCAAGTGTTAGTTATCGTAAAACTGTACGTTCCTACTTTCTACAAACGTCAGTTGTCATTAAATTAAAGAAGAAGTGTGACTAATCCAACCTATAGATGACAAGTAGTCAAATGGGTGGATATCCCTCTCAAATCATTAATTGCAGGACAGTAGTTTAAAGTAAAGTTCCCGCTCATCTACCCAAGCGTTATTAATCTAAAAACTAGATTAATTTCTCTACAAATGTCAGTTGTCACTATCAAAAGAACAGGGTAAAAGATCTTATCTTTAAATAAGAAGCACTCAATTGAGTAAGCAAAGCACTCAAATCATGTAGACTAGAACGCCACGCCTACCCACCAAAATGTTTTTGATCCTAAAATTGTACGTCTCTACTCTTTACAAATGTCAGTTGTCACTGTCATCGGCTGCATTCCCCCAGATGCCAGAGATGTGGCCGTGTGTGCCCTTGAGAACGTTAGGTTATCTCCCAAAGTTGTGGTGCTCCAGTGAAGAAGGCTCTTGTGAGCGATCTGGGGCTTTTTGTCCAGATCGGTTCTTTGTTTGATTGTGATGTCCTCTGGTAAAGATGCAGACCAGTGGACGGGGTTACAATAGCCTCGGCCTAACCCAGAGATATTTATCGTGTGTGGTGGTCGACGGCACCGTGTAATGTGATACATGTCGGAAGCTGCAGTGGTTATGGATGGTGATCACCGGATGACCCAGGCGGAATTCCGGTCTATGTGGATCTAGTAATGTTATTACCATGTAGTCTCTGCTTGGCTCTCGGAGTTCGACTAACTTGTGACAGTAAAAGTCGAGTATTTATAGAAGCGGAGGACAAAGGACTGATATGCTATTACTGGAGTGTGGCTCCGCCCACAAAATGGCATTAATTCCCCCCACTCTGCACTGCACTATGATTAAGACGAGTAGTTTGTAATGTAAAAGTGTCCACTAGGATTCCACTAGAGTTCGGGGGTCGCGGGTTCAAAATGTTTGATACACTTGCAACACAGGCTAGTTCGTAACTGTCTATGTTACCGGCTTTGACGGTAATTTCCGCGGTTTTTGACACAGTGGTGGCACATAATATTTATCCTCTCGCGCGCCAAGTTGTAGAGCACTACGCGGTAGCTCACTGTTGCACCTAGGGCGGTAGTGATTGGCCGAGGTTGTCTTCTTCTGCTCGGTACATTTGTTGATTACATGCACCGTGTCCTGTTCTCTTCTACGTCGTTTCCAGAGGGTCCTGCGTGCCAAGGTTGTCTGCTTCGTCGTGATGAACGGCGATAACTGTGTCGGTGGCATGCACATGGACTGTGCACGTCGCGGACACAACTGCAGGCCAGTTGGAAGTCTTCGGTTTTTCTAGGAGGTCGGATATGTAGATAGACAGAACATGACCAGTCTGTATATCTTTCGATTTCTCTAGAATGCAGAGCGTTGCGATGTCGTTGGTCTTCTTCGGTTAGGTAACTAGTGGTGGTGACGGTAAGTAAGGTCAAACCGACGTGTAATACGTCTTCGTGATATTCGCCTTCGACGTGTGTAACGGTGGTTATACCCTGGACTGACGTGACTTGTTATTTGGCCTCGCTGATGCTCACTTGTAGAATTCCGATTGGTTCCTGTATAAGTTCCTGGACGTTTTTGGTTTCTTCTATTTCTTCAGCAAGCATATTGAGGTTAGCGTGCCTTAACTGACTTTGCACAGTCAGGTACCTCGTTTGGTCGTTCATGTAATTGGCTACCCACTAATCTTCATCATCGTCAGCAGGTCTGTTATTTCCTGTAACAACCCATGGATGACGTCGTAGCTGGTGGTATCTCGATTTGTTTCTGCCTTTTCCTGGAAGGTGTTCAGCAAGTAGGTCAGATGTCCCGTCATATCTGAGGGATCGTTATGAGTACGGCAATCAGCCCGTTCTCATAAGCTAAGGTGCCGCCGTACTTCTGTGTGGTAACGGACGGATATAGCGTCAGGTATTGGTTCAAGTCGTAGTGGTTCTGTAACTGGTGACGTCGCAGAACTGGCACCGTTTGGGGTTCGTCCGGTATAGGTGCCTGGACATGTCCCATGACAATATGAGATGTACAGTCTTAAGTTCCTCAGAGCGTCTCTGTCGCCTAGTTTTCCTTTTCTCGAGTTTTTTGTTTTTGTTTTGGGGGAACGCAAAGGCACTATGTTCTTTAATGCCCCACGTTGGGCGCCATTTGTCACCGGCTGCATTCCCCTAGTACCAGAGGTGTGACCGAGTGTGGCCGTGTGTGCCCTCGAGAGCAATGATGCTCCTGTGAAGAAGGCTCTTGTGCGCGATCTGGGGTTTTTAGTCCAGATCAGTTCTTTGTTTGTTTGTAGTGTCCTCTGGTAAAGGTGCAGACCAGAATATAGGATTACGATAGCCTCGGCCTAACCCAAAGGTATCTATCGTGTGTAGTGGTCAACGGCACCGTGCAAGGTGGTACATGTCGGAAGCTGCAGTGGATATAGGTGGTGATCACCAAATGACCTAGACGGAATTCCGGTCTATGTGGATCTGGTGATGTTATTACCATGAAGTCTCTCCTTGGCTCTCAGAGTTCGACTTATTTGTGACCGTGAAAGTAGAGTATTTATAGGAGCGGAGGACAAAAAACTGAGATGCTATAGGTGGAGTATGGCTCCGCCCACAAAACAACATCATCACTACATTGGGAAAGGGAGATGATAAATTCAATCTTTAGATGACAAACACTAGAGTGAGTGACCAGGGCACTCAGATCATTAAATATAATTAGTTTCTATTGTGCTATTGAGTGCTCCGCCTACGCACCCAAGTATTAGTTATCCTAAAACTAGCCGTTTATACTTTCTATAAATGTCAGCTGTCACTACATTGAAGGAGGAATATGACAAATCCAACTTTTAGTGGGCAGGGCACTCAAATTATTGATTGCAAACGATTAGTTTTTATTGAATTGGACTCCATCTAACCCAAGTTTTAATAATCCAAAAATTAAATATTCTTCTATGTGTGAATGCCAACTGTCACTATATTAAAGAGGAAGGTGACAAATCCAACTTCTTGATAACAAACAGTAAGGAGTAAGTGGCCGAGACACTCAGATCAAATGCCCCACCTACCCACCCAAACACTAATTATCTTAAAATTGCACATTTCTAAGCTCTATAAACGTCAATGATCACTAAATTGGGCTAAGAAGGTAACTAATTCAATCTCTGAAAGCAATTTGTTGGCGGGTGGGCGGGACACTCAAACCATATCTGCGGAACCTATGTTTTAACTGGAGTTTCCGCCCACCCACCTACGTGTTAGTAACATATGAATAATTTTTTTTTCTCTAAATTAGTTATCACTAAATTAGAAGACAAAATAACAGATGTAATCCCTAGATTACAAACAGTTGGGTGGGTAGGCGTGCCACTCAAATCATTGACTGCAAACGAGTAGTTTTTATTGAAGTACCTCGACCACCCTCTCAAGTATTAGTGATCTCAAAACTGGACAATTCTACTCTCTACAAAGATCAGTTGTCATTGAAATTAGGGAAGAAAATGACTAATTCAATTGCTGGATAACAAACAGTCGAGTAGGTGAGCATGGTACTCAGATTATTGATTGCAGACTAGAAGTTTGTATTGGACCCACCCACGTGTTAATAATCCTAAAATTAGAAATTGCTACTCTTTACAAACGTCAATTTAATTAACAGGTTAAGGAGGGTAACTAATCTAATATGTGGATAACAATTGGTCGGGTGAGTAAGATCATTGATTACGGAAAAGTAGTTTCTACTGGAGGGTCCCGACCACCAACCCGTGTGGTAGTGATCCTAAAATTAGACATTACTACTCTCTACAAACGTCAGTTGACACTAAATCAGGGAAGAGGGTGACTGATTCAATCTTTGGATAAGAAACAATCAGACAATCAAACAATTGCAGGCAGAAGTGTTTTTTCTATTCCACTAGATTTTTCTAAATTTTTAAAAATTACTGCAAAAACACACAGTTCTACTAAAGAAAATGTAAGCAAAACACCCAATTTTGGCCTATCAGCCTAAAAAGACTACTAATGAAAGACATTTAGTGCTGCCTAGATTAAATTAGCAACTTCTTCATTAATCCTAAAAACAACCAAAACAATTGGAAAAAATGCATAAAAGGCAACAAAATTAGTACTGGCAATGGTACTTCAAAAGTTTTCGCAACGGTTAACAGATCTTTCTTAAAATCCAAAAACATCAAAAACAGATAGCACTACAGCAATAAAAACAGTATTGTGAACCAATAAATAAGAATCTAAAAATTTACTTAAAAACCTTCAACATGGCAGCGTTAAAACAGGTTTCCTCAAAAACCCAAAAATCCATTTTTAACTTTTCAAAATTCTTTAAAAAATGCCCAACAAAACAAAAAAAACTACACCCAAATCGTTCAAGTCTACTATATCTACTAGATACCTCAAAACATATGTTTCAACAAAAAAAATGATTAACAAGCTTTGGTCTAAAATTAATTACACAAACAATATTTAAGCCATGAACTAAGAGACAAAGTTTCACACAAACGGTCCAAAACAGACCAAAATCTAAAAAACTTCATCGGAAGCCCAAAAAAGCATTGGTAACCCTTTAAAATAGTCTGATAAACAGTTCAAGCTATAGACTAGGAAACAACCTTTTACATAAGCACAAAAAAGGTCCAAAACAGACCAACATTAAAAAAAGCTTTTTCGGAAGCCCAAAAAGGCATTGATACCCTTCAAAATAGTCTGACAAACGGTCAGAATATAGACTAAAAGACATCCTTTTAAAAATTACAAAAACTACCAGAAAATCTTACTACTGGTAAAAACTATGTTTCAAACATAATATTTGTCAACGAGCATTGGTCCAAAACTAATTGTGCAATGCTTGGACATAAACAATGTTTACTAATGACTGTAGACAAAAAAATAATCTTTTACCATAAACGCAAGAAACAGTGCAAAACAATCCAAAATAAATAAAAAACTTTCCCAAAAACTCAAAAAGCCGTTAACCCTTCAACATTTTCCAAAAAACCAACACAAACTTTCAAAACCTAGCTCATCCACTAGTAAATACCCCAAAACGTATGATTCAAACATAATACTCACCCCACAAGTTTTCGGCAAAAATTAATTAAGCAATAGTTGCGCACAAAGAATACTCACTCACTGATAGCATAAGTAAAGAAACACTCTTCTACCACAAAAACCTAAAGATTAAAGAACTATCAACTTGATTTTTTGCTGCTAGTCTATAGACTTGGTTTTTGCATTATCAATAACAGTTATGACTTTTGATTTTTGATTTGACTTCTTCAAAAATCCAAAAAAATTACCACAAAAACGTCTAGTGCTACAAAGACTAAATTCAAAAAAACACCAAAACGGTTTGCAAAAAAGCATAAAAGACAACAAACTAGCAACTACGCATAAACAGTATAAGCGTCTTCCTATTGTTGTATCCAAATGCTTCTTTGACCTCAAAAATTCCTAAAGATCTATTAAATAGTTTTCTGAAAAGGTAACGGCATCCAAGGTCAGAAACTGGAGACTACGATTAACTTAACAAAGCGCTTAAACAAACAACACAGCAACAACAAAAGCATTCCTCATTACGACGTAGTAAATCGCAACTTTTATTTACAACAGACCAAAAATAATATAAATTTTTTCGTAGTTCTTGCGGAAAACTTTAGTGCAAAGCGAGTTATCAGAGAGTGTCATGCCAAAGTTGTTTGCTAGTTCTGAGTGTTCATTCCGAGGTATTTTAGTAAACATTGTCGTTGGTTTAACGCTAATAACAGTGCCGGATGCACAAGTGTGATCCACAAGTGTTATACTAAAAACTAGAGCCAATAAGTTGCATTCGAGGTGTGCACGGTATAAGTTGCAAAGACGTTCTATTGTCCAGTTCATCCTGGATGCAAATTGGTTGCCGTTTATCTTTGGTCACGTCCGGTAGATTTTGTCTTGTAACAAAATGTCAACAATACTTGTGGATAGTTTCAGAACCGAGCTAGTCTGTTATTAAAATTCCTATTAATCACAGCTGCGGCAGAGTAGCCTGATGGTAAACGTGTTTCGCATTCATAGAAAAAAATCCGAAATCGATTGCCATAAATAATGCAATGACCACATTGTGGCGTTATGGTTTCAGCAACAAACAAATCCACAAACATTAATCACCTCGTAAAAACCTTCAGCATGCTTGAACTAAGTTCAGTAAGGTCAATAGAGTATAAATACGCCAAATCCATTTCTCTATTAATCAACAATTTATTAATTAATGTCAAATTATTAATAATAATACTGAGAAAGTTGTAGTCTTGTATTAATCATAAGAATTAATAAAATGATTTATAACGTTCACAATAAATTAAGATTAAATATAATATCTGTAAATTGTACGTACGTATTTACAGCACAAAACAAAATCTACAATGACGGATAATGAATCAATAATGAAGCACAGATGAGAAAATTTAAAGCTATTAATACGAGATTTATTTCCTTTTTAATGAACCAAATATGAAACAAGAGTTAATAATTTATGAACACAGAGAATTAATTAAAAGAATGTTCAAACATTTTTAGTTCAACATACCGGAAAATTGTTGTTTAATATGGGATCACTGTATAGTTAATTATAATTCAAGATTCCTCAAAGATATAACAGATCAAAGTTATATTATAAAGTCAACCGTCACAACTCCTTTGTCACACACGTTTAATTTACATGTAAACACATTAATTATTATCAACACAACTCATTAAGCAAACACTATGTGATTGCATTTACTCGGTGAACTAATAAATCTAGTAGTTTTTTAGTGTTTTTGTTGCATTGTAAAATCGAATGAAAACTAAAGTGATGAGATATGTGATAGTAACCAAATTAAACCTATTGTATTAGTCTAGACGTTCAGATAGTTGTAGAATAAAGTTACATCGCAACTTGAGATGTGATAAGATGAAGCGTTTTCGATGAAGTACGATTTAATTATATAACTACTATTACTTTTATTCATTGCTTGTATATAGTTTTAGTATATTTTACTGCATAAATGCAACAATTGATGAGTTTATTCAATTGATTATTAGTTTTAACTTTTAAAATATCTTTAAAAACAAATAAACAAACAAAAAATGTTTAATTAACGCTTAATATTTGACAGTTGCGACGTGGTACGCATAGTAAAGCTTAACATTTTTAATATTTTCAGTTGCTTCTTTGAGAGTTTATTGAGTTTGATGAGTGAGATAGAAGAGCGGGGTTCAATCCTCAAAATATGACTAAATAATAACTTACTTTTTATCCACCGTTGGTCTATCACATCCACCTCTTGGAACACGCTGTAAGACTTCTGAAACAATATAAAATAGCTGTGAAACGCACAATAAAAAAAAACTTTTATTTGATGCATCGCAATTGACAGTTGATATACATTTTTTTGTAGTATACTTCATTCTTTACAATTTTGCTAATTATGTTTTAAAATAATTTATTAAAGTTCTAAACTTCCAAGCGATCAAAAATTAATGAACATCGTAAGAAGGAAAAAATCCTCTTTGCCGCTACCAACCAACAAAGGATTTTGCAACAACAAGCCCAATTTTGCAACAGCAAATATGCAATCCAACGTTTAAGCCACGAAAAACGATCCAAACATAACTTCAGTAGGCCAACCCCGCTCGCAAAAAATTATAACGACTATCTAAAAATAAACAAATACAAAAATTTCAAAAAATTAAATCTACTAGTAAAAACAACATCAACAACAAAAGCAACAATTTCAGTCATCATTGAGCAAAAGAAATAGTCCATTACCATCTCAGAATTCTACTAAAAGAATCCCAAAAATTAACACAAACAAGTCTGGCCAAAAAACTAACAAAAGAACATTTTTTGGCCCAAAATACCAAACACTTCTTGTTGACACAAAAGACGCCGGAATAAAACTGCCTTTAAAACCTGATGACAGATGTTCAGAAAGCAAAAGAATAAAGCTTAACAAATAAAGTATAAGGAAAACGTAAGTAATAAAATAAATACTAAAACGTCAACCAAAACGTGCAAAACGAATCTAGATCAGCGCACCTACTGTAACCACTTAGATTCACAGCTTTAGAAGAAGCAAAATTAAAGCCGTCACCAAAGATATTTACTTATGAGGTAATATTAACCCAAATTCAGCACAAAAGACACCAACAATAAACTCAACAGCAAAAAGATTACAATCAAAACCTTACAGTGATTGTGATAAGTGACAAAATCTATTCACTACAACGCTAAGAAGTACAACAACGTCAAAGCAAAAACAGCTAAAAAGAGTTTAGAAGAAGTCCAAAAATAGGTAGTCGTAGCCCATCACAACCGGTAAATGTCTCTCAGTGGTTGTGGATACTACAAAGTCTCGGCAAAGGTTGTCGGAGATACTTTCAAAAGCATGGCATCCATTTCTCAGTAGTATTGTCTCTAGTGTTGCTAGAAGCAAAGTTTATGTTGTGGCCTCAAAGCTGGCGGATTGTATCTGGTTGGTTCTAGCATAGAGTTTTGTTAACATTAAAGTCACCTGTCTCACAAATCAAGTGCCTACCCTTACTTTTGCAACTCAGTTTTACCATCAATAGTATCAAGGAAAAGTAGTGCCCTCTTACGTACAAATTAATATTTTTTGTTTACAATGTTTACCAGTTTAGAGAAACGTGGTTTTATTGAGACGTGAGCACCAGAGTTTTGAGCACGTTAGGGTCATCCTAGTGCCTCCCTCCCTCCATAAGATTCGCCTCATATAGTTCCAGGTCCAGTAATAAAAAAAACATGTTTGCCAGTAGTAAAAATTAATTTTTGCCAAGTTTAGTTTTGAATGCTTTTCTAAATTTAGGTCAATCAAATCAAATGTAGTAAGCTCAATATATCCGGCAGATTTTGGCTTGGTTTTCTTTGCTAAACGCTAAATCTGCGCCCAACCAACTGAGTGCAATGTCAATCAAATACTCGGCGTAAGAATTACTCGGTGCATGTTGTCAATAGCTTTCTTTAAACACTAGAAGATTTTAAGACTTCCTCCAGCTTGTGCTTAAACTCCATTGGTTTGAAAAGTGTCCAGGTATTCCTCAACTATTACAACCAACATTGTTTAGCAGATCTTGCTCGGAGTCCCATGACGTTGAGTAAACCTGTGTTAATTATATTTTTTTCTATTTTGATGACGTTTGATACGGTTGGAGAAACCACCGTCGAGATGACCGTTGGAAACCAACACCACATGGTCACCCTCAAGGTCACCACAAAGTTGGGAAAAAAAATAACCCTGGGTGGTCCATGACTAAAGGAGCATCAAGTCATCCTAAAATACTTACGCCAATGTAAAAATTATGGCAAAAAAAGCCGATCAACCATTTATTTGGTACCTCAAAAAACGCCGCCAACCAAAGCGCACAAACCGGTGCAATTACCAAAGCACTCGTTTCCTGATGCAAAAAGTTTTGAACAACTGGATCGCAACTTCCTCACCGTTTTTAATAAAGATGTGACACCCACGACCACCCAACAGTCAAACATTACATCAAAGTACCACAATACCGATACGCACTGCCCGCTACACCTACAATGCTCATAAAAAATCTCTTATCTTTGAGCAGATAGATGAACTACTGGCAAGCGGCATTATCAAAAAAAGCTCCAGCAGCTACTGTGCACTAGTGGTTATCGTAAAGAAAAAAAAACAAGATAACTAAAAAAAAAGCCGCACCTCTGCCTAAGATCCAAGAAACCTTAAAAAACTTTGTGGTGTTTAGCAAGATTGATTTGAAAACAGGGTATTGGCAGATCCCAATGAACAAAGAAGACAAACAGTTCACCGCCTTTGTTGCCCCAGATAGAGGCACATACCAAAATTGGGTGATGCCGTTCGGCCTAAAAAACGCGCCGGCGACATTCCAGAAACTTATGTCGCAGGTGTTATCTGACCTTTTGGGGAGTATCGTCCTTGTTTACCTGGACAATTTACTTGTATATTCCCAAAACCACGCCACCCACCTAGTGCACCTACAAAAAGTGCTTGAGCGCCTACAGAAATGACTAAAAAGCCATCCCAAGAAATGCAACTTTGGCACCAACTCTGTCAAATATTTAAGCTACCGGATTAGCGCAAAAGAAAACCAACCTGAAATTAATCCAAGACACAAAACAAGAAACAACTGCGGAGTTTCTTGGGCCTTTGCACTTGGTTAAAGAAGTATATACCCGATTACTCAAGGATGGCAGCACCACTGATGGCATTGCAGGTAAGCAAACAACCTTTTGAATGGACTAAACCTGAAAACAAAAGCAGCCAAAAACGCACTAAACAAACCATTGGTGCTTGCCCGACCAAAACCTGGGCTACATCGGATTAGAAGCCGTTCTATACTAAGAAGAGAATGAGACTCTAACAAATTAAAGTGTATGACCATCAAGTGAGCAATTGAAAAATACAGAGCCTACCTCAAAAACAAACCGTTTATATTGAAGACGGATAACCAAACTCTAGTCTAGCTTAAAAATTCAACGAACGCCAAGATCAAATTTGCCAGATGGTCGCTTATACACCTACTACCGAACCTACTACCGGACGCGTTCAGTAAAAACTTGAGCGACAACCTCATCAAAGAATCAATAGAAGAAGCCAAACGTTTGCTACTACCCAAAGATCCAAATCAACAAAAACCCGCTACTAAACCGGACTCATAATCCACAACAAGCCAAAATACATCTACTGACCGGCAAAACCGTGGCGGATTTAGTCTGACGCGCACAGAACGCCTGCAAGCAAGTACAACTAATCATACGTCAACGTCAAGAGATGCTGGATAAACCAAAAAATCCAATAAACATAAACCTGGAGTACAAACTGAACAAATACGGCAAAATAATCCAAACAAGCGCAGGGCACGACCAACTAGCAGTATCACCGAACGCCCAACAGAAAGTGATAAAACAATCACAGCTCTTCACCCAGGCAGAGACGAGACCACAGCAGCAATCCTGAGAGCATACCACTGGCCAAATGTGCAAAAGGTCGTGCGCACGTTTATCAAAAGATGCATAATATGCGCTAAGTTAAAAGCAGGCACCCCACCAGGAAAAGCACCGCTAAAAGCGCACTCCAACGACAAACACTGGAAAACAATTGCAATAAATTTTAAACACAACAAAAATGCCTTCACTATGACGGACATGTGTACCTGATAGGTAAAAGCAACACCAGTATCGGTAGCCACTAGCAAAACGACCACAAATTTACTCGAATGGCAATTCTACCGGTAGGGGTACCCAAAAGTAAAATTTTCGGATAATGACACGCAATTCACGACCCAGCATTTTTAGAAAGCTGTGCAACAATGAAAAGCAAAACACCACACCACCGTCACATATCACCCCCCAAACCAACTAGGTGGAATGAAGACATGCTGAGCTCAAGAAGAGCTTCTCCCGCTAGCAGTCTGGCTGCGGGTACGTCTCTAACCAGAGCGCACATCACCCCGCAGTGTATGTACACACAAACCATACCCGCTGCGTAACATTGACATCTGAAGGAACGCAACACGCCAATCACCACCACCACCAGATAAACCCGGGGTTGTATGCCACATGCAATTCCCTGGATAAACACGGTAGTATCCTATCTACCAACATCAAAAACCCCTGCATCACCAATCCAGGTAAAATACCAAGGCCTATGACCTCAACAACAAACCAACTACAATAAGAAGGGCAATTAACAATCACACCCCCCCCCCCCCCCCCCCAAGAGTCCATAAAATATTTTCAATTAATTCTGTGAGTAAAAAGTTGTAGAATTTAAAAACAAATTAACAAAAAAAGATAAGAACCGTACTAATTGCAATAACTTACAGAAGATTTAAATTAGTATTTAAATCCACCTTCTAGCACATTCTTTACTGCACCCTCAATGATTTTGTGATTTAATTTATTTTGCATACAATATTGTACATTATTGATTTAACTAAAACTTAAAACTGCTTACAATTTACTTTTTATTAAATAATTCTTTCTGTAAATAAAGTGATAAAGTGCAAACTGTAGTGAGATGAAAAATAAACAAAAACAATTTAATCGATGAACATTAAAAAGTTTTCGATTGAAAAGGTTTCAATTACAGACTGAATCCAAAGAGTAATTAGTTGTAAAGTTAAATAGAATATCGCATATTTAATTTACATGAAGTAAACGATTATTTAGAAGGAAAATTTCGATATAGGTCGCAAAGCCATTAAGGGTTAATTGGGAAGTCATTGATTGTAAACTCGGCAATTCTAGATTCATATCCGTTGCGAACTTTAAAATTTACATTGTTAAATAACGTCTGGATAGTAGAGCAATAATTCTAGAGCACGTGTTCCTTAGAGAATATTAAAAATGAAGTGTTTATTTGAGTTGAAAATTTTTAAGAATTGTATAATTTCGTAGTTTCGTACTACATAAAATTGTACTTGTAAAGTGGTGTAGTATTTGGAAGCTACTTGTGCGGTTATAAAATATATACATTTATGAAACTTTGTGATGTTGGTATTATAAGGGTAAAACTTAAATCCATGCTTGGACTTTCATGTAACAGGGGGTTTCAAGTGCTATAGTACTTCAACACTCCCACCCCACTCATGTTACTTTAATTATAACCCTTGGACATATATCCACCTGCCTATATATTCTATATAAGCTCTATGAAGGACAAACTTTGTGAAATTTACTTTTTAAAACTGCGAGCAAAGCGAATGGAACGAGCCGAGCACTGTGAAAAAAAGTTCAATTGCATACACTTTTCTTCGTTTCATTACAGAGAGAGGTAATATTTTTTGGCGTATATAAAGTTTAAGGAACTTAGGTAATTCGAACTAAGGAATAAGGACACACCATATCATTTATTCTATTCAAAAGTATTTACATTTAAATATATTAGATTAGATGCTATTTTTCAACTACCACACCTGTATGATTTATTAGTACAAATGCAACTATGTTTCCATTCCTAGAATGTAATTAAATTTTCCTGATTAACATGCGGAAAAAAATACATTATTACACAGCTTGTAATTACATCGCAGCATAGAAAAGGTATTTTTGTTGCTGTTAACTTTGCATAATTGTACAATCTCTTATTTCACGTTGCTTTAATATATACAATGCTCGCGCCGTTTCTATTCATATGTGCTACATCAATGTAAATAATTAACCTTTAGCATAACTTCTTTTGCATCTCATTTATGCTAAAACATTTAATAATTTCCATTTCGAATTAAATTATTTTGGTTTTGCTCAATATACATTTACAATGTATCATTCTCTTATCAATGATAAGTCGCATAATCCTTTGAGATTATAAGATTTACGGAGATAACCTTTATATTTTGGGGGAAGAAGCAATTGGATCTTAACGGTCATGTTAGATGAAGGATCTTAACAGTTTAAAGCTCACTTTGATAAAATGTCATCTGCATGGGGTGGTATTTCTAAAGAACAATACGAAACAGAATTAAATGCAATTTAATCCATTCAATGCAACTGTTATAAATACAAATTCTCAAGAATATTGCGGTGCGGACTCGCTTATCGATTACAGCAATTCAATCGCATCATAAATTTATTTTAAATATTAATAAACCTCAGAAAGGGTACTAAAAGAAAAAGAGTTCTTATATAGTATTGGTCAGCATGCGCTAGATGCTTGTGTTTTTGTAAGCTTTCAATCAAAGTTTTAATAAAATCTCTATTATAATACATGTATTTCAAGTAAATTGAAATGCTTGATATTGTTCACATTTTATTTCTCTTTGAAAATAAAAATAAAGTATATAGTTGAGATATTATATAAAAGCGTCGAATGATATAAAAGATAAGCTCCAAGATTGTTGATGAAAAAGTTAAGGTCAAGAAGAATCTGCCACGTAAGATGTTTAGTCTAGCACATCTTCGAGACGCGACAGACTGCACATCTTAAAGTCCCATCATAACTTGCACAAGCTGTATCAACTTAATGCTATTATAAAAAAAAAAAAGTTTGTCGAGAAGTGAGTGCGTGAAAGGTTACACATTTTTATAAATAATGTATGATACTGTTATTAAAAACGGCAACAACATAGTTTTGCATTTATTCATTAAAAGCGCATAAAGATTGTGCACTTTATTGTTACCGTTAAATAAATAAAATGCTTGGAATTTATGTGGCGCTGGTATTATAAATGCGACGAGTGAAATCCTCAGATCTTTTATAACACCTTTAAGTTTGTTAGATAGTTATTAAAAAGTTTAGCTCTTGGAAAGTTTAAAATGAGCAAAACTCTAACTAAACAGTTATTAAATATATTATAATAGTAATAACAAAAGTTGACTATTGCGACATTTCGGCACTAATAGCAGCATATAAAGAATAATGTATGGAACATAATTGCTGTTTTTAATGGTTTAAATGTGATGACTTGACCGTTTTATTAAAGGAATAATCATAAAAATCTTTTTAATTAATACACAGGGAATTTACTCCAGTAATTTAGTAAAAAATGCAAAAAAGTTGTTTATTGATTTGCGTGGGAAGGGTTTTGTTTTATAAATTCATTTTGAACCTTGTAGCTTTCTTTATAAAAATATTAGTTTAATGATAACAAAATTATCAAAAAATGACCCCAATTGATTATCAAGCTTACCATTAAAAACTTCCAGTACTACCTCAGCAATTGTGGTAATAATTTTCGATATTATTCTGTAAAGCATAAACTAAACTACCAGCTACTTTGCATTCATCAAGTACCGAAAAAACATGACTAAAAGTGATTCGTCTCCCTTCAAACCGGACACACAGAAAACGTCAATTGTGCGCAAAACGTTAAGACCATTACAGTGCAAAGTACAAAAAAAACCGTATCAAGTAGGGATCTTGGCAAATGTGTAGGATCTGTAATAACAAAGGTTAGAAAACCTACGAAGTCTGTCTAAAAAGTATCCGACTTTTTAAATCTTTTCAAAGTAGGCCCCTTGCGCCTCCATACACTCGGCCCACCGTTCCTTCCACTGCCAAAAACATTTCTAGAAATCTTTTTTTTAAATAGTGCTCTACTCCGCCATTGGGTTCTGCATTATCTTTTATCTACTCTAAAAACGAAAACTTTTCAATGGCATCTTCAATTTTAAAAACAACCAAAAGCAAGTCATGTCTGAAAAATAGGGATCTTGGCAAATGTGTAGGATCTATAATATCAAAGATTAGAGAACCTACAAGGTCTGTCTAAAAAGTATCCAATCTTTGGCCAAAAAAAAAAACTATTATTTACATGGCGGGATTGGAACTTTAATCCTCTTCAAAGTAGGCTCTTTGCGCCTCTACACACTTATTTCACTGTTCCTTAAACTGCCAAAAACCAATCTGAAAATCTTCTTTTGGAATAATGTTCAACTCTACCGTTGGGTTCTGAATCATCTCTTATCTACTTTGAAAACGGAATCTCTGCAATGGCATCTTCAATCTTGAAGACAACCAGAAGTCTGGAGAGTAAAAATGTTGGCAAACGACTGAAATTCTATGTTTTTCCAAAAAAATCTGTATCAAATGCAATGAATAAATGCTACCTTTTAGCCGTCCATAGGTCTACTCTTTTAAGCCAAACTGCATCAAATCAACAAAAAACTTCTTAATAGTACTCTTGTTATTGTTTGTCCTTCATCACTTTGATTTTGCTTTTCACCTGCTGCGCTTTTTTCAAGATACTTCCATTGCGACGTCTGTGTTTTTCTTTCCGGGTAGTAAACGTACACTTATGACTCATCTCCAGTTACAACGGTGTTCAGAAACTCAAGTTTAGTGTTGGTAATAACAAGTAAGTCCTGTGCCATCGCAAAACAAAGTTTTTTTCTTTTCCACCAACAAAAACTTGAACACAGATGTTGCAGCCACTCTGCATGTGCGGAATTTTTACTGGTCAAACGACAATCTTCTATTATTAGATTTTCTACCTTCTCAACAGCTGCATTCTGAGCAGATTGTAAATTCTCAGAACGTTGATTACTTACCACTAATGTCCGACCATTTTTGAATCCACTCCTTAATTTGTGTTACTCCAATAGCATCGTCTCCAAACACCTGCTGAATATTAGAAATTGTTTTGCTTTGAGAATCAAAAACCGACACGTATAATAGCACCTCACTTTACACTATTTCTTTCCACTGTGAAAAGTGGCGCAGGCCTAGCATCACTACTATCCGCAGAAAATTCAAGATCGAATACTTTTTAGACAGACCTCGTACATACAGTTTCCTGGGACAAGCAATTCAATCAACATGACCTTGTATGCGGAGACATTGGCGCTATAAGTCCCTAGCAACGGATAACTTCCACTATTATTTAACATAAAAACCGCTTTATCGACAATGTTGAACAAAAACAACACCTACCAATTGTGCCAATTTAGTGTCTTACAAAAATTTGACAAATATTTACTTGTCACTAAGATCCAACAGTAACGACATTTAACTTACAAAAATGACATGAAAACTTTTTTATTGACAACGCCGTCAACCTCCAAGTTGATAAAAAACACTACCTATTGACTGCGCCACTTTGGTGTCTTACAAAAACTTGCAAGATATTTACTCCAAAAAAATACTCTAGACAAATCTAAATTGCAGAATGATTAACTACTAAATTAGCAATGCCACGAAGATGTTTCCAACGGTAACAATTATTTAATCGGCAACACCGCCAATTTAGTCACCAAAATCCAACAGTAACGACACTTATTTAACTTACAAAAATGACATAAAAATTGTTTTATTGACAACGCCATCAACCTCCAATTCAATAAAAAAACACCGACTGCACCAATTTGGTGTATTACAAAAACTTGCAAGATATTTAGTTCAAAAAATACTTTGAGCAAATTGAAATTGCAGAATAATTAACTACCAAATTGGCAATGCCACCAAGATGTGTCTAATAGTAACAATTATTTAATCGGCAACACCGCCAACTGCGCCAATTTAGTAGCTTACAAAAATTTAACAAATATTTACTTGTCACCAAAATCCAACAGTAACGACACTTATTTAACTTACAAAAATGACATAAAAATTGTTTTATTGACAACGCCATCAACCTCCAATTCAATAAAAAAACACCGACTGCGCCAATTTGGTGTCTTACAAAAATTTGTAAAATATTGACTTTAAAAAATACTTTGAGCAAATTTATATTGCAGAGTGATTAACTACCAAATTGGCAGTGCCACCAAGATGTGTCCAATAGTATCAATTATTTAATCATCAACACCGCCAACCTACCAACTGCGCCAATTTAGTGTCTTACAAAAATTTGACAAATATTTACTTGTCACTAAGATCCAACAGTAACAACCGTAAGAGCAAAACCAAACTCAATATAATCTCTGTAGACACTTTTTGACTATAGATAACGCTACCTGAGCACCATCTCCAACAACAGATAAAATTGGAAGCTCAGCAACATGGACCAATCACCATTTGCTTTTTTCCATTTGGATTATATAAATATTACATTTTCTCAGCGTCAGTCAGTTGAGTTATAAAGGCCAAACTGACAACATCAAACAACACTAGCCTAGCAACTACAAACTAGATATTCCGTCTGCTTTCATTTAATTTATCATCGGCCCAAAGCTACTATATGTACTTTTACGCTAATCTACAAACATCATACGTTTCAGTTTTATACGCCACTTTAGCGCAACCTATTTTCTGCCCGTGATGCTGGTAGCTTACATTACTAGTGAAATTAGAGTTTTGAGTAAATTCCAAATCACTGAAAAAATAATTTATCTAGTCTAGACCAGAAGAAGATCTTAGTTGCAAAACCCCACGCTGGGAAGGCAGATTGGATAGAGAAAAAGCTATAACCTCTTTTAAAACGAGGATCAAACCCACAAACTTCGGAGCAGCAGTCGGATGTCTAGACTACTACGCTACGCTCCTCTGAATTCATAACTAGTTTTTATTCAAAAATGCACTTTTTATAAAATGCCAACGCAATTATCCACCTTATCCAACACACCAGACACCTTTACTTACCAAAAGACGCCCAACCAACAGTTAACTCCGATCTATTTTTGTAGGTTTTGAATGTATTTTTTTGTAGATTAGGAAATTTTTTTTTAATAAACTGGGTCCATCCTCCCTTTTCATAGTTACTGAAGCAAGAGAACTGGCACTAGATAAAACTAATGTGTAGTATTGTATTAAGTCTAATAATGATTTCGAATCCAATCGCTGCTCACTTCCACCCGTGATCGTGTGAGGTTCATTCCAAAAATACTTACAAGGCTTTCGTGAGAAAGACTCACTAACTTCGCATTTTTCCAAAAAGTCGCTAAATAGCAAATAAAACCCAAACACAACCTAGAGGACAACACCAAGCTTTAAAGTTCTAAAAATATCTTCAAAAATTTTAAAGAAACAACTGGCAACCCGCACCAAGAATTCAATTAATATTGCACCTGGTTGATCGGACAAAAACTCAACCGTAGAAGGTTTTCAGAAAAAAAAAACAAGCCAAAACATGCAAAGTAGACCAAGCTCAGGCAGTAGCTTTTTGGACAAAACTAACAACACCCTTGTTCTAATAACAAACCCGCAAGTGATCAATTTAATTAGGTTTGATCTAACCAACTTAAACAACCTAAAAAACACCCAAAAACTAAACCCAAACCTAACTGAGGTCAACTACAGCCACTGGCCAACATGGCCATGATCTTAGTACCGAGCGCAGACTCGGGACAAAACTTATAAAGCAATAAAATCCTTAAGAAACGCCAGCAAAGACCAAAGCAAAACCAAACAACAACGAAAACAGCACTCAAAACCTAAACCCAAACGCGCTAGGTGGGCGACCTCAAAGCCCAACTATCCTGCAAACTATAGTTTTATTATTTTACTTACCCAAACAACTTACCTTCAATGGTAATATAAAATTGCAAAAATAAAACAAATTTTGCAGACACTTGACTTGCAAGAAGAGTAGTATTAACACAATGCGCAAATAAATATAAAACTTTTTTTTCTTCAACTTATCAGTCAACTCCAAAAGCTAGGTTACTAATAAACCGTTAACTCAATCTAGTACAACCAAGTGACCCTATCTACATCATCATGCTGCAGCTTCCGCTAACAACCACCAAGCCAACAACTTGGACGCACTAACATCCTCTACAAACTCTCGAAGCTACTGCAGGAGTGCTTAAACAGTCGATCGCAATAAACTCGTCAATCGCGAGAAGTTTTTAGATTAATCGCCTAATATTTTATTTTTGAAAAGTCTGATACTCAATGAATAAAATAACACTAAATATTTATGCTTTAAGGTTCTACTAGGTCTACTTACTACTGGGTTTACTAGGACCTAATGACTTAGTCGATCACTTGCCGCATAATGGTTTTATAGATCGCCAATGCTTTAAGTCTGAGCACCCCTGGACTACTTCAACCCTACACAATCTGAATTTGCCAAATCCTTTAACAATAGATCCATTAACATAAGAAAATATCCACAAGAAAGCACTCTTACGCTAAGAACCTTCAACTCCAATCACAAACTATTTATTAGCTCCGGGAGCTTCAAATCAACCAACCGCAACAAAACAAGACCACTTAATCCTAAACGCCATTTCCTCCTCCTAAGACCTCGTAATATCCTTACCACTAAGGAACATCTATCAACGGCAATAAGCTAAAACCCTCTACTCTAAGATTCTCAACCCTTGAAGGTATCTCCGACCTCTGCCAAGACTTTGTAAGATAACAGCCGAGAAAAACTGGTTTAACTCTCCACAAATTTCTAGACCGCAATGACAAATGAAGTTAGTAAAAACCTTTCCTCCAAACGCCCAAAAGTAAACATAAAACAAATACACACAAACTCAAATGAGTTAAAAATCAAAAAAGACTCTGCTGGAAGAAACAACAACCTAGTTCAAATCTACATTCTATATACAGGGTGCGGCAGCATAACTTCCTATTTTTAAAACTTAATAAAACCCATTGTATAAATCAGAACTTTTTTATTTGTTTTTTATAATGTAGGAGCACACCTAAAGTTTTGTTTTAATAGTTTTGAAGATCAAATCAGGTAGGTAACGTCCCTCTCCATACACTGTGTAAACCGATTTCTGGCGTTTGTCATGATTCTTGCCAACATCAAATCTTGTAGGGTCTTTGGACGGTTCACATAAGCACGGGATTTTATAAAACCCCATAAAAAAAATCACACGCGTTTCTTCAAAAATTAAAGTCAAGTTCAGAAACTTCTTGCACAATTGCCATCTTGTAAGAATAGAAATGAAGATCATCATAAAGAATTCTCCTTCACAAAACGATCGGAAAGTTGCGCGCGTGGTGATTGCAACAATGAAACTGGCACTGCCACAATGTTCTAAAGTGATCTAATGGGCCGAGGGACCCTATTTCTTCTTCTTGTCGCACTTGCAGTTTGTCTGAATGTAATGACCCACGTAACAATTGATTTGCGGTTCGGGATAGAGACCAACGGGGCTAAATTAAAGCAATTCGAAAAGACGCGCTGAGTTGCGATCACAGAACATCCGCTCAAAAAGTAAGCTTCAACGGCAAAAGCACGCTCTTTACTGTTCCAACGCATGATGGCGAATGAACTGTGTCTGGGCAAAACTTTATAGTCCCGTCTCTCAAACAAGATCACTAGTGCTCCGCTACGACATCAACCGACTGAATGGCGCGCATTTTAAAAAAGGAAGTTATGCTGCCGCACCCTGTATAGACACACAAACTCACAAACAACACTCACCTACTCTTTTAACATCACTACATACCACAACTATACATCTTTTCCACCAGATGGCATCAGGAACCAAACTTTATTACACCTCAGCTTATAAGGCAATTCCGTCCCGACACTCCGTCAGTCTTTTAAAAATTCTCTTCCGTAACCTACAAAAAATAATAATTTCCGGTGTTAGAATGGGGAGTTTAACCAATAGCGTTGGTAGTAGATCATCCAGATAAAGTTTAACAAGTAGTTTGTAGCATAGCTTCTACCTACTAGCAGTTTGTTTCCACCTTGGTAATAAACCGTTTGAAACCAAAGCTCTCTCTTGCACCATAACCAGATCTCCTGTTTTATAAGTACTGACGTTTGCTTACCGTAGATAACGTAGTAATCGGTAAGCAGATTGCCGGTGTCAAGTAGCTTTGGTCTTCAACCCATTTTCTTGCAACAACTTTCTGATTTATCTAGGTTACGTCCTAATAAGAGCATGCTCAAAACTTGGCAATTGACCGCGTTTGTCCTGCGATTTCAATAAAACACTATTTGTTGGGTTGTTACTCTCGAAATGTAATCAGCACAATTAAACTATACTAAACTTTTAACACCAAAAACAAATGCTAGATTAAAATCAATACCGACCAACGCCCCGCCCCGCTTTTATACCAAGAAAGCGGATGAGATTTCAAAAGCCTTTAGAGTTGTTATTTTATTACTGTTCTCTAAGCCCAAGAAGATTCAATCAACTGGTCATCATAGACCTCACAAAAGCCTTTCTAGTGTTGTTGCTTATTTTGGCATTGAAAGCAACATCATACAAACGTTCCAAAAAGAATTGAATTGCCAAGCATCAACTTCTCTGCCTCAACGGTTTCAAAAAGAGTTGAGAAGCATAAATCATGATTATCATCATCAACCCTACCAAAAAGGTTTTTGTCACACTTTAAGCAATTCTTCGGTGATGCAAGCATTTATTGAACTGCCATGCACCAACTCCATTTCTAAGTTAGAACAATTTGCCACGGTTCAAAAAGACGTTAATAAGCATAAACCTAAACAAAACCAACAAAAAATATGCGAAAACAATTCAATAATGTAAACATTTGATTTTAAAAAATGTGGCAATAAGTCCAAATATTATTGCCGTTAAACCAAATGCAATAGTCCAACTTCTGTCATCAAGCATGAAGATGCTGCTTGACAGCTTAAATCAAACGTGATAGAAGTAGAAAACCACACATTATCCAAAATGTGTAAAGCAACAACAACTTTTTCACATTTTAGTCTTAGATTGGCCGCTTCTATTCCAATACTAAAAGTGTTAACAAATAGCGCACAACGGACGTAAAACAATCAAAAACATGATCCCTTTACTTGCAAACCAACAAACAATACCATTAAGTTTATTTTTTTTAACTTGGCCCACAAAGCCAAACTGAAACAAAGTCTACTTTGGAAACACCTACAACCAAAAAAAAAGGACATGTCAACCATTCTCTAATATAACTACTAAGCAACAAGTCACAGTTTACTTAAAATTAATATTGACCAAGTAAATGGAAAGCAACTGTCCATATTACAAGCCATACATTGGTCATAGACACCAGCACGATCAAACTATAACAATAGCAAAAACAACACTTTTGACAACTGGTCCTTTATCCAACAAATTAATCTTACCATGATACCTCAATACCAAAAGATCTTTGAAAACCTCATCTATAAACTCTGACATTTTTTTTACCACAAAACTACACCTACGTTTGCACCAGGAACTACCACTTTGTTCCCAATCACACACTAGCTTTAGCATTGCCACGGAAACCGCTATATTTGTTTTACGGTTAATAACTCCTATCCGTAGATCAGCGTAAATAAAGTGCAAACTACCCTGAAAACTAGTATCTGCACCACCATCGTAGACAGACCAAACCCACTCCAGATGGAGGTGGTGACATTTCTAAACTCAGCACGCAGATCAGCCGTAAGAGTTTAAATGTAAACATTTCAAGCAAAACGCTAAAAAAAAAAACCAAACCAACCCAAAATCAGAACTTCGTCACCATTTAATCGCAACTGAAATTAGCTACAATAAAAAAAAGTTTCGACGGCCAATACCCACTCAGATTCTACATGCTTCTCGTCAACTAGACTTGCACTCAGGCTTGCCTGTAAAAAAACTTATAGCATTGCAGCATCCGCTTAGGTTATTACCTTAGACCATACTCACTTATAGACGCGCCGTGTGCTATTTCCCATTTGTTGCATAGTGAAGCCAACATAACAACATTATATGCCCACAACTGACGTCACGCGCTTATTATGGACATATTCCTTATGCAAAATTAATGAACACAATAAAATATTTATTATATTTTGGTTTTAAGTTTTAATATCATTCACAAAATGAAATTGTTTATAATGTTATATCTTTAATAAATGATATTTTCAACGCACTTGAATTCTTTTTATAATTGTTAATTATCAAATACTTTTTTGTATCACAAAATTCAGTATTTAAGTAAAACGCACGCGTTTTTATCCACAACTTACGTCACAAGCATTGTTGTTATGTTGGCTTCACCGCTTGTGCAAAAGGCGTGTCTATAAGTGTGTATGGTCTAAGGTTAATACCCAATACGGTTACTATACGCTGTCTTCAAACTTTTTCTTTTGAGGACACTTATGATCTCCGGACACCATCACCAAAAATGATTTCTTCATTCATCTATACGAGCAATTCATTTATTAGAAACTTATCGTACAGAAAAGATAAAAATGGTTTGCTTTGACTAAATAATAATAATAATATCAAACCAGAACAAAACCACACCAAACAAAGCACATCAAGTAATGTTGTTTAAAGGGCGGTAGCTTCATAAACAATTTAATTACTCCCATTAAAACGCACATGGCTAATTAACGTTCCGAGCAACTAAAAAAACGCTGATAATAATGTCTGTAACCAGTAAAGATAAGCAACAGAGCAACCTCAACATTTAACATATTTTAATTTACTTCATCTAACCAGATTAGTAGCTTGCATCACTTTTTTAACAATTGATTTATGATAATTTAATAAAATTGTGAACACAATACGTTTTATTTTCCTGTCTAGTTATAAATCACTTTGTATTATTTGTAGATGTTTATACAACTCAAACAAAAATGTTTTTCTTTATATTAGCATTTATTTACATTGAATAAACGTTTATTAAAACAAATTGTACGCTTTTGATAAAAACAAAATATTTTATAAAAAAGTCTTTTGATGCAATTGGACAATTCCTCCGCTAGATATCGTTGCAACTCAGAATATGTGTTGCGTAATATTGTATTCAATTCTGCTATACAAAGAAGTTCTTTATGTCCCTTCTAGAAATTACATTAAGCTCGAATAAGTATGGAAAGAACTTGTGTCGTCTTTGAGCGATAGAAACTTCTTTGAGATTTTTTGTAGATAAAAAATTAGATTGTATACAATTATATAATTAGGTTTCAATTTAAAACCGATTATCATGCTTTTGAGATTGTTGGGGATAAAATGATTGATAGTAAAGATGATTTTGCAAGATATTTTTAATAATTGTAGCGTTAAATATATCTATGATCGATAGCTTATTGTTAAATTATATTGAAGTGTTTAATATTGCAGTAAATTTGCCATGTTTTGACAGACGTATCCGGTTTTAGTGACAGATTCCGGGGATTATTACTGGTTGATAAATATAATGCCTTCTTCCGGTCAAGTTTCAATGTTAAATTTGGTTAGATAGTAATAAAGGGGGAGTATTATTGTTGTGTTGATAATAAACAATTCATTTTGAACTAATGCGCCAACCAATTTAACATATTTGTTCTACGTGCAACATTTATTAGATAAAGGGTTTGTTTGTCATCCTGCGGCGGTTATAATACGATAGGTACACGATGATATATGATTTTTGGTATATTATAAATTTGTAAATTGTAAGAATATTATTTGTATATGATATTTATATAAAAATGCAGATCCACTATTTTTTAACCAAATTTACCGTGAATATTATAGCAAGCAATATCTGCGGAATAAAAACAGTAATTCGATTTCAGAGTAAATCTAATTTATGGGAATTAAAAACATCAAAATTTGTTAAAAATGCACATTTCAAGTCAAAAATAGCTAAATTCATTAATAAAACAATAAAATATTTTTGAATCCGGTCAAAAACAGTTTAAAAAACTGCAAAATTTTATTCGTGAAAGGTCAAAAATAGCAAAATCCGGTTTCTAAACATCAAAATATTTCACTAAAGTTCGTCCATAAACTGTTTAAAATGTAGAAAAACTAGCAAAATCCGGCCATTAAATATAAAAATATTGTTGGAAATAACAAAATTTTGTCAAAAATTGTTAAAACGTGCAAAATTCTATTTATAAAAAGACAAAAATAGCAATAACTGGTTATAAAATATAAAAACTTAGTCAGAAAAAACTGAAATCCGAACAAAACAGGTAAAAAATGCTAAAAATTTACAGAAAAACTGCAAAATTTTACCTAAAAACATCAAATTAGACGTCTGTATTTTTATACAGGGTGCGGCAAGGAAACTTGCTGATTTGAAAGGTCAATAAAAGAAAAAGTATTTCACCTATCGATTTAATTCTTCTTTTATTGTATAGTACACATCCTAAATTTTTGTTTCAAGTGGTTTTAAAAATTACATCGGACAAATGGCGGCCTATATTAGCAATACACTAATCCACCCGCTATTTGAAGTTTTGCTCCACTCTTTCGAGCATATCGACGGGAATGTTGGCGATGGTTTGGCAAATGTTGTCCTTCAGGTGTTGCAGGGTCCGTGGTTTGTCATTGTAAACAATGGATTTGAAATATCCCCATAAAAAGAAGTCACAGAGAGCCTAATCGGGTACGTCACCCCTCAAAAAGATTAGGCGCTCGTGGAAGTGTTCCCTCAAAAGTTCCATTAAAATGCTCGCTATGTGGCCGTGGCTCCGTCCTGCTGAAACCATACGTTCTTAAGTTCCATTTCTTCAAGTTTTGGGAAAAAATGCCTCAATCATTTCTCTGTAGCAAACTGCATTCACAGTAACAGTGTGATCTTCTTCCTCGAAAAAGTAAGACCCAATTATCGCAACTCTCGACAATGCGCACCACCTAGTAACACGTTCACAATGAAGTTGTATGTTTAAGCAGCCGGATCAGTAGAAATAAGCCTCACTGAAAAACACAAAGCAAGTCAAGGAGAGCTTCAAATGCAATTTGGCAAAAACAAAATCGCGTTCACTGAGCTCTTGCACCACAGCAAGTTTGTAGAGATAAAACTTGAGTTCTCAACAAGCTTGTATGGGTGATTCTTCAACAGATTCCTCGGAGGCTTCATTGCTTCATCAAGTTTGCATCATTTTTAGCTTCTGATTAAATGTCGGATTTGTTTGACAAAGGAGCAGACCTGTTGCTATCTTGGTGCCGTTTGGAACGTCTCTTGGTTCATCTGCAACCCACATTCGGAGTTAGTAGCAACAATAGCCGCAGCAGAGAATAAAGATTTGCAACGCTTGCATACTGCAGACAGAAGACAAGATCATAAAGCAACTCATGAAGTTCTCACACGTAGGATTGAGCATAACCAGCAGCGGCCAAAAAAATCAAAGAAACTAGAAAAGCAACTAACAAAGAAGCGCAAACATCCAACACACTAAACCAAATAAAATGGAGAAACAAACACCTCCTCATTTATAAAACTTGCATAAGACCAATCTTTACAGATGCGGCAGAGATGTAAGCTGAGACTAAACAACTTGCCAAAACAACTGAAATGCAAACGTTACGAGGCATCAAAGGAGCAACAATAAGGATTTGGATAAGTAGCCTTGCAATACGAAAAGAACGAAATGTTTAAGTCCTTGTTCATTGGACAAGGCCAAGAAAAGGGAGTGACAAAATACGATTGCATGGCAAAGTGGGCCAAACCAAAACTGCTTAAATACTAAAAGACCAACAGGAAGACTACTAAAACGATGGATGAATTTGTGGACATTAACATCACAAGAGGCCACACAACAATAAAGGAACAAGTCCTGGTCTTATATAAAATAAGAAGAAGAAGGAATAGCTGCTTTAAACGGTTTCCTATTGATGCTTATTGACGGATCTTTAATTAGCTGGGTGGGTATTGCAGACCAAAACTTCCAGCTCATAGATTTCCTTTTGCGTCGATTCTAAGGCCTAGATTGATTTTTTCAATCTAAACTATTAGCGAGAAGGGGTCGTTTGTGGCTTCAAGAATGACCTCGCACTGACAATCAATAGTCAATTCTATAAGTACCTTGTTAAGGATTAGGGTATCTGCACCGTGACTACTTGAAGTATAGGATGCATTTCCTTCATCCTGTTGGATAATAAAAACTGAAAATAAAATAATGCTAATTAAATGTGATGTGTACACTCACAAAAGCATTAAGTACCACTGTTCATAAGGAGCCACTCATGCTATGTACTAGAATGATTTTGACGATCTGTATCTTCGAGTCACGGTGCGGATACAAAAAAGTTTCCAATAAAATTGGAGTGATCCCGCCTTTTGAAGTTTTGCTCCATACTTTCGAGCATATCGACGGGAATTTTGGCGATGGCTTGGCGAATGTTGTTCTTCAATTGTTGCAGGGTCCGTGGTTTGTTATTGTAAACAATAGATTTGAGATATCTCCATAAAAAGAAGTCACAGGGAGCCAAATCGGGGGAGCGCGCCGACCACAGTACGTTACCTCTCAAGGAGATTAGACGCTCGTGGAAATATTCCCTCAAAAGTTCCATTGAAATTCTCGCTGTGTGTGCCGCGGCTCCTTCCTGCTGGAACCATACGTCTGCAAGTTCTATTTCTTTAAGTTTTGGGAGAAATAATGCCTCGATCATTTCTCTGTAGCAAACTGCATTCACAGTAACAGTGTGTTCTTCTTCCTCAAAAAAGTAAGGCCTAATTATTCCAACTCTCAATAATGCACACCACACAGTATCATGTTCACAATAAAGTGGCTTCTCATGAAGTTCACGGAGATTGAAACCACTCCAATAACGCATGTTTTGTTTGTTTACGCAGCCGAAAAGATAAAATTTGCCTCATCACTAAAAAACACGAGAACGTCGTGAGGCAAGTTCACATGCAGTTTGGCAAGAAACAAAATCACGTTCATTGAGCTCTTGCACCACAGCAAGTTTGTAGAGATGAAACTTGAGTTCGTTGTGAAGAATTCGTCTCGCACTGCAATCAGAAATCCTTAGAGCACTTGCCTATTTGCGTGCCGAACGCCGGGGAAAGTGCAAAAACGATAGCCTCATCCTCTCCACGTTTCCGGGGTTCTGGAAGTCCGTTCCAGGCTTTTTTTTTGCCACACTGCCACTTTCCCTAAATGCGTCCACCCACAAAACAATCGATTGCTGGCCAGAAACAAGACCCGTGGGATGAATATTGAACCGAGTTTGGAAGACACGTTGGGTGGCGACCACCAAACGGCCATTGGAAAAGTAGACCTCGACGGCAAACGCACTCTCCTCCTTTGTCAAAAACTGGCTTAAGCGGTAACAAAACTTCAAAACCCTCTCTTTCAAATAAAACCTTCCCTACCCCTTTCTGACCACGTCTCGCTCATTAGCGCTCAATTCAAATCAGCAAGTTTCCCTGCCGCACCTTGTATAAGTACTCGACCATCCCAACACGTTAAATAAAATCGTGATCTGTAAAGAGTATTGGTCTTCATGTCAAACACATGTTTACGAGCAAAATGTAAACAATACTTCTTGGTCTTAAGTTGGCTTCTCTCAGTCTATTCCTAACTGTCTGGTCGGATAACTCAACGTTATGAGTTGTTCAGAGTCAGATTTAAAGATTTTCGACTGTGGATGTGCAAGAATGCAAAATTGATACAACTAAAAACCGGTTTTGAATTTGGTTTGTTTTCGTCTTACGACCTTATCCAATGCGTCTTTTATATACAACTAAGGTATCAATTTCACACATATTGACTTCAAAAAAAATTTAGAGGCGACTAAGAAAATAATTAGAAGAAGCTTAAACAGAATAAGAAACTTTAGAGGTCATTTATCATAAATTTGCCTGAACCATGAAATGTTTTACTAAAAACAAAAAAAAAATTAGAAACTAATTGTCATCAGATTCGTTTGCTCTTTTATGATTTTGGCAAACTTATGTTTAATATTGAAGAATTTGAGACGACTAAAAGAGATATTAGCAATGCTTCAAAAAAGCTCTTACTAAAGGCAACTAAGAGAATGTAAGGGGCTCATCGCCATTAGTCTATATCCACCCTCAAAAGGAAGACTGTAGTGCAAGGTCTGGAATTGCCGTTGTAGTACTGCTGCACCTACAAATTGTTGTTTTGTGTTCCTTATCTAAAATTTACTAGATTTGTAGATGTTTGGTGCAGGTTTTAGTAAAAAACTTTAGAATTGCTTCAGCAGAATTTTCCTGAATTTGTAGCCTTCAGATAATGATTTTCTGTCGTCTTGTTTCTGCTATCTGCACTACGCCATGCTTTTGGATCTATTTGTAAGCGCTGGAAGGATAGTTGCGGCGTTTCCAAGTAATATACTTGCAGGCACTATTTGTGAAAGTCATCAAAAGATTGAGGACAAGGAATCTCCAGAAAACTAACATTGCTTGGCTCTAACTGTAGTTGCCACCATTAGCAACACACCTGGACAAAACGCTACTGTCGCAAACCGTTTTACGACCAACGTCCAAAAACCAAACGTAACAAAATACTAACTGCTTTGTACTAAAAAAAAACTAGAAAAAGCACAAACCGCTTAAAAAGCTAAACCCGGCTTACCCATCAGAAAGACACGCCTGGTCCACACACGTATTACCGACATTGTCTAAACCGCTATTATTGCAGAAAAAGACAAACTTAAGCAAAACCCACTAAAAAGAAAGCACAACATTAGCAAACTACCGTATACTCGATTTGCGAGCATCTTCAGAAGCAAACTCGATCAACGACAACCGTTTCTTTAGGTAAACTATGTGCAAACTTGCAACGCAGTACCGCAAGTTTAAAATTTGTGAGCAAAACAGAGATTTTGGAACGGGTGCCACCGCAGGAACCAAGATTATGCCCAGTTTAGGACAGCCAGTTTTACAAAAGTAAAGTACACCTTCTCATACAATAGTGTCAAAACCTTAGACACCAACTCTAAATAAGGAAGTATAATTGAAAGCTCAGCTTTAATGAGCAAAGCCATACACTACTAACAGCGTTGCACCTCTATTTAGGAGCTAACAAGCAAACATTGGGCAGACACCACTAAAAGCAAACATACACTGGAGTATATTTCTGCCGCTACTATCTAGTGCCAATTTTATCCCACGTTGCAGTTTCTCGACAAAAATGAATGGTACCATCAACCTCAAACTCGTTTAATTTGTTTAGAGCAAACCCTACATAATATCCTGAGCTTTTACACTCCGCCACGGTTTTATGACGACAACAGTTGAAAACTTTTAGTTTGTACAATGCGCAACTCCGACACACCGGACCCTTTTTCCAAGAGCTTTCCAACAGCTCTCAGACTTAGACCAATCGTCTCCGCAACCTCTATGATTTTGGTAGATTAAAAATGTTTCAGTGAGTAATGGGACGATTGGGCCTGGTAAAATTTTAGAAATTGTAAAAAAGCCTATTCATTGCACTCCTTTGATAATTGCCGCCAACCCATTAATGAATAGATAAATAAATCCATCCATAAAAAAAATTATGTATTGACCAGTCGTTCGTACCCCCATGCTGTTCCGCAAGGATGTCAGTGCCGGAGCCTCGATATACCTGATCGCCGTCATAGAATACTTTTCCGCAAAACTTACCCGTTAAATCAGCCATCCATAACAACAAAAAATTAAACAAACTTCTCTCAAAAGTGACGATTACACAAAGCGGTTTATAGTACAAGACATATTCTTTCCCAAGAAGGCCGAGAAAAACAAAGTTGTCACCCACCGCCACAGCAGTACGTAAACTAAAGCAAACTATTAATAAATCCTTGCCCGACAACGACGAAGAAAACCGGACTCATACGCCGCATAATCCAATGAAATCAACCTCTTAAACATAAAATTAAATTAAGCCTCTTTAGTACATTTAATTTAATTGTCTAAATTACCTACGAATAATTTTTAAAATTATTGATTAAATATCTGTATGTCTACTTATAACTTCTAATGGATGGTTCATATTTCAAAACATAATTTTCTTATCTTTATGTTATTAAAAAAGCACAATACATTTAATCTAAACAATGATTAATAAATCTGCTGACTTGAAAAGAATAACTGATTCAGGAATTCAAAGAAATTTGATTATAGATGTTTACAATATCACATCCTCGATTATTCAGTTCATCACAAATCGTCAAAATGAACAGTTTAAATATTGTAGTCGATGTTGAAAAGTAAGTTAATTAAGAATAATATCTTTACTCAAATTAATTTAATTATTTGCTCATCAGTAATGAAGATGAATGTAAACAAACCAATAAAAAATCACCTAACGTCAAGGTTGTTACGTATTTTCTAGAGTAAGTTAATTATTAATAATGTTTAATTAGTGTTAATTTTTTAATCCTTTTTCAAGCAATTCTGAAGGTTTGTTTGTGAACTCAAAAGAAGGAGATTTGGATAATAACTTAAATCCAAGTAATTCCAAAATTGATAAAGATATTACTTTCAGTGATGATGAAGACGATACACATGTTTCAAAGTAAGTTAATTGAAATTAACATTATAATTAGTTTTTGATATTTTTTTTTATAGAACTACTGTTTTAACTATGGATAAATTTGGTAACTTGGATGAAAATGATTTGAAAATGAATGAGGAACCAACTAATGATAATACAATCAAGTTGACAAAGGATGATAACTCAATAGAAAGCAATCCCAACGTTGCTGATAAATATGATATGATTTCCACTGACAAAGTTTCATCTAATGAAGATGTTGGATATGATCAAAAGTAAGTTAGTTGCTATATAATACTTTTACTTATGCTTTTACTAAAACTTATGCGATTGCTTTATTACCGCCCACACATACTAATGTTTTTTTCTATTTTCCTATGAAATCTTTTACTATAAATAAGTTTTTAATAGTACGCGTTAAATGTGAGACTTTCTCTCATTAAGCGACTAAGCACGTTTGAAATTTTATCCATGTGCACAAGTAAAATAAAATGTATAAATGATTCCTTGCACAGATATCGACTAGTTTTCTATTTTTGCCTTCAAATATTTAAAAGAATTCAATGTAACTCAACCGAGTCTACAGTTTAACAAGTTTAGCTTGTCCAGATGCACATTAACATTTTAAAGGCACGGGCTAACGCAAAATTTTATTTGATATATGCAGTCTACAGCGAGAGACCATGTAATAAGTTTGTTTTTCTCTAATAACTATATTTAATATAAATTTTACTAGCATGTCACGCAAAAATAGCTGCGATTGCATAGAAGGTTGCAAACATTTTTCTTGTTCCTATCACAATTATTATTTTTTTATACCAGGGCCCAGAACGGTTGTGAATATAAGTTATAAATGAACTAAATAAAACGTTGTTTTTGTCTCCAAACATACTTTTCTTCTATCTCGCTTTAGGCATCATGTTTTCTTATTAAGCGGACACACTAAGTTTGTTGGACTGTATTGGAAGCTAAAGTCAGTCGCTAGCGGATTTTCACAAAGCTGAGTGTTATTACCTTTACTGTAGTTCCTTGTCATGTCATTGAATGTCTTAGGCACACCTCCTATTAAACAAGTTAAGCTTGCTGGACTGTAATAGGAGCTAAAGTCGCTCGCAAACTCAAAGTTGTGTGTAATCACCATTACTGCAAAAAGTTTGAGACTATACCTAACGTGATCCACCAAACATTGTAGAAAGGTAGTACAAAAAGAAACAATAGACTCATAAAAAACGACAATTTCTTTCACAAAACGACAAAACAGCAAAGATTTAAAATCTAGAAATATATAAGCAACATTCTCGATGACAAAGAAATTAAACTATTTAGAATTCACGCTTGATACCAAACTAACCTTGCTTACTCATGTAGTTAATAAGACCACAAAAGATTGTTTTGGTAATTTTGCAATCAAACCAAGTCAGACCAACATGGTTATAATATATGTTACCGGCTCGCTTTAACAAAAGGTTTTGGGAGCGGCACGACCAAGCCCGAAAACGGTTGTGCGGCTAAGGGTGTTCTGTTAGATAAAAACTTGCATTTTATGGTTACTGGTTAAAAGTTTTCACACACGTATTCACTAAAAATGCACCAAAACCACCTACTTCAAATATCCATCTCCGTAATCGGAAGAATCATAAAAAAATGTATCGATTCAGAGGCCAGTCACAACTTCACCTTCTTAAAGTTGGAAAACCCAAAACCCCAACAATCTCAATTGCACAGATGGACTCAAAGACCCAATCCAGAAAGTCTATACTAACAACTCGTTCAATCATAAAGCCCCCATCAAGCCCGAATATGCTTGCTAACCAAAAAAACTTTAGCGGACTTACTACGACAATCTCGAGTAGAGTGTGAGCAAAACCAATCTGGGTTACTAACTAAGAAAACATGTAAAGTTAATAAGGATTAATGCCGTTAAACGCACAGGAAGAAGTCATAAGACAGCACCACTCAACAAACACGGATTTAGCCGCTATCTTGCGGGCCTTCCACTGGCCAAACGTAAGGATGTACGCACCTTTATCAAAAGATGCATAATCTGCGCTAAAGTAAGATCAGAAACCTCACAACCAAAAGCACCTTTAAAGTCTCACTCACCCCCTTAGCCTACCATAAGAAAGAGTCGCAATTGACTTTGATATACCCATAGACACGACAAGGACTGAAAACCAATGTGCACTTACCATGATGCACTTGTGCACCAAGTGTATGGAAAGAATACAAGTGCCTGCAGCTGTTCCACCGGTAAAATACCCAAAAGCTACCCTTTTGGACAACGGGCTTCATTTCCTAAGCCAACACTTTGAGAACTCGGTGCAAGAATAGAAGGCCAAACACCCTACGACCGCTACGTATCATGCCTAAGCTAATCCAGTAAAACGCAGACACGCCAAGCTCAAGAAAAACGCTACAAAAAGATCAACCCCAAAAATATTGAGACAAACTTCTACCACTGGCGGTATACCACAGCAACTGCAGAATAAACACAGTTACCGGCAAAATCACAAGCAAACTTTTGCTAGGACAAAACTTGGCCAAGCCGGTAAGCTGAGACGCACCTTGCAAAACACCCCAAAATCTCTGGCTTTAACAAACCCAACAAAGCCAACCCTTTCATCAAAAATAAAGATACCTACGGCAAAAAACGGCCAAAACTACAAACCCGGAGATTTAGTATTGTTGCGTAGACAAGGAAAAAGGCTAAACAACAAGTGGTTAGGCCCTAAACAGGTAATTACCACGGCAGAAAATTATTGCAATTAGAAAGAAAATTACCCCCACCCCACAAGCCAAGTTAGAAAGAATTGACGCTTTATGAGCAAAACATCACGGACTAACCCGAGCAATACCAACGCGAGCTTCTACAAATAAAAAAACTTTCTCGAAGCAGCTGGCATCACCTCTGCGAAACTATAGACTAGAACTAGAACCGTTTTCCAACGGCTCATTATGCTACCCACTAAAGGTCGTTCCACCCCCCCCCCCCTCCCAAAAAAACAGAGTACCGTCGTACCTAGAAAACCAACCTACACGCCTCAGAACAATCATTACAACATAAAGAAAGGTAACGCCACCCTCTTCACAACCATTGACTCGCTCAGATTTTTCTGATATCCAATTGCAAGCTACTTCCACAACAACTATTGCTATGACTCTGGACAAGATATACTAAAGTTTATTTTTTAATCAAGGCTCAGCTTACGATATCTCAATCAATAAATATCATTGCTTCCTAACCTTGTCAGGGACTATAACCTAGATATTCTGAAAAAGTTGGTCTTTTGGAATTTTACTATAAACTATCTCCAACTACTCTAACATTTTTACGGTAACCACCTTTAACCTCGTAAACACCAACCAACAACTGCATTCCCTGACATCCACTTGAAAGCTACTTCCATGCTGACCATTGCTAAGACTCTGGACAAGATATGCTGGAACTCACTTTTAACCCAACGCTCAAACTACAACATTTCACGTCCCACAATAACCTTGCTTCCAAACCATATGGAGCACTATAACCCAAATATTCTAGAAGTGTAAGTCTTTTTAATTTTGATTTTTGGGTAGTTAAAGCAAACCAGCACTCACTCATCATAGACTCTTTTGAGTAAGAAAGGGCCGGTCATGTGCATAACACATGATCATTAGCTCGTCATCAATTTTGCATCCTCTACATAGCCAACAAATGAGCCGGACACAACAGCTCTAAGACCAGAAGTAAAACAAAGAAATAAATAATTAGCGCTCATAGATTGGTCATAGAAAATAGAGAAGACCACAAATGTGGTGATGAGATGCAATAAAAAACAAGCAGGTCCAGGGTAAAAAAATATAGCCCAAACTGAAGAAAGTTGAAGAGAATTAAAAGAACCTTACATTCACACATATGAAGCGGATAGAAGATTAGCACAAAACAAACAAAAATCATATTGGGCTATTTAAAGAGATGGTCTTGCACCACCTGCTATTTTTGTAGTCTATTTTTGACCCTTGATACACTATCTACTATTGTAAAAGTAATTCTGATCAAAATAAATTAAAAAAATCGTTTTATCATGATTTGAGTTTGATGAAGTCCAATTACTGAAAACTAAATCTGGCATTTGAAGCCAAAATTTTGGCAAAATTCTAGCTTCAAGTAGATAGATCTAGTTTTTGCAAAATAGTGTCACCCAAACTTTCGTATGCCAGGTCCAAAATATCTTATCCCTACTTGTTCTAAACTTATGAAAGCTAAATCTAGCTTTCAAGAACTAGTCAGTTTGCGTACCCAAACTCTCTACCTTGGGACAATAATAGTTTGGAGGTTTAAAATTTAAATTATGCTTTATATAAATAATAATTATAAATTATTAGTAAGTACAAAAATTAATATTGCCGCTTACAATTTGAACTATGTGAGAGAAAGTCTCACGCGCGACTATTAGCGTAAATTTTTGTTTAACAACCAATAACAGATTAATAAATAGTGTTTAACCATGTCATTCTTCTTCAATCAATACATTTAGGTTAGCAATGGATAACTCAATTGATAAAAATCCCAACATTGCAACTTCTAATAATGAATTCTCACCCAGTAAAGACGTTACTTATAACTCAAAGTAAGTTAATTGTAATTATTATTACAACTAGTATTTAATTATTTTATTCTTTTAAAGAACTATTGTTTTGACAATGGACAAATTTGGTAATGTAGATGAACATAATTTCAAAACTAATGAAGAAAAAACTTTCATAAACAATAATTTCCGCGTCAAAAAATATTACTTTCCAAAGTAAGTTGTATTTAATAAATAACTATTTTATTCTAAACGCAATTTGATTAGGTTGAACATGGATTTAATTGAAAAAGATATCAAAGTTGATTCCAAAATTGTCAAGAATGTGACTTTCACGAACAAAGCTTTCTCCAATGTAAAAGACGCTACACATGTTTTAGAGTAAGTTAATTGTTATTAATTTTATTGTTTAACTATTTTTTTTTAAAGAAAACCTTTTGATTCCAAAACTTTAAACAAAAAAGCTTTTAAAATTAATGAGAAATTTACTTTCTATGACGAAATTTCGCGCAATAAAAAATTCGTTCTAAAGTAAGTTAATTGTAATTAACGTACTACTAATGTATAATTATTTATTTTTTGTTTAAGAAAACCTATCGTGGATAACTCAATTGAACATGATGCTTTTAAATTCGGTAATTTATATGAATCCAAATATTTCAAAAAATTTGATGACAACATTTTGCCCAATGAAGTTTTTAAAAATGCATTAAGAGGTATTTTTTTAATGTAAACTAATTAAATTATTGCATATTTACTATTCTAGGTGTACCTATCAATACTCCTCCAGTATCACTATTTAAATCCATTTTACAAAAAATCCAAAAAAGCTTTCAAGATTCAGTTTACGAGTTGAAGAGTATATTTGGCACTAAAATGACTTGGTTTATTATAATTTGGACTTTTTTTTTAATTGGCTCGTTGTTATATTATTTTGTATTTTAGTTTTAAGATGAATATAAAAATATTAATATTTTGATAATTTTGTATTTAATAAATGTTTATAACATATTTGTTTAAAATTATAATTTTTTATATCATACATTACAGATATTAGTGCATTAATATTGATAGTTGGAAGAGAAGTATGCTGAGTAAGGCTTAAACTGTACTTACAATTCCTGCTACTATTTTTATTTAATAAGACACATAATCTGCTAATGCACGCGTCCTCCCGGACAATTTATGTCAATACCTCTAGTAAACTTCAATCAAGATAAGTATACCTAGTCACGCCGTTTCTTTTCGGAGAAGGCAATCAAGGTGTCAAGCACACCGAGCCACAGAGAAGACGTGTATGTTTGGATGCCTATATAAAGTAACGGATCCATTTGGAAAGAACGCTACGCTCTGCATTACTTTGTTGGAGACACATATCCAACTCGTCATAAGTAAAACACAATCAATAAAAATAAAAATTGAATTTAATTTTGTTTTAAGTACTGCCAGCTATTTAGACTACTAGAAAATATACTATTTTTCGTTTTTTTGGTTCCAAAGCAGTTTGATAGGGAAAACTCTCATAAGTGATCATTGGTAAAACTAAACGTCTTGTTTCAAGATTTACTTACATTTCCACTGCTTATACTTGTGCTCTTGATTAAATTTTTTTCGCCACTCGAGCCGCTTATAGCTTTTTTTAGAACGATGGAGAAGTCTACGTATTACTACTTCCCGTATTATTTAGCAAAAAATACACGTACCACCATGTAGGAAAATAATTGTTTAATATTCACTCTAAGTTTAGTGCTATTTTAATGTCTGATGTGGCCGATGATTGCAGATTACTTTTTAAAGATCTTGACACAAAGTTTATTTAACCTTTTCAGGTCGACTTCGAGCAAACAAAGTACTCTACTCACGCACTAGTAATCCGGAAACAGTCTATTCTATTCAAACCGTAAAAATTAAGACCAACATTTACCTAATAAATCTACCAAGCGCACCCCAACAAACAAAAAAAAAACATTCAACTCATGGGCATCTGCCGAAAAAAAAAGAAAATTCCAACCAACTAAAACCGATGTAAGCAGAAGCTTCAAAATGACCTTTTTTAGAAATAATAAAACCCAAAGCATAAAACTAATGTAGAATAGCCCTCTAATCAAGCCAACTCAAACCCAAAAGTTAAACTCCAGCAAATGTCTAAATAACAAGAATCAAAAGACCGTTGATACAAAAAAACGTTTTTAAGAATTTCAATAGACCAACCAAAGACAAACAACATTTTTGTAATTCCAACCAACTCAATTTTATCTAACACTAGGAGCAAACTTAAACAAAAAGCGCCCAAAAAACAATCAAATACCAAAAGCAAAAATAAAAAGAATTTCCAAGGACTATTGCAATTCCTACCACAGCGCACGTTTCAGAACAATTTTTGACAAACTAAGTTGCCTGTAAAAGCCGCAAACCAAAAAATAATTAAAGCCAACAAACCATGGAAGAAAATAAACAAGCAAACTACCAGACCCCAAAACCAATGTAACCAAGTCCTTTGCCAAACCGCAAAATTTAAGACCAACATTTACCTAATAAATCTACCAAGCGCACCCCAACAAACAAAAAAAAAAACATTCAACTCATGGGCATCTGCCGAAAAATAAAAAAAAATTCCAACCAATTAAAACCGATGTAAGCAGGAACTTCTAAATGACCTTTTTTAGAAACAATATTAATGTACAATAGCCCTCTAATCAAGCTGACTCAAACCCAAAAGTTAAACTCCAGCAAATGTCTAAATAGCAACAATCAAAAGACCGTTGATAGAAAAAACTTTTTTAAGAATTTTAATAGACCAACCAAAGACAAACAACATTTTTGTAATTCCAACCAACTCAATCCTATCCAACATTAGAAGCAAACTTGAACAAAAATCGACCAAAAAACAATCAAATACCAACAAAACAAAAAAAAAATTCCGAGGACTATGGCAATTCCTACCACAGCACATTTCAGAACAATTCTTGACAAAGAAAGTTGCCTGTAAAAGCCGCAAACCAAAAAATAATTAAAGCCAACAAACCATGGAAGAAAATAAACTAGCAAACTACCAGACCCCAAAACCGATGTAACCAAGTCTTTTGCAAAACCGCAAAAATTAAGACCAACATTTACCTGATAAATCTACCAAGCGCACCCCAACAAACAAAAAAAAAACATTCAACTCATGGGCATCTACCGAGAAATAAAAGAAAATTCCAACCAACTAAAACCGATGTAGGCAAGAGCTTCTAAATGACTTTTTTAAAAATAATAAAACCCAAAGCATAAAACTAATGTAGAATAGCCCTCTAATCAAGCCAACTCAAACCCAAAAGTTAAACTCCAGCAAATGTCTAAATAGCAACAATCAAAAATCCGTTGATAGAAAAAAACTTTTTTAAAAATTTCAATAGACCAACCAAAAACAAACAACATTTTTGTAATTCCCACCTACTCAATCCTATCTAACACTAAGAGCAAACTTGAACAAAAAGGGCCCAAAAAACAATTAAAGACCAACAAAGCAAAAAAAAAAAGAATTTCCGAGGACTATTGCAATTCCTACCACAGCACGTTTCAGAACAATTCTTGACAAACTAAGTTGCCTGTAAAAGCCGCAAACCAAAAAGTAATTAAAGCCAACAAACCATGGAAGAAAATAAACTAGCAAACTACCAGACCCCAAAACCGATGTAACCAAGTCCTTTGCCAAACCGCAAAAATTAGTTCCTGATAAATCTACCAAGCGCACACCAACAAACAAAAAAAAAACATTTAACTCATGGGCATCTACCGAGAAATAAAAGAAAATTCCAACCAACTAAAACCAATGTAGGCAGGAGCTTCTAAATGACCTTTTTTAAAAATAATAAAACCCAAAGCACAAAACTAATGTAGAATAGCCCTCTAATCAAGCCAACTCAAA
Organism: Tachinus rufipes; assembly: GCA_963932245.1. Classification (NCBI taxonomy): domain Eukaryota; kingdom Metazoa; phylum Arthropoda; class Insecta; order Coleoptera; family Staphylinidae; genus Tachinus; species Tachinus rufipes. Next base: position 5,162,160 of record OZ010750.1, read on the forward strand.
CCCAAAAGTTAAACTCCAGCAAATGTCTAAATAGCAACAATCAAAAGACCGTTGATAGAAAAAAACTTTTTTAAGAATTTCAATAGACCAACCAAAGACAAACAACATTTTTTTAATTCCAACCAACTGAATCCTATCCAACACTAGGAGCAAACTTGTCAAAAAAGCGCCTAAAAAACAATCAAAAACCAACAAAACAAAAAAAAATCCGAGGGCTATTGCAATTCCTACCACAGCACGTTTCAGAACGTTAGGTTGTAAAACCAAACTACAACAAGCAATCAATCAACAATTCTTGTCAAACTAAGTTGCCTGTAAAAGCCGCAAACCAAAAAATAATTAAAACCAACAAACCATAAAAGAAAATAAACTAGCAAACTACCAGACCCCAAAACCGATGTAACCAAGTCCTTTGCCAAACCGCAAAAATTAAGACCAACATTTACCTAATAAATCTACCAAGCGCACCCCAACAAACAAAAAAAAACCATTCAACTCATGGGCATCTGCCGAGAAATAATAGAAAATTACAACCAACTAAAACCAATGTAGGCAAGAGTTTCTAAATGACTTTTTTTAGAAATAATAAAGTCCAAAGCACATCTCCAGCAAATGTCTAAATAGCAACAATCAAAAGACCGTTGATAGAAAAAAACTTTTTTAAGAATTTCAATAGACCAACCAAAGACAAACAACATTTTTGTAATTCCAACCAACTCAATCCTAACCAACACTAAAAACAAACTTGAACAAAAAACGCCCAAAAAACAATCAAAGACCAACAAAACAAAACAAAAATCCGAGGGCTATTGCAATTCCTACCACAGCACGTTTCAGAACGTTAGGTTGCAAGACCAAACTAGAACAAGCAATCAATCAACAATTCTTGACAAACTATGTTGCCTGTAAAAGCCGGAAACCAAAAAGTAATTAAAGCCAACAAACCATGGAAGAAAATAAACTAGCAAACTACCAGACCCCAAAACCAATGTAACCAAGTCCTTTGCCAAACCGCAAAAATTAAGACCAACATTTACCTGATAAATCTACCAAGCGCACCCCAACAAACAAAAAAAACCATTCAACTCATGGGCATCTGCCAAAATATAAAATAAAATTCCAACCCACTAAAACCGATGTAAGCAGGAGCTTCTAAATGACTTTTTTAGAAATAATAAAACCCAAAGCACAAAACTAATGTAGAATAGCTTTCTAATCAAGCCGACTCAAACCCAAAAGTTAAACTCCAGCAAATGTCTAAATAGCAACAATCAAAAGACCGTTGATAGAAAAAAACTTTTTTTAAGAATTTCAATAGACCAACCAAAGACAAACAACATTTTTGTAATTCCAACCAACTCAATCCGATCCGACACTAGGAGCAAACTTGTCAAAAAAGCGTCCAAAAAACAATTAAAGACCAACAAAACAAAAAAAAAAAGAATTTCCGAGGACTATTGCAATTCCTACCACAGCACGTTTCAGAACAATTCTTGACAAACTAAATTGCCTGTAAAAACCGCAAACCTAAACGTAATTAAAGCCAACCATGGAAGAAAATAAACTAGCAAACTACCAGACATCAAAACCGATGCAACCAAGTCCTTTGCCAAACCGCAAAAATTAAGACCAACATTTACTTGATAAATCAAATAAAGCGCACCCCAACAAACAAAAAAAACCATTCAACTCATGGGCATCTGCCGAAAAAGAAAAGAAAATTCCAACCAACTAAAACCGATGTAGGCAGGTCCTTTGCCAAACCGCAAAAATTAAGACCAACATTTACCTGATAAATCAACCAAGCGCACCCCAACAAACAAAAAAAACCATTCAACTCATGGGCATCTGCCAAAAAATAAAAGAAAATTCTAACCAACTAAAACCGATGTAGGCAGGAGCTTCTAAATGACCTTTTTTAGAAATAATAAAACCCAAAGCACAAAACTAATGTAGAATAGTCCTCTAATCAAGCCGACTCAAAGTTAAACTCTAGCAAATGTCTAAATAGCAACAATCAAAAGACCGTTGATACAAAAAAACGTTTTTAAGAATTTCAATAGACCAACCAAAGACAATCAACATTTTTGTAATTCCAACCAACTCAATCCTATCCAACACTAGGAACAAACTTGAACAAAAAGCGCCCAAAAAACAATCAAAGACCAACAAAACAAAACAAAAATCCGAGGGCTATTGCAATTCCTACCACAGCACGTTTCAGAACGTTAGGTTGCAAGACCAAACTAGAACAAGCAATCAATCAACAATTCTTGACAAACTAAGTTGCCTGTAAAAGCCGCAAACCAAAAAATAATTAAAGCCAACAAACCATGGAAGAAAATAAACTAGCAAACTACCAGACCCCAAAACCGATGTAACCAAGTCCTTTGCCAAACCGCAAAAATTAAGACCAACATTTACCTGATAAATCTACCAAGCGCACCCCAACAAACAAAAAAAACCATTCAACTCATGGGCATCTGCCGAGAAATAAAAGAAAATTCCAACCAACTAAAACCGATGTAGGCAAGAGCTTCTAAATGACCTTTTTTAGAAATAATAAAACCCAAAGCACAAAACTAATGTAGAATAGCCCTCTAATCAAGCCAACTCAAACCCAAAAGTTAAACTCTAGCAAATGTCTAAATAGCAAGAATCAAAAAACCGTTGATACAAACATTTTTTTTTTAGAATTTCTATAGACCAACCAAAGACAAACAATATTTTTGTAATTCCAAACCAACTCAATCCTATCCAACACTAAGAGCAAATTTGTCAAAAAAGCGCCCAAAAAACAATCAAAGACCAACAAAGCAAAAAAAAAGAATTTCCGAGGACTGATTCCTACCACAGCACGTTTCAGAACAATTCTTGACAAACTAAGTTGCCTGTAAAAGCCACAAACCAAAACGTAATTAAAGCCAACAAACTATGGAAAAAAATAAACTAGCAAACTACCAGACCCCAAAACCGATGTAACCAAGTCCTTTGCCAAACCGCAAAAATTAAGACCAACATTTACCTGATAAATCTACCAAGCGCACCCCAACAAACAAAAAAAAAAACATTCAACTCATGGGCATCTACCGAGAAATAAAAGAAAATTCCAACCAACTAAAACCGATGTAGGCAAGAGCTTCTAAATGACCTTTTTTAGAAATAATAAAACTCAAAGCACAAAATTAATGTAGAACAGCCTTCTAATCAAGCCGACTCAAACCCAAAAGTTAAACTCCAGCAAATGTCTAAATAGCAAGAATCAAAAAACCGTTGATACAAAAAAACGTTTTTAAGAATTTCAATAGACCAACCAAAGACAAACAATATTTTTGTAATTCCAACCAACTCAATCCTATCCAACACTAGGAGCAAATTTGTCAAAAAAGCGCCCAAAAAACAATCAAAGACCAACAAAGCAAAAAAAAAAGAATTTCCGAGGACTATTGCAATTCCTACCACAGCACGTTTCAGAACAATTCTTGACAAACTAAGTTGCCTGTAAAAGCCGCAAACCAAAAAGTAATTAAAGCCAACAAACCATGGAAGAAAATAAACTAGCAAACTACCAGACCCCAAAACCGATGTAACCAAGTCCTTTGCCAAACCGCAAAAATTAAAACCAACATTTACCTAATAAATCTACCAACCGCACCCCAACAAAAAAAAAAAAAAACATTCAACTCATGGGCATCTGCCAAGAAATAAAAGAAAATTCTAACCAACTAAAACCAATGTAGGCAAGAGCTTCTAAATGACCTTTTTTAGAAATAATAAAACCCAAAGCACAAAACTAATGTAGAATAGCCCTCTAATCAAGCCAACTCAAACCCAAAAGTTAAACTCCAGCAAATGTCTAAATAGCAAGAATCAAAAAACCGTTGATACAAACATTTTTTTTTAAGAATTTCTATAGACCAACCAAAGACAAACAATATTTTTGTAATTCCAAACCAACTCAATCCAACCCAACACTAAGAGCAAATTTGTCAAAAAAGCGCCCAAAAAACAATCAAAGACCAACAAAGCAAAAAAAAAGAAATTCCGAGGACTATTGCAATTCCTACCACAGCACGTTTCAGAACAATTCTTGACAAACTAAGTTGCCTGTAAAAGCTGCAAACCAAAAAGTAATTAAAGCCAACAGACCATGGAAGAAAATAAACTAGCAAACTACCAGATCCCAAAACCGATGTAACCAAGTCCTTTGCCAAACCGCAAAAATTAAAACCAACATTTACCTGATAAATCTACCAACCGCACCCCAACAAACAAAAAAAAAACCATTCAACTCATGGTCATCTGCCGAAAAATAAAAGAAAATTCCAACCAACTAAAACCGATGTAAGCAGGAGCTTCTAAATGACCATTTTTAGAAATAATAAAACCCTAAGCACAAAACTAATGTAGAATAGCTCTCTAATCAAGCCAACTGAAACCCAAAAGTTAAACTCCAGCAAATGTCTAAATAGCAACAAATTTGATAGAAAAAACTTTTATAAGAATTTCAATAGACCAACTAAAGACAAACAACATTTTTGTAATTCCAACCAACTCAATCCTATCCAACACTAGGAGCAAACTTTTCAAAAAAGCGTCCAAAGAACAAAAAAAAAAGAAGTTTCCAAAAACCATTGCAATTCCTACCAACCAATTAAAAATTTTTGGCAAACTAGGTTGCTTGCAAAAGCTGCAAGCCAAAAAATAATTACAACCAACAAACTATAAAAGAAAATAAACAGAAAAAAATGTTGACTATGAATTCCTGACAAGCAAGGTCGCTTGCTAAAACTGCAGGCCAGTATACCAAGTAAAAAAAAAACTGACAAAAAAAGACAAAACCACCAAATAATTATGATCAAATACTAGTCTGCTCTCCCAAAACGTAACCAATCCTGTAATGCTGATAGGTTGGTGTGGTATGTCAATTTGAACAGTATCAGTTGATCAGTGTTGTCTATTGCTCCTTTCTTCTCTTTAAGGTCTGGCAAGCAAACAATTAGTTGTTTTCACCAGTGGTTTGTTCTACTACAAAGCGATTTTTTTTAAACCAATGACTAATTTGGTCAATTTGGTCTTGGCGTTAATCAAATTCCAAAAACATAGAAACGCCAAAATAACCGTACAAAAAAACTATTTTGTCTTGAACCAAACGTTGTAGTTCTTTGCTGCTCATACTATGGTCTGGCACTCCAGCTAATTGCTGTGAACAACACTTTTTGGGTAGCATTTCTTCAAAACGGCAGATCATAGTGCGGGTCTGCTTGCATAAATCTTGAGAAGTCTACATAGTTTAAAAATTTAGGCAGTGTCAGAAAGTGTAGTGCCGTCTACTGTTTCTTCTTTGTCATTGAATTCTAACAAACAAAACAAGACGTTAGACAGGACAGTCGTCTCTATTAAAGTATGTTCCACAAAATTCTTCCAATGACAACTTTAGAAAACACAAGATGAACAAGATTCAAAATACATTTAGATGCAAAAAGAGCAACACTCTAGCCAAACTACTTAAAGACGCCCTAAGAAAAAGCTGAGAACAATTTGCCAAAATCATCATTCTCAAACACAACATAGACTATCTTTGCCGGATAACAAAAAAACAAAGTAAAGCCATCTCAATAGCTTGCAAAGAAGGTAAAAAACGGCTAGAGTTATTGCTAAATCAAGTAGCGCTATATAACCATTTTGTTTCAAATTTAAAACGCAAAAAACTTAACCACCTAATCTAATAGTGTTTCAGGGTATGCACTCTTTACCAGTGTGCCTGGTCTGAAAAATAATTTACATAAATTCATTTAATGTATAGAAATTTGTTTTAATTTTTTTTTACTGCACCATCATGTAAATGCTTTTTTGTTTATTTATCTTATTATCATGTAGTTAATCAGTTCTAAATGAGTCGCTGCATACAACATATTTATGAAATCATGCTGTTACAATCAAAACTATATCTATTTTTTATCGGTTAATGGTGACAAACTTAGAGACATTTGTTTAAATATAATTAATCATTTTTAGAATTAATCATTTTTCTATTATTAAAATAAATCTAAATAATTTGTAATAGAAAATAATGCGTTTACAAATACAGGGTGTTCAAAAAAGAATGTAAAAAGTTTAAAGAAGTGGTAGTACAAACCATAACAAACTTAAAAGTCTTAATAAACATAGGTTATCATAGCAACAGATTTATGAATATGGAACATTATTGATTATTATTATTCTCTCAATTTTTTATTTTGCAAATCGTGCATTTTCTTTTTTTTATCACAGTTTGCTAATGTTTTGTAAAATAAACATTCAGTATTTGACAGTTGTTGTTAGTGCACAAATTTTCACTCCTATGGCTGATTAGTCTACGCAGAACTAGCCAACATGCATTTCATGTATGGTTGTGCTAATAGGATTGCCACCAAAGCGCGACGTCTTTATGTAGAAGCTTATCCAAATCACCAGATTCTTTCACATCGTAAGTTTGGAAGAATTCACCAGAGATTGAGAGATATTATTTCGAAAACAGTGCTATCTTTCCGGCAGACCAAGGTCGGTATCTACTCCTAGAGCAGAACAAAAAAATTATAGCATGGATAGAGCATAATCCAGAAAAATATCAGCCGAGGTAGGAATTGGTGCTACTCTTGTTTGGAAAACCCTCCACAAGCAGCTGCTCCATCCATACCATGTACAACGAGTACAAACCATAAATATAACTGATCATCAAGAACGTTTAGTTTTTGGTCGCTGGTTTCTACACAAAAATGCTGAAGATCCACAGTTTCTTGCCAAAATTCTTTTTACGGATGAAGCCAAGTTCACACGAAATAGAATTGCTAATTTTCATAATGCACATCGTTGGGCCAACAAAAATCCCCATTGGGAGGCGACAGGTTTCTAAGTCCTGTTGTTTTGCCGAACCGATTAACAGGCGCTGTTTACGTCATTACGTCAACTTTCTGCAGAACACAATGTATGATCTTTTGGGTCCATTACTTTGGCCCACAAGCAACAAATGTAATTCCAGCATGATGATGCTTCAGCTCATTTTTTGATTGCCGTTAGAGAGCATTTAGACCAAACTCCACATAGGCGGGTGGTAGGAAAAAGCGGACCAGTTTTATGGCCAGCAAAATCGCCTGATTTTTTTCTTTGGGGATATTTGAAATCATTAGTGTATGCTATTCCTGTAAATAGCCTCAAAGAGCTGCAATAAAAATTGAAAAAGTGCCAAGAAATCTGAGCCTATAAGAAGGTTTTAGAAAGAGTACCAATATCCTTCAGACAAAGATGTTGTGGCTGTTTGAAAATGGAAGAACATTCGAACATTTTCAATAACTTTTTTTGTAAAAATATATAAAAATAAATAATGTTCCATATCTTCAAAACTGTTGCTTTGACAACCCATGTTTATTAAAAAAAAAATGTTTGTTGTGGTTTGTACTTACTACCCCCTTAAATATTTTACATTCTTTTTTGAACACCCTGTATGTATGACAAATGTATATAAAAATATTTTATCATGCTGATTTGATAAAATAATCAAATTTCGATAATTTAATTATTATTAATATTATATAAATAAAACAAATTATTTAGTATCCGATTTACAACCTTCTAGTACGGTTTATTAATTATATTTGTTACTTCTAAGCAGTTTTTAACATTGCTTCACAATGGCTGAAGCACAAAATATTGAAAAGTGAGTTTTTTAAAGTTAATATATTAATTGTGTTAATTAAATTAATTTGTGTTAAAGCAACTCTAATCCATTGAGCGCCACTAATGTTGATGACTGCCAAACAGCTAATCCTGAATGCGTTAATAAAAAAGTGTCTTTCAATGAAGATGTTATTGTCGTATATGCTTCAAACGTTGTATAGTAAGTTAATTGTTTTTAATATACCAGTGCTTAAATATTTTATTAATTTTGAAGTAAACCGAACGCGTTAATTGATAACTCAGATGAACAAGAAGATTTCAAACCAACTGATCCGATGACTTCTATTGATAAAGTTTCTGTTACTGATATGGATGACATCCAAACAGCTCAGATAAGATCCAATAATAAGAAAGTTTCTTTTAATGAAGATGTTATTATGATATATGATTCGAATGTTGTTTGGTAAGTTAATTTGTAACTAATATATCAATGCTTAAATATTTAATTATTTTTAAAGCAAACCCAACGCTTTAATTGATGACTCAGATGAATATAGTGATGATGAACAAGAAGATTTCAAACCAACTGATCCAGGACATTCCATGGATAAAAATTCTTCTAATGACGACATCATTTCCATAGACAGTACAAATGTTACTGATATGGATGATAACCAAACAGTTAAGCCGATATCCATTATTGAAAAAGTTTCTTTCAAGGAAGATGTTATCATAGATAATATGAATCTTGTATGGTAAGTTAATTGTATTTAATATATCAGTGCTTAAAGATTTTTTTTATTTTTAAAGCAAACCCAATGCATTAATTGATGACTCAGATGAATATAGTGATGATGAACAAGAAGATTTCAAACCAACTGATCCAGGACCTTCCATGGTTAAAAATTCTTCTAATGACGACATCATTTCCATAGACAGTACAAATGTTACTGATATGGATGACAGCCAAACAGCTAAGCCAATATCCATTATTGAAAAAGTTTCTTTCAAGGAAGACGTTATTATCATAGATAATATAAATGTTGTATGGTAAGTTAATTGTATTTAATATATCAGCGCTTAAAGATTTTTTTTTTTAAAGCAAACCCAATCCGTTAATTGATAACTCAGATGAAATTAGTGAAGATGCACAAGAAAATTTCAAACCAACTGATCCAGGACCTTCCATGGATAAAAATTCTTCTAATGACGACATCATTTCCATAGACAGTACAAATGTTACTGATATGGATGACAACCAAACAGCTAAGCCGATATCCATTATTGAAAAAGTTTCTTTCAAGGAAGATGTTATCATAGATAATATGAATCTTGTATGGTAAGTTAATTGTATTTAATATATCAGAGCTTAAAGATTTTTTTTTATTTTTAAAGCAAACCCAATGCATTGTTTGATAACTCAGATGAAATAAGTGAAGATGCACAAGAAAATTTTGAACCAACTGATCCAATACTTTCCATGGATAAAGTTTCTTCTATTGAAGATTCAGATAAAAAAAATTGCAAACCAACTGATCCAATACCTTCCATGGATAAAGTTTCTTCTAATGAAGACATTGTTTCCATGAATAATACAAATGTTGCAAAGTAAGTTTATTGTAATTATTATATTAGTTGTACTAATTTAGTTATTTTTTGTAAAAGCAACAACATTTCATTGATTGCCACTGATTTAGTTGACTGCCAAACAGCTAATCCAAAATCCATGATTAAAAAAGTTTCTTTCAATGAAAATGTTATTATCTTAAATTATACAAATGTGTTATGGTAAGTTTATTGTAATTAATATATTAGTTGTATTAATTTAGTTATTTTTTAATAAAGCAAATCCATTCCATTGAGCATCACCGATTTAGATGAAGAAGAATACGAACCAGCTGATCCAACACCTTCCATGGATAAAGTTTCTTCTAATGAAGACAGTATTTCCATCAACAATACAAATGATAACAAGTAAGTTCATTGTAATTAATATAAAGAATATGGGTCATGTAACGTTTAGAATTTGAACTACCGTTTAGTTTGTTTTTCAAAAGTAATGACATTTATAAGTTGACAAAAAATTAGTTTTATGTTTGACATTTACAAAATGAGACGCTTTACTTCCAAAGTAATGAGTCTTCTACTCAAACGGTAAAAAATTTACGAACAAAATTTGATAGAAAAAAAGTGCTTTTAACGCAGTTTGTGGACCAATTTGTAAAACAAGTTTGCAAAACTGCATTGTTAGTGGATAAAACAACACGTTCACGTTCTTGTCCAGTGCGTTCAACTAAAAAAAATATGCTGTTACTCAAAGTGTCTGTAAACATGCATCAACATCAACTCTTCTCTTCTCTGAAGAGAATTTTACATAAAGACCTCGGTTTAAAGGCCTAAAAAATTCAATTAGTCCAAGAAATAAAACCTCATGATTATCTGATGCATTTTCAGTTCGCCAAATGGGCAAAAGATCGTTTGACCAAAGATGAGCATTTTTATCAAAAAATCGTGTTTTTCGATGAAGCTCATTTTCATCTCAAAGGCTATAATAATAATCAAAATTAATGCTTTTGGGGATCAAAGAATCCTTATGCTAACTATCCAGAGACAATTAATGCCTTGAAACACAAAATCGAAGTTGCCATTCATGCGATTGAAGCCCAAACAATCAAAAATGTACTAAAAAACTAGGTTAATTGGTTGGGTTAAGGATGTTGTGTTTCATTTTTAAATAAAAATGTCCAATCTTTCTAATAATTTTGAAAAAATATTCATTCGTTTTTTATTAATAACCAAATCAAATTCCAAAAGTTAGTTGGCCCACCCTTTACTAATTGTACTAATTTGATTATTTTTCAAAGCAATTTGAATTCAATGAGCATCGCCAATTCAGATAAAGGAGATAACAAACCAGCTGATCCAATACCTTCCATGAATAAAGTTTCTCCTAATGAAGACATCATTTCCATAGGCAATGCAAATGTTGCCAAGTAAGTTCATTGTAATCAATATATTGGCAGTGTTTTAATAATTTATTATTTTTAAAGCAAATCCAATGCATCAATTGATAACTCAGTTAGTGAAGATGCACAAAAAGGTATGTTTTCAAATTTAATAATTGTGCAAATTTAATTAAGAACTTTTTTCAGATGTATCTGTTGAGATTCCAACTATGCCGGTTTCTAATCCTATTTTGCCCGAAACAAACCAGAATAAACTTAAATTTGACAATAAAATGTGTGACCCTGGATGGATAGTCATTGTTATAATTTGGTTATGTATCATAGTACCCGTAATTTATTTTACCTTGAAATAATTTTAAGTTGCCAAACAATTTGTTTATAAAAAAAAATCAATATTGAGGTTAATATTTATATTTCCAGATATATGTAATTGTATCTTTATATTTAATAAATGTATTTAACATATTTGTTTTTATTATTAGTTTTTCATTTTCTACATTTAGATTATTGTTGTTAATTATTAGGTAAGTGGTAAGTAAAACCGCAGCCGCATCCTGAATAGCTCATTCTAGACTAGATTCCACAATTTAGGTCCAAGTGCAGAACCCTGTGGTATTTTCCCTTTATAAATCCATATTGCTCCTGTTTCCATCCTCGTTTTTCTTCTAATACTTGTTCAATTCTCCTCACAATAACTTTTTCTATAATTTTCTTCATCCAATAAGAGACACATACACTCGTGTTTCAAGGTATGCACTCATCATCAGTGTGCCTAGCATCATAGATTAGATGTTAAACAAAATCATTAGAAATGTTGTGGTGCCACTAGTAGTATTGTTATGGAAAAATATCAAATCCTACCACATCTACGAGAATATCGGTAAATCTTTCTCTCTAGAAAAATATTGACAAAACGCCAACCAACTCAATATCAAAACGATAAGATTTAAATCATCACTCTTTTTATATGTTGAACTAAATACAATATTCTATGTCTTCATGTTTTTGGTTTAAGATTTGAAGTAAAAAATTAATAAAAAAACTAATTAAAAAAGTCATTTTTTTAAAATTAATTGCGGAGAAACGACTTATTGCATCAAATTTCTACAAATTTGAGGTCACAAATTGGACTTTCTTCCACAATGTATGAAAATTTTATTCAATTATATTCAGGCGTTTTCTTGCCGAGTTTGATGCTGTGAACCCTTATAATAGCGCAACTATTCTCTCTCCTTAACATATTTGCTTTTTCAATTATAATTTGATACACCCTAGGAAACTAGTATACCTCTAAACCTAAATTAAAAAAATCCGGCTCATGTATGCTACCAGTGGCCACATACGGTCTAGAAACAATAAACCTTACAAAAAAGAAGAGTGAAAATAGACTTGTAACTTTTCTTGGCCTAAAATTGGAAAATTGTAACTTTGCAACAATATTGACATCTAAAATGACTATATCTAGAACAAATTTCATCAAAATTTATCAAAATAAACAAAGTTATGACAGGATTTGTAATTAAAACCAAAATTTGATTTTCTCAAATGTCAAAATTGTTACAAATGCCAAAATAAAAATTTTAAACTTTAACAATTTAAAATGTCAAGTAAACTCGCAAATTTTAAAGTTATCATAAATACCAAAACGTCCAATAAATGTTATTTTGACTGAAAATTGTCAGTCAGAGTCAAGTCATAAATGTCAAAATGACAAATTTGAAAATTGACAGTTTAAAATGTTATTTTGACATATATTTTGAAATATCAAAAGTGCCAAAATGACAATTTTAATCTTTGACATTTTGTCTTAAAAATTTCAAAATTAAGTCACAAATGTCAAAAGGATCACAACTGTCAAAATCAAGTCACATATGTCAAATTGAAATTTTAAACTTTGATGGTTTAAAATGTAATTTTTTTTAACTTACTTGTCAAAATTGTCATAAATGTCAAAAAATATTTTTAAACTTTGATAGGATAAATTGTCTTTTTGACCTATCAATGTCACAGTCAAGTTTATGCTTACCCACTCAAGTGAGAAAAGGAACTCCAAACCTAAGCACACGTCCACAAATTGTTAACTTAGTTCCCGCCTAAGTGTTTATAGGCAAGAAACTGGATCACAAACACTCGGGCGGGTGAAAACCACACGCCCACAAATTAAAAACTTATTTCCCGCCCATATACTCAATAATTGGTGATTAAAAAACTGTACCACAAACACTAGGGCGAGAGGGCAGGCAACACCAATTTAAACCACACGCTTACAAATTGGAAACTTTACAAAAAATTGTATCACAAATACTTGGCCGAGTAGGTGAGCAATACTCATCTAAACCAAACGTCCACAAAATGTGTACGTAGTTCCCAACCACCCATCCAAGTGTTGGTGAACAAGGAATTGGATCACAAATACTAGGGTAGGTGGGTGGGCTACACCAATCCAAACCACACGACTACAACATTTGAACTTTGTTCCCAACCACCCACCCAAGAAAATAGATCAAAAATACTTGGGCGGGCAATACCAATCTAAACCACACGCCCACAACATTTAAACTTAGTTTCCACCCACCCACCCTAAGTGTTTGTAACCAAAAAATCGGATCACTACACTCGGGCGGGTGAGCGGGCAACATCAAACAAAACCACACAAACACAATATTTAAACTTTGTTCCCGCCCAACCTAAACTTTGTTCCCAACCACCCACCCGAGTGTTGGTAATCAAGAAAATATATCACAAACATTTGAACGGGTAAGCGTGCAATACCAACCTAAACCACACGCCCACAATATTTAAACTTCATTTCCACCCACTCACCCAGTGTTTGTAACCAAGAAATCGGATCATTACACTTAGCGGGTGAGCGGACAACACCAAACAAAACCACACAACCACAATATTTAAACTTTGTTCCCGCCCACCCACTCAAATATATGTAGGCAAAAAATTAAAACACAAGCACTTGAGCGGGTGGGCGGGGAACACAAATCCAAACCACACGAATACAAATAAGAAGCTTAGTGGATCACAAACACTCGGGCGGGAAGACAGGAAACACCATTCAAACCACACGCCCACAAATTGTAAACTTTGTTCTAGCTTACCTTCCCGAGTGTTTGTGTTCTAATTTCTTGCCTATAAACACTTGGGCGGGGAACGTCAATCCAAACCGCACGCCCATAAAGTGGAAACTTAGTTCCCGTCCCCCCACCCAAGTATTTGTGGTGAAGAAATTAAATCTTAAAAACTCGAACGGGTGAGCGGGGAACACCAATGTAAACCACACAACCACAACGTTTAGTCTTTGTTCCCGCTTACCCGCCAAAGTGTTGGTAATCAAAAAATTAGATCACAAATACTTGGGCGGAAAGACGGGCAATACCAATCAAAACTACACGCCCATTAATTGGAAACTTAGTTCCCCCTGTAGGCAAGAAATTGCATCACAAATACTTGGGCGGGTAAGTAGACAATATTGATCTAAACCACACGTCCACAAATGTTTAGTCTTCGTTCCCGCCTACCCTCCAAAGTGTTGGTGATCAAAAAATTGGATCACAAACACTAAGGCGAGTGGGTGGGCTATACCAATCCAAACCACACGACCACAAGAGTTTGTAAGCAAAAAACCGGATCACAAACACTCGGGCGGGTAGACGGGAAACACCAATCAAAACCACACGACCACACGACCGCAACATTTAAACTTTGCTCTCGCCCACCCACTCAAGCTTTTGTAGGCAACAAATTAGTACACAAACACTTTTCGGGTGAGCGGAAAATACACATCCAAACCACACACCTACAAATTGAAAGCTTAGTTCCCGCCCACACACCCAAAAGCTGGTGATCATAAGAAATTAGACCATAAACACTCGGGCGGGTAGGCAGAAAACACTATCCAAACCACACGCCCACACATAGTAAACTTTGCTCTAGCCTACCTTCCCGAGTGTTTGTGTTTTAATTTTTTGCCTACAAACACATGGGCGCGGAACATCAATCCAAACCGCACGCCCATAAACTGGAGACTTAGTTCCCGTTCCCCCATCCAAGTATTTGTAATCAAGAAATTTAATCTTAAACATTCGAGCGGGTGAGCGGGAAAAACCGATCCAAACCACACAACCACAAAGTTTAGTCTTTGTTCCCGCCTACCCGCCAAAGTGTTGGTAATCAAAAAATTATATCACAAACACTCGGACGGGTGGGTAGGTCACACCAATCAAAACCACACGCCCACTAATTGAAAACTTAGTTCCCGCCCACCCACCCAAGTGTTGGTAATCAAGAAAAATTTATCACAAACACTCGGGCGGGTGGTTGGGCAACACTAATCCAAACCACACGCCCACTAATTGCAAAATTACTTTTCCGCCTGCCCACAATGCAGAAGCGTGAGAAAAAAAAAACATTGAAAAACAAAACAATTAATATATGCCCAAGTGACAAAAAAAATTAAAGAACACAAAGAAACTATGCAACGACAGTACTGAGGAAAAAAATTAAAAAACTTAAGCTCCAAAATTTAGATGAATCAAAATAAAAAAAAACTCTTAGATTAAAAGCCATAGAACACAAAAGAAAGAAGAGGAACAAGTAGCTAAATAGAAATAAAAGAACATTGAAAAAACAATTAAAAAAAAAAGAAACAAAGAAGACGAAGATAACTATGACTACCAAGGAAAGGATAGATAAAAAAACATTTACTAAAACATTAATACTAACCAAAATTGCAAAAACAACAAGAAGAAGAAAAAAACTGCTCATGAAAACAAATTAGCAGAACTGACTAAGCAATTTTTAAACGGTAAATACGCCATCTCAAAGTTTACAGACAATGCAACAAAATGTTCAGAATATATATGACAACCAAAAAAAACTAACCCCAAGAAGAAATTCAGGAATCTCACTAGAAATAAAACTGGCAAATCTAAAGACTACCAAAGAGGATACAGCTAATAGAGCTGTACAAAATATTTATGGATACAATAAAGAAAAAGTTAGTTAAGACATAGAAAAATTAGAAAACAACTAAGAATGCAAACAACGAGACTGAATAACACGAAAATGAAAGAAAAAAAAGATGGATGGGTCAGTGTGTAGGCACTCCAGTTCAATCTAGTTGTTGTAATTATAAACTAGAGTGCCCTACACACTTGCCCAAGTTCTTCTAAAAACTTTTTCTAACAAGCGTTAAAAGAGTCTTTGAATCAAGTGTTATCCTATCCATTTTTTTGGAGAAAAAAAAAACATTTGGGCAGGTTAGCTAGCAAAGACTTGCTAGTAAACATAAACTGAAGTAAGCCACTTCGTCCAAAAGTTGGTCATTAAGAGATTGGATATACCATTGCCTCAACTAATATACAACAGAAAAACCCTTGGGTCTAAACTACTTGCAGGTAATCATGTATTGAAGTACCCTACCCACCCGCCTAAGTATTAGTCATTAACAAATTGAATATTGCCTTCTCCTAGTATGACATAAAATCTGGTAATGCTTGCAGAAAAGAGCAACAAGTTCTTAATAATAAATTTTTAAATAAGCACTCTAGTTTAATCTAGTAATACTTAGAAAAAAGACTTAGGCAACAAATTGAGCAGACACTATCGAAAAAACAGAGTAGATTTAGAAAACTAAAACAATAAAAACCAAAATAAATAATATACATTACACTATATAAACAATCACCCAACCAAAATGAACTCTTTAACATTATATTTGCACAATATTAGAAGCGTTAACCAAAAACTAAACGAACTAGAAATTATCCCAAAGTTATATAATGAACCATCAATAATATCGATAGCAGAAACATGGCTATATGAAGATCAGGAAGACTACTATGAATTAAAAAAAATACAACAGCGTACAAAACTCAAGAAAAACAAAAGGAGGAGGTGTAAACATGTATATTAAGAAAAATATAAAATATAAAATAATAACTAACAAAACAATTAACTTTGTAGAATTAATTACAATATTCTTAACAGAGCTAAACATATACATAACATCAATCTATAAGCCACCAGAAATAACAAATACAGAACTACTAAATGTCCGTGAAAACAATATACTTAATTAACACAAAAAAAACACACATTATTATGGGCGATATGAATATAAATCTAGCAGAAAACTCAAATAAAACCAACACATATAAAATGATGATAACAGAACAAGATTATCAATTAATGAATACGGCTGATAGTACAAGAACAAGCAAAAATAACAAAATATCAATAATAGACTATATAATAACAAATAAACCTGTACTAATGGAAAGTTTTGAAAAAAAAAAAATGCTCCATATTCTGACCACCATGCAATAATGACCACATGGAACATCAAAGAGATAAAAAAAGAATATAAAATAACAAAAAAATATAAAATAAATTACGTTAATATTAAAGAAACATTTGCTAAACATATTAGAGAAAAACAAATTGAAACTTTTGATACATTAATTAAAATAATGACAAAACTAATAGAAAATAACACCAGAGAAGTAAAACTTAAATATAAACAAGGAAATGATTGGATTAATACCGAAATACTAAACGACATTAAGAAAAGAAATTATTTATATAAAAGATTTAAACAAAATCAAACAAACGCTATAATCAAACAAAACTACATTACAATGAAAAATTACGTTGATAAAAAGGTGAATGAAAAGAAAAAAATGTACTATCAGAATAGAATAGAACGTGTACAAGATAATACAAAAAAAAAACATGGAATGAAATAAATCAAATTATAAAAAATAAAAAAAGAAGCAAAGATATATAAACAATCACCGACGAAAATGGAACAATACTCACAAATCCTGAAGACATATCCAATACAATTAATATATATTTTGCAAACATTGGAAAAAACCTTGTAAACAAAAAACCAAATAATTCCACATCACTCAAAACAATTACATTACAAAAGAATATAGACTCAAACGTAACATTTAACCCAACGACGGACGTAGAAATTGAAAACATTATAAACAAGCTTAAAGATGTAAAAGCACCTTGAAAAGATATGATAACATCCGAAGTTATTAAAACTGTAAAAAATAAGTTGATACCGCTACTAACAAAATTAATCAACAATACAATATTACAAGGTATATATCCAGAGTGTCTAAAACCAACTGTTATTATACCTATATTTAAAATGGAAACAAACATCTACCGGAAAACTATAGGCCTATTGCATTACTCTCTATTGTAGCCAAGATAGTCGATAAAATAATTTATGAACGAATATTAAAACATGTAGAATTACATAATATTATAAACACTCGGCAATACGCATTCCAAAAACAAACCGGTACAGGCTCTGCACTTACTGATATAATGCACAACGTCAACAATGCACTTGATGTAAGAAAAGAATGTCTTACAGTATTTATAGACATGCAGAAAGCGTTTGATACTGTATGTAAACAAAAACTAATTAAAAAACTAGAAAAAATGGGAATTCGAAAAAAAGAACTAAATGTAATTCAAACTTATTTAAAACAAAGAACCTTACAAACAAAAATTAAAAATACACTGAGTGCAGTAAAATATAGTGATTACGGTATACCACAAAGTGGTGTGCTTGCACCACTTCTATATATTTTATATATTAACGACATATTTGAGTTAAAGCTAAACGGAAAACTATACATATACGCAGACGACACAACTCTAGTACATACAGAAATAAACAAAACAAAACTTCAACACGAAGTACAAGAAAACTTAAATAAAATTAATGACTGGTATAATAAAAACCTGTTAACAATTAATGAACATAAAACAAATTTTATGTTAATATCACGAAAAAAAAAAGAAATAACAACATCTTGCTATCTATAAACAACAAACAATTATGCGAAGTCTCACATACAAAATATCTTGGAATTACAATTTCCAATAATTTAAAGTGGGACAAACACATACAAAACCTTATAAGAAAAAACACAATAGCTACTGGGGCCCTATACAAACTGAGCAACCTAACTACACAAAAAACAAGAAACATTATCAATAATGCTATCTTTAGCTCACAAACAAATTACATGATGACCGTATGGTCACAAACCAACATAAGAAACATAAACAAGCTACAACGACAACAAAACAAGGCAATAAAAACACTATATCAAATGGACAAACTAACACCTACAAATGAAATTCACAAAAAAACAAACCAACTTACAATAAAAAACAAAATCTCACAACAATGTATTATCTTAATAAAAAAGATACAACTTGGTCTAACTAAAACAGAATTAAAACTAACAACTAGAAAAGAAATTCATACACACAACACACAAAGAAAAGGACACTTAAACATGGAAGTAAACCGAACAACATCAAAAAACCAAAGTATAACTGTCAAAGGCATTAAAGAATTCAATAATATACCAGAAGAAATTAAAAATATATGCAACATAAATAATTTTAAAATGAAACTAAAAGAATATCTGATGAAAAAACAAATATAAAAGTTAAAACTACTAACACACATCATAACACCATACGATGAAAAAAAAAAATCCAATACCAGGCCCCAGGATTCCTTACGGATGGATGGCGGTACTGCAGGAATGTTATATTTATATGAAATTTTTTGTTTTTTTACAATTTTGTATATACATGTATGTATGTATGTATAAATAATTTTCATAAATGTATAAAAAAAAAACAAAAACAGATGCACACAGGACCATGTATTCACAATTAAAAAAATTATGAACAAATCTATATCAAGATCAGAATCTACATACATAGCTTTCATAGACATGAAAAAGACCTTTCACTTAGAGGGCTACGACCAAGAAATAAAAGTATTAAGAAAAGTGAAACGAATAACAATAAAAAAAAGCAGATAAAGAAGGAGCTTAGCATCAAATGAATAGAAGAATAATAATGGGAGACTCAACACAAACAACAAGGATAAGGGAAGCCAAAACACAAGAAAAAATAAAGAGAGGCAAACCAAAAAACAGAAATATATAGAACAAATTTATTAGAGACCACTAAGGCCAACTCTCTACCCCCAAAAGAGTAAATGAGCAAATGACTATATATGGGTAATTCCATTACTTTTCGACTAATTTGAAAAAGTCGACCTTTTTGATTTTGCTCAAATTTTCAGGGATCAAAATATAGATGAAAAAAAATGAGATTCCCAAAATTTTGAATCTTAGAATATTGCCTGTTCAAAATGACACTCATTTGAAGGTCAGAAATTTTACAATAAAACGTCTCTTTTAGCTTATTTTGTATCTCAATTTTTGGGCTTCTGGAAAAAGATAAAAAGATCCACGATGGCTCAAATTATTCCTTATTACATGTACTTTAAAACCCATATTTTTATGTTTAATATTGTGGCAGTCATTTTGATATATTAAGCTTCAAACATTATTCCAAAAAACACCGTGAATTTAGCAAAACTGCAAAATTTTGCTTTCTTTAAACCGTTCTAACTTTGTCAAATCTTAACAAAATTTGATTCGCAAAGTATAAATTTCCTCGTGCTTAATCTCTTTTTAAAGTGATCACACAATACTTATAGAATCAATACGTATACACCATTATTTTGATGCAGGAAGTTGCACATGTTTTCGCGATCTTCAAAACTTGTAATTTTCAGGTTTCAAAAAAGTACTGTGACCCTATGTCAATTTTAGTCAAAATTTCAGTAAATACTCTTTAGAACACAAGGAAAAAGATTATCTATATGAGAAATGGTATATCGGGCATTATCAAGAATTTTTTAATATTCAAAAATTGTCAAATATGGCAAAAGGCACATTTTTGTATCTCAATTTGTGGGCTTCTGGAAAAAGATAAGAAGGTCTACGTTGGCTCAAAATATTCCTTATTGCATGTACTTTAAACCCCATTTTCGTATATTTAATGTTGAGGTAGTCATTTTGATATATCAAGCTTTAAACATTATTTAAAAAAAAAAACGCAAATTTGAAAAATTGCAAAATTATGCTTTGTTTAAACCGTTCTAACTTTGTCAAATATTAAAGAAATTTGATCCACAATGTCTAATTTCTACGTGTTCAATCTATCTTAAAAGTAATCACACTAGACTTATAGAATCAATTTATATTCACCACTATTTTGATGCAGGAAGTTGCACATGTTTTCGCGATCTTCAAAACTTGTAATTTTCAGGTCCCGAAAATACGCTGTCACCCTATATCAATTTAAGTCAAAATTTCAGTAAATACTCTTCAGACTACAAAAAAAGGTTATTTATATGAAAAATGGTATATCAGGTATTATCAAGAAGCCATTGAGAAAATGCAACTCGTTGTGCTGCGTCGCCTGATTGTTGGTGTTGTACTTTTGATAATAATATGGGTGAACGTTTTCACCAAAAAACGCCTCTAACAAAGTTGCTTTCTGTTGGGAAATCTCAATTGCTAAGGCATTACCATTACAAAATCTGTAAACAAAAATATCTGCGTGTTCTCCGTTGTTGAACAGCATTTTTATCAAATTATATTAACCGAACCAAAGAAAACTGTTTTACCAAGTATCAAAAGCTTGTTTGTTTGTGTTTCTTGCTATTTCAACATTTGTTGACTATCTCAAAAACAAAGCAAGATAGACAAAAAGTGATTTAGAATTTCTGAAAAACAATGCCGATTTTGACGATTTTTGAATATAATTTTTTTTTTTATAATGCCCAATATACCATTTTTCATATAAACAACCTATTTTCTTGTGGTCTAAAGACTATTTACTAAAATTTTGACTACAATCGACATAAGGTTACAGCGTTTTTTCGGGACCTAAAAATTGCAAGTTTTGAAAATCGCAAAAACATGTGCAACTTCCTGCATCAAAATTACCACTATTTTGATAGTGTATTATAAGTCTTGTGTACTCACTTTAAAGAAAGATTAAACACAAAGAAATCTAGACCTCGTGGATCAAATTTCTTTAAAATTTGACAAAGTTAGAACGGTTTAAACAAAGCATAATTTTGCAGTTTTGCTAAATTTACAGGTTTTTTGGAATAATGTTTAAAGTTTGATATATCAAAATAGACTGCCCCAACATTACACAAACAAATATGGGTTTTAAAGTACATGTAATAAGGAATATTTTGAGCCATCGTAGACCTTCTTATTTTTTGGTAAAAGCCCAAAAATTGAGATACAAAAATGTGCGGTTTGTCAATTTTGCCAATTTTTGAATATTAAAAAATTCTTGATAATGCTTGATATACCATTTCTCATATAGATAACCTTTTTTCGTGTGCTCTAAAAAGTATTTACTGAAATTTTGATTAAAATCGGCATAGGGTGGGTGACAGCGCTTTTTCGAAACCTAAAAATTATAAGTTTTGAAGATCGCAAAAATATGTGCAACTTCCTGCATCAAAATAGTGGTGTAGACGTATCGATTCTATATTTCTTGTGTGATCACATTAAAAAGACACGAAGAAATCTAGACCTTGTGGATCAAATTTGGTTACGATTTGACAAAGTTAGAACAATTTAAAGAAAGCAAAGTATTGCGATTCTGCTAAATTTACGGTTTTTTTTGGAATAATGTTTGAAGCTTAATATATCAAAATGACTGCCACGATATTAAACATAAAAATATGGGTTTTAAAGTACATGTAATAAGAAATAATTTGAGCCATCGTGGACCTTTTTATCTTTTTCCAGAATCCCAAAAATTGAGATCCAAAATAAGCTAAAAACGACGCTTTATTGTAAAATTTCTAACCTTCAAATGTGTGTAATTTTAAACAGGCAATATTCTAAGGTCCAAAATTTTGAAAATCTAATTTTTTTCATCCATATTTTGATCTCTGGAAATTTGAGCAAAATCAAAGAGATCAACTTTTTCAAATTAGTCGAAAAGTAATGGAATTACCCATATATATTAAAATTTTTGATTTCTTGATTCATAAAGTTAATTATATCAAACATTTTGAGTAGCAACATAATTTTAGATTCAACATACTTAATTTCATCAGAAAATGATTTAATTAAATTAAAAAAAAATATGAACTTGCTTAAACCGACAGAACGCTTTTTTAATGATAAAAATTATTATTTAAAAAAAACTGGTAAGAATTTTAAATTGCAAATAAGAAATTGGATTCAGCATATTAAATGTAAATTAAGAAACGTAAACCATTTAAAAAAATCAAAATATTAATATAGAATCTATTAAAATTTAAATAAAAATTCTATTTTAAGCCTCAAAATGATTGAAATAAACAAGCATGAGTAAACCAGTCTTATCTTGTGATATTAAAATAATCAAACTTTCATGACTGTTTTCAACCAATAATGATGAATATATTATAATCGCAAATTCTGGAATGAGTGTGTAGATTAATTGTTTAGTAACGCGCAGTTTTTCTGGCATTGTTTAACAAACTGTTCCATAAAACACATCGCAATGGCACAACAACAAAAACAAGGAGTTGGCAAGTAAGTAAATTTTAATTATATTATTATTTTTTTATTGTGAGTGTTACAACTATTTTACATCGCCCCAGAAGTCTTACGATTTGTTTAAAAAGTGTTAGTTAATATTAATTGTATTAAATTCATTAATTTTTGTTAAAGCAACTCCTCCTATCCGTTGAGTGTCACTAATTTGGATAACCGTGGAGCAGCTGCTCCAATACCATTGACTGATCAAATCCCTCCCAACAAAGACATGGCTAATACAAAGTAAGTTAGATAACAATTAATATTAGCAAGTGTTTAATTATTTTATTATTTTTAAAGCCAACCCAACGTATCGATCATTGAGAACTTGAGAGATGGAAATGTGCCTGTTGAGATTCCAACTGTACAGGATTTCGTCCCTAAGTTGCCCGCAAGAAGTTTACAAAATTGTGGTCGAAACCTGTACAAAATTTTGAACAAGACCGAATGGATCATTTTTCTTATCATTGGGATATTTATAATAATTCCCACTCTGATCTTTTTAATCATATTTCATTAAGCTGCCAAATAAGGGAAGTTTTTATTAATTATTATGTATAATCTTTTACTTTAAATAATGTAAAGTTTACAACAAAATTATGGTGATGGTATAATATTTTGGAATTTATGTAATTGAATCAAATGTTATTTTGAATTTAATAAATGTGTTAACATACTTTTTTATTATTATTTTCTATTTCCTACCTAACAGGTTCAGTGTTTTTGTAGCTAATAAATTCAGTGTTTAAGTGAGTTAAAAATAATAATAAGTTAGATACAGCATAATAAATAGTGTTCTATTAATATATGCCTTTTAAACCCAACATCTATCCGGATCAATCAAAGAGTACTACATATCACCAGTGGCGTATCATAAGGTAGGTACTTATTTATAAAACTACTATTAACCGTATTATAAACTGGGCTAAAAATGGACATTTTTTACCAGTTGCTTATCTTTTACCTTTTATTATATCCTGGGGTAGAATCTATTCCTGTACAGGGAAATATTTAATTTCTTAGTATCACATTTGATCGTGCTTTGACTTAACGTCCTCATTTAATAAATCTGAGATCAAGATGTGTTTCGGCATTAATCTGAATGATCACCCAGTTTATCGATTGTCTTAGGCGATCAGATTGCTAATGTCGATCGTCTGCTTGACGGAGCAAACTGAGTATATAAATATGATTGTTTATTTATTGTGATTTATGCTTGTGTATCGTAAAATTCGGCAGTGTTTAGGACCTTTTACCTTCGTTGAAGTTATCTAGTCATTCCCCCCCCCCCTCCAATTTCCCTGCGGACCAAAAACGGAAAATACCCAGACCCTACAAGAGCCGATGCAAACTCCTGATTCAAAAAAACTGCCAAACAAAAAGACTGAAACAAAGCAAAAACTATTACCAATCAGGGCAACCTCAAATGTGAAATCAGCACATTTGAACCTTTCAAGTCGTCAGAAGCCAATGAAATTGATCCAATCATGCTTCTAACAGAACTTCTATCCAAGATCCTTGCTTTGCTTAAAAAAAAACATATAATGTGATAATACCATAGTGTAACAACTAGACAAACAAAAGATGGCTGAAAACAATCAAAGGTAATAATATAATAGAACCTTATAACCAAACACTGTGGTCTCAACAAGCAATGAGAAAAAATCTAAAGAAGCGGGTGTTTAGTGGAAAAAGAGCCTCTGCTACACTTGCTAAGTTAACGCAAAGCTAAATATAATAGGTCCAATTCATTTTAGGCAACAGGTTGTCAAAAAATATCTTCTTAAACTAAATATCTATTCTTAAAACATTTGCAAAAAAATTAGCTCCCATTTTGACCAAAATATTTGCCTTACCATACAAAAATGAAACATTCCCAGATTGTTGGAAAATTGCAAATGTTCAACCTATTCCTATAAAGAAAGACAAGTCTGATTCTTCAAATTATAGACCAATTGCATTCTTGTCCAATCTGTCATAAAATTTAAAAAGTATATTAATTTTTTTAATCGTGGCACTCTTTTACGCATTGTATGCGCGCTTTTGAAGGTAAAGTAAAGTTTGCGGTGGTTACTTTAGTCCTACTTATTCTCTGGTTGGTATGCTTGGACCTCTTTGGGTTTACTCCATTCTGAGTCGTGACCGCGCACAGCAACCTGCGCACAGTGATTCCAGTCCAAAGTCAAAAATGAATCTCGCCGAGATAGAAAAATTTTGTTTGCAGTTTCGGACGCAGCGTGTATGATCTAAATACTTTTATCGTATTTTCAGAAAACTTTTTTATTTGACCTCCGATTGACATTGCATGCATGCATTCAAACTTCAAAAACCTAACTTAACTTAGCCTAAAATTGACCTCAAACCTCAAAATGACCTCAAAACCACAAAATGACTTCAAGCCTCAAAATACTAATCTAACCTAAAATTAACCTCAAACCTCAAAAACGTAACCTAACCCAACCTAAAAACCTCAAAAACGTAACCTAACCTTAAAACCTCAAAAAAATAACCTAACCTAAAAACTTTAAGAAACGTTAGAAAATCTTAAGAAAATTTAGAAACCTCAAACCCAACCTAACCTAAAAACTTCTAGATACCTTAAAAAACCCTTAACCTAACCTAACATGACCTAACCTAATCACCTTAAACCTAACAACTTAAATAAACCTTAAAAACCTGCTTCCTCCCTTTACTTCCTACAATTATTTTTATTTTTATACAAAGCCACACATTTGCTACGGATATTAAGCAAAATGCTCAGCTTATCTCTGCGATTAATCGTTTTCGTAGTGATAGCATTCGTTTCTTATACGTCTTTAATTTTAAGACATCATGCCACATGTCCGCTGTATACAGTATAATAGAGTATGCAGCTACTTCATACGTGTGAATGCTATATTCGCTTGTTCATGCTGTACCGGATTTCAGTTGAGTGATCCCAGTCATTGCTCAAGATGCAACCAAGGTATTTTATTTTTTTAGCATATTTAAGAAGAACACCATTGACCTGAATGTTGTGGTCGTGTGGATCCTGAAGAATGAGCGCTTGCGCTTTACACAATTTTTTTTCTTGATTGTGATTGTGATTGCAGTATTGAGTTCTTTAGCTGCTAAAGCCTTCATCAAAGGAGCTCCGAGGGTTTACTTTCCATCTTTTGACGTTTATTTTTTGGCATGGAAATCGATTCTTTTTGGGAAATGGGAAACAGTTAATGGAAAGTGAAGTGAATGTAAAAAAAAAAATTGGTTTAGAAATTCCAAGCAGTCAATTCACAGCCGATCTAACGAACGAATTAAACCGTCAAGAAAGACTTACTTCTACGTGCTACGCCATGTTTTGACATACAAGTGATTTGCTCACCGAAAACTCTATCCCGACCTCCGCTAGGACCCCAATACACTCTTCTGAAATGATAGCAACGTAAACTGGACTCCTTGGATACCTATGAAAACATCACGACAAGCTACGCACCATCCTCGGCTTATTTCCACTCTTGCTCTTCTATCTCCGCGTTAGAAAAAAGTTATTCAACTAGTGCTGCAGACATTGAGAGTACCTGTGTGGCACCTAACAGCACCCAATACTTGCTATCGACCTTGGTCGGCTTCTCTGGCATCCACGTTGAGGGGAAAACCAACAGCAGATACTTTATATATATTTTCAATGAGTAACTAGTTGAATGTCAGATTACACGCATGGTCATTGTTGAACTCTTCCTACTACGCATGGCTTAACTCTTGGTACGATTAGGGAAACGTCTACATCTATTCGCTACCTTATTGGTATTGCGTATCTAAACTCCATTGTCTCTTTTTTGCAAGTTTACTGTTGGTTTGTTTACTAACATCTTTGGTTTCCTACATTAATCGTATCGCTGCAGACGGTAATGACTGTGTTTTCTTGCATGTCTAGGTACGATTATCTCTCTTTGGCAAGTGTTTGTTACTTTTCCAGCCTGTGCATGGGGTGCTTATCTAGTAAAACCCTTTCACTTGTCATTTTAGTGCTAATTTCTGGCAGTAGATCAAGCCGTTCATTAGAAATGGTGGGTCCGGACACGCATATTCCAGTTTTGATCTTTGCTTAATTAACATTGTTTTGTCTACGTTGTCCTTTGTAATGATTTCATCAATTTCTACTTCCAATTGGAATATTTCTTCTATTGATCACCTCGAACGTTGAAAGAACATAATGTTCACCAGTGTCTTCAATCTTGCAGTAATCGCAGATACCGTTTTCCTTCCTCATAAACCTTAGCAGGTGCTAATTGTTTTTCAGTTTGCTACCTTAATCGTATTCTCTTGCGTGTCCAAGTTTTTTTACCAACATCTTAAATTTTCTACTTCAATCATATAGTTGCAGATGATTATAGCTGCATTCTCTTGCACATCTAGCTACTAATGTCTCTCTTTTGCTATACTTGTTTGGCGCTTACCAACAGGAATCTTTCTGGCTGCTTATAGATTGTAAAGTCCAGATTTTGCTAAACCGTCTCCTCAAACCATGGATCAACACCAAATATGTTTTCTTAGTTTCAACAATTTTTGTTAACAATTTAAAATTTGTGTCCAATATTTTGGTTCTAACTTCTGAATTTTGTTTGAATTGTTGTTGGCACTTTGACAATAATTTGAGACTCAACTCAGATTTGTGTTAAATATTTTGGATTCATCTTCTAAAAATTATTGTACAAAATTTTAATCATTGCATCAGCATAATTTAAATAATGGTCAACAATTCATGATGCAATTATTATAGAATCATTTACTCCATCAAAGATCCTGTAGATTATACAATAGTTGTAAATCAACCGATCCTGCTACCAGTATAGCTGTAACAAAGGTACCAATAGTATAGCTTCAATCTCAGAATATAATTAACATTTCTACTAGGGAAATTCATTACTTACCAGATACCAAGAAGCAGTTTTTTTCCAGACCAAGCAGTGGATAGTATTAAATTTCATCAATATTAAAAGAATTCTTTTGTACTAATTCTTAGCTTAGTGATGTCCAAAACACAGTATATATCACGACAGTTACATAAACATAATGCTTCATTTTGGTGGCTTTGTAGGCAATGCCTTAATTGTGAAATAAATGATTATAAATAGTATTGCTAATATATATTGTTATGTAGTAGGTACAACTATAGAAGGTTGATCACCAGCTGCTTATTTGGAAAACTTACATCGTAAAACCTTACGTAGTAGTAGTTGCAGCCAGGATAGACTAAATGACCTATCTCTAAACCTTATACCAACTTGTGATAAATTTAATTTATTAAAAAACATTCTATAGTTTATTTAAAATACGAAAGACTGCATTCGATATAATTGTTTTGTTCTAAAATGATTTGTTTTTGACTGATTTAATATATTAATATTAAAAAAAGATTATAAATTATATATAATATTTATTTCAAACGCTCTGTTAAAGCAGGGTTGTACTTAAATGTGATGATTATGGGGATGCATTCCCAGTTAAAAGGTTAATATATAAATAACAATGGGGTATTTTCTTTTTCTTTTTTAAAATATATCAATACAAAGTCAATAATGGAATATATTATTTTAGTTTATAGTTATATCAATCTAAGCATCTCAATAATTATAAGTATTTATATAATAACAATAACAATAACATACTGGTTACTTGTACAGTATTTATTCGATTAGGGTTGTGATTTTTATGTTCCTTATTGCAGGTTCCAAACAGTATTATCACCTGCATGAAAGCATGAAAATACAATCTTAATATTTGAATAAATATTATTAATACTAATGGGATCTAATTTAAGATCCACATTGGCTATATGTTTCATTTAATAAAAATTTTTGCTTATTTTTGTTTTGTTTTCATTTTATTGCAGGCATTTTTGACTCTGATTTTGCAACCAGAAACAAAATCAAAGAAACCTTTTAGAATTGCTAGTTATATATTTTTTATATGAATACACTATAATTGTTCTGTTATTGTATGTTTTATTTATTTCTAAAAAAAAATACTGAAACTACATGCCGCTTCAATCAACGAAATGAGATTCTAAAACAATTTTTTGATATGATGTTTTTATATTCATGTTTTTTTACAGGACTACTAGAATCATAGATGTAATTTACAGTTATAAAAACGTTGTTAAGTATGTATGCTTGTCTATAAAGTTTAAAATGCATTAAAACTTGGTTTGTTTTAATTTGAAGACTTACCTACGTTTATCATTACATATCTAAAATTGTATCTTGCAGACAGTGTTACCAGATGAGAGAATATGTTTTTATATTCAGGATCGTCTTAAGAATTTCGTCGGTAGTGGAAATTACTTAAATTATTACATATTTATATAAATTACATAAAATGCCAGAAGCGTAACTAGCAGTTAAATAGCTACAGGCGCTTCCTTCAAAAATACGCTATCTCAGATTGTATAAAAACTTGAAGTACCTCTGTTGACACATTTTAAGTACACCGAAGACTTCAAACGGTCTCCAGAAGTACCCCCCCCCCCCTCCAAATAAAACAAAACTTTTTGTTTAAACTGGGTCATGGCGCCTTTTGACCTGAATTTACAGGCAGAGGGGAGTTTGGCGCAGTAGTCTAGGCATCCGACTGCTGCACCGAAGATCGTGAGTTCGAATCTCATAGAAACAATTTCAAACGTTTATACGCTATCCCACTCCTCGTACGCTTTTTTCCAAAACCGTCACTAAGTGGACTCTTTTTTAATATTTTGCGGTGAGACCCAAAAATCTAAGCTTAGCCACTGGTAAGTCTTGTCTATCGAGTGCAGGTGTCTACGGCCATGAATATTACAACTGATCTCAGTCGGGCACCAGGTGTAGTACTCATGGCCATAAACTCTTAAACCCAGTAGACAGAAGACATTGACATAAACAACTATTGCATTGCAAGAACAGCAGATGTTTTGCTTTAAGAAGCAAAAAACAAATTCCGGTTTACCAAACAACCTTCAAACAAAACCACTAAAAGGGCAACTCAACAAACACTTTTAGAATCAGTATCATTCTTTAGAAAATTACTTGAAATCAATCTGAAATTTTGATAAAAACTGAGCTACGAGTTCTTAGTGTTTTTTTATTTCTAGCGGGTAGTATATTCAAAAATTTTAATAACCTCTCAATTGGCATTAGCTACCGCTATAATTCTTTTATAATGTTGTTGAATTTATCAATAAGAAGAGCAAATTAAAAAAGATACTAAAAATTTTATTAAAACATAAAATTCATTGTGCAATTGTGCAAAAGTTATTATTTTATTGAATACTGTTGATAAATTTTTATTTCTTATTATTTTCATAATTATTGGTATTGTTTTAATTTTAATTGAAAATCCCTTTTTGAGCCTCTAAATAATTTGTAATAGAAAAGCATGAGTAGACCAAAAGGTATGTCAAATGTATACAATTTTTTTTTATCTTGATTGATTATTAAAATAATCAAAGTCGATGACTATGATTTAAACATTATTGATTAAATATAACAAATTCTTTAACTACTAAATCATACATTTCTAGAAGGTTTCTAAAGGGTTTATCGATTATAATAGTTTAATTTACGAGCAGATTCCTTGACATTGCGTTGCATTTCTACAGTACACATCACAATGGCTCAAGCACAAAGTGTTAACAAGTAAGTTATTTTTAGTTAATATATTAACCCCTTGTACATGAACATGTACATAACATTCTAACCATTTTATTCAAAATTTATAATCGATAAAACCACTAAAACCAAATGTACATGTTCATGTACACTACTAATATTGTAGAAATGTATTCTTTGTAAAAAAAAGTATAAAGATCAAAATTGTTTTGCTTAATTTCATAGAAAATAATAATATTTTCATTTTAAGTTTATTTTTTGATTTTAATTTTTGTAGTTTATTTTAATATTTTATGTTTAGTACTGTTAAAGTTATATTATTTTTTATTATTATATTTTTCTTTAAATCTGTACTTTGAGACTACATGTACATGATCATATACAACCGCTAGTTTTTTAAATATAAATGATATTGTTTGCAAATATGCAAAATTATATTCGAGTTCTAGCGACTTTCTTAAATGCAAAAAAAAATTTTTATTGATGACATTTAAATTTAATTCAAGTCTAATTGTAATTATTTAGTTAATTTTTATTAAATTAAAGAAAAAAAATTTTAAGAAATGTTATAAATTAGGGTTTTCCAATAAGAAGTATCATTTTGATATTAATTTTTAAGAAAAATCAATAAATGTTTATTTCATTGTAAAGAGGAAGGTATGCCAATAACATTTGAACGATATCAGTCAAATGGCCGCCACGGTTGCGGTTGCAGTACCACATTCTTTTCATGAAATTTTCCATGACCAATTCGCACGTTTGCGGCTGTATGTCCGCGATAACTTCACGAATTCCATCTTTAAGATTTTGAATCGATTGTGGAGCATTGGCAAAGACCTTATCTTTAAGGTGGCCTCAAAGAAAAAAGTCTAAAGGTGTTAAATCACAAGATTTCGGTGGCCAATTGTGATCACCTCTTCGAGAAATAACACGGCCAGAAAACTTTTCTTGCAAAATTGCGATTGTTTCGTTGCTTGTGTGACACGTAGCGCCGTCTTGCTAAAAATAAACGTCGTCCATATCAATATCTTTCAATTCCGGCCATAAAAAATCATTAATCATAGCTCAATAGCAGTAACAGTTGCACCAGCTTCATTTTCAAAAAAGTAAGGTCCAATCACACCGCCAGCCCAAAAACCGCACCAAATAGTGACACGTTGAAGATGCAAAAACTTTTCAACAATCACTCTTGGATTTTCTGAGCCTCAAATGCGAGAATTCTTCTTATAAACGTAGCCTCCGAGGTAAAAATGAGCCTCATCGCTGAAGATGATTTTTCGATAAAATTCTGAATAATTTTGATGCATTTGAAGGACCCAATCAGCAAAAATACGACGTTTATGGTAATCGAGCGGCTTGTGTTCTTGTATTAACTAAACTTTAAAAGCCTTAAGACTTATGTCTTTATGCAAAATACGGTGAAATGTCGTTTGTGGAATGTTTAATTCCAAAGATCGACAAGAAATCGACAAACCTGGGTTTTCTTTAACACTGCAAGCTACATCAGCAATATTCTCATGTGTTCTTGAGCGATGCACACGGTTGCAATTCTTCACATCACAAACTTGTCCCAACAGCTCAAATTTTTCCACCAGGTTTACTATTGTCGGCCCAGAAGGTACTTTACAATGACCAAAAATTGTTTTAGTTTTGCGAACTGTGAATTTTCATCATTTTTGTAGTAAATTTTAATAATTTCAATGCGTTGTTGAAACGTGTATCGTTCCATTTTTAATAATGACATAGTTTTCACTTGTTAAATGTCAAAAGATAATAGCTTCAAAATTGACAGCTGCCCAAATAGCCTGCTATTCAAAATTAAACTTCTTATTAGAAAACCCTTTAGTATGACTTTGTTACTTTAAGAGTATTCCGTTGAAAGGAAGATGAAACCGTTATTAAAAATGCTGTTATGGTACTAGGTGATATGATTGATTTTTGTTACAACTTTCAAAGTGGTTTTTCAATTTATTTTTTGGTAAAATTGATTGTTTTGAGAAACCGTAGAAAATTTGATTGATTAATTGATCGGGAAAAGTTATGAAAAAAGTATTCAATATAGAAAGTTGCTTAAACCAACAAAATGAGTTGATTTTTAAAATATCAATAATAGACCATATAATAACAAATAAACCTGTACTAATGGAAAGTTTTGAATAAAAATATGCTCCATACTCTGACCACCATGCAATGGAACATCAAAAAGAAAAAAAAAATAAATAAATTACGTTATATTTAAAGAAACATTTGCTAAACATATTACAGAAAAACAAATTGAAACTTTTGATACATTAATTGAA
This sequence comes from Tachinus rufipes, assembly GCA_963932245.1. Classification (NCBI taxonomy): domain Eukaryota; kingdom Metazoa; phylum Arthropoda; class Insecta; order Coleoptera; family Staphylinidae; genus Tachinus; species Tachinus rufipes. The sequence goes on from OZ010750.1 coordinate 5,195,177, forward strand.
ATAATGACAAAACTAATAGAAAATAACACCAGAGAAGTAAAACTTAAATATAAACAAGGAAATGATTGGATTAATATCGAAATACTAAACGACATTAAGAAGAGAAATTATTTATATAAAAGATATAAACAAAATCAAACAAACGCTATAATCAAACAAAACTACATTTTAATGAAAAATTACGTTGATAAAAAGGTAAATGAAAAGAAAAAAATGTACTATCAGAATAGAATAAAACGTGTACAAGATAATCTAAAAAAAAACATGGAATGAAAAAAATCAAATTATAGAAAATAAAAAAAGAAGCAAAGATATATCAACAATCACCGACGAAAATGGAACAATACTCACAAATCCTGAAGACATATCCAATACAATTAATATATATTTTGCAAACATTGAAAAAAACCTTGCAAACAAAAAACCAAATAATTCAATTCATCACTCAAAACAATTACATTACAAAAAAATATAGACTCAAACGTAACATTTAACCCAACGACAGAAGTAGAAATTGAAAACATTATAAACAAGCTTAAAGATGGAAAAGCACTTGGAAAAGATATGATAACATTAGAAGTTATTAAAACTGTAAAAAATGAGTTGATACCGCTACTAACTAAATTAATCAAAAATACAATATTACAAGGTATATATCCAGAGTGTCTAAAACCAACTGTTATTATACCTATATTTAAAAAAAGAAACAAACATCTACCGGAAAACTATAGGCCTATTGCATTACTCTCTATTGTAGCCAAGATAGTCGATGAAATAATTTATGTAGAATTACATAATATTATAAACACTCGGCAATACGCATTCCAAAAACAAACCGGTACAGGCTCAGCACTTACTGACATAATGCACAACGTCAACAATGCACATGATGTAAGAAAAGAATATCTTACAGTATTTATAGACAAGCAGAAAGCGTTTGATACTGTATGTAAACAAAAGCTAATTAAAAAACTAGAAAAAATAGGAATTCGAAAAAAAGAACTAAATCTAATTCAAACTTATTTAAAACAAAGAACCTTACAAACAAAAATTAAAAATACACTGAGTGCAGTAAAATATAGTGATTACGGTATACTACAAGATGGTGTGCTTGCACCACTTTTATATATTTCATATATTAACGACATATTTGAGTTAAAGCTAAACGGAAAACTATATATATATATACGCAGACGACACAACTCTAGTACATACAGAAATAAACAAAACAAAACTGCAACACAAAGTACAAGAAGACTTAAATAAAATTAATGACTGGTATAATAAAAACCTGTTAACAATTAATGAACATAAAACAAATTTTATGTTAACATCACGAAAAAAAAGAAATAATAACATCTTGCTATCTATAAATAACAAACAATTATGCGAAGTCTCACATACAACAATCTTGGAATTACAATTACCAATAATTTAAAGTGGGACAAACACATACAAAACCTTATAAAAAAAACACAATAGCTATTGGAGCCCTATACAAACTGAGCAACCTAACTACTCAAAAAACAAGAAATATTATCTATAATGCTATCTTTAGCTCACAAACTAATTACATGATGACCGTATAGTCACAAACCAACATAAGAAACATAGACAAGCTACAACGACAACAAAACAAGGCAATAAAAACACTATATCAAATGGACAAACTAACACCTACAAATGAAATTCACAAAAAAACAAACCAACTTACAATAAAAAACAAAATCTCACAACAATGTATTATCTTAATAAAAAAGATACAACTTGGTCTAACTAAAACAGAATTAAAACTAACAACTAGAAAAAAAATGCATACTCACAACACACGATGAAAAGGACACTTAAACATGGAAGTAAACCGAACAACATCAAAAAACCAAAATATAACTGACAAAGGCATTAAAGAATTCAATAATATACCAGAAGAAATTAAAAATATATGCAACATAAATCATTTTAAAATAAAACTAAAAGAATATCTGATAAAAAACAAATATAAAAGTTAAAACTACTAACACACATCATAACACCACACGATGAGAAAAAAAAATAATTTCCAATACCAGGCCCCAGGATTCCTTATGGATGGATGGCGGTACTGCAGGAATGTTATATTAATATGAAAACTTTTTTTTTTTTATCAATTTTGTATATATATATGTATGTATAAATAATTTTAATAAATGTATTAATAATAAAAAAAAAAAAAAAAAAATTATAAAGTTGATTATTAGAATCTAACCAAAATTTTGAATTATAGAATTAAAATTTCAAAATACTTAATTACAATACTATAGAAACTTGCTGAAACTGACAGAATTCTCAATATTTTTGATTTCTTCATAAGTAAAGTTGATTTTTTTAAAAACCATAATTTGAAAAATAATCAATAGAAAAACTCAACATACTTAAATTAATTATAAAATATTTTATATTTTCGTTATTAATTTAATAAAATCTCTTTATTGTTGATATTTTTTCTTTATGAATTCTATCATTAAAATTAAGATTTGCGCATGAGGGGAGGGGGAGTCCAATATTACCTCTTTTGGCTAATATGTTTATAGTAAACTTAAAAGAACAAATATTAAATTTAATTTTTAAAAACAATATAAAATTCTGGTATTGATACATAGATGATATTCTTATTTACTTCAAAAGAAATGTAAATGATTTAGAAAATTTAATAATTTGTGTTAGTAACATTTACAAAACAATAAAATTTAAATTAGAAGTTGAAAAAACAAATAAATATTTTTTTTAGACAAACTATCTCACAAAATCTATAAGGAAAATTTATATTCAAAATTTATAGAAAAAAACATATTCAGATACAATTATTATACCAAAAGATTCGTTCCATCCAATTAATTATAAATTATCCAATTATTCAATTCCACTAAATAATTTTAATGATAAAATAAATATAATAAAACAAATTGCAAAAAAAATAATGGCTATAATAAATCAACTGTTTATAAAAAACAGTTTAAAATTTGCATTAATCAAATATATCCATTTAAGAAAGAAGAAAATAAGAAATATTGCTCGATAACATAATTTGGGAACGTATCAGAAAAAAATTCGAAATATTTAAACAAATACTTCCAAATTACTGTTGCATTTAATATCAAAATTAATAAATGCTAAAGAAAAAACAAATATTTTAAATAAAGGTGAAATTTATAAACTAAATTGAAGTAATTGCAATGCAACATATATTGGACAAAGCATGAGGAACTTTGATATTAGATATCAAGATCACCTAAGAGATTTAAAATATAAAGACATTAAAATATCTAATTTTGCTAAACATTTAATTATGACTAAACATACAATTTCAAACCAAAAAGCCTCATTAAATATTCTACATATTTCGGATAAAAATTGAACTTTTTTTGGAAAGCTTAGAAATTAAAAAACATTTAAAAAATCCAAATTATATAGTAGTTAATGAACAATTAGATATTTATAATTAACCTTTATAAGACATGTTAATCAAAATAAAATTTAGTTAGGTAGAAATTCAAAAATTCAAAATATAATGTAAATATTTAATATTATATATATTTGAAGTCTTCTAACCTTGAAAATGTTTAAATGTCAAAAAGTTGACAATAAAAAAAATTTTGGTTGGCGGGAAAGAAGAAATTTGAATTTAAACAAGAAATATAGATAGCAGAAAACAACAATTTTTTAAAATTTCAATCATATTTGAATTTATATATGGGTAATTCCATTACTTTTCGACTAATTAAAAAAAAGTCAACCTCTTTGATTTTGCTCAATTTTTCAGGGATCAAAATATAGATGAAAAAAATGAGATGTTCAAAATGTCACACATTTGAAGGTCAGAAATTCTACAATAAAACGTCTTTTTTAGCTTATTTTGTATCTCAATTTTTAGACTTCTGAAAAAAGATAAAAAGGTCCACAATGGCTCAAATTATTCCTTATTACATGTACTTTAAAACCCATATTTTTATGTTTAATACCGTGGCAGTCATTTTGATATATTAAGCTTCAAACATTATTCCAAAAAAACCCGTAAGTTTAGCAAAATCGCAAAATTTTGCTTTCTTTAAACCGTTTTAACTTTGTCAATCTTAATAAAATTTGATTCGCGAAATCTAGATTTGCTCGTGTTTAACCTCTTTTTAAAGTGATCACACAATACTTATAGAATCAATACGTTTACACCATTTTTTTGATGCAAGAAGTTGCACATGTTTTTGCGATCTTCAAAACTTGTAATTTTCAGGTCCCAAAAAAGCGCTGTCACCCTATGTCGATTTTAGTTAAAATTTCACTAAATACTCTTTAGAGCACAAGAAAAAAGGGTATCTATATGAGAAATGGTATATCGGGCATTACCAAGAATTTTTTAATATTAAAAAAATGGCAAAATTGACAAACGGCACATTTTTGTATCTCAATTATTGGGCCTCTGGAAAAAGATAAGAAGGTCTATGTTAGCTCAAAATATTCCTTATTGCATGTACTTTAAAACCCATATTCGTATATTTAATGTTGAGGCAGTCATTTTAACATATCAAGCTTTAAACATTACTTAAAAAAAAAAACGTAAATTTGAAAAATTGCAAAATTATGCTTTGTTCTAACTTTGTAAAATCTTAAAGAAATTTGATCCACAAAGTCTAGATTTCTTTGTGTTCAATCTTTCTTTTCAAAACTTGTAATTTTCAGGTCCCGGAAAAACGCTGTTACCCTATGTCGATTTTAGTCAAAATTTCAATAAATACTCTTTAGACTACATGAAAAAAGGTTATTTATATAAAAAATTATATATTGGAAATTATCAAGAAGCCATTGAGAAAATGCAAGTTGTTGTGCTGCGTCGCCTGATTGTAGGTGTTGTACTTTTGATAATAATATCTCAATCTCAATTGCTAGGGCATTACCATTACAGAATCCGTAAAAAAAAATGGTATATGCGTATTCTCAGTTGTTAAACAGCAATTTTATCAAATTTTACTAACCGAACCAAAGAAAACTGTTTTAACAAGTATCAAAAGCTAGCATCAATGCACACTTGTTAAAGTAATGTTGTTTTGTTTGTGTTTTTTTGCTAAATAAAGTTTTTTAAATATTTTGTATTTGTTGACTATCTCAAAAACAAAGCAAGATAGACAAAAAGTGATTTAGAATTTCTGAAAAACAATGCCGATTTTGACAATTTTTGAATATAAAAAAATTCTTGATAATGCCCAATATTCCATTTTTCATATAAATAACCTATTTTCTTGTGGTCTAAAGATTATTTACTAAAATTTGGACTAAAATCGACATAAGGTGACAGCGTTTTTCGGGACCTAAAAATTACAAGTTTTGAAGATCGCGAAAACATGTACAATTTCCTGCATCAAAATAGTGGTAACTATGTATTAATTCTATAAGTCTTGTGTAATCACTTTAAAGAAAGATTGAACACGAAGAAATCTGGACCTCGTGGATCAAATTTCTTTAAAATTTGACCAAAGTTAGAACGGTTTAAACAAAGCATAATTTTGCAGTTTTGCTAAATTTACAGGTTTTTTTGGAATAATGTTTAAAGCTTGATATATCAAAATAGACTGCCCATTAAATAAACAAATATGGGTTTTAAAAAACATGTAATAAGGAATATTTTAAGCCATCGTGGACCTTCTTATTTTTTGGTAAAGGCCCAAAAATTGAGATACAAAAATGTGCGGTTTGTCAATTTTGACTATTTTTGAATATTAAAAAAATCTTGATAATGCCCGATATACCATTTCTCATATGGATATCCTGTTTTCTTGTGCTCTAAAGAGTATTTACTAAAATTTTGACTAAATTTGACATAAGGTGACAGCGTTTTTTCGGGACCTGAAAATTACAAGTTTTGAAGATCGCAAAAATAGGTACAACTTCCTGTATCAAAATAGTGGTGTATACGTATTGATTCTATAAGTCTTGTGTAATCACTTTAAAAAGTGATTAAACACAAAGAAATCTAGACCTTGTGGATCAAATTTTGTTAAGATTTAACAAAGTTAGGACGGTTTAAAGAAAGTAAAGTTTTGAGATTATGCTAAATTTACGTTTTTTTTTTTGGAATAATTTCGAAGCTTAATATATCAAAATGACTGCCACGATATTAAACATAAAAAATGGGTTTTAAAGTACATGTAATAAGAAACAATTTGAGCAATCGTGAACCTTTTTAGCTTTTTCCAGAAGCCCAAAAATTGAGATACAAAATAAGCTAAAAAAGACGTTTTATTGTGAAATTTCTGACCTCCAAATGTGTGTTTGAAATTTAGAACAGGCTATATTCTAAAGTCAAAAATTTCTCATTTTTTTTATCCATAGTTTGATTACTGAAAATTTGAGCAAAATCAAGGAGGTCGACTTTTTCAAATTAGTCAAAAAGTAAAGGAATTACCCATATACAATTCATTAAAAATGATGATTTATCATTGAAACATGTTTGTTTTATAAATATAAATAACATTAAAATAAAATCTTTACTATTTTTAAAATGTCTATATTAATAAAATTAAAAAAAAAAATACTTCGTTTAGAAACTTGCTGAAACTGAAAAAAAAAATTTGTTTAAAAAACCATAAAAAAAATGTTAGTTACAATATAAACATTTAAGTTTATACTTTATTTTGTTAGAAAAATCATAAACATATTTATAAAAAAATGTTATAGAATTTTTCTCGAACCAATAAAATTTTAAAATGTTTGATTTCTTGATTGACAAAGTTGATTATAAAAACATAATAATAAAATAATGTGGAACAAAAACGTCTTAAACAAATTGTAAGTTGATAATTAAAAAAAAACATGTTTATATGCACACTTATAAACATTAACAAGACAATCATTAAAAAGACCCACAACAAATCCATGTTCTTAGCTATTTTTTTTTTAAATAATAATAATAATTAGTTTTTACTCATTACATTTTACATGTATATGAAAGGGCGAAGTTCAGCTTATTTGCTGCTCTTCCACTTAACCCTTAAATTTTACAAAAATTTTACACTAAATTAATGTCCGTCCTGCAGCAACTACAGCTTCTCCATGTTTTCCATACTATTATAAATCCAGGTGTTATTTCGATTTACATGATATTATTCACTATACTTTCCAATTCTTATAAATTTATTGAATAAAATATTTTATGTCAGTATGACATTTACAAACCTAATAATTAAATAATATTGCTGCTTAATTTTGTAGACAGCGATTGTACTTGCTTTTGTCAAAACAATTTATTCTCTAAGTGAATACCTACAAAAGTTTTCGATTTTTTAGTACTCATTTGCATTAAATAATAAAAAAAATATATGTTCCGTTTTTGTTTCATTTAACTTTAGATTATTTGCATTAAACCATTGTTTGCTTCTTTTAAACGACTTAACCGATTAGCTACAGAAGCTGTTTCAATTGAATTGAAAAAGAGTTGTGTCATTAGCATAAAGACATGTCTTTGCCAGTATTATAAAGAATTTTCCAATAAGAAGTTTAATTTTGAATAGAAGGCTATTTGGGCAGCTGTCAATTTTGAAGATATTATCTTTGACATTTGACAAGTAAAAACTACGCCATTGTTAAAAATGTAACGATACACGCTCTAACAACTCATTGAAATTATTCAAATTTACTACAAAAATGGTGAAAAGTTTTCAGTCATAGTTCGCAAAACTAAAGCACTTTTAGGTATCGTAAAGCACCTTCTCGGCCGGAAATAGTAAACCTAGTGGAAAAAATTGAGCTGTTGGGACAAGTTTCTGATGTAAAAAATTGAAACCGTATGCTTCGCTCAAGAACACATGAGAATATTGCTGATGTAGCCTGTAGTGTTAAAGAAAACCCAGGTTTGTCGATTCCTTATCGATCTTTGGAATATTTTGCATAAAGACTTAAGTCTTAAGGCTTTTAAAGTTCAGTTAACACAAGAACTCATGCCGATCTATCACCATAAAAGTCGTATTTTTGCTGATTGGGTCCTTCAAATGCATTAAAATGATCCAGAATTTCATAAAAAAATCATCTTCAGTGTTGAGGCTCATTTTCACCTCAGAGGCTACGTTAATAAGCAGAATTGTCGCAATTGGGGCTCAGAAAATCCAAGAATAATTGTTAAAACGTTTTTGCATCCTCAACGTATCACTGTTTGGTGCGGTTTTTGGGCTGGCGGTGTGACTGGACCTTACTTTTTCGAAAATGAGGCTGGTGCAACTGTTACGATGAATGGATGGCGCTACCGAGCTATGATTAATAATTTTTTAAGACCGAAATTGGAAGATATTGATGTGGACGACGTTTATTTTCAGCAAGACGGCGCTACGTGCCACACAAGCAACGAAACAATCGCAATTTTGCAAGAAAAGTTTTTTGACCGTGTTATTTTTCGAAGAGATAATCACAATTGGATACCGAGATCTTGTGATTTAACACCTTTAGACTTTTTTCTTTGAAGCCACGTGAAAGATAAGGTCTATGCCAATGCTCCACAATCGATTCAAGACCTTAAAGAAGAAATTATCGTGGACATAAAGCCACAAATGTGCAAATTGGTAATGGAAAATTTCATAAAAAGAATGTGGTACTGCAACCGTAACCGTGACGGCCATTTGACTGATATCGTTTTCTAATGTTAATGGCATACCTTCCTCTTTACAATGAAATAAACATCTATTGATTTTTCTTAAAAAATACCCGTTTTTTTAAAATATCAAAATGAAAACTCTTATTGGAAAACCCTATATTATTCTCAAGATCATTTATGTACAAAAACCTTAAACGACCTAAAATTGACCTCTGCGGCGCTTCATAGTTTTTTTTTTTTTAAATGTACCACAAGCAAAGACAATCTGTTTCTGTCTGTTAAGTAGTTTTTAACAAAATTTAAAATTACACCTCTTATGTCTAATAATTCAAGTTCAAGTGTGCATCAACTTATTTGAGTTGACTAAATTAATGCTTAGATTAAAAAAAAAAAATAGATTCCACACATATTAAAAAACTAGTTAAAGTGTAAAATTATTACTCAACTTTTTTATGTCATAAGGATCTTTTAGTGAAGCAGTTAAAATATCGTTACTACATAATTAAAACAGTCTATGTTAGCTATCATGTAAAATTCTCCATAAACAATTAAAAATATTATTTGATGTGATTTTATATACTATTTATTAATATACGCACACAAAAAAACTAGTTGGAAATATGAAACTTTAATCATTCTAAGGCACGGCTCTATTATTATAGATGAGCCGCATCCCAAATTTAAAGTTTTTGAAAAAAAAATTGCAATAACTAAATATAATAAAAAAACAAAATTTCTAAAATTGCTGTTCAATAAAAATTAAAAAAAATTAAAACATGAGCATTAGCAAATTTTATATCAGAAGAACAAACCGAAAAAATCATCATTTCGACAATTATTGGTTTTGTTTTAATTTTAATTAAAATTATTTATTTTGAGCCTCTAAATAGTTTGTAATAGAAAAGCATTAGTAGACCAATAGGTATGCCAAATGTATACAAAATTTTCTTATCTTGATTGATTATTAAAATAATCAAAGTCGATGACTATATGATTTAAACATTGTTGATTAAATATAACAATCTCTTTAATAACCAAATCACACATTTCTAGAAGAAGTTTATCAATTATAATAGATTAATTTACTAAACGGGCAGTTTTCTTGACATTGCGTTGCAAATTGTTCTACAGTACACATCACAATGGCTCAAGCACAGAATATTAACAAGTAAGTTATTTTTAGTTAATATATTAACCCCTTGTACACAAACATGTATATAATATTTTATCAATTTGATTCAAAATTTATAATAGATAAAACCACTAAAACCAAATGTACATGTTCATAAACACTACTAATATTCTAGAAATGTATTCATTGTAAAAAAAGTATAAAGATCAAAATTGTTTTGCTAAATTACATTAAAAATAATAATTCATTTCAAGTTTGTTTTTTTTTTTAAATGTTATTTTGTTTCTAATTTTTAAAGTTTATTTATATATAAATATAATTTGTTTATTTTTTTATTTGATGTTTAGTACTGTTGACAAAAGCAAATAAAAGTTATATTATTTTTATAATTTTTATAGAATCTGTACTTTAAGTCTACGTGTACGTGAGATCATGTACAACCGTTAATTTTTAAAATATAAATAGTTTTGATATTCGAAAATGTCTTAGCCAATTACTTAAATGCAAATTTTTTTTTTAATTAATGATGAGGTTAATTGTATTTATTTGGTTAATTTTTGTTAAAGCAACTCCAATCCATTGAGTGTCACTGATTTGGATGGCTGCCAATCGGCCGATCCAATACCTTCCATTGAGGAGGTTTCTTCTAAAGAAGACATACAATTTGTTACAAAGTAAGTTATTTATAATTAATACACTGGCGAGCAAAATTATTAAAATTATGACTTCATTTTGAAATATTTTGTTTTAACCTGATGTTAGCAAATTGTAAAAAATACTGTTATTGTGCACACTAAATTAAAAATTCAATGTTAAATCGTAAAGCATTTTTATTATTTTTATTGCGTATTTTGAAAATATCACAAATTTAAAGTTCAGACAAAGTTCGAATTTTTGTTCCTAGGACTAATATGGAATAAAAAATATGAAAAAAAACTTATCACTAATAACGAGTATTACCCCCCTCTTGCATTAATTACTGCTTGAAGTCGACGAGGAACATTTTGAATTAAATTAAGGATCAAATTTTGGTCTATATTATTCCATTCTTGCAATAGCAACTGTCTTAGCTCCTAAGCAGTTATTGAAGAAGGTGTATGCTTTCGGATACGTCCCAACTCATTCCAGACTTGTTCTATGGGATTTATGTCCGGGCTGAGAACTGGCCAATCAAACCGCGAAATTCCCACTTCATCCAGAAAATCTCTGACAACTCTGGCTACGTGATTTCTTGCATGAAAACATCGCGCTCGCCCATAGTTGTCATGAAGAGCACAACATGATCTTCAGAAAACTCTATAACGTATCTATAAGCTGTCAGGAAGACTTCCTCCGGCTGAAATTCCTCCTATGAGGTATCTGCCAACAGACAATCCAGCGACACCAGATCCAAGATTCGGCGCAACAACAGCACAGAGGCTTGTCTCTATACCCACGAAATTCCACTCCCCGCCAACGGGTAACATTCAGTACGGTCAGTGTAGGTAGCTTTAAGCTCCTTCACGTCGTACCACACAAAGTATCACCAACTTCTCCCAAGGATCGCACTTTGGGCACTTCAAATAAGCGTGTTAGTATGGAAGAACAGTTTGGCTGAGTGTGTCAGTAGTATTGACTTTCTGCGTGAGGGCGTATGTCGACAAACAATTAACTCGTTTAAAAAATGCTCTTCGCACAATCACCACCTCCAGAAAACCTCTTCACCGAGAGCAAGGATGCTTTTGGCTTCAAACCGACCGCATCCGCTACACTCATGAAAGAGACGCCAGTAACACTTCTTGTCAACGTCTAAGATTCTTTTCCGATCTATCCCGAGTAGATAAATAATCTCTCAAAATCCACTCAAAACAGTTTGTCCACACGTAATGTAAGTTGCCAATATTAAAGGCAGAAAAGCTAATGCGCCAGCAGTGGCGTGTAAACGGGTAAAACAATAACTGGGTCAAAAAGCTATTTTGCAAACTTTAGCGCACCGAGATCAATCTGCAATACAAAAGACCTTGAAACATACCAAAAAAACACTCTTTGATTGTAAAGATACTGTAAAATCTAAAAAACGACTACTGGACTTCTCTAGAACGGAAATACGATCGAAACTTACTTATGCAATTCATTTCTTGTAAAACACAAAGAGAAAATCTGTTGGTACATAAAAAAAACTTTTACAATCTCATCCATCTAACATATCTTGAGAGAGGATAGCTTAAATTGGATACGTTTAACATCAGCAAAAACGAGAGTAGGTTTGTAATCGTAATAGAACTCTATAAATTGTATTTTTAAAACCATCAAAAGATTGTGTTTCAGTTTTAGTTTATTGCGCGTTTTGCAACTATTTTACATCGCCCCAGACATTTTAGGGAAAAAACGCGTTGGTAGGCGTAGGGTGTCATGACTGATAAATCTGTGCGAGTGGTTTGGTTGTACTATGACTGAATTATTTAGATTAGCAGTGTATAAAGTTAGTCGTAATGGTCTTCAACAACTACAAGAAGACTTGTTGGAAGAGTAGGGGTTCCAAAACTGCTAGATGACTTTTGATTTTTAAATCACCCTGGTAGATAAAAACAAATCATATTTTGGGGATCAAACCCTGGACTATTAACGTTATAAGATAACGCTTTACCACTGAGCCATCTCACCGTTTGCTGTAGGAGTAGTTTGAATAAGTGAACACGTAATAAGGCTTCAGTACAAGTTTGAACTTACAAAAATTTTGGTTATTTGTAGCATTTTTTTCTTTTCTCTAGTGCGTTTTAAAAATAACATATTTAGGGACAGTGCATCAAAAACTTGTATCTAAGTTTTTCGATGTGTTAAGGCATTTTCAGAAAAAATAAAGTTGATTGAAGATAAACCACGCAGAAGGTCTTTATCTTCAAATCCGATGCAAATGTCAACAGAATTCTCCCGGATCCTGTACGCTTAGATCGTCTGTCAAATTGATCAAAAAAAGTTAAATTTGACTTACATTACCGTTCATCAGATGTTGACTAATGAATTGAGGATGAGATAAACCTGCCCAAAAATGGTTCCAAAAAAACCTTTCCATCAAAAATCTTTCTAGAATCGATTGAAAACCATCCCCATTTTATAGAACAAGTCATTACAGTGTTTAAGTGCGACCCAGAAACCAAACGCCAAAGCATAGAATAGCATATTTCAACCTCTCAAAAGCCCAAAAAAGCAAGGACAAACACAAGTCAAAGATTATTCCTGACTTGTATTTTTTTCTTATTCCCGAAACTGAAAACTCACCTCAATGGGCGTCATTTTGAGACATTTGAAAACATTCAAACCGACTAGCTAAAGACTATTCCACTACCCAAGCTCCAGCACTGCTATTAAGATTGGAAAAACCGTAACTACCGCTGTATAACATCCCAAAAATTTCTATTTAAATTTAAAAAAATACGCAAAAGTAGTGCGACAATCTCATCTATCATATACAACAGTGTAGCAATAAAACTATATCTGCTGCACACTAAGAAACCTAAACAGTAATTTAGTCTTTACACAGGACAACCACCTGAAAAATCACTTACTTGACTAGAAGCGGGAAAAAAACCTACTGTAGACATCTGCAGGTTTTTCAAAAATCGTAAAGCAGACAGAGCTAGTAAAACAATTTGCTACTCCATTCTGACCAAACAATACCTTACATCCCAACAACTGCTTGGGACCTTGCAAAAAAATAAAATTTGGAAAAAAAAGTAAAAAACTTTGCAAACTTTATTCCACTTCCTAAAGCATACAACCAAAGTATGCCCAAGACTGCTTAAAACCTTTGGAAAACATTAAACTAAAGAAATACGCTGAACCCTGTTGGAAATTTGTTAGCCAAAAACAATTTGACACAGACTAATCTCCTAGCACCACCGATACGCCATCATGATCCATGTACTGTGGTTAAAAGAAGTATCTTAGCCAGATCTGATAATAACACGACTTACACCAAGTGCAAAATCTGTTAACTTTACCTCATGTGTGAACTTCAGTGTTATTGAAGGTGAAAAAAGAAAACATCACCAACCTTCACTCCCCAACCAGCAGCAGTCACTCAATTGTTGCAACACAAAAATAACAACTCAAAAAACGCAAACATGAGTTCTCTTTAGTGAAAACTTTAGTTATGTCTAAACATAATGCTTCTACCATCTGAGCACATACGCGGCGACAATAATTCGATTCTTGTGTATGCAAACAGTTCTCTCTCAGTACCAAAGCAGTCATTCACCAATCAACACCATAAGAAGAAATAAAGAAGCCGCTACTAAAAACTAGCAATAAAAGACACAATTTGCAGCAACAAGCCTTTGCTTACGCCAAAGCATTCAAACAATATTCAGACATAACTACTGGTAACCTCTCCATTTAGAAAATAATTGCACGATTAGCAAGACAAAATCTTGACAAAACACAATCTAGCACTGAAACCAAGCCCCAGCAACAACTGCTTGGTGCCTCCCAAAAAAGAATTCTCTATAAAGACCAACTCTGTGCGTGCTTCGGTAGAAATTTCTGCCCAAACCATAACCAACTCACCGCCAAACAGAAGTCGCTCATCAACGTATGTATCTTTCTCCGCGTCTTCTTCACACTTTACTCTAATCCATTGAGACAAATGCGCAACTTATCTGAAAACAGTGTTCTGCTCCAGTCCTCATTATTCCATGCCCTGTGATTTTGAGCAAAAGCCAATCTTGCAACACGATGTCGGCGTTGTAAAAGTAGACTTGTAGCCATCTTTTTGCAAGACAATCCAGCAGCTCGAAACCTTCTCCTAACGGTCCATTCACTAACATTTACATCTCCAACTTTATGGAGTTGATTTCGTAGATAAACTGCAGAAGCTGTTCTATTCCGCAAACTTGTAGACACCCAAAAAGGGTAAAAAAACTCTGTTCGTTCGGATCCTAATCTTCTGGTTATCAGGCCAATATCTAATTTTTGTACAGGACAAAAACTTTTACCAATAATCCTTGCAGTTTTACGTTTTTCTCGCCAATCTTCAATCGACGCAATAATTCTTGCCACAACAATAGGGTCTAAAGGCATTATGACCTGTTAAGTACAGTACATCATGTGAATGACAAATTTCGCAGAGAAAAATCAACACTAAGTAAAAAAAGAGGTTTTCAATTAGAGCAAAATGGATACTGTTTCATAAAAGTCTGTGACACGGTGATAATAACTGATAGATAATAACATTTGTCAGATAATAAATTTTTAAACTTTGTTGACAATTTGCAAACATAAAGTTAAAACTAAAAACTCGAAAAATAAACCATAATTTTAAAGCGATCTCTACTTTTTGCTCGCCGGTTTATATTAGCATTGTTTAATTATTTTATTATTTTCGAAGCACACCCAGACCACCAATGATTGACAACTCAGATGAAAAGACCGACGAAACTAACAAGGTTGAACAAAAAGGTATATATTATATTTTTTTTATAATTTTATGAAACTTTTTAATACTTACAATTTTTTATTATTAATTCAAAATATTAATTCAATAAACTATTTTTATTTTATTAATTTATTTTTACAACCAGTTTCAATACTTTTGTTTTTAAAGTAATTATATAATATAATATTAAATAATATACTTGATTGAATAATAAAAAATAAAATTTTTGTTTTTTCTGTTTTTTTTTTTTAATATAGGGTTTTCCAATAATAGGTTTCATTTTGATATTAAAAAAAAACGGGTATTTTGTATGAAAAATCAATAAATGTTTATTTCATTGTATAGAGGATGGTATGCCATTAACATTTAAAAACGATATCAGTCAAATTGCCGTCATGGTTACGGTTGCAGTACCACATTCTATTTATTAAATTTTCCATGACCAATTCGCACATTTGCAGCTGAATGTCCTCGATAACTTAACGAATTCTATCTTTGAGGTCTTGAATTGATTGTGGAGCATTGGTATAAAACTTATCTTTCACGTGGCCCCAAAGAAAAAAGTCTAAAAATGTTAAATGACAAAATCTCGGTGGCCAATTGTGATCACCTCTTCGAAAAATAACACGGTCAGGAAACTTCTTTTGCAAAATTGCAATTATTTTGTTGTTTGTGTGGCACGTAGCGTCGTCTTGCTGAAAATAAACGTCGTCCACATCAATATCTTCCAATTCCGGCCATAAAAAATCATTAATCATAGCTCGGTAGCGCCATCCATTCACCGTAACAGTTGCACCAGCTTCATTTTCAAAAAAGTAGGGTTCAATCACACCACCAGCCCAAAAACCGCACCAAATAGTGACGCGTTAAGGATGCAAAAACTTTTCAACTATCATTCTTAGATTTTCTGAGCCCCAAATGCGACAATTCTGCTTATTAACGTAGCTTCCGAGGTAAAAATAGGCCTCATCACTGAAGATGATTTTTCGATGAAATTCCGGATAATTTTGATGCATTTGAAAGACCCAATCAAAGAGCAAAGATACAAAGTTTATGGTGATTGATGGGCTTGAGTTCTTGTGTTAACTGAACTTTAAAAGTCTTAAGACTTAAGTCTTTAATGTCGTTTGTGGAATGTCTAATTCCAAAGATCAACAAGAAATCGACAAACCTGGATTTTCTTCAACATTACAAGCTACATCAGCAATATTCTCATGTGTTCTTGAGCGATGCACACGGTTTCAATTCTTCACATCACAAACTTGTTCCAACAGCTCAAATTTTTCCACCAGGTTTGCTATTGCCGGCCGAGAAATTGCTTTACAACGACCAAAAAGTGCTTTAGTTTTGCAAACTGTGACTAAAAAATTGTCACCATTTTTGTAGTGAATTTTAATAATTTCAATGCGTTGTTGAAGCAAGTATCGTTCCATTTTTAATAATGGCGTAGTTTTTATGACAAGTAAAAAATGTCAAAAGATAACAGCATCAAAATTGACAGCTGCTCAAATAGCCTGCTATTTAAAATAAAACTTCTTATTAGAAAACCCATGTAAAGTTTAATATATTATAAAGTCAGTTATAGGTTATATCTGGTTATTTTATTAAAATATCCATTAAAGATGAATCAAATAATATTAATTGTTTATTTATAAGTTTATAATTTTGTTAATTATGTAAATTTAATTGGTTACTTTTTTCAGATGTGTCTATTGAGATTCCAACTGCACCGGTTTCTGATCCCGCAACACCTGTTTACAGTAACGCTGAAAGAATCAGTAAAATTATTAACGACCCCCAATGGGTACTCTTTGTTACAGTTTGGTTAATTATTTTGATACCCGCAGCATTGTTATATTATTATCATAATCATCAATCACGTTAAATCATTTTGAGTTGCTAACTATGAGTATATAAAAATAATATTTCTAATTTAACAAACTTGGAACTTTGTAATTTTTATGTATTAATTATATTTTGTAACTTTTATATTTTTGTATATTATAATATGAAAGTTATTATTAACTACATTTAATTATACATAAATTAAAACAAAATTGTAATGACTAACCGTTAATTCATAAACAAATAAATGTAAGTTTTTCTTTTAATAAATGTCTTAACATATTTTTTATTTTAATTATAATTTTCATTTTCCTACATGACGTTTTGTTTTGCAGTATACTTTAATAGATATAGTCGTATGCTTAATTATGATGTAATTTTAACCACAAAATATTCATCGTACAGATAATATTTTTTATTAGAATAGATTTGTAAAAAAATTAGCAAATTCAAATAAAAAGAAGTTGATTTGGGCAAACGAACCAAAGCAAAGAGGGGGGGGTGCTTTGGAAAATTTGCTTTAGTATTTTTTTTCAGTTTCTATAACTTATTAGTAGTCTTTTGATCGGTTTATGGGAGTATAAAACAATTAAAAAAAAATTTCAGTTTTTTTTAGTTTTTTTTAGTTTTTTTTAGTTTTTTTTAGTTTTTTTTAGTTTTTTTTAGTTTTTTTTAGTTTTTTTTGTCGTTTTTTAACTTAATTGCATTTTTTGTTTAAAAATTGCAAATTTAACTAAAAAAAAAAAAAAAAAATACTAGTAAAATCAATCAGAAATTTTTCGTAGAATCCAAATCTAGTGCCATTTCAAGTCTATACCCTATCCATAAGCCGCAAAAGTAATAAAACTATGTTTTTGTTCTCAGTAAGCTGGGCAAAAATGAGCATTTTTAAAATTTTTTTTTAACAGCCAAAGTTGACGTATTTTGATGTAAATTAATAGAAAAATATAAATTTGTTCTGTGTATTTGGGTTTTAAGGGTCTAAAATTTAAAAAATTTGCTAAGTCAACATAAACTCTTACAAATAAAAGTTTAACCGCGCTCAGAGAAACAATACATCAAATATTATTAGAAATTTGAATTGTGGGGACAATTTTACATAGAAAATAATTAGTGTTGTACTCATCGACCGTATAAAATTAGATCTAGAAAAAAATGTTTACAACATTTTCAGGCAAAAAATTCATTAAAAATTAATTATTTTTTCATACTCGCAAAAAATATTATAAACACACTAGGGTGTGGTTTACAACTTTATTTTATCAAATTTTGATAAGCGCCGGGCGGATTTATGTTTGAATGCCAAAAATAATAATCTCAAATTTTGGCGCCGATAGATTGAGTCTAAATTTGTGCCCAAAAACTATCAAACAAAAATTGTACAATTTTTTTTTCTGGGTGGGCTTTTCTATTTCAGATATGCACGACACTGACTATTTTTCGTCTAGAATTGTTTTCAAAACTCAAATTTTTAATAATACTTAGTGTATAGTTCTTCTGAAAACTGCTAAATGTGTATTTGTAAAAGTTTATGCCCATTTTTGTAGTTTTTTCGAGTTTTAGACCCCTAAAACCCAAATATACAAAACAAATTTAAATTTTCCAATTAATTTACATCAAAATATGTCAACTTTTGCAGTTAAAAAAAAAATAAAAAAATGCTCTTTGCCCTGCCCACTGCCCAGTAAACACAGTTACGTTTAAGATACGTTTATTTTTGGTATTACACCTAAGTGTAATATTTGTTTATTTGTTAAGTATATTATACGGAAAAATGTCCGGCGACTAAACGGATATATCTCGTATATTTAGTGTGTAATATACGTACCGGTTATATGTATTTTAAACGTGTAATTTACACGTATTATCAACGTAAAAAATGCGTTAATATATAATAAAAATATTTGTATATTTTTTAATTATAGTACACGTGTATTATAGGTTAATCTTTATCCAGCGAGAAGACACGTGTATGTTTGGATGCCTATACGAGGTAACGGACTTACATTGGGAAGAATTGGGTCACCCATCCAAGTCGTGACCGCAGCGGACGTTGCTTAACTTTTGTTAACGCTGGTAATCGTACATGCTCACTCTGCCGTACTGCCTACTCTCTTGTATATATAATAATGTAAAATATGTATATCATTCTAACATAAAATGCAAAGTATTACATATAAATAATTAAAACATTATATTATTTAACATAAGTATTTAAGAAAATAACAATAAAATTGAAAATCCATTTTGCTTTTTCAACCAGTCTTTTGGTGACATCTGAAAAATATACTGTGTATATTTCCACAGCCTCATATGAAACACATATGGTAATTATTATTTCAAATAACTTGAATAGTTTGTTATTTGTATTTATAATACTATATATAACAACAGCAATCAATAATATTAAATTTAAATTTTAAAATAATAAATCGATAAATTGATATTAATGTTACTGTAATGGTTATAATTGCATTGTACAAGAAAAAATGGTGCTCCTGACAAGTTATTTGAAACAAAGATGTCATTGCTTATTTTCAGACTTACCACAAATTAGGTATTTGATCTTAGTACTCCTAAACCTACGCTTCCAGTTCAATTAAACAACACTTCAAGACTGTTAATTGTGTAACAACAAACAACTTAAATTTGTATCGGATATTACAACTATTAACATTATGGTTGATAAAAAATAAATAAAATGATGAATCATGCACCTCAACATACACTTTGCAAACTATATTCACGAGTTCGGGTAGCCTCGGACGTACAAACATTGAAGACAAAATTGATCGGCAAACTAAACCCAAAAATAATAAACGTTAAATATACGTAGATATATTATGCAGGTTATTTATACGAGTATTCTAATGGTTAATATACGTATATTAATCAACAGTGGAAATAAAAGAAAAAAATAAAGTATAATATACAAATATACATATCTTACGTGTACAAGAAATGTATATTATACGAATACACATATACCATATACGCTTTTTACACCATATATACGTGTAATAAACTTATATTATCTAAACTTGTGTTTACTGGGTGAGAACAAAAACTTGGTTTTTTAGCTTTTGCGGCTTATAGACAAGCTATAGACTTGAAATGGTGCCAGATTAAGATTCTATGGAAAATTTCTGATTGATTTCACTAGTAAATTTGCAATTTTTAAACAAAAAGTTTAAAATCAACAAAAAAAAAATTAAAAAATCGTACATTTTTTTTTAGAGTTTCATACTCTCATGAACCGATCAAAAGACTACTTATAAGTTATAGAAACTGAAAAAAAAAAAATTTTATTAAGCACATTCATCAACAACAATAATCTAAACATTTACATATACAGGGTCATTATAAAAGTTTTTTTTTTTTAATTTTTTTATTTTTGGACGTAGTGAGTTGTTTGGCTCTCAACAAGTGGCCCTTAAGAATAACTTACGCATGGTAATACCTTCCGGTTTTCTTCTCTGCGCAAATCCTGTTGTTTTAATGTCCCTGTCTAAACTAACCTACATTTGGTGCTAGTTTGAGGCGGGCTGGTTTTTGCTTCGCGGATTTTCACGCATTATCTGCGGCACGCATGCTGTCCCCGGCCCCTCTCTCCCTATAGCCCCTACCTTTGTCTGTCTCTTTTGTCATTTTGCCGTTTCTTATCTGCACTGGCATCTACCTCTGCATTCTCTTCTTTCTCCCATCTTTGTGTTATTTACTCTAATTATATAATTTGTTCTCAGATGTGCTCTTAGCTTACTAAGGTCTTCGTTCACTTCTTCTTTATCATATCCCGTCTCCTTCATAAATAATTTATGCAGTTCCATCAGTTGTATTCCTTTTGGCAGTCCTAGATTTGTAAGTTTTACCTCCAGTGATATCCTTGTATCTCCATCAGGAATTACTTCTTCATGTCCTCTCGTTGCCAGGTATATTCTGACTATCTGAAAGGTTGCGTTCTCAGTCATCCTCGAGATAGCATATCTACCATTTGGTATTTGCCTTGTTATTTCTGTTATTGTGCTTTCCTTCAATATTTCTTTTCTCCTTCTCCTTATCTCTGCAATTTCGTTTGGTATCGTAGTCTCTGAAAATGTTCTTTTTTTTTCTTCTGTTTTTTGGTATGCACA
This sequence comes from Tachinus rufipes, assembly GCA_963932245.1. Taxonomy (NCBI): domain Eukaryota; kingdom Metazoa; phylum Arthropoda; class Insecta; order Coleoptera; family Staphylinidae; genus Tachinus; species Tachinus rufipes. Next base: position 5,216,305 of record OZ010750.1, read on the forward strand.
ATTGTCATATCCTTTCTTATTTTTTTCTTTTTGATCTTTTTCTCTGTTTTCTTGTTTCCATTTAGCTTCTCTCATCTCTTTCCTTTCTCTTCTATGGCTTTTAGTTTGTGTGTTTGTTTACATTGTTTGTTTTTCTATATTCTTCTATTGTCAAACTTTTCAATTTTTTTTTTAGTACACTTGTTGCAAAGTTTTTTAACGCCCTCCATTTATTTTCATCTTTTAAGCATTTGTTAATGATTGTTCTTTTATCCACTTTGCTTTCTAGTATATATTCTAGTTTTTTTCTATCTTCCTCCCACGCCTCGCATTCTACTAGAGTGTGTTCTGCGTTATCGTGTGTTTCTACCTGACAAAATGTACACCTTTCTTCTTCATTTATTTTTTTAATTTTTTGCAAGAATTTTCCAAATGCTCCGTGCCCGGTCAGTATTTGTGTTGTATAATAGCACGTCTCGGGTTTCTTCTCTACCCATTCTTTTATGTCTGGGATTAATTCTCTCGTCCATTTCCCCTTTTTTCCTGTATCCCATTTTCTCTGCCATCTTTCTATAGTCTTCTCTCTTGCTCTTATCTTTGCTTCTTTTTTACTCGTTCCTTCTTTTACAAGTTTTTTTATTTCTATTCTTTCCTCCACCATCATATCCGCGGGAGGTGTTGCCGCAATTACCTCTACTGCCTCTTGTGACACTGTTCCGTAAGCTCTACAAATCCTTAGCGAGCTTGCTCTTGTGGCTCCTCTTACTTCCTTTATGTTTTTCTTTGTTTTCATGGCTTCTCCCCATGTTTCTGCGGCGTACAGCAATTTGCTTCTTGCTGCCGTTGCTATTAGCCTTCTGCTTTCTTCTCCTGGACCTCCGTTGTTTGGCATAAGTCTACCAAGCTTTCTCTCAATTTCCTTTGTTCCAATGACCGCTTCCTTAACCTGTTCATTCCATCCCTTTGCTTCGAGTGTCACTCTAAGGTATTTGATTTTTTTTCCTATGGTTATCTCTTGATCTCCCACCTGTATCTTACCTGTTCCTCTATTATTCCTCTTAGTCGATAGCCATGCCGCCTCAGTTTTTTGTGTTGCTAGTTTTAAGCCCTTACTTCTCATCCATATTTGTATCATATCAATTGCCAGCTCTAATCTTCCTTTTAGTACTTCTATTTCTACGTCTCTACCTACTACTGCTATGTCGTCCGCAAATGCTGTTATTGACACGCCTTCCGGCATCTTTATTCGAAGTAACTCGTTATAGACAAGGTTCCACAGTTTTGGTCCCAATGCTGAGCCCTGCGGTACCCCACTAGTAAGTTTGAATCTTCCATTTTTGGTCACTAGATTTCTGTCCTGTAAGTAGCTCCATATAATCTTGATTGTTTTTCTGTTCAGTTCTTTCTTCTTTGCCGCCTCTATGATTGCTGCCCATGATACGCTATTAAACGCGTTCTGTATGTCCAACGCTATCATTACACAGTGTTGCCTTTTCCTCTGCGTTCCGCTGTTTGTTTCTTTTGCTATTGCTTTCACTTTTTCAATAGCTCCTAAGGTTGTTTTTCCTTTGGTAAATCCGTATTGTTCTTTTTCCCATTCTCCTTTTTCTTCTATTTCTTGTTCTATTCTCCGTACAATAACTTTCTCTATTATTTTAGCCAGTGTGTTGATTAAGAATATTGGTCTGTATGATGTTGCTTTTCCTGCTTCTTTTTTTTTCTCAATCAGTACCAGAGTGGCTTCTTTCCAACATCCTGGGAAAGTTCCTTCTTTTAGGCACCTGTTGATTATTTGAGTTATTTCTATCTCGTTTCCGTCTAAAGCTGCTTTAACAATCTCTGTTGTTATTTCGTCCGGACCTGGTGCTTTGTTGTTAGGCAATTCTTTTATGATCTCTTTGATCTCTTCCACTGTTGCCATAACTGTTGCTTCTTCTTCTTTTGTTTCTGGTTCTTCTACTGGTTCTCCCTTGGGAAATAGTTTTTTAATTATGACTTCTTCTTCTTCGTCTTCTTTTAAGCATTATAAAAGTTTAGGCTTATGTAACCATCCAATGTATTCAATTTAGGTGTGCGTTATTACAGTTGAAGTTAAACTATCAAAACAAAGTAAATAGTTCGGTGCACAATTTAAAAAAAAGGGCATATTTAAAGTGACTACATAATCCCAGACATTTATAAAGACCCTGTATCTTATGTTTGTTAAAAACTTAGTGCACAATTAATAATAATAGATAATTATTGTTTGAAATGCATGATTCGGTTATTAAAAAATTTGCTATTACTAACAATTAATGCTTAAATCTCAATCATCAAACTTTGTTTTATTAATATATCAAGATAAGACAAATTTGTATACATTTAACACATCTGTTGGTCTACTCATGCTTTTCTATTACAAACCATTTAATAATTCTAAAAATGATAACATATGTCTATAAATAAATCAACAGTAATTGTTAAAATAATAACTTATTCATACGTCCTTGCAAAATAAATTGTATGATTTAAATATATTTTAGTATCTTTTTCAATTTGTTTTTTTGATAATAAATTTAAAAACTATAACTATAAAACAAATGTGTCGTTCAAGAACTTTATAAAATATAATAGAAAATAATGCTAATTTAAAAAAATATTTTATATTATTATAAGCTACATATTTCAGATTTTTTTTTCAAAAATTGATACTTGATACTTTTAACTGTAAACCGTATATAGCTCGTTTTTGTAATATTAATAAGCTGACAATTTCACTAAAAGTTGTTCCCATAACATTATGATAAAATAGCAATTTAGTTATTTTTAATGAGTGTTTATTGTTTGCACTACCTAGTAATTCTTAACCTCGAGTTTACAGAAGATATAGATTGGGTCACCCCCAAATTACTTAAAAAAATATTTTTAATATTGTTGTTGATATAATTTTGATCTATAGTTATGCCACTTTACTAATATTGCCTTATCACTACTATCTTTGACATTTTGGTTCAAGTTCAAAATTGTTTCTCTTAAAAAGGAAATATTTTTGACAGATAAATAACACAAATGTGCTGATCACTTCAATGACAACAAGTAGATAGCATATTTGGTTAATACTTTCAGATACAGAAATGCCAATACAAGGTGTTAGGTAAACATGCGGCAAAAAATCATTCCTTGACCTACTCTAAGAGTATTTTGTACTATGATAATTTCTAAAAAACAATTTTGTTTCAAAGATACAGGGTGAGCAAATTTTGCAACAACCATATTTAATACTTATTGAAATCATTCTTCTTCTTGGCGTGCTTCATCCGCTCCGGATATTAGCAATCATCATCACAATCTTCTCCTTGTCCACTGCACTGCAAAAAAGTTGCAGCGATGTGTTCCCGAGCCTCTTCTTCCCATCACCTTTCCTTTCAGAACCAGTTAGAGTATTCTATATCTATCACTATGCCTCATTACGTGCCCGAGATATTCCAATTTCCTAACCTTCACAGCTTTTAATACTTCCTGTTCCATGCCCATTCTCTGCAGAACTTCCTTATTACTAATCTGATCTTTTCATGAGATATTCAGGATACGACGATATGTCTTTAGTTCGAAGGCCTCAAGTTTTTTCTGTATCCTTTAAAAGGATTTGTTGAGAAATCGTAACAGCGCAACATTTTGATCTTAATTTGCATGCTCAAGTCTGGGCTGTTAAAAACTTTTCATTTCTGAATAAATGTTGTTCTCGCTTTTTCTATCCTGCATTTGACCAGAGTTTATTCACGCATGTGCCTAGATATGTGTATTTGTCCACTTGATCTCTGGTTTTGTTGTTGAAAAGTATCGTCCACTGTAATGGATTATCTTTACTGACAAGCATATATTTGGTCTTTTTGAGATTGAGATCAACTCCGTACTTCTCTCCAAATAATTCGATCTTATGCATCATCAGCTGAAGTCCTTGAGCTGTACTCGATAATATAACAGAGTCGTCCACATACTTTAAGTTGTTAATTACAGTTGATCGATATTCCTTCCTACACTCTATCCAACGCCTGCTTAAATATTTCTTCCAAGTATATGTTAAACAAGGTTGGCAAAAACACACACGTTTGCAAATTTGAATATTTCCCGTGCTTTGGTCTTCAACTCGTACTTCTGCCGTCTGTTGCCAGTAAAGGTTGCTATTATGCGGATGTTTTTGTCGTCGGCTCCGGTAGTCTTGAGTATCTTAAGCAATTCTTCGTATTTTACTCAATCAAACGCTTTGCTGAAATCTTTAAAACACAAGTGTACCTCGCAGTTAACGTCTCTGCATTTCTGGATTAATACATTAAGAACAAATAGTGCCTTCATGGTACCCAACCAAATTGCGTTTCTTCAATATGGTCTTCGCATTGTCGGTATATACGGCGGTGTATAATTTTGAGAAATATCTTAAGGGCATGGCTCATTATGCTTATAGTACGATGTTCGTCGCACTGCTTTGATGTTGGTTTTTTCGGAAAAGTAATAAATGTAGATTTGAGCCATTCTTTGGGTATCTTTCCGGTATCATATACTGAATTATATAGTAGAGTACGCGTATTTATGGCATTTTCGTTAAAAAACTTAATTATTTCTGTCGGGATTTTATCTGGGCCTACCGCTTTGCCATTTTATGTGTTTATCGCATTACTAACCTCCTCCTTTGTTATTTGAGGTCCAGTGTAAGCGGTGTTTATACCATAATTCTTCAAAAAACTTGTGGATATAGTCTTTCCACATCAATATTTTCTTTTTAGTGTCCGTAATTTTATTTCCACATTCGTCAACAAATGTCTTCCTTGTACTCTTTTTCTTCTAGTAACCGCGGCGTCCTTTATTTTTTTATTCATATTGAAGTGGTCATGTTTCTTTTGTAGTTCTTCTATTTCGAGACATTCAGCTCTCATTAGCTCTCATCAGTTCTTCCTTTTTCGTATTTGTTTATTTAATTTTGTTGTACTTTTCTTGGTCTTTTCCTTTAAGCATCTTTCATTCATTCATCATTTCTAAAATGTCACTTGTCATCCACTTTTCATGTTTTATGCGTCCTTTTTTGGGTACATGTTCTTTAATTATAGCACCAAGTACGTTTATGATGTTTTCCCATTACTACTCTAAGCTTAGATTTTCTGTGTTTATTGTTTCAAAACTATTGGTTATCGAGTTGGTTATAACTGTTCTAAGATTAACGTCTTCTCTCACCTTCCTTAAGTCTTATTTTGGGTCTGATGATTGCTGCTTCTTTTTTATCATTTTAAGTCTAATCTTAAATGATAACACGAAAGGGTTGTGATCAAAGTTTGCATCTGCTCCCGGATATGTTTTTGCAGATTTTATGCTATTTCAAAATCTTGCATAACATGATCTTCGAGAACCTCTATAATAAATCTATGAGCTGTCAAGGAGCCATTCTCTATAAAGACCAACTCTGTATGCGTTCTTAGGAAAAAATTCCTGCCCAAACCATAACCGACCCACCGCCAAATAGAAGTCGCCCATCAATACAAACTGAAGCGTATCTTTCTACGCAACTTCTCCACACTTTCCGACGTCAGTCTGATCCATTGAGGCAAAAGCGCGACTCATCTGAAAACAGTACCCAGCTCCAGTCCTCATTATTCCATGCTTGGTGATTTTGGGCAAAAGCCAAACTTGCAACACGATGTCGGCGTTGTAAAGGTGGACCTGTAGCAATCTTTCTACAAAAGAATCCAGCAGTCCAAAGCCTTCTCCTAACAGTTAATTCACTAACATTCACATCTCTAACTTCACGGAGTTGATTTCATAGATAATCTGCAGAAACTGTTCTATTCCGCAAACTTGTAGATACCAAAAAACGGTCATCTCTATTCGAAGTTGCGTTTTTCGCCCAGATCCTAATCTTCTGGTTATCAGGCCAGTATTCAAGTAACGCTGATACACCTTTTGTACCAACAATCCTTGCAGTTTCACGTTTTTCTCGCCCATCTTCAATCAACGCTATAATTCTTGCCACAACAATAGGGCCTAAAAGCATTATGAACTGTTAAGTATAGTACATCGTATGACAAGTTTTGCAAAGAAAAATCAAGTAAAAAAACCACAACAAAATGTAGAGCAAAATGGATGCTGTTTCATAAAAATCTGTAACACGGTGGTAATAACTGACAGATAGATTTCATTTGTCAGGAAATAAATTATTAAACGTCTACTTTGGTTAACAATTTGCAAACATAAAGTTAAAACAAAAAATTTCATAAATATCCGTAAAATTAATTAAAAACTTTTTAGAACCTCTCAACAATTTGTAATAGAAAAGCATGAGTAGACCAATAAATATGTCAAATATATACAAAATTCTCTTATCTTGCTGTATTCTTAAACAATCAAAGTCCAGTAACTGTAATCTAATCATTAATTATTAAACACGGCAAAGAACTGAATCACACATTCCTAGATGTTATTTTTTTATTATATTATTTAATTGTTTATTAAAGACCAGTTTGTTTGACATTGTCACAAACTGTGCTATCAAACACATCACGATGGCACAAGCAAAAGATAAAAAGTAAGTTACTTCTAATTAATACTTTAGTTGTATTAGTTTTTTTTTTTTGTTAAAGCAAGCCATTGAGTTTAACTGATTTGGATGTTTGCCAAACAATCGATCCGATACCCTTCATTGATGACATTTCTTCCTGTGAAGAAGAGATTACTTCTATGGATAATGAAAATGTTGCAGAGTAAATTAATTGTAAATAACAAATTAGCTGAGTTTAATTATTTTATTATTTTCAAAGCGAACCCAACGCATCGATCATTGACAACTCAGATGGAAAAGCTGATCAAACCAATCAGGATGCGTCTATTGAGATGTCAACAATACCTGTTTCTGATCCTGATTTGCCCGCAACAAGCCCTCAAAATAACTCTGAAACGACCAATAACATTTCGAATAGCCCCGAATTGATTGTATTTCTTGTAGTTTGGTTGGTGATGATAATACCCTCAACAATCTTATATTTTTATTATCATCATTAATTTTTCAATTTAAATCATTTTAAGTTCATAACAATGTGAGCTTATAAAAATTATTATTTTATTCAAATTAATCTTTCACTTTTAAAAATTATGAGTTTCTAACAAGAAGTAATAAAAATAATATTAATGCTATACTATTTCAAAATATATGTGAGTGTAATTTTGTGTTTAATAAATGTCTTGACATAATTGTTTTTTTTTTTTTTTTTTTTTTTTTAATTTCCTACTTAGGGTTGTTGTTAATCATTTCTCACGTGGTAAGTAAAATAATGTGGTAAATATAAATTATCTAGCAATAAATTGAAAATTTTTCATCTTTGATTAGTTTGAGTAAGATTCTATACAATAGTTTTTTTCTAAAATAGTTTAGTATTTCCTAAAAAACTAAAAATGCTAAATTTAAATTTTTGGTCCGCAACTCTAAACTCCTATTAGTTTTTCAAAATAATCAACTTTATTAACAAAAAAATCAAAAACTTTAAGAATTTTGTCGGTTTAAAAAAGTTTTCATACAAATAATTTTTTTTTTAATTTAAATCCAAAATTTTATGTTTCAACTTAAAGTTCTTTACAATAATCAACTTAAGCACATGAGAAAAAAAAAATGTAAATATTAGTTTAAGCAAGATGCCAACATTTTTTTCTAAATTTGTTTATAACTTTTATTAACAAAATAAAGTATGCTAAATCCAAAAGTTTATTTTGCAACTCAAAACTTTTACTGTTTTTTAAAACAATCCACAATTTGTAGAAAGAGCTTCATACCTAAACTTCGTATCAACCCAATAAAATCTTACTAAATAGACCAGCTGAAACCCCAACAGAGACAACAACCTTCAAAGATAAAAAAGTGTTGGTGCAAAAGAATTCCTTTCAGCCAGCAGCAGCAAAAATCCTGTTTCCAAATAAAAATTACTCCGGTTAGCCAACCCAAAGAATTGATGTTGTAGGCACGTGTCCGCAAGAAGCGTAGCCTGCAAGTTTTCAATAATTGCTAACTTAAGAAGAAAACAAGCCAAAAAACCGACGTCATCACCTCCGCCTCTCACAAAACCTAGACCAAGACAATTAGCTCCCAATGTAAAGCGACTTGGAATAAAGACGCCCAAAACCCCACGGACATTACACCAGAAAACTCCTACCACCTAAAAAAGCTTCCCTAAAAGATTGAACAAATTATTATGCCCAAAAGCTCAACTATCTGGTTCCACGACAACGGAACTACTTCCGGACACCTCTACCACCTATGGTCTCATAGAAGTCCCAACCTAATTCTGAAACTTGGTTCTTCATTCAAACCAACCTGACATGTAACCAAACACCTATATTTTGTGCTGTCGGTCAGATAGAAATAATTAATAACATCCAACCATAGCTTCCCCGACATCCAGAGACCTGTGAAAAGAAGTCTGTCAAAACTTTGATCCGGAATAAAAAACTCTGAATTTTTTTCTAAAATTGCAACTTCTGGAATCCAGACAACATCCGGAAAAAGATCTTGAACAAACAAGCTTAGAATCCTACCTTTCAGAGTTCAAAAAAGGCGGCTGAGTTCCAAACCCACATTGCAACAAGGTTGACCGGACACCAACTTGTACCAAAAGAAACATCACGCCAAGGTCTACTAGCTGTACTAACATCCCCGTGTTAAAACCAGAACACAATCAAGGTCAACAATTACCAGTGAGGAACGTGGACCTGGAATCCCGTGACGTAGCTCTCATAAAGCAGCACCAGAATGACCTCCACATACCCCAAGCTCAAATGCCTATGCCAAAAGTAAAGCAAAAAACCAAACCAAAAAACGCCGCAGCACCCAGAACCGTGCTATGCAAGCAAGATAACAAGCAACATTTTCATCATCCGGCCTGATCATATTCAAAACCCTTGACCTTAGAGAACAAAAATGAATGCAAACCACAGTTGACCTAGACTATCAAAACAAAACAAAAATCTAAATTAATCAATTCCCCGGGCGCAAAACTATTCACCAACATCCAGAAAGAACAACGTTATCTACGGATGCCCCAGAACAAAGTCGAGCTCTGTGCATCCCACCACTAAGCAACGATCACCATTTTCCAATGTTTTAGACATCATAAACAAAGATATGTACGACATCCACTAGCCACTTTTATTGCCCAACCTTTAGGTTGCTACCCGCTACACCTGATGACAACTTCCTGCTCACAACCAAAGAGAAAATTTGGAAGCTAATCCATACATCTAAGAAAAACACCGCTTCAAAACTGAACGGCACCACTAAAATAGAAACAAATCTGCCACCCCAAAAATTAACACACACAAGGATGAAGTTAAACAAATCCAACTGGACCAGAAAGAAGCTCTAAAAAAGTTGGAAATAATCCATCACCAAAAGTCCAGCTATGCCACCTCAAAGAAGCCCCGATGGAGATATCCCACACAGCTTTCAAGGTCCAGCTAGTAATAATGCCGTCTCTCAAGTCTCCCTCAAGTAAACTCCTCTCAGTTCTGTCGACTCCTCTTCCAGCAAGAAAGAAGACATGATCGTCCACCGGGACAATTATGTCATCTCCCAACACAAAGCCTTGCCTCTAAAGGAGTGATTCATCCTGGCCAAAAAAAAGATGGCAAAAAAGAAGAAAGAAAATGGGTGAGTCCTTTTCAGTTAATTTTACTAACAAGTCATCAGCCATCCCGTCTCGCAAAGTGCCTTCAACGCCATCAAAAGCAAAGAGTTCTTGACCCAGCCAGCCTTTAATACATTTTCTTTCCGTAAGTCCGTTGATTGTACGGTAAACAAGATCTTTCACTACAAGTAGTATATAATTACAGAATTAGATAAGATTCTTATGGCAATTTACATGCATATTTTGGTATGTTTCATGAAACGTCCACCAGGAGCGCTACCGTCGCTCGAGGCGTTTATAAAGATAACGTCTTTCGAGCTAGTTCAAGATGGCGTTTTGGTGGGTAGTCAAGTTGTCTACCAGATGGAGCGCTGTTCAAGATAGCGTCTTGGCGGTTTGTCGAGTTGTCCACTAGATGGTCGAGAGTATGCAACCTAAGTTACAGTGGTAGTTGTATTGCATACACTTCACAGAAAGAGAGAGTATATGCAACCCAACTTACACTGTATGCTTAGTTGCGTCGTACGTTTCATGAAATGCATGTAAATTTCCATAAGAATCTTATCTAATCCCGTAATTTTATACTACTACTACACATTTCAATTAGGTTTTAAAAAGACCCCAAGAATGTGCCTAAACGTATCACGGCTGATGTGGTACAAGTTATGCTTATCGCTCAAAGATACAAACCAACCTCCACGTCACGCATGAAAAAAGAGGCAAAAAACTTTATGCTAAGCAGCCTCTACGAGAAGTAAAAATCTTGTCTTTCACCGAGTTGTGCGGGCTTCGAGTTTCCGTCGACTACAAGCAAAAGACCGCTGACATAGCACACAGCCACACAGCATCTTGCGTGCGTCAAATGCGCAAAAGCTCATCCAAGCTCCACAAGTAATCTCACAAAAAAAACTGGGCTGCAGCTACACGCGCCGTGTGCGTAAAGCTACACACCGCTAGTTATACGGGCTGCCCAGTAGTCAAGTTATCCACCAGATGGAGCGTTGTTCAAGATAGCGTCTTGGCGGTTTGTCGAGTTGTCCACTAGATGGTCGAGAGTATGCAACCTAAATTACAGTAACTGTTGTATTGCATACACTTTACAGAAAAAAAAAAGTATATGCAACCCAACTTACACTGTATGCTTGGTTGCGTCGTAAGTTACATAAAATGCCAAAAATGATTGTAAATTGCCATAAAAATCTTATCTAATCCCGTAGTTTTATACTACTACTACACATTTCAATTTGATTTTAAAAAGACCCCAAGAATGTGCCTAAACGTATCACGGCTGATGTGGTATAAGTTAAGCTAATCGCTCAAAGATACAAACCAACCTCCACGTCACGCATGAAAAAAGACGCAAAAAACTTTATGCTAAGCAGCTTCTCTACAAGAAGTCAAAATCTTGTTTTTCACCAAGTTGTGCAGGCTTCGCGTTACCGTCGAGTACAAGCAAAAGACCGCTGACATAGCACACAGCCACACAGCATCTTGCGTGTGTCAAGTGCGCAAAAGCTCATCCAAGCTCCACAAGTAATCTCACAAAAAAAGCCTGGGCATGTAGCTACACGCGCCGTGTGCGTTAAGCCACACACCGCTAGATATAAGGGCTGCCTACAGCCAGACACAAATAATGTGGCACCTATAATAGGCAACTTAGTATACACAAATATTATGTTGAATGTGGTTAAACTTATGCCTTTGTCCGTTTTAGCATCTTTCAACCTCAGAACAACGTCGCCCATGGAATGTTTAAAATGTTAGCGCAAATGAAAAATACTAAAACGAGCAAAGGCATTAGTTTAAACACATTTAACATAATTTTTCTGTATACTAAGTTGCCTATTATAGAAGCCATACTATTCGTGTCTGGCTGTAGTTTATCACAAACGGAAGGATAACCGCAACAGCCAAGCCCAGAGTAAGGCACCTGCTCTTCAACAGCAGTCTCGCGCTCCTCCCAAAAGCACACCCAATGCATGCAAAAAGCAATTCTACGCACAAGCAGCGGAACCAGCGCAAAGCGCAATTTAACAAACTAAAAAACAGCTGATGCTCCGCTTATCCAAGCAACAAAGATTTTTTGAAGATCCTAAGATCTTCAACAAAGTTTTTAGGTTAAAAGCTTAAACATACCCCACAAGTGCTCAATAGTATAAATCTTTTTTTTTGTGGCCTAGGAAGAGTATTTTTTAAAGACTTAAAGTGTCGGATTCACCTTCACGAGAAAGGTGCCTACTGACTAAACTCCCCCTGGTAAATTGCCCGGAAGCTCGAGACCGTTGGGAATTAGGTAATGTTAATCAGTTGATTAACCAAGTGCTTATGACGCAAAACTTTCTTATCTGGCTTGGCATGTCAAGTCAGATCAGGATTGGAGTAAACCGCGAGATTGCCAAAACTTCGATTTGTCTGCGCAATAGAGGAATCCCAAGATCGCTTTGAATTTCAAGATTTTGGACAAACCATGAAACATCCAAGAGGCATCCAAAAAGTCAAGCTTTGAAACGACTCTAATTTATCAAGATGCGTGTTTGCGGCGGTTCCTCAGATGAAGCACGAGGAAGTCATTATGAGTCTAATGGTAGACGTGTACATCCGGATTCTATTCCAGAGAGATAAACCACTGTTCCGCCGCAACATCAAAAGAAAAGGATTTTTTTGCCGTTTTAACTTTGTCAAAAATTGGCTGCACAATACTTAGCAAAATCGGACAAAGAAGTTAAAGAGAACCGGAGCAAAAATAAAGCCTTGAGGGACTTCTGCCGTGGTATCCCGTGTAGAAGAGATGTATTTTTGAATTTTAACAAGCAGAGTTTGCGGTTTAAATATGAAGTTATGAGCTTTATAAAACGCAGAAAAAAGTTGGTAAATAATACAAACTTTGTCAAAAGCTTTTTCCACGTCAAAAAGAATCTTTCAACAATAATGTCTGTAATTCGATTTAGCTGAATGTTTTAATCAAAATCCGAGCTAGTGAGAAAGAAGTAGAATGTTAGAATCAACGTAATCCTGAATTATGTCTAGTATAACCTTTTCTATAATCTTACTCAAGGTGCATAGTAAGCTGATTGGCCAGTGATTTTGAGGAAACCGCCGATCTTTCCCAGGTTTTAGGATGATTAAGCTTTTCCAAACCGTAAGAAAATGCCTGGTACAAAGAATCGCATTGGCAATATTGGTGAGAACAAAGTCCAAATCCGTTAGGAGAACATTACAGTTCCAGACTGTCCAACTGACCTAATTTTTGCAGAAATAAAAAACAGCCTGTTCTTGAAGGCTTTGGAGATCCTTCACATTAAGTGGTCATCCTCTGTAAAAAATTCCAAAATATTTTTCTAGCACAAATCTTTGTAAATATCAAAACTGAATTTGTCTAAGTTTGCTAAAAGCTGTTAAACTTATCTAAATAAACGTGGATCATTTTTTTTGTTAATAAATTTTATGAAATTTTTTTTTACATTTTTCAATAAAACACCCAAAAAAGATACTAAAAATGTAACTGAACCATAAAATTCATAAAAAAAAAACTATAATTTCATCAATTACTATTAAAATATTTGTTTTTTATCAATTTTAATTAAATATTCCTATTTTGGGCATCTAAGTGATTATAGAAAAGCATGAGTAGACCAATAGGTATGTCAAATGTATACAAAATTGTTTTATCTTGTTGAATTGTTAAAATAATCAATGAATGATAAACATTAATTAATAAATATAGCAAATACTCAATGACTGAATCACACATTTTAAGGGGGGTTTTTTGATTATAAATGCTTAATTGTTTAAAAAAGAACAGTCTTTCCGACATTGTCTTACAAACTGTTCCATATCACATCACAATGGCAGAAGTTCAATGTGTAAAAAACTCCAAACCGATGAGTGTTGCTGATTTCAAAGTCAGCCCAACAGATGATCCAATACCGTTTGTTGATGAAGTTTCCTCCAGTGCCGACATACAAGATACAATTGAAACAAAGTAAGTTAATTGTAATTAATATATTCAGAGCTATTCTCTATAAATAGTGTTTAATTATTTGAACATTTGTATAGCGAACCAAACGCATCAATCATTGAAAATCCAGATGGAAAGACTGATGAAACTAGTAAGGATGCACAAGTGTCTGTTGACATTCCAACTACTCCGGTTTCTGATCCTGTTTTGCCCGCAACCAGTTCTCGCAAGCCCGAAATGATAATTATTTTTGGATTTTGGGCATTACTAATAGCACCCACATTGATTTTTAAAACTATAAAATATTTCCAATCAATAAGGTCTTAAAAAGTATTTTATTATTATTATATAATTAATGTTTCACTTTAAATAATTTTGAGTTCTTAACAAAAAGCTTATAAAAATTATGTTAATGATATAATATTTCAAGATATATTTAAATGTATTTTTGTATTTAATAAATGTCTTAACATAATTGTGTATATAATTTTTAATTTCCTACATGGCATGTTTAGGTATTTTGCATTTGGTAAGTAAAATTCCTGTATTAAGAGTGACTTTATATCACAAAATAACTCAAACTCAAAATGGTTAAAATTAAAAAAAAACAGCATTTCTTAACTCAATAAGTATACAGGTTTTTGCTAGATCCAACTATTATGAACGCAAAACGGTCTAGCTAAGTAATAAATACACTGGCGAGCAGAAAATAGAAATCACTAAATATTGTAATTTTTTGTCAGCAAATTGTAAACAATTGTACTGTATTTTGCACACTAAATTAAAAATTCAATGTTGAATCGTAAAGCATATTTATTGTTTTTATTGCGTATTTTGAAAATATCACAAATTTACAGTTCAGACAAAGTTTGAAATTTTGTTCCTAAAACTAATATGGAACAAAAAAATATTAAAAAAAATTATCACTAATAAAGTATGACCCCCTCTTGTATTAATGACTGCTTGAAGTCAGAGACGAAGAACACTATAAATTAAATTAAGGATCACATTTTGGTCTATATTATTCCACTCCTGCAATAGCAACTGTCTTAGCTCTTGAGCAGTTTTTGGAGCAGGTGTATGCTTTCGGGTATTTTCTCCCAATTCATACCAGACATGTTCTATGGGATTCATGTCCAGGTTGAAATCTGGCCAATGGAATTACTTCATCCAGATAATCTCTGGCTACGTGAGATCTAGCATTAACTTGCATGAAAATGCCGCGCTCGCCCATAGTTGTCATGAAGAGCATAACATAATCTTCGAAAACCTCCATAATGTATCTGTGAACTGTCAGGAAAACATTCTCTATAAAGACCAATTCTGTGCGTGCTTCGGTAGAAATTCCTGCCCAAACCATAAACGACCCACCGCCAAATGGAAGTCGCTCATCAATACAAACTGAAGAGTATTTTTCTCCGCGTCTTCTCCACACTTTCCGATGTCAGACGGACATCTATTGAGGCAAAAGCGCAACTCATCTGAAAACGGTACCGTGCTCCAGTCCTCATTACTCCATGCTTGGTGATTTCGGGCAAAAGCCAATGTTGCAGCACTATGTCGGCGTTGAAAATGGTAAACCTGTAGCCATATTTTTACAATACAATCTAGCAGCCTAAAGCCTTCTCCTAACGGTTCATTCACTAACATTTACATCTCGAACTTTATGGAGTTGATTTCGGAGATAAACTGCAAAAGCTGTTCTATTCCGCAAACTTGTGGACACCAAAAACGGTCATTTCTGTTAATAGTGACTTTTTTTTGCCTAAATTCTAAACTTCTGGTTACCAGGCCAGTATCCAAGTAACGCTGATACACCTTTTGTACAGCAGAAAAGCTTTTACCAACAATCCTTGCAGTTTCACGTTTTCCACGCACATCTTCAATTGTTGCTATAATTCTTTGCTACAACAATAGAGCCTAAAGACATTATGACCTGTTAAGTACAGTACATCGTGTGAATGAGAAAAATTAACACTAAATAAAAAAAACACAGGTTTTAAATTAGAGCAAAATAGATGCTGTTTCATAAAAGTCTGTCACACGGTGATAATAACCGACAAATAGATAACGTTAGTCAAAAAATTAATTATTAAACGTCTACTTTGGTTTACAAATTGCAAACATAAAGTTAAAACAAAAAATTCCAAAAATAAGTCATGATTTTAAAGTGACCTCTATTTTTTGCTTGCCAGTGTAGATTGCTAGTTGTAACCATAATCATTATCATCATCATCATCATGCAGCCATAAGCGTCCACTGTTGGACATAGGCCTCCCGTATCCCACTCCATTTATCACGGTATCGTGTGATTTGCATCCAGTTCCTTCGGATGCGCTTAATAACGTCGGTCCACCTTGTTGGGGGGTCGTCTTCTATTCCTATATGCGTCATCTCTAGGTCTCCACTCCAATATTTTCTTTGTCCATCTACCATCTCTAGTTCTGGCTAGATGTCCAGCCCAGTTCTACTTCAGAGCAGATATACCCAGCATAGAACTTTCCATCGCACGCTAGGCAACGCGTAGCTTGTTTGCAGATTCTTTGTTAAAATTAGGGTCTCCGCTCCGTATATCATAACAAGTAACACGCATTGATCATATACCTTTTGTTTCAGGCCTAGGTATTTGTAGGATATCACTTGTTCTATTTAGACTCCGCCCACTGAGATATGATTATTTAGTACCATATTTATTATAAATTGCGTTTTTGAGAAGTTGATTTTAAGTCCAACGTCTAGTGAAGCACGGTGCACTCGTTCTAGCATCTTGCATCATTTAAGCAGTCAGCAATCAGGACAGTGTCTTCGGCAAAACGAAAATGGTTTAGGAACTCTCCCATTTTCTCCCAATCAATTTTCTTGAAAACTGATTCAAGTAAGAGTAGAGAATAACTTTTGGGAGATAGAATCACCCTGGCAAATACCCGTTCCATGTGGAACATCTTTGTATTTTCGTGAAAACTTACGCACGCAGTCGCAGCAAGAGCTTCTAGCATCTTCCATTGGTTAATTGTGTCGAATGCTTTTTCATAATCCCCAAATACAAGAATAATTGGTTTGTTGTATTCAATTGACTTTTCGATAAGTGTTTTAATTGTTTAAAAGTGGTCATTTGTTCCGTATCCAGATCTAAATCCGTCTTGTTCTCTGGGATGGTAAAAATCAAATTTAGGTGTTAGTCGTTTTGCATTATTCTTCATAAAGAATTTATAAGTATGCGATAGCAACCTACTTGGTCTATAATTACCAATGTTCGTTATATCTCCTTTCTTGTGCATTATTTTAATAATAGCGTTGTTCCAAGTAGAAGGAATTTCCCCTTTTTCTGGGCACATGTTGCATAATTTCTTAATAGATTGTATTAGTATATCACCACCTTCCTTGATCGCTTCGATGACAATACCGTCCTCACCCGGAGATTTGTTGTTCTTCATCTTATAGCATTTTTAATTTCATCTGTGGTTATATCCGGAACGACCTTGGTTCTGGATTTTCGGTAAACTGACTTCGTCGTGTCTAATTGCGTTTCTCTCTGGTACAGCTTTCTATAGAAGTTTTCTACTATTTTAAGAATTTCGTGTCTGTTTGATGTTATCAGGCCCTGTTTGTTTGCTAGTTTGCAGATATCCTTCTTTCCTATAGTAAGTCGTCTTCGTAGAACTTTAGGGTTTTTATTTTCTTTGATTACTCTACTTATCTGTTCTGTATTATATTTTCCAAGATCTTTCCTTATAGATTTGGAAATTGCTCTATTTAGTTGTCGTAGTTCGTCAGATCTTAAACCGTGTTTGTCTTTTAAGTTTCTTCTTTGTTCCATGAGATTCTTTGTATCTTTGCTCATTTTTTGTTGTTGTTGTTTTTATTTGGTTTAGTCCTGTATTTATTCTTTGCATCTTTTACTGTAGTTGTTATTTGTTGGTTCAGGGTGTCAATATCCAGTACATCGTCTTGAAGATTTAGAATATGTCCGAAATCTCTTTCAATTTGTTTCATGTATGCGTCTTTCTTACCGATTGGTGACCATTTTGTGTTTTTAGGTGTAGTTACTAGTTTTGATCATTCTCTATACACGTTTATAATTATTTTTGCCCTGACCATTCTATGGTCGCTACCAATCGAGCAATTGTTAAGTATTGTTATATCGTGTACTATATGCTTGGTGTTAGTAATAATAAAATCAATCTGTTTTTTTTGGGCCATCTGGGCTTGCCCATGTCCATTTCCGTTGAGGAATCTTTTTGAAGAAAGAATTCATAGCGTACAATCCGTGGTGTGTTAGAAAGTCCAGGAGCGTGGCACCTCTTTCATTTCATTGGCTGTATCCATGGTCACCTATAGCTATTTCGGTGTCGTCTTCTCTGTAACCAAGTTTTGCGTTAAAATCTCCAGCAATTAGTGTGTAGTAGGCTGGTTTTTGATGCATTGCTTTATATTGGTCTTTGTAAAAGTTTTCGGTTTTTTCGTCTGGATGTGCAACTGTTGGTGCATATGCCTGGATAATTTTGATGTCGTATTGAGAATTATTGATATATAACTCTTTCGCTAACGCTGTCTATCTGTATTATGTTCTTTACATGTTTTTTGTGGATAAGAAAACCAATTCCACCATCTGATGATTCTTCTTTTTCCTTGTGATAGAACAGGTGACCATAATATATTGATGAATTGGTCACAAAATGCAAATAATCATTAAATGAAATCAATTGTTTTGCCACAGTTGACTATGGCTGCGCGGTTTACTCATTCGCCAAAAAATTCCGGTTGAAAGCTTTAGGCGCAGTTCACAACGCAAGCATCAGATACGCCACGGAAGCTATTCCGACAAGTATTGCACAAAGCCACGGCAATACGAGCAAAAAAAATTGCAACAACCGACTCAAATTTACCTTAAAGTTCTTCTTATAGTGCCGTGCTTGATACGAGCGTAGGCTCCCCTCTCGTATGTTTGTGGTGTGCAATAATAGTTCTACACAAACATGCGGGACCTACAGTTTTACCGTAAAATCCAAACCACACCACTAGAAGAGCTTACTAGGCAAATACTTCGCTGGTTTGCTAATGCCTTGCAAAGGAAACGACCGCATCAAATATTTGACTAATTAAATATTGCCGCTGCCGGGAATCGAACCCGGACTGGACCATTGTGCTATGGTCGCCTCTTACTTAGACAGTACAGTCCATTCATAATCTCAAAAAAGCCTATGCATTGCATAAAGACGTCATCTCACAGCTCGTTCCTTCTTTGTTCCAACTCGCTGAGTACCATCCTGAGTATAATGTCTATGTACTCAGTCAATCCGCTAGCTCAACTTGTACAAACATTAATATTCCACCTGGCTTAGTTTAGAGTTATTTTTGTCTGAACGCCGGATCATGTGGATATCAAGGCAAAGAAGTGGCCAATAAAGCCACCTGTCAGGCGGCAGATGCAAATCCTACAGACAACATTCCCGCAAGACCCAATGATCTCAAAAGATAAGTAATTTCAAAGGTCATCAAGAATTGGCAAAAGAATGGAACAGCTTTAAAAGCAAATTTGACAATCTGAGGCAAAAATATTAATAAAACATTTAAAGAAAGCCGAGAGCCGTTCTAAAGCGCCAGGTGTAGTTGACAACTAAAAACATCAAAAAAACGTCCTTGAATATAAAATACTAGTCATAAAACAAACAAAACGTCTTACTTCATTTAGTTAGTTTCAAAATAAATTATTGTCTACAATTCTTCTACTCAAACAGTAAGAAATTTAAGGAAACAAATTTGATAAAAAAAGTGCCTTCAATGCAGTTTGTGGACCAATTTGTGCAAAACTGGACCGTTAGTAGATAAAACAACACGTTTCGTTTTTGTTGAATGTGCTCAGCCAAAAAAATTAATGCTGTTGCTCAGAGTGTTCGTGAACATGCATCAACATCAACTCGTCATTGTTCTTAGGAACTAAACATTTCTCGCACTTTTCTGAGAAGAAATATGCAAAAAAACCTCGGTTTGAAGGCCTACAAAGTTCAATTAATCCAACAAATAAAACTTCATGACCATCCAATGCGTTTTTAGTTCGTCCAATAGGCTAAAGATCGTTTGGCCAAAGCTGAGCATTTTTATCGAAAAATCGTGTTTTATATATAAGCAAAATTGTTGCATTTGAAAATCAAAAAATCCACACATGACTATTGAATAGCCTATGCATCCACAACGAGTAACCGTTTGATGTAGTTTTTGGCTCGGCGGCATTATTAGGCCATTTTTCTTCGAAAATGAGCAAAGAGCCGCCGTTACCGTTAATAGCAAACGTTACTGTGTCTTGCTAAGCATGAGTATAAAATGGATGACATTTGATTTCAACAAGACTTGTTTTTAAAAATCAAATAATCATTCAAAATCCTGATGTCAATTGACCGCCTAGGAGCTGTGATTTGACCTCGTTGGATTTTTTTTTATGTGAGGAGACAAGGATAAGTTTTTCAATAACCATTTAGAGACGATTGATGCCTTGAAACACAAAATTGAAGTTGCCATTCATGCGATTGAAGCCCAAACAATCAAAAATGTACTAAAAAAATGGGCTAATCGGATGGGTTATTTTCAAGCCAACCGTGGCAGTCATTTGAATGATTTGTTTCATTCTTAAATATAAATGTCCAATCTTTCTAATAAACTCATAATTTTGAAAAAAATCATTAGTTTTTTATTTATAGCCAAATTCCAAAAGTTAGATTAGATGGCCCACCCTTCACCAATATAAGCTCTTTGCAACATTATAATAACTTTAATAATCGTTTTCGGACATTAAATATATTTTTTAAGTGATTTAATCATTTTCATACACACATGTGTATTCTATAAAACTTTTCAATAATATTATAAACGTTTGCGGTCATTAAATAATTTTTCTGAGCAATAAATGTGATTTCTAAGCAATTTTTTAATAATTTTTACCCATTTTATTTTATGCAACTTTAAAACAATTTTGTAAACGTTTTTGGGCTATGAATTAAATTTTTTTTAAACAAATGTGTTAATAACAAACTTTTTAATGATTTCCATCCATACAACATTTTCTTTTCTTAAGAAGATTTGAAAAAAAAATTTAAATCATTTTTTTATTTGTCACTCTCTAAATCATATGCATAAGTTATTTATTGGTCACATTAATTGCCCAAAACTGTTTTAGAAAAATTAATTTTAATTAAATTTTGCAAAAATAGTTATAATACATTCACATTTTTTTATAGATACTACAATCTTCTGATAATTCGTCAAAGTAAAAATAAATAATTTATAAATTTATCAGTTTTCCTTTAATCTAAATTAAAGATACCTACCATCTAAATGATTTGTGATTTGTAATAGAAAAGAATGCGTAGATAAATAGATTTGTTTAAAAAAATTACTCATCTTGCAGATTTGTTGAAATAATCAAATTCCGGTGACTGTACATTAAAGATATTATTAAAAATAGCAAATATTTAAATAATCAAATCACACTTTTGATTATAATCGTACTTCTTTGCCAATAAAAAGTTTTCTTAACATTGTCTTACAAAGTGTTCTATATATATATGTTCATCACAATGGCACAAGCATTAGATGTTGAAAAGTAAATTACTAGTAATTAATATATTAATTGTGTTCATTTAATTATTTCTTGTTGAAGCAATCCTTTGAGTGTCGTTGATATGGATATAGACGATTGCAACATAACTGAAACAAAACCTTTGCTGGATAATATTTCTTTATATGAAGACGCTATTTCCATAAATGCTACAAAGTAAGTTACTAGAAACTAATATGTTAATTGTGTTAATTTAATTATTTTTTGTTAAAGCTCCAATCCATCGAGTGTCATTGATTTAGATGATGGTTTTATTGATGCCATTTCTTCTACTTCTATAAACGATACAAAGTAAGTTACTTG
The DNA here is from genome assembly GCA_963932245.1 of Tachinus rufipes. NCBI lineage: Eukaryota > Metazoa > Arthropoda > Insecta > Coleoptera > Staphylinidae > Tachinus > Tachinus rufipes. The sequence goes on from OZ010750.1 coordinate 5,237,792, forward strand.
TAATCAATTAATTAGTTAATTTAATTATTTTTTGTTGAGGCAATTCCACCAATCCATTGAGTGTCGTTGATATGGATGAAGACGATTGCAACATAACAGAATTAGAATCTATTATTGATGATATTTCTTCTACTTCCATAAATTATACAAAGTAAGTAAATTTTAATTAATATATTAACATTGTTTAATAATTATTTTTAAATTTTTTTAAAGCATACCCGACGCGTCGATAATTGATAATTCAAATGAAACTGCTGATAGCGTACAAAAAGGTGTGTCTGTTGTGATTCCAACTGCATCGGTTTCTGATCCCATTTTGCCCGCAACACGTTTTCACAATGATGCTCAAAGAAACAAACAAATTTGGAAAGATCCCAGATGGATTTACTTTATTATGTTTTGGTTATGTCTCATAATACCTGTATTGATCCATTTGATCAAAAAAATGAATGTATAAAAATTATGCTTATTTTTCAAGATTAATGTAATTTTATTTTTAATAAATAACTTTAACAAATTTAGTGTTTTTGTCAAAAACATAATTTTTCAGCGTTTCGAAAGGCAAAAAAACACCAAACGGCAATTACTCCTGAGAGCTAGCCCCACCCAAATCCCCGCCAATCCGGAAATCCGTGGCCTTCAAAGATCGACAAAAAGTTCGGTTTTAAAGATAGGGTTTGTAATTTTTTAGGTTTATGAAGTAATTTGGGCCCATCTTTCATACTAAAAATAGCAGAAACGCAACAAGTGTAAGAATAAGCAAATTTCTTGATGACAAACAATTGGGCGAGTGAGCAAAAACACTGTAACAAACCACCGACCCAATATTTATAAACTGTGTTCCCGCCCACCCGCCCAATTGTTTGCTATCCAGAAAATTGTTATTGTACCCACCTGTGACGTATAAGTGGCAACTGTCATTTAATCTGTCAGACTAAAATCAACAAAAAGGCAACAAGTGCAAGAATAAGCAAATTTCTTGATAACAAACAATTGGGCGGATGGGCGGTAACACTGTACCAAACCACCAACCCAATATTTATAAACTGTGTTCCCGCCCACCCGCACAAGTGTTAGTTATCAAAAAAATTGTTATTGTAGCCACCTTTGATGTATTAGTAATAACTGTCATACTAAAAACAGCAAACACGCAATAAACGTGAGAATAAGCAAACTTCTTAATAACAAACAATTGGGCGGGTAGTCAAAAACACAGTATCAAACCACCAACCCAAATTTATAAACTGTGTCCTCGCCCACCCGCCCAGTTGTTAGTTATCCAGAAATTTGTTATTGTACCCACCTCTGACGTATTAGTGACAACTGTCATTCAATCTGTCAGACTAAAAACAGCGGAAAAGCAACAAGTGTAAGAATAAGCAAATTTCTTAATGACAAACAATTGGGCGGGTGGACAAAAACATTGTATCAAACCACCAACCCAATATTTATAAACAGTGTTCCCGCCCACCCGCCCAATTGCTAGTTATCCAGAAATTTGTTATTGTACCCACCTCTGACGTATAAGTGACAACTGTCATTCAATCTGTCAGACTAAAAACCGCAGAAAGGCAACAAGTGTGAGAATAAGCAAATTTCTTACAAACATTTGGGCGAGTAAGTGAGAACACTGTATCAAACCACTAACCCAATATTTATAAAATGTGTTTTCGCCCACGCGCCCAATTGTTAGTTATCTAAAAATTTGTTGTTGTACACACCTCTGACAAATTAGTGACAACTGTCATTCAATCTGTCAGACTAAAAGCAGCAGAAAGGCAACAAGTGTGAGAATAAGCAAACTTCTTACAAACAATTCGGCGGGTAGGCGGGAACATTGTATCAAACCACTGACCCAATATTTATAAACTGTGTTCCCTCCCACCCGCCCAATTGTTAGTTATCCAGCAATTTGTTATTGTACCCACCTCTGACGTATTAGTGACAAATGTCATTCAATCTGTCATACTAAAAACAGCAGAAACTCAACAAATGTGAGAATAAGTAAATATCTTAATTACAAACACTTGGGCGGGTGGGCGGGAACACTGTTGCAAACCACCGACACAATATTTATAAACTGTGTTCCCAGCCACCCGCCCAAATGCTAATTATCCAAAAATTTGTTATTATACCCTCCTCTGACGTATTAGTGACAACTGTCATTCAATCAATCAGACTAAAAACCGCAGAAAAACAACAAATGTGAGAATAAGTAAATTTATTAATTACAAACACTTGGGCGGGTGGGCGAGAACACTGTATCAAACCACCAACCCAATATTTATAAACAGTGTTCCCGCCCACCCGCCCAATTGCTAATTATCCAGAAATTTGTTATTGTACCCACCTCTGACGTATTAGTGACAACTGCCATTCAATCAATCAGACTAAAAACGGCAGAAAAACAACAAATGTGAGAATAAGTAAATTTATTAATTACAAACACTTGGGCGGGTGGGCGGGAACACTGTTGCAAACCACCGACCCAATATTTATAAACTGTGTTCCCGCTCACCCGCCCAATTGCTAGTTATCCAGAAATTTGTTATTGTACCCACCTCTGACGTATTAGTGACAACTGTCATTCAATCAGTCAGACTAAAAACCGCAGAAAAACATCAAATGTGAGAATAAGTAAAGTTCTTAATTACAAACACTTGGGTGGGTAGACGGGAACACTGTATCAAACCACTGACCCAATATTTATAAACTGTGTTCTCGCCCACCCGCCCAATTGCTAATTATCCAAAAATTTGTTATTGTACCCACCTCTGATGTATTAGTGACAACTGTCATTCAATCAGTCAGACTAAAAACCGCAGAAAAACAACAAATGTGAGAATAAGTAAATTAATTAATTACAAACACTTGGGCGGGTGGGCGGGAACACTGTTGCAAACCACCGACCCAATATTAATAAAACGTGTTCCCGCCTACCCACCCAATTGTTAGTTATTCAGAAATTTGTTATTGTGCCTACCTCGGATGTATTAGTAACAGCTGTCATTCAATCTGTTAGACTACAAACCGCAGAAAAGCAACAAGTGTGAGAATAAGCAAATATCTTGATAACAAACAATTGGGCGGGTGAGCGGGAACACTGTATCAATCACCGGCTCGATATTTATAAACTGTCTAATCAAAAGCGGTTTTTTCGGTAAATTTTCGTTTTAAAAAAATGTGAAACAAACATACTTTTAGCCGTCAGAAGGAAACGCAGACCATGGCAAATGCTGCTGCAAACCGGAAGTCCGTAGGTCAAATAATTTTCCTTTGGTGATCAAAAGAAATGAATTGTAGGAAAGGAGGGGGGAGGGGGGGTATATTTAGGTTTATTTTAAGCATTTTTTCAATTTTTAATAAAAGTTTGTATGCATTCCCTGATTTAAAATTGATTACGATTTTGAGGTCGGACTCCAATATTCTTAGCATTTCTCTGTAAATTTTAAGATAACCACAAATCAAACTCAAAGACAATATCTGAGAAATAAGCTTCTAAATCTTTTTCTATAAAAACAAAAAGAAGTCTGAGAAAAGCACAACGTTGCTAAGCAAGATGTACCAAAGTGCACAGTTAAAGAAATCCGTAAGGTCAAACTAAAGATAAAGAACAAAATGGCACCGGAAACAGACGAGCAAAAAAGCGGACCCAAAGCCAAAAAAAGGCAACAGCATTTTAGCAACCTTCAAACCTATTTGCCTTCTAAACTCTACGAGCAGATAGTATTGGCAAAATAAAGTTTATCAAAAACCTCTCCAAACAACAGTGTGACTTCAAAAGAATTGATCGACAATAGACGCCATCATTAAAATATCAATAGTGGAAAATATTTATTAGAAAACGCCTTCAACACAGCCCCATAACAAAGCACAATGAAAGAAGCGCAAAATACCAAAATACTTAGTAAACGTTATGCATAGCTACTTTGACAAAAGATTAAAGAACATGGGCAAAACAGAGCAAGCTAAATGTGGCATGAGGTGTCCCACAGGGCTCAGTTGCCAGTCCATTTCTGTAAAACATGTTATGATAGCATGTTAAAACTGGACTTTGCCGATACCCTCAGCCTAATCAGCTACGTAGATAAGCTGGCTATGGTGGTCCGGAAAAAAAAGCTAATTTCGGATGTCAATAAACCCAAAAAATAAAAACAGGTGATTCTAGATTAAAAAAATTTAAAACAAACATCTGTAGAAAGGTAGTAGCCAATAACCAAACTGCAATATACCTAGGAGAGAACCTAGGTAGAAACAAAAACATGGGCTTCCATATCATAAAACCAAAAAAACGGAAGCATAGTTAGCCAGAATGTTGCCAAATTTAAATCGGCCCAGGTCTAGCAAGAGGCGTATCATATGTCAATTTGACCTTATTGTATAGGGTAAGTAGCAAAACACCCAAAAGTATAAAAACCTTCTCAACAAGATGCAGAAACAAGTGTTTCTCAGGGTTAACTCAGCATACCCCACGGTCCCTAGAAAAGTACTACAAGTCATCTCAGGCTCCGTCTCCATCCACCTCCTAGCCCAAAAAAAAATAAAAGCAGAAATCTACGTGGACAATAAATATAAAAGACCATGAATCTGTTAAAAAAATATTGGAAAATCAAAGCACAAACCTCCCAGTAGACAAAGAAGCTGATACTAAACGGATAGACAAAAAGCATTGCAAGATAGGCTACCACAACCAAGTTTCTCGCAAAACATGAGTGATTTGAAAATTATCTCCACAAATTTAAAACTTTGAAAAATTCAAATAGTACTTATTATTTTATTATTAGGATGCAAACAAACATAATAATCTGTCCGCATTAAAAATTAGAAAAAAAAAACTAAACCACATGCTTAAAAATTAAAAAAATATATAGAACTTGACAACAACCATCCAGACTATAAAAAAGATAGAGAAAAAACCTCCTGGGTAAGTCCCCTCTAAAATAATGGGAAAAGTCCCACAATTCCGTGCATTGAATGGCAGTTAATGATCCAAACAACTAAAATATGAATAGATAATTCCACAATAATTTGGGCAAACGACATTGACATCTCCGATTTTGCTCAAACTACTTGTACTTAATATTTTGTCTCCTTTCAGTTTTTGTGCTGTAAATAAGCAAAAAATATTCAAAAAACATATTCAATAGGATGTATCTTATAGTCCGTAGAAGACAATCCCGCCTTTGGTTTTCCAAAATTTTCCGCGAAAATGGAAAAAATACAATTTTATTGAAATTCGATATCTTTGATTCCGCTTCATCTGGAGACTTAAAATTTGAATAGCATACTTCTGAAACATTTTGATTGCAAAAATAAAACGGTGAGATAGCTCAGTTATAGAGCGTTAGCGTAGCACGCTAACAGTCCGGGGTTCGATCCCCGAGTAGGACTAAAAAAATAACTTTGCTCTGTATCCACCGGGGTGATTCGGAAGTCACCTAATAAGCCGTTGGTCCCATCAACCCCCTTCATCCAAGTCGTAAGACTTCTGAGGCAATGTAAAATAGCGAAATAAAGAATAAAAAAACTTTTGCTTGCCTAAGGTGAAATATAACACATAAATGGTAAAAATTAATTACTTTTAAGGGATTTTCCTCGGATTTTCTAAAATTTTATTAACATTTCGGCTTTTTTCAGGAGATTTTTATTTATTTTTAACAAATGCGACCTTCAAGAAAGCAACCTTAAAAAAAATTCTACAAAACATTCATAATAGCCCTAAAGCATTTTGTGGAAAATCTCCAAAATATTGATGCGTCATTTAAAAATACAATTAAACCATAAAATTTATTGTGCAGACACATCGGTTATTGTTGATAAATTTTAATCACATTTGTTATCGTTTTTAGATGAATAATTTTCCTATAATCTAAACTATAATTCCTTATCTCGAGTAAATGGTTAGTAATAAAAAGCATGAGTAAACAATAGGTATGTTAAATGTGTAATAAATTGTTTTATTTTGCTAATTAGTAAAAATAATCAAAGTGTGATTAATTATTAATATAACAAAATTGTTTATACCATTTGGTATGAATAATGTATACAAAATTGTTTTATCTTGCTGATTTCTTAAAACAACTAGTGTGATTCAAATATTCATGATTAAATATCGCATTTTTTAATAACTGAATCATATATTTCTAGTGGGGATTTTTCTATATAACTGTGTTCTCGTTCAGTATTAAGCAGTTTCCTTGGCATTGCAGTGCAAATTGTTCTGCAAAACACAACATAATGACACCAGTGCAAGATTTTGATAAGTGCGTTATTTCAACTAGTGTATTATTTGTGCTTATTTGGTTATATTTTGTTAAAGTTACTCCAACTCATCGAGTGTCACTGATTGGGATGGCCTATCATCTGATCAAATACCGTTGCTTGGTGACGTTACTTCCGGTGGAGACATACAGGATGCAAATGTTACAAGGTTAGTTAATTGTTTAATTTTTATGAATTTTCTGTAAATTTCTTCTACACCCAGTGTGAGACACATACATTAGTATTTTATACAGGGTTAGTCAAAATTACCTAAATAATTCTCTAATAGTTGAAAATTTCAAAATAAGTTTCAAATAAAAGTTTTTTGGTTTTAAGCAAACTAATTTATAAAAATATTTTTATTATACAGGATGTTCATTTTATTGTAGAAATTTAGTACATTTTTTTTTTCAAACAGAACTCCCTGCATATTTTACATTTTTTTAAAATTAACTTTCAGTGATTTTTGAGTTATAAGCAAACGGATAAAAAGTGAACTAACATTCAAAACAATTGATAAAATAATCATTAAATCATTAAAAATGTAAAAATATACAGGGTGTTCTACTTAAAAAAATTAAATAATCCAAATTTTCATAATAAAATAAATACTCTGTATATTTTGCAATTTTAATTTTTTAAACTAATCTTAGAACTAATTTTAAAACAATTTTAAAAATATACAGGGTGTTTATTTTATTATAAAAATTTAGATTTTTTTTAAATAGAACACCCTGTATATTTTTACATTTTTTAATGATTTAATGATTGTTTTGTTGTTCATAATGTTATTGCTTTTTTAACAGTTTGGTAAAAATAAATGTGTATGTTTGCGGGAAAATGTTTTTTATTTGAAGTTTAGAAGTTTGGTTATCAAGCAAAAATAGTGCATTTTATAAAAAGAATATTTTTATAAAAAATACTCAAAATTATTCTTAGAATCAAAAAATGTAAATATATACAGGGTATTCCATTTGAAAAAAAAAGTGTTCAAATTTCCACAATAAAATGAACACCCTGTATATTAAAAATATGTTTATAAATTACGTTGTTTAAAACCAAAAACGTTTGTTTAAAACTTTTTTTTAAATTTTTAACGGTTAGAGAATTATTTAGGTGTTCCGGTAATTTTGACAATTAATGATGCTAATTGATAAAAAATGCATGTATCTCACTCTAAGTGGAGAAGCAATTTACATAAAATACAACATTTATTAAAGTGCGTATTAGAATTTAACTGTACTACAGCGTTACCATCATTCTCTTCTAAGTAAATTTTAAATAATACATTGCTCAAAATAGTTAGAGGAACACATATATAAAACTTCTTTTTTTTAATTTTTAACAATGTGCAAATCTAATAACGCTTAATTCAAAAACTCAAATTTTGTCCGCTAAAACAAAACACATTTTGCATATCTTATTTAAGATAACAATAACAATTCAAAAAAAGTACAAGAAACAAAGTAGAAGAAGCAAGTATCTTGCCTGTAAAAGATTTGGCTCAATAATAACGTGTGCGTCTTCCATTAGCACAAAATACTACTTGACATCTTCAAGGAATGCTTTATAAAGGGTGTCCCAAAATTAACGCAAGATTTAAATTAAATAAAAAACACAGTTTTTAGTCTTTAGATTGTTATTTTCTTATTGAATCTTAAAGTAAATAGGATAGTGTTATTTATGGAATAACACATCAGGCAAATAACCTTCACGACTTTGCTGGCACATGCGCACTCTTTTGTCAAAACTTTCCATGACCATTCTGCATAAATGTGGCTGAATTTTGTTGATGTAGCGTTTAATTTCCTCTTGTAATGCACGGATGGTTCTGAGCTTGTTGATATAGACCTTTGACTTCAAAAAACCCCATAAAAAAAATTTAATAGTGTTAAGACCAATTCTAATTACCAAAACAAAAGAGTACACGACCAGGAAATGTCTCATGCAGTAATTGAATTGTTTCACAAGCTGTATGGCATGTGGCACTGTTAAAATTTTTACTAACCCTAAACTCTCAGCTGTCAAATTGTTTTTTTTTCAGAGCTAACAATTTATTGCACAAATAGTTGCAAATTCAAACTTTGCGTTAATTTTGGCACACCCTTTACAAGCCAACAAATGTTTTCTTGTGGTATTTCCCATTCTTCGATTTGGGCATTTGTTAGTTGTCGAAGAGTAAATCCCAAAAATGTTCAATGAAGTTTTGCTCAGGATTTATGAAAAGCTAATCCATTGTTTAAACCCCGTGGTGCTGAAAGTAGTTCATGGTGATGGCCGCAGTATAGGGCTTTGCCGAAACTGGTACAAGTTCTGTTCTTTCATCATGACTAATTCCACCTTAAACCATCACAGATCCACCACCAAATTTTTTGACTTCTTATATGGTTTGTGCAAAATGGCGTTCATATAGACGTACTCGACAATCACAAGTTAAACAAAATCGTCACTGATTTTTAAAAGTAGTCTTCATTGTCAAATTTGCCATGCAACATCTTCACAAGCAAAATGTAAACAATACCAATGTGGACTCAGATTGACTTATCTCAGTCTATTCCTTAATGTCTGGTCGGATATATCGTTATAAGTTGTTCTGGGCTTGATTTGAAAATCTTAGGCCGTTGATGTGTAAAACTGGTTCTGAATTTGGTTTGTTTTCCTCTTAAAACTTACCCAATGCGTCTTTTATATCCTCCAATTTCACACACGATGGATGACAAAAAACTTTTTGCAACTTGTCGAATACTGGTGCCATTCTGTATAGAGACAACAACACAAATGACTTTTCTTGATTTAGATGTTTCATTTTGATAAACTGTGTCAAACTTAAGGTTTTGGCTGTTAAAACGCCACGCTAGTCAAGCCTAACTTTCCGTATGAATAAAATTTTAAACTAAAGAACACCCCAAACAAGTAGAGCAGAAAGCTCAGAATCTTGCATTGACTAATCAGTCTGCCTCATAGATTCTGGAAGAGGCAGAAGCTCGAAAAACATCAAAAATACAAAAAAAGGAAATCCCAAAAAAATTACAATACGCCTTGCAACATCAACACCATGAGGCTTGACAAACATCTAACAAACCTTGAGAACGAGTTGCAGAACGTCAAGTGGAATGTGCTAGAAATAAGTAACTAAGAAAAGGGGCAAAACACTAATCATCCTGAAATCAGAACACTTCATGTATCAGAAAAACTTAACACAATACAAACGGTGGTGTAGCACTACTGATACACTAAAACATCAAACAACTCATCACCAAAGCATGGCCAATATCGAACAGAATCATCTATATATTCAGAAAACTAAAAACAAACTCAGAATGCAAGTTATACAAAAACATAACATACGCAAAAACTGCAGAAAACACCAATTTTGCCATCATAATGAAGGACTTTGACGCCAAAGTTGGAGAAAAAACAACAACGGACCCACCATACATAGGAGTCTATGGTCTTGATGAGAAAAACCCGAAATGACAAACATTGACCTACTTCCTCAACAAAGAGAAGATGAACTGCTTAATCACTTTCTTCAAAAAACATCCAAATAGAAAATAGATTTGAAAAAGTCCAGACAACACCACAAAAATACGTTCGGACGTTTCAGTCTTAAACCGGATTAATACAAGAAATGACCACATAATAGTAAGATCCAAAACACAACTCAACGTCTAGCTAGAAAAAAAAAACGAGAAATGGAGAAGAGAATCCAACCCACCATGTCAGAACTCAAAGGAAAAAAAAAATACAATGCCCAAATCAGTAAAAGCTTACATCCAACCGATGAACTAGAAGGATTAGAACTAAATGCGTTAACAACAAGAATTACTACAAACATCAGAACAGCGGTGAAAAAAGTCTGTGCACCGTAGAAAACACAAAACCACAAAATTAGCAAAGAAACGGAAATACTCATTAAGGAACAGAAAGCAATAGACTCTCCAGAATATGCAACTTTGGACAAAGAGATAAAAAAAGCCAAAAAAAACTGCAGAGAATTCAACACAAAACAAATCCATAAAAGTATTCAAAACAACACCAACATATGAGATTTGAGCGCTAGAAGATCAAAAAGAAAAGCAACAATACATAAGATAAAAAATGACCAAGAAGAAATTATCATAGAAAAAGACAAAATTGCAGAAAACGTAAACTTATATAGCCAAGTAGTTCCTCCAAAGATCAGCAGACAGGATCAAGACAAACAGTCCTAAATGTAAAATCTAAAGAGCCCCAAGAGATTGATAAAGCAGAACTAAGAGCAGCATTACACCATCTGAAAAACAACAAAACCCCAGCCAAAGATCAAATAGCTAACAAAATGCTAAAGACTGGAGAAGAGGCCCTGGAAAAGGCAATGATATTCTTGAACAAATGCCTTAAAGAAAGCAAAATTCTTGACTCATGGCAAAACGCAAAGGTAATTCTCCTTTTTAAGAAAGAATAATACAAATTTAGAGAACTACAGACCAATCAATCTACTGTCCACATTTTACTAACCAAAATAATAACAAATCAACTAACTTTAATTTTCGATTTTATCAACCGGCTGAACAAGCAGGTTTCAGGTAAGGCTACAGCACGACCAACTACATTCAAACATTGCGTAAACTGATCCAGAAATAAACAGAGTACAATATCCACCTCCACATGGCATTTGTGGACTATCAGAAGACCTTTGACTCTATCAAAACACGGGCAGTACTTAAGTCAATGGACAATGCCCGAATTGACGCCAGTTACACAAACTTGTTTAAATACATCTACAAATACGCAACCCAACACGTCAAAATGGGAGAAAATTTCTATCAAAAAAGGCGTCCGGCAAGGCAACACCATAAAAATCGTGTTCAAAAAACAATCGTGGGAAAGGGTAAGCAACGATAGTAACCGACTAAATCACATTTGCTTCGCCGATGATATCGTCCTCATTAGCAATGACCCAGAAAAACTAGAAGAAATGCTACGCATACTCGACGAAGCCTCACAAACTGTGGACCTCCAAATAAATATGCACAAAATAAAAATCATAAATCCGAGTAACAAAATGGTCACCATAAAGAATCACACTCTAGAAAAGTCAAGGAGTATATATACTTGGAGCATAGCATCAAACTAGAAAAAGCCAACCAAACAACAGAGATCACCAAGCGCATCGGATTAGCATAAGCAGCTTTTGGCAAATTAGGATACATCCTACGAGAACCTAAAACTCCAATAAACCTAAAAAAGAAAGTTTATAATACATGTATTTTACCCGTCACTACATACGGGCTAGAAACTATGGCCATGACAAGGAATAGCGCAAAAAGACTTTTAGTCTGCCAATGAGCAATAGAGCGCGCAATGTTTGGATTAAGCTTACAAGATAAAATCCCAACCAAGAAAATAAGGCAAAAAACTGGAATCACTGATGTTATAGAACAAATGGCACATCATAAATGGCACATCATAAATGGCAATGGGCAGGACACGTGGCAAAAGAAAATGACAAATAGACCAAAACAAGATTACAGTGGAGACTTCGAGAATCTAAGAGAAGCGTTGGGCGCCCCCAAATGAGATGGATGGACGATATACAAAGTCACGCGGGCAGGAATTGGATAAGATCAACATGAAGCGTATGGAAGAGGCCTATGATCAGAAATAAACAAAATCAAGCTAAAAAAAAAATTGTTTTGTTCTTGGACAAAATATAAATCTTTCGAGTTAAGCGTCAATAGATTTGCACATTCTTAAAAATAAAAGAGTTAATAAGACTTAAATATGTATTCCATTAACTATTTTAAGCAGTGTATATCAGCAATTTTTTTTTCCAAAGCATCCCGGCTCCACCTATTGATGCCTCAATTGAAATGGAACCCAACATGGCTGATGGTATTCCAACTCTATCGTATTTCGATCATATGACCAGCCCCCACAGTTACCGTCCGAGAAACAGACCATCCAGGAGTTGTGATCTGAGATGGAAAACTGGTTTCGTATTTTGGTTGTGTTGCCTAATTCCATTTGCAACCTATTACTTGATAACTGCTTTCTCAAAAAAATATGAATAAATTGTAATATAATACTTTCAGATTGTTGTCAGTTGTAATTTTCAATATACTCATAATACATGTTACATTAAATTTTCTAATAATTAAATATCATATTCTTTATATCTGAAAGTATTAATCATTTTGAAATTGGGTTATATCTAAATATTTATGTAAAACAAATGTTCAGCTTACTGAAAGCATCTTGGCATATTAACAAAACAAAAATAAGAAAAATTATTCGAATTATTGTATTTGTTGCTAAATTTTAATAAAACTGTTTTAATCACATCATGTTTTTAACTAAAAAATCATTTTATAAAACTTATATTACAGTAATCCCACTTTAACTTAACCCATGGAATATGTGAAGGTAGGTATGAGTGCTACAAAGCACACATATATATATATATATATATATACTTATATATTATACTTAGATAATCAAATATTCACACTATGAGTAGCAACAGTGAAGAATTAATTAAAATCCATATAATCACTTAACCAAATCAAACAATATAAAATAATTTAAAAATATAAAATTGTTGCATACATATATATTCAGGGAAGAAGTAAATCATTTACATTTATTAAATTTCTAATGAAAAATACAAAAATCAAAAACTCTCAATATTAAATAATTGATATAATTTTTAATACCTTTCATCAATCAGCCTTGACTGTTCCACAGATCCATGCACACATTTTAACAATCACGCACTTTATATTAATATCACTTTGTAAGTTTGTTTTAATTGAATGAAATCGATATTTGTTTCCGTATATGCATCCGACCGCCTCAAATGTAAACTCATTACTAAGGCGAAAGGTATGCGTATGAAGGAATCGTGCAGATGGAGCGTATGACAAAAAATTGTTTGTGCAAATCCGAGAGAAATTTAATCTACATTTTGATAAAATGTTTATTTATATCTTTATCGCATTCTTCTAGAAGTTTATTTTAACCATCTCATGGTCTTATTATAAAATAAATATATTATTTGTATAAAATTTTATAATTTTAGTCAATATTTCATAATAAATATATTCTTATTAAAATAACAAGAAATAGTACATCTATAAAAATTAAAGCGTTATAATTAGGTATCATGGCGGACTCTTTAAAGGTAATGTTAGTGGTCGAATATAGAAAGATTATAGCCAGTCCAAATTGCTAATTTACTTACTTACTTCTATCGATATTTGTATCGATTATTACCAAAATCTACAACGTGCCAGAAGTGATAATGGATCGGCGTGATAGTTTCCGTTGTAGATAAAGGTTTAAGTTTGTGTGAATGCTATCTCGGCAGTGGCGTAGCTAGGATTTGTAGGCCCCCCCACAAAATATTGAAAAAGGCCTCCCTAGAGTTAAAAATAGCGTGTATTTTATAACCCCTTTGTAAGATTCGAGGCCCCCATAACGTCTCGTGTAATGGCGCTTAGGGCATGTTTTCCAAGCGTCCAAAATGCAAGACCACGTTTTGTTTAGCGTAACGTACTGAGCTGATAAAACCAAACGCTGGTGGTATGCTCTTGCAAGCGATGCTGTGTAGAAGTTCGTCATGAGTTTAGCCGAAGTTGTAACAAAAGTCGTCATCATAGTAGTCAATTTGAAAAATTAGTTGCTTGTTGAAGGTTTTATCTTCCATGGTATATTCTCTGTGTGCAGATGCGTCGTCTTCTAAAATTCGAATAAAAATAAATAAATCTTGTTTGAAGTTTGGATTGCTTTTATCTCTAGCCAAGCCCCGTTCACTGGGTTTGTTTGAGTAAAAAGTTTGTCACGTGGCACCGTCTGAATTTACCATGATTCCTCTAAACGTTGGGCGCATTTAGAACTGAGGGCATCATCTCGGAAAACATCTTCCAAAAGTGGTGCCAGTCGCAGATTGTTTGCATGCACCTTGATGGGGAAGAGTAAACAAGTCTTTAATCTAGAAACAGTTGCGTTTTGCGTATGTATGTGATGAAAAGTTTGGGGTTTAAACCCATTCGCTCGTCCCCGTACTATGACTTTGTCTCTTGGTTAATAGCTGTGTTGTTTGGTCGGATTCTTCTTCTAATCAACTGGTTGGTGAAGATTCTGCTACAACAGCAGTAATCTTGAGTTTAGGCTTACAGCTGCGTTGGTCCGTTGATTGTAATGATAAACGACCAACAATAATAATTCCTTTCGAGCGCGCCTAAGGTGTTGTTTGACCAGTGTTTGGATGCTATTTTTAAGCAGAAAATGTACCTGGAAATAGTAGATGGCCGTAGTGTGTGAAAGACATCTACAGCATTAACCGCGTTGCTACAGTGTAAATTTGTAAATTGCGGCCCGTTGTCCGATAGTATAACCTCCAGTGGTCTCCGTGTGGGCTGCGTTTGCAGACACTGCTTTTATTCACCGGGTGTATACGTTCATCATTGATGTTTCTTTTGGAAGTCAAGTCAAAAGGGCCAATGTAGTCAATAGCCATCTTCTCCTAAGATTTTTTGACCAATTGCGGTTTTAGGCCACTGGGCGTTGTGCATCTGTATTGGTGCGTGCACAAAAGAGCGTACGTCTTTGCGGACTATCAGCCAATAATACTAGCAAAATCACCGTTTAGTTTCTTTCCTGGTAGCCATCAGCTTTTTCTAAACGGTTGGCGGCATAACTGGTTAGTTATTGTTTAAAAAATTTTGCCATTCTGATATATTCTGTACCCCAGGACTATATCGGCTGTGTTTTGTAGGTCAACAACCAATTTTCGGTAACGCCAAATAATGGTTTGCGTCTGAGAGCACTCGCGTTGTGCTCAAATGATCATTTATGCCTTGGCCTTTGTTTAAAAAAAGTTATTTTTTTCTTCTTTTTAGTAGTTTCGTCGACCTAGCTGTTTGTATAACGCCTGGGCGCAGTTATAATTATCAATCTTTCAGAAATAAAAATTCTCTGGGGGCATAAGTTAAACGTTTCGAGCAACAATGACCACTTAGTAAACTTGGCTTTAGCATCAGTAAAAGTGTTCAGCCTTACAAGCGCCTTATTGTAAGTTTGAAGCGTAAAGACTACTCTTTTATGCAAAGACGATTGTCATAAACTCTAGTTCTTTAGTCCGTCTTTTTAAAAGAAGGACGCGCTAACACCCTTGTTGCAGGCGTCGGACTGCCGCAATAATATTAGCAGGCTATCAAATTTTGTGCATTGCTATCAGCGGTCCTGTTATTTTTGAAAAACCCGAAACGTATTCTCTCAGCCAAGTGCATAACCCAAGGAAAGCTGTTTCTTTGTGTTGAGCGTGGGGTAATTTTGGATAAATTTCAAGTGTTCCAATTTCAAGTTCCTTTCACCTTTTTTCCAAATTCGCAATTTGTCAAGTTGTAGCGCAACCCGTGTTTTTGGAGTTTTTCTAGATCGTCTAAGTAGACCAAGACGCATTCGCCTAATAGGATTACCCAAATATACATTATTTTTTGAAAGAAAGCCAAGGTTCATATATAATTCCAAACGGCGTTACCTTAAACTGGTATGTGCTCACGTCAGAGACGGCAAATGTGGTTAAATGTTTTGTAAAAATCTTTTATTCACTAAAGCCTTTAAGCAACTTCCTAAATTTTGGCACCAAAGTCACCTAGTCTTTTGTTCTTCTAGTAGTTTATACAAAACTTGCAAACTAAATCAGATAACATCAACTGCAGCAATAAAAGCAATGTTGTGTATGCTGCCACTCAACATTTGCGTTGAGAAGATGGCAACAATAGCTTTGCGTATAAATGAGTTGAAGTTTGGCACACTGCCAGGAGGACTAGCAAACACGGTACCCTTCTGAAAAAGACTGTTAAAAAACACCTCTATTAAAAGCGCAAACAGATAACATGTTACCTTTCTTAGTGTTTTAAAAACCTTAAAACTTGTTCAACACATGGACAAGAGGAGCAGAATGTGGTCAATGATTTGATTAAAATCTACACAAATGACTCAAAACCAATAAAAGTTTTAGAGCAAAAATCTTTGCCTCAATCTAAATATCTTTACCACTAAAAAACGCACACAACTATCTTCCAAGCAAAATAACTTATGAGATTATGGAAATAGTAAACCGCAAAATATTTGGCAAGAATGTCCAAATTTTAACGGATAGTAGAGCGGCCTAATTGCTATAAACAAGCCTAAAATCACGTCAAAGCTAGTTTTTAAATGTCGCACTACTTGCAACTGTCTAGGAAGAATGTCTATATTTGCAAATTATAACAGGAACTGGTATTGGAAACAATCTAACGTGTAGAGAATGTGAAATAAATGACGAGACAGTCGAGCACGTGCTGTGTATTTACCCGGCTTTCTCATACAACAGAATTTTCATGTTGAGAAGTTGCTGGCTTAACATGACCAGTATGAAAGAGATCACTAGAGGAAGTACAAAAGGCTTAATAAGGCCTACGTGCAAACTTTGGTTTGCTTTCCAATTTTAAATCCAGAAATTTAAAAATAAGCCGAGAAAACCAAGCATTCATTGTGTTGGGTTTTAAAAAATCCCAGATTAATCCACTAAACTTTTTGCAAATTTGCACTTTGTCAAGTTGCAGCATAACCCGTGTTCAGAAAGCCGTTCTTAAACTAGTAAGAAGTATTCTGTGCTTGTGCTCATTGTTTGAGTATATCATTAGGTAGACCAAGACTCATTTGGCCATTAAGCCTGCCAGAACCTACAACATTTTTTGAAAGTGTTAAGTGTTTTTGAGGCCAAACGGCATTACTTTATACCAGTATATGTCCCAGTGCTTAAATTTTTATAAAATCTTTTAATTCACCAAAATCCTTAAGGGTAATTCTACGATAGTTTGGACAACCGTCCCCACATCGATATCTCCGATTTTGCTCAAACTTTGTACACATGTTTGGAGTACCAAAATAAAACAATTCTTATAACTTTAGATCTTTTTAATGTAGAATGCAATCTTTAAGTTCGTAAAATTCTCTTGAAAAAACCAGAAAATTAGTAAAATTACAGAAAATCCAAAGAAAATCCGTTAATAGTAATCCATTTTTTTAAATTTCCTATAAGATACATCTTTTTGAATATGATTTTTGACTATTTTTTGCTTATTTAGAGTACAAAACTGAAAGGAGACAAAATAATCCTAAAAAATTAAAATGGCCACCATTTACACTGTATTGCACTTGGAATTCTAAAATTTTAGGAATTGTCATATTTTGGTACCCCAAATATATGTACAAAATTTGAGCAAAATCAGAGATGTTGATGTGGAAACAATTGTCCAAACTATCGTGGAATTACCCTTAAGCGTTTTTTTGATCATTGGCAGCAGGTTTACCTAGTATTTTGAAGCTTTATTCAGCTGCTGATAATCTATACAAATTTTGAACAATCTTTCCAACTTTTTGTTAACCACAGCGGGCTCCAGTATTTCTTTAATTTGTGGGTAGATCAAAATCTTTTTTAGACGTTGTACGCGTAACGCGCGAGTTTGATTAAAGTAGTATTGGCCAGGTCTACCTTATGAGTGCTAGACTTTATGGTGGAGAGTCTTAAGTTATCACTAGAAACTAACAAAAATGCCTGGATAATATCTTCAAAGCGTTGTTAGTTGGGCGGTAGATGTCCTAATTTGACATTGTTTGACTCAAGTGAGCAAAGTAATGGCTTCCGCGCTTCCAATACGCTGTAGTAAGTGACTGCCAAAATGTAGGCCAAGCTGACCTTATTTTCTGTTAACTAAAGGTGCCCAAAGATTACGTCTTTGCTTAAGCCAAGTACAATTTAAAAGAATTATCGCTTGCTGGTTGTCACTTATGGTGATGTTTTGAGCAATTGTTGGTCTAGACAAAAATGCAAGTCATTTTTCAAGGTCTTAGTAGCT
Source organism: Tachinus rufipes (assembly GCA_963932245.1). Classification (NCBI taxonomy): domain Eukaryota; kingdom Metazoa; phylum Arthropoda; class Insecta; order Coleoptera; family Staphylinidae; genus Tachinus; species Tachinus rufipes. Next base: position 5,255,944 of record OZ010750.1, read on the forward strand.
ATTTTTATTCTTTAAATTGCCTTGTGTCAATAAAGACTTAATAAAGGTGGCTAACGTGTTGGCCATTGTTTTATTATGATAGTTTGGGAATATGCAGTGGTATAAGGCCGCTTGTCGACGTAGAAACGCGTCTAGTGGCTCACGTTTAGTGTAAGAATAATTTGCTTTGTATTAATATCTATCAAAACTCTTTGAGTAGCAACCATCGAGTCAGCACCTCTGAGAGCGACTCACTTCACTACCCAAAAAACGCAACTTTTTACTGTAATAAGTCACGCCAAAGATAGATAGCGCAAATTGGCAACTATGACAGCATCTGCCAGCAAGAGCCACAAGCACCATTAATGGTCTTTTGACTGGCTGATTCCAAAAATATAAACTGACGCTCTTTTACATAGAGACCTAAAAGCTAGGGAACCAACTGAAAAAGATGGACATAAAAATAAACAACCTAGACAGATTTCTCTCCAAGCTGATCAAGGAAGAAATAAAGAAAATGGACTGCTTTAATAATATCAAAATGGAAAAATTGGCGATAGAAACAACTTTCATCGCTCTACGTAAGAACATCACGCAGGAAATTAAAAAACGTAAAGTCACTTCCAACGCGGCTGCATTGCCAAGCACATTACCTAGCCAACCATGTTACCAAAAACCCTAGCTTCAGCCCAGGCCTGCTAAATCCCATCTTGCCAAGAGCCCAAATCTTCAAGTCCAGACTTCCAAGCTTGTTGACTCAAGTCTCTTTAAAGATGAAAAACCAATGAAGATCCTGTTGAAGAGTAACATTGCCAACCACAAAGAAACACCGCCCCAGAAAAGAATTTCAAGCCGGGTAAGGGAAAAAAATACAGGAGAGCCTTTTTTGATTGTTTGCTTCACTAAGCTTTCAGCCAACTCCACACATCAAGTGCCTTCAGCGCCAAAAAGGTCTTTAACCACAAAAAAACCAAAGAGTTTTCAATCTGGCCTGGCTCCTAACTTCCTAGGTTCTCTCTCACGCCTTTTAATTCTCCAGCACCCACAAAAAACGCTGGCAAAGCGCGCCTTTCGCCCATCACAATTTGAAACAAATCTGTCGTTTAAGGGCTATTGGCAATTTTTAAGTCTCTTAACATCACCATAGACCGTGATCGATAGCATCTGCATGCACCATCGCTTGCATGCAGATTTTTGTGCAGTGATCGAGCATTGTACCCAAAACAATATTTATCTGAAAAAATCCTGAAATATGTTATTCAAAATATTCCCGATTGCATCAAAGCTGACGTGCTGTAAGATAATTTTATTGCTCAAGGATTTAATCCATCCTCGATAATGCTGTACGTCTAGCGTTTTCAGAAAGCAAAAACTCAAAAATCATGTTTTATATTAAGATATGCTAGCTTTGCTGTACTGTAGAGTACAAGCAACCGCAGACATTGCACAGGACATTTTCAAAAAAGAATCCGAGCATGTAGTTGCATGCGTCGGGTGTGGTGGGCAGTACACTGCAAGTTACAAAGACTGCCCGGTTTATGTTTAACTGAAAAGTAGCGGCAACAGACAGGTCCATGGTAAGACGCTTGCTTTTTGTCAGAAGACTCTTCCCGAGAACACAAACAGCAAGATCAGAGCAAAGCGCACTTTCACAATTAAAAATCAGATGTTACTCCGCTTATCTTAAGTAAGAGACAACAATTTTAAGAAGATTATCATATCTTTTGCAAAGATTCCAGCCAACTAAACTCAAAATTACATTAAAAAAATTAAAACTATTTTTTGGAAATTTTTGAAAATTGTTGTTTTTTTTATATTCTAATTTTTTTGTTAAAGCTACAACGTTCAAAAAAATAACTCAAAATTTGTACCAAACACACTCCAAACATTGCTAAACAAGGAACTAAACTCAAAATTACATTAAAAAAATTAAAACTATTTTTTGGAAATTTTTGAAAATTGTAGTTTTTTTATATTCTAATTCTTTTGTTGAAGCTACAACTTTCAAAAAATAACTCAAAATTTGTACCAAACACACTTCAAACATTGCTAAGCAAAGAACTAAACTCAAAATTACATTAAAAAAATTAAAACTATTTTTTGAAATTTTTTGAAAATTGTTGTTTTTTTTATTCTAATTTTTTTGTTGAAGCTACAACGTTCAAAAAAAATAACTCAAAATTTGTACCAAACATTGCTAAGCAAGAAACTAAACTCAAAATTACAATAAAAAAATTAAAACTATTTTTTGGAAATTTTATGAAAATTGTTGTTTTTTTATTTTCTAATTTTTTTGTTGAAGCCTACAACGTTCAAAAAAATAACTCAAAATTTGTACCAAACACACTCCAAACATTGCTAAACAAGGAACTAAACTCAAAATTACTTTAAAAAAATTGAAACTATTTTTTGAAAATTTTTGAAAATTGTTGTTTTTTTTATATTCTAATTTTTTTGTTGAAGCTACAACTTTCAAAAAAATAACTTAAAATTTGTACCAAACACACTTAAAACATTGCTTAGCAAGGAACTAAACTCAAAATTACATTAAAAAAACTGAAACTATTTTTTAGAAATTTTTGAAAATTGTTGTTTTTTTTTTATATTCTAATTCTTTTGTTGAAACTACAACTTTAAAAAAATAACTCAAAATTTGTACCAAACGTACTCCAAGCATTGCTAAGCAAGAAACTAAACTCAAAATTACATTAAAAAAATTAAAACTATTTTTTGGAAATTTTTGAAAATTGTTGTTTTTTTTATATTCTATTTTTTTTTGTTAAAGCTACAACGTTCAAAAAAATAACTCAAAATTTGTACCAAACACACTCCAAACATTGCTAAACAAGAAACTAAACTCAAAATTACATTAAAAAAATTAAAACTATTTTTTGGAAATTTTATGAAAATTGTTGTTTTTTTATTTTCTAATTTTTTTGTTGAAGCCTACAACGTTCAAAAAAATAACTCAAAATTTGTACCAAACACACTCCAAACATTGCTAAGCAAGGAACTAAACTCAAAATTACTTTAAAAAAATTGAAACTATTTTTTGAAAAATTTTGAAAATTGTTGTTTTTTTTATATTCTAATTTTTTTGTTAAAGCTACAACGTTCAAAAAAATAACTCAAAATTTGTACCAAACCCACTCCAAACATTGCTAAGCAAACAACTAAACTCAAAATTACATTTAAAAAATTAAAACTATTTTTTAGAAATTTTTGAAAATTGTTGTTTTTTTATATTCTAATTCTATTGATGAAGCCACAACTTTCGAAAAAATAAGACAAAATTTGTACCAAATACACTCCATACATTGCTAAGCAAGCAACTAAACTCAAAATTACATTAAAAAAATAAAAATTAATTTTTCAGACAAATGCTCGACAATCTGAATTCATTACAAAGTTTTCCATAAAATGCAACGCCTATAGGTGCTCGTAAGACAGAATTCAATACTTTGTAAGTCTTTAGGAAGATTCCTAGCCCAAAAAAAAACTGAAGCAATTCATATTTCTCAACTTTACTATCATCAAGATTACAACACAAATTTTTCCAGTAGTTGGCTTGAACAGTGATACAAACAAGTATCTTGTTTGTATCATCGTCCCATGACGACCTTGTAATATGTTAAAACTAGTAACGTTTTTTTTTTAAATATATTTGTGATATAGTACATAGTAAATTAGTTTTACTATCACATAGTAACGCCCACTACCATTCAATTTTTAATTTAATTATCACAAACTAACTTTTTCACGTAATGTGAAATTAGTTAATCATATATGATTATTAAAGTCACCAGTTATTATTAATAATTAAGAAGTTTGTTAACTTTGTACAAAAGTCATTAACATTTTAATTAACAAATATTAATACTTATTAAATAAAGTAAATTTTTTTACGCTGTGGAGTAAACCTTTTAACGTGTTTCAACACTTTGACGACATTTATTTTTATATTTAATTGTTGAGTGTTTCTCCGTTTTTTAAGCGCTCCTCAAGGTTTGCTGTTGAAGATTGAAGATGAGCACATTGATTTACTGTCAAATCAGATTTAAATTTAGTTCCACAAGATGATAATATTTATTGGAAGTACTTTTATAAAGCAAAACTGAATTTAATTTTTTTAAAAGTGTGAAATAAATAATGTTTATTATGATTGTAATAATTAAATTTTAATTTTGATAAAAGAATAGATTTAATTATGTAGAAGTAGTAAAACTTAGTTATTATAACTTTTAGTTTTACTACATATAAAATAGTTTGGGTAAGTTTAAAAGATTTTTGTGTTTTGAGGGAAAACAAAACTGTCCCATAAAATATTTAGTTTAGTAGAAATATATTTTATTCTCTGTTGAATCCGAATGTTAAAATTTAGGATTTTCACAGAGTGGCACGTAAGATTCTGATAAGTTCGAGGATGGCAGGAGTATGACTCTTTTGGAGTTCGCATTACGAGTTAATTTCATATAATACTGGTGGTAAAATAGACCGATGTCACTTTGTATACGTCACTTAGCGGTTAGTGGAGCTTTCGTTAATTGCTGTCGGGGGTCTTGCGGCGGTTGTGGGGTGCTGGGCCGAGGAGAACACCTTTCAGCGGGGCTGATTAGCGGAGCGGGGGCGGAATACACCATTCTGGCCCAGTAAGCGCAGGCGCTCCCTTCGCCCCGGCTGACTCACCCTCAGTATCCTTCCACATTAATCGCGAGATCGTGGAATCGCGCGTGTGACCGTAACGCACCCTACTAACGTTATAATACCGGTAAAAGCAACCTTGGCAAAGTTACATGCAAACATCTTCGGACAACATTATCTTGATACTGAATTGGAATTTATAAGGTAAGAATATTTTTTTAATAAATAGCATGTGCTAATATTGTTACATTTAAAATATTATTAAATTCAATTAAAAAAAAAAAACACGCGTGCAATACTATTAATTTATTCAGTGAATTTAACCGGTTTTACTTTAACATTATAATGGGGCAATTGTGCAAAACGTGAAATATATCAGGATTTGCTCTTCTCAATTTTACACATATTAAGAGTTGACAGCGGAATTATTTATTGCCGCTCTCTTAAACGCTTTACTGTTATGGTTTGTTTATAAATTGCATGAATTTTTCAACTGGATAACAACTCAATCCAACATTTAATTTTAAATTATCTACATTCTAAAATAAAAAGCAAATTTAATTTATTATTCTCCATTTCGCGCGGCGTTTATAAAAAAAAGCGTGATTAATGAAGTCATGCTTTTGACGTTTTTGGAAAACAACAGATAAGATAAGTGTATAGATTCTTCGTCATGCCTACTTTTTTAGTATTATATAGATCAAACAATCTTTCAAAACTACAACTTTTATAAAACTTATTATAAGCGTGACTAGAAAAAAGAAATATATAAACTTGGTTTTATATCGTTTTTATGTTAATTTAATTCCTAAATGAAGCATAAATGAATTGAGTCACATATACAGTAATATATTATCGTCCCCACGGCATATAGTATAATTTTTCTTTTTAAAAAGGGGTTTAAATCAGACAGTCTCAGGTGAATTACCCAACATATTTTATTTTATTTTATTATGATAATATAATTATTATTATCTATATTTCTTTCAAACTTGTTGAAATTAAGAATTTTTAACGGAAAAAGTTTGAAAGAAAAATAAAATACAGACTTTTATTTACATTGGGTTGAAAAAAAAGTATCAATATTTGATGCGGGTTTTAGTGTACTAATATAATTTAATTTAGTTTAATTTAACACGCATAAATAGTGTAATGATTAAATGGTGGCGGCGCCGGGTGAAAATTACATAATTGAGTTTTAGCATCCAAAACTATTCCAACTATGACTAAACCAATGGTTTATATTATATAAGCATTCGCTGGGTGTACATATGGCATGTATATATGTACTAGTTTGCGTTATCAAACTTTATAACGTATATTTATAGGGATATAAAAATATTATTAAATTACTAACTGAATGGATCATAACTATTATATATGAGCGTACTTAAAAATTATGATTACAGGAAATATTTATATTAGATTATTACATAAATATTAACTAAGATAAGTTTGAATGATTTATTAAATTTGTAATATACAAGAAAGACCTTTTTGCATATAAAATATTAAAATTATGACGGAATTATAATTTTCCCGTTTCTATATTTCAAACATAAATTATGTGAATAAATGTATGTTTATACTTTAAATATATATGTATTCAATTAAGTAAAAATATTTGTTAAATATACAAAGGTAAATTAAAATGCTCTATTTTGCAAATTATGTATGTTTAAAATATTATTTATAAAAATCAAAGATTAAATTAGATTTATGTTTAAAATTTGCACCAATTTAGTAGTACATTATAGCTTTGAACTACAAAATTTTAAAACTATTGGCTTAGTAGAACTATTTTTATAATTGAGTAGGTTGTAACAAGAAATACCTAACCCTACCCTAACATTTATAATATTACTATATTATATTAAAAAAAAAAAAAAAAAAAAAAAGGTTACAAAAAAAATATGAAATATAAAGCATGGCTAACATTTGAAAGTGTTGTTTTTTTATTCTATAGTATTAGTATAGTATTTTTAGCTAAATATAGGAGGAACACTGCCAAAATTTGCGGAAAATGTAAAGCAAAACACAAATTACGTTATGTAAATCGCATACAATCGATAAAATCAATATTCAAAACAATTTTGCCACTCTGAGCCAGATACCTACAAAACAAGTGATTTGAATGCTTTAACCTCTTCAGGCAATAAAAAACGTTCGCCACGCATTTTATTTTTGATATGTCAAAATAGGAAGAAGTCATTGGGCAATAAATCAGGCAAATATAGGCCATTAGTCATTAATTGGATGTTGTTACTGGTCAAAAACTGTACAGTTGCGCTTGCATTGCCATGATGAATGATTCGCCGGTTTATGTTGTTCCTTCTATTTTCAGAAATAACTTCCGGCAAACAAATTGAAGTATACCAGTCAGCATTAACTGTCCTTCAATCCTCTAATCCAACAGTTGCATCATAACTTGTTTTTCCTAAAACACAAGCAATCATTTTTTTCGCAATCTCAAAATTAAATTTATATAATCCAAAATATTTTTTGCAATATTTTGAAAGTTTTGATTTTTACAATAAATTATTGTTGTCTTCAAATTCATGCTGAGGACTCAATTGTTAATAATTTATTCTAAAAATTGGATCAAGTATGGTCTAAATACTGTCTAAGCTAAATTCAGTCTCAAAATTAAATTTATAAAATCTAAAATATTTTTTGCAATATTTTGAAAATTTAGTTTTCTATAATAAATCAGTAATGTCTTTAGATTTATACTGAGAACACAATGATCTAAATATTGTCTTGCAATTCATTGATTGCGAGACAGTAGTTTTAACATTAGTTCCCGCCTACCAGCCCAAGCGTTTGTGATCTAAGTTCTTGATAACAAACAATTGGGCGGATGGACAGGGTACTAAGTTTATTGATTGCGGGACGGTAATTTTAACTTTTGTTCCCGCCCACCCACCCAATAGTTTTAACTTTTAGAACAGCCCACCCACCCAAGTATTTGTGATCTAATTTCATGATAACAAACATTTGGGCGGGTGGGCGGGGCACTAAGTTCATTGATTACGAGACAGTAGTTTTAACTTTAGTACCCGCCCACCCACCCAAGCGTTTGTGATCTAATGTCATGATAACAAACACTTGGGTGGGTGGGCGGGGAACTAACTTCATTTTTTGCGGGACAGTAGTTTTAACTTTAGTTACCGCCCACCCACCTAAACGTTTGAGATCTAATTTCTTGATAGGCGGAGTACTAAGTTCATTGATTGCAGGACGGTAGTTTTAAGTTTAGCTCTCGCTCACCCACCCAAGTGTTTGTGATCTAATTTCTTGATAACAAACACTTGGGTGGGTGGGCGGGTTACTAAGTTCACTGATTGTGAGACAGTAGTTTTAACTTTAGTTCCCGCCTACCCACCCAAGTGTTTGTGGACTAATTTCTTAATAACAAACACTTGAGAGGGTGGGCGGAGTACTAAGTTCATTGATTGCGGAATAGTAGTTTTAACTTCTGTTTCCGCCGACAAACCCAAGTGTTTGTGATCTAATTTCTTGATAATAATAACTTGGGTGGGTGGGCGGGGTACTAAGTTTATTGATTGCAAGACAGTAGTTTAAACTTTAGTTCCCGCCCGCCCACCCAAGCGTTTGTAATCTAATTTCTTGATAACAAACACTTGAGTAGGAGGGCGGGATAATAAATTCGTTGATTGCAGGACAATAGTTTTAATTTTTGTTCCCGTCCACCCACCTAAGCGTTTGTGATCCATTTTCTTAATAACAAACATTTGAGTGGGTGGGCGGGATACTAAATTTATGTTTTGCGAGACAGTAGTTTTAACATTAGTTCCCGCCCACCCACCCAAGCGTTTGTGATAAAATTTATTGATAACAAACACTTGTGTGGGTGAGCGGGGTACTAAATTCATTGATTGCAAAGCGGTAGTTTTAATTTTAGTTCCCGCCCACCCACCCAAGTGTTTGCAATCTAATTTCTTAATAACAAACACTTGGGTGGGTGGGGTACTAAGTTCATTGCTTGCAAGACAGTAATTTTAACTTTAGTTCCCGCCCACCCACTCAAGCGTTTGGGATAAAACTTATTGATAACAAACACTTGTGTGGGTGGGCGGGGTCCTAAATTCATTGATTGCAAAGCGGTAGTTTTAATTTTAGTTCCCGCCCACCCACCCAGGTGTTTGCAATCTAATTTCTTGATAACAAACGCTTGGGTGGGTGGGCGGGGTACTAAGTTTATTGCTTGCGAGACAGTAATTTTAACTTTAGTTCCCGCCCACCCGCCCAAGCGTTTGTGATGAAATTTATTGATAACAAACACTTGGGTGGGTGGGCGGAGTACTAAATTAATTGATTGCGAAACAGTAGTTTTAACTTTAGTCGCACCACTTTTGTGAGTTTAGGTTCATTTTGAAACACCCATACAGTCGATTGCTGTTTCAAGCTCATATGAATATGTCTAATAATAATTCTTTATTTCAGTTGACCTTTTAGCAAGGTATAAGTACAGTCAAGTTAAATTAAAAATTAATTTATAATTAAGAAAACATATAAACTAAAAATAAAATATAATAAATTACAAATTAAAAATTACAATCTAGTGTCAGTCATAAAACAAACAGTACATATAGAACAGAATATTAAAAAAAAAAAAAACAATAAAATATAATATGGTATCACATCACTATCACATTACAATCCATCGTCGTTACAATCCAATTTTAAATCACTTTAACCAATGTGAACATATTTTAACATTTATTATAATATTATCATATACCATTAATTAATTCTGAAACACATCAAATAAGTATTTATTCTATTAAGATTATTTATTTAATATTTTATTCATATAAACTCTATATTTGAATGAATTTACTATTTAGTTAATTAATTAATTGATTTTAATTTTAATTATTTTATTGCTGCCAATATTTTAGTTTATTTTTTCCTGTTTTCCTCTGTTTTCTCTATTGTTATCCTTGCCGTGGTCTTTTTTTCTTGTCTATTAAAGTCGCTAGACCGCGTCAGCGTGAATATTTGTCTTGTGTTGTATAATATCTTATATCCTAAATCTTTTATTTTGTCAAGGGTTTTAAATGCGGCATTTGTAATCAGGGTATTACACCTAATACTCCATATATTAAATGCAATGGAAGTTGTCAATACATGTTCGTTGTTCTCGCTTAAATGATAATGAAATCTGCTTCGTTGTCAATGATAAGTCAAAGTGGGTGTGCCATAAATGCATTTCTCTGCCACAAGCATTAATTCCAGTGATGAATTAAACAATATGATTCGTGTCCAATTAGACTGTTTTAGGAATGACCTTGCCAGTTTTAAGGATGAAATATTAAACGTTTTAAACTCGCGGCTTGTCGACATTGAGAAGAGATTAGATAAACTGGAACAAATACCTGAAAAAGCTAGTTCATTAGTTGATGTAAATCAAATTATTAGTGAAATTGAAGACCGTCACAGCAGAAAATCAAATCAGTTGTTATTTAACCTTAAGGAATCTTAATCTATATCATTGGAAGATAAATCCAAAGATGACCTCAAAGAAGTAGTCAATATTTTGGAACCGCTTGGACATAATATTGAACCTCTTAAATTAATTAGGCTTGGTAAGAAAAAATCTAGTACTGTGTGTCGTCCTCTTAAACTAATTTTCAGAAACAAAAATTCTGCCTTAAAAGTTTTAAAATCTAATTAAAAAAACACCAATAAACAATTACAGTTTCGATGTGATAGGTTGCAGGAAGAAAGAGAGTGTTTTAAAAAGGTTTAATTAAATTTGGATAAACGAATTTCAAATGGTGAAAATAACTTGGTAATTAAACACCGCAATGGCGTTCCTCAAATAGTTAAATCTAACATCAATTTTGAAGATGATTCAAAAAACTAATTTGTTATTATCAGAACGTTGGATGTATGCATACAAAACTAGTAGATTTGAGGTTTAATGTTAATAATTGTATTTATGATGTAATTGTCTTAACAGAAACCTGGATGTATACAAATTTTTTAGACAGTCAATTTGCAACACCAAACTATGCTTTTTTTCGAATTGAACGCACCATTTACGGTGGTGGTACTATACTTATAGCTATCAAAAAATGCTTCAAATCGGAGTTATTATCTTCTTGAGAGAAAGGAATGAATGTAAAATATTACAAGAATGTCTGAAGGAGAAAATGAAGGGAAAATGGGGAAAAATGGGAACATTTAGAGAAAAATATTTTAACAGGAATGGGTATGCTAGTGAGGAAGTAGAAAGATTAAGAATAGATAGAAGTATGTGGAAAGAAATTAAGATGAGAGATAGAGATATACAAGTGCAAGAGCGAAGAACACGGATAAATGAATCTAGGTACAATTTAAATTATGAACACAATATAACGGATGAACTACCAAAGTACCTAAAAAATGTAAATTATGGAAAAATGGTAAAACGTATGATTGCAAGATTTAGATGTGGAAATGAGGAGAAAGTGTGCAAATTTTGGTTGGAAGAGGAAGAGAAAATGTGTAGAATGTGTGGAGAAGTTAGGGAAAGCATAGAACACATGTTAAAATGCAATGAGATGAGAGAACAGCAAATAGGAAGAAATGAGGTACTGAAAGAAGATGGAAAAAGAATGAATTAAAAATAATTAAAAAACAGGGTTTAGGGTTGTTAAGATTATATATATTATATTAGTAGTAAATTAAGTTATATGGTAAATGTTATGTTATGTTAAGTTGTAGAATTTTCAAGGCCGACAGGCAAGAAATAAACGATTATATATATAAGTAAGGTAGAGAATAACTTTGGGGAGATAGTCTTTGTATTTATGTGAAGACTTACGCACGCAGTCGCATTTTTGTATTTACTTATAATAGTTTAGTATATCTATGATCGACTCTACATTTGCCAAGAGCTTCTAGCATCTTCCATTGGTTAATTGTATCAAATATTTTTTCCTAATTCGCGAATACAAGTTGTATGGTTTGTTGTATTCTATTGACTTTTCGATAAGTGTCTTAATTGTTTGAAGGTGGTCATTTGTTTCGTATCCAGATCTAAATTTGGTTTGTTCTCTGGGCTGGTAAAAATCAAATTTAGGTGTTAGTCGTTTTGCGATAATCTCCATAAAGAGTTTATAAGTATGCGATAGCAGGCTAATTGGTCTATAATTACCAAGGTTTGTTATATCTCCTTTCTTGTGCATTATTTTAATAATAGCGTTGTTCTAAGTAGATGGAATTTTGCCTTTTTCTAGGCACATGTTGCTTAATTTCCTAATAGATTGTATTAGTATGTCATTACCTTCCTTGATTGCTTTGATGACAATACCGTCTTCACCCGGAAATTTGATGTTCTTCATCTCGCTTATAGCATTTTTAATTTCATCTGTGGTTATATCCGGAACGTCTTCTGAACCTTGGTTCTGGATTTTTGGTAAACTGACTTTGTCGTATCTAATTGCAGTTTCTCTCTAGTACAGCTCTCTATAGAAGTTTTCTACTATTTTAAGAATTTTGTCTTTGTTTGATGTTATCAGGCCCTGTTTGTTTGCTAGTTTGCAGATATCCTTCTTTCCTATAGTAAGTAGTCTTCGAAGAACTATAAAACTTTTATTTTCTTTGATTACTCTACTTATTTGTTCTGTATTAAACTTTCTAAGACTTTTTCTTATAGATTTGGAAATTGTTCTATTTAGTTGTCGTAGTTCTTCAGATCTTAAGCCTTGTTTGTCTTTTAGGCTTCTTCAATGTTTTATAAAATTCTTTGTATCTTTGCAAATTTTTGTTGTTGTTTTTATTTAGTTTAGTCCTGTATTTATTCTCTGCATCTTTTACTGTAGTTGTTATTTGTTGGTTCAGGGTGTCAATATTCAGTACATTGTCTTCAAGATTTAGAATATGTCTAAGGTCTTTTCAATTTGTTTTATGTATGCGTCTTTATTTCCGATTGGTGACCATTTTGTGTTTTTAGGTGTAGCTACTAGTTTTGATCTTTCTATATGTACTTTTATAATTATTTTTGCCCTGACCATTCTATGGTCGCTACCAATTAAGCAATTGTTAAGTACTGTTAGTTTGTGTACTATATGCTTGGTGTTAGTTATAATGAAGTCAATTTCGTTTTCTGGGCTTGCTCATGTTCATTTTCGTTGAGACATTTTTTTGAAGAAAGAATTCATAGCGTACAATCTGTGGTGTGTTAGAAAGTCCAAAAGCGTGGCGCTTCTTTCATTTCTTTGGACGTATCCAAGGTCACCTATAGCTATTTTGGTGTCGTCCTTTCTGTAACCAAGCTTTGCGTTAAAATCTCCAGCAATTAGTGTGTAGTAGGCTGGTTTTTGGTGCATTGCTTTATATAGGTTTTTGTAAAAGCTTTCGGTTTCTTTGTCTGCATGTGCTGCTGTTAGTGCATATGCCTGGATAATTTTGATGTCGTATTAAGAATTTATTCAGAGTCAGATATATAACTCTTTTGCTAACGCTTTCTATCTGTATTATGTTCTTTACATGTTTCTTGTGGATAAGAAAACCAACTCCACCATTTGATGATTGTTCTTTTCCTTTGTGATAGAACAGGTGGCCTGACTGTAGTGTTATATGATTCTCTGCTCTTTTTCTTACTTTACAGTAGATATGAGTTAGTTCTTCTTTGAGTTCCTAGATTTTATCATCCGTTGATAGGGTTCTGGTATTATAAGTGGCTATTAATAGTTGTTTTTGTCGTCTATGGTAGCCTGGTCAAGCTCGGGAATTTTTTGCAGTCTCTGCTTTCTGTCTTTTCCTGCCGCTACCGTGGCCGGGGACTAACAAGCTGCCGGGCACTGAAAGCCGTGTGTCTTCTGCTGTATTCATGATATGGGTTTTTTAGCTTTACTCCTACCACGCTGGCCAGTGCGGGTTGCATAAGAAATGAAACTCTCGCACCCTAAGAGTTTCATTTCTTATGCTCCTTGTTGAAACGGTTATTCCGCCGTGACTCAGTCGTCAGAGCCATTTTTGTTTTCTAGCAGGGGCACCAACGTGCAAGCAAGGTTGACATTTGTGTCGGACTTATCTGTTGTTGGTTGCCGTCACGCCTTACCCCCTATTCAATGGCAGCCATCTTTGTCTGAAAAGTTAAAACATTTTTATCTAGAAATAGCAAAGTTAAAATTTTTTTTGTGTTTATTTTTGTAGGCTTCAGCTCCAGTACCCTTTAGGTTTTTGGACCTATCTGTGTACCCAATAGTTTCTTTGACTGTTTTTAGGTATCTATTTTTTATTTGTTTGTTTTGGTGTAGTTTTATTACATCAATTTTTGACTGATGTAGTAGCCTTTCATGAAGTCGAACTTCATCATTAGAGTTCTTTCTTTTTGCTTAATATCCTGAAAAACACTCACTATTTTTTTGCATTTGATAGTATTTTCTCATTTGCAGACTAGCTAGCTTTCAGAATTTACTTGTTTGGTAAGCATACTGATGTTAATGCAGTAGTTGGGCATTTAGCAACCTGTCCTTTATGTCAACAAATTTTTTTTAATAGTTTTTGCGTAAAGGAAGTCAAGCTAATTGGTCTGTACAATTTAGAAAGGGCATCCGTGTGTTTTTTTTTTTGGTTTTAGTATAAATACCATTTATACCGCTCTCAAGTTGTTTGGTATTTGTGAAAGTGCTAAGCTTGCTCTTAGTACTGCGTACCTTTTCTGTAACATAATAATAATTTTTTTCCAGTTTTCTTGTTTGAACTTGTAGGCTTATTTGGTTTAGAAATTCCGTCAGCATAGAGCCCAAAAAGTGTGTCTGCAGCAGCTTCTGCAGTGTGTATTTGACCGACTTTGTGTAATTCCCGGTTTTCAATGTTCTTAGTACGGTTTCTTAAAGACTCAAGCGTGTGGATCTGTTTTAAACGTAATTCTTTTACAATTCTTTTTTGGGGTTCTTTATGACTATATTATATGCCGTGACACTGGTCTTATATGCGGCCCAGTTATTGTTATTTTTGGCTTTGTTAAATAGCTTATTAGTAACCGCCTTTACCTAGTCAAGCTTTTTGTTCTACCAAGTAATTTTGTTGGAGATGTGCTTGACAATGCTAGGGCAACTTTTTTTAAAGGCAATTTTAATGGAATTAACAAATATGTCTGTAATTACCTCCAGCTTTAATGATGTCTTTGGACAGACCTCAATTTGGCTAACTAGTATCTTATTGTATAGATTCTAGTTAGTTCAATCACAATTGAACATATTTTTATTGCAATTAGATTGGGACAGATGAAATTAGTGATTGGTGGTATCTATATTCCTCTTTCTGTTCTTTTGCAACTTATAAAGAACATTGTGCAATAGTAGAAGAATTGAGAACAAAATATAGTAACTACAAGTTTATAGTATGGGGTAATTACAATTTGAATAATATTAAGTGAACTCCAGCTGGTTGCAAAATGTTGACTTATAGTCCTCAGGCTAAAATTGTTATTAACTCCTATTTGTTTATGAACTTAAATCAATTAATTTTTGTAGCTAACTTAAGAGGTATCTTTCTTGATTTGTGTTTTACGGATATGATATTTTACTTGCTCCAGGTCATCACCATTCTGCTTACTTCTGTACATTACCAACATTTTCTAATGTAGATACTCTAACAGGCAATGAAATGCGTTTTAACTTTAAAGAAGCTGATTATGCAAACCTTAACCTTTTTCTTTACAGTATTGAATGGGATCTTGTTCTAAATAATAGCAATTTAGATTTAGCCTTTGAAACTTTTCATTATTATTTGCATCAAGGCATGGATATGTTTATTCCAACTAAGTCTATAAAAATTCGTAAATTTAATTACCCAGTTTGGTTTAATAATGATTGCACATGCAACTTATAAAAAAAACTGGCTCAGTTGAACATAACAACATTTTTTCCGAATTAAGAACATCTAGAACCTTACATAAAAATTATTTAGAACTTGTTGAAAGTAATGTTAACAAAGACCCTACTTTTTTTTGGAAATTTGTTAAAAATGCTTGCAATGAAAATAGAATCCCAAATTTAATTAAACTAAACAACAAATCTGCTGATGAAAGTTGTGATATAGTCAATTTATTTGCCGAGTATTTCTCTACTGTTTATGAATCAGATCAATCCAACGTTAACTACCCTTACTATAATAGTAAACATCAAATTCAAGATAAAATTTGACATATTTCACTTGAATCGTATTATAAGTTTAAAAAATAATTTTTCCACTGGACCTGATTGTGTTCCTTCTAACTTATTAATAAACTGTGTTTACTCATTAAGTAAACCAATACATATTCTTTTTTCCAAATCATTATTATCTGGATACATTTCAAAACATTGGAATGAATGTTATATTACTCCTATTATTAAAAGTGGTTCTCGTGACAATATATATAACTATCGTGGTATAAGTATACAGTCGTCAATACCAAAGTTACTTGATTCCATAATTAGTGATGAGTTAGCTTGGATGTCTCGATCTACAATTTCCGATAATCAGCATGGTTTTCAAAAAGGTAAATCGACCTCAAGCCTGTTGCAATTTAAACAATTCATTTCAAAAGCTTTTGATCGTAATTGTCAAGTAGATACTATTTACACAGACTTTTCAAAAGCATTTGACAAAGTTAACCATCATGTTTTGCTTACCAAATTATCTATGTTAGGTTTTAATAACAATACCATGCAATGGCTTGCATCATTCTTAAATGATCGTACCCAGCGTGTCAAAATTGGTAATTTTGTATCAAATGTAATATTTGTTAGCTCTGTGGTTCCACAAGGGTCCCATATTGGTTCTATTCTTTTCACATTATTTATTAAAAATTTAATAGATGTGTTTAAATTTGGTGAATGTCTACTATACGCGGACGACATGAAATGATATCAGATAGTAAATAATGTGCAAGATAGTATGCTTTTACAGGCAGACCTAAATCGTTTAACTCAGTAGTGCAATCTTAATAAACTGTTTGTTAATATTGATAAATGTGTATCAATGTCATCTAAGGTCGAGTTTTCATATCCCATTCAATCTTCAAAGTTAAAATTTGTTAAATCTTTTAAAGATCTTGGCGTATTACTTGATAATCGTCTGTTATTTAAAGAACATATTTGGGATTTGTGTGGAATATTGCTAAAGAATTAAATGCAAATTGCTTAAAAATGTTATACTGTTCTTTAGTTCGTTGCCACTTAGAGTATGCTTGGCCGGTATGGTAACCTTATTTAGACGTCGATGTAAACCGGATAGAATCAATTCAAAAGAAATTTTTAAGATGTATTAAATACGATATTATGGATTTGCTTCATATTCCAACTCTCAATAGTCGCAGGATTGTTTCTAATATTTGTTTTCTACGATTTGCTTAATGCCAATATATGTTGTCCCTTGCTTTTATCCGAAATTGGATTTCCTGTGTGCTATGGGTGCTATTTAACGTCTGCATTTTAGTACAGTATTCTTTTGCATATATTTAAGTTTTATATATGAAAAGTGATGGCAGAGTAAGGATGTTTAGTTGTTTAAATAAATCACTGCAATGGGTTCTACTTGTTTTGTTTAAAATATATCAAATGGCTCTTTTTTGTATTCTAAATAAACGTTCAACTTCTGTGGATAGACCCCACGCTAATATGCCATATGCTAATAAGGATTCTATTTTTGCAAAATAAAAAGATTTTAAAATAAAAAGATCTACTACTGGTCTAAGTTGCTTGATGATGTATGTAGTTATTTTTTTGGATAATTGATCAATGTGCACATCCCATTTGCAAGATGTCTCAATATATAATCCTAGAAATTTTGTGTTATTAGATTCTATTATTTTATCTCCGTTACATTTAATTAAAAGACTGTCATCAAATTTTTTATTGGATATATTGAATCTTATAACAGATGATTTTGAGGTGTTGATAACTAATCTATTATTTGTAAACCACTGTGTCAGCCCATTTAATTGATCATTTGTTTTTTCAACTAAATGATGTTTACATTTATCATTTATTAATAGAGACGTATCATCTGCAAATAATCACTAGAAATGTCATTGATATATAGAATAAACAATAAAGGCCTTTGTGGTACGACTTTATTTAAAACTAAAATATCAGATACTTCATTGTTAATTTCTACATAATAACTTCTAAACCAATCAGAAATATCACCACGCACACCATATTTATTCAGTTTTAAGATTAATTTGTTATGATGTAAAACAAATTATTTTCAATTTGTTTCCATTTGTCAGTTTCAAATAATTAATAACAATTTTTTTAATCGTATAAAATTGGCAAATCGAGTCGAGTCTAGTTTTGTTTAGTTAAGTACAGTTACGTTACTGCCGACTCGTACGATTCAGCTAGCAGCAATAGCATAGAATTATATTTGTTTTTTCACACCCGAGTCTTTGTAAGTCTTGGCAAGTTACGGAGAGTCACAACGTGCGTTTCAACATGTTGAATATTTTTGTTAAATAGAACTATAGAGCAGTTTTGCTATATATTGATTTAATAATATTAAGATAAAATATGTATTGGTTTTAGTGTATGCATTAGTATTAATTCATTATTAATCAATGAATTAATTAAACAATGTATAGCAAATTTATTAATTAATCAAAATCAAAATTATTGATTCAACGTATTTTCAAACTAATGTAATATACTATAATTTAATAGGATATAAATATTCGTTTACTTGGCAAGCACTTATTTTTAGAATTTTTTGTTTCAAAACTAAGTCATAATTTTAAAGTGACCTATTTTTTTTCTAGAAAATAAACATATAAAACCTTGAGTAGAAGTTTATAATTGCCATTGCAATTTTTTTAAATATGTAACTAGCAAATTTATTTCTTAACTTGCATAGTGTAAAAAAAGTTTTATTCTGTGATTAGACTGGAATCAACTTGACGCAACTTCACACGACTAAACTTTGTTGGTAGAAAAGTACTTTTAGGTAAAAGCAAATGCTTTATTTCCAGTTATTTCTTCTATTCTGCTATTATTTAAAATTAATAAATAATTTATTTTATGTAAATTGCTTTTTCACCCAGTAAAAGACACACACACACACTCGTGTTTCAAGATATGCACCGATCATCAGAGTGCCTAGCATCACACTGGTCAAAAAGACAATTTACATAAAATTACTGTAACTATTAAACAGTTTATGTTTAGAATTTTTTGTACTGTATGTGTCTTACATTGGGTTGAAAGGCAGTTTACATAAAATACGTTATTTATTAATTTTTCCAAATACGTCACCACATTCAATCTATTGTTATTGTTGCAACAATCGGCTGTAACGTGATTAAACTCGACTCTCTTAGTGTAAAAACAACGCAAGTCAAGTACCCAGTACAGAAATCAAATAAGTCAAAAAACCATTAAAAATAAAAAAAAAACAATTTTATTCATTCTTTTCATTTCATTCATAAACTAAATAAAAATACTAATTTAAAATTAAAAAAATACTTTAAAATTTGCCAGAAAACTCATTTACTTCATCAAACTCATCAAAATTTTACCCATAACATTTACTTATTGCATTAAGTTTACCTGAAACTGCAAAAAACTTATTTATGTTAAAAAATCGCACAAAACACTGATTTACAACATACAATAATTTTTAATTAGCGCAAAAAACGCATTTATTGTATTAAATTAAATAAAAACTGCAAAGAAAATTAACTTATTGTAAAAAACCGCGGTACGGTTTTATTTATATTATAAAATTTGCACAAAAAACTTAACTTATAGGAAAAAATATGCCAACATTGCTTATCAAAATAATTTATTGCAAAAAATACGCTCAATAAAGCCGTTTATTATATCAAAAATTGCAGAAAAAATGCATTTATTGCAGTAAATTGATTTAAAACTGCAAAAATTGCAGATTTATTTATTGCATTAAATTTACACAGAAAACTCATTTAACGTTAAAGTTAGTTAAATATTGAAAAAAATCAGTTTACGGCAAAAAATATGTAGTGAGTTAATTAAAAATTACAGAAAAAAATGTAGTTAAACCATATATTGCATTGAGTTGTTAAAACTATCAATTTATATGCAAAAATTAGTGAAAATTGCCCAAAAAACTTATTTATTGCATAAATATTATCAAAACTTTGAGAACAAATTTCTAAAAATAAAAAAAAAATTGCGCATAATATTCATTTATTGCATTATATTAATTAAAATTTATAAAAAGAACTAATTTATTGCAAAAATATAAAAAAATTGCTCAACAAAATTATTTATTGCAACCAATTTGCACAAAATATCAATTAGCCTCATAAAACTAGCAAAAAATACGCATTTATTGTATTGAATTAACTAAAAACTGTAAAAAAAGTTAATTTATTGCATAAAATTTATTATTTAAAAATTGAAGTTCAAAATAATTGATTGCAGAAAATTTGCTAAAACTACCCATATATCGGATCAAATTTATTAAAAATTGAAATAAAAAACGCATTTATTGCATTCAAATAAATAAAAACTGTATTTATTATTAAAAAATGTGCAGATTCAATAATTGCATAAAAGTCGCGGTTAAGACCATACCGACCGCTACCTTGATTTGTAGCATTTTACCAAAAACGACAACTTTAGCTTCATCGCTGCTTCTACAAATAATTTGATAATCGATTTATTTTTTACCAGTACATTTAGATAGGAACAAACTATGATATGTCGAAGTCTTTTTTGTGAAATTATATTTGCAAATAGCAACAAAATGCATTTAAAAAAAAATTCTGTAACAGGTCTGCTAACGTGGAAATAATATCTAAACTTGCTATTCCAAGAAATCAAGGAAAAATTGCTAAATATAAATTTCCATCTAAATCCATCCTTGAACATATCCTACTAATTTCCAATATCACTAACAATTCAGACTCCATCCGACTAACTGACGATCATTTCACTTGCTATTTTTTTTTTTTTTTTTTTGTAATTCACCAAACTTCTATATTTTATCTTTCTTACCACTATAATCATACTCATGGGCAGAAAGACTTTGGTTGATAGCCTTTTTCATATTCATATTCATACTCATTTCTTCATCTTACTTTAATATATGTTTATTTTCTTAAAAAAAAAAAATTTGTATGTGTGTATATGAAATAAATTTGTTTACTACTACTGCATTCAAAAATACTAAAAAACGCATTTATTTCTATACTTAATAGGTTTTTCCGACTATTATCTAACCATTGAAAATGCCTTCCTCTACATGAATCCTGATTATGTGATTTTTTTCAGATTTTTTCAGTTAGCAATTTCCAAGTAATAAGCATTCAAAATTTGAAAAAAATTAAGGTTTTTGAATTTGTTTACATGTTTTGATCATTTGAAACTTCCCAAGATTGCATTTTTAAGAAAACATTATTAGAACCTTTTTTCCCAATTGCCTATAGAATTAGTTTTCATAACCAAACATTTTTTTCCTTAAATTTTAAAAATTTTGCAAAACTATAAAAGAGAGTTTTTCTTAAAAAAAGATGACTGGTATTTTTTTTTCTCAAATATGGATAAAAACGTGCTTTTTACATATAAACGCACGTTTTTATTCATATTTAAAAATCATCATTTTTTTTAATTTAATTTTTTTATTATTAATTTAAAGTTCTGCAAAATTTTCAAAATTCAAGGAAAAAAAATGTTAGGCTATGAAAAAAAAGTTTAATTTTTTTAATAATTTTTTCCTAAAAAAGCAATTCTGAGAAATTGCAAATGATCAAAAAATGTAAAAATACTCAAAAACCTCGATTTTGATTACTCGGAAATTACACTAAAAAAATCTAAAAAAACTCACATAATCAGGATTTATGTAGAAAAAAGCATTTTCAGTGGTTTTAGCAAAAACAAATTTTTATTCCGTACATTTGACTCATGCAAGGCTATATATTTATCGCATAAAACTTATCAAAAATTTAATTTGTTGCAAAAAAATGAACTACAGATTTATTTATTGCATAAAATTTGCTTAGAAAACTTATTTAACGCATCAAATTCATAAAATTCTGTGGCAAAAACTAATCATTGAATTGAACTAATTAAAAATAACTAAGTATTTTTAAAAGTTAATAAAAATTGCCAAAAAACCTATTTATTGCTGAAAGTGAATTTATTGTAAAAAATTGCGCTACAAATTATTTATTTTATGTATTGTGCGCAGAAAATTTATTTACCGCATAAGATTTATAAAAAACTGCAAAAAAAACAATTTGACGAAAAACCTTCTTTATTAAAATTTATCGCATTTATTACTTGCATTGGGTTTTAATTAAAAATTGCAAAAAAAATTATTATTAGCAAAAAACATCTGAACATTGCTATGAAACTTATTTATTCCATTAAATTAGCATAAAATCCACAATTAAATTATCAAAAATAGCACAAAAAACGCATTTGTTGCAAAAAATCGTGGTGCAGTCTTAATTATTGCATAAAGTTAATCAAATGCTGTAGAAAACTCTATTTATTGCACTAAAATATCTCAAAGTTGCACAAAAGCTTATTATTGCAGCAAATTTATCAAATTTTTGCGCTGACAATTTTTTTATTATATTGAGTTAAATAAAAACTGCATAAAAAACTAATTTTTGTTAAAAAATATGTAATTTTTTTTTATCAAAATATATATTTATTGCAAGAATTTTGCACAAAATACATAAATAAGCACAATAAATAGTTGCGCTAATATAAAGGTTCACAGAATCAAACTCGAAAACGAAAACGCCTGAATAAAATTAAATAAAATTTTCACCCATTATAGAAGAAAGTCCAATCTATGTCCTCAAATTTGTAAAAATTTGATGCGATAAATCGTTTTTCCGCAATTAATTTAAAAAAAATGGCGTTTTTAATTAATTTTTAATTAATTTTTTACTCGTTAAATATAACTTTAAATCTTTAACCAAAAACATAAAAACATAGAATATTGTATGTAGTTCAACATATAAATATTTTTCTAGAGAGAATGGTTCACCAATATTCTTGTAGATGTGATCGGATTTAATATTTTTCCATAACAATGCTACTAGTAGCACCCCAACAAGACAGGGTGATTAAACCCGGCAATTCGCTAGCGTTAATGCATTAAATTAATTAAAAATAAATAACACTTGCACATAATATTTATTTACCTCAAAAACTCATCAAAAACTGTAAAAGAAACTATCTATTGCGTTGCGTTAATTAGAAATTTGACCAGAAAACTAACTTATTGCATTGCATTGCATTATATTTATATAATTAAAAATTAATGCCCAAAACACAATTTATAGTATTTTTTACCAAACAAAAAAAAATGAATTTGTTTTTTTATGTCCTGGCATCAAAATTAGTCAGTAAACTAAATTTCATCAAAATCAGTAAAAGTAAAAAATCTATTTTTTTTCACAATTTTAAGACTTTTTGCACTAAAAAAACCAAAACACAAAAACGGTTAATAATAGAGACACTGGACAAACTTCATCAAAAAGGATGAAATCTATCAAATTATTTGGTTTAAATTTTTTTTAAATTTTACCCTTCTATTTAGAAAAGACAGTCATTTTTAAATGGTTCAACTTTTTAAATTTTTTTTTTTTAATATATTGGATTTCTAATTATGTATAATAAAGCAGCATATTCTATGCAATCGGAGGTTAAGATAACCTAAAACTAATTTTAACTTTTCTGGATTGTCAAAAATAGCAAAAAAGTAAAAAAAATCGATTTTTAATAGTGGCACACCACTCGCAAAAATTTCAAAAAAATTAAGGATGTAGATTTTTTAATTACGTATAAAGTTAAAAAATAAAATTCCATGCAATTAAAAATTTAGATAACCAAAAGTAATTTTCAACTCTTCTGGATTTTTTTAAGGTTTGTATACAGAGTTTGAAGAGCTAAAATAAATTGTGTTTTAAGATCACCTAAAACTTTACTTTCATGATTTTTTTTTTTAATTTTTCATTCATTAGATGCGGAAAAAAAAACAAAAAAATGCTTTTTTTGCCCCCTATAGAAAAGGGGGGGTATAGAAATTTTAAAATTTTACCAAACATGTTTTTTTATGCTAGAAAAGTAATTTTATAAGTAATTTGGATATTCGTGAGCAGGGGGCATTTCACATATGTTAACCGGGAAAACCCTTTATCAAAAAAACATTTGTTATTGCATAAAATTTATCATAAACTGTGCAAAAACAATTTATTGTATTGTGTTAATTAAAAATTGTTGAAATAATCAAAAAATACGTGAAAATTTACCAAAAAACTTATTTATTGTTTAAAATTTGCGCCGAATACAAATTGACTGTACAAAATGTATTAAAAGTTAACAGAAAACCCTTTTATTTAAAACAAAAAACTATTTACTGCATAATATAAAAAAAACTTTATCATCAAAAATATGATTCATTCTGTCATTTCTTTTATGGAATAAAAATTGCCAATAAAAACATTTTATTTTGCATAAAATTTGCACAGTTACAAAAAAATATATGAAATTTTATCATTAAAGTTTTTTATTGCATCAAACCTCGCACAGAAAATCGATTTACCATATGAAATTTATTGAAATTTGTATATATAATACATATTTACCTTGTGGTTAAATCGGCTCTATTTCAAAATTACACTATTATTTACAATGCCATATTGTACAAATCATAGATAATATTGTGTATTATTACATATTTAATAGTCGGAAACAGATAAAACTTTAGTTAATGGATTACATTGATCGTAAAAACTACATAAGTTTTATAACTATAATGTTAGAAATAAAGAAATTAAAAATAACGGGCGGCAACGTATATTAGTTGCTTAGTTTTCATACTCATGAGTGTTACTAAGTTTAAATCCGAGTTTAAATCCTACTTTACCGTAAATTATTTGTAAATTTGTTCAACATTTTACCGCCCCGGCATTTATAAACAAAAGTCTAAAGAACCTGTAGCCTGCTTGTACCAAATTGGGCAAGGTCAATAGAGTATAAAAACAACCAATTTTATTTTATTTGTGGCCAAATTATAAAATACAATTTATGTTTTTTGTAAAACATTCTTATGTTATTATAAACAAAGTAACCCAAAGTTTACTCGCTCATCACTGAATTTTTGGTTTGTTCCTTCAGCAGCAATTTAATATCAATTGACAATAAATAATCAAACATATTAGCAACAAAAATATCAAAAGTAAAAAACAATTTAATCTCTTGATTACAAACACTTAGGTAGGTGGTTGGTTAACCCCTATACAAACCTCCAATCCGCAGTTATGAACAAAGTGACCCGTTAACCTACCCAAGTGATTGTCATAAAAAAAAATTATTAGTCTGTAAGCAACCAAAATCTTTTAATAACAAATATTTGTCCAAATTTCTACTGCTTTGATTCAATAACAATTGACATTTATCGTACAAAAGTAAAAACAACAAAAAGAACAAAATCTTTTGATAACCAACATTTGGGCAAGAATAGCTTACTCGGAAAAGTGTTTGTTGTCAAAAAATTTGTTTACTATAATTTACCAATAACTGACATTCATTCTGCAAATTTAAAAGTAACAAGAAAATCAAAAGTAAAAAAAAAGTTCATTGTTTTGATGACAAACATTTGAGCAAGAATCGCTTACTCGCCAAAATGTTTGTTGTCAAAAAATTGGTTGTCAATCTTTTTTGCTCTGATTTATTAACAAATAAAGTTCATTCTGCAAATGCAATAGTAATAAGAATTTAAAAACTAGATAGCCAAAATTTAATCTTTTATAACAAATATTTGGGCAAAAATCGCTAATTTGCCAAAATGTTTGTTGTCAAAAAATTAGTTGTCTATCTTTCTTGCTCTGATTTATTAACAACCAACGTTCATTTTGCAAATGCAATAGTAATAAAAATTTAAAAACTAGATAGCCAAATTTAATCTTTTATAGCAAACAATTGGACAAACATCGCTAATTTGGGACAAATATTTTAGTCGTCAAAAAATTGGTTGTCTATCTTTCTTGTTATAATTTATATAACTAACGTTTATTCTGCAAATATGATAGTATCAAGAACTTACAAACTATATAAAAAAAAAATATATGACAAACATTTGGGCAAGAATCGCTTACTTGCCAAAATGTTTGTCGTCCAAAAATTAATTGTCTATCTTTCTTGCTTTGATTTACTAATAACCTAACCTAACCTTCATTCATCAAAAATTAGAAACAATCTTTTGATGACAAACATTTGGGCAAGAACCACTTACATGCCAATGTGTTTGTTGCCAAAAAATTGGTAGTTTGCTTTTACTGCTGTAATTTAGTAACAATACTGCAAACATGATATTAACAAGAAAAAAAAACTCAATAGTTTGATAAAAAATATTAAGACGGGAATCGCTTAAAAAATTAATCTTTTGATAACAAATACTTGGGCAAGAATCGCCTACCCGCCCAAGTGTTTGTCGTTAAAACATTAATTGTGTTTTAGCTGCTATAATTTAAAAACAAACATTTGGGCAAGAATCGCTTACTTGCCAAAATGATTGTCGTCAAGAAATTGATTGTCGCCTACTTGCACAAGTGTTTGTCATCCAAAAATTGATTCACATTTTTTTTAAAGTAAGCAGCAAAATCATTAAAATTAAAAAAAAAATTAATTATTTCATAACAAAAACTTGGACAAGAATCGCTTACCCGCCCAAGTGTTTGTTGTCAAGGCATTAATTGTTTGTCTTTACTATTTTAATTTAATTTTTGTTAATTGAATTATATCCTGTCTTGTAATTTCGGCTTCATGCTAACATTTTTATGCAATAATTGTTGTTAATAATAAAGAATAATTTTAAACACACTTTAAAAGTATAAGCACGTTTTGGACTTGTATATTGCAGTAATAAAATTTAAAAAACATAAATACTTCTAAGACATTTAATACTTTTTTTGATTAAAACCTGAATGTAAGAATTAATTACAACATTTAACAATAAAAATTGTTTTTTATTGACAATAATACTACCTGTAATTTATCCTGGAAACATATCTGCATTTATTCCATAATCCGGCACTAATTATTACACCAAAAATGGTAATTATAGCAATTCTAAACACTCCTCACGTTACACACATCCGCACCACTTAAAGATTCGCACTGAACTGGGAGAAGATCCGGCCGACTCAGCTGCAGCAGCATGCGCAAAGCCGAAATAGGAACGATTGTTTTGTTCATTTCAATTTGATTTAATTTTTTGAGAAATCTGGTGAAGCTATTAAAAATTCTAATATATTACAAATAAGACAAAAATGAATACACATACACATTTAGAGCAATTATGATTAAAATGCATTTTTATATAATAATTTCTTTAAGAATGGTCTCTTTGAATTTTTGTAGGGTTAAAGACAATGTTTAAAAACTTTGAAATATTTCCATAAAAAAAGTCAACCTGAATAACGAGAAAAAGCTTTTGAATGATTTTTCGTATAAATATCAATTCTCCGGTCAAACATAAAGTGGCAAGTAGAATCAACCAAGCAAGTCGTCATAGTGTTTCCATCGTTTGTCGGATCTAAAAAGTAAACTAAGTGAAAAGATTGTTAATTGTTGGTGCAGGTTTTACGTCGTCTAAATGTAATTTTGTAGGGAGTCGGTAAAGTAAGTCTTTGATCTGTAATAGCAATTTAAGGGCTAACCCTTTAATGGCACTTGGACTTCAAACTATCACCATATGTCCTAATTGGTATATTTTTGCTACGTTTAGATAACTGCGTTGCAGGTAAGTAATCTGACGTTATTTAACTTGTTGTAGATTTTTTCCATGTTTTCTTAGTCATCAACTTTTGTGAGATTATCAGATCCTGCAGGTTTTTGAAGTAATTGCTCAAAAAATAATTTGCTTAGACTTAGTCATGTAGCTGCGTTACTGCATCTATTATAGTGGTTTATCATTTTGTCCTAGTGTTTCTGTAAGTTCTGTTCCAACAAACCTCTTAAGTTTTCTTTAAGCTTGGCAAGTTTGCACTCTACTAAATTTGCTTGCAAGTAATATGTAGCCGTAGTTTGCAAGCATTTCCATATTTTCAATGTTGTCTGACAGTATGACCTTGCAGTATCAGTAACAATAAAAGATTTTTTCTTCAAATAATTTTGTAAACAGGTATAGCTTCTACAAAGACAAAAGAACTTCTTTACACCATGATAAGAAGAAAGGCCGAATACCTGGGACACATCATGAGAGGGAAGCGCTACGAACTTTTACGACTTATAATTGAGGGGAAGATACAGGGAAAAAGGTCGGTTGGAAGACGACAGAACTTATGGTTTAAAGACCTACGCCGCTGGTTCAACTGTACGACCACTGATGTCTTCCGAGCAGCCGTGTCAAAAACCATAATGGTCAATTGGATTGCCAACCTTCGAAAGGAGACGGCGTGAGAAGAAGAAGATAGCTTCTACCCATACCGTAATCATGTCCATGCTGATCCGAGCAAATTTATTTCCATTCTGCGTAACATGTAGACGTCCAACATAATCTTTCCCAAAGTTTACTGCTGAAATAGGATAGTAGCAAATTTTCTGCTTCTGTCCCGTTTTTGTTCAGGCACATACTACACATCCTTACTGCGTACATTTTTAACGTGAGGGCAATAGAATGCTCCTAGTATTGAAACTAGAGTTTTGTCTATATCTGGATAGCCTGCAATGTCGTTAAAATAGTGATATTTTGCCACTTTCTGCTAAGCATCTAGCGTGCGCAAGAATTTTACAACTTTGCCAACGTTATAACACATCTCCATTTAGATCCAACAGCATCTATCGGTGTTGCCTTATAACTTCTTGCGTTTGGAAGCAAACTGTTTGATACCGTTATACTATGGCCATTAGAGTTTTGTCGCCAAAAAAGTTGAAGAATACAAGTGTTGCAAGCTATCTGGTCTCCTCCGTACAATGTCTCCTGATTGCAATAGAAGCATATTAACATAATTTTCCAGTAGCCAAAAATAAATTTTTTGAACTACAAATTGACTTCTCTTATCTTGACCGTGGCATTAGCCGTAGTACATAGGTTAGCAGTTGGGTCTGCTTTGCCAACTATTGACATGTTTGTCATGAAGGATGGTAAAGTCAGTTATTTAAAATTATTGATTCTTGTGAGTGAGTGAATTGTAGTCTTCCGCAACTTCCACACTTTTAAGTATAATCTTTCTCAGGTTTGTTGACTTCTTTTAGTTCCATCTTTTCTGCTAGAAACGTATTTACTTTCTTTCCCGTACTTAGTCCTTGTTGCCATTTTCCTGACGTTGGGATCCGGTGTTGCGGTTTGCAAAAAATTCGCTTAAACTTTCTTCAATTGAGTTTGTTTTACAGTCTATCAGTTGTTCTAGTATCTCTTACTGCGCCAGTTTTAGCCATTTGTTCAGTGTGGTTTAGATCTTTATCAAAAACTACACAGTATATCGTTGTATTGCAGACAGTTTATCAAAAATCCACCAAAAACTAAACACTTTAAAACAAAAAACCAATTTTCTGCAAAAAATTCGCGCAGGTTGCCTATGTACTACGTAAAATTGTGCAAAAACTCATTTTAATTAACAAAAACAGGCAAATACAAATTTTTAGCTTAAAAAATTAATCAATTAAAATTGTTAATTAATTTATTGTTTAAAATTGTGTAGAAAATAGATTTAAAGCAAAAAATATCAAAAATTGCTCAAAAAAACAATTTTTTGACGTTTGCAATGCGCCGCTAGAGATGTTATGTTTGAGGCCAGCATTTTTTAACTTTAATGCAATATAAATAAAAATACTACATATATTACATCAAAAACGGAACAATTATTACACAAAATTGCTTAAAAATCGCTCGTAAAACCATTTTATCGCTCAATCCCTACAAAATCGCTTACAAAACCAATTTTTTCATGAAACTAATCAAAAATTAGACAGTATATCAATGTATTGCAAACAATTTATCAAAAATTCTCTAAAAATTAAACATTTAAAGCAAAAAATCAAGTAAAAAAGCAATTGCAACATAAAAATCGCTTAGATTTCCAATCTACTACAAAAAATTGTGCAAAAACCTCGTTTTAATTAAAAAAAATATATTTTACGCATAAAACAATATTAAAAGCATCAATTTATTGCGTAAAATCGTAAAAAACACATTTAAACCAAAAAATATCAAAAATCGCTCAAGAAACACATTTAAAAATGCCCGCGCCCTTCCTATTTTAGACGTCTGCAGCGCCTTACCGCAATTTTAGAATCAAAACCATTAATGTAAAAGGTCCGTTGACCATTAAATTAACGAACGCCCAAAAAACTCCGTTCCTAACCGCGTGTCTGACTTCTCACAAGGACAATACAAAAATATTTAGTATAGATACAAGTATCTTAAATAACCATACAATGTAAAGTTAGTCTCTTAAATTATCGTACGATAAATGTCTGCACAGATTATATTATTTTACTTTATAATCAACATAATAAAGAATTAATTACTATTAATTATCATTTCAAAAAATAACCCCAAAACTGACATTGATCAAAATGTCGTACGATAAATATTATTTTAATTTTATTTTGTTTAAAAAAATTATCGCACAACAAAAAACCGTCTAGCAACTACATATATCGCATAACAATTATCATTTTATTCAAAATAATTAATTAAACAATCGGTAAATAAGAAAATATATAGTACATAAAAAAACGGTCCGACAAAATAGTCGTACGACAAAAAACGGGCCGACAAATTAATTTTTTTTGCAGTGGTAAAATATATTAACATGTCGGCCGTACTTGGTATCAAAAATAATAATGTATATTTAAAGCGTTTCTTATTTTATGTTGTGTAATCTTAAATTACTTAAATATTAAAAACGTGAAGTGCTTTTTTAACTTATTTTTGTAAACTAATTATTAAGTTTTGTTATTAATTAATAATTAGTTTGATTAAATCTTATATATGCTATAACTCAATCGTGCTTTTCTTAATCCTTTAAGCCAATTAGATTTCAATTTTAATTATAAATTAATAGTCAATTATTACATTTTGTTTTATTGCTAAAACTTATTGCTATTTTCTCGCCTGTCATTTAGATCAAAGAAAGTAAAATGCTTTATGATTTATTTAATAAATGTATTTTCTACGCAAATTTCAATTAATTTTTTAATTGAAATAATTAATTAAAAATGTTATTTGACAGATTTTCTAATAATTTCAATTTTTTGTGCAATAAATTGAATGCAACAGATGCAGTTTATTCATAACTAACTTTATTAAACTTGTTTTGTGGCTTACTTTGAATTAGTTTTAAGCAATAAATATGTTTTGTGGTCGGTTTTTAATTAATTACCACCAATAAACGCATTTTCTGATCAAATTTTAATTCACTAAAAGTATTTTTTGATAAATTTATAAATTACAAAGAATACATTTATTTAATAATTATTGCTATTAATAAATAGGTTTTGTAATAAAATTTTGATGTGCTTTGTGACTAGTTTTAACATAATATATTTTTATTTTTTTAACAATTTCTGATCAATCAAAAAATGAATGAAACGTATCTATATGCAATTTCCTATTCAATAATTGCATGTTTATATCATTTTATCTATTTTCAATCAATGTATTTTCTGTTCAATTTTTAATCAAAATTTTAAGCGGAAATTCTGTTATTACTTTATAGTATGATGGAAGTTTTAATTAGTTAAAAGCAATAAATACCATTGAGGATTTTTTTTAAATTAATTGCAACCACAACGCAGTTTTTAAAATAATAGTATTTTTGTACAATTAATTAATATTCATTTTGTAACAAATATTCAATTAATTTTGATAAAATAATTGTATTTTTAATAAAAGCTTTAATTGTCAATATTTAATAAATTTAATATTACGTCCATTGGCACCTCATTTTACCTCTACGTTGCAAATATCATGTACCCTCTTAAGATAGGATTGAGTAAGGTCGGTATGAAGCAAGTACGCAATATAACCTTACTATATATTCCTCGCAAACACCATTCTCTCTATTCGTGTAGTTAAAATTAATTTCCTGATGGATTTAGAAGAGCTTATAGGGTCAGCTTTAGAATGGTTTTATTTGTGAATTTTTAGATTTAAGTTTCACAGAGTTTAACCCAATATTTCCACACACACACTCATGTAAATCGTGCTTAATGAAAGGGTTCTCAAAAACAATATTGAGTAGATTGAAAGTTTATTATTTTCAATAGTAATGATTGAAATGAAATGAATAAAAATACGAACAATAAATCTAGTTAAGTAAAATAATAAATGTTTAATAATTTTTTTTTTTATAAAAACTAGACGGTTTTATAATATTTATAAAACTTCGATCTCATTTCAAATTATTCTAAAATAAATATATTTTTTAATTTGAAATGTAATATTTATAATTAATATTACAAATATTTAACAAAACAACAAACAATTAATTTTCATTAAATATATTTCATTTTATAAACTTTGTAATGAAAATAAAGTAAATAAGTTCCTTTATATTAAAATAAATTTTCTGAAACCTAATTACATTATGTGTCTAACACGTTGTACCAGGAGATATTAAAAATAAATTCTTACTTAGTACTATAGTCCACTAACTATAGTAGACACATTATTTTTCTGCTGCGTATTAACATTGATTTTAGTAATAATTTTAGTAACAAATATTGAACATAAATGCATTAAATAAATTATTATTTGCATTCATTTCAATCGTATGAATCATCGTGTTTGTCCGCCTCCCTTCGTTTAAGTTCGTATGTTTCGGTACAGAGTAAAGATGGCCGTCGCAATTAGTATTTAATCGTGCCCGTCCGCTTCACTTCGTTCCAGTTCGGATTTTTTGTACTGAGTAAAAATAGCAGTAGCAATTAGCTTACAGTAATTTGCTAAAAATAGTGGTAAATTCAAAGAAATATTTTTTATATTTAATTTCATTAAAATTGATTAACACCACTTTCTTCTTATAAAGAACTTCTTTAGTTCTATATACCAATCATTTTTTCAACCAGTTTCGAATTAAATGTTTCAAAATAGTGCAGAATACAAGTTTATACTTTATTCAATTCCAAAGTAGAACGCAGAAAACAAACAAGTAATCAACTTATTCTGCTAACCATGTACAAATCCTTATAGATAGGTAACTGCACTATAATCAAATGATACTTTATTTTGTGTAAAAACGTTATTTGTTTGCACGTGCTCTATCTTAAAAAACTGTTAAATAAATAAACAATCAAAATGTGGAAAACAACCAATAGCCCATATTAGATTTATTATTAAAAAATATATGGATAAAAACTAAAATTATTATAAATTGATGTTTGCCATTAAAATGCATTCCATTCAACCTGCTGCCAAAAAATCTTAACCAAAAAATGGTGATCAAAGAAACAAAAATACTTTTCAAATCAACCGGCAAAGCAGTGTAAAGTTAACACTTCTGACACTTCGGACAACTCAAAAAATTTAAATTTTAGGTTATCACCAAATCCTCTGAGTTGATTAGTACAGTAGTTAACTATAAAGCATCACCACTGCACTGATACAACTCAAAATAGATAAAACAATTCAGTTCTAAAACTTTGTAAGCATCTTCTGTGCCACGGGAAGTCAATTATGTTTGTATTATATACCTAGAAGCTATTTAACACCTCGGTATTCAAGGGTCAAAATATTAAATTATATAAATACACAATATTTTTACCCATGGGTTCCAGGTATATAACTGCACTCAAGGCAATTGATAATAAAATAAGCCCCGTAAGATAATTTAATTCCATATCGTAAACACTATATCTATGGCTATACTATATTATACCAATAGTTGGATAAACTGTTGTAGTTTGCCGTTTCACATAACAACAAATTGACGAAATCTAAATCCAAATCCACCTGGCTCAGCTTTTTAGTTTGAAATATCTGTCCAAAAGTAAACATTTGGGATAGAATCCAAAAATAACCAAGACCAATGGTTGCAACAAGCTAAACAATATCATACAACACTTTGAAAATGCTAAAAAGTACCAGCTATAAAAACTGGGTGAGAAATAGTGCTAAATTGCAGTATGGCTGCTTCTAAATACAACAAATTTAATAAATTGAAAAGTTGCAAAGCTTTTACACCGCAACAAACCATTCCAAAAGGTATGCCTTAACTTTAGTCATTAGTTTTCTTGTTTTTGTCAATTCAACAAGTAAAAAAATAGTTTTAGGGTTGCGTAGAGGGTATAAAAGAATTTAGTTCTATACTGCCAGTTGGGCATTAATTTGGTGATGCAAATTATTGCAAAAGCGGATTAATTCCATCTAATGACAGGTTGTTTAGTGTAGCGGATCTCATAAAACGTTTTTGCTTAATAAATTAGAGGTCAAAACTAAATATTTTTTTTAGCTAGAAAGGAAATCTTTTTAAAGATATTGCATTGTGTCGGATTTACTCTCACTAGAGTCTAAAATTTCTTCTTGCAAGCATTGAGTGAGCTTTTAGGTAAACGAAAAATCTGCTAACGAGGAGCCTTACCGTAAGTTTGGCTGTTGCGGCTAGCCACAAGTTGTGAGCAGAAGACGGCGTGTACCAACGTCCCCTATTTCTTATCAACAGATCAGGTGGTCTTCGTAAGCTGTGGACCTACTAGGTGGTATTCCACAACATAGTCCGCAAAAGAAAACAGACACGACTCATGTACTACCCTAGTGCTGGACACCGCAAAAACAACCGCCAAAGCCTAAAACTTAACATTTTGGACAAGCCCGTGCCGCGAGTGATTGAAACTTTCAAATCCCCTCAACACCAAACTAACAGTAAAACCCAAGTAAACACTTCTTTACTTACGTTACAGACTACTCCCGTCCTTACTAATTGTGCCAAAACCAAGATAAATACCAAACTTTCACCCTCGACAAGTCAGTCAAAACCGAGAGCAGAACACAAACTCGTTAGGACTAAACCTACTAGCTACCTCAAAACCGGCAATTTCCGTCTAGTGCCATTAGAGCTTCCAAAACAACACTTAGTATCATCCACCAACAAGCAAAAACTTTTGGTATTTTTCGAGTCCCTCCAACATGCAGTTAACTGCGCAACAAACACCCGAAGCTTGCACACTCCGCCCAGGTTTCAGAACGGCCACTGATAGCTGTTACGGCACTATCACGTCGATCCAAATAAACTGTAGCCCTAGCAAGCCCTCAAGCTGTATGCGTGTAAGGGAGTTTACGCTGTGTGCAGACTTTGGCGTTCAAAAGTAAACATGTGTGTCAAAATCTTTGGTTCACTAACAAAGCACAATCATATGTGGAACGCCACAGATAACAACTTTCTTGTCTACAGAAGGAGTGTGGATAAACTTGCGCACTATAGTTTAATACAAAGAAACGTATCGGGTTGTCAAACTTGCATTAAAATATAAGAGTTGCACTATATACGGTTCTTGCCTGGGGTAGTCTGTTTCAAAAAATGTCGATGTTGCTCTTGAGATCGTCGCACATCGTAGGTCGCTTGGTTAGTGACCAAGAATTTTACTAAATAGGTGCACATATTCACAACAGTCAGTATAAAGCGGTTTCCAGTTAGAATGGTATCCAGACTTTAAGGTGGTGACCTGCCGCCGCACCCACGTACGCAGGCTTTTTGGGCTCCCAACCAGTACTAACTTTGTATCGAACCATGGTAGCCGTCGGCGTCGGCGTCATCGTTGTAATATTGATTAATAACTTCTTGCTGCATTTCTGCAAAATAGTTTGCCGTTGAATTCCAGTCTGTGGCCTATTTTTTGCTAGCATTTTTGGGACAGCACTACAATGATGCGCGTTTGTGAGCCCTTTAGTTAGTTTTGCTTGACGGCTGCTTCCCAATTCTGAAATCCCAAAAGTTGAGCAGCAACCACTCTATGAAACGTTTAAACCAGTGCTTCTGGTAGAACAAAGCGATCTATGTTATCAGTTTCGTCTCTGTTCCGAGCATTGTGTAGTAGTGACCACTTCATAAATTTAGACTTTGCGTCTTTATTTTGCCTGTGCAACAAAAATTGTTTAATCTTCAAGGTAGGCGTTGTACAGGGTGCGGCAGCATAGCTTCCTTTTTTTAAAACTTAATAAAACCCATTGCATAAATCAGAATTTTTTTATTTGTTTTTTATAATGTAGACACATACCTAAAGTTTTGTTTTAATAGTTTTGAAGATCAAATCCGGTAAGTTACGTCCCCACATTCTCCATACACTGTGTAAATTGATTTCTGACGTTTGTCATGACACTTGCCAACATATCAGGCGTTATGTTGGCAATTTCTTTCTGGACGTTGGCTTTCAAATCTTGTAGAATTTTTAGACGGTTCACACAAACACGGGATTTCAAAAAACCCCATAAAAAAAATCACAAATGGTCAAATCGGGAGAGCGGGCCGTCCATTCCAAATCTCCCCTAATTAAAATGAGGTACTCTAGGAAATGTTCCCTCAAAACAACTATCAATGTTCTCAAAATGTGTGCCGTTGCACCGTCTTGTTAGAACTAAATGTCTCCCAAGTCTAACTTATATAGCCGTAAAAAAAAAATTCTATAACATGTGTAACTAGTCCAAATTCACTGTAACTGTGACGCGCTAAGTAGCAATCACAAAACATCCGCTTGAAAAATAAGCCTCAACAGCAAAGGCACGCTCCTCACTGTTCTAATGCATGATAGTGTCGGGACAAAACTTTATAGTCCCGCCTCTTGAACAAGACCACTAGCGCTCCGCTACGACATCAACCAACTGAATAGCGCGCATTTAAAAAAAAGAAGTTATGCTGCCCTACCCTGCATTTCTTATTAGCCCAAATAATTGCGTAGCATTCTTAATTTTAGTTTTATTAAATCGGAAACTGGCGTAGCGGTTGCGTTTGCTTTCTTTCTGGAGAAGTATTGTTTTTATGCCAATTTTACAGGCCAGGTCCAGCAAATTCTTAACAACCAAACAAACTTGTTGTTGGCATAGTCATTCCATATGAACAAGCGTTTGTTTTCTTGTAGGTTGACTGCGGTTTCAGCAAAATTTTGAAATATTTGCGCAGACAACTACAAACACCAAGAAAGATCCAAACTTGTTTACAGTTGGTAGAGCAAGGCTATGACTAGTCAAAGGTGTACAAACAACTAATTTACTTGCACAGTAATTCTGTTTCTAAGATATTTAATGGCTTATTGTTCAAATTTGCATTTTCTTTAGTTGCAACGTATTCCTACAAACACAGGTCTTGCTCGATCTGGTATTAGCGGACGGTCAGCAAACTCTTGGCAACCAAACTGGCTTGTTTGTACAAATCCAATCAAAAGAAGCGTTTGTCTTATTGTAGACTGGTAAAAGGACTTGCAGTTTCAACAAAATTGTGGACTAATTTTTGCAACCAATTGAGTGCAGAAAACCCGTAATTGTTAGCGGTTGGTAAATCGGAAGTGGTTGATGCAACTTTTGCTAACGTTTCATTACTAGTAGATCTAGCTTTCATAGTTCTGAAGATAAACCACATATCGTCTTAGTAAACCAAGACAAATCAACCAAACCACTCCACCATTACTTTGGCCATCAGCTTCTGGAATGTAGCCGGAGTATTTTTAATGTCAAGTGGCATAAGCTTGACATCAAACTTGTCAAAAACTGCAAAATATTGGCTGTAAGAGTGCAGTGGTATCTGCCAATGTCAGTGTGGATTAAACAACGGCTGCTCCAAAGTCCTTGAAAGTTTCTTAAATTTTAAGAAAAAATATTGTTTCATCTTGACTAGTTTTGTTTAGGTCTTAATAGTAGCTGTTGTTGGTTACGTATCAAAATAGTGTTCATAAGTTTTATGCAATGAGTTATTACGTTAGTAATTAGTAAGTTAGTCCTTCTATAAACAGACAAGTGGCAAAACCCAAGAAAGTTGGGAAAAGCGTGTACCAGAGGTAGATGTGACTGAAGTGGAATCCAGTACATCAGCTCTTGGTTCTTTTTTCCAAAAGAAACCTGATTTTGCCCGAAGTCAAAAGTAATCAAAAATAATTTCCTTGCTTAAACGCAAAATACTAAAACAAAAAATAGAAAAACTAATAAGACCTAAAAGAAAACGCATATCTTGGTTTAAAAAACAGACAGGACTAACATCAACCATACTGTTGAAGTCAGCTGCTTATAAAATCAGATAAGTTAACGTTATAGAAAATAAGGTAACCAAAGAAGCAACCAAAGAAAAGTTATCAGTTGATTGGCCTTGGTTGATTTCAATGCGTAATGTGCAATTTGCCAGTATAACACTATTTTGCGAAAAAGTTACTACGGGTTTTTTGGGGTTGTAACGTTCAGTCTACAGCTAAATATTTAAGCTAAAGATAAAGTTCGAATCCGCAATTTTTTTATTATGGCTTGTTTAGTCTCCTTCTAACTGGGTTTAAGGTCGCTATCAACTTGTTCCGGCTAGACTTTACTTTACAATTGAATTGTACTAGTTTGAACACCTAAAAAACCGTAATGTGCTCTAAACCTTAAAAATAACGGCGGGTGTTCCTTGTGCTAGATAATGGCTAAAACTGCGTTTACAAATAAGGTTTGTAAGGTTTGGTGCACAAAACTATTAGTCTTGCAAAGTCTTTGGCTAGTAGTAGGTTGCGTCCTTTAATGCTCCGGCTTTTCTTAGCCTATCCAAGTAGTAGCTGAGTCAGAGTTTTTATAGATTTTGTTGTCTCGTTGAGACTAGACTGACAAGCAAATATTTATGAAAGCAAAAACAGTAGAGTATTGCACCGCTTGAATCATCAAACTGGTTACGTTTTTTTTGTTGATACAATGTCCGGTATTTGGAATCCAAGGCCGCCGCTTGTTAAAAATGTGTGTTGCATAATAAGAATTCATTTTGCGCCAGAGCTTCTAGTTTAATTATTGATTTAGGAAGCTTCTAATGCTTTAATTTAACCTTTCCATAACACCAATACAATATGCACTAATAAATAAAAACACAATTATATTAACTAATTATTTGCAATAAAAAAATTATGACCTAATTTACATTATAAACACAATTAATTAAATACTAAAAAAATATGATAACCTTAACTTAAACAAATGTCATCTTTTAAAAACGCAGTTACTCGGTGTAAAGCTCTTTAATTTAATATTTCTTTCCTCACATATTTGCAGAGAATGTTAGTAGAATCCGGATGCCAAACGTTTATACAAATATTACATTCCTTTTAAAATTTTATTTTAAAAATCACAATTTCAAATCTAGTTACATAAATCAACTAATATCGTATGTTTGTTAAACATTTACAATTGTAGTAAAATCATTTTCAAGCTGAGATATAATATCAATTTAAAGTTTTGTATGATCGATTTAAATAGGACATCAAAGTAATACACATGCAACACTTTTATTGTCAATTAAATTTATATTTTATTGCTACATTAGTTTAAAAAGTTTGTATATTCCAATTATTTTTAATAACCATGTATTCATATATAAAATTCACTTAAGAATAATAGTTTCAATTCAATTGGTATTTAATAAATAATTATTAATTATTAAATTTCAATTTCAGACAGTAGCTGACTGCTGTCTACGACAGGATATAGTACTGGGGGGAGATTTTTAAAATTATATTCACGATGTTTTATGCCGTTTGCGTGTTCGAAGAGATTTTTTCTATTCCACTCGCACAGTCATATATTATTTGTTTTTTGTTGCACCAGTTGGCGCTTACAATGGGTTTAAATAATGATTTCATAATTGGATAATTGACAATCTGTCTGTGATATAATTTCATAATTCTACTGATTGTCCACTTAATTCACGTTTGAATAAACGTTTTTAATTTTAATCAGCAAAAATATTATCGTTAGTTTAGGTTATATAAAATAAACAACAATTATGATAAGCAAACATTAATTTAATAATATAATTTGGATTAAATCATAAATTTTCATGGTCAATAAACACCGCACTAGGTCAACTACATGTTTGTTCCAGTCGATAATATCCATATATGCAATTATGAAATGCGTATTACGGGTGCATACAAGTAATTAACACTGATTTTAAATTGAAATTATGTATACGTGTACGATAATAAATAAAAGCTTATTTTAGAAAATAATAAAAAATAAAAATAAATTTGCAACGCCCCTCATATATAACAAACCCTGCAGCGATTTCTTTGTTTTTCATTTTTAAAACTAGTATTAGCTAAAACTCACATCACAGTGTTGGATATAGTAAATGTCAGGTTTACTTTAGTGACATACATTTAGAATTTATAGCACCACCTCGCTTAATTGTTGTAAGACCGTCGCATTTGTGCTATGCTTGTCGATTTTTAGTTTGTAAATACAGTAAATGTAGTTGTGTAAACTAGAATCATATGTTAAAGTCCTTTGTTAGTATTGCCAGCAAAATATTTCTGGCTGTGGCACTTACGATTGAATGCATCGGGTTCGGGCAGACGCTTTCACTTTGTGCAGCATCATGGCTTGGAAAATATTGCTTAACTATTACATTGTCTGTGTGGTCTATTTTGTGGAGTATTTTTATGAAACAACTCGGAAAATTCCGTTCAACATACAGTAGATAATTAACTAACTTTTTTTAATATGTTATTATATAACATACATGTTTAATTATAGAATTTTCAATTATATTTTCCCTTTAATATTTTCTTTGCAAAGTAATCTCCTACATTGTCAATCTCATCAATGCTTCCATCTTTTTGCAATTTTCTTTTCAAGTGTCATTCAATGATTTCTCATTTTTCATAGAAGTTTTTTGTTGTTATTTTAGAGTTTAATATTGATTGAGCTATCAATTAGTATTGTTATTTTATTCATGGCAGACATATTATTAAAAAGAATTTTATTTTCATAAACTATTAATATCAGACCATCTTTTAGCTAATTAGGCACAGAACCCAGACATTTTAATATTAAATTTGACATAATAATAAATCAATTTGTTGTGTTTCCTCTTAATGACATCACTGATATATAATATGTTAATCAAAAATATTTTTTTACTTTCTATACTTTAGCGATTTATCAATAACTTCATTTTTATGTTTATAATTATAAATCTGTTAAATAAAAACTAAATTTTTAGTATACCATAGTATAGAATTTTATTATTTTAATGTTTTTTAGTTAAGACGGCATTAGTCGTTTACCAAAAACTTACACCGTTAGTCGCAAGTGAGACTTTCGCTCATTCAAAAAAACATAATTTCTATATATTTAGCTTCTGCTACTAAAAGTTTTGTAAGCAGAAACATAA
Organism: Tachinus rufipes; assembly: GCA_963932245.1. Classification (NCBI taxonomy): domain Eukaryota; kingdom Metazoa; phylum Arthropoda; class Insecta; order Coleoptera; family Staphylinidae; genus Tachinus; species Tachinus rufipes. Next base: position 5,296,850 of record OZ010750.1, read on the forward strand.
AACTAGTCAATATCTGCGCGGAAAATCATTTAAGCATTACTTTACTTGTGTGCATAGATAAAATTTCAAACGTGCTTGGTCGCTTGATGAGAGAAAGTCTCATATTTAACGGTTGTTATTAAAAAAAAACTATTTATAAAAGATACCTTACGTAAATATCATTAAATATAAAGCTACAGTGAGTTAGTAAAAAAATAGAAGAAAGTACTAGAATGTCTAGGCAACAATAATGCAATTAATCAGTTTTAATAAAAAAATTAGAAAAAACTTGATAAATTAATTAACAAACTTAGCATTGAATTTGTTAATAATTTTTGCCAAATGAGTATTATTACTAAAGAAAATACAAAAAACCCAATAAAACCTAGTAAGTGCTTAAAAATAATTTAACCTTTTAACTGCAATGTACTTAAAAAAAATCTCAATAACTTTGAGACCTTTTTTTTAATTCAATTATTCACCGACGCCAGAGGTTAAGACTACCACATCTGGAAATTTTGACGCAAATTTGGAAATTTCAACCAAAATTATTGGGTTCTTTAACGTGCACGCAACATCTAAGCAGTACACGAGACCTACTAAAATTGCTCTTTTTATCCCAAAATTTTTTTTCTTAACCAAAAAAACTGACCTTCCAGATAAGGACTTGAGGCTCAAACACAAGACCCTGTTACTAGCTCACGTGCATGAGAAGATAAAAATCAATAAATGAGGAAGTAGCAGTCGAGTACGCTAACTACTACACCACCCGTGCAGTAACTTTGAGATTTAGTTGCCTGTTACTAGCTTTCGTGCATGAGAAGATAAAAAAGATGTGCTATTCGTACTTGTGTATGTTTTAGCAGTGGTAGTAGTAATTTCATTTAGTGTACAAGTGACATGTAGTCGTACATAGTATTATTGTCCGCCTGAAATGGTGTTGCTACCTGTCGTGGTTGATGCCGCGTAATAGTTTCCTGGTTTATGTTCTTACAGTATTAAAGCGTGATTCTGACTTAAGTTGCAATTCAAAAAAAATGATACCAAATTTGACACCAGCTGAGCCCTAAGAAGTGGTAAAGTGGCCACCGTAAGTTTTCTCAAAGAATAGTTTATAAGCCTTGGGCCAAACAATCTTAACGTAGACGCGCGTCGTAAGTCTTTTGAAAATAAAGTTTATCTATGTTAACAGTTTTGGTGTCCTGGTCAAATGTGTAAGTGTCATGGACTAATACTCGTCAGAGGCAGTTAATTTTGGCGGTTCTAGGCTGGTGGTATGCCTTTTCAGCTGTTAAAAATATAATAATAGAGTTATTGCAATTTTGTGGTTTGTTTCCTCTAGAAATGCTCCAAGAAGTAAATCAATGCTCTGGAAAATGCGTCCTAGAAATGTAACAAAGTAACCTTCAAGGGTACCACAAGATTTTGGTAAAAGTATCCTCCCAGGTATTTCCAAGACTAGACTACCTCAAACCTGTCGTGGTAATGACGCTGCTGGGTCTTGGCGGAGATTGTAAAGTCATCTTTCAGGTAGTTCTGGTGCAGATGACTGACCCATCGCGGCCAATTGATGCATTACAGTAGTATTCCTGAGTTGTTTTAGTGGTAGCAAAGATGATGTTTGTGGCTTCAAAGTTGCAGTAGAACTGGCTGACAAATTCTGGCACGACAGGAATTTGTCAACTTTTGAGCCACACCCTTTGCGGTCTATTCCATCTTTGCAACTCTGCTGCCAACTTTAAGGGTTTGCAGAAGATCGTGCGCCTTATGTAGTAGTTACTGTAGTTTTTGCACTTTTTGGAAAATAATAAAAATTGTTTCTTCCTGGGAATGTACATCTAAGTAAAATCTCGGTCGCTGGTAAACTCAGTTCTTGCCCATTATGATTATGTCCAAGTGTCACTTTTGGGTATTGTCATGTCCGAGTTTGGTCATGGATGACCCACTAATGTTTGCACGCTGTCACTGATTCACTGGCTTAAAATGCTCGCGGGTGTCGGGCTTGCGTAACGCGCGTGGGCCAGATTCCAGGTAAAGTGTCTTTGACTGCGCAGTTAAGTTTGGATGGTCATTGGCGACGTCTTTTGGTTTGATTCTCTTGCTTCTTGTTCAGGTTCTAAATCCACGTCTCTTAGCAAAAAGACCAGCTCAGTCACTAATAACTGGTGGCGTTTTGGTTCAACATTAGTAATTTTGTCTTCTTCTTAGGCTGTATACGTCCACTCCTGGACATAGGCCTCTTCCATTTCTTTCCACTTCGTCCTATCCTGTGCTGTCTGCATCCAGTTTCTTCCTGCGTGGCGTCGTATGTCATCGCTCCACCTTGCTTGTGGGCGGCCAACGCTTCTCTTTGTTTGTCTGGGTCTCCACTGGAGCAGTGTTTTGGTCCATTTCACGTAATTTCTCGCAACGTGTCCCGCCCATTGCCACTTTTGTCTCGCCACGCGGTCTGCTATATCTGCGACTCCTGTCCTTCTCCTTATCTCCTCATTCCGGATTTTATCTCGGAGACTGATTTTTAGCATTGCTCTTTCTATAGCTCTTTGGCATGCTTGGAGTCTGTTTCTGCTGTTTTTAGTGAGCGTCGTAGTTTCCAGTCCGTACGTTGTTACTGGTAACATGCATGCATCATAGACTTGTCGCTTCAGGTTGATCGGGATTTCAGGTTCTCGGAGTATGTGGCTGAGTTTTCCGAAGGCTGCCCATGTTAGGCCTATCCTTCTAGTAATCTCGGCTGTCTGGTTTTCTTTACCAAGTTTAATATTATGTCCCAAATACACATAGTTTTCAACTAACTCGAGGGTGTGGTTGTCTATGGTTGCAAATATGTTCGTAGGGCTTATAATTTTTGTTTTTTGTGGATTCATTTTCAAACCTACTGCTTGGGAGGCATCTTTAAGTTCTTGTATCATCGATTTGAGTTCTTCCGGGTTGCTGCTGAAGAGTACAATGTCATCGGCGAAACGTAGGTGGTTTAGTCGTTTCCCGTCGATGTTGATGCCTTTTTGCTCCCAAGATAGCCTTTTAAATGTATTCTCTAGCGCCAGAGTAAAAAGTTTGGGTGAGAAGGTATCCCCTTGTCTGACGCCTCGTTTTACAGGGATTTTGCCCGTAACCCATTCTTCATCCATTTTAACATTTAGAGTGGCATGCTCGTAGATAGACTTAATGAGGTTGGAATATCTTGAATTTATACGTGCTTGGTCCATTGCCTCGAGCACGGCCCAAATTTCGACGGAATCGAAGGCTTTTTGGTAGTCTACAAACGCTAAATGTAATGGGATGTTATATTCGGTGCATTTTTTGATGAGTGTTTGCACTGCTTGAATATGGTCGGTTGTACTGTATCCTTTTCTGAACCCCGCTTGTTTGATGGGTTGGTAGAAATCGAATTTCTGGCTGAGGCGGTTGGTTATGATTTTTGTCAGTAGTTTATAAAGGATTGAGAGTAGACTAATGGGTCTATAGTTTTCTAGATTCGTACAATCCCCCTTTTTAAAGAGCAAGATGATCTCTGCGTTGTTCCATGCATCTGGAATTTTGCTCTCTTCAATACATTTGTTCATCAGTATTAAAATTGCATCTTCTAGTGCTTTTCCGCCAACTTTTAGCATTTCGCCCGTGATCCGGTCTTCCCCTGGCGCTTTACCATTTTTTAGTTTTTTAAGTGCGTTTCTTAATTCAGCTTTATCTATGTGTGGTATATCTTCTGATCCCACGTTCAGAACGGGTCTTCGCAGTTCTTCTTGCTTGTCTTGATTTTTAACAGATTGGCTATAAAGTTTCCGGTAGAAGGTTTCGATGGATTCTGTGATCTTGTCTTTTTCTACAACGACTTCTCCAAGCTCATTCTTGATTTTATGAATTTGTAGCTTTCCTTTTGACATATTTGGGCGTAGAACTTTCATATTTGTGTTGTTCTTAATGGTTTCTTTGATTTTGTGAGTGTTGTAGGCTCTTACATCTCTTCTGATGGCTTTGTTCACGGTCTTATTCAGTTCTCTGTAGTTTGGAGAGTCCCTGTCAGTTTTCCTTCTTTCTTCAGTTAAATTCTTGGTGTTAAGACTAAGTTTCGGGTTACCGTGTTTCTGAAGCGAGGTTACCATTTTAACAGCTGTTCGCATGCTATTCGTGATTTTAATTGATAGTTCATTTAACTCCATATTACGCAGATTTTCAATTGGTTGTAGTTTACGTTCGAGTTGGGTATTGTACTCGTGCTCTTTCTCTCGTAATTCTCCAATGCTTGGTTTACTTTTCTTCTCAATGGAGCGTTTCCTCTCTAAATGTGTGTTGACTTGGATCTGAGCCCTTACTAGTCTGTGATCGCTACCAGTATCAAAGCTGTGTACTGACACATCTACGCATATGCGTTTGTCTGTGACAAGTACGTAATCTATTTCATTTTTAGTCTTGTTATCTGGACTCCTCCACGTCCATTTTCTTTGGGATTGTTTTTTGAAGAAGGTATTTGAACAATATAATTTCTCTTTGCTAAGGAAGTCTATCATCATTTGTCCTCGTAGATTTCGTGTGCCGAAGCCAAAAGTGCCAATATAGGGTGGGTCTATCGGAGTTCTTGACCCGATTTTCGCGTTAAAATCCCCCGTTACGATAGTTAAATTTGTATGTTCTGCAATCTTTGCTGCTGTCAGGTCTTCGTAAAATTGTTCGCTATCTTCGTCTGTTGAGGTGGAAGTTGGTGCATATGCATGGATTTTCTGTATACTGTACTTACTATTCAGTTTTAGCACTATATATATTACTCTGCCCGATATAGCTTTAGTCTTGGTAACTAGATGTTTTATCTTACTGTGGATTAGCATAGCTACTCCACCGATATGTGTGTTCGTGTCGGAGTTTCTTCGGAATAGTAGATGTCCGAATTTTAGGGTTGTAACTGCCTCATCCTTTAACCTCGTTTCACTTATTCCTATAACGTCCCACTTAATATTTTTTAGTTCGTTCTCGAGGTTGACGAGATGTTCTTCGAGTCTCATAGTGCGGATATTATATGATGCTATGTGCAGTGTAGTTTTGCGTTTGTGTTTTGTTTCTAAATATTGTTCCTTTGTCTAGTTCTTGCCTCCCCCAGAATCCGTGAGGCGTACCGATGTGTCGGTGCGAGATTCTGAGCCTTTGGCTCTACTTGCCTGTCTAATGAGCTACAAAGGATGTCTGCTTGGTATAGCTGGTGTACATAGGCCAAGTATTGCCCATCAAAATGTATTTTGTCTGAGTGTGTGTCCGGCCAATCAAGTGCAATGTTGGGTGAGTGGTTTGAATATCCAATCGCTTTTCTTTTTTTTTTTGTGGTTTAGGAGGAAAATCTTTCAAAGACTTAAAATGTCGGATTTGCCCACAAAAAGCAGATGCCTACCGACTAAACTCCCTCCAGGTAAATTGCCTAGAATTTTAAAACCTTAAGTTCATAAACCTTCCGTTGGTAGATAATGAAAGACAAAAACCAGTGTCAAAAAGAGAGAACAGATGCGCCCTATAGGCTGAGGGAATGGGGGAGCAATTTTAGGAAATAATAACCGTTTGATTAACTGGGCGCTTGTGTCGCAAAACTTCTTTGTCTGACTTAGCGAGTCGGGCCAGATCAGGATTGGAGTGAAGTATTTTGCGACCAAAACTTCAATATGTCTGCGTAAAGAAAAAATCCCGAGATTGCTTTGGATATCACGATTTCGGACAAACCATGAAACCTCGGCGAGCATTTGCAAAGTCGAACCGTACGTCATCATGAACCTGATAGTAAACGTGTATAACCGGACTCTTCTAAAGAGAGAGACCACTGTTCCGCCGCAACATCGGAAGATGTTTAGCTAATTAAGCCTTAAATTGACTGCACGTGCAACTTGTACGTGATCCCCTTGTCAAAGGTAATATTCAGATACTTAGCAAAATCGGACCACGGTATAGGAACGTCGTTGAGACGAACGTTCTCATAATTTTGCTTCTCTCCTGATTGACATTGACTAGCCAGTCATCTAATCAGCATTCCAGATCGGTGGTGGCTTTTTGTAGCCTAATGGTGATCACCAGAGTTGACCTTGACGAGTACGGGAGCGCTGTATCGTCTGCGTATTGTGCCATTTTAATTCCGTGCTTTGATCCCAAAGGCATGTCCGCAGAGGTTAAAAAGGACCAAACAAGAATGGAGCCTTGAGGGACCCCTGCCGTGATATTTTGCGTGATAGAAACGTGTTTCTGAATTTTAACAGCCAAGGTTTAAATATGAAGCTATCAGCTTTATAAAACTTAGAGGAAATTTTTGACTGTAAAGTTTTTAAAGGAGACCCTTATGCGAAACTTTCTCGATAGTTTTTTCCACATTGATAAGGACCTTTTCCAACCTGAAGCCTTCCACAATAATACCAATCACCCGATTTAACTGGTAAACCAAAGAATGTTTCCAACAAAATCCATGCTGATGCAATGGAAGTAAATTATTGAAATCAACGTGATCTTAAATAATGTCTAAGATAACCTTTTCTATGACCTTGCTCAAGGTGCATAGTAAGCTAATAGGCCAGTAGTTTTGAGAAAACCGCCGGTCTTTTCCAGGTTTTGGGATGTTAATGTCAATTGAACTTTTCCAGAGCATAGGAAAATGCCCAGTGCAAAAGATCGTATTAGCAATATTGGTAAAAACCATTATCGCTTTGTGAGAGAATCATATAAGCGCTCTATTGGGAATTGCGTCAGAGCTAGGAGCATACCGAATTTTTTTTTTATAATCTCTCTTATTCAAGACGGCTTAACGCTTTGTAGCGGCGCGGCGTCGTTGGCAGCTATTAGGGTTTTTCTAACCACCGTTCAACCCTTTCAACGTGCTCCAAATCCGAACATTTGTTCGGGAAGCATTGGAGTTCCAGGTTGCCAGCAAATGCTTAGGCCTTTCTCTTATACGAGTACTGTACCCCATTTTTGCCATAAATAGCTTTTTTAAGGATTTGGAGATCCATTTGCATTTTTATAACCCTTGAATGTAAGATTTGAAGTTTTCAAGTCTCCGTTTTTTTTTTTGAGTTTTACTAAAGGTTTCCAATGTATTCTTGGCCAATTTTATCTAACAGGTCTGAATCAGAGTCACCTGACCGACAGTAAAAGGTATAGGCATTGAGTTTTTTTTGCTGCAAAAGTAGTCGCTTACAAATCGCAAAAACCTATATAACTTTTTTTGTCAAACAGATTATCTGTACTGGTAATTATATGCTTGGTTCAAATTGTAAACCAAGTTTTACAACTCGGTGATGGCTTCTGAGGATGTCCTTTATAGGTAATAGGAAAGTGTCCAAAAGTCGTTCAGCTGTTATGGAATCAATTGGTCAAATTAAGAACACAATTTGTCCAATTTTTTGGGAAGCTTCCCCACGTAGTAGGAGTTGTTAAAAATATAATAATGCAATTTTGTGGCTTGTTCCACTTAAAAATGCTTCAGAGAGTAAAACGATGCTTTGGGGCCGTCTGTCCAAGAGAATTCGTTCTAAAACTTAGACAAAGTAACCACAAAGTCTCAGCGGAGGTCAACAAAGATATCCTCCTAAGTATTTTAGGGACTAGACTACCCCAGACTCGTCGCGGCCAATCGTTATGGTGATGACAATGCAGGGTCTTGGCAGAAGTCGTCAAGTCATCTTCAAGGTAGTCCTGGTGCGGATGACTAGCCCATTGCAGTCAATTGATGCATCTCAGCAGTATCCCTGGCTTGTTTTGGTGGTAACAGAAGTAATTCCACAACTTGCAAAAAAAATAGCTAAAATTTAACTGCTAAACTAGTAAAACAAGCTACACAAAACCAATTAAATGTCAAAAAACTGCTGATTGCGCACAAGCAGTTGAATGTCCAAAAATTTCAAAATGTCTTAAAGAAACTGAGTGTCCTAAAGCAGTTAAACGTCCTAAATCAACCAAATGTTATAAAACAGCTGAATGCCCTAAAACAACCAAGTGTCCAAAAGCTGACTGACTGCCTTAAAGCAGTAGAATATCCTAAACCTGACTGCCCTATAGCAGCTAAATTTTCTAAAACTAATTTTCCTTAAACAGGCAAATGTCCCAAAACAGCAGAACGTCCAAAAGCTGATTTAAAACAGCAAAGTGTTCTAAAGTTGATTGCTCTAAAACAACAAAATGTCTTTAAACAACTGAGTGTCCAAAAGCAACTAAATGCCCAAAACACCTAAGTGTCTAATAGCAACAAAACGCCATAAACAGCCAAGTGCTTTAAAGTAGCTAAATGCCCCAAAACAGCCAAAGCAGCAAAATGCAAATTAAAAAATTCTTCAAAACCTGATACTTGCAAGAAACCCGAATGTCCAATGAAACAAGAAACAAAACCAGAGACTGAAATACTAAAACCTGCATGTCCCAAAGAAGAATTCAAAAAAGTAGACAGCAGTAAAATATCCAAACCAACAACTGTTCTAAGCACGTTTGAAGTCATTGAAGCAACACCTCCAACATCACCTTTAGTATTCAATAAACCAACAGAAGAAAAAGCATTGGGCGTTGAACAAGAGGTTCCTGCTACACCACCACCATCCACAGCTGATCAAGCCTCAAAACTACCACTACAAAAACTGTGGAACAAAGAAAGCAAAAGCCAAAAAGTAACAAATTTATACACTTGACCACATGTGCTTTGCCCACAGTTGAGTCTTATGTTGGCTTCAGCGTTGGGGCCAATATATAGTACCGGTTTTACACTAAAAGCTAAAACACGTCAAAACGTTTAAAAAAATATAGATTTTGCCTCAAAAACCATTAAAATACATAAGATGTACTGCAGAAGTATTTTTATAAAATTGATTTGACGCAATGTGTGTTTCTAGGCTAATTGTTATAAAGATGTTATCAGACATGGTCGTATTATTCTCGCTTTCGATCGGCGCTACAAAGGTGTTCCGATATATTTATGATTAAATATGGGTGTGTTTAGTACAACCGACGTTATAGAACCCTAAGATAAACCTGAATAGAATACAAATGACAGATTTAAATATGCAACAAATATAAATATTTTATTACATTTAATTAATTGTTAATATTCATATATTCGTACATTTTAAATTACAAATTCAGATCAATAGTACAAATTATTGTTCTCTATAAATAATATTCAGCTTTCAAAGGGATTAAAAATCATTGAAAGCTGAATTTTAAATAAACATCATTCATCACAACAGAATGTTAATATTAATGGAAAGTTAATGAAAAAAAAGCAAATATTGTCAATTCGGTAAATGAATTAAAACAACAATATCATACCGCCGAATAAGGCCAAACATTTATAAATGTGAATTAATATTAGGATAATGTAGTATGGACAGATAATTCTTCATTGTGTTTAAATATGTGTCGACGCAAATTGTTTAACAACATAATACCCGTGTCACTATTTCCGCTCAATGGGCTTGATTTAATTTTCAGCTATAATTATTCACCCATTATACAACAATTTTCAACGAGCGAAGTAATAAAGATTTTACAGAACGTCCTGTACAGAAGTTATAATAAGTATTTTGCATATCGCATTAAGTTCATGGGACTTTTTTTTATTCCATCCCTCGCTATATCACCACGCAAAAGAGTTAATCAAAGTTAGTAAATGTAACTGAAGATGTCCGACATGTCAACGTAAATGGAGTGAACACTTTTGTTACGCTCAGTTTCACATCTAATTTAAATTTTAACCTTAACTTATTCCCCGAAAAATAAAACATATTTCAACAAAAATTAAATTAATTGTTTCCATTAGTTATTAATCTTTTTCCACACAATTTATTTAAAAGTTTAACCAAATGTGACATTTAGTCGGCATTTGTCATCAATCTGTGTGGTTTGTAGCAATTAAATCAAATCAATAATTTTATCAGGTCGACTATAATGGATAAAAATTATTTATAGAAGAAATAAACGTACCAAAAGCAATAATTTAATTTTGTTGAATATAAAACATTTCGTGTTTTCATATTTTTTTATTTTTCATTTCGGCTATCAAAATTGCATTTATGATCTTCCCCTTTATACGTTACAGATAACCGTGCATCAAAAAACAATTACATTTACAAAATAAAACGCACAGCTTTTTATACAACAATTTTAAACAAAATATTTATAGAATGTTTCCTTTATAAAATAAAATTTTGTGAATTATTATTGAACTCGAGCAGACGATATTAAACTGTAACATATTTATTAGCTTTTGAATAATTTGACTTTATTTCATTTTAGATTTATTAAAAAAAAGTTAAATTTGTACATTATAATATGAAATATGAAATGAGAACACGCTATGCCCTCTAGTGAGCATAGTTGTAAACTACATAAAATAGAATAGATTGAAAATTTAAGAATAATAATTATTTTTTTTAATTAATCAGTTAATAGTTCTGTGCACATTCACAATCTTGCAGCATGTCTAACCCAGACACCAGTGTTCTAAATTCTTAAACCTCTCATCAGTAAAACAAACAACACAACTAAAAGTAACACTGTAAGTACGGTTAAACCTGTTTAATTTTTACTTTGTTTTTTATGTCAGCAAATGTTACATTACTATTATAAAAAACTTTTAAATCAAACTTTAAAGGATATACTGAGTATTTTGAAATTAGTGCACCAGTAACAAAAATTGCTTTCTGCCGACTGCGCCAAACTTGTTTTTAGTTTATACGATTTATGTATGTGTGGACAAATTTTGACATTAAAAAAGCACATTTTTGACATTTGAAAACACGTTTTGACCCTTAATATTGTTAATTTGATAATGACAAACAAAATTAACAAAAACTACATCCTACCAACTGCGCCAAAATTATGTTATTTGTGTGAAATCTTCTAAGAAAGTTCCACAAATTCAATGCACTTTAGACTGTAGGACAAAGTCTGCAATCGGGCCTCTAAGAGTCTTTTAAAGTTTCCTGTATTTTTATACAAATTTGGCTTTGTCTTTAGTAGCATTATTAAATTTGCGTAGTGTTTGGCCAAAATGCTAAACCAGAAAAAGAACTTTTCTAGTTTTTGAAAAAAAACTTTAGGATTTTTGTAACTGTGCAAATTAAAGTTATAAGCGTAAATACTTATGTTTGACTATATTTTTAGAAGAGAAACAGTTTAGTCTTTGGCAAGCTTATCTAATTTGTTTAATGTTTGACAAAAGTGCTAAACAAAAAAAAAATACTTTTTTAGTTTTTGGAAGAAATCTATAAGATTTTAAAATTAGGTAAACACTCTATATGTTTAAATGTATTAAAAAAAACAATTTGTCTTTGGTTTGCTAAACAAAAGATATACTCTTCTATTAAAAAAAAAAAAACTATAAATTTTTTGTAGTTCTTACCAAAGTTCTATAAAAACAACTTTGGTATGAACTCAGTACTAGCCCAACAATAGAACGTTTGTGCGTTAACATCACTATTACAAAACATATTTAATATCAAAAAGTTTGCATTGAAGTAACCCACCCACCCACCAAAATGTCAGTCATCAAGAGATTGGATATGACCATTCTCTTTTATAAAAAAATGTTTTCTGACGTCTTAAAGAAGGACATGCATCTAACATCTTAATCGTTAACACTTAGGTAGATAAGTGAGCTACTTCAGAACATAATTACTATCAAAAAGTTTGAATTAGCCCAGTAGTGTCGGTCATCAAGAAATTAGATAATTTTCAGAACCAGCAGAGAAACAAGAAAACATTCTAGCTAACCAAAAAAACTGATAACTTGCTAGCACAAATTTAGACGATAAAAGAAACTATTAGCCCTTCTGTCAAGTTCACCAAACAAAAAGATAACAAAAAAAAAACACCAACAAAAGTGATTAGCTTGTCCATACCGTCTATTTATCAAATTTCCCAATCAAGGCCATAGTTGTAGCAGTAATAATAATGATGATGTTTATGTTTATGGCAAATTTTGAAAACCGCAATAACTTATAAAAAAAAAAAAATTTGGATCGTGATAGATAGATAGACGCGAAAGCCAAATTCACCCGCTAGTCGTTGATGCTACAAGAATTAGACTTCACCATCGAGCATACGCCTGGAGAAACTAACCTGCTGCCAGACGCGCTTAGCCGATACCCTGGCGCAGAAGAAATGACGGATGTGGCGGATGAGACAGAGAGGTTGTTGCCACCGGAAACCCCGGGAGAACAACAGGCACCTACGTTAAACCACCTTTATAGGCGCCTGGACCGAACGTACAGGACAGACTTTGCCAGGTTATGTCTTCTGGAAGGCGAAACATTAGCCGCAATGGTCCGACGCGCACAAACCGAAAGCCAGAAGATCCAGGACATAATCCAAAAATACCATGAAATGGTTGAAGACCCAGAGCGCCCAGAAGATCTAGGGTAAAAAAAAAGAAGAATTCTTGAGGACAAGCGATGGACCCAACCAATTGGTAGTGCCGGTACAAGCACAGCAAGAGGTGATCAAGCACCACCACACAACAACTATCGCAGGACACCCAGGCCGGGACGAAACCACTACGGCCATCCTGAAAGCCTATCACTGGCCAGGAATTCGAAGAGACGTGAGAACATTCATTCGGAGGTGCTTGACATGTGCAAGGGTAAAGGCCGGAGCGAAGCCACCCAAAGCCCCGCTGAAATTGCAGCCGCCGGGAAAACCCTGGGAACGAGTGGCTATAGACTTTGTGGGCCCACTCGACACCACCAAGGCCGAGAACAGATACATACTTACCATGATGGACACATGCACAAGGTGGCTAGAAGCCACTCCCGTAACGGCGCTCGGCGCTACGAGCAAAAATACGACCAAAGTATTAGAGCGGTGCTTGTTCCAAAGATGAGGATACCCGAAGACAATACTGTCGGACAATGGTTCGCAATTCACAAGCTAACATTTCCAACGGGCTATCAAATCATGGAAAGCCGTGCACCACACAACGGCAACCTACTACCCGCAGGCTAACCCCGTGGAACGCCGCCACGCGGAACTGAAGAAAAGTTTACGAGCCTTACAGGAGGAGAAACCGAGGCTAGAATGGGACGAACATTTGCCCATGGCAGTATACCACTGCAACCGCCAAACAAACGCGGCCACAGGGTGTACGCCAAGCGAATTGATGCTGAGATATAACCTAGCAAAACCAGGAAGCTGGGACGAGCCAGAAAGGCCAAAAAAAGAACAAGACGCTAGACTGCAATAAGCCAAACAACGGCAAGCTGCCTACAAGGCACGCAGATACCCTAAACACGCCAACGTGCGAGCATACAAAGCCGGAGAAATGGACGAGCCAAGGGCCTCAACAACAAATGGCTAGGCCCCAAGAAGACACCGCCAAAACCGGACGACGCAGTCGCAGTCCAGGAAGTTGGAAGGGATTAATGCCGCCAAGGGCCGGAGCATCACCCACCAATCAGGACGCAGCGCGCTAGTATAAAGTCAAGGCGTTTACGCGCAAACAGCAGTTTGATCCGAGACATCAACTAGGAAACAACGAATAGGCTACTCCATTCTACGTTCCGCCGAAGATGAATCCTCCATACCGCAACCCCTGCAACCTGATGACCACCGCTACGATCAATGACAACTCTACAATGACGACTTCGACACCAACGACTGCACCGGGGAGGTACCACCTGCTCCCCGGCTCCGATACCCCGGATGGCATTGCACCCTTCGCCACCGGGTATCCAACACTCTGCGGCATTGTAACAGACCACTCACCCAAATGTTTAAAGTTAAGAAATTAGATCACAAACAGTCGAGCTGTTAGGCAAAAACACCAAACCACACGCCCACAAAATTTAAACTTAGTTCCCGTCCATCCACATAAAAAACCTTTCCGTACTCCAAATTAGCGGTAATTGCAAAAAAAAGTAGTCGTTAACAGTTAACGGTACGACCAGTTGATCCCAAAATACTCCTGTCTTAAATAGATTGCCGTTTTGGTCTACACACAGTAACCTAAATCCATGTTCTCTAAACCAATTATCCGTAAAATGCTCACCTAAACCTGGAAACATTCTTGTTGTGCCTTAGTGACCACTTCTGTCATAATTTTGTTTTTTGTTACCGAAAGTTGGAAACTATCAAGCATTTTTTTTATTTTATTGACTGTTGCCTTAAAATATTTGTACAAAGTGCAGCCAAACTATTTTCTCAAGGTGCTCAACCAAAAAGAAGAATCTCTTCTCTTTCCTATAGTCATATTTCCAAAATAAATTCTTTGCCTTATAAATTTCAAAATTGCATACTTCATTTTACGCAATACTTTTTCGTTCGCCATTCTTTTAGTCCATAATATTATCTGTTTGGAGTTAGTTTGATTGCGTCTTTAGTAGTGGCGTCGGAATTTTTAATAATATAGATCTTGGACGCTGTTTATGACAAACTCTTCAATAGAGTGAGCTTTCCAAAAACATTAGCTGGTCTACTGCCTCAACTTTTTTTTCCAAAAATCTTGTCTTCAAAATGTTGAAAAAGGCGTTAGAAAGCTTAAGGCACCAGAGATGTCTAAAACCACCTAGTAAGCTTTGTTTTGGAATCGGCAGATGTGTCTACACCAGTGCTTTGTTGTCTGATAGTAATAAAAAACTTATTCTTGGCTAGTTCTAAATTTATAAAAATTGACATAATTAAAAATAATAATTGGTACAAAGCTTGGACGCTATTTCTAAAAAAATTTTGGTTGTGTAGGATTTTCAAGAGCATTAGTTGGTCTACGTCCTTGACTTTATTGTCTACAAGTTTGTCTTGGAACTAGACGTCAAATAGCAAAATTATGGCGCCAGAGATGACTAGACTTCTTTTAGTAGAAGTGACAAACTGATAAGCTTAGCTTTGGCGTCGGTAGATGCGTTTAGCTACACCTGCGCTTTGTTGTATGTTAGTAGTGTAACAAATATCCCGGTCATTAGTAAGTAAAGGTCCAATGTTTTGAAACAAATTTAGGCGGCAAGGTTTGTTTTTTAATGTTGTAAAGTATTAATTGGCCTCTACAAGAATCCCTTGAAAATGACTTACGCATGGCAATACCTTTAGGTTTTCTTTTCTGCGTAAATACTGTTGTTATAGTGTCCTTGTCAAACTAGTCTAAATTTGACTCTAGAGTTTAAAGTCAAAGCAACATTTTGAGCTCAAAGGTTTGAGTCACTTTAAGTGTGGATGGTACTGGTCTTATCGCTCAAAACTACAATAGGTATTTACTAAATCCGCGACAGGCTATACAAATATCGAATCAACAAAAAAAAACAAAAAAACGCAACCATCAATCTCCAAAATTTGTCTAAAATTGCCAAACCAAAATTTTTGTTTAAGTCGCTTTAGTTGTAAATTGTACTGGACTGGTTGAGCGTTGCCGCGTTTTTTACGCAACGTCGCAACCACTTCCCAAAAAACTTGTGGAAGCAATACATTTTGTCTAAAAAACTTTGTTGATTTATAAGAAAAAACTTCGGCAACAGCTGCCCGTATGGTAAGAGCGCTGTAATCAGTATTGAGCAAAAAAGGTATATAATTTTGCTCATTTTGGGTCTAGTAATGCACTTAAATTGAAACCTAAAAAAATAACTAAAATATTGTAAAATAAAAAACCGCAACAAAGGTACGTGCTGTGCATCGGAATAGCACCTAAACAAAGCAAAAGCTCTAATAATCCAAAAAATTTATAAACAAAACAAATTTATCATTTAATATTAATGAATAATGTATTTTATGAAAATTACCTCTCCACCTAGTGTAGAATAAATACACTAGTGTTTCAAGGTATGCACTCTTCATCAGTATACTTAGCAACTCACTGATTAGAGAAACAATTTACATCTTTTTTTGTACAATTATATGAGAAATTGTAATGCATGTAATGCAAAAAAAACTTAAGTAAAGCCAGCAAGCATTTTTGGAAAGTATATTTCAATTAGATTACCAAAATCATTAAAATTTAATAATGTAATAAATTTTATTTTACTGATATTAAATTTATATTTTAAAATCCACATTATAATATACGAAAAGAACTTTAACGTTCCTTTAATATTACTTAAACTCAAAGCCCCTGAACGTTGTCACATTTGACGTATCTACTTTGGATTGAAAACATGTGATAATGTGACATGAAATGTAATTCTATAATACATCACTTCAATAAAAAATAACTAAAGCAAGCACACAGCATAAAAGTTTCAACATGAATGAATAATATATAAATAGAAACAGTAATTTCAATTGTTAGTAAATAAAAGTTTGTTCATTAATTATTAGTAATTAAAGTAGTTGTCGCAACGCAAATTGTTTTTTTATATGATCATTTGTTATTTAAAGATTATTTTAGTTTAAACAAATAAATAGAATGTATCATTTTAAATAATTAAAGATTTGAAAAAACACTGCTTTTATGCGGTGTGATTAAAAATAATTAATGTCTACTTACATTTTGGTTTGGTTATTTCTGCAAAATATAGGCATCCAAACATACACATGTCTTCTCTGTGACTCGGTGTGTCCGACACCTCGACACCTAACGGTATTAAGAGGTTATAGATTAATAATAATAATAATATTTCTGCAAAATAAAACATAAATTAATATAATTCAAATTAGTCTTAACTAAACCAAATTTTTATCGTTAAAATTAAGAAATAAATGCATAAATAATTTACAACAAAATAAGATTTTAGGACCCTCAGAATTAAAAGCTACTAACATTCTGTTGCTCATTATTCTACAATTTTGTAATTTATAACTAGAAAATAAAGCGTTATAAATAATTAAATATATGTATGCAAGAGCTTTTAAGCTCTCAAGGTATATCCTTTAGAATATTTTGTAATAATCATTTCACGACTTAAAATGAATTAGTATGTTGTAAATAAGCGGATGGATATGCATTATCTTCAAAATTGCGTATTATAACAAGTAATTTTCCATTAACAGTAAATAATGTAAAATATTATGTAAGAGGCTTAAAGTAAGAGCATTAAGGGTAGAAAATTTCATTGTTTGATGAGAAATAATTGAAAAATAAAATCATATAGTTGAAAGTTATAAATTAATATTAAATTAGTTAATTTGTTAAAACCACTAACAAAGATAAAACAAGATGTACTGTATTTTGTGTCTAATGAGTCGTTAATGGAATAGGATTTCTCTGAATAGTTTGTAAGGACTTTTTTGTTTGTTTCTTGGTAGAAATGTCTGCCCCCAACTTTCTTAATTCTCTCAATTAAAATAAATGTATAACTGTCTATCAACGTTCACCCCTTATCAAGAGGTAATTTGAACTTTCCTGCACACAATATTTTATTAATTTCTTAATGAAATATTCAACAACAAGCATTATTAATTAATTTATATATAGTTCAAGGAAATAGTTTTAAGTATACACTAAAACATTTATAGTATAATAAAAACATAGTTTAATTTATACATATTAAAGCTTTATAGCTGGGCCACATAATTGCTAAATTTATTAAGTTTGGTTAAAATTTAAGGCAGTTGTGGTAATTCAAATCAACTGAACCTAAAAAATTGTTTAATAATTTTTAAAATTTGTAAGCGGCATAAGCGACCTCCAACTTCTTGCTGAAAATCCACCGGCAACTTTCACGTCGTCACTGAGAGCTTAATTTTTTTCAAGTTGTTCTTGAATCTGTTCCACATCTGTTTTAAGTCATCGGGCCTTACAGGAATATCGTTCGTGTGATCCAGCTTTATCGACCAGCTCATTACTTTCGATACTTACATAACTTGGCGTCCACACAAAGATAATCGTCTGGGAGAACCGGGTCAATTTGTAGACTAAGGCATGTATGAGCTGAACCAACGAACCAGGCAAATATTTTAAACTAGTACTGAGGATGGCACTAAATGAGTCAGAACAAATGAGGAAAGATCTGCAGCTAAAAATTTCTTTATGTATTGCGTATATAACGCTGGCGACTTATGAAAAGACCACAAAAAAGCCGCACCATTGATAACCAATGCGTTTCTTAGACTGCGTTCCTTCCTAAAACCGTCCGTGTACAACCAAAGAGAGGTTTTACAATTAGTTTTAGAAATTTGCCCCGTAAGCCACCGGGACAAGTTGTTATCGTCCGGTCCCGTCGGCAACGCTTTGAAGACAATGTCGTGCTGGCGTCGTCTCCGGCCGAGGATTTTCCGTCCGCAAGCGGTTCACCGTCTCGGACTGTGTTTTACCCGGCGTGATGTCTGGCCGGAGCTCGGTTGACCTGCCGGAATGGATTTCCGGGCAAGAGACCGTCTGGCTTGTCCCACCGGACTGGACGTCCAGGTATTGGGTACGTCTGGGTAACCTCGCAGAAAGGGTTCCTGCGTGAGAGGTTATCGGGGGACGCAAGTGTTTGCGTGCAGTGACGCCGGGAAGGCCTCTGTCTAATCCACTGTTTTCTAAATTGTCCGGTCGAGTCCCCCAGCAATCGGAGGTTGTCACATTCGGGAGTGCTTTGTCGAACGGCGTTGAAGCGACACAATGTCCACCCAAGTGGCCGTTCTGAAACTATGCCCCCAAGAGCTTGGATTTTTACCTTAGAACAAGACGCGTACTGTTCCACTTCCTTGGCGTGGAAAAGTGGCGCTGGCAGCGGTGTGTATAACAGTATCAGCCATAATAAACAAGCATCCGCAAGAGACATGACGGAAGGTGTCCTGGGTTGCGCGGGAGTCGTCAATCGCAAATCAGGTCTAAATGTGCCTTTGCCCTTGGAAGAAGCCAAAGCGGAACCCTCCAAAACTCAACTTTGTATACTATAAGAAGAAAAATAATTAAACTTTCAATTAGTTCTTGCGCTCGGACGGACACTGGCCTAGTGACAACAACAACTGATATCGTACTTAAAGTGCCGTACCCGCCCAGAGAGCTCTACCAACACTGTCCCCATGAACAAAGATGGGGATACCCTACATCAGCGCGCCATGCATGCATAGCTACCAGTATCGAGTTCAGGTTACAAGACCGTTTATCCTCACTGGTTGGAGCGAGTTTCTATCCATACTCTCCCAGAAAGCGGGCTGGTACCCGAGCTGTTGGTACGCAGCTCACCCGCCAAAGCTAGTACGCAACCGCTGACATAGTCAAGAATAACACCGTGCACCCACCACTGACCAGAATGCGGCCCACCACGACTCCAACCTCAATGACCGGGCCAGGTTTTATCCTGGGGGCTCCCGATACCCGTGCTACCAATTAAGCACCGGTGAGCTCCCAGTACAAAGTTCTTGCAAACTTCTACCCCTGGGCCTCTTCCTACTCGCACACTCGCACACTTGCACACAGCTCATACATACAGACACACAGCTGCATTTCTCTTCCTCTTTTTCAATGCTCTCACCGCATACTTGCACACAACTCATACATACAGACACATAGCTGCATTCTTCTTTCTCACTTTCAATGCCTCTCACCGCGTTCTTTCCTTCTAAGGAAAACCGACTTAGCGTATTCGCTAAACTTTTTGAAGCAGTCTTTCGTTACTATTACGTTGCTGCACTGCTCAAGCACACTTTTGCGGTTTAACACTGCGAGGCTGTCCGGTCTTTCTTCCATATAGTTTGCACACTCAACCAGCACATGTATCCAGTCTTTGATTTGCCCACAACTGCAGAGACTTGACTCAGCTGCACCACGTTTTGATAAGAATTCATTTAAGCTACCATAGCATGTCAACAGGAAGCACGCTTGTAGAGAGGGGTCAAACCACGGGTTGTTGGCCACCCACTTAACTTCGGGTATGTAGGCAAATGTCGATTTCTCAGTGCTAGCATCGTCCCATTCTTGTTGCCACATTTCCAAGCACGATTTTATACATCCTTCCTTGGTGGGGCTTTTCTCTCCATGCTCGCTATATGCTCTTCAAGACATGTCGCTGACCCTTATGTGATACAACCCAGCTTTGTATATGGCTTCCCATAAGAACCTCCATGGCGTACATCGACACTTTCCTGCAGACTCGTAAACAACCATAAAGCGCCAGTCTCTCTGTCAAGTCTAGGAGTCTTTGTCCATAGCCCAATCTTGCTGCCTCTTTCCATACACTGGCACCGTACATGACCGTAGCCGTGAGCCAACCATCATATATGGTGCATATGGCTTTTCTCTTCAAGCCCCATTCTTTTCATAGAACTCTCTTAAGTCCGAGCATGACTCTTCCACCAATTTTCCCTCTCAAGTGTTGCAGGTGGCTTCGAAAAGAAAACCTCTCACCCACTAAGATTCTCAGGTACTTCACCTCTAGCTGATATAGTATTGGGCTTCCGTCCAGGTTTACAATCGGGCGTCTGTCCAGCTTACCCTTTAAGAGCAATGTTGCCGATATGGTGGTTGATATGTCAATTCCGACTTTTACTCCCCAATCTTTTATGGTTTTAGCAAAGCTGGTGGCCATTGCTTCCAGACTGGCTTAATGACAGTAGGTTTAAGTCCATACTTGCGCCACTTTTCTTCATTACTGATAAAAATTTGTTGATTTATGTGTTTTCTTTTGGTACATGTTGCCGCTCTGTACTGAAGTTCAAAGCATTTGCAAAGTATGGCCAGCAAGGGACACTTGACTCGCAGCAGACACATGGTTTAGGACTTGTTCAAAAAGCTCCCGATGCGTACCTTATGCCTGTATGATAAACAGCATCCAAAATTTTTAATTAAGAATTTCAAAAATGCATCCAAAAAATATTCGCCAATAAAAAGCAAAAACCCTATAATTCAGCATCTTGGTTCACTTTATAGTGGTCAAAAGTTGATGAGTTATGGCTACTAAATCATCGACATACAAACATTTTCTGGTTGGTATAACTACCAAAACTGCAATGTCGTTGACCGCTATAGCAAAGAGGGTAACCTTTGAGGAACACCGTTCTTTAAACATAAAGTTTTGAAGAAGGAGTTTTCTACATTAATTTTTAAATTTTGCGGCGTAGTTTTTTAAAAGCAATAAAATTTTCTTGTTTTGGAAACCGTTAAAAATTAATGCTAACCAGTTTTTATTTGTTCTACGGTTTTTATTTCCTAGTTTCACCATGAAACAGAGTGACTGGCCAGCTGATTGCTAGACTTCGGGACAAACACATTTGCTGCTTGAACAACTGTTGCCGGCATACTCTTTTGATAAGCAAGGTGGGATGCCAACCCAAGTCTAGGAGTCATGGGTGGTAGGGTTGCACGTCTGTACTTGTTTTGTTATTGGTTTTGGGATCTGGAGTTTCCCCACACACGCGTCACACAGACGTCGCGATTCAAAAACGCATCTACACATGATACCCACCTACACTTGGCAAAAGTCCACTAGAACGATTGTTAGTTTAGATCGACGTGTCAGTGCAATATGGCAATTGTTAGTGGCCATCCTAAATCTCTGGCAGAGTGTGCTAATACAGTGAGTTGAAATTCTTGATGGTCGTCGTCGCAGCTTGAAGAGAGTGAACTCTAGTTGGCAGCAGACGGGTGCCAGTCTATGACTGCGTAGAGTGATCCGGCTAGTTTGATGCTTAGTCTCGACTGAGGCATATAAGGTAAAAGTTTAATCTTTATACTTTCTCGCACACTCGCCACGCGCTCTGATTGGCGGACAAAGCTCCGCCTTCGTGCGGTAACAATTATCCCCAACCTCCTAGGCTGAGCTTCCAATTTTATCTCGTTGTTTAGTGATGACATCTAGGTAACTTTGACTTAGAATTAACACTATTGTTCATAGGAAAGAGTTGACTATAATAAACGTGTTCACAGAGGCTTCACCAAGTTTCGTGGCGCGGTGATTTGCAATATTCCAAAACACTTGCGGCACGGGCTGTCCTAAACTGGGCATGGTTTGGGTTCAGATGGAGGTTTCCACAGTACACTGTTCTGCGGCGGTTTCCGTTCCTAAGTCTTCCCGTTTTGCGCACAAGTGTGTATGTCCAGCTTCCAATTAGGCAAGTGGTTGTTGCTGGCCGACTTCTTCCTCTTCTTGTTCGGATGTTTGTAAGCTCTAAATACAATAGTTGGCCGGTGTGTTGCAATCATCAGGCGGATGCTCCAGTAGTTCTTGCGTAACGTTGTATTTGTCAGCGTATGTGACGGTTATAACGATGTTGGTTGAACAAGTGTGGGCCACGTTGTTCGGGCTGAGGACCAAGCGGGGCTCAGCTGCAACTTTTGCAAAAGTAGTCGGTACAGTTCCAGTCTGTGTCTCTGCCAGTTCCACTTGTGTGCAACACTTTTCTTCTGCTTTTGCTTTTCCTGTCACGTTCGGTGTGTAGACGTTGCTTGTAAAGCGGCTTCCGTCGAGTGTGTCGCTGATAGTAGCAACCGCAGTTATTGCTGAGCCAAATCAGATTGCTTCTTCGTGGCACTTGGGACTGCTGATGATTTCGGCTACGTGGACCAAGAATGCACAAGCTCGTAGGGCACCTTTTCTGCGATTACGTGGTGAAGTTCGGGTGTGTTCGGTTTAAACTCCGGAACGTTTGCCCACTCTTTAGTAGTCTTGCAGATGGTGGCAAGTTGTATCTGTAGTTTCCACAATAGCTATTTGATCGCGTTTCGCAGGCGGTTGGTAGCACTTTGGGCAACTTGTTGTTCTACGTAGAAATTGCCCAAGTTAACATCCAACTGTGCAAGCATTGTGTCAATCATTTCCTGGGTTTGATAGTGATTCAGCGCACTAGATAATTCTCTTTCTACATTTTTGTTGATCAATCTTACTGTGAACCAAATAAAATTGGTTGTACCCCGTAGTTGGCGTGAGTTGGGGTCGATGGTGTGATTAACTCGTTAAACCTTGCAGGTTAGTACCCCGATTCTAGAGACAAGCTCGACGGTTGGTAATTCGAGGTCATAGCGCTCAAAGTCTTTGAGGTATTCCTCAAGCAACTGTTCTTCGTCGTTATCCTCCTGGCGTTGCGTCTTTTTCTTCTGTCTCATCTCAGGTTTTGGTTGTTGAAGTCTGGGCAGCAGCACTATACCGTACTTACCCCACGTTGGACTCCATTTGTTGCCGGCATACTCTCTTGATGAGCAAGGAGGGTTGCCGACCTAAGTCCGCAGTTTGTATTTGTTTTGAAACCCGGAGGTTCTCCACACACGCGTCACACAGACGCCGCGTCCACACTTCACACGCATCCATACAGGATACCCAGCTACACAAGGCAAAAGTCCACTAGAACAATTGTTTAGTTCGGATCGACGTGTCAATGCAATATAGCAACTTTTGGCAAAGTGTGCAAGCACAGAGAGTTGAAGTTCTTGATGGTCGTCGTCATCAAAGTGGTGGTCGTTGCGGAAGCTGCAGCTTGGGAACGGTGAACCTCCGCTCCCTTTAAACGAGGTGGGACCAAACTAGCTTGAAAACCTTGCCGTAGTCTAAAACATTCCACAAAAGACGAAGTGACTAAAACGTTAAGTCGATTGCTGAAAATCCTGATCCTCTGGCACTAAAATGTGTTAAAGATCCCGTATTGAAAAGAACCGCATTGTTTTGTTCAAGAAACTCCTCTACCAAAAAACCTTGCGGATCTTTACCATGGAAACCCCAGAGAAGATTATGGGCATTAAAATCACCCAGCAAAAGATATGGTGGTGAAAGTTGCGCAACCAACTCTTGTATGTCATCCAAAGTCTAATCAAACTCTGGAAGATGAAACATTACAGATTGTAGCTTCTATTGGAGATAAAGGATTATTTATCTAAAAAAAAGATTTTCTCTGCGGCTCCACTTTTTCATTTCTAATTACCTTGTAACCCCAAAGATTAAATTTTTGCTTTGCTTATAAGACATAAAATAATAATAATTTTGCAACTAATAAACTGTATTTAATTAGATTTTGATAACATTTTAGCAAATAACAATGTTTGTAACTAGAGTCATGCATTAATCTGCATGGATGGTCTAACAGAGAACTTTTCTCCTGGAAATCCTGGATGCGCAATATCTATATACTAACTGATTTTATGATTTGTCTTTTACCTATAAAAATGTCATAAACTCCAATTAGTACGAAAGTAGAATTTTCAGATCAATGAATAGTTTCCTGTTATCAATTTATTTGCAATTACTTCCGATAGTGTTGCTTCAAATTAAGGATATTAATAAACCCTGTACTAGGAATTAACTCAGGCTTCCTGTCACGCATGATATCATTAATATAACGATAGAAGCTATAGAGAAAATATTATATTTAGAAATAATTTACTATGTCTGGACACTTTATTTTTTTCAAGATGCACATCTAAGAATGCTACTTACATATAAGGTTAGCTTTGCGTCATATATATTCCGTGACATATTTCAAAATGCTGCACGAAAAGTATATCGTTATATACCAAATACAACGATACAATTGTAGAGCGGCGATTTCGTCGTGCGACAGAATTGTAGCTCGTGTGAAAAGGGCTTTTGATATGGATGAATAAATTTCTATAACATTTGCTTGAGCTTTTGTGTAGAGCTCCTATTCTGAATAATCAGACAGTTTAGTAATATAGTAGTATGGCATTACAGATCACGCACATATCTGAGTAATTTATTAATAGTATATATAACTTCAATGTCAGAGATTATTTAATGCAAATCTTAAAACTATCTTGCCTTTGCAGTGGAGGTGAGAATATTTCAAATACTTTTAAAAAACTTGTAGAATATAAACGTGGAGTTTTGCATGTTTTTCTTTAAAATATTCGTAACCTCGTATCGAATACGGGCCATCTATATGCAATATTTGTAATATCCTTATCACTCTCTGCTTACCCATATCGTTCTATACGAATAAACAAACGTTTATTTTTCTATGGATCATATGTTTCGAAATTTTCACATTGAATTGATCAATACAAACAAATTTATTTACAAATTATATTTATAACAAAACACGGTTTGAAACTTTCGCATAATTTACTTATCTCATCTTAAACTTCTGAAATGCATTTATATTAAATATTCAAGGATGTAGCACCAATTTTACAAAAATGTTTATTATTATGAAAAATCTAACTACAGATAACATATGCAATGTTATTTATTTAAAGAGGAACCGAAATAAATATTTCCCGCAAAATGCACATTTTCCTATTTTCATATATCTTAATGTAATATTTATATGACGCATTGAAATGAAAATACCATATATTTTTCTTTCGTTATTATTTTACATACCATTTTATATTTAGGTCATGATGTAATGGAATCAGTAACTATTCCCATTTACATGAGCATTTAATACTGATTATTTATTATACATTATAAAATAACATGCATGAATATTATTGCTAAATTTATTTCCGTTGTTAAGTTTATCTCTTGGAATTCACAATTCGCATAACTCTCTGCCCAGCGGCAATAAAAATTTGAATAATTTATTGCTACAACTTTAGTATGTTTTAATGAATATGTTATACATAAACATTTCCCATTGCTGTTCATAATATGGATAGATTATGAACGATTATGATATACATATTTTGAGTGTAAAATATATTGTACTACAGAACTGCAAATCAGTTTTTATTTAGTCGTACGTTTTACTTTAAAATAGAAATAATTTAAATCAATTTTAATCAAATAAAATAATTCTTATTCAGCCTGTAAGTGTCCACTCCTGAACGTAGGCCTTTTCCAATTTTCTCCATCTGTCTCTGTTAGAATCCAGTTTTTCCTTGCAATGTTTTGGATATCGTCTCTACATCTTCTTTTGGTCTTCCAGCGCTTTCTTACTGTATCTCGGTCGCCATCGTGTCACCTTGTTGGTCCAAGTTGATTGATCTTGCCTTGCCACGTGGCCGGCATATCTCGATTTCAGTTGTGCTATTCCGTTATCTAAGTTTTTCTCCAGATTTTCTCGTTTCTGATTTTATCTGTTATGCTAATCCCCAACATGGCTTACTCCATTGCTTGTTGTGTAGTTTAGAATCTGTTGCTTATTTCTTGTTATTGCCATGGTCTCGGTCCCGTAGGTGAGAACTGGTAGTACGCATGATTCCTATACTCTTCTTTTCAAGTTTATAGGAATTTTCGGTGTTTTGAGTATAAAGACTAATTTTCCAAAAACTGCCCAACAAAGTCCTATTCTACAAAGTATTTCACAGGATTGGTTCTCTTTACCATAGTTGGTTACGTTTTCAAATACCTTATTTCCGATAGTTATGTGATAGTTCTTGTAAGTCATTACTTTGTTTTTATTCAATTTCATTTCCAAACCAACGTTTTTTGATGCCTGATGTAATTGTACTAGCATTGTTTGTAGGTCATCTAAATTTGTGCCGATGAGGACAATATCGTCTGCAAATCGTAGGTGGTTAAAGTGTACTTCATCAATTGGGATTCTTATATGATCGCAGTCTAGTTCTTTAAAGATTTCCTCCATTGCAGTTGTGAATAATTTTGGGTAGATGGTTTCCTCTTGCCGTACTCCTCTCTTGATCGGTATTTTGTTTGTTTTTAAATCTTCGTTTGTTAGAATTTGTATTAAGATTAAATATTTTAAGTCGATTCTAGTTTTATCAAAAGTTCTCAGAACTACCCAGGTTTCAAATGTTTTTTGGTAGTCCACAAAAGCGATGCAAATAGGTATATTGTACTCATTGCTTTTTTTGATGAAGGTTCTAAGTATCTGTAGATGGTCAGTGGTGCTATATCTTTTTCAAAATTCAGCTTGTTTGACTGGTTGATAGAAATCCAGTTTTTGTGTCAGTCTATTAGTAGCAATTATAGATAAGAGTTTGTACAAACAACAGTTTTCTATGTTGTTTCTGTCTTGTTTTATAGTAGAATGATAGCTTCTGAGCTTTGACATCTACTTAAGATCGACTCTTCTCTTTGGATACTTTTTTGTAAGCTTTATCCTCCTATTTTGGGCATCTCAGTCATTATACGGTCTTTGCCTTGGCTTTTCTTCTTCTTTTTCAATTGGTTTAGAGTTGGCATTAGTTCTTCTCGGTCAATTTGTGGAATATCTTCTGATCCAATATTTTGAATTTTGAGTCTGTAGTATTGACAGTTCTAAAAAGTAAAGTTGTAGAGAATTTCGCAAAATTCTTAAATTATTTGCTTAATTTCTTCCTGATTTCTGGTCAGTGTAAATACACTAATATTTCAGTGCTGTTATAGTTGTTTTACCCTGTGCCAATTTGGATCTCAAGACCTTCATGTTTTTGTTGGCCTCGATGGTATCTCTTATAAGTTTGTGTTGTATTCTCTTAGGTCCATTCGTATATTTTTGCTTATGTCCTTGTTTAATATTTTGTAGTTATTGTCCAGGTTTCTGTTCTTGTTTTGTTTTTGCTTCAATAGTTCGTTAGTTTGTGAGCTCAGTTTATTCGTGTTGCAAATATCAACTTTGTTGCTGTTTGTATACTTTTGGTAATGTTTTCAAAGAATTCTTCTATTCTCATTTGTGCTAGCTTGCTTGTTTCTTCTAGTTTTTTGCTAAGTGTGCGTTAGAAATTGTCTTGGTTTCCACACAAGTTGGTGGGCGCTGGCAATATTAAATTTGGCAGTTGACCTTGAGACGCTTACAAGCAAAGGTGTGCAATGTTTGTTCCCGTAGCAAAAAATGCAATGCTTCAGAGTATGATGTTAGTTGTCATTGGAAAAAATTGCATAATATGAGGTTTGCCAAGATCAAAGCAACGTTTTTGTGGTAAGATTAGCCAAAAAACCAGAGAAACGGACTTCCAATCTGAGTGCCAGCAATGTATTCTTTGAAACATATTTGCTTGCTGTTTCTGGTTAACCCTTCTTGGATGATGCTGTTTGTACAGCGGCTCTTGAAGGACTAACTAAAAACTTCTAAATACTGTTACAGGTTTCCCCCTCAAAGTAAAAGAGAGGGGGGCCTTACAATTTTGGTGGCGTGGGTTGCCACTAGTAATATTTAGTTTTGTGTTGATGTTGCGGTCAATAAATATCCCCCAGGATTCGAAACTTCCTCATGTGTTGGCATGGAGGTATGTGAATATAGGTTATATTTCCCAAAGTTCAAGACTTCTCTATAGGCAAACATAAAGGCATATTGTGAATGTGCACCGTCCCGTGTTGGTATCGATCCAACACGGCAGTAGAGAGCTAGTGCTCCTCGTGTCGTTAAAATGTTAAAGTTAACGTAAGCCGGAAGCGGTGCAAGTGTCGTCATCAAACAGTATTCGTGAAAAACAAACGTGGTATTGAAAAAGTAGTCATAAATCGTAGAGGGTCGGCATTGTCTTTGTTAAAAATCCATAGCAAGGGTCAACGTTAGAGTTCTAGAAAAGTTGTAGCAAAGGTCGGCATGAAATAATTGTTATATAGCAGCTTGTTGGGGTAACGTCTCATATCTAAGCATCCAGTTACTCTAATTAAAAGCGCATACCGAATAAAGCCCCCCCCCCCCTGGTATAATATCACCACGAAGTTTCTGGACCTGAGTGATTTGCAACTTTTTCAAAGAAATTTTTTGCTAATACCAACATATGATCACTAATCAAGAGAAATCCCGCATGAGTTTTTAGTTGTGTATTCCGTACGTAGTAAAGTGCTTTAAAAATTCTTCTCAAAATATTATTTTGAACCGACTCTATCTTTTTCAGATAAGACAATGTAGCTATTCCCATGCTGGACATGCGTATGTCAGTATTGGGCAAATAATTTTTTAAATAATCTCAACTTGCTTGTTTTTGCTGAGTTCATGTTGCTGTCCCTGCGTAGAAGTGGAGTTAACATGTTACTTGCCAAGAGTTAATCCACAATCAAGCTCTACTTCTAGATACTTTGCAGTATCCATCCATGGAGTTCGTTAATGACATTTAGTGAAAAGAATAGCCTTGCTTTTTTCCGGATTTTTGCTCTCCAGTTCCAAAGCCAAATTTCAAGTGCCACACATGCCGCTTGAAGTTTTAACGTGATGACTTTCGGATTCCTTGAAGTGTGCATCAGTGCCGTGTTTTCTGCATACTGAGCAATTTTTACACCTTGAGTGATGCATGGTATGTCGGCTACATACAGATTGAAAAGCATCGATAATAGAACTAAACCTAAAAAAAAAAAACCCGCTTCAATAGGACGTGAGGTGCCCAAACAGCTTTACAGCCAGTGTTCTGCTTTTCAGATAGGAAGCGATAAGTTTGATCAACTCAACTGTATCTCTAGTTAGTTGATAAGTTGTGAAAAGCCCAAATCTAAAGACGTGTTTATGCTTTGGCAACAAGTTTTCAACCGCCGTGTGGTCTCAAATTTGATCCAAAATTACAGTTTCTGTCACCTTACGTAGGGTCAACAGAAGACAAATCGGGCAATAATTTTGCGGAAAACGTCTATCCTTTCCAACCTTTGAGGTAAGGATAACTTGAGACTTTTTCCAAGACAACAAAAAATAAGACGTTCTTAGAATTGAATTTGTAATGTTTGTGAGGAACATACTTTCAAAGCTTTATTTGGAATGCAATCCGGACCAAGTGCCAATTTGGGTTTGAGATGTATAATAATATCTCTTACCTTAGACGGCCAAACTTATTTCTGAATAGAAGCGTTGTCAATGCACTGTATACACTGTCTTACTTCTTTGTAAACCCTATCCACGTAGTCCAAATCAGTTCAAAACTGTCCGCAATTGCTTTTGCCTTGCCTTCCAAAGTGTATTTAAGGCCTTTTTTGCCATAAAACGCTTATTTCAAAGAGCTTTAGCTATCTTCAACATCAGACTTTTATTGTTGTTGGTAAACTTAAGTGCAAATTTCCAGCACTAATTTTAGTGCATCCTAATTGCCTTCTTTACCACACCATTTAGGCGGTTTAGCTCGGTTCAGTCAGTCTAGTCGTGTGACCTTTGCCATAAATGTCTGACACAATTTTGAGCACGGATAAACTATCTAGTCTCTTTGTCAAGACCTAATCTATTAGGTAAAATATTTGGAACATGCTTTGCCAAAAACATCACCTTGATGCCCACGTGAATGATGGTGTGACTCAAAATTTGTGAATGCATTTTTTTTATACTAATGTCTCGCTTCCTATTGGTTGTCGCAAGTTTTAAGATGGGCAAGTGTTACAAAAAGTATATATTTATGTTGCAAAGAGGTGTGCCCTGTGACGGCCAGCACCTTCTAGCAGCCTTAACATGCTCCAGACTCTAACACTTACTTAAACTACAACTTAAGCAATAGTTCCAAACGCCTAACACTAAATTCAATTGTTAAATACCGTAAAACTGGCCAGATCTCAACCAAGCCTGCTTTTAAGTAGACCGCCATCTGGTTTCTTATTTAAAGCTTACAGATTTTCAAAAAATTGTATTGTATAAGCGGTAAAGAAGTTTTTGGACATATTTAGAACTGTTTACCTTAAGGAACTCAAAAGATGCTAATGCCAAAATAACAAAATAGTATGAATTTTTGCAAGAATTTACATTTACTGTTGAATATACCCCAATACTACTTTAATATACTGCCTAAAATTTTATCCTAAAAGCAGACAAATAATAAAGTGAATACATTAATAGAAGATAATTAAAAATTTCTGCTCCTAAAAAGTTAGGGTAAACTTGAGAAACCTACTTTAAGCCAACTTATTTGCCAATTTGCCAGATCACGCAAATCAAAATGAAAGACAATTTACTTATTCCTTTTGGAAGTCAACAAAAATGTCCCCAAACACAAAAAATCTTGCAAGCACATGTTGGACAACCCAACCGCTCTACACAATATAGATCTGGGCTATAGTACAAGCCAACACAAAAAAATCTTTAAAAATCCGTAATTTGGAAATAACTGATAGTATTACCCAGTGCAAGGTTAGGATAAGTTAGGTTAGGTTAGGTTAGGTTAGCTTAGGTTAGCTTAGGTTAGCTTAGGTTAGGTTAGGTTAGCTTAGGTTAGCTTAGGTTAGGTTAGGTTAGGTTAGGTTAGGTACCTGCACCGATACCTCTCTTTTGAGGTTGGCAATCGTTACAACAACCAGGATCAAAGATCAGAATGGAAATGAACGCCAAAAAAGCGAAGAACGCACTTCAAGGCCTACGGTACAACCAAACGAACAACTTGCCTTACTGGTGAAGCGATACCTTCGACGCACTAAGAAAGGAATGCACCGCAACACGAAAGCTTCTGACAAGATCCAGGGCAAAAAGAGAACCCAAAAGAGTTAAAGATTTTGAAGCCCAGCTCAAAACCGACAGGAAGAATTATCAAACAGCCATCCGCAGGAACAAGTTAGATAAATGGAGAAATCTGGTTGACGACCTGAAGAGCAATGCTTTTGGACAGGGTTACCAGACACTGGTAAAAAGGCTAGCAATAAAGCCAAACCACATAGCACTAGAAGACAGCAGGAAGAGTGAGATCATCGAGGAGCTTTTCGTGGACGTAATTGAGCAAACAGCTCCGCTGACGACCGGAGACGCAAATAACCCAACTCCTTTTACCGCCGACAAGCTGAATGAGGCCATTAGAAAACTGAATCCTAAAAAAGCCTCGGGACCCAACGGAATCCACTGCCAAATTATAAAGCTTGCGCACAAAGTAATTCCTGAGGCGCTGCTGGAAGCGTACAACAAGCACCTAGACGAAAGAATCTTCCCAAAATCCTGGAAGAAAGCAAAAATAGCGCTGATCCCCAAAGAAGAGGACAAATTTAGGGCTATAAGTTTGCTAAGCGTACCCGGCAACACCTGATAAAGAAGAGGTTTGAGGAGGAACTGGAAGAAAATGAAGCCATATCCAGCGCTCAATACGGAATCAGAAAGGGCCGCTCAACAATCAACGCCATGATAAAGGCAAAAGAACTTTGCGAAGATAGGTCAAACGCGTGGACCGCTATAATCCTGCTGGACGTTAGAAACGCGTTCAACACCGCCACCTAGGAACAAATCAGAAAAAGGTTAACAGAAATAGGAACGAGCCGATATCTCTTAGACCTTATAGCAAGCTACCTGGGGAAACAAACCATCCTAACGCAGGGGGTTCCGCAGGGTTCCGTCGTAGGACCTACTTTGTGGAACGTCGTCTACGACCCCGCCTGAGACTACAACTTCCAAAGGAATGCAAAACGGTTGCCTACGCCGATGACCTAGCAATAGTAGTTAGAACAAACAGCATGCAGGAGATGCAGAAGGCTGCAAAAAATGCCCTAAAGGCAGTAGATAAATTGATGACGGGAAGCGGCCTGGAACTGGCTCCCGAAAAAACGGAGGCACTGGTTGTGAAAAGAACGAGAAAAAAGACCGAAGCCGCCTTCGTCCTAAGAGGTGAAACCATCACCCCAAAAAAATCCGTCAAGTACCTGTGAGTATGGTTGGACTCGAACTGGATCTTTAGCCTGCACGTTCAAAACACCATCGTCAAAGCAGAGAAGACCATGACTGCCCTAATAAAGATAATGCTAAACGTAAGCGGACAAAGCGCTAAAAAAAGGGCAATTTACCACTCCGTGATCCAATCCATATTGACCTACGCGGCGCCGGTCTGGAAGCGGGTTCTCGGCGTAAACAGGCACCTGACAGCGCTTTTATCCACACAAAGAAAAGTCGTACTAAGAGTCATCAGCGCTTATAGAACGACAAGTGGCAAGGGTGCCTGCGTCATTGCAGCGATCCCGCCGATCGACTTGAAAGTGGAGGAGCTGGCAGAAAAGCATCAAGCCAAAAAGGAAAGGCGCGAAGCTACGTATAACATCGTACAGCAGTGGCAGCGTAGATGGGACGACACCCATGACACGGCACAATGAACAAAAAAGCTTATCCCCTCAATAGAAAGATGGGTGAGATGCCATCACAAAAACACCGACTACTTCCTGACACAATTCCTGACAGGCCACGGGAGCTTTGGCACCTACACCAAGAGGATTGGTTAGACCCAGAGCGACGATTGCTACTATTGCGGCAAAACCGACTCCCCAGAGCACACCATCTTTCATTGCACGCACGCGATGACACGTTGGTAGACACAAGGCAGAGGTAGCTGTAGGAAAGGCTAATGGACCTCTTTCTTTAAAGCAAGAATAACTGGAAGCAGGTACACTTATTTGTGAAGAACACAATGAGTACAAAAGAACGAGAAGAACTAGCCAGGCAGAAAGCCGCACAACAGGCAAATTAATTGAGACCAGATGGGTAGGTGATGCAAACCCTTATCGGGGTATTCCGCCTACTTGTTGAAAAGAATTGAGGTTTTTTAGTGGGTGGAAGTCCCACACTCCTGGGCTCGTTGAACCAAGCGCCCAGGAGCAGTAGCGTTTTCCTCACAAAAAAAAAAGAAAGGTTAGGTTAGGTTAGGTTAGGTTAAGTTAGGTTAGGTTAGGTTAGGTTAGGTTAGGTTAGGTTAGGTTAGGTTAGGTTAGGTTAGGTTAGGTTAGGTTAGGTTAGGTTTGCGGCGGAAAGTAAAGAAGTTGGCAGAGAAACATCAAACCAGAAAGGAAGGCCGCAAAGCCACGTACAACATCGTGGAGCAGTAGCAGCGTAGATAGGACGACACCCATAACACAGCACAGAGGACAAAGACACTTTTCCCCTCAATAGGAAAATGGGTAAGATGCCCGCACAGAAACACCGACTATTTCTTGATACAATACCTGACAGGTCACGGAAGTTTTGGTACTTACATCAAAAAGATTGGAAAGACCCAGAGAAACGATTATCACTATTGCGGCAAAACCGCACACCATTTTCCATTGCACGCTATAACACGTCGGAAGGCACAAAACAGAGGTAGCTGTAGGAAAAGCACTGACAATCGACAGCCTAATAGACCTCTTTCTCTAAAGCAAGCACAACTGGAAGCGTATACACTCATTTGTGAAGGACACAATGAGACAAGAACTAATCAGGCAGAAAGCCAAACAACAACAAACAAATTAAATGAGACCAGATGGGTAGATGATGCAAACTTTTATTAAGGTATTCCGCCTACCCGTTGAGATAAATTGAGGTTTTTTAGTGGGTGGAAGTCCCACACTCCCGGGCACGTTAAACCAAGCGCGCGGTGAGCAGTAGCGTTTTCCTCACCAAAAAAAAAGTTAGGTTAGGTTAGGTTAAGTCTTGGATTCTTACCACACCACTATTTGGAATTGAAACAATGTTTGCTGCAACATTTAAAACATGCTTAGTATGAGCCAAACAATATGTCAATATTGTCAAAAACGTTTTAGTAATGATTAGTTTAGTCGATCATTTGCAACGTCTTCACAAATTTCTTGGAAATTTAAAAAAAAATCTTTAAAAGACGTAGAACCTAAGGTCTGATAAAATTTGCTAGGGAAGAGGAAGGTAATGCTTTTGTGTAATGTGTGATAGTGTACGGTGCTTATGGTCAGGAGACTACATACGGCTGCTGGTTCCCTTCTAGTATTCTATTCAATATTTTCAGTGTAATACTGCACTATTAAAAAAAAACTCAACAAAAGTGTATGTCCGTGTTCGTCAGAATCAACAACGTTCACCCAAAAATGTCTAAAAATGAAACGCAGTCAAATTACGAAAAAACCTTGTAAATACAAAACTATTGTTACCATTAAGGCTGCAATAATGAGCTAGCTAACAACCAGAACCACTGCTTCAAAAACTCTGCTTAAAAAGTAAGCTGTTGTTTTTAAGAAACCTCAGACTATCAAAACTTTCTAGAAAAAAAAACAAGCTACCCCAGTTTTCACTGCTGAATAATTGCATCTATTGCTTTATTTCAAACTTCTCTTGGCATCTGCTGGACTAAAAATGTGGATGGAAACACATTTTTAGAATATTGAACCGGTAATTTCTGCAGCAAACAAACATGACAGAGTGTCTGACAGATGTCATAAAATTACAAAAAAAAATGACGTAATAAAGTGTTTCCGCCCACCCGCCCAAATGTTTGTCATACAGGAACTAGAAGTTATTGCCACTTGCCACGTTTTTGCAGCTAACAATTATGACAGAATGTCTTACAGATGTCATTACTTACTAAGTTCTTGATAACAAACACTTGGGCGAGAACACAGTTTTAAAATACTGAGCTGGTAGTTTGATTTTGTGTTCCCGCCCACCCGTCCAAGTGTTTGTCATACAGGAACTAGAAGTTACTACCACCTGCCGCGTTCCTGCAGCTAACAACCATGGCAGAGTGTCTGACAGAAGTCATTAAGTTACAAGAGAGAGATGACGTAATGAACTTTTTGATAACAAGCACTTGGGCGGGTGGGCAAAAACACAGTTTCAGAATATTAAGCCGGTAGTTTGATATTGTGTTCCCGCCCACCCGCCCAACAACAAACATGGCAAAGTGTCTAACAAATGTCATTAAGTTACAAGAAAAAGATGACGTAATAAAGTTGTTGATAACAAACACTTGTGCGGGTGGGCGGGAACACAGATTTAGAATACTGGGCCGATTTAATTTTACAGATTTCTTGCTATAGATTAATTTTTAGTATAAAATTTTTAAAGAATTTCAAACAGATAAGCTTATTTTTATGTTATATAATTAAATAAGAGAAATAAAATTATTGATAATTTTAGGGGCTAAAACAGTTTAAATTTTTAATTAAATTACATATACAAATGCGGCTCCAAAACCTTTGTACTAGGTAAATGCTTTATGCTTTGTGATACATTTCATGTGAAGTATGTAACATATAAAAAAAATTGAAAATTTGAAAGTAAAAAAAGAGTAATTAGTATGACAATGTTGCTTTGATAAAAATCGACAGTAGAAAAGTTCCAATTAATTTTTGAAACAAATTAATCATACAATATCATACTTTTAAGTAATAAGTAGCATGGCCATAAGTTTTAATTTATTTAAATGCAAAACAAAGAATCTATTGTTAACAGTAAAATCAATGTCGAATATTTATATCAAAGACTACAAGAACGATTGTGTTTATGCACCCATAAAGAACAACATTATTTCTAAATTATTGTTAAAACAACAAAGTACACCATGAATAACGCAGGAGAAGGTTCAAAGATAAACAAAACGAGAGAACTGGCACGCATAAAGAGGATTCCAATGTTTTAAAACTCATTTTAATTACGCACAAAATAAATACCAAATATACGCTTGTAGTAAAAAAAAATGACATTATTGAATTTTAATTTCAGTGCGAGGCATGTTGTAATAGCGACAAAAGAATGATGTACGCCTGACATCAACGTGGCATGTTGTCTCGTATATAGGCTTTTTAAAATTATCTGTTTGTCCTACACATACATATATGTATACAAGAAGGGAGGAAATGACGTGAAAATGTAAGAGGAAAGAAATAATGATGTTTCAGAAATAATACAATATATAGGAATGTTTATGTAAGTAAACTTGTCAAGGTTACAGAAAAAAAAAACATAAAAAATTAATTTATGCAATTAACTTTTATGTTTAATATTCCTTGAGGAAATAAAAGTGCTGCTTTTTATTTTATTTTGCATCAAGTTAAGTTATGCAGATTTTTTTATATGCAAAATACGATTTAAATTTAATTAAAATGTTGATACCACAACTGTCTTAATATATCTTGGAAAAAGAAATTACTAATAGGAGTCCATTTCCATACCATAACTAAATCAAATCAAAATATAATTCCCAGTCTAAATAAATGTTTCCATGAAATAAGTCAATAACATAAAAATCCAGTTTCCTAAAATACAGTTCTTACATTAGCACGCACTGATAATGGTTGGATTGAAATCAGGAAGTTGGCGTCACGAACTTATTTCCGTATGCAGAATTCGTACGTTTTATCGTTTATTAAAGCCCATACATATTTTTCGTAAATGTGAATAGATCCTGGCAATTTAGTTGTAATTGAGGAAGTTTCGTTTGTGCACGTACCTCAACTTTTCACTTAAGTCTAAAACGGATATAATTCTGATGACTGTGTTACATTTCCGAATCACATTCAAAATAGCAGAAATTGTACATGTATTGGTTTGTGAACCATTGCAATTAAATAACTGTTTCCTAGCAACTTCCTTTTGCATCGCAATTATCTAAAATTATTCTATTAATATCCGCAATTATATTTGAGATTAAAATTTCTATCTCAGATTGGTTTATTATTTATGTAACAAGGTGGAATCGGTTGTTTACTTACTATTAATTATG
The DNA here is from genome assembly GCA_963932245.1 of Tachinus rufipes. NCBI lineage: Eukaryota > Metazoa > Arthropoda > Insecta > Coleoptera > Staphylinidae > Tachinus > Tachinus rufipes. The sequence continues at coordinate 5,333,841 of OZ010750.1, forward strand.
TTCAAGGAACTTCACCCGATTTCCAACCACCTTAGATTACAATCTAATTACCAATCGATTAATTCTGCCATCCTAAATTATAAATTTAAACTTAATTATTAGAGATTTATCTATTTTAAAAATTAATACACATTTCAAAATTAGAACAAGGATAATATTTATTATTAGATAACAATAATGGCCGCTAAAACTAGTTAAAATTCCCAAAAAAAATTTTTTAATTAAATTTAAACCTAATTGACCTACAGGTCTAAATAAAAAATCCGGAAAAACTGCGACGTTTTAGGACACAGCATAGAATACGACCGCAGGACATCACAAACTGAAAGTCAGTATGTATCAAGCCACATAAAATTGCAAAAAAGTTTTTGTTAAATCAGCAGCCCTGAGACGAGTCCACTACCCAGAATAGGCTTAGAGATACAGAAAACCTGCTTGATATAATGCAAAATTTGAATTATTAAGTAGTTTTTGTTTAAGATTGATTATGTTACAATTTTTCCGTTTTTGGAGTGAAAAACATTGACAAACTCAAATATTTGTAACAACATTACAAGTTTTATATTTTTGTTATGTTTGGCAATAAATTAAGTAACTACAAAAAAATATAAAAATTGTCCGGCCGGTTTTTGTTTTATTCCCGAACACGCAATAATTTTACCGTTTTTTCACTGATAAGACTTACAAAAATTATGTTATTGTAACAAAAATACAAATTTAATTTTTTTAATATATTTAACAATATAATATATCACCAAATAACAAATTTGATCAAAATCGCCTGACTGGTTTTGTTTTAAGACTGATTATGTTACAATTTTTTTGTTTTTGGAGTAAAAAACTTTGTCAAATTCAAATATTTGTAACAATATTACAATTTTTTTATTTGTATTATGTTTTGCAATAAATTGGGTTACTAACTACAAAAAAATATAAAAATTGTCTGACCGGTTTTTGTTTTATACCCAAATACGCAATAATTTAACCGTTTTTTTACTAATAAGACTTACAAAAATTATGTTATTGTAACAAAAATACAAATTTTATTTTTTTAATATATTTAACAATAGAATATAACACTAAATAACAAATTTGATCAAAATCGCCTGACTGGTTTTTGTGTTAAGACTGATTATGGTACAATTTTTCCGTTTTTAGAGTAAAAAACTTTGTCAAACTCAAATATTTGTAACAATATTACAATTTTTATATTTTTATTATGTATGGCAATAAATTGGGTTACTAACTACAAAAAATTATAAAAATTGTCCAAACGGTTTTTGTTTTATTCACAATTAAGCAATAATTTTACCGTTTTAGCACTTATAAAGCTTACAAAAACTATGTTAACGCAACAAAAATGCAAATTTTATTTCTTTAATATGTTTAACTTTGAAATATATCACTAAATATAAATTTTGATTAAAATCGCCGGACTGGTTTTTGTTTTAAGACTGACTATGTTACAATTTTTTTGTTTTTGGAGTAAAAAACTTTGTCAAACTCAAATATTTGTAACAATATTACAATTTTTTTATTTGTATTATGTTTTGCAATAAATTGGGTTACTAACTACAAAAAAATATAAAAATTGTCCGGCCGGTTTTTGTTTTTTACCCAAATACGCAATAAATTTACCATTTTTTTACTGATAAGACTTACAAAAACTATGTTAGTGCAACAAAAATGCAAGTTTTATTTCTTTACTATGTTTAGTTTTGAAATATATCACTAAATATAAAATTTGATCAAAATCGCCGGACTGGTTTTTGTTTTAAGACTGATTATGTAACAATTTTTCCGTTTTTAGAGTAAAAAACTTTGTCAAACTCAAATATTTGTATTTTTATTATGATTTGCAACAAATTGGGTTACTAACTACAAAAAAATATAAAAATTGTCCGGCCGGTTTTTGATTTATACCCAAATACGCAATAATTTTACCGTTTTTTCACTGATAAGACTTACAAAAGTTATGTTATTGTAACAAAAATACAAATTTAATTTTTTTAATATATTTAACAATATAATATATCACCAAATAACAAATTTGATCAAAATCGCCGGACTGGTTTTTGTTTTAAGACTGATTATGTTACAATTTTTTCGTTTTTGGAGTGAAAAACTTTGTCAAACTCAAATATTTGTAACAATAACACAATTTTTTTATATTTATTATGTTTTGCAATAAATTGGGTTTCTAACTACAAAAAAATACAAAAATTGTCCAGACGCTTTTTGTTTTATACCCAAATACGCAATAATTTTACCGTTTTTTCACTGATAAAACTTATAAAAACTATGTTATTGCAACAAAAATACAAATTTAATTTTTTTAATATATTTTACAATAAAATATATCATTAAATAATAAATTTGATTAAGATCGCCTGACTGGTTTTTGTTTAAAGACTGATTATGTTACAATTTTTCCGCTTTTATTGTAAAAAACTGACAAATTATTGTATTTGTAACAATATTACATTTTTTATATTTTTATTAGGTTTGGCAATAAATTGGGCTACTTCCTACAAAAAATTATAAAAATTGGTTGGCCAGTTTTTGTTTTATTTCAAATTACGCAATAATTCCATCGTTTTGCTACTAATAAACCTTACAAAAACTACGTTATTGTAACAAAAGTGCAAACTTTATTTTTTCAATATATTTAACTATAGAATATATGACTAAACAACAAATTTTATTAAAATTGCCTTAGTAGTTTTTGTTTTAAGACTGATTATATTCCAATTTTTCCGTTTTTAGAGTTTTATGTATTTATGCTCATCTAAGAGTTTGTCTTCAAAAAATCTCTGTAGGCGTAAAAAGTCATTTTGTCACAAAAGAAGATTGTGATGCAATTTCAAGATAACCAACACTTAGGTTAGTGGGTAGGCTACTCCAGTCCAAACTATTTGTCTTCAAAAGGTTGGATCACAATCTTCTTTTATGTCAAAATGGCTTTTGAAATCCGCAGAAAGTTCAAACATCCAATCTCTTGATAAGCAACTTTCGGGTGGGTGGGTGGGTGTATGACTTCAGTCCGTACTATAGATTTGTCAATTAGATGTATGACTTATCTGCAAGCGTCAAAAGTTATTTTGTTATAAGAGAAGGTCGTGATCTAACTTTTTGGAGACAAACACTTGGGTAGGTGGGTGACTTACTCTACTCTAAACTGCTGATTCGTTATCATGGTATAGAGTGTCCCAGCCACCAACTCAAATGTCCATTATTAAAATGTTTAATGTATGACCTTCCTGCAAGGAAAAGAAGTCATTTTGCCACAAAAGAAGGTCGTGAGACAATCTCATAATAACTAACACTTAGATTGGTGGGTGGGCCACTCCAATCCAAACTACCAACTTGTTATCATGCTCTGGAGTGTCCCACTTACCAACCCACCCAAATATCAATTATCAAAAAATTGAATGTTTGACCTCTTTGCGGAAGTCAGAAGTCATTTTTTAACGGAAAAGTTTGAAATCTAGCCTTTTGATAATTAACACTTGGGCGGGTGGGTCACTCCTTTTTAAATAATTGAGCCGTTATTATGTTCTAAAGTGTCCCAACCATCCACCTAAGTGTTTTTCATTAAGAGGTAAAATGTTTGTCTTCTATTAAAACGTCAGGAGTCATTTTATCACTAGAGAAAGTCGTGATCCAACCTCTTGATAACTAACATGGGTAAGTGGGTCAGCCACTCTAGTCCAAACAGTTAATTTGTTATTATAGTATTATAGTAGCCCATACACCTACCCAAGTTTTTGTCATCAAGAAATTATATATTTGACTTTTCTACAAACGTTAGAAGTAATTTTGTCACAAGAGAAGATCGTGATGCAATCCACTCCAATCCAAACTATTGATTCGTTATCATACTATGAAATGACCCACCCACTCACCCAAGTGTTTGTCTTCAAGAAGTCAATTTTCTCTTATGACAAAATGGTTTTTGACGTTCGCAGATAGGTCAAACATCCAAACTGAGGAACACTTAGGTGTGTGGGTGAATAACTCCAGTTCATACTATTGTTGATTCGTTATCATAGCATGGAGTGTTCCACCCACACACCCAAGTGCCCGTCGTCAAAATGTTGAATGTATGATTTTTTTGCGATTTTCATAAGTCATTTTGTCACAAGAAAAGGTCGTGATCCAATTTCTTGCTAACTAATACTTTGGTGAGTGGGTGCGCTACAGTAGAGGAGCTAGGAGATTTCTAGGCCAAAATCCCATAAGGTTTACATGGGGGTCTAAAATCATTTTTCTCACCTGTCCATCACTGAGTCCAGACCTGGATTTTTCTAGGGGCCCATTGCTTAATTGAATTTGCACACCTGTGCTCATCCTTCTATCTTGGCATTGCTCATCCTATCTTGTCATCTTCACATCCTGTCAAGGGCGGTTCGGGTGCATCCGGTATACTCTTGTTATACCTCCATAAGAGCCTCTTGTGTGTGAGTGAGAACCAGAAATCAGAAATGGAAGGATGGAAAATATAAGAGGGGGAAATTCCAATGTTTTGTCTCAAGTGTGCGAGTGCAACGCAGCAGCAGCCACCTAGCGGCACCAAGCGAACGAGCATATATACAGGGTGGTCGAAAAACTTTGTATATACAGGGTGTGTCAAAAATAAATCCAAGATGGCAACTAAATTAGTCCAAATTACTAACTATAGTGTAGAGTCAGCACCATTTTACCTGAAAGTGTATTAGTTTGTCATTACGTGGTTTCCAAGAGTAAGTTTAAGTTGGGAAGTACAAAAAACTCCAATTTTAAGAAACAAGCTAGATTTTTGGCCAATAAACAAAGTTTTATTCAAAAATCGCCAATAAAACCAGATTTTTAACCAAAAGATCACATTTTTGATCAATAAAAGCAATTTTTTTTTTCAAAAAAGTTTAGTTTTTTGTCAAAAATCCATTATACAGTGCATTTATGCACAAGAAAATTGAATTTTTGTCCAATAAAAGCAGTTTTAGTAAAAAAGCGTCATAAAAATAATTAATAAGACCAAATTTTTGAACAAATACCCAAAATTTGGTCTAAAAAACAAAATTTTTATTTAATGAAAACAAATTTTTGCTAAATAAGTGGTTTAATATAACCGGATTTTTTATTTTTACTCATTAAAGCAAATACAACTGAATTTGTTTATTTTTAAACCAAATTTTTGACTAAAAATCAGAAATTTAAAAACCGGATTTTTGGACAATAAACAAAGGTTTATTTATTAACTAATAAAGCCGGAATTTTTACAAAAAGACCAGGATTTTGATCAATGAAAGCAGTTTTAGCTAAAAAACCATAATTTTAATCCAGAAATTCAAATTTTTGTCAAAATAATAAAAAAACTTGCTATTGCTTAATAAAGCCGGATTTTTGACCAATAAATTAAATTTTTGCTCAATACAATCAGATTTTTGTTGTGTAACGCAAATTTTGTCTTAATTAAGCCAAAATTTTGATCAATTTTGATTTAATTAAAAAGGTTTTTGTCTAATACTTGTAAACTTTTTACCAATTAAACAAAACAAACAGTTTTGATATAAACACCGATTTTTTTTTCAAAAAGACCAAATTTTCTAAACTTTTACTAAAAAAACAACATTTCAAGTTCATAAATTATGCCAGGTTCAAGCCCCAACTTTGGCAGAATATTTTAAGAAATAGTGGCATTTATTAATTTAAGTCATTAGTTTAATACATGATTAGTATTCATGTAATTATGTGAGTAGACCAATTACTAGACTTTGTTGGTATATATTTTATATTATAATTAATAAGACCAAATAAACCCAAAATGCTGTCTAATAAAACCAAATTTTTATTTAATAAAATCGGACTCTTGCTAAAAGATTTGCTTAATATCGCCAAATCTTTGGTTAATAAAACAGTATTTTTGACCAACAAACTAAATTTTTACTCAACAGAGCAAATTTTCTTTAATCCAACCAAATTTGTTTGTTTATAAACCAAATTTTTACCCTAATTTTTGATTTATAATCTAAACTTTTGACCAAAAAGCAGGAATTTTGGCCAATAAACAAAGTTTTATTCAAAAAACCACTAATAATTGACCAATAAACCAAATTTTTTCAAAAAGACTAAGATCAGTCAAAAAACCATAGTTTTAACTAATAGGACCAAATTATTTCTCAAAAAAACTAAAAATCCAGTAACACGCATTTTTGCAAAACAAACTAGTTTTTAGTTAAAAAAAACAAATTTTTGTTCAATAAAGCCAGACTTTTGGCAAAATAATAAAAAAACTTTCTTAATATAGCCACATTTTTGCTTAATAGAGCCAAATTTTGACCAATAAACTAAATTTTTGCTCATAAGATCAAATTTTTGTTGTGTAAACCAAATTTTGACCTAATTAAGCCAAAATTTTGATCAATAAAACCAAATTTTTGTTTAATCAAAAAGATTTTGCCAAAAACCTGTAAACTGTCAACAATATAAAAAATGATTAAAACGTATCAGAAGCTGTCATAATCGACAATCATCAAAGGCACACTAAGTACGCCATACAAAACAAAAACGTTGATTGCAAAATTCTCAACCGACAGCAAACGTCAGCAAAACCATAAAAGAAGCTAACATAAATAACACAAAAGCACTTGATCCAAAAGTATAAACTATGCATTTTTGTCTAAAAAAAACAGTTTTTTGATAAAAAAGGTTTGATAAAAAAACAAAATTTGGTTTAAAAAAAGCGGATTCTACAAACTTTTGACTAATAAAGCCAAAAATTTATCATGAAAGATTTATAATGTATTTGACAAAAATCCATTATGAAGTGCATATTTGCACAAGAAAATTTTTGACCAATAAAAGCAGTTTTAGTCAAAAAAAAGCTATAATTCTTGTACCAAAATTTTGTCTAATAAAACCAAATTTTTATTTAATAAAAACGGAGTTTTTCTAAAAAGATTGCTCAAATTTTTTGCACAAAACAATCAGATTTTTGTTGTATGACACAAATTTTGACCCTAAAGCCAAAATTTTGATCAAATAAACCAAATGTTTGTTTAATCAAAAAGTTTTTGTCCAAAACTTGTAAATTTTTGACCAAGCTAACCGGATTTTAGACAAAAAAAAAACAGTTTTGATATAAACACCGGATTTTTGTTTAAAAAGATCAGATTTTCAAATTTTTTACCAAAAATACGTATTAAGACTTTAATAAATTGTGGCATGTACCATGTAGGTTTACTAGATACTAGACTTTGTCAGTATATATTAAAAAACACAATGAACAAAAAACTTTCAGAAAATAAATTAAAAAAACAAAATCCTAGCTGATGCTTAAACTTCAACGTAATCCATCTTTCAACCACTATGCAAACAAAGAACCAAGACAAGAAGAAAACCATCTAACCTAAGAAGACCTAAAAAAAGTTAAAGAAACTTCCAGCTAGCCAAAACCTATTCAGGAGTTGCTGAACAACCCTCTAAACAACTCAATAAAAGAACAGGACTTGGAACATAATTGATAAGGACTTCCCTAGAGCCAACTCAAATCAACACCAAACTCTAACAAATGCCTAAATAATGACGACAAAAAAATCCTCACTAATTTTAACAACCCAACCAAAGACGGCACCACACAAAACATAAAAAAAGAAACAAACATTTTTTTGATAAACGACCAAAGACTGACAAAACGGAACAAACAAAAACCCTCAAAAAACAACGCGACTTCTACCTTAGCACGTAGCCACGTGCGACTGAAAAAGTGTGCAAGTCAACCAAACTAGATAGGCAATTAACAAAGGATCCATGAAACCTGCAAAATCCGTAGGTAAGCACTATTACCAATAGAAAAAAAAATAGTCAAGGTCGACTAAACTTAACAAAAAGGAAAAAAAGGAAGAAAAAAGAGTGCAAACCAAACAGTGATTGACAACTGACCTCTGTCAAAAAAGAAACCCCGAGTATAGCCAAAAGGCCAAAATCACTTCAACAAAAGCTGACGTACCCCAATCACCATTTTAAATAAAAGAACCAATCCCAAAATCAACAATCCTCAGAACCAATCTAATCAAAAGTCTTTTGTCACAAAGTTTCTGAGAATCGGACCACTATAGCTACCCCAAAAGAAGAATAACCAACCACCTTTAACACAATGCTTTGCCGCGTAAAAGAAGTGAAATGTCACTTGCACAAAGGCTGCGTCCAAGATAAAAAAACTAATTTTTTCAAAGCACGGCTTTTCTACCATCACAAAACCCTTTCTTTTGACCAATAAAACCAAAAATTTATCATAAAAGTTTTAAAATGTTTTTTAAAAAGACTCAGTCTTTTTGTCAAAAATTAATTATAAAGTACATATATGCACACAAAAAATGGATTTTTGTCTAATAAACGCCAAAGTTTTGTACAAAAATCTAAAATTTAGTCTAATAAAACCAAATTTTTATTTAATAGAAACAAACATTTGCTAAATAGCCAAGTTTTTGCTTAATAGAACCATAATTTTGATCAACAAACTAGATTTTTACTCAACAAATCAAAATGTTGCTTAATACAACTGGATATGTTTATTTATAAACCAAACTTTTGACCAATAAGCAAGAATTTTGCTAAACCAAATTTTTGACTAACAAACTAAATTTTTACTCAATAATGCAAAACTTTCTGTAATACAACCGGATTTTTTAATTTATAAATACCAAACCAAATTTTACCCTGATTTTTGCTCTGTAAACCAAACTAATTACCAAAAACCAAGAATTTTGCTTAAAAAACAGATTTTTGGAAAACAAACAGTTTTATTCAAAAAGTTGCTAATAATTGACTATAAAGCCAGTTTTAGTCAAAAATTTAATTTTAACTAATAGAACAAATTTTGTTCTCAAAACAACTAAAAATCTAGTAATTTAAATTTTTGTTAAGAAAACTAGTTTTTAGTTCAAAAAACCAAATTTTTGTTCAATAAAGCCAGACTTTTGCCAAAATAATAAAAAACAACTTGCTTAATATAGTAGCCAGATGTATGCTTAATAGATCCGTATTTCAGACCAAGAAACTAAATTTTGCTCAATACAATCAGATTTTTGTTGTGTAAACCAAATTTTGACCAAATTAAGCCAAATTTTGATAAACTTAAATAGACAAAAACCTTTCAGAAAATTATTAAAGAAAACAAAATTCTAGCTGATGCATAAACTTCAACGTAGTCCATCTTTTAACAACTAAGCAAACAAAAAACCAAAAAAAAAGCCAAACCCAAGAAAATCTGCCAAAATGTAGAAAACCAAAACCAATTTAGGAGTTGTTGAACAACCCTCTCCACAACTCCATAAAATAACAAAACAGAAAGATAAATGATAATGCAAAACTACCCTCGAGCCAACTCAAACCAAAGCCAAACTCTAGAAAATCTATAAATAATGACAACAAAAAAAATCCTTACTAATTTTAACAACCCAACCAAAGACATAACGAAACAAAACCTAGAAGAAGAAGCGGAAAACTTTCTAGATAAGCGTCAAGATATTGATAAAGCGGAACAAACAAAAGTCCTCAAATAACATCGCGGCTCTTACCTCAGCACGTAGCCACGTGCGACTGAAAAAGTGTACAAGCCAACCAAACTGGACCGGCAATCAAAAAATCTTTATAACCAGCAAAAACCGTAAGTTAGCACTATCACCAATAGGAAGGAAAGTAGTCAAGGCCAACTAAAAAAGTAACAAAAAGTGCAAACAACCAACAGCAATTGACAATTGACTCCAAAAAACCTCAACAGAAGCTGACGTCAGCATCAATGGCACCAAATAAACGTCCCCCCGTCACCACCTTAGATAAAAAAAACCAATCCCAAAACCACCAATCCCTAGAACCAATGTAATCAAAAGTCCTTCGCCACAAAGTTTCTGCGTAGAATCGAAACACCAAAGCTACCCCAAAAAAAGGATGACCAACTACCTTTTATTTCAATCTTCAACACAATGCTTCGCCGCGTAAAAAGAATGAAATGTTACCTGCGTCCAAGTAAAAAAAACTAATTTCTTTAAAACACAGCTTTTTTACCATCACCAAGAACGGATTCTACAAACTTTTGACTAATAAAGCCAAAATTTTATCATACAAATTCTATAATAAATTTTTGACAAAAACGTTTAGTCTTTTTTTCAAAAATCAATTATAAAGTGCATATTTGCACAAAAAAAATAAATTTTTGTCCAATAAAAGCGGTTTTTGTAAAAAATGCATAATTTTAACTAATAAGGCCAAAATTTGGTATAATAAAATCAAGTTTTTATTTAATAAAAACAAACTTTTGCTAAATAAGTGGTTTAATAAAGTCGGATTTTTGCTTAATAAAACCGTATTTTTGACCAACAAACTAGATTTTTACTCAAAAAAGCAAAATTTTGCTTAATACAACTAAATTTGTTTATTTATAAACCTAACTTTTGATCAAAAAGCAAGAATTTTCGGATTTTTGGCCAATAAACAAAGTTTTATTCAAAAAGTCGCTTGTAATTGACCAATAAAACCGGATTTTTTACAAAAAGCTAGGTTTTTGATTAATATAAGCAGTTTTAGTCAAAAAACCACAATTTCAACTAATAAACCCAAATTTTTGCACAAAAATTCAAAATTTGGTCTAATAAAACCAAATTTTTATTTATTAAAAACAAACTTTTGCTAAATAGCCGGATTTTTGCTTAATGGAACCGTATTTTTGACCAACAAACTAGATTTTTACTTAATAAAGCAAAATATTGCTTAATACAACTGGATATGTTTATTTATAAACCAGACTTTTGACCAAAAACCAAGAATTTTGCTTAATAAAACCAAATTTTTGACCAACAAACTAAATTTTCACTCAATAATGCAAAATTTTACGTATTTATAAGTACCAAACCAAAGTTTACCTTAATTTTTGTTCTGTAAACCAAACTTATTACCAAAAACCAGGAATTTTGCTTAAAAAACAGATTTTTAGCCAACAAACAAAGTTTTATTCAAAAAGTTGCTATTAATAATTGACTAATAAAGCCCGTTTTAGTCAAAAAACAATAATTTTAACTAATAGAACAAATTTTTTTCTCAAAAAAACTAAAAATCTAGTATTTCAGATTTTTGGTAAGGAGACTAGTTTTTAGTTTAAAAAACCAAATTTTTGTTCAATAAAGCCAGACTTTTGCCAAAATAATTAAAAAAAACTTGCTTAATATAGCTAGATGTATGCTTAATAGATCCGTATTTCAAACCAAGAAACTAAATTTTGCTCAATACGATCAGATTTTTGTTGTGTCAACCAAATTTTGACCAAATTAAGCCAATTTTTAATGAATTTAAATAAACAAAAAACCTTAAAAAAATGATTAAAAAATACAAAATTCTTCAACGTAATCCATCTTTTAACAACTAAACAAACAAAAAACCAAGAAAAGAAAAAAGCCATCTAACCCAAGAAAATCTGCCAAAATGTAGAAAATCAAGACTAATTTAGGAGATGCTGAATGATCCTCTAAACAAAAACAAAAAGATAAATGATAATGCAAAACTACCCTCGAGCCAACTTAAACCAAGCCAAACTCTAGAAAATCTATAAATAATGACAATAAAAAAAATCCTTACTAATTTTAACAACCCAACCAAAAACATAACCAAACAAAATCTAGAAGAAGATGCGGAAGACTTTCTAGATAAGCGCCAAGAGATAGACAAAGCGGAACAAACAAACGTCCTCAAAAAACATCGCGGCTCCTCAGCACGTAGCCACGTGCGACTGAAAAAGTGTACAAGCCAACCAAACTAGATTGGCATTCAAAAAATCTTTATAACCAGCAAAAACCGTAAGTTAGCACTATTACCAATAAAAAAGAAAGTAGTCAAAGCAGTTTTAGTCAAAAAGCCACAATTTCAACTAATAAGCCCAAATTTTTGCACAAAAATTCAAAATTTGGTCTAATTCAACCAAATTTTTATTTAATAAAAACAAACTTTTGCTAAATAGCCGGATTTTTGCTTAATGGAACGTATTTTGAACCAACAAACTGAATTTTTACTCAATAAAGCAAAATGTTGCTTAATACAACTGAATATGTTTGTTTATAAACCAGACTTTTGACCAAATAGCAAGAATTTTGCTTAATAAAACCAAATTTTTGACTAACAAACAAAAATTTTTATTCAATAGATTTTTGGTCAATAAACAAAGTTTTATTCAAAAAGTTGCTAATAATTGACCAATAAAGACAGTTTTAGTAAAAAAGCCATAATTTTAACTTTAATAAAATCGATTTTTTTTTTCAAGAAAATTAAAAATCTAGTAATTTAAAATAATTGCTTAATTAAGCCAGAATTTTGCAAAAAATAAGAAAAAAACTAGCTTAATGTGGACAAATGTTTTCTTAATATAGCCAAATTTTTGTTGAGTAAACCAAATTTTGATCTAATGAAGCCAAAATTTGGATCAAGTAAACCAAATTTCGGTTTAATCAAAAAGTTTTTATCCAAAACCTGTAACTTTTTGACCAATTAAACCCGATTTTGGACTAAAAACAGTTTTGATATAAACCGGATTTTTGTTGAAAAAGACCGGATTTTCCTTTAACTAAAAAAGTCAAAATCTAATATAGATTCGAAATTTTGTAATTAAGAGTCAATCAAAATTAAACCAATCTAATAAAATTAACGTTCTTTTGATTGCTAAAACTTGTAGACTTACGTACTTCAGGTTTGGCGGAGCATTGCAAGGTGTTCAGAAAAGCAATTACACTAAAAAAAAATCAGTCAAGTTTATGTAGTGCTAAAATTATCTTTTTTTTTATAGAAGTTACAACTAAATCGTAATCAGTTTACAATACGACAGAATAAACAAAACATGCATTTAAATATTATTAAAATACATATTTGCACTTAAAAAATGTTAGATATGGTTAAACAACTTGTGTTGCCCCAATTTTCCTGCGCTTTTTTATCAACTGACCCAATATCAACGCGTCCATACACTAGCCATAAATTTAATTATTTAGTTTATTAAAAAATCTGATTTTATAAAATTACATTTATTAATAACCCAAATACAAATATAATCAATTGAATTAATTTGTAATCATAATTAACACAGTAAATTTTTATCAAATAATGCTAATTTGTTTAAAAAAGCAATTTTATTCTATAAATTCATTAGTCGAATAAATATTGTTTCAACATGACAACAGCAAACAAAAGAGAACTGTATGATAATGGATGTTAAACAGAAACTTAGACATTATGCTAACCTATTCTAATTGATATTTATATCAATAACTGTGTTTGTTTAGGAGAATATGAAATATTAAGTTTGTTCAAACTAGTATTAGTTAGTGAAGGTAGGATTATAAAATAATTAGAAAAAAAGATGGTCTTAAATTGCACACTAATTCCTTTTCTCCCATTTTATGCTTTCACAAACAATTAATTCCTGAAAGTGTTACTGTAATTAATACCTAAATCATTCATTATAAAAATCTAGTATACAAATTGAGTACATAAAAAAGTATATTAAGGGTTGAAATTGTGTAAATCCCTAGATGCCTATGTAATTTTGAAAATGTGTAAGGGTTTTAGACACATCTGGCAATGACATAGGATATCTCATTTCATTGAAAATCCTTTTTACTAAAAAAATCTATTCCTCCACCTTAACCCTATTAAGAACATATTGTAAATTGTCCTTCCAATTAAGCAAATCTGAATCGCTGCATCCTAGATACGACCAAAATGAACAATTCAAGACACCCATTAGCAATGCAAATTGTAATTCTGCGCATAATAATCATACAACAATCAGATTTACATAGAAAACTTTTAACAATAACATCTTGTAATTAGAACAAAATATACAGTTAAATTTATTAAATATGCAGATAATATTCAACCCTTAAATCATCAGCTGGTCTATTGATATTTAAATTATTATACATTATACGGATTTTAACCGTCCTAACAGAATAATCAATAAGTAAATTTAATTTACTATTTAACCATTTTTATCTTATCATGTTAAAATAAAAATTGAGTTTAATCAATAATTTTAATTACGTTTAACGTAGTTGTAATAAATATATTTATTTCTATGCAACACCGATTAGTGAATTAAATAAATTAATTAATATTGTGCCACTTTATTTTGTAAGCATAGTTGAATAGTGATTAAATAAATAATTTAATTTAAATTACTAATGCAATTAGCATAAAAAATTAACAAGTACAAAATTTTACTACATCAGGTTCTTGCTAAAGTCAAAGTAACCAAGCTACATAGACAGAGATAAAAAGTTTGCCCACAGTTAGCTAGAGTTTGGATTCCTAGCCCCTATCTGGCTAGCCAAAGATCTAGAACCTTAAAACTTTTTGGTTTGTTAAAAAACCGTAAATAGTCACGTTTGACTTATCTAAGAGTAACCCATGTTTAGACTTGTCAAAACTTATCAAGTCGGCTATCTTAAATTTTGGTGTCAGAGATTTTTTAAACCTTTAGTAAAAAGTGCCATTGCTTCTTCAAAGTTTTTGACCTTTGTTTTTCCTCAGCAGCAAAATGTTCTTTTTGGCTTTAGTCAATTATGACTATGTACAACTTATTTGGAGACATAGCTCCAGTTTTAAGTAAAATGTTGTTTGCTGTGGTTGTTGCCGCAAAATTTAAGTCTAGGTAGCGCTACCTAGCGGCAGTAACAATTGTGGAAAAGTTTTGTTGATTCTGGAAACCAGGCTTCTTTCAAATAGCAAGCCTACAACAATCTCCTGCACTTTAGCAGCACTGCTTCCAAGTTCAAAAGTTTTGCAAAAGTTTGTTTATAATTGGTCCAGGTTTTGATCCCTAATTTTGTATAGGTTAGTCAAAGATTGTTAAATCTAACACCACTAGTGTCGGTATCAAAACCTGCTAGTTTGTTGGAAAAGCATCAAGAGGTACGCTTGGTTTGTCCAAAAGTTGTTTGGGTTCATCAAAACTTGTTAAATTGGTTACCTTAAGGTTTTGTGTTCACTCTTATAGCAAAAATTCATTTTCAAAGTTCTTTTTTAACTAACACCAAACTTTATTCTCAATAGAAACTACAGCTCAATTAATACGATGTTTTCAGTTGCAAATCCTAGTACCGCACTATACTTAATCTTTTGATTAGATTCAATTGGGCACAAATTTTAGATTTTAGCAGATAACAGCAATCAAAACTTTAATAGAACTAAAAACGTCGTAGATCTCTGCGTATTGTTTATTGTAAAAGTTATCTACTTCTATGTATGGCTTGGACAACTTAGAAATAAAATCTTAGACTGTCCATGTTTGAGTCGTTGCTGGTTTACAAATTTAGATCACTTGTAAATTTGCATGCCATTAGTAGTCCCTAGACTCTAGACTCAAAGTCAACTAAGTTTGTTGATGTAGTATCGGTGACTCTTCATGATTTGGAAGTAAGTCAAACTTTAAAACTTTAAACTTAGGAAATATTAAGTCGGGTGGTAAACCTGACTCCTCCAAAAAAGTTTTTTTGCAAAGTTCTTCTTCAAAAGTGTTAATAACTATAGTGGCCTTAGAAAATTGTCCCTCTTGTGTTACGGTCTAATACTCGTACTGTTAATAATATAATAATGGGGTTAATGTAATTTGTGGCTTGTTCCCCCTGTAAACGTCTGTCCAGTAGAATGTGTCCTGCAAGGGTAACCCTCTAAAGAACCACAAGATCTCAGCGGAGGTTAACAAAAGTATCCTCCCGGGTATTTCCAGGACGATACTACTTCAGGCCCGTCGCAGCCGATAGTCGTAGTGATGACGCAGATGGGTCTTGGCGGAGGTCATCAAGTCATTTTCCAGGTAGTCTTGGTTTGGATGACTGGCCCATCGCTGCTAATTGATGCATCTCAGCAGTATTCCTCTGCTGTTTGATGGTAACAGAGTTGGTTGTTTGTGGCCTCAAAGTTGTGGTAAAACTGGCTGGCAAATTTTGGATTCTAAGGTTTTGTTGTGCCTGCAACATTTCGATAGATACTTTTAACGTTACGGCCGCCAGAGGTCACCACATGATTAGATCAGGCAATCTATCCCTGCATTTCCGTCCAGATTAATGGTGTCAAACATAAAGTTTTGATCGACAGCGGGGCTAGTCGTAACTTCACACAACTGGACCTCCCTACAAAGCAACCAAGTTCTGAAAAAATCCGGCAAAAATCTGCATCAATTATATACGCCTAAACAAAGCCACAAAGACAGAAGATACGAAAACGCTCAAGAACTTCGAAGAAGCCAAAATCTTTACCAAAATGTACCTCCCCGACGGGAAAACGTACCAGTTTAGGATCATGCAATTCAGCCTAAAAAACGCACCGGAAACCTTTCAAAAAATTATGTTGCAGGTGTTGGCTGACCTACTAGGTAAATGCGTCTCGTATACCTAAACAACATAATAGTTTTTTCGAACAACAAAATCAAATATTGCGACCAACTACGCCTGGTATTAGAAAGGCTACAAAAACAAGGGCTGCGCTGCAACCTTAAAATATGCAAGTTTGGAACGGATAAAGTAGAATACCTGGACCATCAAATCACAGCGGAGGGCAGTGAACTATTAGAGCACCACCTGAAATTAATTCAGGACTACCCTAAGCAGAACACCAAAAAGCAGCTCCGCACAAAACCACAACTTCCTTTAAAAAACTTAAGGAAGCAATTGACCGCTCCGTCAAACTAGCGAGGCCGCAACCAAATCTAAAATTTGTCCTACAAACGGACGCAAACTATCAGGGAGTTAAAGCAGTTTTTTACCAGAGGCATATTATCTCATACAACAGTGCCAAATTAACACCCCGGCAAGCCAGGTTCCACTCCAACAAACTGGAATGCTTAGCAATACTCTGGGCAGTCAAGAAATATCGAAAATACTTAAAGGATAAACAATTCACACTAGGACTAACAACAAATCCCTCACATGGCTAAACACTTCCGCCAATGCTAAAGGCAAATTCTCCCGATAGGCAATGACCCTGGAAAAATTTAATTACACCATTTAACACACACCTAGAGCTACAAACGTACTGCCGTCCAGACACCTTGACAAGGGATGCATTGCTCCCAAGTTCGAAAGTTTTGCAAAAATTTGTAAAAACTAGGTACTAACTGAGGTCGTCCCAAATTTGACCTGTAGAAGTAGTTGTGTCTGGTTTTAAGTCCACGTCTATAAACTATAAGATTACGTAAGCATAAATAAAAGTTTTGCTTATAGTTAGTCCGAGTTTGGATCCCCAATTAATTAGTTAGTTAAAGATGATTAATCTAGCACTACCAGTGTTGCTGTCAAAACCTGCTAGTTTGTTGGAAGAGCACTAAAGTTTGTCCAAAAGTTGTTTAGGCTCATCAAAACTTATTAAATTTTCTGTGTCGGAGCAGTGGCGTTGTTGTTGACACTTATAGCAAAGATTCTTTTAACTAAAACCAAACCTTGTTCCCAAATAAACTACATCCCAATTAACAAAATGTTTTCATTTAGCTTATTGTTTGCCAAATCCTAATACTGCACTCTACTTAATCTTTTAATTAGATCCAGTTGAGTAAATTTTGTACGTTTTAACAGATGACGACGGTCTGTTTTGCGTCATTGTTGCAATCGTAGATCTCTGCAAATTGTTTATAATAAAAGTTATCTACCGCTATGTATGGCTTAAACAACTTAGAAATAAAATTTTAGACTGTCCATGTTTGAGTCGTAGCTAGTTTACAAATTTAGATCACTTGTAAATTTGCGTGGCATTAGTGGTCTCTAGGGAAAACATCACTCTAGACTCTGAATCAACTTAAGTTTGTTGATGTAGTATCAGTGACTCTTTATGATTTGGGAGTAAGTCAAACTTTAAAACTTTAAACTTTTAAAAAAGTTAAGTCGGCTGGTAAACCTGACTCCTCTAAACAGTTCTTTTGCAAAGTCCTTCTTCAAATAACTATAGTAGCCTTAGTGACTAGTGTGCTAATAGGTAGAATTGTCCCTCTTGTGTTACGATCTAATACTTGTACTGTTAATAATATAATAATAGGGTTAGTGTAATTTGTGGCTTGTTTCCCCTAGAAATGTCTGTCCAGTAGAATGTGTCCTGCAATAAAAACAAGATAACCCTTTAAAATACCACAAAGTCTTGGCGGAGGTCGACAAAGATATCCTCCCGGGTATTTCCAGGACTAGACTACCTCAGGCCTGTTACAGCCGATAGTCGTAGTGATGACGCAGCTGGGTCTTGGCGGAAGTCATCAAATCATCTTCCAGGTAGTGTTGGTTTGGATGACTGGCCCATTGCTGCTAATTGATGCATCTCAGCAGTATTCCTCTGTTATTTGTAGTAGCAGAGTTAGTTGTTTGTGGCCTCAAATTTGCGGTGAAACTGGCTGGCAAATTCTGGCTTCTAAGGTTTTGTTGTGCCTGCAACACTTCAATAGATACTTCCAATGTTACGGCCGCCAGAGGTCACTACATGATCAGATCAGGCAATCTAACCGCTTCCCCGCATTTCCGTCCAGATCGATGGTGTCAAACATAAATCTTTAATCAACAGTGGGGTTAGTCGTAACTTCACGCAACTGGACCTTTTTACAAAGAAACCAAATTGAAAAAATCCAGCAAAAATTTCCATCAATTATAAACGCCTAAACAAAACCACGAAGACAGAAGTGACCCTGCTTCCAAAGATACAAAAATCGCTCAAGGGTTTTGAAGAAAATCTTCACCAAAATAGACCTCACACCGACACTTAACCACCTTTGCCGCCCCCGACGGAGAAACGTACCAGTTTAGAATCATGCAATTCGGCCTAAAAAATGCACCGGCAACCTTCCAAAAAATGATGTCGCAGGTGCTGGCTGGCCTACTGGGTAAATGCGTCCTCGTATACCTGGACGACATAATGGTTATCTCAAACAACAAAATAGAACATCGAGACCACCTACGCCTAGTATTAGAAAGGTTTCAAGAACACGGGCTGCGTTGCAACCTTAAAAAACGCAAGTTCGGAACGGATAAAGTAGAAAACCTGGACCACCAAATCACAGCAGACGGCAATGAACCATTAGAGCACTACCTAAAATCAATTTGGTACTACCACAAGCCAAACACCAAGGAGCAGCACCGCAACTTCTTAGGACTCTACACCTGGCTCAGAAAGTTTGTACCCAAGTTTGCAAAGATAGCGGGACCGCTGATAGCCATGCAAAGGCCCAAACTAACGTCCAGGTAGACACACAAAACCACAACTTCCTTCAAAAAACTTAAAGAAGCAGTTGACCGCCCCCTCAAACTAGCGAGGCCGCAGTTAAATCTAAGATTTGTCTTACAAACGGACAAAAGTTACCAGGAAGTCAGAGCAATTCTTTACCAAAAGGAGGAAGACCAGAGGCATATCATCTCATACAACAGTGCAAAATTAACACCCCTGCAGGCCAGGTTCCACTCTAATAAACTGGAATGCGTGGCAATACTCAAGACAGTCAAGAAATATCGACCATACTTGGAGTAAGGACCGACAACACAGCCTTCACATGTCTAAACACCTCCGCTAATGCTAAAGACAAATTTTCCCAATGGGCAATAATCCTGAAAGAATTCAATTACACCATAAAACACACAAAAACTGGCACACGGCACACAACAACCGCCCTAAAACCCAAACAAGCGGAGAAACCGTGGGAAAAGGTAGCGATTGATTACATCGGCCGCTTCGACGTAACCCCCAGGGAAACAAAGTGGTACTAACTATGATGTATGTGTGCACCAGATAGACAGAAGCTATTGCCGCCCCACAGCCAACGCGAAGACCACTGTCGCCTGCTGAAAAATTATTCCACAAATTTGGGTACCCCAAAACAATCCTATTGGATAATAGGCCTCAATTTGCCAGCAAGCACTTTGCGGACGCAACACAGCAATAGAAATGTGCACACCATACCACAGCCACCTACCACCTCTAAGTTAACCCGGTCAAACGCCGACATGCTGAGCTAAAAAAAAGCATCCAAACGCTGACCAAAAAAACATCCTAAACGCGCCTAGGACAAATTAATATCGTTGTCACTCTACCACAAAAACAAGAGGACTAATGCAGACATTGAACAAAGCCCAAACTACATGCTGCTCGGAGAAGACATCCACCAACCAGGAAATTAGAACGCCGCCAAAACAGCACCCTAAAATTTGGACCGCAGACTCCAGCAGGCAATGCATCAACAAGCCACTTACCTAAACCAATGATACCCCCGCAAAACAGACGCACTACAAAATTATCAATCTGGTGACAAAGTCATAGTACGGGGAAGAGCCCGGCAATTTAACTATAAATGAAATGGACCAAAGACGCTGATCACCAAAGCAGGAGAAAACTGCTACTGGATCGAGGACCTACATTATCGCCTCCCCAGACCAAAGTGTATGCAAACGACCTGTAAAACGCACCACCTCCCGAAAAAGTTTCAAGGGTAGATCCTAATAGAAAAAAAAAAAAGTTTTTCAAATTTCCACAATAAAATAAACACCCTGTATATTAAAAACATTTTTATAAATTAGTTTGTATAAAACCAAAAAACTTTTGTTTGAAACGTTTTTTGAAATAGGTTAGAAAATTATTTTGGTGTTTCGGTAATTTTGACTAACCCTGTATAACAAAAATTTAAAATTTAAGACCACCTAAATTTAGTTTAGACAGTTTTATTGGCATTTAGAATGTTTTAAAATAACAAATTATTCTGAGAATTTTTATTGGCTTTCAAAAATAAAATAAAAGTTTGGAAATTTTAGAAATAAAAAAAAATATTAAAAAAAACT
Organism: Tachinus rufipes; assembly: GCA_963932245.1. NCBI lineage: Eukaryota > Metazoa > Arthropoda > Insecta > Coleoptera > Staphylinidae > Tachinus > Tachinus rufipes. The sequence goes on from OZ010750.1 coordinate 5,354,657, forward strand.
GAATAAATGCATTTTAACTTGAAAATGAAAACTGAATATGACTTATTAGTAATTAAACATAAATCTTAAATAAATTTTATAAAATATTGCTACAATAATTCAATTACACTTTTGTTTTGTAAGAAAGAACAAAACTGTATGTGTATATTGACCTATTTTTTTCATCGTATAGAATATAAAAATGCTATTACAAGGAACATTATACGAGTATACTGTGTCATGGACACGTTGTAATAGGCAAACTTTGCAACTAACAAAATTGGGATATTTCATTATAGCTATGAATTTTTACAAGCATAAAAAATTAAAGTTATAGTTGCGGCAAACTTTAAAAGAATGTAATTTAATACCAATTTGTTAATGAAAGCAATTAAGACCCGGTAAAAAATATTTTAAGTATTGGAAAACTATATTAATAACACAAAATTATTAATAATTGTTTGCTCAAGGATTAAATAATGTATTTCGGTAGATTTGTTTTATATTTTTTTATTTATTTCATGCAATAAATAGATTTTAGGTCATTAATACAACAAATTTATTTTAAAAGTTCTTATTTAATTTTAAACATGTTGACCTAACATATTTTCACAAACAATTAATCAATTTACAGTTTTATTAAATTTAATTAATATGGCGCAGTCGGTTTAGATTACTTTTTTTAAAGATGCGTTTTTTAATGAATCAATTGGCCGTTTTGTGAGATTTAATTAAATTGGCGCAGTCAGTCTGAGTAACTTATTCTGAAAATGCATTTTTTTAATGAATTAATTGACAGCTTCAATTTAAATAACTTGGCGCAGTTGGTTTAGTAGCTTACTGAGCTATCTCATACATATATATTTTTATTTAAACTATTTTGGCGCAGTCAAATCAAATCAATATTTTTGTTTGTAATTAATATAATAGATCCAATTTCTGAGCAAATTATATATATTATAATAAACTATAGTTACAAAGATTTTATGCACTAAACAATTCTTTGTTTAGATTTCTAATTTGTCAAAATTTCACACAGAACTATTTTGGCGCAGTCGGATTTTTAGTAAAATTTTAGTGCTTTTTTATGTTTCACAATTGTAGATTTCTTCAAAGTTAATTGCTTAATAAAAAATTGCCAACCAATAATAATAATAATTGATTGAATAATATACCTCCAACTGTTTTGGCGCAGTCGGTTGTACAGTTGTTTTATCAAATTTTTAAAACACAACTACATTTAGATTATGTATTTAATACAATAAAGACTAATAATGCTTTAATAATGCCTTATGTTTAAATTATGAAACAAAATATGATATTTATTGAAATAAGTAATGAATATGAACATTTGATGTTAATACGCAATAAATGATTAATGGTAATTGTGGGTCTAGTATAGAATCAGAGTTAATGATCAAGGAATCGGAATTCCACACGCCCGCAATCATATTGCATTCTATAAACGTTGCAATCGGTATAATAGTCCTTTAAAATTTAATCGACGACTACAGTAAAAGGAATTTCAACTAAAACAAATTACGTTCGATGAATGCTGTTTGTATCCATGGAATCTCACGGGCGAACATACGACCGAATAAAAATATAAATAAAATTGATTAACATTTTTTTTAGCACCAATAAATGACCGTGGTATATAACGCCATTGTTGCAACCCGTTGTTTTATATATAAAATAATGCTTCATTACCTGCGAATTGCTTCATGCTTCGGTCGTTCAATGTGTGTTTTGCTAACTCCTCTCTTCTTTGCATTCCACAACATTCAGCACGTGGCTACGTTCAATCATGAAAATTAATTCAGACGCTATAAAAATAGATTGCTGGGCGAAATAGAAATGCGAAACGGAATCCACAACTCCAACAATTTAATTACAATCTAATTCTCTAATTGGGATGTTTGAGACGGCTTTAATCGCTTCTTTTTATATGATTGGGGACTTTCAATATTTATGCTTAGATTAAATTCAAGCAAAACTTTATCGCAAGATAAATTTAAATTAAATATAACAAATATATACTTTGGTAAATGATTTGTATTATATTAAGAAAATTTAGTCTAACAGGATAATGATATATGAGCAAAATATGCAAACAAAAATATGCGCATATGTATGCACAATTTTTTAGTAAAATATTATGAAAAAATATGCACATTTATATTATGAAAATACTCAAATAAATTGGAATAAAATAAAAGATGAATATAATAATAATATTATTGCAGTATTTTCAATTAAACAAAAATAGAAAATATGATAATTCAACTGAGGAAAATAGTTTTACAATCATTATTTCAATTATTTTAAAACACCATTAAAATCTATTTTCGCAATTAACAAAATTTTTTACACATTCATATTCAATTATGTATGAAGGAAAACTTTTAATTTTATTTTCCTGTCATAGATAAATTTTTACAATCTCGAGTTACGCTCATATATCATATATTTTCTGGCATCTTCTGGTTGTATAAATAAAAAAAAAGTTCAAATAGCATATGCGAGTAAATTCGTGTGTTAAATTTATAGTTGTATACTGTGGATGATTAATTGTACACATTTAACTAAAACATATGCGTTGAAATTAATATTATCTACGTTTTTCATTCAATGAAAAGGTTATCAATAGCACAAGCGGCACCTCCACCATAATATTAAACGTCACGCAATCGTACAATTTATGTCAGGCTATTGGGGTTATATAATGTATTAAATATATTTGTGCAATCTGACCAACAATTTATAAAACTTTGTTTTTATAGCTGTAATCAAATCATTTCCTTGGTCATTATTTTATTATTCTTACAATTTTCCCCAAAATAACATAATTTAATTAAATACAATATACGGATTTATTTAATGATTTCAAAAATTATCTAAAGTTTTACAATTTGTACTATATACATTGGAGTAATATAGTTAACCTAAATTGGTAGCAAATTTTGTTAACCTAGGTTCAAAAATGACTAAGTTACAGCAATTTGAATCAACCTTTTGCTATAAAAAAAAAATAAAATTATTCAAAAAACATTTTATAAAATCCAAAACTTTCTTCTAAATAATTACAAATTGTTATCTACATATTGAAGTTATACAGTTGGCCTAAATCATTAGCAAATTTTGTTAACCTTAGTTCAAAAATGACTAAGTTACAACAATCTGAATCAACTTCTTATTTAAATTTTCTCAAAAAACCTTTTATAAAATCCAAACCTTTCTCAATAATTACAAATTGTAAATTAAATTTTAAAGTAAATTAGTTAGTCTAAATCAGTAACAAATTTTGTTAAGTTAGGTTCAAAAATAAGTAAGTTACAACACTCTAAATCAACTTTTAACAAAAAAAATGTATTAAATTTTCTCAAAAAATATTTTATAAAATCCAATTTTTTTTAAATAAATACAAAGTGTTTGCTACCTATTAAAGTAATAGCCTAAATCAGTAGCAAATTTTGTTAACCTAGGTTCAAAAATGACTGAGCTACAACAATTTGAATCAACTTTTTTCTATAAAAATTAATCAAAATTTCTCAAAAAACCTTTTCTAAAATCCAAAACTTTTTAAATAATTACAAATTGTTATCTACATATTGAAGTACTAAAGTTGGCTAAGATCAGTAGCAAATTTTGTTAACTTTGGTTCAAAAATGACTAACTAACAACATTCTAAATTAACCTCTCGCAATAAAAAATAATTAAACTATCTCAAAAAACGTTTTATAAAACCCAAAACTTTCTAATAAATTACAAAATGTTATTTACATATTGAAGTAATATAATTGGCCTAAATCATTTGCTAATTTTGTTATCCTAAGTTCAAAAATAACTAAGTTACAACAATCTAAATCAACCTGTTGCTACAAAAAATAATTAAGTTTCTTCAAAAAACATTTTATAAAATTCAAACCTTTCTAAATAAAAACAAATTTTTATGTACATATTAAAGTAATATAGATGGCCTAAAACAGTAGCAAATTTTGTTATTTTAAGATCAAAAATGACTAAGTTACAACAATCTGAATCAACCTCTTGCTACAAAAAATAATTAAATTTTTTCAAAAAACATTTTTAAAAACCAAAACTTTCTAAATAATACCAAATTGTTATCTACATATTAAAGTAATATAGTTGGCCTTATTTAGTAGCAAATTTTGTTAACCTAGGTTTAAAAATGACTGAGTTACAACAATTTGAATTAACTTCTTGATATAAAAATAATCAAAATTTTTCAAAAAATATTTTATGAAATCCAAAAATTTCTAAATAATGACAAACTAATAACTAAACATGAAAGTAATATACTAGGCCTTAATCAGTAAAAAAAATTGATAACTTAGGTTAAGAAATGACTAAGTTACAACAATCTGAACCAACATCTTATAACAAAAAATAATCAAATTTTGTCAAAAAACAATTTATAAAATCCAAAACTTTCTAAATAATTGGAAATTGAAATCTACATATTAAAGTAATATAGTTGGTTCAAATCAGTAGCAAATTTTGTTAACCTAGGTTCAAAAATTACAAAGTTACAACAATCTGAATCAACCTCTTGATACAAAAAAAAATTAAATTTCTTCAAGAAACATTTTATAAAATACAAAACTTTCTAAATAACTACAAATTGAAATCTACATATTGAAGTAATATAGTTGGCCTAAATCAATAGCAAATTTTGATAACCTAGGTTCAAACGTTACTAAGTTACAACAATCTAAATCAATCATTTGCTACAAAAAATATTTAAACTTTCTCAAAAAACATATTATAAAATCCTTAACTTTCTAAATAATTACAAAATGTTATTTACATATTAAAGTAATATAATTGGCCTAAATCATTAGCAAATTTTGTTATCCTAAGTTCAAAAATGACTAAGTTACAACAATATAAATCATTCTGTTGCTACAAAAAATAATTAAGTTTCTTCAAAAAACATTTTATAAAATCCAAAACTTTCTAAATATATACAAATTGTTACTAACATATTAAAGTAATATAGATGGCCAAATACAGTAGCAAATTTTGTTATATTAGGTTCAAAAATGACTAAGTTACAACAATCTGAATCAACCTCTTGCTACAAAAAATAATTAAATTTTTTCAAAAAACATTTTATAAAAACCCAAACTTTCTAAATAATACCAAATTGGTAACTACATATTAAAGTAATATAGTTGGCCTAAATCCAAAGCAAATTTTTTAGCCTAAATTCAAAAATGACTAATTTACAACAGTCTGAATCAACCTTTTGCTACAAAAAAAAAATTAAACTTCTTCAAAAAATTGTTTAGAAAATCCAAAATTTTATAAATAATTACAAATTGCTATATCCATATTAAAGTAATATAGTTGGCCTAAATGAATAGCAAATTTTGTTAACTTAATTTTAAAAATGACTAAGTTACAACATTCTGAATCAACCTCTTGCTATAAAAAATAATTAAATTTTTTCAAAAAATATTTTATAAAATCCAAAACTTTCTGAATAACTACAAATTGTTATGTACATATTAAAGTATGATAGTTGACCTAAATTAGTAGCAAATTTTATTAACCTAGGTTTAAAAATTACTAAGTTACAACAATCTGAATAAACTTCTTGGTACAAAAAATATTTAAATTTTTTCAAAAAACATTTTATAAAATTCAAAACTTTGTAAATAATTGCAAATTGTTATCTACATATTAATGTAATTTAGTTGACCTAAATCAATAGCAAATTTTGTTATCCTAGGTTCAAAAATGAGTAAGTTATAACAATCTGAATCAACTTCTTGCTGTAAAAAATAATTAAATTTTTTCAAAAAATATTTGATAAAATCCAAAACTTTCTAAATAACTACAAATTGTTATGTACATATTAAAGTATTATAGTTGACCTAAATTAGTAGCAAATTTTGTAAACCTAGGTTTAAAAATTACTAAGTTACAACTATCTGAATAAACTTCTTGGTACAAAAAATAATTAATTTTTCTCAAAAAACATTTTATAAAATCTAAAGCTTTCTAAATAACTACAAATTGTTATGTACATATTAAAGTATGATAGTTGACCTAAATCAGTAGCAAATTTTGTTAACTTAGGTTTGAAAATTAATAAGTTACAAAAATCTAAATCGTCCTCTTGCTAAAAAAAAATATTAAATTTTCTCAAAAAACGTTTTATAAAACCCAAAACTTTTTAAATAATTAAAACTTGATTGCTACATATTAAAGTAATTTAGTTAGTATAAATTAGTAGCAAATTTTGTTAACTTTGGTTCAAAAATGACTGAGTTTGCAACAATTTAAATCAACCTCTTGCTAAAAAAAATAATCAAATATTCTCAAAAAGTATTTTATAAAATCCAAAACTTTTTTCAAAACTACAAATTGTTATCTACATTTTAAAGCAATATAGTTGGCCAAGATCAGTAGTAAATTTGGTTAACTTAGGTTAAAAAATGACTAAGTTACAACAATCCAAATCAACCTCTTGCTACAAAAAGTAATTAATTTTTTTCAAAAAACATTTTATAAAATCCAAAGCTTTCTAAATAATTACAAATTGTAATCTACATAATAAAATGATATTGTTTACCTAAATTAGTATCAAATTTTGTTAGCCTGTGTTTAAAAATGATTAAGTTACAACAATCTGAATCAACCTCTTGCTACAAAAAATAATTATATTTTCTCAAAAAACATTTTATAAAATTCAAAACATTCTAAATAATTATAAATTGTTATCTACATATTTAAGTAATATAGTTGGCCTAAATCAGTAGCAAATTTTGTCAACCTATGTTCAGAAATGACTAAGTTACAATAATCTGAATCAACCTTTGGCTACAAAAAATAATTAAACTTTCTCAAAAAACATTTTATAATATCCAAAACTTTCTAAATAATTACTAATTGTTATTTAAATATTAAAGTAAAATAGTTAGCCTAAATCATTAGCAAATTTTGTTAAATTAGGTAGAAAAATAACTGAGTTACAACAATCTAAATCAACTTTTTTTTTTTTTTTTAACATTTGATAAAATCCAAAACTTTCTAAATAATTACAAATTGTTAACTACATATTATAGTTATAAAGTTGGCCTTAATCAGTAGCAAATTTTGTTAACCTAGGTTTAAAAATGACTAAGTTACAACAATCTAAATCAACATCTTGCTACAAAAAATAATTAAATTTTCTCAACAAACATTTTATAAAATTCAAACTTTTCTAAATAAATACAAATTGTTATTTACATATTTAAGTAAAATAGTTGGCCTAAATTAGTATCAAATTTTAATATCTTAGGTTCAAAAATGACCAAGTTATAATAATCTAAATTGACCTCTTGCTAAACAAAATTATTAAATTTTTTCAATTTTTTTTTTATAAAACCAAAAACGTTTTAAATAATTACAAATTGTTTGCTACATAATAAAGTAATATAGTAAACATAAATCAGTAAAAAAATTTGTTAACCTAGGTTCAAAAATGACAAAGTTACAACAATCTAAATCAACTTCATGCTCAAAAAATACGTAAAGTTTCTCAAAGAACATTTTATAAAAGCCAAAATTTTTTAAACAATTACAAATTGTTAACTACATATTAAAGTAATATAGTTGGCCTAAATAAGTAGCAAACTTTGTTAACCTCAGTTCAAAAATGACTAAATTACAACAATCCGAATCAACCTCTTGCTACAAAAAACAATTAAGTTTTTTCAAAAAACATTTTATAAAATCCAAAACTTTTTAAGTAATTATAATTTGTTGTCTAAATATTAAAATAATATAGTTGGCTTAAATCAGTAGCAAATTTTGTTAACTTAAGTTCAAAAATGACTAAGTTACAACAATTTAAATCAACTTCTTGCAAGAAAAAATAATTAAACTTTTTCAAAAATTTGTTTAAAAAATCCAAAATTTTGTAAATAATTACAAATTGTTATTTACATCTTTAAGTAATATAGTTAGCCTTAATAAATAGAAAAATATGTCAACCTAGATTCAGAAATGATTAAGTTACAAGAATCTAAACCAACCAGATGCTACAAAAAATGAATAAATTTTTTCAATTTTTTTTATAAAACTTAATTTTTTTTGAATAAATACAAGTTGTTATCTGCATATTAAAGAAATATAGTTGGCCTAAATCAGTAGCAAATTTTGTTAATTTATGTTAAAAAATGACAGAGTTACAACAATCTGAATAAACCTCTTGCTACAAAAAATAATTAAATTTTCTCAAAAAACATTTTATAAAATCCAAGACTTTTTAAATAATTATAAATTGTTAAGTACATATTGAAGTAATAAAGTTGACCTAAATCAGTAGCAAATTTTGTCAACTTAGGTTCAGAAATGATCAAGTTACAACAATCTAAATCAACTCTTTGCTACAATAAGTAAATAAATTTTTTCAATTTTTTGAATATTTACAAATTGTTATCTGCATATTAAAGTAATATAGTTGGTCTAAGTCAGTAGCAAGTTTTGTTAATCTATGTTCAAAAATGACTGAGTTACAACAATCTAAATCAACCTCTTGCTACAAAAAATAATTATATTTTTTCAAAAAAAATTTATAAAATTCAAAACTTTTTGAATAATAACAAATTGTTATCTACTTATCAAAGTAAAATAGTTTACCTAAATCAGTAGCAAATTTTGGTAACTTTGGTCTAAAAATGACTAAGTTGTAGCAATCTGAACCAACCTCTTGCGAGACAAAATAATTAAATTTCTTCAAAATTTTTTTAGAAAATCAAAATTTTTCTAAATAATTGAAATTTGTTATCTACATATTGAAATAATATAGTTGGCCTAAATCAGTAATAAATTTTGTTAACCTAAAATTAAAAATGACTGAGTTACAACACTCTGAATCAACCTTTTGCTACAAAAATAATTAAATTTTCTCAAAAAACATTTTATAAAATCTTAAACTTTTTAATTAATTACAAATTGTTATTTACATATTAAAGTAATATAGTTGGCCTAAATCAGTAGCAAATTTTGATAACCTAGGTTTAAAAATGACTGAGTTACAACAATTTGAATCAACCTTTTGCTATAAAAAACAATCAAATTTTCTTAAAAAACAATTTATAAAATCCAAAATTTTCTAAATAAATACAAATTGTTTGCTACATATTAAAGTAATATAGTTAACCTAAATCAATAGCAAATTTTGTTAACCTAGGTTCAAAAATGACTAAGTTACAGCAATCTGAATCAACCTTTTGCTACCAAAATAATAAATTTTTATTAACATATTGAAATAATATAATTGGCCTAAATCAGTAGCAAATTTTGTTGAATTAAATTCAAAAATGACTAAGTTGCAACAATCTGAATCAACCTCTTGCTATAAAAAATAAGTACATTTTTTTAAAAAATATTTTATAAAATCTAAAACTTTTAAAATAAATACAAATTTTTATGTACATATTATAGTAATGTAGTTGGCCTAAATCAGTAGCAAATTTTGTTAACTTTAATTCAAAAACAACTAAGTTACAACAATCTGAATCAACCTCCTGCTACAAAAATAATTAAATTTTCTCAAAAAACATTTTATAAAATCCAAAACTTTTTAATTAATTACAAATTGTTATTTACATATTAAAGTCAAATATTTGGCCTAAATCAATAGCAAGTTTTGTTAACTAAGAATTAAAAAATAATTAAGTTACAACAACCTAAATCAACTTCTTGCTTCAAAAAATAATTAAATTTTCTCAAAAAAACATTTTATAAAATCTAAAACTTTCTAAATAATTACAAATTGTTATCTACATATTAAAATAATATAATTGGCTAAAATCAGTAGCAAATTTTGGTTACTTAAGTTCAAAAATCTTTAAGTTACAACAATCTGAATTAACTTCTTGCTACAAGAAATAATTAAACTTTTTAAATAACATTTTATAAAATGCAAAAATATTTAAATAAATTTAATTTGTTATCTACATATTAAAGTAATAAAGTTAACCTAAATCAGTAGCAAATTTTGTTAACCTTGGTTCAAAAATGACTAAGTTATAACAATCTGAATCAACATATTGCTGGAAAAAATAATTAAACATCTTCAAAAAATTGTTTAGAAAATCCAAAATATTCTAAATAATTACAAATTGTTATCTACATAATAAAGTGATATAGTTGGCCTGAATTTGTAGAAAATTTTGTTAACCTAGATTCCAAAATGACAATATTACAACAATCTGAATCAACCTTTTACTACCAAAATAATTATTTTTTCTCAAATAACATTTTATAAAACCCAAAACTTTTTGAATAATTACAAATTGTTTTCTACATATTAAAGTAATATAGTTGGCCTAAAATGGTAGCAAAATTTGTTAACTTAAGTTCAAAAATGACTAAGTTACCACAATCTGAACTAACCTCTTGCTACAAAATATAATTAAATTTTCTCAAAAAACATTTTATAAAATCCAAAACTTTTTAAATAATTACTAATTGTTGTTTACATATTTAAGTTATATAGTTGGCCTAAATCAGTAGCAAATTTTGTTAACTTAACTTCAAAAATGACTAAGTTACAACTATTTGAATCTACCTCTTGCTAAAAGAAATAATAAAATTTTCTCAAAAAACATTTTATAAAATTCAAAACTTTCTAAATAAGAACAAATTGTTATGTACATATTAAAGTAATATAGTTGGCCTAAATCAGTAGCAAATTTTGTTAACTTAGGTTCAAAAATGACTAATTTACAACAACCTGAATCAACCTCTTGCTACAAAAATAATTAAATTTTCTTCAAAAAATATTTTATAAAATTCAAAACTTTTTAAATAATTACAAATTGTTATCTACATATAAAAGTACTAAAGTTGGCTAAAATCAATAGCAAATTTTGTTAACTTTGGTTCAAAAATGACTAACTAACAACCTTCTAAATTAACCTCTCGCAATAAAAAATAATGAAACTAAAAAACGTTTTATAAAACCCAAAACTTTTTAAATAAATAAAAATTGTTATCTACATATAAATGTAATATAATTGGCCTCAATCAGTAGCAAATTTTGTTATCCTAGGTTCAAAAATGACTAAATTAAAACAAACTTAATCAACCTGTTGCTACAAAAAATAATTAAGTTTCTTCAAAAAACATTTTATAAAATCCAAAACTTTCTAAATAATTAGAGATTGTTATCTACTTATTAACGTAATATAGTTGGCCTAAATCAATAGCAAATTTTGTTAACCTCAGTTCAAAAATGACTAAGTTACAACAATCTGAATCAACTTCTTGCTACAAAAAATATTTGAATTTTCTTAAAAAACATTTTATAAAATCCAAAACTTTCTTAATATTTACAAATTGTAAATTACATTTTCAAGTAATATAGTTAGTCTAAATCAGAAACAAATTTTGTTAAGTTAGATTCAGAAATAAGTGAGTTACAACACTCTAAATCAACCTCTACCTATAAAAAATAATTAAATTTTCTCAAAAAACATTTTATAAAATCCAAAACATTCTGAATAATTACAAATTGTTATTTACATATTAAAGTAATATAGTTAGCCTAAAATGGTAGAAAATTTTGTTAACCTAAGTTTAAAAATGACTAAGTTACAACAATCTGAATCAACCTCTTGCTACAAAAAATAATAAAATTTTCCCAAAAAACCTTTTATAAAATCCAAAACTTTTTGTATAATTACAAACTGTTGGCTGCATAATAAAGTAATACATTTAGCCTAAATCAATAGCAAATTTTGTTAACCTAAGTTCAAAAATGACTAAGTGACAATAATCTAAATCAACCTCTTGCTACAAAAAAATAATTAAAAATTTTAAAAAAATATTTTGTAAAATCCAATGTATTGAAAAAAAACACAAATAGTTGTCTACATATTAAAGTAATATAGTTAGACTAAGTTTGTATCAAATTTTGTTAACCTAGGTTTAAAAATGACTGAGTTACAACAATCTGAATCAACTTCTTGCTACAAAAAATATTTAAATTTTCTCAAAAAACATTTTATAAAATCCAAACCTTTCTCAATATTTACAAATTGTAAATTACATTTTAAAGTAATATAGTTAGTCTAAATCAGTAACAAATTTTGTTAAGTTAGGTTCAAAAATAAGTGAGTTTTAACACTCTAAATCAACTTTTAGCTATAAAAAATAATTACATTTTCTCAAAAAACATTTTATAAAACCCAAAACTTTTTAAATAATTCCAAATTGTTAACTTTATATTAAAGAATTATAGTTGGCCTTAATCAGTAGCAAATTTTGTTATATTTGGTTCAAAAATGACTAAGTTACAACAATCTGAATCAACCTCTTGCTACAAAAAATAATTAAATTTTCTTAAAAAACATTTTATAAAATCCAAGACCTTCTAAATAAGTACAAATTAAAATCTACATATTTAAGTAATATAGTTGTCCTAAATTAGTAGCAAATTTTGTTGACCTAGGTTCAAAAAATGACTAACTTACAACAATCTGAATCAACCTTTTGCTACAAAAAATAATAATTTTCTTCAAAAAACATTTTATAAAAACCAAATTTTTTTAAATATTTATAAATTGTTAACTACATATTAAAGTTATACAGTTGGCCTAAAACAGTAGCAAATTTTGTTAACCTAGGTTTAAAAATGACTAAGTCACAACAATCTAAATCTATCTTTTGCTACAAAAAATAATTAAATTTCTTCAAAAAACATTTTATAAAAACCAAAACTTTTTAAATAATTACAAAATGTTATGCACATATTAAAGTAAAATAAATAGCTTAAATTAGTAGCAAATTTGTTTAACCTAGGTTTAAAAATGACTAAATTACAACAATCTGAATCAACCTCTTGCTACAAAAAATAATTAATTTTTTTCAAAAAACATTTTATAAAAACCAAAGCTTTTTAAGTAATTTCAAATTGTTATCTACATAATAAAGAAGTATAGTTGGCCTAAATCAGTAGCAAATTTTGTTAACCTAGGTTTAAAAAAGACTAAGTTACAACAATCCAAATCAATCACTTGCTACAAAAAATATTTAAACTTTCTCAAAAAACATTTTATAAAATTTAAAACTTTCTAAATAAGTACAAATTGTTATCAGTTTAATAAAGTTAAATTGTTAACCTAAATCAGTAGCAAATTTTGTTAAATTAAATTCAAAAATAAGTAAGTTACAACAATCTAAATCAACCGCTAGCTACAAAAAATAATTAAAATTTTTCAAAAAACATTTTATAAAATCCAAAATTTTCCAAATAGATACAAATTGTTAAATGCTTATTAAAGTAATATAGTTGGCCTAAACTAGTAGGAAACGTTGTTAACCTAGGTTTAAAAATCACTAAGTTAGAATACTCTGAATCAACCGGTTGCTTAAAAAAATAATTTCATTTTGTCAAAAAACAATTTATAAAATTCAAAACTTTCTAAATTATAACAAATTATTATCTGCATATTAAAGTAATATAGTTGGCCTTAATCATTAGCATTTTTTGTTAACTTAGGTTTAAAAATGACTAAGTTACAACAATTTGAATCAACCTCTTGCTACAAAAAAAAATATAAATTTCTTCAAAAAACATTTTATAAAAACCAAAACTTTTTAAATAATTACAAATTCAAAACAACATATTTTTGTAATATAATTGGCCAAAATCAGTAGCAAATTTAGTTAACCTAGATTCAAAAATGATTGAGTTACAACAATTTGAATCAACCTTTTGCTATAAAAAATAATTAAATTTCTTTAAAAAAAATTTATAAAATCTAAAACTTTTTAAAGAAATACAAATTGTTATGTACATAATAAAGTAATATAGTTGGCCAAAATCAATAGCAAATTTTGTTAACTTAGGTTTAAAAATGACTAACTTACATTATTCTAAATTAACCTCTGGCCATAAAAAATAATTAAACTATCTCAAAAAACGATTTAAAAATCCAAAAATTTTAAAATAAATATAAATTGTTATCTACATTTTAAAGTAATATAGTTGGCCTAAATCAGTAGCAAAGTTTGTTATTCTATGTTCAAAAATGACTGAGTTACAACAATCTAAATAAACCTCTTGTTACAAAAAATAATCAAATTTTGTCAAAAAACTTTTTATAAAATCCAAAACTTTTTAATTAAGTACAAATTGTTTGCTACATATTAAAGTAATATAGTTAGCCTAAATCAGTAGCAAATTTTGTTAACCTAGGTTCAAAAATGACTAAGTTACAACAATCTGAATCAACCTCTTGCTACAAAAATAACTAAATTTTCTTAAAAAACATTTTATAAAATCTAAATCTTTCTAAATAATTACAAATTGTTAACTACATATTAAAGTAATAAAGTTGGCCAAAATCAATAGCAAATTTTTTTAACATTAGTTCAAAAATGACTAAGTTACAACAATCTGAATCAACCTCTTGCTACAAAAAATAATTGAATTTTTCCAAAAAACATTTTATAAAATCCAAACTTTTCTAAACACGTACAAACTGTTTTCTACAAATTAAAGTAATATAGTTGGCCTAACAAATTTTGTTAACCTACGTTTAAAAATGACTAAATAACAATCTGAATCAACCTCTTGCTACAAAAAATAAATAAATTTTCTCAAAAATTGTTTTTTAAAATCCAAAACTTTTTAAATAATTACAAACTAATATCAACATATTGAAGTAATATAGTTCGCCTAGATCATTAGTAAATTTTGTTAACTAAGGTTCAAAAATGACTAAGTTACAACAATCTGAATCAACCTCTTGCCTACAAAAAATAATTAATTTTTCTCAAAAAACATTTTATAAAATCCAAAACTTTGTAAATAATTTCAAATTGTTATCAAAATATTCAAGCAATATAGTTAACCTAAATTAGTAGCAAATTTTGTAAACCTAAGTTCAAAAATGACTAAGCTACAACAATCTGAATCAACTTCTTGCTACAAAAAATAAGTAATTTTTCTCAAAAAATGTTTTTATAAAATCCAAAACTTTTTAAATAATTACAAATTATTATCTACATATTAAAGTAATATAGTTGGCCTAAATCAGTAACAAATTTTGTTAATTTAGGTTCAAAAATGACTAAGTTACAACGATCTGAATCAAACTATTGCTACAAAAAATAATTAAATTTCTTCAATAAACATTTAAAAAAAACCAGAACTTTTTAAATAATTATAAATTGTTAACTACATTTTTAAGTAATATAGTTGGCCTAAATCAGTAGCAAATTTTGTTAACTTAAGTTCAAAAATGACTAAGTTACAACAATCTGAATCAACCTCTTGCTATAAAAAATAATTAAACTTCTTTAAGAAATATTTTATAAGATCCAAATTTTTTTAAATTATTACCAATTATTTTCTACAAATTAAAGTAATATAGTTGGCCTAAATCAGTACTAAATTTTGTTAACCTAGGTTCAAAAATGACCAAATTACAACAATCTGAATCAATTTCTGTCTATAAAAATAATCAATTTTTTCAAAAAACCTTATATAAAATCTAAAACTTCAAGGACAAATTAACAACAGGACCAAAGCAAAAAAGAAAATCGAAAGGTAGTGCCATACGCTAGTTATTCTCAACGGCTACTTAATAAAAAAATATAGCAATACAAAGTTATTTGTAAAATTAATTAATTATTTCCAAAATGTAAATAAATTTTAAATAATCTTAAAAAAAAAATCATTTTAATACTTTAACGGCAAACATTGCTGATAACATAAAACTTATGAATAAACGTATCTTTAAAAATGTAAGCAGTTGTAAATATGTAACGAAAAAAAGACGCAAAATAGAATCAATAACTGTACCACTCTAGGTTTATAATATTAATAAATCCCATGCAATATTAAAGTCATATGTCGCACTGAAATGTGCATCAAATTCCTACTCACTGAAATAGTAAATTGGTCCGAATATAATTGTCTGCCTTTATTGCAATCCCACACCTCTGTTTCATTTTGTATGATGGCATTAATGAAAATGATTTGAATCTAATGAAACAATAGAAAACAATTTGATGCATGTATAAAACTGTAATTAAAAAATAAAAATTTGAGTGTTGTGTACAATTGAATTCGAGAATAGTAAATATGCGCCATGAATTCCATTTTTCGGAAGAGCTGCGAACTTACGGGTGCGTTCGACTGAAACTTCTACAAGAGAGGCAAAAAAAGTACAAGCACATAAAATAAAACAAAGCAAAAACTCTTTGTGCATTTATTTCAATTCTTCGTAAAAATAATAGCCCGCAGTTGTATAAAGTTGTCGAAGTCAAAGCCAGAGAAAGCGCTTAAAAAATCTTCATTTAATTTAATAATAACTAATTATTATTTATTTGTTTCAGGTAATGATGATTTTATCTATTATGGTATGTATGTTAAATTTAATACTTTATTGACCTTACTCAAGTTTATTTTAAGTATGCGATTCTATCTTTACAAAAAGTGCGGTTGCGCGAGGACAAAGGTGGTTGAATAGTAGGAGCAAATATTACATTTTTTTGTTGGCGAATATATCACTCATTCAAATCAAATGTTTACTTAATTTAGTTTAATTTATTTCAAGTAGCTTTAATTTGTTCTCTGCTAGTTTGCTTGCACGGTAGGTGATTATCTTTGAATTCAAAGACATCTGTCGTGCAACAAACAAAAACAAAACTACAGTCTATTCTAATTACACAATATATGCAACCTAATTTGTTCATCAAAGTTTATGCATTTTCTAGTTTAATTTTATAATAATATAATAAAAAAATAATAATTTTTTTTATTGTAAATGATTAAAGTCGTTACAATCAAAATAAATAGGTAAAATTCTATTTTTCAAAAATTAAATTAAACTCAAAACAATTTAGCGGAATAGAATATATAGTTTGTATTTGATCTTTTAAATTAAACATTAATCTCAAATGTGACCGGTAAAGATTTAGTTAAGAAAACTCAGTTATAAAGTAATATAAAAATCTCTTTCAAAAACTTTTTTTAATTCATATATACAAACCGTGACACAAGTAGCATAATAAAGTAATATACTAAATGCAACATTTTTAGATTATATGCATGCATACTGTGGCTCAACTGCCTCTCAAATCGATAATTTAGATGATGTAACATTAACCTTTATTGGTTAGATGCATACCGTGACACAAATTTTAATAACAAACTAATATAAAAATTGTAAAAAATAAAATAAAGTTTTTTCGGTTAAATGCATACCGTGACACAGATGTCAATAACAAAATAACATATCAATTGTAAAAAATAAACTGTGCATGCGCTGACTAAATTAGCAATTGTTTGATCACAAATTAGGTACAATATTTTAAGTTAAGTCAGTACCGTGACACAACTGTCAATTATCAATCACACATTTTTGTATATAAAGTTACACAAGTAACAAACACAAAATAAAGCTTTAGGAGCAATTTTTTATCAATCAACAGATTAGATGGAACATTTTTATATCAAGTGCTTACCGTGACACAAAAATAAATTGCAATAAAATTAATTAACTATGTTAAAAATTGTAATAATAAAAAATATACCGTTTTAAAAAGACGCAACTTTAATGCGACAAATGTGTTAGTCTCAATCTGTGTCGGTAATTAAATTCAATAAATCACAAAACAACGTATATGCTATACCGTGACACAAGTACCATCGTAAAAAGACATAATAGGTGCAACATTTTTATATTAGATGCGTATTTTACTTTAATTAATTGCATATCAATAAATTTAACCTATTTTAACATTTTTAGTTAGGTGCATACCGTGACACTAATGTCAATCGCAAAGTGTCATATAAAAATGCAAACTACGTTTACTTTAACAAAACTGATATTCATAAAGTAAATGTATTAATTTTAGTTATGTCATTATTGTAACATTGCAACGTATATGCTTACCGTGACACAACTAACATTCATAGAGTATTAAACGTCGCATCTGACAATTTTTTTGTTACGTCAATACAACAAAATTCAAGATTTTTTTATTAGGTGCCGTGACACAATATACTAATACTAACTAATAAACTAGTTTCAAACTTTTAGAAAAGAATTTGAAATTTTAAGAAGCAAAAGAACACGACATTTGCATTAAAAGTGCGACTTTTAAGCATTTTACTCAAAAACTTAGTATTAAAATTATCAAATTAAATCAAGTCAACTTATTCACGTAAATCCACATTAAATTTTGCATCTTTTAAAACAAGTTTCAGATATATAGAATAGGTTTTGAAATTTTAAGATACGAAGGAACACGACATTTTCAATAAAAGTGCAACTTTTTAGCATTTTACTCAAAAACTTAGTATTAAGAGTTATTAAATTTAATCAAGTCAACTTATTCACGTAAATCTACATTAAATTCTGCATCTTTTAAAACTAGTTTCAAAATTTTAAAAGAAGATTATCAAATTTAACCAAGTCAACTTATTCACATAAATCTACATTAAATTCTGCATCTTTTAAAACTAGTTTCAGAATTTTAGAAGAAGATTTGAAATTTTAAAAAGCGAAAGAACACGACATTTGCATTAAAAGTGCGAATTATTAGCATTTTACTCAAAAACTTAGTATTAAGGTTATTAAATTTATACAAGTCAACTTATTCACATAAATCTACAGTAAACTCTGCATCTTTTAAAACTAGTTTCAGAATTTTAGAAAAAGATTTGAAATTTTAAATTGCAAAAAAAGAACACGACATTTGCATTAAAAGTGAAAATTATTAGCATTTTACTCAAAAACTTAGTATTAAGGTTATTAAATTTAAACAAGTCAATTCATTCAAGTAAATCTACATTAAATTCTGCATCTTTTAAAACTAGTTTCAAAAATTTTAGAAGAAGATTTGAAATTTTAAAAAGCGAAAGAACACGACATTTGTATTAAAAGTGCAAATTATTAGCATTTTACTCAAAAACTCAGTATTAAGGTTATCAAATTCATTCAAGTCAACTCATTCACGTAAATCTACATTAAATTCTGCATCTTTTAAAACTAGTTTCAAAATTTTAGAAGAAGATTTGAAATTTTAAAAAGCGAAAGAACACGACATTTGCATTAAAAGTGCAAATTATTTGCATTTTACTCAAAAACTCAGTATTAAGGTTATTAAATTTAAACAAGTCAACACATTCACGTAAATCTACATTAAATTCTGCATCTTTTAAAACTAGTTTCAGAATTTTAGAAGAAGATTTAAAATTTTAAAAAGCGAAAGAACACGACATTTGCATTAAAAGTGCGAATTATTAGCATTTTACTCAAAAACTTAGTATTAAAGTTATCAAATTTGTATCAAGTCAACTTATTCACGTAAATCTACATTAAATTCTGCATCTTTTAAAACTAGTTTCAGTATTTTAGAATAAGATTTGAAACTTTAAGAAACGAAAGAACACGACATTTGCAGTAAAAGTTCGACTTTTAAGCATTTTACTCAAAAACTTGGTAATGAAGTTATCAAATTTAATCAAGTCAACTTATTCACGTAAATTTACATTAAATTCTGCATCTTTTAAAACTTGTTTCAGAATTTTAAAAGAAGATTTGAAATTTTAAGAAGCCAAAAAACACGACATTTGAAGTAAAAGTGCGACTTTTAAGCAATTTACTCAAAAACTTAGTTTTAAAGTTATCAAATTTATTCAAGTCAACTTATTCACGTAAATCTTCATTAAGTTTTACATCTTTTAAAACTAATTTCAGAATTTTAGAGAAAGATTTAAAATTTTATGAAGCAAAATAACACGATATTTGCATAAAAAGTACAACTTTTAAGTATTTTACTCAAAAACTTAGTATTAAGATTAACAATTTAATTAAAACCAAGTTATTTACGTAATTTTACAATAAATTCTGCATCTTTTAAAACTAGTTTTAGACTTATAAAATGAGATTTGACATTTTAAGAAGCAAAAGAACACGACATTTGTATTAAAAGTGCGACTTTTAAGAATATTACTCAAAAACTTTGTATTTAAGTTATCAAATTCAATCAAGTCAACTTATTCACGTAAATCTACATCAATTTCTGCATCTTTTAAGACTTGTTTCATAATTTTAAAAGAAGATTTGAAGCCAAAAAACACGACATTTGAAGTAAAAGTGCGACTTTTAAGCATTTTACTCAAAAACTTAGTTTCAAAGTTATCAAATTTAATCAAGTCAACTTATTTACGTAAATCTACATTAAATTTTACATCTTTTAAAAGAAGCAAAAGAACACGACATTTGCATTAAAAGTGCACTTTTTAAGTATTTTACTCAAAAACTTAGTATTAAGAGTAACAAATTTATTAAAGCTAAGTTATTTACGTAATTCTACATTAAATTCTGCATCTTTTTAAACTAGTTTAAGAATTTTAAAAGAAGAATTGAAATTTTAAAAAGCAAAAGAACACGACATTTGAATTAAAAGTGCGTTTTTTAAGCATTTTACTCATAAACTTAGTACTAAAGTTATCAAATTTAATCAAGTTAACTTATTCACGTAAATCTTCGTTAAATTCTGCATCTTTTAAAACTAGTAACAGAATTTTATAAAAAGATTTGAAATTTTAAAAAGCGAAAGAACACGACATTTGCATTAAAAGTGCGAATTATTAGCATTTTACTCAAAAACTTAGTATTAAGGTTATCAAATTTAACCAAGTCAACTTATTCACATAAATCTACAGTAAATTTTGCATCTTTTAAAACTAGTTTCAAAATTTTAGAAAAAGATTTGAAATTTTAAAAAACGAAAGAACACGACATTTGCATTAAAAGTGCGAATTATTAGCATTTTACTCAAAAACTTAGTATTAAGGTTATCAAATTTAACCAAGTCAACTCATTCACGTAAATCTACATTAAATTCTGCTTTTTTTAAAACTAGTTTCAGAATTTTAGAAGAAGATTTGAAATTTTAAAAAACAAAAGAACACGACATTTGCATTAAAAGTGCGAATTATTAGCATTTTACTCAAAAACTTAGTATTAAGGTTATCAAATTTAACCAAGTCAAATCATTCACGTAAATCTACATTAAATTCTGCATCTTTTAAAACTAGTTTCAGAATTTCAGAAGAAGATTTAAAAATTTAAAAAGCGAAAGAACACGACATTTGCATTAAAAATGCGATTTTTTAGCATTTTACTCAAAAACTTAGTATTAAGGTTATTAAATTTAAACAAGTCAACTTATTCAAGTAAATCTACATTAAATTCTGCATCTTTTAAAACTAGTTTCAGAATTTTAGAAGAAGATTTGAAATTTTAAAAAACGAAACAACACGACATTTGGATTAATAGTGCGAATTATTAGCATTTTACTCAAAAACTTAGTATTAAGGTTATCAAATTTAACCAAGTCAACTCATTCACGTAAATCTACATTAAATTCTGCATCTTTTAAAACTAGTTTCAGAATTTTAGAAGAAGATTTGAAATTTTAAAAAGCTAAAGAAGACGACATTTGCATTAAAAGTGCGAATTATTAGCATTTTACTCAAAAACTTAGTATTAAGGTTATCAAATTTAACCAAGTCAACTCATTCACGTAAATCTACATTAAATTCTGCATCTTTTAAAACTAGTTTCAGTAATTTACAATGATATATGGATTTTTAAGAAGCGAAAGAACACGACATTTGCATTTAAAGTGCGACTTTTTAGCTATTTACTCAAAACTAGGTATTAAGTTTATCAAATTAATTCAAGCTAAATTATCCACGTAAATCTACATTGAATTCTGCATCTTTTAAAACTAGTTTCAGTATTTTAGAATGATATTAGAGATTTTAGGAAACGAAAGAACACGACATTTGCAATAAAAATGCGACTTTTTAGCTATTTACTCAAAACTAGGTATTAAGTTTATCAAATAAATTCAAGCTAAATTATCCTCGTAAATCTACATTAAATTCTGCATCTTTTAAAACTAGTTTCAGAATTTTAGAAGAAGATTTAAAATTTTAAAAAGCGAAAGAAAACGACATTTGCATTAAAAGTGCAAATTATTAGCATTTTACTCAAAAACTTAGTATTAAGGTTATCAAATTCAACCAAGTCAACTCATTCACGTAAATCTACATTAAATTCTGCATCTTTTAAAACTAGTTTCAGAATTTTAGAAAAAGATTTAAAATTTTAAAAAGCGAAAGAACACGACATTTGCATTAAAAGTGCGAATTATTAGCATTTTACTCAAAAACTTAGTATTAAGGTTATCAAATTTAACCAAGTCAACTCATTTACGTAAATCAACATTAAATTCTGCATCTTTTAAAACTAGTTTCAGAATTTTAGAAGAAGAATTGAAATTTTAAAAAGCAAAAGAACTCGACATTTGCATTAAATGAGCGAATTATTAACATTTTACTCAAAATTTAGTATTAAGGTTATTAAATTTAACCAAGTCAACTCATTCACGTAATTCTACATTAAATTCTGCATCTTTTAAAACTAATTTCAGAATTTTAGAAGAAGATTTGAAATTTTAAAAAGCGAAAGAACACGACATTTGCATTAAATGAGCGAAATATTAGTATTTTACTCAAAAACTTAGTATTAAGGTTATTAAATTTAACCAAGTCAACTCATTTACGTAAATCTACATTAAAATCTGCATCTTTTAAAACTAGTTTCAGAATTTTAGAAGAAGATTTGAAATTTTAAAAAGCGAAAGAACACGACATTTGCATTAAAAGTGCAAATTATTAGCATTTTACTCCAAAACTCAGTATTAAGGTTATCAAATTCAACCAAGTCAACTCATTCACGTAAATCTACATTAAATTCTGCATCTTTTAAAACTAGTTTCAGAATTTTAGAAGAAGATTTGAAATTTTAAAAAGCGAAAGAACACAACATTTGCATTAAAAATGCGATTTTTTAGCATTTTACTCAAAAACTTAGTATTAAGGTTATTAAATTTAACCAAGTTAACTCATTCACGTAAATCTACATTAAATTCTGCATCTTTTAAAACTAGTTTCAGAATTTTAGAAAAAGATTTGAAATTTTAAAAAGCGAAAGAACACAACATTTGCATTAAAAGTGAGATTTTTAAGCATTTTACTCAAAAACTTAGTAATTAAGTTATCAAATTCAATCAAGTCAACTTATTCACGTAAATTTACATTAAATTCTGCATCTTTTAAAACTAGTTTCAGAATTTTAGAAGAAGATTTGAAATTATAAAAAGCAAAAGAACACGACATTTGCATTAAAAGTGCGAATTATTAGCATTTTACTCAAAAACTTAGTATTAAGGTTATCTAATTTAACCAAGTCAACTCATTCACGTAAATCTACATTAAATTCTGCATCTTTTAAAACTAGTTTCAGAACTTTAGAAGAAGATTTGAAATTATAAAAAGCGAAAGAACACAACAATTGCATTAAAAGTGCAAATTATTAGCATTTTACTCAAAAACTTAGTATTAAGGTTATTAAATTTAACTAAGTCAACTTATTTACATAAATCTTTATTAAATTCTGCATCTTTTAAGATTAGTTTCAGATTTTTAGAATAAGATTTGACAATTTAAGAAGCAAAAGAACACAACATTTGCTTTAAAAGTGCGACTTTTAAGCATTTTACTCAAAAACTTAGTACTAAAGTTATCAAATTTAAACAAGTCAACTTGTTCACGTAAATCTACATTAAGTTCTGCATCATTTAAAACTAGTTTCAGAATTTTAGAATAAGATATGAAATTTTAAGAAGCGAAATCGATATTTGCATAACAAGTACGACATTTAAATAATTTTATCCTCTTAGAGCGCTACAAATAGTTCCACTTTGGAGTCCGCAAAAAGTCAAAGCCGACTCTGCTTATAATCTCCTAATATGTCACAATATTATATAAAATTTATTGTATAAATAAACACTACTAATTCTTCAATTATTGTAAAATGCAAACTATACTTCAATTATCATAAAATGCCAAATCTAATTGGCCCCATGTCTCCAAATCTAGTAGACAAAATCATGAACAACTTTATGCGAAGCAGGCAATTGCGTGCGAATATTGTCAAATCAGCTGTTATTAAAAATAAACCAAAATAAATACAATAGAAATCACATAAACCGAAACAATTCAACGAAAGATATCAGTTAAGCATGCCTTTTATGTTATACCAAAAATGGTCTAAATAAATCAACAATGATTACCTTAGATTCCTTATCACACGGTGCACCCCATCATCTCTTCACCATAACACAATTCGTCCACACATCGCAATGTTATAAACACTAAGTCGATTACTTATACAAAGTATTCTCTATATTTCCCGCACTGCACCACACTGATATTTATTGTTTTTCATTACAAATAGATCGATAATTTAGCCAATCGATTTGACATTTGCACTGAAGAAGTTCACCCCGTTGACAGCTGAGTTACCAACGCTAGATTAACAACATATTTACTACCAAAATAATGTTATTAAATTTATGCATTACAATTTTAAAAACAATAGAATTGTAAACTTTATTAATTCAAAGCATACAAATATTTTTTTTAAATAAATATCGCATTGAATATTATGATCCAATATTTACAACAACAACAACACGGCTTTATATTTGTTTAAAAAAAACATTAACATTTAGACAATATTATCAATCCTGGCCTTGGTACTCCTGTGAATTTATCTTTAGTGCAGAGTCATAGTTCTCGCGCAGTGATAATTTATTTAATTTTAGTCAACTTTATATTGTTGAAATACTACAGTTATCTAATTATAACAAAGTTTTTTTTCAAAAATAATATTAATATAAATATAAACATTTTTTAAACAGTTGGCAACCCTGCCATAAATGTCAGTAATATCATCAGTATAGATCGTGGGCTAATTTGGCTATCAATTTTAGTAAAAATCAATATTAATTTGTGCAATTTGGTGCGGGAAATACTATGTTTGGTGTAAGTAATTGACTTAGTGTTATAACAGTGCGTCGGGTTGAAATTGGTGATGTGTGGACATTGCAAATAATTGTTCTATGGTGGGCCGTATGCATGCCGATATGGAATCTAAGGTAATAATATATTGGAGTTGAATTATTATTTAAGCAATTTTATGCAATAACTAGTGATGATTACTTAATAAGTGTTTTATTTGTATGTTTTACTATCATTAGAAAAACCTTTTACTTTTAACAAAATTTAGTTAAATTTTTTTATTAGTATACTTAAATAAAACGTATTAAGCAAGGTCAATAAAGTATTATTTTACACTAATTGCTGTAATAAAATAGCCATATGGTACAGCAAATTTGTATTAAATCTATTTACAATACTAATTTTTAATTCCTTAATAGATTTGACTTCTCCTGTTTGTATTTCTCCCACTCACAAACATACATGTTGCTAAAATTAAACCTATTGATATTCAGTGGCATGTTCAGTACACATGATATTGAATATCAGTGATTAATTTGCGGAAATTTAATACAAATGAACGTATTGTAAAGAAGAAGCAGGTTTGATTTAATACTGAATTAATCTCAACAATAGCTGTAATTATTATGTATCAACAATCAACAAACAATTTATGTTTACGTTGGAATGATTGGATGAACTATTGACCTTTAGTTTGTAATACTTTTTTCTTAGATTTTTTTTTGTATATTGTGCTAAATTTACAGGTCAGTTATCTTTTGCAAACAAAGACAAATATTATAATATACCCAAGTAGTGCACATCATCAAAAAGAAATATTTTCAGTGTCCATATTGTGTTAATAATTTAAGCTATAAGAAGATATTATTAAAATAAAAAACCTTTTAGGAATTTATAAAAAAAATTAATTATAAAAATGAGTTGATCATTATAATTGAATTGCTTTCTCATTATTTGTTGACATGTTTTACGGTGCTAATTTGGTAAATAAAACTTATTTTGTTGTGCTTGTTGAGAGTAAAAACTAGCCAGTGACACAACTTGGAGAATACAGTACGACAATAATTGTGTGACCGGTGGTAGGAGTTTCCGCGCATTGAGAGGAAAGAAAGCTTTGCAAGTACATAAATAGATGCAGTTTATGATAGACTGACGCGTTTTAAGATTGATTTTGTGTGCGAATGTAGCTATCTTACTATTGGTGTAGTTTAACGCTTTCATTTCACTTTTGTTTCAGTAGTGACCGGACACAGTATGGTTGGTTTACTATACTTGTTTATAACCAATCAAATGTGCTATTTGCTATTTTACTCTTAAAAGACTTTAAAAATAGAAATTATTTACTCTCAAATAAAGCGGCAGTTTGAAGTTAGTTTAATCTATCTGAAGCAAACAATTCTTGTAAGCTGAGTTGCTGTAGCAGTGGCGTAGGCAACTACCTGTAATCAAGGGTCACAAAACTTGGAAAAAAAGGAAAAGGCAAATGAAAAAACTTAGCAATGGTTCTACAATAGTTTCATTTTGATTATGTTTGCGCAAAAAGTAAAAAACGGAAGTGTAAAACCGTGTGCAACGTTTGGGAAATTGATGCAAGATTCTAAAGTTGCATCAAATATTTTGGTTTTTTTGAGGTGTTGGATAATCTTCTAAAAACTTTTGTCTGTGAATTGACTAAAAGTTTAAGACCTTAAGCTCAGAAACCTTTGTTTTATTGATAGTTAAGAGAATGGTTAAAAATAAGACGTCTTATAAGCTGTGGGGTAAGGTTGTGGAGTAAACCCTTTTGTCCGGTTCTGCCAGCCTGGCCCCATTGGTATTAGAATAAAGCGCTAGATTTGCAAAGAATTTCTTGACAAACGCTTTGAAATGTTGCCGTAGCTGTGTGATACCTAGGTTGTTGTAAATGTTTAAATTCCTAACGTACCATAGGGCTCCGACAACCCAACGCATTTGAAGAGCGTCAAGACGCCTGGTGTGAGAATATGCCTCCGTTCTCTAGATTGGAAAACCATACGTCAATTGCGGTAGAATGATTGACGTGTACATCCGGAGTTTGTTCCGAAGCAATAACTTACTGCCTCGGAAAAGCATTGGAACTAGTTTTGGAAGTTTTTTGCCAATTTGGTTTTGTCTAGAACAGCCTGAACGTGCGATGTGTACGTTAGACCTTTATTGAAAGTGATTCAAAGATACTTTTGCAGAATCTTACCGGAATCGGAACGTCATCGATGAAGACGTTTTTATGAAAAGTGATTTGTTGCCGTGAGAAAAAAAACAGCTTTGTGTTTAGATATTAGACGTGAACCTAGGCAGTGTGCGGCTCTTGTGCAATGTTGTGCCGCGCCTCAACTGTTGAGACAGGATTTTGACACAAAGTTTCAGCAGAGTTGTCCTGAACATTGCGGGAGTTGGCGTAAAGTTGCTGTTTAGATTTTTTTATAAAAAAAGTTAGTTAGAGTTGAAACCATGCTAGTTTTTTTTTTTGACGTAGTTTTGGTCCCAGACATTGTTGGCTGTGGTATTGTCTCAATTTTTTTTTAGATCAAAAGGAGAATTTTTCTAAAAACTCAAAAGTGTTGGTTATTCTCAAAAGCGCCTGTCATTTGATTGATTTTTTAGAAGTTTGCTTTTTTGATTATATTAATACTGCACCTATTGTGGCGTTGCGTAAAACTAGTAGCAACCTTATACCTCTGGAATTAGATTGTTGGACAAATAGTCAATTTTTAGCTTTTTAGACTAAAAGATGCAATGTAGTTAAATATATCTCTTTAAAACCATTTGCCTAAACCAAGAACAAAAGAAGCTGATATTTATCCCATTGCCTGAACAAAAGATTTTTTTTGCGGACGTTATGGGTTTTGGCAAAAAGCTGTAGTCTGCCTTTAAGAAGTAACTGCGTTTGGGCCTTTATAAAGTTTAATTTGCTTTTAATGTAAAATGAGCTGGACAACTTTTAGAGTTTGCGGAACACAAACGGTAAAGTCACAACTTGGTAAGAGACATAATCTTTCTACTGGAAGTTTGTAGAAGATAATCCTTACAAGTACAAGAGTCGATGTTTGACAGCTAACCTCGTTGATAAAAATTGGTGTGCTACGGGTTGCAGCTTGAATGTAATTAATAAAGCTTAAAATGTGCCAGAAAGTTGTATCAGTAATGGTATTTAAGTATAGTACGTTTGGAAGCACCGGCTATCATGTAGAGATAATATGCATATGATTTTGAGCCGGTATGGTTTGCAACTTAATGGTTGCTTATAGACGTGACGGGGTTTGTTGTGTCAATGTTAATCTCTTTGTCAAAGATGCGCTAAAAGCAGTGCAAGAGTACAAAAATTTAATGACGGAGTTTATTTCTTCTTCTTTTTCTTCTTATAGTGCCGTACTTGCTACAAACATAGGCTCCCCTCTTGTATGTTTGTGGTGTGCGATAATAGTTCTACACAAACATGCGGGATCTACTGTTTAACGTGAAATTCAAACCACACGACTAGAGAGTTTTACTAAGAAAATACTTTGCGGGTTTGCCATTACTTTGCAAAAGTGACGATATAAATATATTCGACAAATTAGATATTGTTGCTGCCAGGAATCAAACTCTGTTTAACAGTCTCTGCACTAGATCATTGTGCTACGGTCGCTTAATAATAACGCGTAATTAGTTGAGCGTTAACAGTTGACAACGCCATACGCTTGACAAATAAGGGGGCGTACCTTAGAGCAGTTAACTCTACTTACACTTATTTTAAATATTATTGCTTTCGCAATAAGCAATGGTACTACAAAAATCCAAATAAAAAAGCGGATGCATTTGAATTCCATTAAACACGTTTTTGGATTTATCCCGTATTACAATGGAAGGTCAAAAACAAAAATTAAGCAACAGCCGGAGCAGTTAAAAGTTGGATAGTTGTCCCCAACAAAACGATGTAGAGCGTAGTGTTTTTTCTAAGTAGATCTGTTACGTCATATAAGCATCAAACATACACATGTCTTCTCTGTGGAGTATAAATACAATAACGGAGGGTAAGCGTTTTGTGTCAGCATCTTCTGCAAATAATAAGAAGTTTTAATGGGGTCTACGTAATTTAGACGGACCAGCATTTGTTGCCTGAGCGTTAAAAGCCAACCAAATTAAAAACTCTTTGGTTTTGGTTGGCTGATGGCGTTGATGGTGCTAAAAGCACCTGACGTAAGGCAGTTTTAATTTTTTTGTGGTCTACCAAAGTAAATCTAGCTAGACTTTCCTCACTTTTTTATCCTCAAAGCTTGCAAAATTATTTGGGTTTGCGGCAGGTTTCTTGGAGTTGAGGTTGTCTGTTTTTGGTAGAAGTTTGGACTGGAATTTTTGGTAACGTGAGTAGTTAGGTAAGCACTTTGCTAATTGCAGTTTTCAGAAACGCTGCAAAAGAGGTATTGCACTTTTAAATGTTGTTTTCATTGTCCTGTCTTGTAGAATTTTTTTTATTGGTTAGGCCAAATTTGCTTGATTTTATCTTTGTACAGATTAGGTTAGGTTTCATTTGGTAGATTCTTTGATTGTTCATGCTAGTCCGCTACTATTTACCGTTGTTCCAACTGAAGATTTGAGTATGAATTTGATTTGTACACTTTTACTGGTGTGTTATAAGTTTAGCCGAGTAGCAACGGAAAAGTGGCCTAAATATGTGACGCAATAACTTTTGCCATTTTCTTTAAGCGAATTGACTTTTACTTGATTTGCAAAGTTGTTTTCCTTTTTGTAGTAGGCGCCGGTTTCAGGTTGTCTATACAGATTTTGGTAAGTGGATAATCCAAAAAAGTGGGTTTGCTTGTATTAGTTTAAAGGCGGTTTTGGCAAGATTATTTTACACAAATGCCTGTATGCTGCTTTACATCAGCAAAGTTGCCATCTAAGCATTGCTTGGAACGTATTTATTGAACCAGAGTTATGCACATGATAAGCCCAGTGGTGTTTGGGCAGCATATTTCTTTTGACCGTAATCTGGTGTCTCAGATAGTCAAATGGCGGCCGGCAAGATGGTCGGGTCAGACGTAAAAGAGAACGCTCCTGAAGTAAAGAAGTGTAAATGTGGTGTATTTGCAGTAAGTGGACTCAAATGTGTCACATGTAACACTATTTATCATCAAAGTTGCGTTAAGAAGTTAAAAGAAGTTCAATTTCTTAATGAATTGGATATAAAGTGCTGTGTAACCGAAGATAGTGAAAACCCGCGTGTTTTTAAAGTGGAAATTACGTATCTAAATGAAATTATTAAAAATAAAGACATAATTATCGAGTCAAAAAATGCATTAATTGAAGGGTTAAACGACAAAATAGCTCTCTTAGTGGAAAAAATTAATTCATTTAAAAGTATACAAAATGATAGAGTTTTACAAAAACCGCCAATTCAGAGTTCAAAAACCTCTAAGATAATAAGTTCTCTGAAAGATGACCCTCAAATAAATAAAAATATGGAAACAAATAAATGTGAAGAGATATCAAAAGAAATAACCCACAAAAACAATATTACATTATTAGAGAAACAATCTGAAGAAAAACTAACCGATATTATTTATATAAATAAGGATTTAAAACAAATTAACGAAAAATGGACAAAGGTAGTACGAAAGAAACCCAAACAATTAAAAACAGTAGTTGGTTCTTGTAAAGATATGAATAATGAATTAAAGGCGTCCGAAAAATATGCGTGGATATATATTGGAAAATGTG
Organism: Tachinus rufipes; assembly: GCA_963932245.1. Taxonomy (NCBI): domain Eukaryota; kingdom Metazoa; phylum Arthropoda; class Insecta; order Coleoptera; family Staphylinidae; genus Tachinus; species Tachinus rufipes. The sequence continues at coordinate 5,385,279 of OZ010750.1, forward strand.
CAAACTCGGTATCAGTGGAAACTATTAAAACATTTATGTTAACTAAACATCCTGAAATTAAAATTAAAGAAATTGATGAGTTATCTACTAAAGGAAGAAATAAAGCATTTAAACTGGGAGCAGATTATACATACCTGGACAAGTTAATGAATCCGGACACATGGCCACAAAATATTGCAATACGCAGATATAATTTTCCCAGTAATCCAGCTGATAAAAATTTTCGATCAAAGGAAATCTCACAAGAAACAACTTAACATCATTCAATATTAACAATAACATGAACACCCAAAGCACAAACATAACGGGACCTGAAAGGAATTTCTATCTTCTTCACAACAACATTAGATCACTTGGAAATTGTACGGGGGAATTATCAATAATTACAGACGAATGCGAAATTGATTTTCTCTGTCTATCGGAGCACTGGAAGTCTGAGGATCAGATACATACCCTCAATATTGTAAATTTCAACTTAGCATCATACTACTGCCGTCAACCTAACACCCACGGAGGGGTGGCTATTTACTGTAGGGAAAGAATAATATATAGCTGTCGCGAGGACATCAACCGTCTATCTGTGCTAGCCGACTTCGAGTGCTGCGGCGTTGATATCAATACAGGTTGTAACAAAAAGATAACTATTGTAAACCTTTATAGAACTCCCACTAGTGACATAAACATATTTTTTTCTAAATTAACAATACTGTTAAATAAATTATATATTGATAACAATACATACTTTGTAACGGGCGATTTCAACATAGACGTTCGACTTGATTCTAATTCGACATTTATATTTAAAAATCTTGTCGAATCTTATGGTAGTAACTTATTAATTAATGATTACACAAGAGTTACATTCAAATCTAAAACATGCATTGATAATGTTATAAGCAATTCTAAATTGGTATCAGAGGCCACTGTGATAGATACATATATTTCTGATCACAAGGGACAACTCGTTAAATTTAAACATGCAGGCAGATCTTCAACTGAACCTTGTCTATATCGCAACTTTTCTGAACAAAATGTTAATGCATTCAATACTACTCTTTTAGAAGAAGATTGGAATTATATTCGATCTGCAGACACTGTGGACAATAAATTTAACTTATTTATTTCAAAGTTTTGTTTCTATTACAATCAAGCTTTTCCTGAGAAAAAATTACTTAATTCTAGTAAACGACTTAAGATAATACCAACTCCTGAATTAATCGATTGTAAACAAAAAATACAGTTATATTGCACAATTTGTACTTATAATCCTGAATATGGACCAGTATTAAAATACCTAAAACAAAAATATCACCGTCTTCTAGAATCAAGTAGAAAACTATATTATAATAATAGAATAAGTAATTCCCATAATAAAACTAAAACGGCGTGGCAGATGGTTAAAGAATTAACGGGTGCAAAAAATAAGAATAAATCTATCAGTGAGAATCCAATAAATGAGTCTAACAATTTAAATAACTTTTTTATAAACGCAGCAGCTAACTTATTAAACGACACGTATTCGAATACTTCAAGTTGTGACATTAATATAAACAACTGCATCAATAATATAGAGACCAACCCATATACCATGTTTATATCCCCTGCCACTCAACAGGAAATTTTAAACACAGTTAACCAAATGGATGGCAAACGAAGTACTGGCTTAGATAATATACCTATGTTTATTCTAAAAAAATGTATATATAGTATTATTGGACCTGTCGAATATTTAATAAACGAGTCATTGCAAAAAGGAATATTTCCTTCTTGTTTAAAATCAGCCATTGTAAAGCCAATCTACAAATCTGGAGATACTCTAGATTTTAACAACTATAGACCGGTTAGTCTATTGTCATGTTTCTCTAAAATCATTGAGACAATTATGGCTGTTAGATTAACAGATTTTTTCACAAAATTTAACTTATTGTCAACATCACAGCATGGTTTTATCAAAAAGAAAAATACTGATACAGCTCTTTTTGAATTTAATCAGCTAGTGTTAAAAGCTTTGGAAAAAGGAGTACTTCCTTGTGGCGTATTCTTAGATCTCTCTAAGGCATTCGACAGCATTAATCATAAAATATTACTGTCAAAAATGCATAAATATGGAATTCGCGGAACGGCGTACAAATGGTTTGCCTCATATCTTCACAATAGAAGTCAGATGGTAGTTCTTAACGGAATTAATGGTAAAGTGTTGTCGGAACCATTAGAAGTTTATCTGGGGGTGCCACAAGGAAGTGTTCTGGGCCCATTACTTTTTAATATCTATATAAATGACATTTTCAAAATAACACAAGAGTCTAATCATAATATCATAAGTTACGCTGATGACACAAATCTCTTAATCTCCGAGCCTAATTTTGTTGATCTAGCCGATAGTAGCTCAAGGCTTATAGTACTAATAAAGAAATGGTTTTTTAACAACCAATTGGTATTAAATGTGAACAAAACTAACTGCATTCTTTTTAAAACTAATGAAAATACTGATACCCCAGTTAGTATTAAACTGGATGGAAATGAGGTAAAATTTCAAAAGTGTACAAAATTTTTAGGTATACAAATAGATGACAAACTAAAGTGGACCGAGCATGTAAAGTATATGTCAACCAAACTTTGCAAAATATGCTACCAATTAAGAGTATTAAAACAAAATTTGACATTTGAAGTACTGAGAATGGCGTACACTGCAAATTTTGTCTCCATTTTTCGATATGGCATTGTATTCTGGGGAAACATGCCAAACTTACAAAAAATATTCATTCTACAAAAGCAAGCACTTAGAATCATTCTTGGTTTCAAACCAAATGAATCATGCAAATCTCATTTTAGAAAAAATAATTTACTTACTGCTCCTGCAATATATATTTTAGACTGCGTCCTTTTTCTGCTCAAAAATAAACATAAGTATACGAAAAATCAAATTTCTCATTCCTATAACACAAGGCACAAAACCGATCTAATGTTTGAGATTCATAGGCTAACCAGTACTGAAAAAAGCGTTTACTATACCAGCATTCGGTTTTTTAATCATCTACCACCTGAATTAAAATCTGAAGGTAACATTATGGCGTGCAAAAGAAAACTGTCACTCATATTAATTAATTTAGAACCTTATTGTATAGAAGATTTTCTCAATAACAAATTTTAAAGTCTATTTTTGTTTATTAATGCTTTTCTGACACTATTTTATACACTAGGTACCCATTGTAATCTGTTTGTTGTTGTGATGTTGTACATATGTAAAAAATAAAGAGTATTATTATTATTATTATTATTATTATTATTGTCTACTCGGCGGAGGTGATTTGCAAAACTAGTGTTGTTTTTCATATATACAAACCAAACGGCATTATTTGGAACTGGTAAGCTTTGTTGTTTGGTGCTGCAAAGTGGCAATGTCATTCTTTTAATGGTATTTGTTAATACCTCTATTCTGAGGTTTATTTTTGGAAAGGTTTTGACTTTGCCAAAGTCGTTGAATTTTTTTTAGATTTTTGGCAAGAAGCCGGGCAATTTCTGTTTTTTTTAAATATTTTTTTAGTTGAGTAAGATGTATCTAAGCAAATGGTGCAGTTTTGTCCAAATTTGTAATGTAAGCATTGTCAAGTGTGATCTATGCTAATGTCGGTGTTGCTGAGCTAGAGATGTCCTAGTTTAATTGTTTTGCCCAAATTGAGTGCAATTTGAAAATTAGCGGTGCTTGTGTTTTTAAATACAATAAGTAGTACGTAGGCTTTGCTTGTGGTTGTTAGAATGGTGCAAAGTTTGCCTAGATTGTTGCCGTTTTTAAGTGTTTTGTTCCAATTGGTTGATAATATTTTGGCTAACACCAGAGTCAATTAGAAATACATCTCAAAATCTTCATTTAGTTTTTTACTAAAAATAGGTTTTTAAGTTTTTGTTATGATAATGGCCAGCAGTAGCATTGCTTTTTTTAAGTGATCTTTTGGTTATGTGTGGTTGGCTTGATATAATAGACTAAAGTTTTGCCTTGGTATTAGCTAGACACGTGTATAGGTAGTGCTGCCCAGTAGTACATTGTGAACTTTTGTCTTAAGTTTAGCATAGTTCACCAAATGAGTCAAAAATAATGAAAGCTTTTGTTTGCCATACGTCCCAATTAGGAGTGTTGTGCCGCAATCAAGCAGTCGTAAGATCAAAGTAAAGTCTGAGAATAATACCAAAGTTTCAGGAGAATTGTGCAAAGTTGGCGTAGAGTTGTTGTACAAATTTATTTATGAAAAATTTGTTTAGGCTATAATGGTTTGTGTTTGGACGGAGTTTTGGTCTTAGACGTTGACGACTGGGGTGTGTTAACTAAGAATTTTTAAGTCTATTTTTAGGTTTTAAATAGTAGAATATACCTGAAACTCTAAAAATTTTTAAATATTTTTTAAGTTTGTTGAATTAAAGGTTTAACTTTAATAATGCATTAAAGCTGTTTAATGCGCATAAGAAAATATTTACAGATCATTATTGAATATATCTTAAATAGTTATTTTCTTAAATTGCACTATATTTTTATCATTGTAGTCAATTTACAGATATAAGAAAAACAATTAAAAACATAAACTAATTATTTTTTAATGTATTGGCATCAAAGGAAGTATGCTGTTTTTATATTAAATACGTCCCGACTTTAAATGATACATCCAGGATGTGCACGGTGTAAATCTTCTTTTACTACCATTCAACGATTAATTGCCAAAAACCTTATTTCTCAATGTGTTAGTTTACAGTTCACAAAATCCGTTCGTATAAAGTGATTTATTAACATCCATCAATTCGTATCGCCATTTAAATTACAAGTGTACTTTTTGACCTTTGACTTGACCCAATTCACTCACTTTTATTTAGTAGAATTTTTAAGATAGTAAAGTGGAGATTGATTTGTAATTCCTCTTGCATAGAATACTATCCAAACAAGTACTTAGATCCTATTAAACAACGCCAATTGCTACCAACATTTAATTAATTCGTATGTGCACACTGTAATTGCAGTAACCATTTTGCTTGAAATAATAGCGTAGCTCTGTTAATATTTGGCCACTCCAGAATTAACATTAATTTTGCTTTATTTGTCCGGTGCTACTACTAATGCGAATAACATATTTAATAGAACGACCTTTAAAAGTTACACCTGCTCTCCAACGTGTCCCATATGTGTAATATTCTCCTGTCAGGCTCAACATTTATTTTCATTAGATTGTAAAAAATCGAAACATGTCTTTTTACGTTCCATAATTTTTTCACTCTGTAGTAACGGGTGAGACTTATAATCGCGGCAATTTTTCAATTAAATTGGTTCTAATTAACCATTCCTCGCTTGTTATTTAGAGTTAATTATGAGTAATGACAATGATGGGATTGTGCCCAACAATTTAGGTTTGGAATGTTTTCATAAGCGTTAATGCATTATCGGCTCTTTTGATTTTAATTATCTCCGGGCTTTACTAATTAATTAGAAGATGATAGAGTGGGATGTTTCTTGGATATATAAATTTTGAACTGTCCGTTAAATAATAAACCTAATAATGTAGTCAGTAATTCAATTTTTCCAGAATTCAAAACGTTAAACATATTTGTTGGGTTAAATTAAATAAAGGAAACAATTGCATTTATTTAAAGAGTGTTCAATAAATTATATATTATTAATTAAATTAAAAAAAAAAATACTTTGGTAAAATCTTTAACTATTACTAAATGCTTTGTTGGTGTCTCAAATTGTCATAGATTGTTACAAAATGCTTTTTTGTAGTCTCAAGATATGTCAATATTACAAATTGTTATAAATTGTCATAAAATATTTTAAAATGTTATAGACTGACAATATATGCTTTATAGAAGTTTCAACTGTCATAGACTATCACTAAATGCTATGTTAAAATCTTAAATTGTCATAGATTGTCGCAAAATGCTTTTTTGTAGTCTCAGAAAATATTAAATTTACAAATTGTTATGGATTGTCATAAAATGCTTTGGAAAATGTTAACTAAATGCTTTGTTTAAGTCTCAAATTATCATAGAATAACAGAAAATAATTTTTTGTATTGTCAAGATATGTTGAAGTCACAAATTGTGATAGATTGTCATAAAATACTTTAATGAGATAAATAAACTGTCATTAAATGCTTTGTTGGAGTTTTAAACTGTCATAGATTGTGACAAAATGCTTTTTTGTGGTGTCAAGATATATTAAAGTTACAAATTGTAATAGATTCTCATAAAATGCTTTGGTAAAATCCTAAACTATCACTAAATGCTTTGTTAGAATCTCAAATGTCATACATTGTCACAAAATGCTTTTTTGTAGTCTTAAAATATGTTAAAGTCACAAATTGATATAGATTGTCATAAAATACTTTAGTAAAATTTTAAAACTTTGTTGGAGTCTTGAACTGTAATACATTGTGACAAAATGCTTTTTTGTGGTGTCAAGATATATTAAAATTACAATTTGTATAGATTGTCATAAAATGCTTTGGTAAAATCTTAAACTATTACTAAATGCTTTGTTAGCATCTCAAACTGTCATACATTGTCACAAAATGCTTTTTTGTAGTTTTTAAATATGTTAAGGTCACAATTTGTTACAGAATGTCATAAAATACTTTAGTAAAATTTTAAACTATTACTAAATGCTTTGTTAGTGTCTTAAAATGTCATAGATTGTCACAAAATGCTTTTTTGTAGTTTCAAAATGTATTAAATTTACAAATTGTTATAGATTGCTATAAAATGCTTTGGAAAGTCTTAACTGAATGTTTTGTTGGAATCTCAAATTGTCATAGATTGTCACAAAATGCTTTTTTGTAGTCTTAAAATAGTTAAAATCACAAATTGTCATAGATTGTCATAAAATATTTTAGTAAAATCTTTAACTGTTTTTAAATGCTTTGGTGGAGTCTCAAATTGTCATAGATTGTTACAAAACTGCTTTTTTGTAGTTTTAAAATATGATGAAGTGATAAAATATTTTAGTAAAATTTTAAACCTATCAATAAATGCTTTGTTAGAGTCTCAAATTATCATATATTGTTACAAAATGCTTTTTTGTAGTTTCAAGATTTGTTGAAGTAGTAACTTGTCAAAGATTGTCATAAAATACTTAAGTAAAATTTTGAACTGTTGCTAAATGCTTTGTTAAAATCTCAAACTGTCATAGATTGTAACAAAATGCTTTTTTGTAGTTTCAAGATATATTAAAGTCACAAATTGTTATTGATTGTCATAAAGTGCTTTGGTAAAATCTTAAACTATCACTAAATGCTTTGTTAGAAACTCAAATAGTTATAGATTGTCACAAAATGATTTTTTGTAGTCTCAAGATACATATATTAAAGTTACAAATTATTATAGATTGTCATAAAATGCTTTCGTAAAATCTTAAACTATTACTAAATGCTTGGTTAGTCTCTCAAATTGTCATAGATTGTCACAAAATGCTTTTTTAATGTCTTGAGATAGTTGAAATTACAAATTGTCATAAAATATGTTGATAAAATCTTAAACTGTCTTTAAATGCTTTGGTGAAGTATCAAATTGTCATAGATTGTTACAAAAGGCTTTTTTGTAGTTTCAAGATATATTAAAGTTACAAATTAATATAGATTGTCATAAAATGCTTTGGTAAAATCTTAACTTATTACTAAATGCTTGGTTAGTCTCTCAAATTGTCATAGATTGTCACAAAATGCTTTTTTAAAGTCTTAAGATAGTTGAAATTACAAATTGTCATAAAATATTTTGGTCAAATTTTAAACTGTTTTTAAATGCTTTAGCAGAGTCTCAAATTGTCATAGATTGTTACAAAATGCTTTTCTTTAGTCTCAAAATATATAAAAGTCATAAAATATTTATGTAAAATATTTAAACTATCAATAAATGCTTTGTTGGAATCTCACAAATTATCATAGATTGTTACAAAATGCTTTTTTCTAGTTTCAAAACTTTTAGTTGTAACTTGTCAAAGATTGTTATGAAATACTTTGGTAAAATTTTGATCTGTTACTAAATGCTTTGTTAGAGTCTTAACCTGTCATAGATTGTAACAAAATGCTTTTTTGTAGTCTGAAGATATATTAAAGTCACAAATTGCTATAGATTGATATGAAATGCTTTAGTAAAATCTTAAACTATCTCAAAATGCTTTGTTAGAATCTTAAATTGTCATACATTGTCACAAAATGCTTTTTTGTAGTCTTAAAATATGATAAAATCACAAATAGGCATAGATTGTTATAAAATACTTTGGTAATTTTTTAAGATTGTCATGCAATACTTTAACAAAGATTAAACTGTCTCTAAATGCTTTGTTTGAGTCTCAAACTGTCAAAGAATTTTACAAAATCCTTTTTTGTAGTGTCAATATATGTTAAAGTCACAAATAGTTATAGATTGTTATCAAATGTTTTAATAAAAGTTTAAACTGTCACTAAATGCTTTGTTGGAGTCTCAATTTGTCATAGACTCTCACAAAATGCTTTTTTGTAGTTTTAAAATTGTTGAAATCACAAATTGTCATAGATTGTCATAAAATATTTTAGTAAAATCTTAAACTGCCTTTAAATGCTTTGGTGGAGTCTCAAATTGTCATAGATTGTTACAAAATGCATTTTTGTAGTTTTAAAATTTGATGAAGTCACAAATTGTCATAGATTGTCATAAAATATTTTAGTAAAATTTTAAAACTATCAAAAAATGCTTTGGTTGGAGTTTCAAATTATCATAGAATGTTACAAAATACTTTTTTATAGTCTCAAGATATGTTAACGTACAAATTGTCATAGATTGTCATATAAAATACTTTGATAAAATCTTAAACTTTTACTAAATGTTTTGTTTGAGTCTAAAATTGTCATAGATTATCACTAAATGCTTTTTTGTTGTCTCAAAATATATTAAAGTCACAAATTGTTATAGATTGTCATAAATCGCTTTGAGAAAATTTTAATCTGTCACTTTGTTGAAGTTTCAAATTGTCATAATTTGTCACAAAATGCTTTTTTGTAGTCTCAAAATAAAGTAAAATTACAAATTGTTATAGATAGAAAAATTTCTAACTATCACTAAATGCTTTGTTGGTGTCTCAAACTGGCATAGATTGTCACAAAATGTTTTTTTTCTAGTCTTAAGAATTATTAAAGTTACAAATTGTTATTGATTGTTTAAAACACTTTGAAAAAATATTAAACTGTCAATTAATGCTTTGTTTGAGTCTCAAATTGTCATAATTTGTCACAAAATGCTTTTTTGTAGTCTCAAAATAAATTAAAATCACAAATTTTTATAGATTGTCATAAAATATTTTGGTAAATTTTTGAACTGTCACTAAATGCTTTGTTGGTGTCACAAATTGTCATAGATTGTAATAAAATACTTTGATAATATTTTAAACTGTCACTAAATGCTTTTTGGTGTCTCAAATTGTCATAGATTGTTGCAAAATGTTTTGTGTAGTCTCAAAATATGTTAAAGTCACAAATTGTTATAGGTTGTTATAAAATACTTTGGTAAAATCTCAAACTATTACTAAATGCTTTGTTTGAATTTCAAATTGTCATAGATTGTCACAAAATGCTTTACTGTAATCTTAAGATATGTTGAAGTCACAAATTATCGTAAATTGTCATAAAATATTTTGGTAAAATGTTAAACTATCACTAAATGTTTTACTGGATTTTCAAATTGTTATAGATTGATACTTTTTTGGTTCTTGTTATTAGATTTTGGCAGATGCTTCTGCTAACTGTAAGTCTGTAGGTCAAAAGATTTTTTTTTTGATGATCATAAGAAGCAAAGTGTAGGAAGGGGAGGGGGGCATATCTCATTTTTTTAAGGCATTTTTTTAATTTTTGAAAAGACAGTTTTGTTTGGCATTTCCTGAAAATTAATCTCTGATTACGATTTTGTGCGTTTGACCTTTATTTTTGTTTGTAATTAAGAAATTGGACCACAAACACCTGGGCGGGTAGGTGGTCAACACCAATCAAAATCACACGTCCACAAAGTTTAAACTTAGTTCCCGCCCACCCACCTAAGTGTTTGCAGTCAAGAAATTAGATCACACATACTCGGGCGGGTAGGCTGCCAGCACTAATCTAAACCACACCCCCATAGTATATCATTTTTATTTCTGCACATTCACCCAAATAAGAAATTTGATCACAAACACATGGAAGAATTAGTAGGCAATACTAAACTAAGCCACACGCCCACAGAGTTTAAACTTAATTTCCAACCACCTACCCACCCGAGTGTTTGTTGTCAATAAATTGAAACACAAATACTTGGACAAGTGGGTGGGCAACACAAATCTAAACCACACGCTTACAAAGTTCAAACTTAGTTACCTCTTACTCACCCGAATCTTTGTAACTAAGAATTTGGATGACAAACACTTGTGCGGGTGAGTGGGCAACACCAATCAAAATCACACATCCACAAAGTTTAAACTTATTTCTCGCCTACCCACCTGAGTGTTTGTAGTCAAGAAATTGGATCACAAACAATCGGGCAGGTGGGTGGTCAACACCAATCCAAATTACACGCTCACAAAATTTAAACGTACGTTCCGCCCACTACATTGTTTTATTTTAATTCCCGCACACTCACCCAAGTAAAAAAAATTATTTCAAACACTTGGGAGCATCGGTGGGCGTCCACAAAGTTTAAACTTAGTTCTTAGTTCATAAAACTTATTTAACATAAAAACGGAAAAAAAATTACAATTATTAGTATTAAATATTTCAAATATTAATTACTTTATTTATTAATATTTAATTACAAAATAAAACTCAATAAAAGCTAATAAACTCTGTAATAAATAAATTAAAAAACCCAAAGCAATTGATTGGTAATTACCAAACATAATTTAATTAGTCTCTTTCCCATTTTAAATGTAAATGTTCTGGTTGGCCGAGGTTAATTAACGTTTTATTAAAAATTTCCAATTAATTTAAAAATCTGCATTATCATAGAAAATATTCATCTATCTCGTACATAATTTTTTTGTCCAGATGTCAATTCAGATTCAGCAAATCACATCACGGAGAGGACACTCAATGTCTTCAACGTGAAGTGATGAAATACACATTTACATGGGAATATATAAAAAAAAAGCTTGACAGATGCTGTTCTATCTTCATTTGAATATTTTAAAATAGAATAAATGTTTAAAATAAATATATTGAGGATTGCGTGCTTTCAGTGTGTCCGCTAAAAAAAACCGATGCATAAATTAAAATTTTTCATTGCGTTTTTTTTAATTGGAGTTTTTTCGGGGCGGGATGCAAAAAGTGTCTGGAAAGCGCTCAATAAACAAACCTCTTTCACACTGCCGAGCATTTGCTCTATGCACAAGGTCAGATAATATTTACAACGCTCCAGAAAATCTGCATAATATTTTGCTTGCCATTCTACTAATTATAAAAAATATGTTTTTAATAAATCGATTCAATCAGTTTCGATGGTAATACTTTAATCCACCGCATATTTTTAATAGAATTCAGGATATAATAGCAAGCTTTAAGTTAAGGGCAGTTAAGTTGCTTAATAACGCACTTTAATATTACCGAAACCCTCGTTAAACCTATCTAGGGATGTGTACTGAATATTAATAAGAGGGCGATTATAAATCAGAAATAAAATGTTCTTCCTGGCCTCGTTTATCAATTAATATTTAAATAAATCAATATTCGGACAACAATTATTAAATTTAAGGTCAATATTATAAATAATTAAATAAGAATTTTTAAATAAAAAGCATTAAAATTGCTTTTTGTGTAAGGGCAATAAAGCTAAAGTAAGCTTAGACTGTCGATGATAACAGATTTTATCCACATCCCGTGCACCAACACGCGATACTTGATCGAGAAACATAATGTGCAGCCGGAACAGTTTAGGTCGTGTTCCATGCAATGTAGATATTTTTATTGTTAGAGTTTGGAAATGCTGTTATTATTGAAGCATTTATTAATAATATAATGAAAATCTTAATCTAAAAGTATACGCAATATCAAAAGTTAGGCAATTTGCTTCATCAACACAATGATCAATGGTGAAATAAAATAAAAGATTAATTAGTTACAAAAATGATTAAATTAGCAGAGTTGAGCAGAATTTAAATTGAAACTTACAAATTTGTCATAAGTTTTCAACTTTTTTAAATATTATTTTTTTAAATTTAAATAAGTTTGAGCTGGTTTGCTTTATAGCAAAAATCAAATCAAATGTTTTGATTTTTCAAGATTGCTGATTATTTTGTGTTTGCTTTTTGTGGTTTGGTAGGAGAATCTTTTAAAGACTGAGTGTTGGATACACCTTCTGAAGAAGGTTGCTTACCGATTGAACTTCCTTAGATTATATCTACAAATTCAAGACCGTAAGGTTTATGTTCTCTACTTTGGAGAATGTATTTTAGGAGAAGGTTGGTTGAAACACTTTATAGGCTGTAGAGTAAACTACTTTAAGTAGATAACTGTTCTTCTATAGAATTTTTTTTTGTTTGGTTTATCAATTCTGGTTTAAACACAATTGGGGTAAACCAAACCAACCAGTTTACCTTTAGATGTGTTGGCGGAATGGAGGAATACCAAAAACGTTACAAGTTTTTTTGTTTTGAACATACTCCAATAGGCCAACGCAATGTAATACTTTGGAAGGCTTTAAGGCAATTGAGGTGTGTGTTTACCGCTTTTCTCCAGACTAAAAATGCAAAAGTAATTTGAGGTGTAATGATTGAAGTGTACATGCTACTATGCCGCCGAAAAACTGGAACTATCAAGTTTTTAGCTGTTCTGCCAAATAGTATTGTCGTTTAAAAAAACGTTTTTATGAGGGGTGACAAGGGAACACTCTAATTTTTTCTGGAATAAGGTTAGTTAGATTCAGTGGGGTCTTGATTTATAATCAATATCAATCTTTTCCATGACCTTACTTTAGCTGCATAGAAAACTGATTGGCCGGTAATTTTGAGGAAACTTTTTAGAACAGTCCACCAATAGGTAAAAGTCCAAAAAAATTTACCAAAGTAGATAATTTGATTTTTAGATGATGTGCCCGTGGCGTTAGCACTTTTGGTATTAAATTGTGGTTATGCTTCGTTTTATAGACTCAGCTGTAATCTTAAACCGTTCTTTAGAGAGTTGTATTCAAATAATTAAAAAATTTTGTACAATGGATATTGCTGAGAGCAAAACCAAGAAATTTGAGTTTTTGGCTTACGTTTTTTTTAGTTAGATACTCGGTAACATTCCAAAATACTACTCGAAAGCAACGTTTTTTTGTAGTCTGTCATTCTTGCCAAAATAACGCATGCACCATACTATACTATAATACTGTGAGTAGCAATGTTGTTATTACTAAAATGTTTATAAAAATTTGGAAAATTGGTTATTACAAATGCGGTAATTAGAAGAAGCATTTAGAGGCAGATGAGTGGAGTTGTTGACGGTGGTGTTTTTACTTAAGAGGTCTAGTTCTAAAGCTGCAGGCTTAAACCTGACCTTGGTAAAAGTTTTTTTTAGCTTTTCTTTTCTCTTAGCGGAAGCGGCGTTCTTGATGACCGCGGAAAGTTTTTTTGTCTTTTGGTTTGAAAAATAGGCAGAAATATCCGCTGACGTTTTTGCAAACTGTTTGGTGTGATTGAAAGCGCTAATATGAGAAAGAAGAGAAAACTCACATTTTTTTTGTTTTTGCTGGACTGTTATAAATTTTTTGGAATCAATAGTTTCTCTGGTGGTCCAGATAAAAAGCAACAGTGATGTTTTTTTTTTCTTTGGGTGGCGGAATGCAGTGTTTTCTTTCTACTTTAAAAAAATCTGTAGTTGATAGTTTATGTGTCTTCTACACATGTAGTTTTTTTTTTTTTTTTTTTTGCTTCAAGTACCATGTCTTTGTTAGTGGGTGGATGCACAGGGGCGATGACGGTGTAGGCAAAAGATTTCACTAACTTTTTAGGAATAAATTTTGAGGTTAAATCGTATATTGTAACTATCTTCGTCTTTACTTTGAAGACTGTCAACTTTAATTTAGTTTTTTTTTATTTAATTTTTGCTTAAAAGGACAAAAAGGTAAAATGTTGAAAGATTGTAGTAACATAAGTTTTTTGACAGAGCGTCGGCTGAAGTTGGTAATTAATGTTGTTTTGCTGCCAAAAACAAAAAAAAATGTATGTAGTTAAAAAACATAAATAATGTTAAAAATATTAGTATTAAATTTTTCAAATTATAATTACAAGTAAATTTTTTGCCAAAACGTGCTAAAAACTTTTTTATTTTTTTTTTCTAAAATACCAAAAAAAATTTTTTTTGGAAATTGCTTAAAAACTAAGAAATTTTTAGTTTTTGGTTTACTCAAGTTGGTGATTTGTTGCAGAAACAACTACAATTATTTTATTGAAGAATGTCGTTTTGCTGCTAAAAACAAAACAATTTTTTTTTGTTTTATGTAGTTAAAAAACATAAATAATTTAAAAAATATTATTATTTAACTTTTTAAATTATAATTATAAGTTAATTTTTTGCCAAAGCGTGCAAAAAACTTTTTTAATTTTTTTTTCTAAATTTCTCAAAATACAATATAATTTTTTTAAAAAACAAATTTTATTTTTGACATTTTTAACATTTAAAGTAGTCATTGTAGATTGTGCATAGCAAATTTGATCAAAATTAGTAGATTAGTTTTTGTTTTATTTTAGATTTAGTAATATCATGCTCAAAATATGATTTAGATAAAAAAAAATTTAAGTAAAAAATATTTTTGATAGTTTTGACATAAAAGTAGTCATTTAAATATGTGCATAGCAAATTTGATCAAATTTTATAATTTTTTTTTGTTTTATTCAAAATTTAGTGATTTTATGCTCAAAATACAATATTTCTTTTAAATTAAAAATAAAAAATTTTGAATTAGCAAAACCAATTTTTGACAGCTTTGGCATTTAAAGTAGTCATTGTAGATTGGGCATAGCTAATTTGATTAAAATTGGTAAATTAGTTTTTGTTTAATTCAAGATTTAGTGATATCATGCTTAAAAAATTATTTAAATTAAAAACAAAATATAAAAAAAATATTTTTAAAATGCAAATTATATTTTTTTAAATTTTGACATTTAAAGTAGTCATTGAAAATTGTGCATAGCAAATTTGATTAAAATTTATAGGTTTGTTTTGGTTTTATTTAAGATTTAGTGATTTTATGCTCAATTTTTTTATTTTTTTGTTAAAATTAAAGTAATTTTTATAAGCAATTTCAATTTTTAACATTTTTGGTATTTAAACTAGTCATTGTAGATTATGCATAGCTAGTTTGATTAAAATTGGTAGATTAGTTTTTGTTTTGTTCAAGATTTAGTGATATATGATCAAAATATAATTTAAATTAAAAAAAAAGTCAAAAATATTTTTGATAATTTTTACATTTAAAGTAGTCGTTTAAATATTTGCTTATCAAAATTGATCATACTTTATAGGTTTGTTTTTGTTTTATTTAAGATTCAGTGATTTTTTGCTCAATTTACAATTATTTTTTTTAAATTAAAAATAAAATATTTTTAATTAACAAATTAAATTTTTGATTATTTTTATCTTTTAAAGTAGTCATTGTAGATTGTGCATAGCAAATTTTATTAAAATTGGTAGATTAGTTTTTGTTTTATTGAAGATTTTGTGATATTGTGCTCAAAAAATTATTTAAATTAAAAAAAAAAATTTTAAAAATATTTTTAAAATGCAAATTATAGTTTTTAAAGTTTTTACATTTAAAGTAGTCATTGGAAATTGTGCATAGCAAATTTGAATAAAATTTATAGGTTTGTTTTGGTTTTATTCAAGATTTAGTAATTTTATGCTCAGTTTTTATTTTTAGTTTAATTTTAAATAATTTTTTTTAGCAATTTTGATTTTTAACAATTTTGGCATTTAAAGTAGTCATTCTAGATTGTACATAGCAAGTTTGATCAAAATTGGTAGATTAGTTTTTGTTTTATTCAAGATTTAGTGATATCATGCTCAAAAAATTATTTAAATAAAAAAAAAATTAATTTTTTTTTATAAAATGCAAATTATATTTTTTAAAATTTTGACATTTATAGGTTATAAGTTTGTTTTGGTTTTATTCAAGATTTAGTGATTTTATTCTCATTTTTTTTTTTTTTTTTTTGTTTAAATTAATATAAATTTTATTAGCAATTTCAATTTTTAACAATTTTGGCATTTAAAGTAAGCATTGTAAATTGCGCATAGCAAGTTTGATAAAATTTTATAAATTTGTTTTGGTTTTATTCAAAATTTAGTGATTTTTTGAATTAACAAATAATATCTGACAATTTTGGCATTTAAATTAGTCATTGTAGATTGGGCATAGCAAATTTGATTAAAATTGTTAGATTAGTTTTTGTTTATTTCAAGATTTAACGAAAAAATAATAAACAAAAATTTCAAAATTTTAAAAAAATAAAAATAAATAAACTTTGGTATTTAAAGTATTCATTGAAAATTGTGCATAGCAAATTTGATAAAATTTTATAGATTTGTTTTATTTTTATTTAAAATTTAGTGAATTTTTGATCAAATTTTGTTTTTTTTTAATTAAATTAAAATATTTTTAATTAGCAAATTCAATTTTTGACCGTTTTGTTTTTTAAAGTAGTCATTGTAGATTGTGCATAACAAATTTGATTAAAATTGCTATATTAGTTTTTGTTTTATTCAAGATTTAGTGATATCATGCTCAAAATATAATTTAGACAAAAACAAAATTAAAATCAAAATTTTATTTATAATAATTTTGACATTTAAAGTTGTGATTTAAATAATTGCTTAGCAAATTTGATTAAATTTAAAAAAATTGTTTTTGTTTTATTCAATATTTAGGATTTTTTGCTCAAAAAATATTTTTAATTTTTTTTTTAAATCAAAAACTTTTTTTTTCAAAAACCAAAATTAAACTTTTGACAATTTTGACATTTAATGTAGTCATTAGAAATTGTGCATAGCAAATTTGATCAAAATTTATTAATTCGGTTTTGTTTTATTTAGGATTTAGTCATTAAATAGAAAAGAAAAGAAAGAAAGATAAATTTCAAAAAACTTCAAAAATAAAATGTTTTTAAAATGCAATTATTTTTTTTAATAATTTAAACATTTAAAGTAATTATTGAAAATTGTGCATGGTAAGTTTTTTCAATTTTTATAGATTTATTTTTGTTTTATTTTGGATTTAGTGATTTAATGCTCAAAATATAATTTAAAAAAAATGTAAAAATTAAAATAAAATATTTTTAAAAAACAAATTTAAATTTTGATAGTTTTGACATTTGAAGTAGTCATTGGAAAATGTGCATAGCAATTTTAATAAAAATTTATAAATTAGTTTTTGTTTTATTTAAGTTTTAGTGATTTAATGATCAAATTACAATTTTAAAAATTTCAAAAACATTAAAAAAAAATATTTTCAAAATTCTTATGTAATTTTTGATAATTTTGCTATTTAAAGTAGTCATAGAAAATTGTTCATAGCAAATTTAATCAAATTTTATTTATTTGTTTTTGTTTTATTCAAAATTTAGTGAAATTGTGCTTAAAAATAAAAAGCAGCAATCACAATTTGTCAAATTTATTAAAAATATAATTTGCATTTTAAATTTTTTTTTTTTTAAATTTTTTTTTTTAAATAAGATTATATTTTAAGCATAATATCACTGAATCTTAAATAAAACAAAAACTAATCTATAAAGTTTGATCAAATGCAAACGCACAATTTACAATGACTACTTTAAATGTCAAAACTGTAAAAAAATATAATTTCCATTTTAATTTTTTTTAGATTTTAGCATCAAACCACTTAATCCTAAATAAAACAAAAACAAATCTATAAAATTTAATCAAATTTGCTATGCACACATTTAAATAATTACTTTAAATGTCAAAATTGTCAAAAATTACACTTTAAAAATTTTTTTTTTCAAGATTTAGTGATATCATGCTAAAAAAAAATTAATTAAAGAAATAGTGAAAAAAATATTTTCAAAATGTAAATTAAATTTTTGACAATTTTGACATTTAAAGTAGTTATTGGAAATTGTGCATAGCAAATTTGATTAAAATCTATAGATTTGTTTTGGTTTTATTTATGATTTAGTGCTTTCGTGCTCAAAATATAATAAACAAAAATTTCAAAAATAATTAATTTTTTGACAATTTTGCTATTTAAAGTAGTCATTGGAAATTGTGCATAGCAAATTTGATCAAAATTTATAAATTAATAATAAATAATGTTTTTGTTAGGATTTAGTGATTTGATGCTCTAAACAAAATTTCAAAAGAATTCAAATGAAATAAAATATTTTTAAAATGCAAATTATGTATTTCATAATTTTATCATTTAATGTACTTATTGAAAATTGTGCGTGGCAAATTTGATCAAATTTAATAGATTTGTTTATGTTTTATTCAAAAATTAGTGATTTTATCATAAAATATAATTTTAAAAAACTTCAAAAATTAAATAAAATATTTTTGAAATACAAATTATATTTTAGAAAATTTTAACTTTTAAAGTTGTCATTGTAGATTAAGCATAGCAAATTTAATCAAATTTTATAGAATCGTTCTTGTTTTTTTTAAGATTTAGTGATCAAATCAAAAAATCAAAAAATAAATTAAATAAATTTCAAAAATTAAAAAAAAAAAAATTTTAGATCAATAATTTTTGTTTGGTATTTTTAACATTTAAAATAGTCGTTTTAGATAGTGCATAGCAAATTTTATTAAGTTTTACGGTTTAGTTTTTGTTTTATTTAAAGTTTAGTTAGTAGTTTAGCTAAAAATATAATTTCAAATTTTTTTAAAAATAAAAATAATATAATTTTTAATTAAAATTTATATTTAAAAAAAATTTAACATTTAAAGTAGTCATTGTAGATTAAGCTTAGCAAATTTGATTAAATTTTATAGATGCGTTTTTGTTTTATTTAAGATCTAGTGATTTGATCCTCAAAATATAATTTAAGAAAAGTTTAAAAAATCAAAAATAGAAAAATTAAAAAACTTATGATATTTTTGACAATTTTGACAGTTAAAGTAGTTATTGAGAATTGTGCATAGCAATCTTGATAAAATTTCTTAAATTTGTTTTTGTTTTATGTTTAAGCTCAAAATATAATTAAAATTAAAAAAAAAAGTTTTAATTAGCAAATTAATTTTTTTGATAACTTTGACATTCAAAGTGGTCATTGGAAATTGTGCATGGCAAATTTGATCAATCTTCATAGATTTGTTTTGGTTTTATTCAAAATTTAATAAATTGATGTTCAAATATAGTAAACAAAAATTTCAAAATAAAAAAAAAATAATTAGCAATTTAATTTAATAATTTTGCTATTTGAAGTAGTCATTAAAAACTGTGCATAGCAAATTTGATCAAATTTTATAGATTTGTTATTGTTTAATTTATAATTTAGTGATTTGATGCTCAAAACATAATTTCAAAAAATTTCAAAAATTAAAATAAACAATTTTTAAAGTACAAAATATATTTTTTAATTTTTTATCATTTAAAGTAGTCATTTTAACTTTAAATTTGATAAAATTTTATTGATTTGTTTTTGTTTTATTCAGAATTTAGTGATATAATTCTCAAAATATAATTAAACAAAAAATTAAAAAAAAAAAAAAAAAAAAAATTAATTTGCAAATTAAATTTTTGACGTATATTTGAATCAGTCATTGAAAATTGTGCACAATAAATTTAATCAAAATTTATAAATTTGTTTTTGTTTTATGTTGGATAAATTGATTTTCAAAATATAATTTCAAAAAATTTCAAAACATAAAATACAAAAAATATCAAAATAGCAAATCTGATCGAATTTTATAGATTTATAGATAATTCATAAATTAGTTTTTGTTCTATTTAAAATTTAGTTATTTAATGCTCAAAATATAATTTCAAAATTAAAAAAAAAAATAAAATTAAAATATTTTCAAAAAGCAAATAATTTTAAAAAAAAATTTAACATTTAAAGTATTTATTGTAGATTTATAGCAAATTTAATCAAATTTTATAGATCAGTTTTTGTTTTTTTTTAAGATTTAGTGGTTTTATGCTCAAAACATATTAAATTTTTTTTTTTAAGAAAAAAAGAATTAAAAAAACTAATGATATTTTTGACAATTTTGACATTTGAAGTAGTATTGAAAATTGTGCAAAGCAAATTTGATCAAAATTGCTAAATTGGCTTTTGTTTTATTCAAGATTTAGTGATTTGATGCTCAAAATATAATTTCAAAAAATTTTAAAATTTGAAATAAAATAATTTTAAAATACAAATGAAAATTTAACATTTAAAGTAGTTATTGTAAATTGTACATAGCAAATTTAATAAACTCGTTTCTGTTTCATTCAAGATTTAGTGATTTTATGCTAAAAATTTAATTAAAAAAATTAAAAAAAATAAAAATAATATTGTTTCTATTAGCAAATTAAAGAGTTATTAAAACGTTCAATACTAATCTTAATTTGCAGACGTTTTTAAGCTTTAAAAAGTATAGATTTAACATTCTTTTTTGTCAAAAAAACCTGTAAAGTGTTGCCTTACTTTCATTTGTAAAAAGAAACATTTTTATAAGATTTATTTAAACATTTTTT
Source organism: Tachinus rufipes (assembly GCA_963932245.1). Classification (NCBI taxonomy): domain Eukaryota; kingdom Metazoa; phylum Arthropoda; class Insecta; order Coleoptera; family Staphylinidae; genus Tachinus; species Tachinus rufipes. Next base: position 5,405,931 of record OZ010750.1, read on the forward strand.
AAATTACGCCTAAACTTTAAAATTTTAGGCTTATAACTGTAAAAATATTTAGTCAGTAGATAACCCTAGATAAAATTTTATATCAATATTAAGATATAAAGAACATAACAGTAGATCTTCAATCGAACTACACGTAATAACAGTAAATTTCTTCCATCTTCTTATAAATTATGTGATTTGAATTAAATATAGTAATGTAAAGTTATAATAATAAAACAACTTTAAATGGTAATATACATTTGAAGAGTATTGAACTTGTTTCAAATAGTAGAATTAGAATTTAATCTATATGCACTATACTGAAAACTTTATACTCACGAGAATTTCTACTGCCGATGCCGGTGTGATTGCGGTTGATATTTCCTTCTGTTTCAAACGTGCATTCTAAAAATATTTGAATTAATGAGATTAAATGTATGCTATAAATCAATTTTGCTTGAATGATGAGACATTTGAAATGAAGACGAGTCTCGCGGAAAGATAAAAGATATGTTCTTTTGTGTGCTTTTAAAATGGTTTCATATATCACATATCGTATTGGAAAGGCACTTGATAAATATCAATCATTAAAATAAATGACAGTTTTGTTTTTATTCCATAAAATATGTTTCAGGAAACCATAGTCATTTAATACATTTATTATCCTGTCATATGGTCTGACCGGTTCCGAACAATTCTAATAAAGATGTATATATTGAGTGAAGGTTGTAACATACCAGACAAAACCATTGAATGTGCATCCTATTAGCACGCTTTTAAAACTTTTTCGCTTAACTTAATGAAATTCTTTATACCTTTTGAAGCGTAAATTTGATTTGGTGCAAAAATTATCCAACAATTTTTAAATCTCCCTTAATTCGATTATAAAAGGACTCTCTGTTCCAGTTACAACTAGCAAAAAAGTAGATAATTTAATGAAAAAGGTTTATTTTTGCTTCATAGAATCCATTAACAATAAAATATTGTTTTCAAAACTCTACTAAATAATAACGATTTTCTAGTTGGGGAAACTAGAAATTTATGTAACTCATAATTTTATGTTCTAGAACACATTCAATTAAATTACCCCTTTTAACTAATGAAAAAAAGACCTAAAAACAATAAAGTGATTAATGTTCAACTGGGCAGCGACATTTAGGTATATACGCTACATGTATAATTATGTCCCTCGTCACAACATCAAACACTAAATCTAGTAAAAAAGTTTCATAAAATTACTCAACGAAACCATTAGTAAATAATTCTATCATCGTGTTATTATATATTACTGCTTAATTTAATGTAATTGGAATACTAGTACATAATTCTTTATAAATAATTATGTATGCAATCAATTATTTAAATATAATAACAACAAATGTTAATTAAATTAAAACCATTTATTTATAGTTTAAATTAATATCATTAAAAAGAATTAATTAATAATTAACAACAGTTTAAATATAAATACAAAATTTAAAGTGTTTCTTTAATATCAATTAATTATTAATTTGTTATAGATTAGGCACATATCATTGAATAAATTTATAGTTTTCAATTTCAAACTTTTATGTATCAGTTAAAAATTATTTTAATTAATCCTAAAAAGTGTGGTGAGTGTAATTATAATATTTCATTTTATTATTGACAGGACGACACACGTGAGAGGCATTATGAGACTTTTATATTCGCTTTTATGATTAGTCTATTAATTTTTTACGTCTACACAAGCCCGCCACTTTCAATCTGTGACGGAGACATATATGTCATTTTAGGATCGAATATAATGCATAATTAATGGGTCAAATTTGCTTATTACTAATTTAAATAAAAAGGTATTTCTTATTAAATTTTTATTTTTTGTTATACTTTTATGGAAATGATAAAAAAAATCTTTTCTGAATGCGCATATTGTAACAATTATAGGAATGTTTTGAAAACGTATTGCGGATTTGTTGTTGTCATTGATTTGATAAGTGCCTGTTTGCGACTTCATTGTTAACTGACATTTATCGAAAGGGTAAAGTAACAAAACTTGAGCCAATTTGTTGAAATTTTTTGTCCTACTTTTTCAATTTAAATTATTCTTATTGATTTATACGTAATGTATCAATGTTGGTAGAATTAAAACGGATTAATCAGAATTGATCAATTCAACTCACAAATAAAAAATAAAAATATGTTTGTAGATTTTCATCTTAATTTTAGTTAAAAACATACTTTAAATAAGCTTTTGTTGAAAATAAACTCAATTTTCTAATAGTTGTTGAATTGAGCTTTTTTTAGGACGTAGTGTTGGCTTCAACAAGTGGCCCTTGAGAATGACTAGAGCATAGCAATACTTCTTGGTTATTTTATCTGCGTTATTCCTGCTGTTTATTTGTCCTTGTCATTGTCACTAATGTGGTACTAGTTTGAGGTGGGCTGGTTTTAGCCTTGCTGGTTTGTCTTCGGCCCATCTCTCCCTAACTCTCTTTTATTGTCCTACTCCCTACACTGACCTCCATCTCTCCTTTCTTTTATTTTTGCGTTATTAAGCATAGACATTTGCTTTGTCTTTAAGTATCTTCTTAGTTTTTTCTATATCTTTATAAACTTCTTTCTTGTCGTTCCTTTTTTTGTCATAAATATTTTTGTAGCTCCATTAAATGTATCTTTTTTGGTAGTCTTAGATTGGCCAGTTTTACTTTTAGTGAGATTCTAGAATTTTTGTTTGGAATTAGTACTCTAACCATTTTGAAAGTTGCATTGTTTTTCAACTTTGAGATAGCATATTTGCCGTATGAAAATTGTTTAGTCAATTCATTCAGTTTGCTTTTTGCAATTTTAGTTAGTACTAATGTTTTAGTAAATGTTCTTTTTTTGTCTATTCTTTTACCAACCATTTCTTGGTCAGCATAATTGTCTTAGCTTTTTTTTGCTTCCATTTAGCTTTTTGCTACTCCTTTCTTTGTCTTTGATGGCTTTTGATCTGTGTTCTTTTTATTTTGGTTTATCTAAATCTTAAAGCTTGTTGCATAGTTTTTTAGTGCTTTCCATTTGTTTTTGTCATTTAGACAAACATTAATGATTGTTGATTTGATGATTTTGTTTTCCAATACTTTTTCTTAGGTTTTCTTATTTTTTTCTCACTCTTTGCACTATATTAGCGTATGTTTTCTTGACAGACAATACTATAAACTTCTTAGCCTTTTTTCTTGTTCTTTTTTGTTTGGCATAAACCTACTAAGTATTGCTTTTATTTTTTTTATTTTTCTTACCGTTTTCTTAGCCAGTTTGTTGTATCTCTTTGCGTTAAGTGTAACTCCAAGGTATTTAATTTTCTTCCTTATGGTTATTATTTGTATCCCTATCTAAATTTTCCCATTTTCCCTATTAGTCCTTTTTGGCAATAGTCTCAGTTTTTTGAGAAGCCAGATCTAAGCCTTTATTTTTCATCCAGCTCTTTATCATATCAATTGCCAACTTTAATTTTTCTTTTAAAACTTCTATGTCTATATTCTTACTTACCAGAGCCACGTCATCCGCAAATGTCGTTATTGTTACTTTAAAATGTGCGGATTATTGGATTTGTTCTAGTTTGGTTATTCCGCTTACCGGAAAGTACCAAACTTATTACAGGTTATAACTTTCTTTTAAAGAACACATTTAATTAGAGTTGAAGGAGCTACGTTAAGCGGTTGTTTGGTTTTTTGGTGGGATTTGGTGGAAATGATGTGAAGTGTGATGTGTGGTAATATTAAAAATGTAAGTAAAAATTAAATGTCTCCTTCAGTTTCATTTTGAAAGGCTTTCTTTAGTTGAAAACTTTGGCTTTGAGAAACATTTACTTTTTTTTTGGCGTAGGTAGTAGATCCTCAAAATACTTTTGTTTACAGAACGTGTTGGATTCACTTTTATGGAGGCGCATATCAACAAAACCTCACCTAATCTGTGAATGCTTGGAAGTTTGAAATCTTTGGCTCATAGATCTTTTGTTTGAAGATGTATATTTAGAAAGTGTCTTTAGGAGTTTGCTCAATAGGTTAGGTTTTGGAATGAGGTTTTACTCACTTATAGAAATAGTAACTTGGTTACTATTGAGTTTACCGGTCGTTTGTAGACAAAAAAATTTAAGTTTTGTCCAATCAGGATTGGAATGAAGTACTTTTTGGCCAAAATTCAATGTGCAATTGAAGTAAAAAAAATTGAGCTTGGTCCAAATGTCCAAATTTTGAAAAAAACCATCGAGTTTTAGTAAGCATCCTCAAAGATTTGCTTTGGAAGACGATTAAAGTTGCTGTTTGCAGCTGTACCCTAAATAGGGGAGACGTGATAATTGGTCTGATGGTTGAGGCGTAGAGTCGGGTTTTGTTCTGAAGATGTTGCTATTCCGACGTAACATTAAATATAGTAGACTTTTGTTGTCAATTTGGCTTTGTCTAGTATAAACTGTATGTGGGTTTTGTAAAAAAAAATTTTGTTAAAGACTACCCCAAGATACTTGACAGTGTTGGTTCAAGGTATTGAAACGTCATTAAAAGTGACGTTTTTATGAGGAATGACCAACGGTCTTGATTTTTTCTAGGTTTACTTTAAAGTGCCATTTGTCCATCTAATGATTAGAAGTGGCTTTTTAAAGACATACGTGACTAATTTGGTTAACCTTGAGAAGTAGAAAAGTGCTCCCCAAAGGCTTTTTTTTGGTGGAGGAGAAAAATCTTCTTAAAGATTTACCCTCGCGGGCGCCTACTGACTAAATTCCCCCCGACTTTGACTGCAGAAAGTTTATCCCTACTGTGACATGGCCTTCCTGACTGGTTGTATGCAACACAAGAATTATTACATAATGCACATATGTTCCAACCATATAAGTGTTGCCTAGAATGAGTGGGATCTGGTTTCACATCTAGGTCTGAGTTTCAAACTGACAGACCGGGTCTGAAAATATTAGACGCCTAGTCGTCTAATAAAGCTTTGGAAGCTAGTACTAACTTGGCAAAGTCATCATTACTTGCTTGCGATAAGCGAAGTAAGAGCTAATCTTTAGCTGGTAGAAGAGAGGCGCTAGGCGTTGATCCCATGCGAAGAATTTCTCCTTGCATGCGTTGGGTCCGCTCCGTAGAGGAACATGAGACTGCTTACTGGAAGTAGGTGTCTTACCGGTGGCCTGGCTGTTACGGCTAGCTTTTAGTTTTTGGTAAACCAGGCAGCCCTTATAACTTGCCGTGTGGGTCCTACTACACGCAACGCATTTTGCTAATTGGCAGCTTTCTTTAGTAAGAGTGCAACTGGTGCTCGGATGAGCTTTAGCGCACTTGACGCACTGATATGGTGCGTTGCACCGGAATGCTCCGTGGCCGCAACGTTGGCAACAGTGACTATGTGCTATTTTGGGACTTTTGCGTTTGACCTCTGTGGACACGCAAATCTCGAGCAACTTAGTTAGAGATAAGATTTCTTTATTTTTGGCTCCGTGGAGAAGCTGGACGTACACTATTAGGAAGGATTTCTTGTCCCTGCTTATGCGTGTTGTCAATTTTGGAATGTACCTTTGAGCAATATGCTCAGCATGCACTATTTCAACCTTAATGCAAGTAGACACAAACCAAATAACATATTTTTTGGACCCTAATTGGTAAGAGTGGTAAAAAATGTCATGTTTCGTGCAATAATCAACCGCCGCTTTGAAATCTTTTTGGGGGTGCAGGCGTATGCTATCAACCACGTTTACTGCGCGGTCAATGGTGATGATTAGTGACTTGAAGGTTGCTTTTACCTCTAGGTACTTATTTTTATCATGGATGGTAATAGGAGGAGGGCGTCGTGCACCAGCTCCTTTTGTGGGCGCTTGCTGTGCTGAGTGGCCTAAAGTGCTAGTAGCCGGACCAGAGTTGGTTAGCTTTGTCTTAAGGGCAGCCGAGTTGAAGACCTTTTGACCTTGGTGGCTAATGGCCTTAATAGTGCTGAAGGCACTTGACGTGAGGAGCCGGTTAAAAGGCCGTTTAGAACAAGAAGGTTGAGAGAGCTCACTTAGATCCTTCTTTATGTTCAACTTTGCTTTTCTTTTCCCTTCCCTCAGGTTGTATTTGCCCTCTTTGAACTGGTCTTCTTGGTGGAGATCAATCTTGTTCTGCGTGACTTTCATCTTTTCCTCTTTGGAGAAGATGGAGTCGAGCGGTCCGATGACAAGTTTCTTGAAAGAGACTTGGGCCTAGGAAGCCGTTGTCTTGCTTGGATCCTGGTTGCAGGTTTCCATCGGGGCCTCTTTAGTAGTGGTCTAGGCTGGTGCTGTTGGATTAGCTGAGACCTGAGTGGGCAGATTGGTAAGAGTGGAACGGATAAAGGTTTCCATTTTACTAATGGCGGCTTTTGCTTTCTTAGTATCTCGTCAAATTGCATTAACATGATCGTCTTGCTCGGACATCTTCTTTGTCTGGAATTCCATCATTGCCACGAGTTGGGATTTCAACGAGTAAATCTTCTTTGCCTGGTTTTCAATGGTTATTTCGTTCTTCTCTACCAGAGCATACCTAAACTCTAGTATTTTCTGGTCCGACATTTTTCCGTCGAGGTCCATACTGAAATAAAAAAGTTTAATTAATTAATTAAGTTAATAATTAATTAATTAAACAGTTAAGATTAGTAGTAGATAGAAATTTCTTCCAACTGTTCATCCGAGCCTTGCTTGCAATAATTGCAATTATCTTTGATTGGATCCAATAGTCGGTGCGTCTGTTGGTTTGTTCTTGGGGTAGACTGGTCCGGTCGGCTGCTTTGCCGCTGATTAAACTGTACTGTTACAAACAGGTTAAAATAGTGCGGCGCATTTATACTTTGTTTTAAAGTGTTGAGGTTTGGTAACGTCATTGTCCTCCAATTTTTGCTCTTCGCGGTACTTCATTGAAGTAAGTAATAAAACGGAATGCCTTCTCTACAAGCTTTTAGACCTTGCAATAAATTTTTTAACGTGAAAGGTTTTGCCAAACTTTATCCAGAAATGTATGGGTGTGAGGCAATGATGTCTAGAAGCGGCAGTAAGTTCTAAAAGACAGTTGCTCTTTTGATCTTCTGTTATTTGGGCCGGGGTAAAATGCACTGACAGTTGTCGGTGGAAATGTCCTTCTGGGTCTGCTGTGTTGCTTTTTTGTGGGAGAATCTTTCCTTACGTGCTCTTACCGACTAAAATCTTTTTATTTATTTTTTTAGAAGTTTGGCACCTACTAGGCCTTTGACCTTTCTGCCTAATTGATATTGGTCTTAGTAAAAAGTAAAAATTAGTAGTGCACCTAGTGTACCAGCCTTATAGGCGTTACTTAAAGATTGGGGAAACATTAATATATTTTTAAAATTGGCTTTATTTGCTTGCGCCAAGTGAATGAAAAGTTGATTTTTGTCAAATGTAGTGATTTTCCGCTACGTTACTCCTTGCTTGCGTTGGGTGTGCTTTTGAGAAAAGAACAAAAATGTGCGTTTAAGAAGCAGATGCCCTGGATCGGGCCTTAAACAAAGATTGAAGTCGCACTTTGATGCCGTTTGGCCATATTGCTGGCACTTGCGTTTATATTCTACCTGGATCGTTAAGTTGCACAATTTTGTTAAGTTTAAGATCTTTTAAGTTCTGTGGTAGCTAAACGTAGCACATTGGGAAAAGTTTTTCCGCTTTTCCCATGCGCTTGACTGAAGTAAGAGCAATCCCGAGAGCACTGTTTTAGCTTTGATGCATTTGGGCGGTTTGAGCCAAGGAATCCGGAATCTTTTTGACCTTAATAGGAGAAGTCTGTACAGGAAGTTTTGGTGTCTTGGCAAACTGGTTGTTTTGCGCAGTAGTGGTGGCAGCGCTGCTCAAGATCTTCTTGTCTTTGCGCAGATCCAAAAGGATATTACGTTGGCTCTACTTTATATTATCTGCGAGGATGTCAATCTTTTCGACTTTGTTCTCAAAAAACCTTTTGACAGTTTTTTCCAAGATACTAAATTCTTTGTCTTGCGTCTTTAGATGCGCCTCCATCTTCTAGAATTCGACATATAGACAAGCCAAGATTTGTCGGAAAATGGCGAGATTAGCTGGTGGATCCATGTTGGAAAAAAAATTTGATTTAATTAATTAATCAAAATTAACTGATAAATGAGTGTAACATTACTAATTTCAATTTTTATTGGTTATTATCTTGTTTTACAAACAAATTTTGTGTAAATTGCATCTGATTTTGTGCAAAATTTAAAAATATTTATAAAGCGGCCATTTTGAATCGTCGACGAAAAGACCCGACCGTTTCCGATACTGCACAAATTCTTCAATTAATTTAAATAAATTGTTTTGGTTATTACTGTACAAATTCAGAATATAACTAACAAATTTGCATGTAAATTACATTTATTTTTTTCTATAAGAAAGGCTTACTTAGTAAATTTGTCTGTGCGCAGAATAAATTAATCGTTTTCCCAGAACGCATTGTATTTTTTGTTGTTCATACCACAACTTTGCTGTGGTAGTGTTTTTGTTGCTAATTAAAGGTCATATTGGCATACGAGATCAACTTCTTTTCTGTATTAAGTATAAAAAAGTTAGAAAACAACCGGAATATTAGCAGCAAAAAAAAATAAATAAAAAAGGTACAAATTTATGAATAACTAAATCTCAAATTCAATGTACTTTGTTATAACCGCCAAAACTACTCGGTCTATTTGTAAATAACCTTTACCCATTCTCACAAATAACAATAAACAATGCAACAAAATAAGATTGTAAACAATTTATGAATGTATTCTAAATAAAGAAGACATAAATAGACAAAATATAATATAACTTGTATAGACCCATCCAAAACATTCGACTTTACGAATCATAATATAGTGCTTCATAACTTACATACGGAGTTAGCCAACTCGACTGATCATATCTCAGCAAAGGACATAGCGTGTATTTATGAACGGTAAATACTGGGAATATTCACTCTTCAGACAATGCCGGTGCGATGTTATAGCTATCACTATTTGTGTAAACCGTTTATTTTCAACAAAAGATTCTACGCTTATTTGAATCTACAGTAGTTTCATATTTATATAATAAATTCGTAATTCTTCTAATTAAAACAAAATATTTAATTAATATTCTGTTTAATAAATAATACCAACTACAACCACAAATATTAATTTCTTGTTGGTGGTTGAAATGCATTTCTGTAATATGCAATAACAAAAAGAGAATTTGTATAAATGTTGGAGATCCAACTGTGTGTAAACGAGTTTTTCAACCTCAATAAATATATAGTATCTGTACCTAACATTATCTTGAAAATTTATCGCAACCCTGCGTTTGTTTGTGTCTACAAAAGTCGCCTTGATGGGTCCCTAGGTACGTACCGTGTGTAATTGTCCATTTCTGAACCTAATAGTTAAAATATGTACTCAGCGCAGGGATCCTCAAAGCTCCTACCTTCATTTATTAAGTATTTAAAAAATAATGTGTCAAAATCAATTCAGTTTTAATAAATTTGTTTTAAAAGCATGCAATTGCACACATTTTAGTTTCATTGTCTCATATATCTGCACCTGAATAAATAATCAGGTTTTTGAAGTTATAACTGTTATTTCCCGTTTGTTTTTATTCAATTGTTTGCCGAGTTCATGAAATATAAGCGTAAATAAATTCACATAAACTATGCAGATTGGGTCATGTTATATCATTATTCGCTTACATTACAAAAAGGATCGCAATTACGAGCAGAGCTGTAAGAAAGAAAACTTTCCGATCCGAACAATTTAAATAAGTATTTACTTTTAATTACAGCGGTAAAGTTTCTGAATAACGGCAATTGATAAAATACGAATTCAATATTAAAATCGATTAACACCGACTTAGTTTATTCAATATTTGATCAGTGGTTTTATATCAAGAAAATCTGATTGAATGGACTATTAATAGCATTCCTGAAATTTATTGTTATTTATAGCATTTTTTTTTCCAAATCCACGAGGAACAATATTTATTGTTCGAATAAAATTTATGAACGGAGCCGCTGTAAAAAAAATTGTGACCTGTAAAATTGAGGTCTATATTAAGGAAATTGCGAGAATGAAATATTTCAGCGAGCTTTTTGTTTTCCATGGAATTGACATGTAGATATAGCTACAATTTTATATGAATGAATGCAAATGAAAAATATGTTAGGTTTTTTACTACAGCAAATTGCACCATTAACATAATATAATGAATTTTTATACAAAACGGAACGAAAACAAAACATTAGTTTTCGGCAAACAAGGCTCATAGAATTTTATGTGGCAAATAATATTGTTATCTAATATATTAATTCAAACTATTTTATTTATTTAAATAAAACAAACTAAATTATTATAACAACAAAAAGGAAAAAAAGGTAAAGTAAAAAGGTATAAAAGTTTTGGGATATAAACAAGAGCTGAATAGAAATCGCCGCAGGGGCAGGCGGAGCTAAAAGGAATAAGATATCGATTAATAATATGATTTTTTTGACATCAAATTATAATAATATTTACTTGTTGTTACGGTCAAATAAATCTGTTAAATTTGTAGCTCGCAATATATCTTGAAATTGCAGTGGACAGTCTCGGTTTTGTAAATAATTCCACTCATGGCATGTCGTGGGAATAGAGTTTTAATATTCTAAGAAAATAGGGGTAGCTTGAATAAAGTTTTTATTTTAGAAGATGAAAAGCCAGATGTTGATTTATTTGGTGCATGCTCACTAGGAAATGCCCTTGTATTTATTCTTTTGCTTGGATAATACCGTAAGACATTAAATAATGTCTACAATAAAAACACCTGTGTGATTAATGTGTTATTCAACTTAGTAATTTTAGCCAGTTTTATCTTACAAACGCTTTTATTTCAAATTGTAATATTGTATGTAATTGGATAAAATAATTATTTCTATTATATTTGTTGCCAAACCTTAAAATTAAATTGTTTTGATTTATCTACATTTTGTTCAATTAAGTCGACAGTAGGGCAGAGAAGGCATGTACGAAAGTTAAGCAACGGCCGCTCTGGTCACAACTTGGATGGGTAAACCTAAAGAGATGCCAAGCGTAGAGTTCTTCCCAATATGATTCCGTTACCTCGTATAGGCATCCATACATACACATGTTTTCTCTGTGGCTGGGTGTGTCCGACACCTCGACACCTAACGGTATTAAGAGGTTATTTATTGATTGATTGATTGATTGATTGTTCAATTAAGTGAAATAGAATGTCATGGACTAGCTACTAATTTGTCTAGATCTAAAACTTGTCTGCAATAGAGATGAGTATTAAGAGTATAGTTTTTTTTACTTAAGAACTTTCATGCAAAAACATGCAAAAAAAGTAGCTCACTTAAACTAATGTGAAAGTTTAAAATCAAAAATTTACAATTTTTGGTTTTTGTTAGTTACTTACTATTTTTTGTTTGTTTGGCGTGAGTGGAAAATCTTCTAAAGATTTTTTATTCTCAAGATTCACTCTTCAGAGAGCGCCTACTTACTTAACTCTACCCAATCTGGGAATGCCTGAAAGTTTGAGACTCATAAATCTTCCATTTAGAGAAATTAAAGAGATGATTTAAAATAGGACGCTTTATAGGCTGTGGTGTAAGGTTGTGGGGTTTGTAATAGGGTGACCGGTCTTCTATAGAAGTGGTTTTTTTGTCTGGCTCTGCTAGTCTGTCCAAATTGAAGTTTGAGTGAAGATCTAAATTTGCAGAATATTTTTTAAATTCAAAATGTTGCCTAGGTTGTTGTGAATGTCTGCATTCCTAACGTACTATAGGATTCCGACAATTCAAAGTTGGGTTAGATTTTAAAAAGCGTCAAAACGCCTGATGTCAGAATTTGCTAAAGCATTGGAACTAGTAGGTTTGCTTTGTCTAAAATGACCTAGACGTGCAAATTGTACGTCATACGTGATTCCCAGATACTTTGCAAAATTTGACCACGGAATTGGAACGCCACTGATGAAGACGTTTTTATGAGAAGTGGTTTGTCGCCGTAAGAAAAGAACAGCTTTGCTTTATTCTTTATTTACTTTGACTTGCCAATTGTTACACCAATCTTGTAGATTGCTGGTTGTTTAAAGCCTTTTAGTGACCACACATTAGCATTGTAGAAAAGTGCCATATTATTAGCGTATTGTGCTAATTTGACCCCGTGCTTCTAGCTCAACAGAATGTTGGCAACGAAAAGGTTAAATAGCATAGGCAATAGAAAAGAACCTTAAGGTACCCTTGCCGTAATTGGCCATAAAGTTGAGGCATGGTTTTAGAGCTTTACTGATAAAGTTCTGCAATGCAAGTAGTTGAGTTTATGCAGTTTTAGAAGACTTTTTTGACGTCAAAAAATACCACCCCTGTGGTTTATCTCAGTCTAAAACTTTTGTTAATGTGATCTGTACGCGGTTTAGCTGATGTACAACAGAGTATTTACGCTAAAACCTATGTTGATGCGTATTTTTGGATATTATTCAAGATTACTCTTTCTATGACCTTGTTCAAGGTGCATAGAAGATTAATTGGCCAGTAGTTTTGGATTTTTTTTGTTTCTTTTTTAAGTTTGTTAATTACAAGGAAACTTTTCCAAACTGTTGGGAAGTTACTAGTACCTAGTACCAAGAATTGCATTAGCAATATTGGTAAAGACCATTATTGTTTTGTGCAAAATCAATTTTAGAGCATTATTTAGAATACCGTCAGGACCTGGTGCAAATCGAGCATTGAGTTTTGATATGATTTTTTTAATCCGTAACGGTTGAACGCTGTTTAACGGGGTGTTGTTTTCCAAGCTTGCCAAAAAATTGTCAACTTTTTTTTACTCTTTTGACGTGCTCCGTATCATTGTCTTTTCTAGAAGGGGAGCATTAAAGTTCTACGCTTTGGCTTTCTTTTAATGAAATATTGGAGCCCGTTTTCACCATGGATGACTGGTATTGGGACTTTTTTGTTACGTAAAGTTTTAGAAATCTTTTACATTAGATCAGCATCCATTGAAGTTGATACCAAGATTTTTGGCCAGCACAAATTTGTGTGCAGCTTTATAGTCAACCTAACTTCTTTATGCAAAGTTTTAAAGAATTTTACAATCTAAAAGGTTACAATGTCTTTGCAATTGATGTCTGGCAGCATTTTTTCTACGAATTAATGCCTTCTGGTTGCAAAATAGTTCAAGTGAGTTATCAACCCAAATCTGAAAGGTTTTAGATGCTTTCTCCGTGGTCTTATAAAGTAGTAAGCTGTTTGACGGTTCCTTTGATACCTGCAACTGTACATACTTTTTTTTTTTTTTTCTGAGGAGGTGGAAAATCTTTTATCAGACACCCCGAGGGGTAGTGTCAGATTCCTACTGACTAAAAACACCTCCCTCTCTTCTTGCGGGAATAACAATCTTTTTCCACCTCAGAATTGCACTTAAGTATTACGTCGAGGTGGAGGTTCCCGCGCGCCAGTCTTCAAGCGCATTCACAGTTTTCTTGAAAAATACAGATTTTAAAACACACATTTACATAAATTGAACACCACTTTTTTTTTTTATAGTGGTTCTGACTGTTTACCCAATTTTGGGCGCGCAAATATACATATTTTGGACAAGACAGTTTACAAAACATACATAAAAACTGAATTTACATTAACAAAAACAAATTAACGAAGAGCTACGGCCCCTCCCCCCTGCCCGCTTTATTCACACCACACCATGAAGCTAACTCCCTCTCTTCTTCTTTTTCATACGTAGCATGGACCTTATCATAGTGGCCACGATGTCCCAATTGGACACTGAAGACAGCATTACTACCACCATGTTATCCAAGCTCTCTCCCATCAGTTTCACTCTTGCTCTTTCACGCGTCTCCAACCATCTCTCGCAATGAAACACGGTTCATTCATCACTTTCAATCAGTTTCATCCAATGCAAGTACGCCCGGAAACAACCATGTCCCGTTAGTACCTGCGTGAGGTAGTAGTTTATCTCGCTATGGCCCCGACCCACCCAACGCCTCACGTCTGTGATGAGCCGTCTGGACCATGCCGGTTTGCTACCACCCCCACTCGACACGCATTCCTCCCATCTCTTCTGCCATTTCCCCCACATCCATTCTACCGCTTCACACTTAGTAAGGCGACCCTCCAAGACCGCCGTCTTCACTTGTACTACAAGATCTAACGGCTTCGTGCCTGCCACAACCAGAAAGCCCGCCGTCGACGCTGTCCTGTATGCGCTGCAGACCTTCTGGCAACACTTCCTCTGAGTCCGCTATGCCTTTTGTTGTTGCACACGGCATTACCCCATATTTCGGCCCCATAGAGCATTATGGAGGAGACTACTAAGCACAACAGGCGCCTGGAAGAAGATCTTGTTCCCCCCAGGTTCGGCATTAGCCCTGCTAAGGACCGAGCCGCTTTCTCCGCTCTCTCACATACATTCCCCATGCTAGATTAGTACCTAGCGTCATCCCCAAGTACCTTAGCCGACGTTGCGAGTTGACGATAATTCCCGAAACGGTCATCTCCACTTGTGGCACTCTTCTAGAACAGGAGAGCACCACAAGTTTCGTTTTTTCTGGGGCTACTATTAGGCCCAACGCGTTGATTTTACGGTCTATAAGGGCTAGAGCGCGGTTTCCCGTTTTTTCCAGTTTTCCCCTAGAGCGTCTCGTAATTATCACCGCCAAGTCGTCGGCGTAGGCTACCCTTTCAACTCCCAGGGGCAGTTTCAGACCTACCACGTCGTCGTAGAGGACATTCCACAACGTGGGGCCTAGAACTGATCCCTGAGGCACCTCCCCCGTTAAAATTATCTCCTCCCTTTTCCCACCTTCCCTACTAAAAAGACCCTGTCCCACAAATAGCTGCTAATAATATTTAACAAGTATTTGGGAACACCCCTGCCCTCCAAAGCTTCCAAAATCCTTCCCCAGTTAGCCGTTTAAACGCGTTCTTTACGTCTAGAGCAACCAGAACACATGCCTTTCTGTTTGAGGAACTAAAGTTTTTTGCAGCTCTTACTGCTGCTTTTACCTCAGCAAGCGCGTTCAGGGTTGACCGTCCCTTCCTAAACCCGTACTGACGCTCGCTGAGGGCTTGATCCCCTTAGAGAGCTTTCAGCAGCTTTCCCGCTATCATGTGCTCGAGCAACTTCCCCCATACGTCCAGGAGACATATAGGTCGAAACGCCCTTGCACCTATCGTTCCTTTCCCCTTGTCTAAGAGAATAAGCCCCGCTCTTTTCCAGACTTCTGGAAACTCTTCGTTTTTTAGGCACATGTTGAGCGTGGCTAGCCACATCTCAGGGCACCGCTCAACCAGGGCTTTGACTACTTCCGCAGGGATTCCGTCGGGTCCTGGCGCCTTCCCAGAGCGCTTTTTTTTTTAGGCTTCCCCAAGCTCTTTTTCCGTAAACGGACGGACTACCTCCGCCTCTACACGCCACCTTCTAACCACTCTCTCCTCCTGCTTTAGAACGAGCTCAAGCACGGCCACTTTTATTGTTTCTGACGAAACTTTAAGAGGCGTTTTTCCAACTTTTCCCATGAATATTTGAAATCCCCTACTCCATATGTCTTTGTCTACCTCCTCTACCAAGAAGTTCCACTTTCTCCTTTTGGCAGATTTGATTAAACTTTCTAATTTTTTCCGCAACCCTTTATATATCACCCCCAGCTCTACGTTGTTTTTTCCTGTAGCTTTGGCTCTACTATATATTCTTTGAGCCCGGTTGTATCTGTACATACTGAGACAAACCTATCTATGCTATCTTCCAAGTATCTTGAGAAAAAATGCCAATTTGTGTGGGTAACAAATCGTTCATTCTCCTTGTTTGATCCCTTTCTATAAAGCTCCAGGATTACCAGCATGTAGTCGGATCTTAGAACATTGACTAGCAAATTGACGTCCTTCAAGATTGCTACATTCAGAACGTCCCTTTGATAGTCTGCGTAGCTGAAGTGAGTAGAATCATTTGTTTCAAAAACTTGAAAACCTTTTGAGTCAACGTAGTTTTGCAACCTTCGCTAAAATGGTGGAAAAAGGAAACAAGAAAACCGCTTCAAAATACGCCATTTCAATTTGGTTAGTTAGGTTGACATACCCAGATACAATTTTAAGAGTGCCCAACTCCTGCATCTTTATCACTATTGCATTAAATTCTAGAGTCAGAGTGTCTGGGGTGGGGTTTAGAATGATCTAGCAATCTTTTTGCAAAAATTAGTGTTTCACACTTCTTGTTTACCTCTAACGTTTCCAAATACGTAAAGATATTTATGAGACTTAGCGCATGTTTGGGTTTATGATTCGACTTACACTCTAGCATGACGTCGATGTTGTGGTCAAAGAAGAGTTCTTCCACTTTGCTTATTTTATTTGGAATATTATTTGCATTCTAAAAACATACTTTTAGTAATATTTCCGTTGTATAGTGTTTGTTGCTAATAAGATTTTTGGTCGTGGCCTTACTTCTTTTTGGCGAATTGAGTAGCCATGTGAGAAGATCTGCTATCTGATTGTTTGCAATTTTTAGGGTTGATTGCGGCACCATGTTGGCAAACGTTGTGCAGGTTTGCGGAAACTTAAGCTTTGGAAAGCTTGAGTTGGAGATGGGACGGGCCATGTCACTAAAATAGCGCTTTTTTTATAAGCCGCTATGGTTTTGATGTAAACTTTGCATTTCTAAAAACTGGTCTCTATCCAAACCATAGAACATATTTTGGAAATGTGCTTTTTGAGCATGCCCCAGACTAGTGTGGACCCAAACAATTACGGCATACCAAAATTGCTCTAAAGCATCTTTTGGCGGTGTGCTCGTATTTTTGGCATTTTTGACACTAAGTTCTTTGTTTTGGTACGTAACTATTACACGCTTGAGAGGTTTTTGTACGGGTACAATTTGGAACAAAAAGATATATATTTCTGTGAGAAAGCCAAAGATTTATTGACTTTTTAGTAATAGTGAGTAAAAATAAAAAAGTTTTTTTTGGTACAAATTGTAGTTCCAAATTTAGAGCGTTATCTAAAGCTTAAAAATATAAAATTTGTTTTAAAGTTTTATTTTCTATCTGAAAATGTAGTTTATGATTGTTTAAAGCTTTTTTCTTTAAACTATAAAAGTTTTTAGCAGTACAGGCTACTGAAACATTATTTAGGCAAAACTTTGAAGCCTAAAATCAAGAAATTTTGATAAATTGTTGATAAAAACGGTATTTTGTGTATTTTTCTTTGAATTGTGATAAACTTCTATAGTGCAAACTACTGATATATTTTTTAAGCAACTTATTAACAGTATTTAAAGGTTTAAATAATTAAAAAAGTAAACTAAACTTAATTTTATCGTAAAAACTGTATTTTTTATTGTTATCAACTTTTTTTCTAAAATTTGAAGATGCTTTAAAGTGCAAACATTGAAATATGATTTAAGCAACTAAACAATAGTGTGAAAAAATTAAAATCAGAACATGTTTACTTTTTGGGCTTGATTTTGAATCAAAAACTGTATTTTTTACAGTTTTTGGGCTTTTACTAATTGATGAAAGTCTTCTGTAGTGCAAATTAGTAAAAGGTAATTTAGACAACCTAATCATAGTATTCTATCTGAAAATTTCTATTTTTTTATTGTTTTTAATTTTTTTAAAACTTTGAAGGTTACTTAAGCAACCTAACAACCTACTAGAACTACCAAATTTGTACTAATTGTGTCTATTTTTGCATCAAAAGTTGAATTTTTATAGTTTTTAGGCTTTGTTTTTTAAATTGTAAAAATCTTCCGTAGTGCAAACCAAATTTGTACTGTTTATGTCTATTTTTGCATTAAAAGTTGATTTTTTATAGTTTTTGGGCTTTGTTCTTTAAATGGTAAAAATCTTCCGTGGTGCAAACTACTAAAATATAATTAAGGCAATCTAATAATAATATTTAAAGCTTTAAATTTACTATTTAGACTTAATTCTGTCTCAAAAACTGTATTTTGATTGCTTTTTGCTTTTCCTTTAACTTTTTAGGTTTTTTATAGTGCAAACTGTTAAAATATGATTTACGTAACGTAATAATAGTGTTTGAAGATTAAAATCACTAAATTTTGACTATTTGGGCTTAATTTTACATTAATTTAGTTAACAAAAATATTTTTATTTTTATTTAATTTTACTTCAAAAACTGCATTTTTGATTGTAATTGGCTTTTTGAATTAAAAAAGTTTTTAAAATTATTTTTGGACAACTGGATTTTTGAAAACAAAGCCTAAAATTTAGAATTATTACTGTCTAGGCTCAATTGTTGATCAAAAATTGATAATTTTGATTACTATAAGTTTTTTCTCAAAAATTTTAATCCGCAACAGTAAATATTGTTGTATTTGTGGTTCTGGGAAGTAAAATTGTAATTAGTAAATTTTTTGAATTACTTGCTTCATTTCTTTCTGATTTTTGTTCAGTGTTTTTGTTATTTTTGTTTTTTCTTGAGCCAATTTGGATCTCAGGACTTTTATGTTTTTGTTGGCTTCAATGGTATCTATTATAAGTTTTGTGTTGTATTCTTTTAAATCTGTTCCTTTATATTTTTTGTCTTTGTTTACTAATTTGTAGTTATTGTCTAGGTTTCTGGTTATGTTTCTTCTTTGCTCCAATAGTTCTTCAGCTCACTTTATCCGTGTTTCATTTTTGTGTTGCAAATATCAAATTTGTTGCTGTTGTGTATACTTTTGGTAATGTTTTTCAAGAATTCTTCTATTTGTGTTAGCTTGCTTGTTCCTTCTAGTTTTTTGCTAAGTGTGCGTTGGAATTTGTCTTGGTTTTTACACAGCTTATCAGTGGTTGGGTATTGTTGTTTTTTCAGTAGTTTGTTGTCTTGGTGGTTGCTGCCGATATTAAATCTGTTCTTGGCAGATGTTTTTTTCTTTGTAATAATGTAATCTATTTTGTTCACATTGTTGTTTGGACTTTTTCAGGTCTATTTCCTTTGTTGAGGTTTTTGGAAAAACGTATTCAGGCAGAATAAGTTTTTGTTTCTGCAATAGTTGATTAGCATTTTTTTTCTGCTGTTTTTTTTTTTCCCAGTCCAAATTTGGTATACTCCAATCTGCTTTCTGTCCAATTTTTGCATTAAAGTTTTAAATTTTGCAATTTTGTTTTGATTAGCTGTCGTAATGTTTTTTTACAGCTAATTTGCTTTGACTTGTTTGGCTGCGCTGGTTAGGGCATATATTTGGATAAACTGCAGGTTGTACCTTTTGTTGATCTGTATTACAAAATAGATGACTTGTCTAAATATTGCTTGCGTTTTGACTATTTGGTGTCTTGTTTACTAGTATTGCAACTCTTCCTAGGTTGTGGTTTATTTCTAAGTTGTTTTGATACAGCACATGTCTTGATTTGTGGTACGTCGTTTTTTTTTGCAATTTGGTTTCACTCAAGCCTAGTACGTCTTATTTTATGTGCTGTAGTTCTTCTTCTAGTCTTTTCATATGTTCTTTTAATCTTAACGTTTGAAAATTGAATGTAGCAATTTTGAACGTTTGTGTGTCTCTTTGTTCTTCTTTTTTTCTTTGAGGTGTGGTATTTATGATTTGTTTATATACCAAGTTTTTGCTTCCTCCAGAGTTTGAAAAGCATTACCAGAATGCACAAAGGCCAGAGAGATTTAACCAACACAAGATTGAGAAAATCGGAAACCTCTACAAAACCCACAAAAAGAAACTTCAAAAGGAATCAGTGGAAAAAGCTATGCAGCGAGTTGAACGAGGACGTATGGGGATCCGCCTACAAAATTGAAATGAAAAAACTGGGAAGCTTTGCACCGTACGAGCTAACTTCAAAGAACAAGTTAAAGGTAGCGAAAAAACTTTTCCCAAAAAGCAGATAACAGAACCTGTTGAAGTAGTAGAAAACGTAAAGATTTTGAAAAGGATGAGCTGGAACAAGCACTGCAGGCTTTAAAATCTGGAAAATTTTCCGGCTTGAATAACATAACACCAGAGGCGTTGAAAAAAGTAAAAAGTATAGCAACTGAATGGCTATTAAATATACTGAATGAACTGCTTAAAATACAAACTTTTCCTGTCGAGTGGAAAACAGCTAAATTGATTTTGATACCTAAAGGAAACAACCTAAAATATACCACCAGTGAGTGAGTTCATGATAAAAAAGCGACTAGAAGAAGAAACCGATCAAGGAGGAGGATTAACAGAGCATCAGTATGGTTTCGTGAAGGGAAGATCTACATTAATGGCTGTAAAAAATGTTATCAAGATCATCAATAAAAGCAATGACTAATGGGGAGCACTAGTCACTCTAGACATTAAAAATGCCTTCAACAGCCTTTTATGAAAGATATTAAGGAGGAACTGGCCAGAAGAGAAATCTGCAAATAGAAAAAGATGTAGTTATGGACGTAACTACAGGGGTCCCTCATGGATTGGTTCAAGGACCCCTACTCTGGAACTTGTATATGACAGTATACTAAGAAAAAAGTGGCCGACTGGGGTAAAGGCAGTGGTCTTTGCAGACAACCTTGCACTGATAATATTAGCGAGAGATGCATATGAGTTTGAAAATAAAACTAATGATGCCATAGAAATAGTGGATATTTGGTTAACCGCTTGAAGCCAGTCTCCAAGAAAACAGAGGCGGTTATACTAAAGGGTCCACCTTCAAATACATAGGCACGACTATACATAGCAAAAGGGCAATTGAATACCTCGGTATACTGATCGACGATGCTCTTATTTTCTTGGAGCACATCAAGAAAGCAGCAGAAAAGACGGAAAAAAAGACGGCAAACTTGGCCAGAATCATGCCCAACATAGGCGGACCGTCAAGCGGTAAGAGGCAATTGTTAAACGCCGCCACTGAGTCTCAAATTCTCTTCAAAAATTGTTTGATCAGTGTGCAGAGAAAAACGCTATTGCGGGTAACTTGCGCATACAGGATAGTCTTGGCGGAGACCCTTCAGGTGGTAGCCGGAGCAATTCCGATCGATCTGTTGGTGGAAGAAAGGAGGAGATTGTACAAGAGGAAAAATTCAGCAACACCAAAGACTAATCTTAAAGAAAAGGAAAAACTATCAACAGATGGCAAAATAGATGAAATGAAACAGCAAGAGTTGCACAGTGGACCAAGCGTTTAATTCTAAACAACCAACTATTTTCTGACTCAACCCTTGACACAAAAAGAATCGGCAAGGACAAAACTGATACGTGCAGATACTGCAACAAAACGGATGACGTGGAACATACGCTTTTTGAGTGCCACAGATGGGTAGTAGAAAGGACAAACATGGAGTTATGGTTTGGGAAAATAATAAATGCAGATAGCATCGTAGAAACTATGGTAGAAAACAAAGAAAGCTACGAACAAGTCAGAAGTACTGTAGGCAAAATTATGAAGAAGAAGGAGGAAGAAGAGAGGAGTGAAAGATAAAGACTGGGCCGTTTTGAAGCCATATCTACACAGTGGTATTCCGATACGTCCTTAGAAGATGAGGTGGTGCGTAAACCGTGTTTGCACAACCCGCACGGGAGTTGCTTACTGCTGGATGAGGAAAAAACTTTATCTAGTGTTCATTAAGGATTTACACCTGACAAAAAAAAGAGTTTGAAAAGCAGAACATATTCTAATCATCCGTATTATTTAATACAAAACCTAAAAATTTTAAGTTTTTAAATGTTTGATCAAGCCAAAAATTAATAATTTTGATCATTTTAGGCCTTCATTTTGAAACCTGTAAATTTCTTAATAGTAATTACTAATACAAACTACCTAAGTGCGTGTTACGTACTTAAATTATGTTATTTAAAGTTAATTACTAATGTTTTTGACTTATTTTTCTTTCAAAAACAGTCAAATTTGATTAATTTAAGCTATTTTCTTTAAAACACCAAAGTATTTGGTAGTACAAAGTGCTTGAATGTTATTTGAAGTCTAAAAATTTAAACATTTTATTTTCTATCATTATTTTTCCATCAAAAACTGTAAAGTTTTAAGTTTTTGTTGCTGAGGATTACTTCTTTATCAAAATCTGTCTGGTCATTTTAGAAATTTTATTGCAAAATATCAAAGCTTTCTATGGTCTAAAATAAATTCTAAATAGTTTATTAAATAATTCTTTAGTAAAATATTGGGCTAAACAACCTTTTGAAACATACTGTATATTAAAAGCTTTTAAGTTAGCGTTTAGAGTAACACTTTACAGCATTCAAACTTAACTGAGAACTGATTGTCCTTTGAAAATTAATTTATATTTGTATAGTTCAAAGTAACATATTCTATATACTATTTTATTCATTAAACTCATGAATTTAATTAAATTTTATTACTTGTGTGGGAATATTTAAAGCTTATGCTCATTAAATTTAATCAGTAGCGTATCATAAGGGACATAAATAGATTTATATAAACGAGATAAAATTATTAAAATTAATAATTTTAATTTAATTTATTGTGTTGATTGATTAAAGGAAATGCTTTGTTAGTGTTGCAATTCGACACATCTATTCTATCTACGTATAGGTAATTGTACTTGAAAAGCAAATCTTCATTGTAGAAAATAGTGCAGATTTACACAACAATTCAAGTAATTTATCTTTATTATTAAATACTTAATATACCACAAATATTTGCTAAACAATTTCACTTCGAATATCATTAATTTTCTAATATACTTTAATGTGACTTTGAACTAGATAAAGATAAAATATGCAAAATATGCAGCTTCAAAAATTTTTGTCGACGTGTTTCACAATTGCCTGAAGCAACGCTTGAGAAATAGTTGACCTTATTTTTTACTATCTTTCTGAGACTTTATTTGCTAAAACATGTACTTATAATTAATTAAGTGGGTCTAATTAATTACAAAATTAAGATGTTTTATTTTTTATTATTTTGTTAAGTAATTAATTACAAATTTTATTCACTCTTAAATAACAGAACAGACTTATTTAAAAATTAAGCAAATTTCTGTTATCTTATCGTAAAATGTTCCCAAATACATAAAACATGTTCTTTAAATAATAATGAAGATGGCCATCCCACATTATTCTCTGTTTTAGTAGACGCAATAAATGTATGAATTCGATACTTTGCTAGAATTTATTCCCTTTCATCTACTATAAAGACGAGGGTGTTATAAAACCATCAGATCAGGTTTCAATTTTTGTTTCACCATTACATAAAAAATATATATGCGTGTATTTTATTTAGGCCAAAGCATCAAACATTGAAAGTAATCTTTTCAATCATATGTCTTGATATAAATACAATATGACTTTACTTTGTGATACGGAAAGCTATAAGAATTGATATTTGAAAACAAAGCTGAAACAAAATATTTTATTTACATTTCCAACAGAGTTATTTAATCAATTAGCATTAATGAAATGCTCTTTTTTATGAATGTTTCATTTTTAGTTGCATGTAATGTTGTATGCGCAAATAATGTTTTCATCATGAAAATGTAGCATGTTCAGGTGAAAACAATAAAGTGAAATTACAACTTTGTTTATAATTGCGCGGTCGACAGAGCAACCGTTAATTTAGGGCGCAAATAAAAATACGCACACGCTACAGGTTTTACATTATTCTGCTGTTTGTAGTTTGTAGGACTACATTTACTTACTTTCCCTTTAATTAGTAGAAGCTTTGTGATGCTGAAAGTAGTTTTAATTGTGATTTAATTTAATTTATATTATATGAACGGGTTTTTATTATGGAGTATTTAGTTTTGCCATTTATAAAGCAATAATTGTAAAATATTTATTATTTCTTGGCCTAAATATTTTTTTAAAGGCAATTTTATCTTAATTTTTAATTATTTGCATATTCAAAGTTGGTTTCAGGGATGGGCAAGAGTTAAATAAAACAAATATATAAAAAAAATTGTAACATGTTTCAACCTTTACAAGGTCATCATCGGACGGTGATACAATCAGTTAATGTTGGTTTAAGTCAATTTGCAAGTTGTCGACAATTGCTTGTTTTGTATTTAAGTTTGCCATGAGAGATTTGGTGACAACCATTGTCAATGGTTTGTTAAAACTAAGTTTCAGCATCTGACCCAGTGGCGTAACTACCTGTGGGCAAGGGTTTGCAATAGAAAAAAGCTCACAAGCATACAAGGCCGACTAAAGTCTATTACAAAATTGAGCCAATTTTTGACATTTTATTAATAAAATTTTGCGCTTTTTAACAGTTTAAGTCAGATTTTGCTATTTTTATAAAAGTTTTTGTACTTTTTAATGGTTTATGGCTGGATTAAGCTATAGTTTTTAACTGTTTTTGGCTGAATTTTAATAATCTAATATTTTATGATCAAATTTTACCATTTTTGGCTTTTAATAAATATAATGTTGCAGTTTATAACAGTCTATAGCCGAAATTTGGTTCTTTCTAACAATATTTTTACACGTTGTGGCCGGATTTTTGAGTTTTAGGCGTTCTACTAATAAACTTTTGCACTTTTTGACAGTTTATAACCAAAATTTAAATTTTTTGGACAAAACTTTGATACTTTATAGGAAAATTTTAGCAATTTATGAAATGTGTACAATTTTCTATATGTTTTTGACATTTTATTAAAAGAATTATGCATTTTATAACAATTTATGTAGAATTTTGTTTTTTGTAACAATATTTTTGACATTTTATAGCAAAATTTTTCTATTTCTAAAATTTCAAGAAAATTTGTACAGATTTTGAACAGCCGCATTTTGGTGCTTGACATTTATTGCTATTTATAGAAAACCACCTCTATAAATAGCAATGTTTTTTATTAGGAAAAACTTTGAACTGTTTGTGTGTAAAGAAGTGCTAGTTAAATTCTGCACGGACAGGCAACGGTATTTTTAGGAAAAGAATTTTTCTAAAGACCTTACAAAGTATCAAATTAATAATTTCTAAAAGTTTCCACATATTTGTGCAAGAACTTTCCTACGTTAGTAATTTAAGTATCACTAAAAAAAACGGGAAACTGGGAAAAACTTGTACTCCGACTATGTCTGAAAATCAAACTAACAAACAAATAGTCTGTCTAATATTAGTTAAGAAAATGTGCTAAAAAAGATCAACAAATTTTTTTTAGAAAATGTAGTGTTTTGCGCCTGATTTCTTGTTGCGTAAGCCTAGGATTGCTCCAAACCGGCATTGAAAGTGCTCCAAGAAAGAGTGTTTGCTTTTGAGAGGCAGTTGCCTTGGAATGGGGCTTAGATAACAAGTTTGCTTTTAAATTTGATGTAGTCTGTTACTGGCATACCTCCGCGAGGTGCGATAGAGGTTGCCGGTTTAAATTTTGAAGTAATTCTTGGACGGTGTTGCGTACGTTTGTACTTTTGTATTGTAATTGTGTTGAACTTAAAAGTTCCGACGAACACGTCTCACAAACGCACAATCCTGGAAGTTCCGACAAACACGTCGCACAGACGCACAAACCCCTGCTGGGTTGCTTAGAGATCCGCTATTTTTTTTTTCGGAATTGGTCGTAAAACGGTTTTTTTCCAACTTAACTGTGACATTGCTGAGAGAAGAGCCGAAATGTATCACTTCTTAGTGGTACTTTCTAAAATTTATTCCATTTTTAAAACTTTTATTGTCGTGTGTTTGTTCTGTAACGCATTTTTGAACTTTTTTGGTCGCTTCAGCAATGATGTTGATGTTGGCATACCGTAGTTGGTTTTGCACTTGCAACTCTCTCAGCCTGTTATCCATAAAATGTATGGTATACTCTAAATCGACTATGATTTTCTACCTTAGAGGATCTTTGCAGACGTATTTGGGTGAATAGAGCATTTGCAATATGCTGAAAGCGTCCCACATCGTTTTGGTGCACACAGTGGCCTTGGTGGTGTTTTGGTGTAATGCCAACGGAGCCTGGAAGCAGTACATACAGTACAGCAGATGCCCAGTCATATCGGTTAGGTCGTCGAGCTTGTGCGTGACGGTGACTGCGTCGTTCTTGTAGGCTATTGTGCTTCTATAGTACTTGCTGGTAGTTAAGAGGTTGAGTGCTTCGTATTTGTTTCAGTAGTTTGCAAATCAAAAGTTTTGCATGTGTACCGGTCGGATCTACCATGGTTTGCCATAGACTGCGTCGGGCGCTCCCGTATAAGTCCGGAGTTTGTCTAGATATTGAGCCAAAACATTTCCTATTCTCTTTATAAGAGTTTGGTCGACGTGGTTTTTTACCTGTTTGAAGAACTTTGTGTTGAGGTCACCCTAAAGACTAGTTGGGCTGTCATCTTTAAAAATATGTTTCTGTTGGTTTTCTTCTAAGCGTCTCTCTTGACGGTTTTTTTTCTCTTTCTTTGCAGAGTATTTGTTGCTGGGACGTTTAAACACCATGCTATGTTTTGCATTATGTGTGGCGCTATTTGTTAGTGGCATACTTCCGCAAGGTGAAATAGAGGTTGCTGGCACAAGTTCAGAAGTCATTACTGGGCGACGTTGCGTACGTCACACAGACGCTATCACCGGTGTTTACACATTTGTGAATTGACGTAAGCTTGTACGTGGCGATGTTCAGCAGCCGTCCTAAATTCCGGGGGGGGGGGGGGCAGTGCAAGCGCCGGGTTTGGTGTTGTTGTTTAGGGAAGCCAAGTTGTAGACGACGAGGTCAGCGCGGCAGCTTTAGATGGAGCCGGAAGAATTGCTTTGCTAGTCGTTGTCGGTGGTGGAGTTGGTTGTCTCAAAAACTGCAGTAGTAGTGGATTGGTTTATTTTATTTTTTTCTGTGGTTTTGGGAAAGCTCTTTCAGCCTGTGTGTAAGGCTTTCACTCACTAAAACCCTACTTCCACTTGGCGCTATAATCGCTTAGCCTGGAATTAACTCATGCCTTTTATCAGACTAAGTAAGCCCGGACACGCATTCTGCGCATCCTAGATATATCCGTCTTCCCTTATTTTTCATTTATTGGATCGTGATCCTTTATCCCTCCTCTCTTTGGTTTCCATATACTGGATTATTCTTTTAATGTACTCGTAGATCATACTCATACATAGTATCTACTATATTTTCTTGGGTTACTTCTTCTTCTATTTCTTTCTCTAGGTTCGTCTTGTCTTCTACCCATCTTCTGTATTCAAAGAATACATGCTTTGGTGTTTCTGTTACATCACATATGCTGCACTTGTTATTGTCTTCTATCTTGATTCTTATTAGGTATTCCTTGAAACATCCATGTCCACTCAGAAATTGTGTGAGAAAGTAGTCCACTTTCCCATATTTTCTTCTGACCCATGGTCCTACTTTCTTTATTATTGTCTTGGTCGATTTTCCTGTTACTTTTGACCAATTTGCCTGCCATTTATCCATTATCTCATCTATGATTTCTTTTTTCCTTGCTTCCTTCTTTCCTTGTGCTAGTTTTCCATATGCTTTAATGTTTCTATTATAAATGCGGATAGCCGCATCTCTGTCTTTATCCACCATCCAGTGTCCACTTTCAGTCATTCTTTTGTTTGGCTCAGCTATTATGCCAATGTCCACTTCATTTACGTCAATATTTTTATGGAAGAGGTCCATAGCTGCTTTCCCTCTTCCTACATTATTTTGTAATATCTTCAGTGTTATTTTTTATGGAGTTGCCCCCCCTTTTTTCTCATGTCTGCTTTTAGCCACGGGTCCTATAATACCGCATTTGTAGCAGATATTTTCTTTCTTATTCTCTTTGCATGTTTTAGCATCATGCCCAAAATTGTGACAATTATAACACCTTGTTGGTGTTTGAAATTCTTTTATCCTCCCTTTCAACCAGCCTACCTTTAAGCTGCCTTTTTTAATTAATGAATTTGTCTGCTCGATCGGAAGATTTAGCACGGCATATCTTAAATTTTGTTTGTTAATCTTTTCAGAAACCTTGATCTCATATTCATCTTCTTCCATTGTGATGCTTCATTCTTTTTGTATTGCATCTTTTACATCCTTTTCTATTGTGGTTTCATGCAGATCTAACAATATACACGCCTTTTTTCCGCTAAACATATATGTAGCTACCTTATCGCCTAGCTTTTTTGTCACTTCTCTCGTGAATTTCTCACTATCTTCCTCTCTACCTATTATATTAATTTTAACGTAACCCTCCTTTGTCTTTGTTATATTTTTAACTGTGACTCTCTCGTTTACTTCCACCTTGCTTTTCATTTCATTCACCATATCAGCATAGGTTCTTTCTTGCCCACTACTTGGTTTGACAATAATTGTCTTGATCTTTCTTTTCTTTTTAGCTTCCTGCCATTCTTGTTCTATGTTTTCGTTTGCATTTCGTTGTTTGTTTAGTTTAACCTGGATTTTATTTTTCATGACATAGTCTAAGACTATTCTAATTTCTTTATTATACTCCTTGACCTGCAAGATACTTCTTACCCTTTTACAGTTTTTATTCTGTAATTTCTTCTTAATTTTTGTCATCACCTTGTACATATTTTCGATGATTTTATTCCTCTTGCCTACTTTTGCTCCAATTATGAATACATCCTTTTGCTCCTGCTTCTCCAGGTTCATGTCCTCTATTTCCATAGTGGTACAATTTTTGATGGTGGCCTGCTTACCACTTTTAATCCATCCGTTTTTGATTGCTTCCTTAATTTGTGGGTATCTTTCTTCTATTTTCTTTATAACTCCACTCTCTGTTGTTACACCTGTGTCTTCTATCAGAATTAGGTCTTCCTCTTCCTTTTCTAATAAACTTTTCATGGACTCGATCTTACTATTGTAATCCTCTTCTGTCCGCTTAAGGTTTATTCCTTCTTTAAGTCTTTCCAGGTCACCTGTAGTGCTCATTATCTTCTTTATTTTAAGCTTATTTTTCTTTCTCTCTTGTTACTGTTCTTGTTCTAGGCTTATTATTTGGTCTGTCTCTGCTTTTCTCTTACTATTTACATACCTCTGCGCTTCGGCTGTAAAAATTTCAATATCCTCCTTTTTAACCCTACTTATCTGTGAGTCAATTTTATTTATTGCCTCCTTTATTTCCGTCTTTGTACTTACGTGCTTCTTTATAAGCGAAGTCAGAGTTTTGCTTTCTTTTCTTATGTTTACTAATACCTCTTTTATTTTATTAATAATTTTGGTATCCCACTCTATTTCAGTGGTTTCTACTTCCATCTTTTTCCTCTTTCTATTCCCTTCTATCTCTAAGCCAGTTACCGTTTTCATGATCCAGTCGCTTAGGTCTGAAATACTACTACTCACGGAGCTTGCCCTACTTTTTGTTTCTCCTCCTTTGGCTTTGTTTATATTCTTCGGCATTTCCAGTTTTTTCTCTTCATTTGCTTTTCCCCTTTTACTTAATTCTTGACTCACTTTGGCTTTTTCTGTTTTAGAACTAACAGGACTTTTTTTTGTTTTCTTCCTAACTTTTCTTAGTAACTTCTTTTCGAATTCTGTTAGCTTCGCACTTCTCATTTTCTGATTTTTCTTCTTCCTCACTACTTTGTACTTCCATCTCATTACTATCTTTCTCCTCATTCCTTGTTACCTCACTCGTATACTTGCCCTCCCCAAAATCCATAGGGCAGCCCTTGTCGGGGGAGGATTCTGCACTATTAGTGCTACCTCCCTGGGGTATTTGTTTAGTAGACGACTTATCCATCATTATATTTTCTTTGGTTCTGTGTCATTGAGCCTGCAAGCAGGTTATTCATCTTCGGAAATCTATTGGGATTGGGAATAGGATTTTGGACTAAGGAAACACGGGAAGAGGTTATGCCCCTCTGTGCAATCCTGTTGGTCCGCGTGAGCTATTTTATTTCGCTCCACCACCCTCTGTTGTCAGAGGAGGCCCCCTATACGCCATCTGGGGACGCGCTCGGTAAGGGTTACAGGTCCCCCCCCCCCCCCCCCCGAAAGATCGGTTTACCTAGTAGCACCAGACAGAGTACCAACAAGTCTGGGCAGCCTTTATAGTTTACTGTCCTGATTCCTTGGTAAATTTTGCATCCTCAAAGTGTCAATGTTTGGTGCGGTTTTTGGGCTGGCGGTGTGATTAGATCCCACTTTTTTGAAAATGAGGCTGGTGCAACTACAACAAAGCTATGATTTATGATTTTTATGACCGGAATTGGAAGATATTGATGTGGACGACGTTTATTTTCAGCAAGACGGCGCTACGTGCCACACAAGCAACAAAACAATTGCAATTTTGTAAGAAAGTATCTTGACCGTGTTATTTCTCGGAGAGGTGATCACAATTGGCCACCGAGATCTTAAGATTTAACACCTTTCGACATTTTTCTTTGAGGCCATGTGAAAGATAAGGTCTATGCCAATGCTCCACAATCAATTCAATACCTTAAAGATGGAATTTGTAAAGTTATCGAAAACATACAGCCACAAATGTGCGAATTGGTTATAGAAAATGTTATAAAAAGAATGTGGTACTGCAACCGTAACCGTAGCGGCCATTTGACTGATATCATTTTCAAATGTTAATAGCATACCTTCCTCTTTACTATGAAGTAAACATTTATTGATTTCTCTTAAAAAATACTCGTTTTTTTTTAATATCAAAATTATAATTTTTCTATTGACAAGATTAATAATAATAACAATTTTAACAACATTTGACAAATAAAACAAACTATCATCATCTTTTAAGTTTGTTTAAACTATTTGCTGTATTCTATCTAGCTCAATAAAGCTAATTTTAAAACATTAATATAAAAAAATACAAATAAACTTGTTAGTAGTTAATGAGTTACATTAAATAAAACAAATAGAGCAATTCCATTATATACACTTTACTTGTTAACTAAAGCAGTATAAAATTTTCAAACGCACTAGATTCCTAGTTTTTATGAAGAAAACATGTTGCACTAGATACTATCTATAATAGCAAAAAGAATAATAATAGAATTGTAATTAAACTGCGGAATGTTTTGCTTAACTATTTAGAATAAACAAATATTTGTTATATAAATATTTTAATGATTTTGCTTAAAGCTTTGTTTATTATATGTGACCGGTGAATAAATTACTTCTTTTTTAGAGCAGAATAATTAAAATACAAATTGGGCAATAATGTGCTTAACCGCAAAGCGTACGTGTACGTGCTAAGTTTAGTGAGAGCTCGCTTCACAACAAAGCTGTCACCCTTCAATTGAACAACAACATGTATCAATCTATTAATAATTTGGTTACATTTACGGGATGATATTTATATAATAGATCTACAAAATATATCAAGTTAATCCATCAATTATTATAATTACAAATGGCAGTTCTGATTTAATTAATTCAGTAATGAAATGTATTAATAGATAGACTAAAGTTTATTCAAAAGTATGTAAACATTAAAATGAGATTTTATACACTCAGATGCAAAAAAAATGGTTATTGAGTAATTTTTTGCAAAAAATCCTGGTAATTTTTTTTTATAAAACTTTTAGTGTTTTAGATTTAAAGAGACCATCAGGATGTAGAACAAAACTACATATGGCACTTATTAGTTTATTTAATGGTTGAGTTTGAGTTTTGATATGATTTTTCTCATCCGTGACGGTCAAACGCTGTTTAACGGGGTGTCTTGTCCGAGCCTGCCAAAAAGTTTTCAACCTCTTTTTTGACCCTTTTAACTTGCCCCGTGTCATTGTCTTCTCTAGAATAGAATATTGGAACCTGTCTTTACTATAGATGACTGGTATTGGGACTTTTCTGTTACTTAAGGCTTTGATTTGAAGGTTTTTTGCTAGCACTGATTTTTGTGCAGTCTTATAGTCTACCTAACTTCCTTATAGCTTTTTTTATATTTTGTATTAATTTATTTTTGGGACCTCAAGCAATTAACCAATTCTTAATTAACTTAAAGATTTTAATAGTCATTAGAAGCCAAAAGCATTATTAAACTTTGTACAATATTAGAAAAACTGACTTTTAAGGCTTATTTTGTATGAAATAGTTTTTTGGGCTTCAAATAATTACAATGCCTTTAATTTTAGTTAAAGATTTTGATAATACAAAGTATTCTGAAGCCTAAAGCATTAACAAATTTTAATTAAAATAAAGAAGAATTGACTTTCTAGGCATATTTTATATGGATTTATTCTTAAGACTTCAAATAATAACAAAATTATCAATTAAGTTAAAGATCAAGGTTGTTTGATACTAAAGACAAATATTGGTCTTGAAGATCCGAGGTTGTTTTGTAGCAAAAACGTTATCATACCTTGTGCAAAATTGGGAAGAATCCACTTTCAAAGCATAGTTTGTGTGAATTAGGTTTTGGGACTTTAATAATCAAAATGTTTTTAACTTTTGATTGAGCCTACAAACGCCAATCCCTAAAGATCTATACAACAAAAAAGCAAAAAACATTTAAAAAATTGTCTGTGTTACTGGAAACCAAGGCGTCAACTCTTGGCAAGTTTGACGGCCTTGAACAAAACGTAACGGGTGTAAAACAAACCCCAATTGTAAGTTAGTTACGAGCCAACGGAAAACAAAATCATCATAAAGCATTTAATAGAAGATAAAACACCAAAATGTACTAAAACCCACTTCAGCCAAAAGTGCACCCAATCTCGCATGTATCCTCCTTCCTCAGCTAGCAACAATATAACCGCCGTTTACGGCAAGCAAATTACCAGTCAAGTTTCCGCCAATAACCATACTTACAAATTCTTAAAACCAAATTGTAAGTTAGTTACAACCTAACAAAGACCAAAAATGTCTATCCAGACTTTGGTAGAAAATCAAACACCAAAAACTCCAAAGTGAACTAAGACCCATCTCAGTCAAAGGTGCACCTAATGTCATACTGCAATTCACAACAGTAGCCAATCCCTAAAGATCCAAACAATATGGAAAGCAATAAATGTCTCAAAAGTTGCCTATCGTATAGAACATCAAAGCGGCAACCAAACTAAAAAACAACAGAATTTTTTAAAAAAAGGCAATTAGGGATAGCAGAAAAATATGCTGGAAAGAAATGATAGAATCTATAGATAGGGATCCTTTGGAAAAACCGTACAAAATAGTGATGGACAAATTGGGTGGAAGAACAAAAGGAATCTGCTTAAAAGAAGACAAAGAAGAAGAAGTCATAATTAAAAAACTATTTCCCAAGGGAGAACCAGTAAAAGAATCAGAAACAAAAGAAGAAGAAGAAGCAACAGTTATGGCAACAACAAAGCACCAGGTCCGGACGAATTAACAACAGAGATTGTTAAAGCTGCTTTAGACGGAAACGAGATAGAAATAACTCAAATAATCAACAGGTGCCTAAAAGAAGGAACTTTTCCAGGATGTTGGAAAGAAGCCACTCTGGTACTGATTGAGAAAATAATAAAAGCAGGAAAAGCAACATCATACAGACCAATATGCTTAATCAACACACTGCCTAAAATAATGGAGAAAGTTATTGTACGGAGAATAGAACAAGAAATAGAAGAAAAAGGAGGATGGGAAAAAGAACAATACGGATTTACCAAAGGAAAAACAACCTTAGGAGCTATTGAAAAAGTAAAAGCAATAGCAAAAGAAGCAAACAGCGGAACGCAGAGGAAAAGGCAACACTGTGTAATGATAGCGTTGGACATACAGAACGCGTTTAATAGCGTATCATGGGCAGCAATCATAGAGGCGGCAAAGAAGAAAGAACTGAACAGAAAAACAATTAAGATTATATGGAGCTACTTACAGGACAGAAACCTAGTGACCAAAAATGGAAGATTCAAACTTACTAGAGGGGTACCGCAGGGCTCAGCACTGGGACAAAAACTGTGGAACCTTGTCTATAACGAGTGACTTCGAATGAAGATGACGGAAGGCGTGTCAATAACAGCATTTGCGGACGACATAGCAGTAGTAGGTAGAGACGTAGAAATAGAAGTACTTAAGGGAAGATTAGAGCTGGCAATTGATATGATACAAATATGGATGAGAAGTAAGGGCTTAAAACTAGCAACACAAGACTAAGAGGAATAATAGAGGAACAGGTAAGATACAGGTGGGAAATCAAGAGATAACCATAGGAAAAAAATCAAATACCTTGGAGTGACACTCGAAGCAAAGGGATGGAATGAACAGGATAAGGAAGCGGTCATTGGAACAAAGGAAATTGAGAGAAAGCTTGGTAGACTTATGCCAAACAACCGAGGTCCAGGAGAAGAAATCAGAAGGCTAATAGCAACGGCAGCAAGAAGCAAATTGCTGTACGCCGCAGAAACATGGGGAGAAGCCATGAAAACAAAAAAAAACCGAAAGGAAGTAAGAGGAGCCACAAGAGCAAGCTCGCTAAGGATTTGTAGAGCTTACAGAACAGTGTCACAAGAAGCAGTAGAGGTAATTGCGGCAACACTTCCCGCGGATATGATGGTGGAGGAAAGAATAGAAATAAAAAAACTTGTAATAGAAGGAACGAGTAAAAAAGAAGCAAAGATAAGAGCAAGAGAGAAGACTATGGAAAGATGGCAGAAAAAATGGGATACAGGAGAAAAGGGGAAATAGACGAGAGAATTAATCCCAGACATAAAAAAATGGGTAGAGAAGAAACCCGAGACGTGCTATTATACAACATAAATACTGACCCGGCACGGAGCATTTGGAAAATTCTTGCAAAAAATTAAAAAAATAAATGAAGAAGATAGGTGTACATTTTGTCAGGAAGAAACACACGATAACGCAGAACACACTCTAGTAGAATGCGAGGCGTGGAAAGAAGATAGAAAAAAACT
This sequence comes from Tachinus rufipes, assembly GCA_963932245.1. NCBI lineage: Eukaryota > Metazoa > Arthropoda > Insecta > Coleoptera > Staphylinidae > Tachinus > Tachinus rufipes. The sequence continues at coordinate 5,440,540 of OZ010750.1, forward strand.
AGAATATATACTAGGAAGCAAAGTGGATAAAACAACAATCATTAACAAATGCTTAAAAGATGAAAATAAATGGAGGGCGTTAAAAAACTTTGCAACAAGTGTACTAAAAAAAAAATTGAAGAGTTTGACAATAGAAGAATATAGAAATACAAACAATGGAAACAAACACACAAACTAAAAGCCATAGAAGAGAAAGGAAAGAGAAGAGAGAAGCTAAATGGAAACAAGAAAACAGAGAAATAAATCAAAATGAAAAAAATAAGAAAGGACATGACAATTGTGCATACCAAGAAACAGAAGAAAAAAGAAGAACATTTACAGAGACTACGATACCAAACAAAACTGCAGAGATAAGGAGAAGGAGAAAAGAAATATTGAAGGAAAGCAGAATAACAGAAATAACAAGGCAAATACCAAATGGTAGATATGCTATCTCGAGGATGACTGAGAACGCAACCTTTCAGATAGTCAGATTATACCTGGCAACGAGAGGACATGAAGAAGTAATTCCTGATGGAGATACAAGGATATCACTGAAGGTAAAACTTACAAATCTAGGACTGCCAAAAGGAATACAACTGATGGAACTGCATAAATTATTCATGAAGGAGAGGGGATACGATAAAGAAGAAGTGAACAAAAACCTTAGTAAGCTAAGAGCACATCTGAGAACAAATTATATAATTAGAAAATAACACAAAGATGGGAGAATGAAGAGAATGCAGAGGTAGATGCCAGTGCAGATAAGAAAAGGCAAAATGACAAAAGAGACAGACAAAGGTAGGGGCTATAGGGAGAGAGGGGCCGGGGACAGCATGCGTGCCGCAGATGATGCGTGAAAATCCGCGAAGCAAAAACCAGCCCGCCTCAAACTAGCACCACATGTAGGTTAGTTTAGACAGGGACATTAAAACAACAGGATTTGTGCAGAGAAGAAAACCGGAAGGTATTACCATGCGTAAGTTATTCTTAAGGGCCACTTGTTGAGAGCCAACAACTCACTACGTTCTAAAAAAAATAAAAAAAAATAAAAATAAGGCGGCAACCAACCACCACAGTTTGACAATTTTGAGCAAAACGCAACGAGTGTGAGACAAAACTTGAGCTGCAACATCTTGATTTCAGATTTCATATTTGTAGGTCAAGCAGCTGCTAAACAACAGACGTCAACACATTACAAGGTATAACAGAAAACTCCGTTTCTAGTAGACCAAACCCTGTAGCAACAACATAACAGCCTTCTACGGCAAGCAAATTACCAGCCAAGTTTCCGCCAAAAACTATACTAAAAAATTCCAAAAACCCAATCGTAGGTTAGTTACAACCCAACAAAAATCAAAAACGTCAATCCAGCCGTTAGTAGAAAATGAACCATTAAAAATCCCGCGTAGATTGAGACCCACCTCAGCAAGCACGTGAGCCCAGAACAGTAACCAACCCCTAAAGATTCATACAACAGAAAAGCAACAAATGTCTGAAAAGTCAAGTTTGACAGACTAAACTACTGGGAATCAAAACTCCCTCTACTCAATCATACAAAACCTTTATAAACGTGCAGGCATTGCAAGCCTAAACTTTTCTTGTTAAACCCTATTGATGCTTTAATTATACATTTCAAACTCTAAAGAAGAATTAGAAAGCCAGGACAAAGTGGACCTGCAACAATGCCAAAACGTCACCATAAGGATAAATCTAACCTTTGTTGATTACAATGATTAAATTTACTTACAAAAGGCTTAAAACTGTAGGTAAATACAGACTCAAGGCACAGTAGTCTAGAAGGCACCCAACTGTTGCACCAAAGATTGTGGGTTTTGAATCTTACAACAAAAACTATTTTAAACGTCTTCCACTCCCTAACCTAACCTAACCTAACCTAACCTAACCTAACCTAACCTGCTTTGTCAGCGTGGGGTTTCACAACTAAGACTCTTCTCTGGTCCAGAGTAGATTAATAATATCCCTAGTAGTATATGTTCACCTGTAATGTAAGTTGCCAGCATTAGGGGCAGAAAAAAGGCTAATGCGCCTGCAGTGCTGATAATGATGATTGTTGAACAAGTACAACAAAAGCGTTGTATCTACCGGTGCGATAGCTTTCAGTCAGGTGAAAAATGGTTCAGCACCAGAACCTATACTGCTCAAAATAATAACCTTTAAAACTATAAAAAGAATCACAGACAGAACCTGACTAGGTCAGCTATGGCCCAACAAAGACCAAAAATGCTATCCACTTTTGGTAGCAATTGGACATTAGTTGCCAAAAACTGCAGATTTAATTGGAGCCCAGCTCAGCCAAAGGTGTACCCGGAGTCAAAGAGAAAAAAGAACGTAAACCCACAACAGAAGCAAACAACGAAATAGCAAAACATCTCTTAGATTGTTGTTGCCCAGCTTAAAAAGTAACACCAAGACAACTGCTGTCCAAAGTTTAACGGATTTAAGCCAAACACAACAAGTGTAAAACAAAACACCTTAAGCTAGGGTTGCAGCATCCCAACAACAGAAGCCAAAGAGCGGAGCAAATTTCTGTTTAAACTATGTTTTACTAAAAGTTAAGTTTTTGAACAAACGTTTACCATTACTTTTTTGAAATTTATTACACATATTAAAATTATGAGTTGATTAATTGATTTCCAAAATTTTGAAAAAAATTTAAATTGTTTTTCAGATTATCCAAAATTTGAAACAATTTTCCAAAATTGTCCATATTAAGATTTTACTAAAATTCAGTTTTTGGGCAAAAGTTTTACATAATTTTTCTAAAACTTATTAGAAATAATAAGTTAATTAATTAGTTTTAAAATTTAGAAATTAAAAAAAAAATTATTTCAGAATTTTCAAAATTTGAAACAAAATTTTAAAATATGTACAAATTATTTATCACTCAAATTGAGTTTTTGAGCAAATGTATTGCATTTTTTTACTTAAATTTACTAAACATATTGAAAATGGGTTAGTAAATTGAATTCCAAACTTCAAAAATTTTTAAAAAATTCTAAATCGCTTTTCAGAATTTTCAAAACTGAACTAATTATGTTTTATTAAAATTGAGTTTTTGGATAATATTTTGCAGTATTTTTTTTTATTTACTACACGTATTGGAAATGAATTTCATAATTGGTTTTCAAAATTTTAAATTTTTCTAAAAATCTGTTTTTAAAATTTTCAAAATTTTGAGCAAATTATGTTTTAATAAAATTGAGTTTTGGGGCAAATGTTTTGCAATTTTTGCTTTGAAATTTACAACATATGTTAGAAATGAGTTGCTTGAGTGATTTCTAACATTATAAGTTTTTTTTTTTAATTCAAATTGTTTTTTAAAGTTTGAAACAAATTTTTTGCATAAAATTTGCTGCAAAATCATGTTAACCACATTAAAATCTTTTACAAAACTAATTTTTAGCATAAAATTTGTCAAAGCTGGTGCAGAATACTGATTTATAACACAAAATTTTCTTTAGGACTTTAAAATTCAACAAAAAAATACCTTTGTAAAATAAAAAACTTAATTTGAGCATAAAATCCGTTGTAAATCACTTGATGTTTTAAAGCCGGATTTATATTAAAACATCAAATACAGAAAACACCAAAGAAACTGTTGCAAAGTCAATATAGTTTGGGAAATCCTGGTTTATATCCTACATTGTATTAAAACATTAATTGCTTTACAAATAATAAAGGATTTTTATAAAATTAACAATTGAATTGAATTTGTAATTTAATCCAATTAAAGTTTTATTGAAACAAAGCTGTAAAATATGGGTTAAATAATTTCCATTGTTTTGTTGTATTGAAAATATGTGATGTGCATTCAGAAATTTTATTAAAGCAAAAGGTTACCTCCAACTTTCCACAAACTTAATTCCGAAAAGTTTTTTCCCTTGCTTTTTGATGTATAAAAAACGCGCTTTATATTAGAATTTTCCAACACACAAAGCTTACATTTTGTTACGCATTTGAAATCATCTTGTATGGAAATTAGTTTCATTTTTTTTTCTCAAACAATGGTGTGATAAGAATATCAGATACTATATAGAATCAATACTACATACAATCTTTGATTGTTGCGAATAAAATTTAATTCATACTGTTTAGATATGTACATTCAATTATGTGGTTACAATGCGACACGTCAATTGTTTCATAATATTAGCACGATTTTCAGTTGTAGCAAAACGTGACAATAATACACTACTGCTCTAAAGAGATACAATTATATTAAGACAACGGGATAGCTACTGTTTCTCCTAACAAATGGTCTTTCTAAATTAAATTTCATCCTGTATAAATATAATTCTCACAAATAAATATAACTTGATTATTGAAAAATTAAATAGCCGAGGCACATAGATTGCCCACGTACGTTGTTGCCCTTTCTATATACTCTGCACAAATTACGTGGTTATAATGACCTTAATTCCTGAAGGTATTTATTAACTTTAATGAAGTATCTACTAATTTACACATAATATCTGTTATGCAAGTACCATCAATTTAACTCTGTTTACTCAACAACTACTTCACTTTTAAACTCATAAAAGCTTTGCAAATTAATATAGCAGCTGTGATAAATGATTTTGAAACATATAATATGAGCAATAAAAAACACCGGATACTATTTTATTGACGCCTAAAGTATGCATACTTGATAATGTACCCAGGCGGATATATGATACTATCAATCGATGCGGATAGAAGTTTAAATGTAGCGCATAGTTCTGTAAATGTTGTTCAATATTCGAGCGACAAAGCAAGTATGATAATATAGACCAGAATTTCCCAAACTATGTTAACAAAAAAATTATAAACTTGAAATGGTTTTAATGTTACATAATAATAATTGCTTGAAAAAACAGATGCAGTGGTAATTACGCAATAATACTGCTTTGTGCTACATCAAAGGTTTTACAAGGGTCACTTTTAACCCTTTAAACTTTTAAAGATGCAAGTATAGTTGGCAGGCATGTACCTTATAACCTAATACGATTGCGGTTATTAAAATAAATTATAAAAAGCATTGGTCGCTAAGCAGAAACTTACATTATTAATCGCGTGCGACACTTTTTCTCACATAGTGTGGATTTGTACTTAAATGATTTATAATTAATATTTATATAAAGCATATTTTAGAACAATAAAAAAAATATTTGGAATTTTTTTGTTTTATTAATAATGAGTTTTTATATGATATTATTTACATATTCTTATTATACATTTAACTAATTCAGTTACTAAAAGTTTTTATGCCAATAACATAAATCCAGTTGGTATTTGAGCAAGAAATTTTTTATTTTTATTATTTTTTTTGTGCGCATGGAAAAAAATTTATACGTGCTTGGTCGCTTGATGAGAGAAAATCTCACATTTGACAAACGCTATTTTTTTTGTGCGTAGTAAACCACCTTATTATTCTGAGGTGGTTTGGTCCTGTTGTACATCTCTAATGCTCTACTCTTTTAAGCAGCTTTGATAAAGTTCAGTACCCTGCGGTTAGGTTATGTTTGCCAAAGATGGCTTTGCGTTGCTGTTTGTAGGATTGCATTTATTCAGCAAATGTATCGGTATCTCATCTTCTTCCATACAAACGCAACATAAAGTGTCCATTCTCATCCCATTCTATGCAAATGTTTGTTGAGTTCACAGTGTCCGGTTATCAATCCTGAGAGCCTTTGCAGTCTAATGCAACCCATTTGTGTTACTACTGTTTTGATATTACGTCATGATTTAGTTAAGAATATTCTTGAATGTGTTGATCTCTTACAGTCTTTCCACAGATTGCTGTGTTTTGCTTCAGATTATTTCTTTTACGGCTTTCTATAAAATTACAAAAGCGGGATCTGGTTCAATAAATGTTGCCTTTGATTTTTGTTTAGAAAGCAGATTTGCTTTGAAATTTTTTTTTGGTTTTTTGGTATCCATGCCAGGCAAACTTTGCAGGTTGCGGTCACTGCTTTCAGACTATATACCTAGGTCATAACTAGTTTAGATTTTATTACTTGCAATTGCAAGGCTTGCAATGCCGTTTGACTGTTTGACATGAGAGTTGTCAGTCAGTCTGCCAGGTTTTAGACCCACTTGATGGCAGCCACCTCTGCCTAAAAAGTTGAAGCATATTTACCTAGAAATAGCAAAGTTTGCTTTCCTTGGTGTTTGACCTTGTACATTCCATCTCTGTTGCTCTTTTGGTCTTTAGTTCTATGTGTAAACCAGATAGTTTCTTTGACTGTTTTTAAGTATCTATTCTTTGGCGATTTGTTTTGATCAAATTTCTTACTGATGCTGTAGCTTTTTATGAAGTTTGACCTAACTATTAGAGCTTCTTTTTTAAGCAACACATTTGTTATGTTAAGTCTGTGGGTCTCAAGGTTCACATTGTATTCATTTATCCGCAGTCTGTATGCTGCTTGTTTTGCTTTTGCTATTACCAGTATTTCTATAGCTGTTGTGGACGTTGTTCTTAGCTTTGTTATTAGCAGACATGCTATCTTCTGAATTTTGATTAGCTTTTTGGCCCTACACTTGAGAGGTTTTTCTTCTCTTTACAAACGCTTCGTATGTGATAATTGGCAACTTTGGTTTTTTCATAGAATGTTGTGTGGTTACAGTCCCGTTCTTAAGCATAGAGTTGACCTTTTGTTGGACGAAAGGATCTATTTCTTGAGTCTCCATTGCTTTTGCAATAGATTTGAAGGTAGTATTGTCAAGTGCCTTCTCAATATCCAAAACTATTTATTTGCATTGGATAGTATTCTTGCACTTGCTGATTAGCCAATGTATTGCAAGCTCGCAGGAGTTACCTGGTTAGTAAGCATACTGATGTTGCTGCAGTGGTCGGGTCTTTAGCGCTCCGTCTTCTATGTACCTGTCGACTATTTTTTTTAATAGTTGTTGCATAAAAGATGTCAAGTTAAATGATCTGTAAAATTTAGCCAGGGCAAACGTGGGTTTTCCCGGCTTTGATATAAATACCACCTTGACAGCTCTCCAGCCGCTTGGTTTTTGTGAAAGTCCTAAGTTTGCTCTGAAGATTTTGCATAAAAACTTTGCAGCATAATAGGATAAATTTTATTGGCTCCTGGTTACTTTAATGGTTTAATTGAGTTGATTCTCCATTTTAGGTTAATTATTGTTTTTGCTTTTTCCAAGTCCCATTTGTTTGCTATTTTGTTTGGCAATTTTAAGTTTTTTTGATTAGGAGTCTTTGTTAGCATAAAGCCCGGAAAATGTGTTTGCAGCAGCTCTTGCAGAGTGTTTTTGACCAATTTTGTGTATTTTCCGTTTTTGGTCCGCAAAAATTCAATGTTTCCAGTACGGTCTAAACTTACAGTTTTTTAGAGGTGTGGAATCATTTTTAAAGTCCTCACAGTATTTTTTCATAATTTTTTTTTGGTTTTCTTTATAGCTTTATTATATGCCTTAAGACTGGTTTTCAAAGTGGCCCAGTCACCGTTCTTTTTTGGCTTTGTTGAACTGCTTTGCTTTTGCCTTGTCCAGCTCTTTGTTTTGTAATCATGTTGTAGGTGCGCTTGATAGTGCTAAGGCAGCTTTTTTCTCAGGCAGTTTTAATAGAGTTATATTTATATAATCTATAACTTTTTAATACCGTTAGGTGTCAAGATGTCGGACACACCGAGCCACAGAAAAGACAAGTGTATGTTTGGATGACTATATGAGGTAACGGACCCAAATTGAGAAGAACGCTACGCTTGACTTTACTTTGGAAGGTTGCCTATCCAAGTAGTGACCGGAGCGGCCGTTGCTTAACTTTTGTTAGCGCTGGTATTTGTGCATGCTCTCTTTGCCGTACTGCCGACTAATAGAGTAATAGTTCTTGTGATGTTTTTGCTGTTTTTAGACAGACCTTGATTTGGCTGACTAATATCTAGTTGTATAGATCCCAGTTAGTTTTTTGAGGGTTTTAGTAGCGTTTCTTTAAATTTAGTACTGAATTGGATGTAGGCTTGATCAGACAATAAAAGCTCGTCCAACATGTACAACTTTTTAATCACTTCTTTTGCTTTATAATTTGCTAATGTTAGGTCAATAATCTCACTTTGCAACGCATTGCAAATGTTATTGATATTGAGCTTAGATTCTACTATAAATTCTAGAAATTTATTACTTTTTAAGTTTATGTTTTTGCTCTTCCAGACTACGTGGTGGACGTTGGCGTTGCATTTAAAGATCAGCGGTGCGTCATCTTTGCTGTTTGTTGATTGTGGGTATCCAAATCCAAGAATTATCTTTTTATCGGATTCTTTCCTTACTATCACTATTTTAGCTGTTACTAGGTCTCTGAAACATAGGTACTATAATAACATTAGATTAAGTACATGCTTTGCTAAGATGCATGTACAAAGCTTGGATTGTACTGCTAGCAGGTAATCTTTTTATCAATCTCTTATAAATCTAAAATAAAATATATTGAACTAACCGTTTTTTGGCTATTGGTGTTGTGTTTTGATCCACGGCTTTTTCAACGTTTTTTTGCGGTTTGTTTTTGTTTTTTTTGAAAGAAGCCAGAACTTAAAAGATTTATTTTAGAGAAACCTAGAAATAGTTTCTACCTTTTCTCAAAAGCCCTTATTCATAAGCAGGATATATTGGGTTTTTTTGGGTTCTGGTTTAGAGTTGACCACTTGCCAGGCTAAGGTGTTAATGGTGTTTTGTACTGTTATCCTTTTCAAAAAAGTTGCTGGTTCTAACTGTAGTCTTGGTACCTATGTCATAATCATTTTTGGTTCAAGTATGTCCTTCAGATCTATGATCTAAAGTATTTTTTTTTGCAATGGTTTTTCATTGGCCGATGTACTGAGGAGCCATTGGAGCCTTAAATTAGCATTCCTGAATTGCTCATTTTTTATCTTGTTAATCCTGCTCAAAATAGTCGACTTTGTTGTCTCTTTAAAGTTGAGGGATTATTGCTAGTGTAATTGAGGTTTCTGTTTCTTTATTGCCTTTGTTTTTTTGCTGTTTTCTTTGCAAGTCCAGCATGCTGCTGGTGGATAGTTTTTGCTTTTGCGTAACTGATGTACTTGAGGTCTTTGACTTTTGGCCATGTTGGCTTTGTCCAGTATTGACTGTATGTATGGTTTGAAATAAACTCCTTTGTTAAAGATTACTCTAAGATAGTTGGAAGTGTGGACCACGGTATGGGAATGTCATTAAAGGTGACTTTCTTATGAGGAGTGAATGACTAACGCCGTGTGAAGAGAACGGCCTTGTCATTTTCTGGGTTTACTTTAAAGTGCCATTCTTTCATCCAATTTTCCAGATTGAAGATGGTTTTTTGAAAACCTAAGGTGGCTAATTTGGTTGACCTTGAGAAGTAAATATATGCTTTGAACCATTTTAGCCCCGTGCATGCTCGCCAAAAACATGTCGGCTACCAACAGGTTAAAAAAGTGCAGCAAGAAAATGAAGCCTTGAAAAACTACAGCTTTAATCTGCCTTAAGGTAGAGATGTAGTTTTTGAGTTTGACTGCCAGACTTCTGCGGTTTAGATATAAAGCTAGCAGCCGTATAATACGCAGAATTGTTGTTTGATTAGTTTTAGAAGCAGTTTTTTGGGCCAAACTTTGTGAAAAGCCTTTTTTACGTCAAAAAAGACTACTTCGTGATCTTTTTTAGTTTGAATATTTTGACAATCTGGTCACGCGGTTAAGTTGGTGGTTGCTTGAGTGACCCCATCTGAATTCATATTGTTTGGACGGGAAAAAAATGTTCAAATCTGTGTGCTTTTAAGTAATATTAAAGATTACTTTTTTATGACTTTACTTAAGGTTAGGTTTATAAGCCAATAATTGTCAACCACGTGCAAGCTTTTTCAGAAAGTGTTCTGTGCAAAGAATACCATTTGCAATATTGGTTAGAGCCAATATTGTTTTACGCAAGAACAATTTTAGAATTTTGTTGGGAATTTTATCTAGACCAGGGGCAAAGCGAGATTTGAATCTTTAATAATTTTTCTGGTTTGAGAAGATGTTAATGTTATCGTCAGCGGTTTTCAGAAATTTTTGCAAACCCTTTTGATGTGCTTCAAATTTGTACAGATCGGCGCATTAGAGTTTGAGGCTGTCTGCAAATGCTTCGGCTTTTTCTTCAATTGTGAGTTGAATCTCATTCTTACCGTAAATGGCAAGAATGAAAACTTGTCTGCTTCTAAAAGCTTTTGAGGTCTTCCGCATCAGATTTTTGTCTTTTGTAAAAGATTCTAGCGTTTTTTAGCAGACTGGTTTTTGTGCTCTTTTATGCCCGTTCTGAATTTGTTCTAAACTCAATTTAGAATTCCGCGGTCTTTGAGGTTGCGATACGTTTGCCATTGATGTTTAAGGCAATTTTTCTTTGAATCAACGCCTTTGTTTTCTGAGATAATTTTAGAGGATTATCGACGCAAACCTAAAAGGTTTTAGAAGCTTTTTTCAAGGTTTGTTGGATTTAAGTAGACAAAAGTGCGACAATTCTTTCAATTTTCTCAGTCGTACCGGGGTCAAGCTACTAATGCTAACTTCTAGGCATCAAGAGAAGAGAGTCCAGTTTGTCTGTATAACAATTTTTTTTTCTCTCCGGACCCCCTTCTAAGTTACTTCAGTAGTACCAAGCCGTGGTCAGAGTTTAGGCCGTTGACTGTAGTTACCACTGCGTGACGTTCTTTAGTATTGCAACGTCAAGAACGCGCTTTCTGTGGCCCGCGGCATTATAAAAAATGGGTTTGTCCAGACCCAAAACAAGCATTACACATACATTAGTGTTTCAGGGTATGCACCCATTGTCAGTGTGCCTAGCATCTCACTGGACAGAAATAGAAAAAAATTAAGCTCTCTTAAGTTTTTGCTTTTTAAAGGGCATTTTAAAACTTGCTATAAAAGTTTTTGAATTGAACAGTAATTACAAAATTTTATACAAATGACACAAGAAAAAATATGTTGAAAAACAACAACAAATTTTAAAAAGTGCTTAAGTTTTGTTACCAAACAATAAAAAAGATTTTACAAATAATTAACAAAATTATTTTTAACATTTTTAGCAAACTATAATTTTATTATTCATAATAATTATTATTAATTTTGTAATTTTAGTTGGTAATGATGATGGATATAGGTTTTAAATTAACTCAATAAATACCATCAATAATAAATCTGGTAAATCAAACGCTTTGTGATTAAAAATCGATTTGTTATTATATCCACAAAATGAATGAGTTGGAAAATCCGGCCATGAAAAGTTTATTATGCTTATGTGTACCATTACTCACAACTTTCAATTAACAATTGTATTATTGAAGTAAATGACGGAAATGCAATCAGTTTGTTACGCTTTATAAAAATGTGGTTTTGGTAAAGAATGGTGAATTGAATATCACAATTTCCAATACATAGTTATCTAACGCTTGTGTACACGTTCAGTGAAATAATTTAGTTATTGCCGGTAAAGGAAGCGAGGAAAATGCTTCGGTTTAAGATGGAAGAAATTTCACATAATTGTTTCCGTATAAAGTAACTTTGTTAGTAAAAAGCAAGGGGGGGAATTTACACCTGTTAAATAAACTTTGCGCATTTTGTAGAGTTTTCAAATGGAACACAATAAATCCATATTACCCACAGTTTCCCTTTGCATACATTAAAAGTGCATTTATTAATACCACATTTCCGAATAGTTACACAAACTTCTCAAAATAGCAGTAAATTTTAAAATATTAGATTAAACTACCATCACGAGTGATTATAATAATGAAAAGACTGCGCTTGTTTCTAGCTAGCATAACTTTATTTCTCTATTTCTATTATAACAACTATTGGAGCAGACAGAATCAATAGTACTAACAAGCACTAGGGTAAAAGATGGACCAAACACGCCCCAAACGGCTTTTGAATTTATAACCCTTATTTTAATTGTAAATACTTTTATTTCTGTCTTTGGTATAAATATTTATTTGTTTAATTAATGCTTCTGAAATTTTATTATTACATTATTAGAGATGTCTCGAATTGTCTCGATCTATATTATGTCAATCGAAGATTGATTCCACCGAAAGCATTTATATTGCAAGAAGACGTATGTGGCAGTTTTAAACAGTCATTTACTATTACTACATTTTTTATAAACAATATAGAAAAAAAAGCTTTTCCAGGTTTATGCATGTAATTATAATTCTTTTATGTTTTATTAAATTGATTTTTCTTGTTTTGTTTCCGGTTATTAAATTTTTTCAATGACATTTATTTGCGTATACATATTCTACAGCATTTTTGTGATAATACAAATACAAATACTAACAAAGGATTTGTATAAAATCAATTTGTTTTTTACACGTTGTATAGTAAATATATATAGTATAAAGTTTTCAGTCAGCTTAATTAATTTTGTTTTACTATTTATCAACTTGAAAAAATCCAGGAGCGTCACGCACATTTTTTCCGTTAAAGTAAAAAAAAAATCGGATTTTTTGATAACAATTTTGTTATATTTGATAGTAGAAAACTGCACAACAAATTTTAATTGAAATTGATTATTTTTTTAAGAACTTAAAAAAATTCAGTAGCGTCACCCAATTTTTTTCTTTTAAAGTCATAAAAAACTGTTTTTTGCTCAAATTTAATAACAAATTTGTTATAATTGACAAAAGAATGCTGCGCAACAAATTATTTTAATAAAAACTAACTTGTAAATTGCTTTTTTTTAAATCTTTCAAAAAAATTCATTAACAAAACACAATTATTTTTTTTGTAAAGTCATAAAAAGTGTTTTGAGTGTTTTTTAATCAACTTTTGATCAAAATTTTGTTGTACAAAAAAAATTGCACAACAAATTATTTTGACCGGTAAATAATTTTTTTCCAAAAATTTAAAATAACCCAGTAGCGTCACGCACATTTTATCTGTTAAAGTCATAAAAAAGTTTTGATAACAAATTTGTTATATTTATTTGAAAGCAGAAAATTGCACAACAAACTATTTTGATTAAAATTAACAGGTAAATAATTCTTTTTTAAGAATTTGAAAAAAAATAGTAGCGTCACGTACATTTTTTTTGTTAAAGTCATATTTTTTTTTTAGATTTTTTGTTAAACTTTTGATAACAAATTTGTTATATTTGAGAGTAGAACATTGCACAACAAACTATTTTGATTGAAGTTAACGGATTTTTTTTTTAATCCAGTAGCGTCACGCAATTTTTTTTAAGTAATTAAATTTTTTTTTGAGTTTTTTTGTTCAACAATTTTTTTTAAATTCCAGTGACAAAACACAGATTTTTTCCGTTAAAGTTATACATTTTTTTTAAGTTTTTTGGTCAACTTTTGTTATATTTAAAAGTTGAAAAGTGCACAACAAAAAATTTTGATTAAAATTAGTGGACATTTTTTTTAATTTCAAAAAATTCAGTAGCGCCACGTTATTTTTTTCAAGTCATAAAACAAATTTTTGGGTTTTTTGTTAACTTTTAATAACAAATTTGTTCTAAATGACAATAGAATGCTGCGCAAGAAATTATTTTAATAAAAATTAACTAGTAAGTAGTTTTTTTTTTTAATGTTTTAAAAAAGTCCAGTTAAAACATAGATTTTTTTTCCTTAAAGTCATAATTTTTTTTTTTTTTTTTGTCAACTTTTGATAAAAATTTTGTTATATTTGAAGTAAAAAATTATTTTGATTAAAATTAATCGGTAAACTATTTTTTTTAAGAGTTTGAAAAAAACCAGTAGCGTCACGATCATGTTTTCTGTTAAAGTTTTTTGATTTTTTTTTTTTTTTTAAGTAATTTAAAGTTTTTTTGTTTTTTTTGTTCAATTTTTAGTATTAAGTTTGATATATATAATTGATTATATATAATTGACAATAGAAAACTACTCAACAAATCATTTTAATAAAAATTAACTAATAAAATTGTTTTTTTTTAATCTTTCAAAAATTCTAGTGACAAAACAGATTTTTTCCGTAAAAGTCATAAAAAAAAAATTACACACAAAATATTTTAATTAAAATTAACTAGTAAATAATTCTTTTCTAAGAACTCAAAAAAATCTAGTAGCGTCACGCACATTTCTTTCCGTTAAAGTCGTAAAAAGGTTTTTTTGAAATTTTTTTGATAACAATCTTGTTATATTTAAAAATAGAAAATTGCACAACAAAATATTTTGATTGAAATTAGTGGAGTTTTTTTTTATTTAAAAAAATCCAGTAGCGTAACGCAATTTTATTTTAAAGTCATAAAACGATTTTTTTAGGTTTTTTGTTCAATTTTTAAAAACAAATTTGTTTTAATTGACAATAAGAAGCGGCGCAACAAATTAGTTAAAACAATTTTTTTAGTAAATTGTTTCTTTTTTTAATTTTTTAAAAACTTTCAGTCAAAATTGATTTCTTTTTAAGTCATAAAAAGTTTTTTTTTTGACAGTAAAAAATTACACAAAAAAATATTTTCTTTAAATTAACCTGTAAACAATTTTTTTTAAGAATAAAAAAATTTAGTAGCGTCACGCACATTTTTTCTGTTAAAGTAATAAATTTTTTTTTTGGATTTTTTGTTAAAGTTTTGGTAACAAATTTGTTATATTTGAGAGTAGAACATTGCACAACAAACAATTGAAATTAACGGAAACAATTTTTTTTTAATTGAAAAATCCAGTAGCGTCACACAATTTTTTTAAAAATAATTAAAAGCTTTTTAAGTTTTTTGTTCAACTTTTAGTAACAAATTTCATATAATTGACAATAAAAAGTAGCTCAACAAATCATTTTAATAAAAATTAACTAGTATAATTCTTCTTTTTTTAAATTTTTCCAAAATTCTAAAGACAAAACACAGTTTTTTCCCGTTAAAGTCTTAAAAAATTTTATTTTGGTTTTGGTCAACTTTTGATCAAAATTTTGTTATATTTGACTTTACACAAAAAAATATTTTGATTGATTGTTATTAACCTGTAAGTAATTTTTTTCTAAGAATTTAAAAAAATCCAGTAGCGTCACGCACATTTTTTTCCGTTAAAGTCATGAAACGGTAATTTTTGATTTTTTTTGATAACAATTCTGTTATATTTAAAAGTAGAAAATTGCACAACAAAATATTTTGAAAAATTAATGAACATCTTTTTTTTATTTGAAAATATTCAGTAGCGTCACGCAATTTTTTTTAAGTAAAAAAAAATTTTTTTGGGTTTCTTGTTGAACTTACATAGCAAACTTGTTATAAATAACAATAGGAAGCTGTGCAAAATATGATTTTAATAAAAACTAACTAGTAAGTTGTTCTTTTTTAAATCTTTCAAGAAATTTCAGTTTTTTTCACAGATTTTTTCTCTTAAAATCTTAAAAAGTTTTTTTTGTTTTTTGATCAATTTTTGATCGAAATTTTGTTATATTTGTTAGTAAAAAAATGCACAACAAATTATTTTGATTAAAATTAACAGGTAAATAATTCTTTTATAAGAATTTGGAGGCGACCGTAGCACAATGGTCTAGTGCGAAGACTGTTGTGCAGGCAGCCCGGGTTCGATTCCCGGCAGCTGCAATATCTAATTTGTCGAATATATTTTGATGCGGTCGTCTCCTTTGCAAGGCAATGGCAAACCAGCAAAGTATTTGCCTAGTAAACCCCTCTAGTGGTGTGGTTCGGATTCCACTTTAAACTGTAGGTCCCGTATGTTTGTGTGGAACTATTATCGCGCACCACAAACATACGTAAGGGGTGCCGACGCTCGTAGCGAGTATGGCACTATATGAAGAAGAAGAATAAGAATTTGATAAAAAATCCAGTGGCGTCACGCACATTTTTTCCGTTAAAGCTATAATTTTTTTTTTGGATTTTTTGTTAAAGTTTTGATAACTAATTTGTTATATTTGAGAATAGAACATTGCACAACAAACTATTTTGATTGAAATTAACAACATTTTTTTTAAATTTTTTTAAAAAATTCAGTAGCGTCACTCAATTTTTTTAAGTAATTAAAAATTTGTTGAGTTCTTTGTTCAACTTTTAGTAACAAATTTGATATAATTGACAATAGAAAGCTTCTCAACAAATTATTTTAATAAAAATCAACTAGCATAATTGTTCTTTTTTAAATCTTTCAAAAATTCCAGTGACAAAACTTTTTTTTTTTTTTGTTGAAGCCATAAAAAACTTTTTTTAGGTTTTTTAATCAACTTTTGATCAAAATTTTGTTATATTTAACATTACACAAAAAATATTTTGATTAAAATTAACCGGTAAATAATTCTTTTCTAAGAATTTGAAAAAATCCAGTAGCGTCACGCACATTTCTTTTCGTTAAAGTCATAAAAAGATTTTTTTGAATTTTTTTGATAACAATTTTGATATATTTAAAAGTTGAAAATTGCATAACAAAATATTTTGATTAAAATTAGTGACGTTTTTTTTTTAAATCCAGTAGCGTTACGCATTTTTTTTGGGTTTTTTGTTCAACTTTTAATAACAAATTTGTTATAAATAACAAAAAAAAGCTGCGCAAAAAATTATTTTAATAAAAATTAACTAGTAAATTGTTTTTTTTAAATCTTTTACAAAATTCCAGTTAAAACATAAAATTTTTTCCTTAAAGTCATAAAAAGTTTTTTTTTATCAACTTTTGATCAAAATTTTGTTATATTTTTTACTGTCAAAGAAAATTACACACAAAATTATTTTGATTAAATTTAACCGGTAACTAATTCTTTTTTAAAAATTTGAAAAAACCCAGTAGCGTTACGCACATTTTTTCTGTTAAAGTTATAAAAAAGTTTTTGGATTTTTTGTTAACTTTCGGTAACAAATTTGTTATATTTGAGAGTAGATTATTGTACAACAAATTTTTTTGATTGAAATTAACTAAAAATTTTTTTGTTTTTTTGAAAAAATCCAGTAGCGTCACGCATTTTTTTTAAGTAATTAAAAGCTTTTATGAGTTTTTTGTTTGTTTGTTCTTTTAGTAAAAATGATTAAAATTTGTGGATTTTTTTTTATTTAAAAAAATCCAGTAGCGTCACTCAATTTTTTTCTTTTAAAGATATAAAAAGATTATTTTTAGTTTATTGTTCCACTTTTATTAACAAATTTGTTATAATTGACAATAGTAAGCTGCGCAATAAATTATTTAGGAAATTTTTTTATTAGATAATTGTGTTTTTTAATCTTTCAAGAACTTCTAGTCAAAATAATTTTTTTTTTTTTAAGTCATAAAAAGTTTTTTGATCAACTTTTGATCAAAATTTTGTTAAAATTGACAGTAAAAAACTACACAAGAAAATATTTTGTTTAAATTAACCTGTAAGCAATTTTTTTTTTAAATTTAAAAAAATCCAGTAGCGTCACGTACATTTTTCCTGTTATAAAAAAGTTTTTTAGAGTTTTTGTTAAACTTTTGATAACAAATTTGTTATATTTGAGAGTAGAAGATTGCAACTATTTTGATTGAACATAACGAAAAGAATTATTTTTTATTTGAAAAAAATCAGTAGCGTCACGCAATTTCTTTTAAGTAATTAAAAGCTTTTTTGAGTTTTTTGTTCAAGTTTTAGTAACAAATTTGAAATTATTGACAATAAAAAGCTGTTTAACAAGTTATTTTAATAAAATTTAACTAGTATAATTGTTTTTTTTTTAAATCTTTCAAAAATTCTAGAAACAAAACACAGTTTTTATCCCGTTAAAGTCACAAAAAATTTTGTTTTAGATTTTTTGGTCAATTTTTGATCAAAATTTTGTTATATTTGACATTACACAAAAAAATGTTTACATTAAAATTAACCTGTAAATAATAGATTTTTTTTTTATTTGAAAAAATCCAGTAGCGCCACTTAATTTTTTTCTTTTAAAGTCATAAAAAGATTTTTTCAAGTTCTTTGTTCAACTTTTAATAACAAATTTGGTATAATTGACAATAGGAAGCGGCGCTACAAATTAGTTAAAAAGAAATTTTTAGTTAATTGTTTTTCTTTTAAACTTAGATTTTTTTTAAGTCATAAAAAGCTTTTTTAATCAATCGTTGATCAAAATTTTGTTAAATTTGAAAGTAAAAAATTACACAAATTTTTTTTTTGTTTAAATTAACCTGTAAACAATTTTTTTTTTAATTTTAAAAAAGTTTAGTAGTCACGCACATTTTTTCTGTTAAGTCATAAAAAAGATTTTTTGATTATTTGTTGAACTTCTGATAACAAATTTGTTACATGTGAGAGTAGAATATTGCACAACAAACTATTTTGATTGAAATTAACAAAAAAAAAAATATATTTTATTTGAAAAATCTAGAAGCGTCACGAAATTTTTTTTTAAGTAATTAAAAGTTTTTTTGATTTCTGTGTTTTAGTGACAAATTAGATAGAATTGACAATAGAAATTTTTTCAACAAATCATTTGAATAAAAATCAACTAACCTAACTGTTTTTTTTTTTAATTTTCAAAAATTCCAGTGACAGAACAAATTATTTCCCGTTGAAGTCATAATTTTTTTTTTTAGGTTTTTTGATAAATTTTTGATTAAAATTTTGTTGTATTTAACAGTAGAAAATTGCACAACAAATTAATTTGATTGAAATGAATGAAGATTTTTTTTTTAATTTTAAAAAATAATCAACTTTTAATTAAAATTTTGTTATATTAGATAGTAAAAAATTGCACAACAATTTTTTTGTTTAAAATTAACCGGTAAATAATTTTTTTTGGAAAGTTTAAGAAAAATCCAGTAGCGTTACGCACATTTTTTCCGTTAAAGTCATAAAAAAGTTTTTTAGATTTTTTGATAAATTTTTGATAACAATTTTGTTAAATTTATTATTATTTTTTGTTACTCTTAAAACTGCACAACAAATTATTTTGATTGAAATTAATGATTTTTTTTTAATCAAAAAATAAAAAAAAATTTTTGGTTTTTTTATAACTTTTGAACAAAATTTTGTTATATTTGACAGTACAAAATTACACAAAAAATTATTTTGATTAAAATTAACCAGTAAATAATTCATTTTTAATTTTTTTTTTAAAACCTAGTAGCGTTACGCACATTTTTCTGTTAAAGTCATAAAAACGTTTTTTTGGATTTTTTGTTAAACTTTTGATAACAAATTTGTTATATTTGAAAGTAGAACATTGTACTACAAATTATTTTGATTCAAATTAACTAAAAATATTTTTGTTTATTTAAAAAAATCCAGTAGCGTCACCCAATTTTTTTTAAGTAATTGAAAGCTGTTTTGAGTTCCTTGATTGTTCTTTTAGTAAAAAAATTTAAATAATTGACAATAGAAAGCTGCTCAACAAATCATTTTAATGAAAATTAACTAGTATAATTGTCGTTTTTTAAATCTTTCAAAAATTCCAGTGACATAACACAGATTTTTTCTCGTTAAAGTCACAACTTTTGGTCAACTTTTGATCAAAATTTTGTTATATTTGACATTACACAAAAAAAAAATGTAATTAAAATTAACCTGTAAATAATTTTTTTCTAAAAATTTAAAAAAATCCAGTAGCGTCACGCACATTTCTTTCCGTTAAAGTCATAAAAAGGTTATTTTTTATTTTTTTTGTGATAACAGTTTTGTTATATTTAAATGTAGAAAACTGCCCAACAAAATATTTTGATTAAAATTAATGAACATTTTTTTTTAATTTGAAAAAATCCAGTAGCGTCACGCAATTTTTATTAAGTCATAAAATTTTTTTTTTCAACTTCTAATAACAAATTTGTTATAAAAGACAATAGCAAGCTGCGCAAAATATGATTTTAATAAAAATTAAACAGTAAGTTGTTCTTTTTTAAATCTTTTAAGAAATTTCAGTTATTTCCACAGATTTTTTCTCTTAAAGTCTTAAAAAGTTTATTTTTTTTTATTTTTGATCAACTTTTTATCGAAATTTTGTTATATTTGTTAGAAGAAAATTAAACAACAAAATATTTTGATTAAAATTAACCGGTAAATAATTCTTTTTTAAGAATTTGAAAAAAAACCAGTAGCGTTACACACATTTTTTCTGTTAAAGTAATAAAAAAGTTTTTTGGATTTTTTGTTAAACTTTTGGTAACAAATTTGTTATATTTGAGAGTAGAACATTGTACAACAAATTATTTTGATTCAAATTAACTAAAAATATTTTTGTTTATTTGAAAAATTCCAGTAGCGTTACCAAATTTTTTTAAGTAATTGAAAGCTGTTTTGAGTTTCTTGATTGTTCTTTTAGTAAAAAAATTTAAATAATTGACAATAGAAAGCTGTTCAACAGATCATTTTAATAAAAATTAACTAGTATTGTTTTTTTTTTAATTTTTCAAAAGTTTTAGAGACAAAACACAGGTTTTTTCCCGTTAAAGTGACAAAAATTTTTGTTTTAGGTTTTTTGGTTAACATTACACAAAAAAAATATTTTCATTAAAATTAACCTGTAAATAATTCTTTTCTAAAAATTGAAAAAAATCCAGTAGCGTTACGCACATTTTTTTCCGTTAAAGTCATAAAAAGGTTTTTTTTAAATTTTTTTGATAACAATTTTGTTATTTAAAAGTTGAAAATTGCACAACAAAATATTTTGATTAAAATTAGTGGATTTTTTTTAATTTTGAAAAAATCCAGTAGCGCTTCGCACTATTTTTCCGTTAAAGTCATAAATTTTTTTTTTGGATTGTTTTGTTAAACTTTTGATAACGAATTTGTTATATTTGAGAGTACAACATTGCACAACAAACTATTTTGATTGAAATTAACGAAAAATATTTTTGTTTATTTAAAAAAATACAGTAGCGTCACACAATTTTTTTAAGTAATTAAATATTTCTTGAGTTTTTTGTTCAACTTTTAGTAACAAATTTGATATTATTGACAATAAATAGCTGCTTAACAAATCATTTTAATAAAAATTAACTAGTATAATTGTTCTTTTTTAAATCTTTAAAAAACTCCAGTGACAAAACAGATTTTTTCCGATAAAGTCACAAAAATTATGTTTAGGTTTTTTGGTCAACTTTTAATCAAAATTTTGTTATCATTGACATTAACAAAAAAATATTTTGATTAAACTAATTTGTAAATATTTTTTTTCTAAGAATTTCAAAAATCCAATAGCGTCAAGAAATATTTCTTTCCGTTAAAGTCATAAAAAGGTTTTTTTTTAATTTTTTTGATAACAATTTTGTTATATTTAAATGTAGAAAAATGCACAACAAAATATTTTGATTGAAATTAGTGGAATTTTTTTTTTATTTGAAAAAATCCAGTAGCGTCGCACAATTTTTTAAGTCATAAAAAGATCTTTTTGGGTTTTTTGTTCAACTTTTAATAACAAATTTGTTATAAATGACAATAAAAAGCTGTGCAAGAAATTATTTTAATAAAAATTAACCAGTAAGTTGTTTTTTTTTTTAATTATAAAAAGTTGTTTTTTTGGTTTTTTGATAAACGTTTGATCAAAATTTTGTTATATTTGACAGTAGAAAACTGCACAACAAATTATTTTAATTAAAATTAACCGGTAAATAATTTTTGTAAGAATTTGAAAAAAATCTAGTGTGACGCTACTGGATTTTTTACACATTTTTTTTTGTTAAAGCCATGAAAATGTTTTTTTAGATTTTTGTTAAAGTTTTAATAACAATTTTGTTATATTTGACAGTAGAAAATTGCACAACAAATTATTTTAACTAAAATTAATCAGTAAATAATTCCTTTTTAAGAATTTGAAAATAATCCAGTAGCATCACGTACATTTTTTCCGTTAAAGTCATAAAAAAGTTTTTTTGAATTTTTTGTTAAACTTTTGATAACAATTTTGTTGTATTTAAGAGTAACTGCACAACAAATTATTTTGATTAAAATTAATGAAAATAATTTTTTTTTTAAATTGAAAAATAATTTTTTTTTTGTTTTTTGATCAACTTTTTATTATATTTGACAGTAGAAAATTGCACAACAAATTGTTTTGATTAAAACTAACTAGTAAATAATTTCTTTCTAAGAATTTGAAAAAAATCAATTTTTTTCGTTAAACTCATAAAAAAGTTTTTTAGATTTTTTGTTAAATTTTTGATAACAATTTTGTTGAATTTGATTTAAATATTTTGATTGAAATTAATGGAAAATATTTTTTTTAATTTGAAAAATCCAGTAGCGTAACGTAATATTTTTTTCAATTCCTAACAAATAGTTTCTTTAGACAAACTTACCTAAATTGTATTTCTTAAAGTTTGGAGTTATAACCTTTCCTTACATCAATGTTGAACTATAATACTGAAAGCTTGTATGTGAAAGGTAATTAAAATGATGAATTAATCAAAACTGTTTATTCAATATAAACAAACTGCAGTACAGAACATAATCGTTTAAGATAACAAATAAGAGAATACACGCACTATTGCATGAATAAACACACTTAAAATGATTACACCAATGGTTAACAAAGAAACTTGCATTCCAATGCGATTTTCACCATCTCGGCGAGTTAGAGCTCTAAACCATGCGAATATCAAACCAATCCAATATTGTGGATCTTCATAGCGGACGACATTGTTGTGACCAGTAGGTTCTTGTTCTGAAATAATAAAAAAATTTAGAATTAAATAGGATAAATTATTAAATAATTTGTAATAATTTATTACCTGGTTGTGCAATATTCTCATTTTCATTGTCAATGTTCTCCAAAACAGCATTTACAAAATCCTCTTCATCAATATTGTCAAGCCAAATCTGCAATAACTCTGGATTGACCCAACTGTAAACATAAAATTAAATTAAATGAATTAATCAAACAATAAATTAATTAAACTTACTTTGGCCAATCTCTACGTACTCCATTTGGTGGTGGCATTTTGATGTTTGCTTTGTGGAAAGTTCACAAATAATGAGTGAATTATTATTAAACTGTTCAATTCAGGTGCGATAAGCCCCTACTTCTTTAGTACAGTTGTAAAAATATTATGCAAATACCAATCGGACAAGTTACTGGGCTTGTTTGTTGTAATTTAAATATTTAGATAAGATAAGACTGTTATTAAATGACCATTAGTAATAATCATATTATTTATTGTTATTGATAGCAAGGATATGTGATTCTTCTGTTTATTAAATGTACGTGCATATGGTGTCTTAAAACTGACTCACAAATTCTTTACGATGTGGTTATAAACTTTCTTAGTTTTCTATAATAAACAATTTCTTTTTTTGTTCTAAGTCTTGATAAACTTTAGGAAGCGTTTTTGGTTTAAGTAACCACTAGAGGTACAATTTTTGAAAAAATGTAGCTTCTATCTTGAAACATTTTGTAGTTTTAAAGGTTAAAACTTTATCTACCACCGTTTAGGTTAGGTTAGGTTAGGTTAGGTTAGGTTAAGTTAAGTTAGAGAGAAAAGGAAGAGGGAGATTGAACCGTAAAAAAGTGATCGCATAACAAAAGGACGTGCAGGAATGTCTACGGGCTGATTTCATGTAATAAAATGAGAGGGGTTTTTAGTGGGTAGGAGCCTTTATGAAAAATGGAAGGATTCCCACACTACCATAATCAAATGGTGTGCGTAAAGCATTTTCACCTCTCAAAAAAAAAAAAAAAGTTAGGTTAGGTTAGGTTAGCTAGTGAGCGAACCTAATAAAAACAAACTAAATGGTAAGTGGATAAGAGACAAAGGAACAGATGCAGCAATTTTAGCCAGGGGGAGGTTTAGGGACAAGGTGGAAAGATGGAAAACACCAAAAAAAAGAATAGTGTGGGCAGAAGTACAAAACATGATAGTATACAGCTGTTATATTAGCCCAAACTGCGATCTGGAATACCATCAAGAGTGGATAGAAGAATTAGAAAGAAGTTTAAGAAAACAGAAAAACAAAAAAAATATTGTAGGAGGAGATTTCAACGCAAAATCACTGAGATGGGGAGGCTACAAGAACAATTTAAGAGGAAAAATCTTAGAGGAGATGATAGCAGGGTTAAATCTTACAATCTGCAACAAAGGAGACAAACCGACGTTTGTAAGAGGAAGCTCAAAATCACATATTGACATCACCATAGCAACGTGGGAAATGGCAAAAATAATAAATGAATGGACCGTGACTGAAGAAGAATCACTGAGTCTACACAAACATATACAATACAATACAATACAAAGGAGAAAGGAAAACAGGAGCACACGAGAGAAGGTAAATGGAACGTAAGAAGAATGGACAAAGAAAAGATAAAGATAGACATGGAAACAGAAGAAGTGACAGAAAACAAAAATATTGAGAAAAGATGCGAGAGGTACTCTTTACTAAACTTTCTAGGTACAGGGAAGGCGGACAAAAAGGACCATACTGGTGGTGTGAGGAAACAAAAGAATGCAGGAAAAACTCAATACAAACAGGGAGGAAAATCAAAAGGCTGAGAAGAAGAGGAGAGAACACAAAGGAAATAGAAAAGAAACTAAAAAACGACAGAAAAATCTTAAAAAAGGCAATTAGGGATAGCAGAAAAAGATGCTGGAAAGAAATGATAGAATCTATAGATGGGGATCCTTGGGGAAAACCGTACAAAATAGTGATGGACAAATTGGGTAGAATAACAAAAAGAATCTGCTTAAAAGAAGACGAAGAAAAAGAAGTCATAATTAAAAAACTATTTCCCAAGGGAGAACCAGTAGAAGAACCAGAAACAAAAGAAGAAGATGAAACAGTTATGGCAACAGTGGAAGAGATCAAAGAGATCATAAAAAAATTGCCTAACAGCACCAGGTCCGGACAAAATAACAACAGAGATTGTTAAAGCAACTTTAGACGGAAACAAAATAGAAATAACTCAAATAATCAACAGGTGCCTAAAAGAAGGAATCTTTCCAGGATGTTGGAAAGAAGCCACTCTGGTACTGATTGAAAAAAAAAAGAAGCAGAAAAACCAACGTAACCAATATGCTTAATCAACACACTGGCTAAAATAATGGAGAAAGTTATTGTACGGAAAATAGAACAAGAAATAGAAGAAAAAGGAGGATGGGAAAAAGAACAATACGGATTTAACAAAGGAAAAACAACCTTAGGAGCTATTGAAAAAGTGAAAGCAATAGCAAAAAAAGCAAACAGCGGAACGCAGAGGAAAAGGCAACACTGTTTAATGATAGCGTTGGACATACAAAACGCGTTTAATAGCGTATCATGGGCAGCAATCATTGAGGCGGCAAAGAAGAAAGAACTGAACAGAAAAACAATCAAGATTATATGGAGCTACTTACAGGACAGAAACCTAGTGACCAAAAAGGAAAGATTCAATCTTACTAGAGAGGTACCGCAGAGCTCAGCAATGGGACCAAAACTGTGGAACCTTGTCTATAACGAGTTACTTCGAATAAAGATGCCGGAAAGCGTGTCAATAACAGCATTTGCGGACGACATAGCAGTAGTAGGTAGAGACGTAGAAATAGAAGTTCTAAAAGGAAGATTAGAGCTGGCAATTGATAAATATGGATGAGAAGTAAGGGCTTAAAACTAGCAACACAAAAAACTGAGGCGGCATGGCTATCGACTAAGAGGATTAATAGAGGAACAGTTAAGATACAGGTGGAAGATCAAGAGATAACTATAGGAAAAAAAATCAAATACCTTTGAGTGACACTCGAAGCAAAAGGATAGAATGAACAGGTTAAAGAAGCGGTCATTGGAACAAAGGAAATTGAAAGAAAGCTTGGTAGACTTATGCCAAACAACGGAGGTCCAGGAGAAGAAAGCAGAAGGCTAATAGCAACGGCAGCAAGAAGCAAATTGCTGTACGCCGCAGAAACATGGGGAGAAGCCATGAAAACAAAAAAAAACAGAAAGGAAGTAAGAGGAGCCACAAGAGCAAGCTCGCTAAGGATTTGTAGAGCTTACAAAACAGTGTCACAAGAGGCAGTAGAAGTATTTGCGGCAACACCTCCCGCGGATATGATGGTGGAGGAAAGAATAGAAATAAAAAAACTTGTAAAAGAAGGAACGAGTAAAAAAGAAGCAAAGATAAGAGCAAGAGAGAAGACTATGGAAAGATGGCAGAGAAAATGGGATACAGGAGAAAAGGGGAAATGGACGAGAGAATTAATCCCAGACATAAAAGAATAAGTAGAGAAGAAACCCGAGACGTGATTATACAACACAAATAATGACCGGGCACGGAGCATTTGGAAAATTCTTGCAAAAAATTAAAAAAATAAATGAAGAAGAAAGGTGTACATTTTGTCAAGAAGAAACACACGATAACGCAGAACACACTCTAGTAGAATGCGAGGCGTGGGAGGAAGATAGAAAAAAACTAGAGTATATACTAGGAAGTGGATAAAACAACAATCATTAACAAATGCTTAAAAGATGAAAATAAATGGAGGGCGCTAAAAAACTTTGCAACAAGTGACTAAAAAAAAATTTGAAGAGTTTGACAATAGAAGAATATAGAAAAACAGACAATGGAAACAAACACACAAACTAAAAGCCATGGAAGAGAAAGGAAAGAGATGAGAGAAGCAAAATGGAAACAAGAAAACAGAGAAAAAGATCAAAAAGAAAAAAAATAAGAAAGGACATGACAATTGTGCATACCAAGAAACAGAAGAAAAAAGAAGAACATTTACAGAGACTACGTTACCAAACAAAATTGCAGAGATAAGGAGAAGGAGAAAAGAAATATTGAAGGAAAGCAGAATAACAGAAATAACAAGGCAAAAACCAAATGGTAGATATGCTATCTCGAGGATGACTGAGAACGCAACCTTTCAGATAGTCAGAATATACCTGGCAACGAGAGGACATGATGAAGTAATTCCTGATGGAGATACAAGGATATTACTGGAGGTAAAACTTACAAATCTAGGACTACCAAAAGGAATACAACTGATGGAACTGCATAAATTATTCATGAAGGAGAGGGGATACGATAAAGATGAAGTGAACGAAGACCTTAGTAAGCTAAGAGCTCATCTGAGAACAAATTATATAATTAGAGTAAATAACACAAAGATGGGAGAAAGAAAAGAATGCAGAGGTAGATGCCAGTGCAGATAAGAAAAGGCAAAATGACAAAAGAAGCAGACAAAGGTAGGGGCTATAGGGAGGGAGAGAGAGGCCGGGGACAGCATGCGTGCCGCAGATGATGCGTGAAAATCCGCGAAGCAAAAACCAGCCCGCCTCAAACTAGCACCAAATGTAGAGTTTAGACAAGGACATTAAAACAACAGGATTTGCGCAGAGAAGAAAACCGAAAGGTATTACCATGCGTAAGTTATTCTTAACACTTGTTGAGAGCCAACAACTCACTACGTCCTAAAAAAAAAACAAAAACAAAAAAATCTTATCCAGTAATTTTTTGCACCTTTGGCCGTTTCATTTTGACTACAGCTGCCGATGTAAGGAACTTTCCGGCTGTTGGGGACTGAGGGCTATTGGTTTGTGTTTCTACTCATTATAGGGATTTTTGGCATTTAAAACACCACGCTTGTCGGGCGGGTTGATGAGTTTGTATGTTAGTCGTCTTTTTGGGAAAAAGACGCTGTTTTAAGCGGCCCAATCTGGATCAAACGCTACTGTGCTAGTTTTGGTCTGCCCCCAGTATTTTATTTCTTTGGTAACACCTATATCTAGGAGGTTTTCTCCTACAGGAATCTTTGATAGGATTTGTAGTCTTTTTAATGTTTTGCAGAGCAATTTGTAATCCTTAAGTTTTAGGTTCTATCTTTAATTGTACTACAATGTTTTCCACAACCCAGACGCAAATAAACGGTTGCTGGATAACATTACTAGCAGTTTTGACTCATTCAAGGGTCAAGACATCCAAACAACAAAGACAAGAATACCAATTAATTACTTAAACTTTTCTGAAAGCTTACTTGGCATAGGAAGTAATCTCAAATATGGATATTCACATTTCCTCTCAAAATTTTAAAAAAGCTTCAAGTTTATACCAACACTGATTTTGCACTAATAAGATTACTACTAAATTTTCAACTAAGGTTCTTTTAGAAGATAACAAAAATACATGGGCAAAAAAAGGCAACCACTTACACCTCATCTTGTGTTGCAAAAAAATGTTGTACCTAAGTTGCTGGGACCAAAAAATGTTAGCAGAAGATGGAAACTACTTTTAGGCCAAAGACTTCAGCCAAAATAACCTTTAAAGAGTAACCTAAGGAACACAACATTGCAGAAAAGACTTACAGACTTTACGGCTTAACTGTAATGGATTATAAAGAGAGCAAGAACGCCAGTAGTTAAGAAAACTTACGTTTTCAAAAATTTAAGGTTGAGTTTCTACAAAAAAAATTTTTGGTGTTTTGGTTTACCATCGATACTATAATAAAACAACGCAGCAATAGGTTTTGCTCATTATCAAACGTCTATTCTTATGCAGTCTAAGGACAATTATTTTTTTTTTACTTCAGCAAAAAGTTAAGACCAAAGTTTTGGCACACCATCGATTCTATAACAAGACTACTCAGCAATAGATTTTGTCCTTTATCAAACCTCTATTTTTAAGGATTCTTTTTTTATCTCTTCAAAAAGTGTAGACCAAAATTTTGGCTAGCAATAAATTTTGCTTATTATCAAGAACAAAATAAAACCTTTGTCTTTTTCTACCTCTGCAGAGAGTTCAGTAAGATTTTTCTTTGTTTTACTAAATCTGGTCAGTTGTGTGTGAACTTAAATTAAACAATCACTAAAGTTGACCCAGCTGGTCATCATTGAGGTTAAACATGCATTTTTAATCATCTTTGCAAACACAGTTACTAAATTGTCCTTACTAATTTTAGTTGTTCCTAAGAAAAAAAGATTTTTGACTGCCTCTATCATTCCAAAAATAAAATTGTTCAAAATTTGATCAAATTCTAAACTTTTTAAAGTCAACTTAATTGATTTTGTTTTATTAACTACTACTTTCCTGTTGTTTTCTTAGATAAACTTACCTAAATTGTATTTTTTTAAATTTGTAATTATACCTTTTTCTTACACCAATGTTAAACTGCAATACTAAAAACTGGTATGTGAAAGGTAAATAAAATTATAAATAAATCAAAACTGTTTATTCAATATAATCAAACTGCAATACAGAATATAAACGCTTAACATAATATAAAAATATACTAAAAATGACAACATAAATGGATACCAGCCCCTTCCATCCCAAAGCAATCAAATAGAGCTCTGAATATGAAACCAATCCAATATTGAGGATTAGCATAGCGGACGGCCAAGTTATCATCATTAGGTTCATATTCTGAAAAAATTAAAATATTTAGAATTAATTAAGGTTATTAACTAATTTGTAATAATTGTATTACCTGCAGTATTCTCAATTTCATTGTTAATGTGAATTTGGGGGAATTCATCATTGTCTTCTTCTTCTTCGTCTCTAAGAAGGTCATTAAGCAATTCCAAATAATTTTCCAAAATTGCCTGCGTACGATCTTCTTCCTCAATATCGTCGTCCTGTAACGGCAATAATTCTGGTTCGGCCCTACTGTAATTATAAAATTAAAATAAACGTATTAATCAAACAATAAATTATTTAAACTTACTTTGGCCAATGATCTCTACGTCCCATATTTGGTGCCATTTTGATGTTTGCTTTGTGGAAAGTTCACAAATAATGAGTGAATTATTATTAAACTGTTTAATTCAGGTGTGATAAGCCCCTACTTCTTAAGTACAGTTGTAAAAATATTTGCAAATACTAATCAGACAAGTTACTGTGCTTGTTTGTTGTAATTTAAATGTTTAGATAAGATAAAATTGTTATTAAATGACCAGCACTAATAATCATATTGATTAACTGATTCACAAATTCTTTACTATGAGTAAATGATTTTTAAGAAACAGATTAATTAATCATTGTTATTAAAACAATATTACTTGACGATAAAGCAAAATGTGCATATTTTAGTTATTTTTTATGTGTAGTTTTAAATTTGCAATTAAAGTTGCACCTGGACCATTTGATTATTACTCTGTTGAAATTCTAGCAAGTTGTTAGCACAAATTGATCCACAATATTCTCTAGTCATTTCTAAACTAATTCTTTAGTCTGAAGTACCTATAACGCGAGTACTTCCGTATTAGAATTCCTTGATTTTTATTTAAAACCAAACGCGTTGTTTAAAGTTTTTTTCTAAAAATATTTTGACATAATACAAATTATTTACGCCAGTACTCGCGCAGTGAGAAAAACACAATTACACGTTTTCTATCAAGAATGATCAAATATTTTATAAATAAAATATAAGCAACTTTCATGTAATGCAAAGCTAGAGTTTCAGTGAAAGCTTTATTTTATTTTTATTATTAACAAAAATGTGAGTAAAATGCTTACAGCGCGAGTGCTTTAAGTTTAAGAAATTACTACCAACAAATAATCCAACACATTTTTGGCTTTATTTCTACTGTTTTTTTTTGGCAATCAAAATATTTTCTGATTAAATTGATGAATATTTCATTTATCAAATAAAAACTATTAATTAAAAATAATTCAAAACACACAAAATGCAAATTTTTATGATTGAAAAAGTAGCTCTTTAAAACATAATGAGATTACTCATATCGATTGCGTTATGTTTATATATTTTTTTATAAAAGAAAAATATGATAATTTATTCATAAAGGGAGAGGACTTTTAAAATCCCGCTGGTTAGCTGATGCGTGCAAATGATTTCAGTACGGAAAACATGATGTATGACGGGAGAAAAACCACGTATCATTAAAGAAATTGAATGTCAGTTACACCGAGCTTAAATCCTAGTTGGAAAATTTCCATTTTATAAAAAATAGCAAATTCAAATAAACTTGTTTTGTATCGAGTCTTATTTGATTGTAAGAACAAGAGATGAGTTGTAGTGGTGAACCAAGGTTACCGCAAAGTCTCCAATAAAACTTGTTGTGAAGTTTTAAAAGAACGCATTTGTTTCCAGAGATAGAAATCTCAACTAACAGCAAATAAAATAAGTATGTAGATTACATAAAGTTACAATTATTATTTCTCATTTTATATGGTCCGAGAAATAACGTGATATAATATTCACAATCCCATTTTTCTCTGTAAATATGAAATTATGCACATTATTTAAAAAACCGCATTACAATGATAAATGCATTCTAAACTTAATATTAAATTCTGTCTTTTTAAAATCAAGATTTTTATATTTTAGTTTATATATGAAAAATTGTTCTTGTTTAGTGCCGAACTAAAAATTTAATTGAAAGTTATGCTTGTCATGTTCAAATGCATTTTATTTTCTGAAAGCAGAGCAAACATTTATTTAAACAACATATGCAGTGTTTACTGTTATAGCCATACGAATGTTGGCCGTAAAAAATAGATTCAGGAGTTTGTAATCGTGCTTGCCACTCAGCAACAGAGATAAATTTGTTTCAAACTACAAACCTATGGAAGTAGTGTATATCAATAAAATTGTATGTATTGATATATTTTAATTATTTACGTTTTGATATTTTTAAAGTTTTTAAATGTAATTATTAATACAACGCTTATGTGGATTGAAAGAAAAAGTATTGTATCAAAATTAAAAAAACTAATACACACAAAACGTAATAGCAGCCAATAGAATAATCTAAAGCTCCAGCGAATAAAATAAAGTAGAAAAAAAGTTATCTATTTTTAAATTTAAAACTATGAATATAAGCACTAAAAAAAAGTTTAGGAAAATTTGTGTAATTTATTAGTAAAAAATAACTTTAAAAAGTTTACTTTTAACGCTTGTGTCACTTGAATTATCAATAAAAATTAAAAAAAAAAAAAAAAAAATTATTAAATTTTTTTTGTTTCATTTTTTTTTAGGCAGTCCGTTATACTTAGCTCTATAAAAACAGTAAAAAACTAACAATCTAGAGTTTTTAATAATGTTTGGTCTATAGTTTTTTTGAGCGCTGCTAAACCTGTATTTGTAAGAGTTAATATTGAAAAATAGGCATATTTACTATATTTTTGAAGTTTTAGAATCCTAAAGCCTAAATACACAAAACAAATTAATATTTTTTAATTAATTTACATTAAAATACGTCAACTTTGGTAGTTGATCCAAAAATGCTCTATTTTGTCTAACCTACTGAAAACAAAAACATAGTTTTATAGCTTTTGCTATTTTTCTGATCAATTGCCCTAGTAAATTTATTTTGCGTTAAAATTGCGTTTTTTAAAGCAAAAATGCTATTTTAAAGTTAAAGTTAAAATTTAAAAAATTAATTTTTTTTAAGGGTTATATACTCTCATAAACCGATAACCAGTAAATGTCTTCTTTGCTCTTTGTTTGGCAAGCTGATTTGCAATGAGGTTTCTTTTTGTTCCTTGGTTTTTTAGTATCTATACCAGGCAAACTTTGCAGGTTGTAGCCACTTCTTCCCGACTGTATATGCAGGTCATAACCAGTTTGGATTTTATTACTGGCGATTGCATTGTTTGACATGATAGTTATTAGTTTGGTTTTAGTCCCATTTTGATTATGTCTTTGGAGCATTGAGTGGTGCAGCCACCTCTGCTTGAGAAATTTAGGCATGTTTGCCTAGAGGTAGCAAAGTTTGTTTTCCTTGGTGTTTGTTTTTGTAGATTCTAGCTCCGACACCCATTTAGTCTTTGGACCTCTTTGTGTACCAAATAGTTTGACTTTTTTCAGGTATCAATTCTTTATCCATTCGTTTTGATATGGTATTTTTACATCAAAACTCTTACTGATACAGTGTCCTTTCATAAAGTTTGACCTCATCATTAGAGTTTTTTTTTATGCAACACATTTGTTATGTTACTTCTGTGAGTCCCAAGGTTTACATTGAAGTGGCGGTAACGATAGTAATATTTTTATAGCTGCCGTGGGCGTCGATTTCAATGTCTCTGATATTAGCAAATATGTTAGCTTCTGAGTTTTGTCTGTACAATTGAGAGTGGTTTTTTACCTTCATACAATTGCTCCGTATGTGATAATGGGTCTTACTATCACCGTGGTCATATTAGGTGTACGTTTGAAAAATATTTTGGTAGCAATAAGCACCCAAATGGCTTTTGCTGTTATAATTGTCAGATGTGTGTTAAAGTTTTGATCAAAATGTTTTAGAATTGTTTTTTGGCCATTAACAATCTCTTACAAAATTGATTTAGTTTGTCCTTGCAATTGATTTCAATTACTTTTTTATGGAATGTAACTAATTTCAAAAATTTGTTTTATTTAACATTTTTTATTTCTTTCTAGCTATTACCAATGTTTTACTAACTTGAGTTAGTTTGTTTTTACAGTCAATTTAAATTAATTGTTGGTAGAATGGAACTAATTCCAAAATTTTGGGCAGAGTTTTATTTAAAAATTGCTAAACTTTTCTGGTCATTATCAGTCTATAATAAAATTGGTTTATTTTGCTTTTACAATTTATTTCAAGTAATTTGCAATGGATTATAACAAATTCTAAAAATTTGTTTTAAGTTTTACTCAATTTTTTTTAGATTTTGTAAGAAATTTTTTCTTTGCCATTACCAATCTTTTATTTATTTTGCTTTTACAATTTATAATAAGTAATTTCTGATAGAATGTAACTAATTCCAAAATTTTGGGCAGAGTTTAATTTAAAATTCTTTAGATTTGAATAAAATTCTTTTTTTAGTTATTATTATTTGTTTAAAATTGATTTATTTTACTTGGTTATGTTGTTTTATATAGACTCAGTACAAAGTTTTTGAGTAAGATGCAGAAAAATAAAAATAAAACTTTTTGAATTATCTTCAAAAACTTTGTACTGTGTAGTATACAAAACAACGTAAATACGTAAATGTACGTTAAATTATGCATTTTTAAAACCAGTTTCAACTTGCTTTGATGGTATTTTATAATTAAACCCAAAAGGTAAACTCAAAAATGCAAGTTATTTTCAGGCGAATTAGAAGTTAGTTTTAAAAATTACTAACAAATATTTATTGGTTTTAATAACATTACTCGATCTAGGGTATACTTTTGCTCGAAAACTTTGTACAGTATATATAAAACAACCTAACACATACAACTGTACTTAAGTTGATCTTAGTTTTTGTTCTGCAAATTTCTAACGCCAAAATTGTTTTTGCATTAAATATTAAATTTGGCGTACTAAAGTTTTGTTTATAATAAATATAAAGTAAATTTTATCGTAAAACTTTATTGGTTTAACTGAAACGCAAGTTTCATACAAAGTTGGATTAAGTATTGCTCACTCTAAATTATTTTTTTGAATTTAATTTAAAGTAAATAATTTTATCGACTGCGTTGATACTGTTTGCCTATTTTTGTTTTATTTTTTTTAATGTACTAAAATTTTTTGTTTGACAATTTTTTCCGACTGCGCCAAAATAAATATTAAATCAACTTTTGAGTATTAAGTTTGATTATTAAATATTAAAAAATTTACTTTCTAAAAAACAAAACAAAATATTTTAAATTACGTTTAGTTTGAACGGAGAGAACGTATATATTTTAGGTTACGTTAGGTTAAACACTGCGTTTGTTAAGTTTGAGAATTATTTGCTTTTAATAATCCTACCGACTGCGCAGTTTTTGTTTCTAAATTATATTTTAATTATATTAAAGCTTTTAAATATTGTTTTTAACTTTAATTAAGTTGACTTTATATTTGTATATAAAACTACCATCGACTGCGCTAAAATGAATATTAAATAAGTTTTTTAATCAATTAATTAATTATT
Source organism: Tachinus rufipes (assembly GCA_963932245.1). Classification (NCBI taxonomy): domain Eukaryota; kingdom Metazoa; phylum Arthropoda; class Insecta; order Coleoptera; family Staphylinidae; genus Tachinus; species Tachinus rufipes. Next base: position 5,475,175 of record OZ010750.1, read on the forward strand.
AAATATAATACTAGAATCCAAACTTTACAAATGCAAATTCAGGCATTCAATTCGAGATCTGAGATTTGGCTATAAAAGTTTGGTAGCTTAGTGTCAAGCGTTAGTTTTAGATATTTTACCTCCTTTGACATCGGAAGCGTGGCATTACACAATCTTAGGTTTTTTAGGTTTGTAGTAAACGGAACAATTGTTGTTTTGCTTGGCTTTACTGATAACCTTTTTTTGCACGTTAGTCACGGTTGCTCCAAATTTTCCGTGTGCAAAGATAGAAAGATCGTCTGCGTGGCTTAAAGCAAACATGCCCATGTTGTTGATTATTTGTAGTAAGTCATCTATGACTAGACACCACAGTAGAAGTAAAAGTACGCTTCCCTGTAGGCACCTTCCGGCAACTTTGGCTCTTACAGTTTTTTTATATAATGTTTTAGTTACAATCCAGTTTTTGAGCATAGAGTTGACCCATTGTTGGACAAGACAATCTTTTCCTTGTCTCTCTATTGCATTTTCTATAAATTTAAAGGTAGTATTGTCAAATGACTCCCCAATATCTAGAAAAGCATTCAAAGCAGTTTTTTTTGCATTGGATAGTATTCTGGCATTTGCTGACTAACTGGTGTATAGTTTACCCGTTTAGTAGGCATACTAATATTGATGTAGTCCCTTATGTGCCTGTCGACTATTTTTTTAATAGTTTTTGCATAAAAGATGTCAAGTTGATTGGTTTGTAGGACTTAGCCATAAACTGCGTGGGTTTTCCCGGTTTTGGTTTAAATGCCACCTTTATTGCTCTCCAGCTATTTGGTGAAAGTGCTAAGTTTGCTCTAAAAATCTTGCATAGAGGCTTTTTTTAGCTCTGCGTACTCTTTCTTTTGCATGATGGGATAAATTCCTTTGGCTTCTGGCGACTAGTATCTTTTGAATGTGTTGATTCCCTATTTCAAATTGCCATGATTGATTATGGTCTTAGTTTTTTCCAGTTTTTTTTGTCTGTTTCTTTGTTTGGCAGTTTTAAGGTTTCTTGGTTTTAGAATTCCATCAACACAAAGCCTGGAATGTGTGTCTACAGCAGCGCCTGCAAAGTCTCTTTGACCGATTCTGTGTGTTTTTTGTTTTTGGTCTTCAATGTTTTTAATTTGGTCTTTGCTTAAGACTTTTTGAAGGCGTAAGCATGTGGGACCGTTTTGAACGTCTTTACAGTATCTCCTCCACAATTCTTTTTTGGTTTTCTTTACGGTTTTATTATGTTATCTATATGCGGCTCAGTCATTTTTTTTCTAATCTTTGTTAAAAAGTCTTCTAGTAACCGTCTATGCCTTCTTGTTGGAGGTGTGCTTGACAGTGCTAAGGCAGTTTTCTTCAAAGGCAACTTTGATAGAGTTAAAAAACATGTTTATCATTGTCTTAAGCTCTTGTAATGTCTTTGCTGTTTTTGGACAGATCTTGATTTGGCTGACACGTATCTTGTTGTATAGATCCCAATTAGTTTTTCTCGAGTTTCTGTATTCCAAAAGGAGAGTTTCTTCGGGTTTGATATCAGACAATAAAGGTTTGTCTAACACAAACCACTTCACTCGTTTTATAATTAGCTAAGGTTATGTTACTTTTGTTTATGATATTTATTTTTAATTTTACTATAAATTTTAGAAGTTTCTAGGTAGTAGTAGTTCTCTGTGTTTGAATTTAGTGTTTCTTATTACTAGATTATTTTTGATGCATAGTTGAATAATTCTTTTTCTGTTGTAGTTTTTTATTTTGTTTCCTTCGGTTTTCTTTTCTATTTCTTGCTGTAATTTGCTATAAAAGCTTTCTTTATTTGGATTGTTTGCTACTACCATGGTCTATGTTTCATTGTCTACTAGTTTTATTTCTACAGTCATAATTCTTTCGTTTATGTGTTTTTTTACTTTTTTTTTTTGTTTTTTTGTTTTTTTCCACTCTTGTCCACATAATAACCAATAACCTCTATGTATTCTTTCTATTCCTTGCTTTTTTTGTTTCCGTTGTTTTCAGTAGTTCTATTTTTTAGTTTATCATTCTTTTTCTATGCATCTTCTTATATTCCATGTTTTTGTTTTTATTTTTATTTATTTTTTTTTTATTTTCTTTCTCTTTTTTTCCTTTTTTTTTCATTTTGGTATTTTTTTTGTTGTTGTTGTTTGCTGTAGTGTTTACCATTTTTTGTACTATTTCATTGTTGTGTCGTGTTGGTTTTTTTTTTTTTTAGTTGTTTTTTGATAGTTTTTACTTTTTCTAGACCGTTTATTTCTTTATTCTATCTATATTTTTCTCCGGTTATTGTTAACTTTTAGTAACCTATTCTTACCCTCTTCCTATTTGCTTTTTCTATTCTTGCTGTCTCTAATTTCTTTTATTATTTGTTGCTTTGATTCCTATGTTTTGGCATCAACTTTTATTATTTGTTTTTATTTATGTAATAGGTAGGTTTTTTTTATTTTGACTTCTATCTGTAGTTTAGAAATTTTCTAGTTCTAGTAGTAGCAACAGTAGCACAATGGTTTAGTGCATAGACTGTTGAGCAGGTTGCCCGGGTTCGATTCCCGGCAGCGGCAGTATCAAATTTGTCAAATATATTTTGATGCGGTCGCCTCTTTTGAAAGACAATGGCAAACCAACAAAGTATTTGCCTAGTTAACCTTTTAGTGGTGTGATGGATTTTAGGTTAAACTGTAGGTCCCGCATGTTTGTGTAGAACTATTATTGCACACCACAAACATACGAGATAGGAGCCTACGCTCGTAGCGAGCACGGCACTATAAGAAGAAGAAGTACTAAAAAAATATTTTGGTCACGCGCATCAATTAGTTCTAAGCAAACATATTACAGAGGTTAGTAAATGTTTTGTTTGCAAAACTTTAACTTGACAAGGTTTCTCTCTTTAACGGGAAACTGAAAGTTTCATACTAAATTAATTAATTTTTTTATTAGTATTAGATTTAAAAAGGAAATAAAGAGCTTGCAGAAAATTACAGAGGTATAACGTTACTAAATACAGCATACAAGATCTACGCCATGATACTAGAAAAAAAATTTAATGAAGAACTAGAAATGAATGGAATATTTCCAGACGAACAGGCCGGGTTTAGAAAAGGAAAAGGGACCATGGATAATGTATACATACTACACCATATAGTAGAGAAGGAAATAGCAGAAAAGGGAAGAAAGTTGTATGCGTTATTCTTGGACCTAAAAGCGGCATTTGACAGTGTGAGTAGAAAGAAATTGTGGATGTATTTGAAAAAAAAAAGAAATAAATGAACACCTAGTAAAAATAATGGAAGAAGTATACGTGGAAACAGTTAGCAGAGTCTGAATGAATGGCAAAATGAGTGATAAGTTTTGGACTACAAAAGATGTGAGACAGGTATGTCCACTCAGTCCTAGTTTTCTTTGCGGCATACATTGCAGATGTAGAAGAAATGCTATGTAAAGCGCAGACGGGTGGGGTGGTAGTGGGCAGAGAGAAAGTGTGGTCGCTGGCTTATGCAGACGACATGGTGGTTGTAGCAAAACAAGCAAATGAAATGAACAAAATGATTAGATGCCTGGATAAGTATTTTTGAAAAAAAGATTTGAAAGTAAATGTAAATAAAACAAAAATGATGACTTTTAGAAAGGGAGGAGGAAGACGTAGAGTAGAAAATTGGAAATGGGATGAGAAAGAATTTGAAGAAGTAAAAACATTTAAATACCTAGGATATGTTTTTTGTACAACTAATAGTGAAAATGAACACATAAAAAATATGACAAGAAAAGCAAATAAAGCGGTAGGACAAGTATGGGGAATTGGTGAAAGAAAATTTGAATGTATGAGACTAAAAGGAATGTTTGATAGTTTAGTAAAAAGTATGTTATTGTACGGAGCAGAAATTTGGGGATGGAAAGAGCAAGAAAAGTTAGAGGTTATTCAAACAAAATACTGGAGATGGGTATTAGGAGTAAACAAAGAGACCCCAGCATACATTGTTATGGAAGAAGTTAAAATAGACAAATTAAGAGTAGGAGCAGGAAAGCGAGCAATGAGGTATGAAGAAAGAGTGAGAGAAAGGAATGAATGTAAAATATTATTATAAGAACGTCTGAAGGAGAAAATGAAGGAAAAATGCGGAAAAATGGGAACCTTTAGAGAAAAATATTTTATCATGCTAGAGAGGAAGTAGAAAGATTAAGAAAAGATAGTAGTGAATAGAAATTATAATAAGAGATAGAGATATACAAGTGCAAGAGCGAAGAACACGGATAAATGAATCTAAATACAATTCAAATTATGAACACATTATAACGGATGAACTACCAAAGTACCTAAAAAATGTAAATTATGGAAAAATAGAAAAACGTATGATTGCAAGATTTAGATGTGGAAATGAGAAAAAAGTGTGCAAATTTTGGTTGGAAGAGGAAAAGAAAATGTGTAGAATGTGTGAAGAAGTTAGGGAAAGCATAGAACACATGTTAAAATGCAATGAGATGAGAGAAGAGCAAATAGGAAGAAATGAGGTACTGAAAGAAGATGGAAAAGGAATGAAATGGATGATGGCGGTAACAAAAAAAAGAAAGAAAATTGAAACAGAATTAATAAATAATTAATTAAAAACAGGGTTTAGGGTTGTTAAGATTATATATATTATATTAGTAGTAAATTAAGTTATATGGTAAATGTTATGTTATGTTAAGTTGTAGAATTTTCAAGGCCGAAAGGCAAGAAATAAACGATTATATATATATATATATATTAGTATTAGACTTTAATTATAAAAATGTACATACATTGTTTCATTTTATAATCATAAAACAAGAATGGATAAAACCAAAAAAAATAAAATTTCTACATAAAAATACTGTTTATAACATAGTTAATTTCTTGTTATAAATTACTCCACGTTACAAGCTTGCATAATCTGAGATAATTAATACACAATTCTTGTGGCTCTGCTGCAACCTTTATTTTGCTTCAGGGAATGCTTTGCATCATCTCACAATACAATTTTTAATAAAACCTCAAGTTTATTTAAATTATAATATTCAGAATTTAATTAAAACTATTTACAAATAATATCAACTACAATGCAACCTTTTCAACAGCTGTTCAACAGCAATACATCCCTGCAATTGCATTCTAATTAGTATTCTCTATGAAATAAAACTCAACGAGCAAAAGGACATTTGGATATAAAGTGATGCGAGGGATCACAGAATTGACAATAGCAAGTGGAATACAAGAGCAGGGGCGGCATTTTATAAAAGCTATATGAATCCAGTAGCAATTACACCAATAAGTACGTTAAGTGGGAAGTAATGATTTATTACTGAAATTTTAACAGCACTGCTTGTTTAACTAATTAGCAATTATATATAATATTTAATTATTGGAAGTATATTTTGTATTCTATTTAGATTCATTCAATATATTTATTGAATAATAAAATCCAATGTTTATTTCCTGCTATATCCAATAAAACTCAACTTTTCATCCCTAAGCAATTTGTAAGCTTATATAATCTTCTTTATAATAAAAATGAAAATATATTTGTAACCAAATTGGATATAAATATTAAAATGTTAATGTTATTAAATGAATATTTTCTTTTATTAAATTTTAAAATAATATATTCTACAAACAATTTTTATTAAGCTATAAAAAAATATGTACCAATTTCATTCGTTTTTAAATCTATAAAACAAAACTGGACAAAAGATTTTTATAATATAATAAACAATATTTGCATAAAGTATTATTAAAAATTAAATCAAACAAAATTGATTTTATTTATTTATAAGCATTGGTGGTTTTCATTTTTATGTTATTAAGCAAATATTGTTTTCATATATGAAACTATATATTTGATAATAACTGGCAATCATTTTAAATTATAAATGAGATTAGTGACTAAGTTTTATTTTCATATTAAAGAAGTCTGGGGTAAAAAGGTTTAGTTTTTTGCTAGCGTTGCTCAATAAGTCTAGGTGAACATTATTACAAAATTAATGAATAAGTAATAAATAATTTTAAATTAGTAGTAGTTACGTAGGTAAAGTTTTTAATAAGGTTTGTCCACTTTTTTTAAATACGTAAAAGTATTTGGTAGTCTCAGCGATTGGGTGAGACAGTAGTTTGTCTCGGACACCAGCATGATGTTAAGGTTCTCTTGGATGAAAAACTGTTCTACTTTACATTTTTTTTTTATATGCGATTGGCATTTCAGAAACAGACACAAAATAATGATTCTTTGGTAGCTATTACTGCTTTTAAAAAAGAATAGACATAATTTTCTTATGAAAATTGTTAAAACTATTATTTTATTGTTGCTCAAAGGGGATGAGGAAGGATGCCGGTGGAACAACCGCATTTTGATTTGCCCGGAGCTAGTCGCGGTAAGAGTTGCTGCCCCGGAAACAGGCGAGGTGCCCTTAGGGAGCGTGTCTTTGGAGTAAGCTATCAATTGATAGGGCCCTAAACAGACTTTACACACCAAAGTTTTTAAAAAGCAACGTTTGGCCGTGTAGCCCAAACGTTGACATTTGTTTCATTGCGGCATGCTTCCCACCACGTTTTTTAGGTTTGACCAAAACCTATAACTCAAAGAGTTCCTTTAAACCCATTATTTTGAAAAACTTGGTGCTTTTTAGAAATTGCACCAACACCATGCTGTATTTTTTTTTAATTTTTTTATGTGGTATGGGGAAGCTCTACTAGCCTGTGTGTAGAGCTATCATCCACTAAACTCCCTATCCACTTGGCGTAGTCTTTGTGTTCTTAGAATTGCAAAGCACACCTTCAAGAATACACGCCCGGACGTCATCTCTATTGCCTTAGTTTGTCATTTCGACTATCTTTCCCATCCTTCTCCTTTGCGGAGACCACTTTTTTAGCAAATTCTTTTACCTGGAGCCATATTGCTTTACTAGACAGCATGTACTTAACGGTGTGGTCCGGAGTCAACTCTGCACCTGTCTCATTTTTCATCTTCTCCCTGGCCGCAGCCCATCTGCGGCAGGCGTAAAAAGTGTGTTGTGGGCTATCTTCCACTTGGCACGTTACACATTCGTTGCTGTCTGTACGGTGGAATCTTTTTAAATACGCTCTGAAGCATCCGTGTCCGCTCAGAAGTTGACAGAGTTAATAGTCGACAGATCCAAATTTCCTTGTTGTCCACGCAGGTAAATTTTTAACCATTCTTTTAATCTTTTTCATAATTGCCTTCTTTTTAAGCCCTCTCTTGGTATGCTGATTTGTTTTATAACCCTCCTCTCTCAGCTCGGCTTGTAGATAAATTGGCATGACCGAGGCAATTACGAAAATGGCTTCTGTGGATATGATTTTGTATCCGCCAACTATTCTCTGCGCCAGTCTTCTTTGCTGCTTTAGAATTGTGTCCTTGTATTTGGCGTATCTTAGGGTGTTCTTCTACACCTAGGCACCGTACAGCATTATCGAATGCGCCACACTTGCCAGTATCCTTCTATTCCCTTCTGAAAGTCCTCTGATGTTGGGCATTAGTATACTTAGTGCCTTGACCGTTTTTCCATCTTTTCTAACGTTTTGTTAATGTGGACGGTCATTTTGGTGATTTTATCAAACCACATACCAAGATATTTGACAGCGTTTCTTGTGGTTACAGCGGCATCGCCTACTTTTATTACCGCTTTTTCTAATTTTCTGCCACCGTACAGGATGAATTCCTTCGTTTTCTGAACGGCAATCTTCAGCCCTAGTCCTTCGATTTCCGTTTTAATCCTCTGCACTGCCGTGTTGGTCACCTTGACCAGTTCCTCTTCTTCTTTTGTCATTGTTATAATGCCGGTGTCGTCCGTAAAGCACAACAGCGTAGTTTCTTTTGGCATAACTACTTCCAGTACGCTGTTACAATATATGGTCTACAGTAGAGGACCCAAAATCGAGCCTTGTGGTACGTCGCACTTGATTAACTTATTTTTTCCTCCTCTTCCTATAAGCAGTTTTCTGCTGTGTAGGTAGCTTTGAGTTACTTTAATAAGCCTCTTGCTCACTCCCATTTTGATCAGTGCTTGTACCACCCCTTCCCACAAAACAGTACCAATGGCGTTTTTGATGTCCACCGTGGTAAACATACACATTTTTCTGTTTTTGTATGTTTTGTCCTCTACCGTGTCCATCAGCTTTCTCATAGCATCGATGGTAAACCTTCTATTTCGGAACCCAAACTAGCTGTCGGATATTTGGTTTTCTACCTCCTCCATCAATCTACTTGCAATTAGCTGTTTGCATATTTTTTCTAAGGTATTTATTAGGCAGATCGGCCTATACATTGGAGTTTTGTTTGTCTATTTCTGTTGTTTTTAAAAAAAGAACCAGTTTTAACTGCTTCTATACTTTGGGAAATCAGCCATTCTGAAATTCCTGATTCATCACTCTTAGAATGATATCAGGTACGGTCTTTACTACTTCTTGAGCAATCTTGGGAGGTATCCGGTCTGGTCTCGGCGCTTTCTTGTTTTTTAGCTTTGCTGACGCTTCCTGTACTTCTTGCGGAGTAAAGGTTACAGTCACCTCCTCCTCCACAATTGTTGGCTATCTCACCAGCGTGTGTTTTGGAAACAACTGTTTGACCACTTCTATCTGCCTTTCATCTTTGAGCTGAACACCAACTCCCCGGCTGAACTTGTCTGTGTCGATTTTATATTTCAGACTCCACACGTCGTTCTTCACCTCATCTAGCAGCTTCTTCCAAGCTTTTTTTTTTGCCGACATTACAGTCTTTTTGTACTTTTTGCTGCTGGTCAATCTTCTTCCTGTTGGCCCTAGTCTTATTCCTGTTTGCAATATTGCACTCTTTTTTTAAGCGTGGTTAGGTGCTCAGACCACCAGTAAACAGCCCTGTTTAGATTAACCGTTGCATTCCTTTTGAAGGATAAGTCAATCGCTCTTTTGACGGTTTTGACGGTTTATCAGGTCGTTGACGTTTGGGTTTTGCAATTGTTCTAGTTTTGTTTTTACCTTTTCACGGAATTTTGGAATTTGAGTTTTCCGTTATTTTCCATCCCACGCTTGCCACTGGCTTTGTTTTCTTGCTACTAGATTTGAGTGTAAAGTGGATGTTTCTGTGTAGGTTAAAGTTTACTTCGTCACTTACCCTTTACTGGGAGATGCTTCCTGCGGTATGCTCACTACAGATAATCACGTTTATATGCAATCGGGACTCTTTTCTTACGAAGATCGGTTTGTTTCCAATGTTTGCCGCTATAAACTGAGATTCAGCCATCCAATCCAGAACTTTTTTGCTTCAGCTGTCATTAATGTTGGCACCCCATAGCATGGCTTTGGCGTTCAGATCTCCGGCTACAATTACGTGCTTGCGTCCATAACCCCTGATGTTGTTGCTTAGTCTGTGCAGGAAATTGTCAAAATCTTTTGGTGGCTTATTGGGTGAAAAGTAGCATTCGTAGATGACGTAGTCTCCTACCTCTATCCATGCAAAACCGCTCTCGGTTTGGTTGTAAGTCCTTTATTTTCAGACCTTTTTTGACTGGCATGGCAACATCAGGTTCCACGTCGGTTATCCACTTTGGGTTTTGGACCGCAGCTTTGTTTGACTTCGCAATTATAGCCAGGTCAATGTTCTCCTCCATCAAGGTTTTGGACAAAAGGTTCATCGCCGCCTTGCCCCTTCCCAGATTACAGCTTAGCGCAGATATCTTTGTACCTTGGACATTTTATGCTTTCAGCCCTGTGTCCCTTTTTTTTGCACAGGTAGCACTCCTCTTCATTTAGGCACTGTCTCCGAAGGTGTCCTGTCTCTCCACAGTTGTGGCAGACTTTGTTGCCTTCTTTTTCCTTACACTCAATCGCTCTGTGTCCAATCCGCCTGCACTTGTAACGGATCTACCATCTTCCTTGTCGTCCACCTGTTCCACTCCTTGCCGACCTTTTTTAAGTTGACAAGATCTCGGGCACATTTTGAGTCCGCCGTAACGTACGCATGCCTCATCCCCACTTTATTTGTTTTGTTTACCAGTGTTATTTTGCCGAGGCTTTTGGCCCCCTCTCCCAGTTCTTTTATTAGGACGTTCCTTACTTCCTCTTCCGTGGTGTGTTCATTAATATCCATCAATGACGGTCGATTGTTTCCTTCTAACCTTTACGTTTGCGATCTGACTACTTTACTCTTTCGGCCCAAAGCTTCCTTCAGTTCAAGGTCTTTCAAAATCTTAGTATTAGTTCCGTTATTATTGCTATGGTCGTTGTCAGCGTTAATTTTTGCAATAAATGTTTGTACGGAATCTGGTGGTAGGTAGAAGCCAAAAGATGTCTAGATAAAATATTGACTAGAGTTTGTTGAGTTTTACATAATTACAAAATGTTTATTGTAGTTTAGTCAATTTTGATTTGTGTAAAAAACAACGTGGCAGTATTTATTTTTTTTTGGCACTTTACGACATTGAGTCTTATGTTGCAGGCGTTGGTTTAAAAGATAAAAAGTATGTTTTTGTTTAAATCTGGCTAGTTTTTAATTTTTTTTAATTTTAAATGTTTGGGTTTTAATGTGAGTTCAATTAAACGGTGTTTTGCGTCTTAAACTCTATGAGCAATTTGGGCAATTTCAAAAAAATATATCACATATGTCTTAAAAAATCAGAACATTAACCAACTTACTCAGAAAATTTAATCAGACGTACACACCGCTACAAAAAAAAATTCACAAAATTTAAACTTCAAAGCATAAAGAAATCTTGAAAAATAAAAACTTTGAGATCTAAAAAGTGTTTAGGAAAAAATTAGATAAATCTGTAGAGAGAGCGCGCGTTATACTGCTAAATAATAATACTATCTCAACAGTTTAAACTTTTTATAAAAATAATAAGTAACAAATGAGTATGCGTCAAGCATACCAACCTTAGACCATATACAGTTATAGACCGCCGTGTGCTATTTTCCGTTTGTCGCATAGTGAAGCCAACATAACATTCTATGCCCACAACTGACGTTAAACACTAATTGTGGAATTATGTTGCATGAATAGTTAAGTTGGTTTTACAATTTTTGGTGAACATTAATGAACATAATAAAATATATATCAATAGCTGAAAGTAAATTTCTGTTAAAATTGTTAATTTAATCACAAAATTCAATTTTGTGTGAACTAAATAATTTAGCAACGTCATGCACCAAGCATACACTAAGTCAAAGATTTATTGGCATTTTGGTAGATTAAATGCGTAAAAATGTATTTACAAACACGTCAAGCATTTTGCTACGTACGCGTTTTTGTCCACAACTGACGTCACACGCATCAATCATGTTGGCTTCACCGCGTTGGCAAAATGCGTGTCTATAAGTGTGTATGGTCTAAGATACTAACTAGCAGAACAAACTAGTTTTTGCAAAGAGTTTAGTACAACAGAATCTTTGGAGGCCCTACGTTTAGTAATTAAAAAAAAAAACTACTAAATACAATGCATTTTATTCTATAAAAACATGTTTTTTTTTAACCAAAATTGTAACAATGTAACAATCTAAGTGAGAGTAAACAACAAAACTTAAAACAAATGAACCCCAATTAAATAAGAAGTTAGTCAAGGCTAGCTCATATTTCCTTAACTGTCCACTATTGCACTCGAAAAGATTTTCAAACAGCTAACATAGATCTGAGTTATCTAAAATTTTTCAATAACATTGTCCTTATTTTTAGCAATGTTTAGATGGTTAAAGAAATGAGCAGCTAAATAACGCCCATAAATCTTAAAAATACTAAAATAATGTAGTTGATAATACCATAGAGCTTGTAGACAAATATGTTTACCTAGGTTACACCATCAAACTTGACAAAGAAAAACCGTTGAGATAAACAGAAAAAAAGTCAACGCAATTGTGCACTAATCCCAATAATACATTGAATTGAACTACATTGTTAACATGCAAAGATTAATACTTATTGCGTATAAAATATATCCACACATAAATCATATTTTTATTCATTACCATAAGGTATCAATTGCTGAAAACATGTAACATATTGATGTTTAATACATAGAAATAAATTTAAAAATACTCTATTTTTAATACTTATTGCACATAAACCATTTTCACAGATAAATCATTGACTGGAAAATTTATTATCAAATATACAACAGTAGAGAATTTATTTTATGAAACGTGCTGCAACTACATACATATACCAAGCAAAATATGTGTGTAGGTATAAGATTTCAAATGCAGTCGTTTCTAATTTTAATTTCAAATGCTTACCTAACATTGTATGCTTCAACAATATGGTGTTATATAAATAACCACTTACTGCACACAAATACTAATAATTATCCACGAGAAAATATTTTATATCTACGGATTTATTGAATTTCAAACCAATAACGTTCTGCTCAACTCTAAATTTTTTATTACACACTTCTTTCAACGAACGGTTACCATTTTACAACCCCAATCTTAAAACTTATCTCATTATAACATTTCTATGTTTACTACTTTGCACTTTACAAACATTTTACAAGAAATCTTTTTGCTGCAAAAAGGATTTTCAATTAATCTTGTTAATTATAGTTTCGTTTTTGCCTATTGCATGCGAATTGATAAAAATCATATTGATGTATTAGTCCCATATATTTTGCTTTCTATATCTACTCCTGGCTACATTTTATCTTATAAATCATAACGTCAAAAAGCGATCTTATAGAGCTTTAAGCTATCTTCCACTAAAATGTGTGTTTCCCTGCAGCAGAAGCATTCATCTCTAATATTTCGATATATCTACACACATGAAAAAAAAGTATATTGGTAATATCGATTTTTTATAACCGAAAATACTGAGAGGGGTTTGCTGTATATACATCACTTAATCTTATCAAAATAATATGTATTTTTTATACTTTTTAATAAACAAGATAAAAATAATTTAAGTTCCTTCTAGGGTCAGCTAAGTGTTATGTTATTTCTTTTATGTTAACATCATTTTAAGAAAATGTTTTCTGGTTAGTTTCAGTAATACAAAAAGAAAATAATTTTATTAATATACTTTTAGAATTATTATGTTTGCGTACAATAAAATAAAAAAAAACTTTGGATGTAGCTAAATCAAGCGAATTTTATACGGAACTTAATGATTAAATCGTATCATGCATGTTCTCATTCGCACCCCATTTCATCTCTACACGTCCAATAACCTTTTACCGCATCACAGTTCGGATGGGTTAAGTCAATGATGTATAAATATGTCTTCATAAAATGTTTTGAATTCAAAAGTTAAAGCGGCATTTATTTATCAATAAAAACAACATTTTGTATTTAATAACTAGTTTTGAGTAACGTCATTACTTGCAATAATTTCTAATTATTCAATATTTTGGCTTCAACAATTTTAATAACTTCTAGCGTTTAATTTTTGTTATCATCTATTAAATGTCTATAGAGAAGGCTTGGTTTTTAATAATGTTTTTAGTTAGCGCATACTGTCCAGTAGTGTCAAGTTTTTACTGACTAAAAAGCCCACTTGTTTTCTTCTTTGCCTTGAAGTAGTTTGCCTAGTGCTCTTTGCTCTGCGGTTTTATTGGATCAAATCTGCTGTTTTACTCCTTTACTAGCTTTGTCTTTTCAATAAAGTTCAGTACCTTTTTGAAAGCTTTGCATTTATTCAGTAAATATATTAGAATCTTGTCTTCTTCCATACATTATTCTCCTTTCCTATTCCCATTCTATGCAAGTGCTTGTTGAGTCTACAGTGTCCGGTGATCAGTCCTGTGAGCCTTTGCAGGATGATGCGACTTATTTGTGTTAGGAATATTCTTGAATGTGTCAACCTCTTACAGCTCTTCCACAGATTGCTGTGTTTCTTCAAATTTGCTGCAATTTTTTTTTTCTAGTCTTGTATGAGATTCCAAAAACGGTCTCTGGTTCAGTGAAAGTCCCCTTTGCTTTTTGTTTGTTAACTTGATTTGCAATAAAGTTATTTTTGTCTTCTGGTCTTCTGGTATCTATACCAGGCAAACTTTGCAAGTTGTGGTTATTGCTTCCAAACTTTATAAGCAGGTTTTAACCAATTTGGGTTTTATTACTGGCGATTGCAAGGCTTGCAATGCCGCTTGACTGTTTGACATGATAGTAATTAGTCTGTTTGGTTTTAATCCCTTCTTGACCATGTCCCTGGAGCACCACTTGATCATAATCATGCAGCCATAAGTGTCCACTGTTGGACATAGGCCTCCCGTATCTCACTCCATTTATCACAGTCTTATGCGACTTGCATCCATTCGGATGTGCTTAATATTATCGGTCCACCTTTTGGGGGTCGTCCTCTATTCCTATATGCGTCATCTCTAGGTTTCCACTCCAATATTTTCTTTGTCCATCTACCATCGCTATTTCTGGCTAGATGTTCAGCCCAGTTCCACTTTAGAGCGGATACCCTTACCCTACCCCCAATAACAACTGTAATGCCAGTTCTTCGGCGAATGGTTTTGTTTGGAATTTTGTCTCTAAGCGATATACCCAGCATAGACCTTTCCATCACAAGCAGAGCAACGCGTAGCTTGTTTGCAGATTTCTTTGTTAAAGTTAGGGTCTCCGCTCCGTATATCATAACGGGTTACCTTTTGTTTCAGGCAAATAGGTATCTTAGACTTAAAGATGTCCTTTAAGTTTCCAAAATCTACCCACTTCAAGCTTATTTTTCTGAGAAGTTTGCTAGATTGGTTGTCTCTGGTTAACCGTACTTAGTGGTCTAGGTATTTGTAGAATTCTATTTTGACTCCGCCCACTGAGATATGATTGTTTAGTACCATATTTGTCATAAATTGCGTTTTTGAGAAGTTGAATTTAAGTCTAGTGAAGCAAGGTGCACTTGTTTTAGCATCTTGCAAGCATCATTTAAGCAGTCAGTAATCAGTACAGTGTCTTCGGCAAAACGTTAATGGTTTACGAACTCTCCGTCTATTTTGATACCTATTTTCTTCCAATCAATTATCTTAAAAGCTGATTTAAGTAAGGTAGAGAAATTGTGGATGTATTTGAGAAAAAAAGGAATAAATGAACACCTAGTAAAAAGAATGGAAGAAGTATACGTGGAAACAGTTAGCAGAGTCTGTATGAATGGCAAAATGAGTGAAAAGTTTTGGACTACAAAAGGTGTGAGACAGGGATGTCCACTCAGTCCTAGATGTTTGCGGCATACATTGCAGATGTAAAAGAAATGCTATGTAAGGCGCAGACGGGTGGGGTGGTAGTAGGCAGAGAGAAAGTGTGGTCGCTGGCTTATGCAGACGACATGGTGGTTGTAGCAAAACAAGCAAATGAAATGAACGAAATGATTAGATGCCTGGATAAGTATTTTAGAAAAAAAGATTTAGATGTGAATGTAAATATAACAAAAATGGTGACTTTTAGAAAGAGGGGGAGGAAGACGTAGAGTAGAAAATTGGAAATGGGATGGGAAAGAAATTGAAGAAGTAAAAACATTTAAATATGTTTTTTGTACAACCAATTGTGAAAATGAACACATAAAAAATATGACAAGAAAACCAAATAAAGCGGTAGGACAAGTATGGGGAATTGGTGAAAGAAAATTTGAATGTATGAGAATAAAAGGAATGATGTTTGATAGTTTAGTAAAAAGTATGTTATTGTACGGAGCAGAAATTTGGGGTTGGAAAAAGCAAGAAAAGTTAGAGGTTATTCAAACAAAATACTGGAGATGGGTATTAGGAATAAACAAAGAGACCCCAGCATACATTGTTATGAAAGAAGTTAAAATAGACAAATTAAGAGTAGAAGCAGGAAAGCGTGCAATGAGGTATGAAAAAAGAGTGAGAGATAGGAATGAATGTAAAATATTACAAGAATGTCTGAAGGAAAAAATGAAGGAAAAATGCGGAAAAATGGGAACATTTAGAGAAAAATATTTTAACAGGAATGGGTATGCTAGTGAGGAAGTAGAAAGATTAAGAATAGATAGAAGTATGTGGAAAGAAATTATGATGAGAGATTGAGATATACAAGTGCAAGAGCGAAGAACACGGATAAATGAATCTAGGTACAATTTAAATTATGAACACATTATAACGGATGAACTACCAAAGTACCTAAAAAATGTAAATTATGGAAAAATTGTAAAACGTATGATTGCAAGATTTAGATGTGGAAATGAGGAGAAAGTGTGCACATTTTGGTTGGAAGAGGAAGAGAAAATGTGTAGAATGTGTGGAGAAGTTAGGGAAAGCATAGAACACATGTTAAAATGCAATGAGATGAGAGAACAGCAAATAGGAAGAAATGAGGTACTGAAAGAAGATGGAAAAGGAATGAAATGGATGATGGCGGTAACAAAAAGAAGAAAGGAAATTGAAACAGAATTAATAAATAATTAATTAAAAAGCAGGGTTTAAGGTTGTTAAGATTATATATATTATATTAGTAGTAAATTAAGTTATATGTTATGTTATGTTAAGTTGTACAATTTTCAAGGCCGACAGGCAAGAAATAAACGATTATATATATATATATATATATATATATATAAGTAAGGTAGAGAATAACTTTGGGGAGATAGTATCACCCTGGCAAACACCCTTTTCAATGAGGAACATCTTTGTATTTTTGTGAAGACTTACGCACGCAGTCGCATTTTTGTATTTACTTTTAATAGTTTAGTATATCTGTGATCGACTCTACATTTGCCAAGAGCTTCTAGCATCTTCCATTGGTTAATTGTATCAAATGTTTTTTCCTAATTCGCAAATACAAGTTGTATGGTTTGTTGTATTCTATTGACTTTTTGATAAATGTCTTAATTGTTTGAAGGTGGTCATTTGTTTCGTATCCAGATCTAAATCCGGCTTGTTTTCTGGGCTGGAAAAAAATTGAATTTAGGTGTTAGTCGTTTTGCTATGATCTTCATAAAAAGTTTATAAGTATGCAATAGCAGGCTTATTGGTCTATAATTACCAAGGTTTGTTATATCTCCTTTCTTGTGCACTATTTTAATAATAGCTTTGTTCCAAGTAAATGGAATTTTGCCTTTTTCTAGGCACATGTTGCTTAATTTTCTAATAGATTGTATTAGTATGTCATTACCTTCCTTGATCGCTTTGATGACAATACCGTCTTTACCCGGAAATTTGATTTTCTTCATCACCCTTATAGCATTTTTAATTTCATTTGTGGTTATATCCGGAACGTCTTTTGAACCTTGGTTTTGGATTTTTAGTAAACTAACTTTGTCGTGTCTAATTGCAGTTTCTCTCTGGTACAGCTCTCTATAGAAGTTTTCTACTATTTTAAGAATTTTGTTTTTGTTTGATGTTATTAAGCCTTGTTTGTTTGCTAGTTTGCAGATTTCCTTCTTTCCTATAGTAAGTAGTCTTTGAAGAACTATAAGACTTTTATTTTCTTTAATTACTCTACTCATCTGTTCTGTATTATATTTTCTAAGACCTTTCCTTGTAGATTTGGAAATTGCTCTATTTAGTTGTCGTAGTTCTTTAGATCTTAAGCCGTGTTTGTCTTTTAGGCTTCTTTTTTGTTCCATGAGATTCTTTGTATCTTTGCTCATTTTGTTTTTGTTGTTTTTATTTGGTTTAGTCCTGTATTTATTTTCTGCATCTTTTACTGTAGTTGTTATTTGTTGGTTCAGAGTGTCAATATCCAGTACATCGTCTTCAAGATTTAGAATAAGTCTGAGGTCTTTTTCAATTTGTTTCATGTATGCGTCTTTATTTACGATTGGAGACCATTTTCTGTTTTTAGGTGTAGCTACTAGTTTTGATCTTTCTATATGCACTTTTATAATTATTTTTGCCCTGACCATTCTATGGTCGCTACCAATTGAGCAATTGTTAAGTACTGTTATATCGTGTATTATATGCTTGGTGTTAGTTATAATAAAGTCAATTTTGTTTTTCGGGTTTGCCCATGTTCATTTCCGTTGAGACATATTTTTGAAGAATGAATTCATAGCGTACAATCTGTGGTGTGTTAGAAAGTTCAGGAGCGTGGCGCCTCTTTCATTTCTTTGGCCGTATCCATGGTCACCTATAGCTATTTCGGTGTTGTCTTCTCTGTAACCAAGTTTTGCGTTAAAATCTCCAGCAATTAGTGTGTAGTAGGCTGGTTTTTGGTGCATTGCTTTATATAGGTTTTTGTAAAAGTTTTCGGTTTCTTCGTCTGGATGTGCAGCTGATGGTGCATATTCCTGGATAATTTTGATGTCGTATCAAAAATGTATTTTCAGAGTCAGATATATAACTCTTTCGCTAACGCTTATGTTATTTACATGTTTCTTGTGGATAAGAAAATCAACTCCACCATCTGATGATCTTTCTTTTCCCTTATGATAGATCAGGTGGCCTAACTGTATGTGTTAATTAATTCTCTGCTCTTCTTCTTACTTCACTTAGTCCTATTATATCCCAGTTCTTCTTCGAATTCCCAGATTTTATCATCCGTTGATAGGGTTCTGGTATTATAAGTGGCTATTAATAGTTGTTTTTGTTGTCTATGGTAGCCTGGTCCAGCCCGGGGATTTTTTGCACTCTCTGCTTGCTGTCTTTTCCTGTCGCTACCGTGGCTGGGGAGTAACAAGCTGCCGGGCACTGAGAGCCGTGTGTCTTCTGCTGTATTCATGATATGGGGTTTTTAGCATTACTCTTACTACGCTGGCCAGTGCGGGTTGGTAGTGTGAAAGAACTTCATTTCCTATGCTTTTGTCAGAGCTTCTTTTGTTCTCTAGCAGGGAGCACTAACGTGCAGGCAAGGTTGACATTTGGGTTGGACTTATCTGTTGTTGGTCGTCACCCATTACCCCCTACTCGATGGCAGCCATCTTTGTCTGAAAAGTTAAAGCATATTTATCTAGAAATAGCAAAGTAAAAATATTTTGTGTTTGTTTTTGTAGGTTTCAGCTCCGGTACCCTTCTGGTTTTTGGACCTATATGTGTACCCAATAGTTTCTTTGACTGTTTTTAGGTATCTATTCTTTATTCGTTTGTTTTGGTGTAGTTTTATTAGATCAATTTTTTACTGATGTAGTATCCTTTCATGAAGTCGGACTTCATCATTAGAGTTTTTTTTTATGCTCAATATACTGAAAAGCACTCACTATTTTTTTGCATTAGATAGTATTTTTTTACACTAGCTGGTGTATAGCTAGCTTTTGGTAAGCATACTGATGTTAATGCAGTAGTTGGGCTTTTAGCAACCTGTCCTTTATGTCAAAATTTTTTTTCCAATAGTTTTTGCGTAAAGGAAGTCAAGCTGATTGGTCTGTATAAATTAGCTAGGGCATACGTGGGTTTTTTTGTTTGGTATAAATACCATTGTTACCGCTTTCAAGTTGTTTGGTATTTGTGAAAGTGCTAAGCTTGCTTTTAGAATCTTGCATAAAAGCTTTTTTAGTACTGCGTACCTTTTCTGTAGCATGATAGAATAGATTTTAATCTTTTTATTTTTTTCCAGTTTGTTTGGCAATTGTAAGCTTATTTGGTTTAGAATTTCCGTCCACATGGAGCCCAAAAAGTGTGTCTGCAACAGCTCCTCCAGTGTGTCTTTGACCGATTTTGTGTAATTCCCGTTTTTGGTCCGCAGGAAATCAATGTTCCTAGTACGATCTTTGCTTAGGGTTTTAATATTTTAATAAATAATTATTAAATTCTCTTTTGGTTATCTTTATGAATTTATTATATGCCGTGACATTGATCTTATATGCGGCCCAGTTACCGTTATTTTTGGCTTTGATAAATAGCTTATTAGTAACCGCCTTTACCTTGTCAAGCCTTTTTGTTCTACTAAGTAATTTTGTTGGAGATGTGCTTGACAATGCTAGGGCAATTTTCTTTAAAAGCAATTTTGATAGAATTAACAAATATGTCTGTAATTACCTTCAGCTTTTGTGATGTCTTTAGATAGACCTCAATTTGGCTAACTAGTGTCTTATTGTATAGATTCCAGTTAGTTTATATTATTTTTTTAAGTTTCTGTATTCCAAAGAAGCGTTTTTTAGAATCTGGTTTAGGGTTGACTACTTACCAGGTCTTGGTGTTTAAGGTGTTTTGCATCGCTAATCTATTTAAATGAATAGCTGGCTCCAACTGTGGTTCCGGTACCCATGTTTTCCTTTAAAGGAGCATTTCTGAAAACAAAGTGATACCTGTTTATTTATTATTTTGCTGATCTTACCCAAAATAGTTGATTTTACTGCCTTTGCCTTTTCAACGTTGAGAAAACAATCAGAAAATTATTTTGAAATTATTGCTAATGCAGTGCCCGTAAGAGTATCTTTAAAAGTCTTTTTTGAAATTCTTTTGTTGGCTTTGTTTTTTTTTTTGTTAGTCAAAGACCATGTTGGTTACAATGCTACACCAATCTTTAAAATGTTCCAAAAAGCTAACAAACAAATTAGAAAAAGTAATAAGAAGAAGAAAAGAAAAAAGTTGGAAAAAGATTGGTTAGGTTAGGTTAGGTTAGGTTAGGTTAGGAACACGTTTCTCCAGCTACGTAGAATGTAAGAAGATGATTGACAATAAGGAAGTAGCATCATTCCAGATTAAAAAATCTAAATTTTGGAAACCATCAAAACTTTAATTAAAAAAAGATTACCAGTTACTTTATCTCTTCAGGTTATGATAGCAGTAACATCTTTTGCAAATAAAAACTAAGTTTATTTTAAACATTTAATATAAATCAAATTATACACTAAATGCAGTTTAATAGACTAGTAACAATAAGAATTATAACCAATAGAATCTTCAAGAATTGTTTTATTTTATTATAGAATGCATACAATTTTATTACAAAACATGTATTAATAAACTTGCTTGTATAAAATACAACTTATATTAAAAATATTAATAATTATTTTATTTTGCAGAAATCATTACTGAAGCAGACTAAATTAAAACGTAAGTAGATTTTAATATTTTAAATAATGCCAAAGTTGTATACTATTTTAATAAAATAATGTTAACTTAAAAATTTCCATATTTTAATCCTATTCATTTGTAATTACCAATTTTTATAATTAACCAATCTTGTTCTATTTTTAAGTTGGAAAAAATTACAGTAACTATTAATATATTTAATAAGATTGCTAGTAAAATTTAAAATTCTACTTTATGTAGGTGTGTAAAATTAAAGAGATTTATCAAATAAAATCTGATAGCGTTGGAAACGAGAAGACAGTTCCAGTTTTATGCATTCCACTAAAAAGACAATACGCTACACTCAAGTTTTGCCTGAGGCTTGAATAAATTATTGTATTTTTTGTGATGGTAGATGTAAAATCAATCCTAAAAAAATGTGCCATATATATTCATGATGGAAAGCTGAAATTACCTAAGGTTTTATTTAAAAATTGGGCAAGAGGGAGAAGTGAGATGTATGAAAGTAATTGAAATCAATTGATTAGAAATTCTGTAAGCGTGAAAATAAATTATGTGAATTATAATGTTTTATGGTTGGAATATTAAAGAAGCCTACTGTTTTGATACTTATGTAAATTTGTTTGAATTCAGTAAATTTAGATGGAGTGTTTTTAAATTTTATTAGTTAATTGATTTCAAAATTATAATAATATGAACGGTCTAAAGCTGTAGAACATATACGTCACTGCCCTTAAATTCAATTTTTTTATAATAAAATATTTAATCTGTAATAAGCAAAAAATACAATAAATAAAATATTCATTATTACAAGATTTTACAAGATAAAAAAAATAAAATATATAAAAAAATAACAATTTGTATATGTAAGAAAGATTTTCAACTTTATTATTGATTTCAAAATTAAATCTATAAGCTAAACTAAATAAAACAATAAACTGACAAAAGTTAGAAAGTCTGGAAACTAAATTTCTAATTTTATCAGTTTTTTATCAAAAATGATACAATTACTAATGTTACGCTTAGTTTATAAATTTTGTTTTTATTGAACGCAACGTACGCTAAACCTCTCAACCACTACACCGTGCTGCAAGCGTTGAAAAATAGTATCTAAAGAGCCTACGTAATCTACCAAACCTTACATCTATGGTTGACTAGTGGGATGCAACTGCAACGGTACCGTTGTACTACATGGTATGGCTATAAAGTTTTAAGTCAGAAAAAAAACCGTAAATAGTTAAAATGCAATTTTTTTAAATTTTATTTATTGTACATTTTTTTCACATTAATACAGCTCTAAGCCCAATCCGCTAACCGTTTTAGAGTTTTAGCAAATTCTTTTTCTGGTACCTCATTCAACTCCCTTGTCACAGCTTTTTGAATGGTCAAAATATTGTCAAAATTACGGCCTTTTAAATGCAACTTAATTTTTGGGAATAAAAAATAGTTGACTGGAACCAAATCAGGCAAGTAACGCAAATGTTGCAACACGGAAACTTTTTTTTTTGGACAATGATGGCGTTATGTGCTGACGCATTATTGTGTAACAGAACCATGTCTATGGACGCAAACAGTTCTGGGTAAACTTGCGTAAATTTTTTTAGCAAACGGTCTAACTCACTTTTATAAAACTCAGCATTGACGTCTTGACTAGGTAGAACAAATTCTTTATGAATTATTTTTTGGCAGTCAAAAAAGGGACTAACATTATTTTAGTATTTTTGGTTTTGGATTTTGTATTTTCATTTGGCACTCTGTCTTTTGGTTTTAGGGTTATACGCAAAGACTATTTATTACCGGTTACAATTTTTTCCAAAAATCTTGAATTGTTTTAACAAAAAAACAAATGCAGCGTTGGATAGCTAGAAGTGTCTATTATTCCAGTACAAAAACACGTTTTTGTTGTTGTAGTAGTATTTTTTCTATAGAGGTTAGGTTAAGTTAGGTTAGGTTAGGTTAGGTTAGGTTAGGTTAGGTTAGGTTAGGTTAGGTTAGGTTAGGTTAGGTTAGGTTAGGTTAGGTTAGGTTAGGTTAGGTTAGGTTAGTTTGGTTAGGTTAGGTTAGGTTAGGTTATGTTAGGTTGCATAGCTAGAAGTGTCTATTATTCCAGTACAAAAACACGTTTTTGTTGCTGTAGTAGTAGTTTTTTTATAGAAGTTAGAAACAAACGTGCCGATAACAATGTGTGACAAAAAACACGAGCAACTGATCAATGTAATTTTTTTTGTTAAATTAAAAAAAAACTCCGACTGAGTGCTATAAGTTGTTGAAAGAAGCCTATGATAAGAATTTTCTATCTTATGCGCGTGTTTTCTAATGTTATATACGGTTTTCTGAAGGCCGAGAGAGCTCCGAAGATGACCAACGTTCAGGTCAACTTGTGTCTGTTTCAACTCCGCAAACAGTGACTATAATCAATGAACTGTGCGCGGAGATTGTTGTATGAGCATTTGGATGATTGCTGAAACTGTAAACGCCAATAAAAAAACTGTCAGATAAATTTTAGATGACAAATTAAACATAAAAAAAGTCTGTGCAAAGTTGGTCCCAAAAAAAAATAATTTTTGACCTAAAGCTCGTCCGTCAACAAATCTGTTCAGATTTTCTTAAAAGGTTAGATGATAAGCCTAAATTGATAAAAAACATCATCACTTGCGATAAGACCTCAATATTTTAATACAATATTGAAACTAATCGGCAATCTATGCACTAGATCAATCAATTTTATTTTTTTTACATCAACTGAAAATTAGAGGGTCAAATTGTAAACCAAAATTACTATTTAAAAATGTTGGCAACATTTTGAAAGCAAAATCATAAGAAACGGCCCGAGTTGTGGAAGAACAAGTCGTGGATTTTGCACCAGTACAACGCACCAGTCCTTAACGCTTTGTCTGTAAAGCGTTATTTAGCCGCTAAAGGAACTTCAGTGTTTGAATTATAGGAATATTTATTTAGCTAAAAATCCATTTTTCTGGAGCTACTATTGCATTTTCTTGAGCAATAAATTTTTACAATATATTTTTTAGTAAGTTTAAGCAATCAATATATTTTTAAGCTATAAATGTCTATATAAAATGTGTTATGATATGCGCTGTTAAGGAAGTTTGAGTAATAGATGTATTTTTTAGATAAAAAATTATTTGTTGGGCGATTAATGCACGTTTCTGAGCGATAAATGCTTTTTCTCCGCAATAAATGCTTTTTCCTTTGCGATAAATGTATTTTCTTAAACAAAAAATGCATTTTGTTTGAAATTATGATTTTAGGATTTTTTTATTGAACTTTATTTGATCAGTTTTCTGAGCGATAACTGCTTTTTGTAAAGCAATAAATAAATTTTTTTGACCAATTTTTGACAAAATTGGTAGAATAATATAACTTGTTTGGTCAATTAATGCAGTTTGAATACAAATTTTGTTTAGTTATACGTTTTCCAACAAATTTATTTTGTACAAATGATGTCTTTTAAGCAATTTATTACGTTTTTTATGTATTTTTAGAACTAATAAATATGGTTTTAAGCTATTTTTGTCAATTTTGTGCAATTTTCTGACTTATAATTTTTTTAAAGTATATAATAATGAATTTTACCAAATTTGTTCAATAAAAGCATTTTATGGATAATTTTTTGCTATTTTTGTTTAATAAATTTTTTCTGAGCGATTTTTTTTGCTATTTTTGTTTAGTAAAAGATTTTTTGAGTTTTTAGAGAAATAAATTCATTTTTCTTTGCTTGAAATACACTTTGAAGAAGATAAAGATTTTCTGAGTTTATTATGTTTTTGATCAATTTTGTGTAATAAAGGCAATTTCTTGATGGACAAACGCATTTTCTTTATCGATGGATAGATTTTGCTTTTTGTTTATTTTTTAATTATTTTCTGAGCCATTTTTGACTAGTTTTGTGCATTTTTGTGAACTCTTTCATTAGCATTGTTATCTGATAAATCTATTCTATGAGCAATGTTTAAATAATTTTTTGGAACAAATATTTTTGATTTGTATGTAATTTGTGTTTATTCATTTCCGTTGCAATAAATACATTATGTATTTTGAACAATAAATGTGCTATTCCAAAAGATAAATGAAGTTTTAAGCTTTATTATTTGTATCAATTTATGTATTTTTTGGGTTAAATGAGTTTGCAGAATTTTTTTTTGATAAATTTTAACTAATAATTTTGCTTTCTTGGCGATTTTTTATCAATTTTGTGCAATAAATGTAATTTTTGAGCAATAAATGCATTTTTAAGCATTAAATGCACTTTATACAATTGTGCTGGTTTTTGTTGTAATTTTCTGTATTATTTTATATGTCAATTTATGTATTTTTTTGGATAAATAAGTTTGCAGGAAGAATAAGTTAATTTTTGAGCAATTTTGGTCAATTTCAGACAATAAATGCAATTTTCTGAGCGATAAATGCATTGGTTTGCGCGATATATACATTTTGGTGAATTTATATAATTTTTTTAAAGTTGATTTGGTATTTAGAAAGAGTAAATGCATTTTAAACTAACTTGGGAAAATATTCTTTAATTCACAGTTTTTTTTGAGCGATTTTTGAGCGATTTTTGATCAATTTTATGCAATAAATGCAATTTCTTAATGGACAAACGCATTTTTCTATCAATGAATATATTTTGCTTTTTTTGTTTGTTTTTATTTAATAAAATTGTATTCTTAGCAATTTTTCTTCAATTTTCTGCAATAAATGTACTTTTTTGAGCGATTAATGCATTATTAAGCATTAAATGCACTTTATACGATTGCGCTGGTTTTTTATATGATTTTTTGTATTATTTTCTGTATCAATTCATGTATTTTTTTAGATAAATAAGTTTTCAGGAAGAATAAATTAATATCTGAGCGATTTTTAGTCAATTTCAGACAATAAATGCAATTTTCTAAGCGATAAATGCATTTGCTTGCGGGATAAATACATTTTGGTGTATTTATATGATTTTTTTAAATTGATTTGGTATTTAGAAATAGTATATGCATTTTAAACTAACTTGGGAAAATATTCTTTAATTCCCAGGTTTTTTTTTGAGCGATTTTTGATCAACTTTGAGCAATAAATGCAATTTCTTAATGGACAAATGCATTTTCTCTATCAATAAATATATTTTGCTATTTTTGTTTGTTTTTATTTAATAAATTTGATTTCTTAGCAATTTTTTTTCAATTTTCTGCAATAAATGTACTTTTTTGAGCGATTAATGCATTATTAAGCATTAAATGCACTTTATACGATTGCGCTGGTTTTTTATATGATTTTTTGTATTATTTTCTGTATCAATTTATGTATTTCTTTTTAGATAAATAAGTTTGCAGGAAAAATAAATTTGTTTCTGAGCGATTTTTGGTCGATTTCAGACAAAAATTTAATTTTCTGAGCGATTAATGCATTTGCTTGCGCGATAAATACATTTTAGTGTATTTATATAATTTTTTAAAGTTAATTTGGTATTTAGAAAGAGTAAATGCATTTTAAACTAACTTGGGAAAATATTCTTTCATCCACAGTTTTTTTTTTAGCGATTTTTGATCAATTTTGTGTAATAAATGCAATTTCTTAATGGACAAACGCATTTTCTCTATCAATGAATATAATCGGATTTTTTGTTTGTTTTTATTGTTAAATTTGTTTTCTTAGCAATTTTTCTTTAGTTTTCTGCAATAAATGTACTTTTTTAAGCGATCAATGCATTTTTAAGCATTAAATGCACTTTATACGATTGCGCTGGTTTTTGTTGTAATTTTCTGTATTATTTTATGTATCAATTTATGTATTTTTTTTGGATAAATAAGTTTTCAGGAAGAATAAATTAATTTTTAAGCGATTTTTGGTCAATTTTAGACAATAAATGCAATTTTCTGAGCGATAAATGCATTTTCTTGCGCAATAAATACACTTTGATGTATTTATATAATTTCTTTAAAGTTAATTTAATATTTAGAAAAAGTAAATGCATTTTAAACTAACTTGGAAAAATATTCTTTAATCCACAGTATTTTTTGAGCAATTTTTGATCAATTTTATGCAATAAATGCAATTTTTAACAAACAAACGCATTTTTTCTATCAATGAATATATTTTGCATTTTATGTTGTTTTTATTTAATAAATTTGTTTTCTTAGCAATTTTTCTACAATTTTCTGCAATAAATGTACTTTTTTGAGCGATAAATGCATTTTTAAGCATTAATTGCAATTTATACAATTGTGCTGGTTTTTGTTGTAATTTTTTGTATTATTTTATGTATCAATTCATGTATTTTTTTGGATAAATTAGTTTGCAGAAAGAATAAATTAATATCTGAGCGATTTTTAGTCAATTTCAGACAATAAATGCAATTTTCTAAGCGATAAATGCATTTGCTTGAGCGATAAATACAATTTGGTGTATTTATATGATTTTTTAAATTAATTTGGTATTTAGAAATAGTATATGCATTTTAAACTAACTTGGGAAAATATTCTTTAATCCACAGGTTTTTTTTTGAGCGATATTTGATCAATTTTAAGCAATAAATGCAATTTTTTAATGGACAAACGCATTTTCTCAAACAAAAAATAAATTTTGCTTTTTTTGTTTTCTGAGCGATTTTTGATAAATTACAGACAATAAATGCAATTTTCTGAGCGATTAATGCATTTTCTTGCGCGATAAATACATTTTGGTGTGTTAATATAATTTTTTTAAAGTTGATTTACAATTTAGAAAGATTAAATGCATTTTAAACCAACTTGGGAAAATATTTTTTGATTTACAGTTTTTTGTTGAGCGATTTTTTATCAATTTTGTGCAATAAATGCAGTTTTATGAGCGATAAATGCATTTTTGATCGATTCTGTTATTTTTTGAAGTTATAAAACTTGTTTTTAAGCGATTTTTGACAAATTTTCAAAAGTAAATGTGTTTTTCCAAATGAGTAGTGAAACTTTATCTAATTAATTTTTGTTTCTGGGCAATTTTTTAATATATTTAGTTAAAATTAACAATAAAATATTTGCATATTTGTCCAATTTAACACCTTGTAACTTTTATCTGTTTCCGAAAATCAAGTTTGCTTTAAAAGAAATCCGGTTTGAGTTGATGGAAGAGGTGAAGCAAAATTGGTAGAACTTCTACATGCTCTTACAAAAGAAGACTTCTAGCATTGACCAATAGAAAAAACAAATTGATCGGTGTGTGGCAAGGGTAAGAAAGAACATTAAAGAGGAGCATTCAATCATAGATTTTTAAAATAATTTTTTTTTATAAGTCTCAGCCAAACATTGTATGTTCAATTACTTAAACGTAGCAAGCAACAAATTACCTTAGAAAGGCGTCTTGTATCAATCTCTTTTGAAAATGCTAAAGAAATTAGAAGGTTTGTTGGATTTTAGACAAGCCAGATTTAAACGTTTGAACCTTACGGGCCGGCCTAGTTGAAAATTTTTTGGTTTTGGTAACTAATAGTCTTAATGACATCTGACTTAAGGTATTGAATATTTTTATTTTGTTTTTTCTTTGGTCTAGCCTACTAAACTTCTTTTATTGGAAGATAGCTTTAAACTAGACCGTATCAAAAAAGTTTTGTTAAACATAATATACTTTTTTATTTTTAAAATTTGTAGTCTTGAACAGGTTTGATGCAGGTCTACTTAGTAAAACTTAGTCCAAAATTTTTAGATATTCTGAAAAACTGGAATGAGCTGTTTTGTGTTTTTGACTTTGAGGCAGATGGCCAAAGTTTTTAATGTCAATTTGATGTAGGTTATGATTTCTAATTAATGTTTTTTGAATTTGTTGGCAATGTTTTGCCTTGCATGCGGTACACTGTCCTAGTGCAACCGGATCTGCTTAAACTTATCTTTGTAAAGATGCTTCCCTACGTATCACAGGTTTTAAATGAACACTTTTGGACTAAAGCGCTTTCCGCGGTTACTTTAGGTTTAAGATATTCAATTTTTGTTTGTTACAGTTTTTTGGGCTACAACAAAATTTAAAATACTCAATATCCGTTTGTCCAAAATTGCAGTTTTCTGAGCTGGGTTTGCCAAACTTTTGAAACCGTTCTAGCACTAAACGGCAAATGTTTGTTGTAGTTTTGCAAATACACTACAATGCCATCAAGGTATAATAACATAAACTTGCTAGACTAGACTAGTATTGATTTTGAGCTTAAACGGAATGACCTAAAATTTGTATGTTGCTCCGTTAAGCATAGCAAAAACCACAATGTGGCAAAATTTTGGCATAAACAATATCTGCCAATGTCCATTTTTAAATCTAACTGGCTAAATATTTTTGCGAAACCACATTTCTTGCGTATGATTACTCCAAATTGTGAATCACTATTTTTACAATTGTGTTTGTAGCATAAATTTGAAGCAAAAACTGTGATTTGTGTTAAAATGCAAAATATTTTAAAAATTAAAAGAAAATGGTTTTTGGAACACACTTGTACATTTTTTACTAGTTTTAGAACGTTAGTCAATTTTGGGTACTGATTCTGAGACACAGCTACATTGCTGACGGAATGGGTTTTATGTTGGCTTCTACTTTTTCTTCAACGGCCAATTTATCTGCTTTATTTGGTTTAGATAGATGGTTGCATAACTATTAACTTTTTGCCATGGTTTAACTTTGTGGTATATTACCTAAATAAATCTTCAATAACTTTAAATAAATACGTTTTATATTACATTAAATATTCCATACCTTTACTGTTATGTAATCATAAAGGTTGTTAGAACACTTTGTGCATGAAAATAATATTAGTATGCAGTTGAGAAGTTGAGTGGTAAGAGCTTGCTTGACTTTCACACTAAAGTCGTGCGTTTGATACTCAATGCGATTTTTAAATATTTGTAGTTCAAATAAAATTGCATTTTAAGTTTACGCATCATTTCATTTTGAATGCTTATTGAGGATAGCACATTATTGCTTTAGGAGTTATGCAAGAATTGAATGTGAACTATATATATATATTTATTTCAGGAATCTCAATTAGAAATTGTTCAGTCTGCAAAGTTTAGTTCAACAGACCAGTAATTAGTTATGAAACATGTATATCTCCTATATTATTCAAGTTATTGAGAAAGGATTACTCACACATTGCTTAAGTTTAAGTTTTTCAAACCATCATAGTAATTCCAATAAATAAATCAATACTTTAAATATATTCAGTTACCAGTTTAATTAATTAATCTTAATTTCAAATTAACGCTTCAGAAATCTTGTGAGTTAATTCACATCTGTATTCGCAATGTCAATGTACACGACCCGGTCTTGTTTGTTGTTTGTGTCGGTGCTAGAATTAGTCTTCACGTATCGTTTCTATGTTAATTCGCCGATATTAATTCTTTAACATAAATTAATTAACAAAAAACAACGCGATTTATATATAAAGCAATAAAGTAAGCAAACAAACAATGTAATTATTGACAGATTATAACGGGATTAAATTGAGTGAAACGTTAGGGTGGATATAGCATCAAGCTGGTCGTTTAGAATGAAAATTTGCGGAGCGCACTTGAATTTATGTTCAGTAAATAATTTTTTTTTTTTAATTAGTTTTATTTATTAAGATAAAGTTGGTCAGAGTTCCAGTTGTTTTCCGCTGAGTGCACATAAATTCGCATAGATTTCACAGTGAGAGGTAAATGCCCCAATCAAAGCATCGCATACACGCGTCACTCATGCTGAAGTTCCGGTGCAGGTGTGAAGTAAAATGAATATTTTAGTATTGTGCGACTCGGCTGCTAAATAAATACGTTTTTAATATTCTAGTATTCTATATATTTATTTATAATAGAGTTAGCCGTGCATCATTTTCTCAAATTTTGTTTATGAGTTATACTTAAAAATTATAAATAAATTTTTAATATTTAATTAGTTTTAGATATCTTTCAATAGTTTTGTATCTAAATAGATTATTTACACTGCAACCGGTAATTTTAAATAACTTGATTGTGTTGAATGGAATCTTGAGTTTTGAAAAAAATTGTTTGGAGATTTTTAGCAAATAATAGAGTTATCAAAGATTTCAAAATTATTTTTGTAAATACTTGGTTATTACTAAAGTTTTAAAGATTTTTTTGCACCTTTGAGAACAAGACATATCTCATCTTTACTCATTTCTGTAATTACTGCAAAAACAAAGCAGTTTTTATTTGTACATAGCTCAATAATGCTCAACGTAAGCACCGCTTTTAATTGTTTGAATTAGGTTGTGTGTTACCTATTCTTGACAAGTCAATCTTAGATAAAATTTATTAAACAAAAATATTTATTTATAAATCCGTTAAGTAATATGAAGACTAGTGACGTTGCAGTTGTAGAAGAAGTGGGTTTGTTTTAAAGCCAAGCTCATAGAATCAGTCAAAACGACAAAAACTTTGACCAGTAGAACTTGACTTCAAACACATCAGAGTGGCTGGCTCAGTGAACGACTTACAATGATTTCAGAAAAAGACACAGCTAATATCATATCTCTGAATGTAATCTTTAAAATACAAATTTGTCTCATATTACAATAGAATTTGGGCGTTGTAAGTCAGCATTCTCTGTGAATGCTGACAAAAATGAAGAGTTTGTTGGAAGGCCTATTGAGCTATACTAAGGTTGTGGTCGTGGACCTTTTAGCATTGTTAGCTAATGGCCTTAGTGAAGCTAAAAGCGCTTGATTTGCTGGGCCAAGGGATAACCCAATTTTATGTTTTTTGGATTTCTTGTTGTGGACTACAATGATAATTTTTTTTTCTTTAGACGGCGTTTCTATGAAAGCCGCAACTTTGCTGTCCAGCTGGATCTTTATTGTCTTTTTGTTTTTGAAAAGACCGTATTTGCTTGGGGTTTTGGCAGGTTTTTGAGGAAGGTTGGACCGGGACATTCAGAATTTTGATGAGCAGAGGCTGCAGCAGCTGGAGATGACGTTAACGTTTTTGGGGCTTCTTTGTAAAAAATCAAAGTCAAATTATTTGATGATGTCTGGCAATGAGTAATTGTAGCCGCGTTAGAGGCGGTTTTACAGTTTTTTATTTTCTGCAATTGTCCTAACGTAGGCTAAAAAAGGTTTTTTGGAAATTTAGTATGTTCTGCTTAATGTCGTCAGCTACTATGTCGATTCTTTTCTCATCGTCCTTGATTAGCCTGATGACGTATTTTTCCAGGCCGCTGATCTTCTTGTTTTTTTTTATTTAGCTGTTTTTTCAGTTTTTGATGTTGGACATACAGAAACCCCAGGATCTGATTGTTGGTCAGATTAGGAGCTTGGTCTATGTTGCAAATTTTTTTGAATTAATTAAATAATTGTTTAAATAATTTTGATGTTGAGTTTTGACTGCTGGCAGTCCAATGCTTTTTCTTGCTGGTAGTACACCATTCAACCCACAATAGTCTTTAAAAGTTACCAAGAATGTTACTAGCAAAATAAGCCTTAAAAAAACAATTAGAGAATTATGACGTAACTGGGTTTTACTTGACTTATAGTGAAATTTGAACGCAATCACCAGATTTTACCGTAGTAGAACTAATCCATCAGTTTTGCACAGGTTTTGACCAAAAATTGCGGAGTTTACGGGTGTATTTGGGGATAAATTAGCTTACATCACAAACGTGGTAATGCATTAAATAATTGAGACTCTATCCACGCGTTTGATTCTATTTTGGCAAAAGTAATAATAAATCTCTAATTTACAAACAAATGCTTGCAACATAGTTAAAAACACCTTGTAGCAGCAATTAATGCGTTTTGATAATAATTATAGACGGGCAAACGTTTTGGCCACAACTAAAGCGGCTACATTTAATATGGATTTTTCTAAAATATAAATCTTAGTACGCTGCTGAAGATACATCTGATAAAATCTTTTTATACCAATATTGTCCCAGCCAGTAACGGCAATTCTAAAAAATAAGACTCAAAAAAACTAATTGACACTTTTGCTTTCCTATTTATTGATAACCTCGCTGCTGCAAAATGTAACCTAAAAAAAAATTGCAAATAAGAAGAAAGACACTATCCAACCTATGGATATCAGCCAAAAAGTAAAACAAAATTACATCTAGTTTGAGAACTAAACAACTTTTTAAAAAATTTCAATAAAAATCAAAACTCAGAAAATAAAGCCAATAATTTAGAACCAACCATGATATAGCCACTTTAAAACCAGAAACCAAACTACAAAAAGTATTAATAAATATACGTCCGCACAGCAATATTCAATAGATAAGTAAAATGAGAAAACTTCTGCACTCAACGCAAAAAAACATTAAAGAGACAAATAGAAAAATTTGAAAGACTTGCCAATCTCAAGCAAGCTAAACTTCTGATGCAATCTTTTGAAAACTAACACTTGGGTAAGTGGGTGGGCTACTTCAATCTAAACTATTGACTTAAAATTATTGAATGGAGTGGCTCATCTACCCACTTAAGTGTCCTTCATCAAGAGAATTGCATGTTTGAACTCTTTGCAAGCGTCAAAAGTCATTTTATTACTAGAGAAGTTTGTGATCCAATCTCTTGATAACTAACACTTGGGTAGTTGGGTGGGCCACTCTAATCCAAACTATTGACTGGTCATTATGGTATGAAGTGGCTCACTTTTCTACCCAAGTGTTTGTCATCAAAAAAATTGCATGCTTAAGCTCTCTGCAAGCGACAGATGATATTTTATTACTAGAGAAGGTCGTGATCTAATTTTTTGATCTAAATCATTGACGGGATATTATGGTATGGAGTGGCCCACCTACCCACCCAAGTGTTCTTGATCAAGAAAATTGCATCTATAAACTTTCTGCGAACTTCAGAAAATACTTTATTAGTAGAGATGATTGTGATCCAACTCTTGATAACCAACACTTAGGCGGGTGGAAAGGTACTTTAATCTTAACTATTGACTAAATTATATTGTATGAAGTGGCCCACCCACCCACCCAAGCGTTTCTTTTTAAAACAATTGCATGTTTAAACTCTCTGCGAGCGTCAGAAGTCATTTTATCACTAAAAAAGGTTGTGATCCAATTTTTTGATAACTAACATTTGGATGGGTGGGTGGGTTACTCCAATCTTAACTATTGATTAATTATTATGGTATGAAGTGGACCACTCACTTACCCAAGTGTTGGTCATCAAAAGCTTGCATGTTTGTTACTAAAAAAGGTCATAATTATATCTCTTGATAACAAATACTTAGACGGGTAAGTGAGCTAGATTAAACTGTTGACTAAATTTTTAGGTATGCCCAAAAATTAGTTTATTATAGAGATAATTTTGATCCATTCTTTTGGTAACTAACACTTGGGTGGGTGAGTGAGCCACTCCAATTTAAACTATTTATTAATTATTATGGTATGAAGTAGACCACCCGCTTACCCAAGTGTTGGTCATCAAAAGCTTGCATGTTTGAACTCTGTGCAAGCGTCAGAAGTCATTTTGTTACTAAAGAAGGTCATGATTTAATCTCTTAATAACGAACAATTAAGCAAGTAGGTGGGCTAGATTAAACTAATGACTGGATTTTATGGTATGCCCAAAAATCATTTTATTACTAGAAAAGGTTTTGATCTAATCTTTTGATAAATAACACTTAGGTGGGTGGGTTACTCCAATCTAAACTATTGACTAATTATTATGATATGGAGTGGACCACCAACCTACCCAAAAGTTGATCAACAAAAGCTTGCATGTTTGAACTTTCTGCAAGCGTCAGAAGTCATTCTATTACTAAAAAAGATTGTGATTCAATTTATTTATAACTATTATTTTTTTATTAAACAAAAATATTGATTTATAAATCCGTTAAGTAATATGAAGACTAGTGACGTTGCAGTTGTAGAAGAAGTGTGTTTGTTTTAAAGCTAAGCTCATAGAATCAGTCAAAACAACAAAAACTTTGACCAGTAGAACTTGACTTTATACACATCAGAGTGGCTAGCTCAGCGAACAACTTCCAATGATTGCAGAAAAAGACACAGTTAATATCATATCTTTGAATGTAATCTTTGAAATACAGATTTGTCTCATATTACAATAAAATTTGGGCGTCGTAAGTCAGCATTCTTTGTAAATGCTGACAAAGATGAGGGGCTTGTTGGAAGATTTGGTTATACCAGGGTTGTGGTCGTAGATCTATTGGCATTGTTAGCTAATGGCCTTAGTGACGCTAAAAGCGCTGGATTTGCTAGACCAGGTGATGACCTAAATTTCTGTTTCTTAGACTTCTTGTTGTGAACCACAACAACAAAATTTTTTTTATTAGGCGGGATTTCCATGAAAGCCAAAATTTTGCAGTCCAGTTAGATTTTTATTGGTTTTTGTCTTTGAAGAAGTCGTATTTGCTTGAGTTTTTGACAGGTTTCTTGAGGGAGGTTGGGCCGGGACATCCAAAATTTTGGTAAGCAGGGCTGCATCAGCTGAAGAAGACGTTAGTGTTTTTGCGGCTTCTTTGTAAGAAGTCAAAGCCAAATTATTCGATGATGCCTGGCAATGAATTAAATTGTAGCCGCGTAATTTTCTGCTAATTGTTCTTACGCAGGCTAAAAAAGGTTTTTTGGAAATTCATTATGTTTTGCTTGATGTCGTCAGCTACTATGTCGGTTTTTTCCTCATTGTTTTTGATCAGCCTAATGACGTACTTCTTTACGCCGCTGATCTTCTTGCCTATTTTATTTAGCTGGTTTTTCAGTTTTTGATGTTGGACATACAGAAACCCCAGGATCAGATTGTTGGTCAGATTAAGAGCGGGGTCTATGTTTTAATTTTTATGTTGAGTATTGGCTGCTGGCAGTCCGATGCTTTTTTTTGCTGGTAGTACACCAATCAACTCACAACATTGTTTAATGGTCACCAAGAAAGTTATTACCAAAATTAGTTATATAATAGTAACTAAACTATTTTAGTCTTGACGTTGCAATTTTGCACAGGTTTTGACCAAAAACGGCGGAGTTTACTGGTGTATTTGGGGATAAATTAGCTTACACCACAAACGTGGTAACGCATTAATTAATTGAGACTCTATCCAAGCGTTTAATTCTATTTTTGCAAAAGAAATAATATATCTCTAAGCAAATGCAGGAGGTGCTTGCTACATAGTTAATAACACCTTCTAGCAGCAATTAGCTTCAGTAATAATTGTAAACGGGCAAAAGTCTTAGCCACAATTAAAGAAGCTACATTTGGTATGGATTATTTTTTTAATAAATGTCTTAGAACTCTGCAGAAGATACATCTGATAAAATTTCTCCATATCAATAATGTCACAGCCAGCAACAATAATTCTAAAAAATAAGACTCAAAAAAACCAATTGACATTTTTGCTTTCCCCTTCATTGATAACCCCGTCGTTGCATAATGTAACCTAAAAAAAATTGCAAACAAGAAGAACGACAGTATCCAACCTATGGACATCTGGTAAAAAGTAAGAAACATTTACATCTAGTTTGAGAACTGCTGGACAATTTTTTAGAAAATTTTAACAAGGATCAGAACTCAGCAGATAAAGCCAATAATTTAGAACCAACCCTGATATAACCACATCAAAACCAGAAACCAAACTACAAAAAGTATTAAAAAAATGTACGTTTGCATAGCAACTATCAATAGATAAGTAAGATGGGTAAATTTCTGCACTTAACGCAAAAAAAAACACTAAAGAGGCCAAGAGAAAAATTTTAAAGACTTGCTAATCTGAAACAAGCCAAACTCGTGATGCAATCTCTTAATAACTAACAATTGGGTAGGTGGGTGGGCCACTTCAATCTAAATTATAGACTTAAAACTATGGTATGGAGTGGCTTAGTCACCCACCCATGTTTGAACTCTTTGCGAGCGTCAAAAGTCATTTCATTACTAGAGAAGTTTGTGATCCAATCTTTTGATAACTAACACTTGGGTAGTTGGGTGGGCCACTCTAATTCAAACTATTGACTGGTCATTATAGTATTAAGTGGCCTACCTACTCACCCAAGTGTTGGTCATCAAGAGAATTGCATGCTTAAGCTCTCTGTAAGCGTCAGAAGATATTTTATAACTTAAGAAGGTTGTGATCTAATCTTTTGGTAACTAACATTTGGGTGGGTAGGTGGGCCACTTCAATCTAAATAATTGACGGGATATTATAGTATGGAGTAGCCCACCTACCCACCCAAGTGTTCCTGATCAAAAGAATTGCATCTATAAACTCTCTGCGAGCATCAAAAATTACTTTATCAGTAGAGAAGATTGTGATTAACTCTTGATAAAACCAACACTTGGGCGGGTGGGATAGCACTTTAATCTAAACTAATGACTAGATTATATGGTATAGAGTAGCTCACCTACCCACCCAAGTGTTTCTTATTAAGACAATTGCATGTTTAAACTCTCTGCGAGCGTCAGAAGTCATTTTATTACTAGAAAAGGTTGTGATCCAATCTTTTGATAACTAACATTTGGATGCGTGGGTGGGCTACTCCAATCTAAACTATTGATTAATTATTATGGTATGGAGTAGACCACTCACTTACCCAAGTGTTGGTCATCAAAAGCTTGCAGTTTTGTTACTAAAAAAGGTTATGATTAAATCTCTTTATAACAAATACTTAGACGGGTAAGTAGGCTAAATTAAACTATTGACTGGATTTTATGGTATGCCCAAAAATTATTTTATTATAGAGAAGATCTTGATCCAATCTTTTGGTAACTAACACTTGGGTGGGTGAGTGAGCCACTCCAATTTAAACTATTTATTAATTATTATGGTATGAAGTAGACCACCCGCTTACCCAAGTGTTGGTCATCAAAAGCTTGCATGTTTGAACTCGGTGCAAGCGTCAGAAGTCATTTTGTTACTAAAGAAGGTCATAATTTAATCTCTTAATAATAAACATTTAGGCGGGTAGGAGGGCTAGATTAAACTATTGACTGGATTTTATGGTATGCCCAAAAATCATTTTATTACTAGAAAAGGTTTTGATCTAATCTTTTGATAAGTAACACTTGGGTGGGTGGGTGCGCTACTCCAATCTGAACTATTGACTAATTATTATGGTATGAAGTAGATCACCTACCCACCCAAAAATTGATCAACAAAAGATTGCATGTTTAAACTTTCTGCAAGCGTCAGAAGTCATTTTATTACTTAAAAAGGCTGTGATTCAATTTCTTTATAACTAACACTTGGGTGGGTGAGTGCGCCACTAAAATCTAAACGAATAACTAATCATTATGGTATGGAGTGGCCCGCCTTCTCACCCAAGTGTTTCTTATCAAGAGAATTGCATGTTTGAATTTTTTGCGAGCGTCAGAAGTCATTTTATCTTTTGATAACTAATATAATATAATTGCAACGTTTGGCTAGCAACAACTAATGGTTGTAACAAATAACAAGAGAAAAAATGTTGATTGTTTCAGCGACACGCTGGATGAAAACAAGAAAAAAAATGATTTTTTTTTCATTTAAATAAGGCGGTTAGTTTTACCAGCATTTGCCTAATTTTTTTGATTAAAAAAATATTCCAATTTTTACACTAGTACATAGCCACATGTTTTTAAAAAACAACCTAGTTACCGGTCTACGGCATAAAAAAACAAAACAAAATTGGACAAATTCTAAAAAAATAGAAAAAGTAAACAAAATACAAACCAACTTTTTTGGCAAATTAGGTCAAACTACAAAATTAACGGGCGAACAAAGTTAAGGTTTAAAAAAAAAAATGAAAATATGTCTAAAAAAGATTTAAACAAGACTGTCAAAACCTTTTAAGATTTTAAGATTAATTTAACCATAAATCTTTTGCTTAAAAAGCTTTGCAAACAATAAGACCACACTGGCTACTTAAAAAAAAAGACAGGACAACCAACTACCATTTAAACGTTATTTCAACATCTGGATGCAGCGTCCAAAATAATCTAAAAATTTCTCAACTACCAATTTTTTTTGTTTTTAGTGTACCTTGACAAAATTGAGGTGTATTAGTAAAACTACCTTTGCTGCTTTCAGAAATGCAGTTTTTAGCAGATTGAGTACTTGTGGAGCATGGTCACCATTTTTTCTGTAGTAAATGTTGCTAAAACATGTTAGATAAGTTGCTTAAGTTAAAGTTGTAGAAAACTGTTTCATACATTAGCGTTTGAAAAGTAACAACCGTTAAGAGCATGCTGTGCACTGGCATTTGAAGTTTGTACTACAATTGCAAAAGATTGTTAATCTTCTAGTATTTATTAAAATTTAAGGTTATATACAAAATGCGAATGTTAGTATCACTTCATATTAATTTTATGTTACCGTTGTATGATTGATCATTTTTCATCTATTTACCGCATCGTTGAAGACATTGTAACAAACTGAGAGTCATTGTTAGTTAAAATGACTTTTGGGCAGCCATATTGATGGAATAAATGGTCTTTTGACGGTGGTTTTGATGGCGGTTACCGGTACGAGAATTGCTTTGTTCTACCTAGTGCACAAGTGTTTTGATGAGCTCATTATAGTCTAAAGCTATCTGCTTCTATGGCTCTTTGGCTGGGTGTAAATGCAAAGTGGTTCTTGGTTGAACAGCATTTAGTTTGGTTTTGCTGCAAGCAACACATTTTTGAACAACCTTTTTGAGCATTTTTGGCTAGTGGTATAACCAAAAAATATTGGCGATGGTTTTGTTTTGGCCTGGATGTCTGGCAGTATCTGATGCATAATGTTATGTGATGATTTTTTGGCTACCAATTCAACAGCGATTGAGATAGTTTGGTTGGGTTAGACAGTTGTACAAATTCTTTTTAGATGTTTTTGCCAACATATTGATGAAGATTGGTAACATTATTCTATTAACGTCTTTAAGGTTTTGGTTAGTAATTTTATGTTCATGGTTAGCAAAGTTATTGTGCTTGTTACCTGTTTCACTGTGCAGTTGTTTAATTAAATTTAAATTTTTAGTTAATAATTTTTTTCTACAGCTACTACTCAGTTTTTGCATCAACATGTCAGGCAAAAGAAAGAAAGATAAAATTTAAAAAAAGGCAAAGTTTTGTTTCAGTTGCGCCGGATTTCAGTTCTTAGTTGATCGTATCTACAGGTATCTACAAGGGCAACTACGGCAAACGCTTTGGTGCCAAAACCCTAGTCTACCTGGCTGCTGTCATGGAATACTTGGCCATCAAAGTGTTTGAATTGGCCGGTAATGCAGCTAAAAACAACAACAAAATGACAAAAAGTTGAACTAACTTCTTTTCTAAGTCACAATTGCACAAAGCGGTGTACTGCCCAAAATCTAAGCCGTACTCTTTCCTAAAAAGTCCTAGAAAAAGCTTTAAGTCAAAACAAAAGCAAATTCTACAGACGTTTCAGTACTCTTTGTAAGTAGTTCAAATGTTCTCCATTAGTTTTCAAGTATACTATAAAATAGTCTAAGGTTGCCAAAAAAAGTTTAATCCTAAATTGGTCGATTTCTCTATCCGGTGCTACAAAACACGTTTTCTTGTTTTTAGGATTCTGCCAAGAATTAAAGTACATTTTAATGAATATGAAGGTTGCTCTTAAGTCTTTTAACGTTTTTTTGAATACGAGATAGTGCTTTGTTTTGGGTTGTCTCATTCACTTTGCAAAAGTTTATGCAAAGTCGTGCAGTGTGGTCTTTTTATTTGTTTGTGCTAGACTTTGTTATGCTTGCTTAAATATTTCTGTTTTCTTTTGTGCTTTATACGTGTATCAGATGTGGTAAGTACAATCTTGGAGGATGTGGGTGTTTGATTGTTGGAGAAAACGGTACTAAGTTTTTGCAAAATTTTGCGCAGCTTTTGATCATTTGGGTAATTCTTTGTCAATTCAGGTAGCGAAGTCGGTTTGCTTGGTAGATATGTTTCTTCTGCTAGATTTCTGCAGCAAAATTTTGCTCAAAAAATATATTTTATGATCTTCCAATCTTGAATTAATTTTAATTTTGTAAAACTTTTACTTATTCCTAAGTCGACGAAGGCTTCAACTAATTTTTGTTTAAGATAAAAATTTATTGCTCTTAAATAATGTATAATATAAAATAAACAATATAATAACAATAGAAATTATACACTAATTCAAAAATAAATCCACTATTTAACCAAACATAAATTGTACATGTTTCCCTAAAATAATAATAATATGGACATCGTGAAAATGTTGAATACTAAACTTCCGGTATCAAATCTAATACCGTGGAGGTATTGTGATTTGTTTGGTCAAACAACAAATAAAATTGATCACGTGTTGCCTACAGTTGGCGACACTGATTCATCTTTCTACTAATAATAATTACTAGTATGTGAGGTGTCAGATATTGTTGATGTTAACCTTATCAATATCTGACTTAAATTTCAAAACAATTAAACAGCAGCTTGGTGTAATAAACGGTATGAGTTTGTTACTATGTGGAGTAGATATTGATTTTTAAAAATGTCTAAAAATAATGGTATGGCTTTTTTCAGGTTTCAACTAACTTATCAAATAAATACCTACACAAATATTGTCGGAAAGTTTAAAAACTTATTTAGCTCATTTATATGACACAAAAATTGATCCAATTGCTATTTTCATATCTATTCTTTTACAAACACGTAGTTTTTGGTTTATTAATATTTACGTTTGAATTTTAAATAGATTTTTAAGTGTAAGGTTTTCTCTCATCAAGCGAGCAAGCACGTTTAAAATTTAATTCTTATGCATTAGTTAAATTATAATTTTTTGCTTAAATATTATTATAGTTATAACGTACAAAA
Source organism: Tachinus rufipes (assembly GCA_963932245.1). NCBI lineage: Eukaryota > Metazoa > Arthropoda > Insecta > Coleoptera > Staphylinidae > Tachinus > Tachinus rufipes. Next base: position 5,516,768 of record OZ010750.1, read on the forward strand.
AAATTATATTAAGAAGACCAGCTAAATATATAATGATGTGTATTTGATAAAAGTACTATTATACAAAAATAAATTATTAATAATATAATAAATACAAATTGTTTTTATATTATTCTAAAATATGCATTATTTATATTTTAATTATTTAATTAAGTCTTTGCTTAACAACAAAACCATTTATTTGTTTAATAATTAATGTTTAAAACCAATTTAAACCACATCATAGCTAAGCATTTACGCATCTCATTATAAACACAAACAACTTCCAATCTAGATAACTTAATATACTTAGCTATGTATTATATAAAATCTAAATCAAAGCTAGAAAGTTTGCTGTTGTTTAATTACTCCTAACCGCTTAATGCAAGAAACACTGAAAGCTTCTAAAGTAAGAAAAAGCTTCCTACGTATAAATATTATTTTAATTCCATACAACATGAATAAGCTATATTAAATATCAGTAAGTGCTTTTATTGCATTCTATAAAAGCTTCCATCTACAGACTAAGGAGCTTATTATTTTTTCAAACCTATTTGTTTGTCAATATGAATGAGAAATATAATAAACAATAAAAACTGACGGTACAAAATATTTAGAATAAATTCCGAACGTATTTATCATTGTTTTTACTTTAACGTAGAGGTCACCCGCAGAGTTGTTTTAGGGTTAAATTAATGGCCAGTATCAAGAGAAATATCATTCACAATACTTCCATAGCATTTTTAGAAATTAAATCAATATCTGACAAAAACAAATTTCAATAATGATGGCAGACATAAATAAATTTTTTGTATATTACATTTTTTTATTTTTTTTCAAACATTTTTAAAGGTCATATTATGCCCCAGTTAGTTCACGTAACGAGTGTACCTTCTAACCACTTAGTACTCTTACAGCTGCCGCACAAAGCTAATTGCTTGGTTCGTCTTACTACTTTCATATATTATCAATCCTTTAAAGCTTCACATAGTAAAGGTTTACATTTCTTGTTAGCAAATTTAATATGTATTTCAGAATAGAGATATAATAATATAATGGTTAATACGTAAGTTTATATAAGTTATTGTACAAATAGAAGTAAATAGTATGCAACTATGGATAACTATAATATATTTATTATATATTTAATAGACATATTGTTCAACAAGCAGGTTACTATTTACGAGGGTGACGTGATGTGAGATGCAAACAAATGTTCTAACTACGTGAGACAATAAACTATAACACGCAAGTAAAATACTATACTTTATACATTCTTTTTTATTGTGCGTTTTACAGCTATTTTACATCGCCCCAGAAGACTTGCAACATGTTTGAAGGGGGTTGATAGAACCAACGGCTTATTACGTGACTTCCAAATTACCTCGATGAATAAAGAACAAATTATTGTTTCAGTCATTCTTAGGGATTAAACCCAGGACTGTTAGCGTGCTACACTAACGCTCTATAACTGAGCTATCTCATTGTAGGTTAGGTTTATTGGTTTGTAGCGTTTTAGTTGGCGCACTACACCGTCACGTCATTTGTTAGAGGTGGTAGTTTATTCGTAACCTTGAAACAATCTTTTATTACCAATTAGGTTAGGTTATGTTAGGTTAGGTTAGAGACACTTTGAGCCAGTATGCCAAAAAAACTTAAGTAGTTGCTTTTTCTGGTTTTAAATTAACTTTTGTTAGAATAACGTTTAATGATTTTGTTAGCGGTGGTAGTTTGTCTGTAATCTTGAAACAGGGTTTTATCACTATTTAGGTTAGGTTGGGTTAGGTTAGGTTAGGTAAGAGACACTTTGGGCCCGTATGTCTTACAAACTTGAGTAATTACTTTTTTTGTTTCTAATTTTATTTTTGTTAGAAGAACGTTTAATAATTTTGTTAGCGGTAGTTTTTTGTCCGTAATTTTGAAAAATTGTTTTTATTATTTAAGTTAGGTTAGGTTAAAGACACTTTGGGCCAGTATGTTTGAAAAATTTATGAAACAACTTTTTCTGGTTTTAAATAAATTTATGTTAGGAAAACGCTTAATGATTTTGTTAATGGTGATAATTTTTGTCTGTAACCTTGAAACAGTGTTTTATTACTATTTAAGTTAGGTTTAGTTAGGTTAGGTTAAGTTAGAGACACTTTGGGCCAGTATGCCTTAAAATATTATGTAACAACATTTTTTAGTTTTAAATTTACTTTTGTTAAGAGAACGTTTAATAATTTTGTTAGTGGTGGTAGTTTGTACGTAACCTTGAGACAGTGTTTTTTCTATTTAGGTTAGGTTAGGTTAGAGACACTTTGGCCAAGTATGTCTTAAAAAGTTAAGTTACAACTTTTCTTGCTTTTAAATTGAGTTTTGTTAGGACAACGTTTAATGATTTTGTTAGCGGTGGTAGTTTGTCCGTAATCTTCAAGCAGTGTTTAATTACTATTCAAGTTAGGTTAAATTAGGTTAGGCGAGGTTAGAGTTACTTTAGGCCTGTATGTCTTAAAAACTTAAGTAAAAACTTTTTTTGGTTTTAAAATTACTTTTTTAGGACAACGCTTAATGATTTTGATAGCGGTAGTAGTTTGTCTGTAGCTTTGAAACAGTGTTTTATGACTATTAAGTATGCTTTAAAAACTTAATTAACTACTTTTTTCTGGTTTTAAATTAATTTTCGTTATAAAAGCGTTTAATAATTTTGTTAACAGTGGCAGTCTGTCCGTAACCTTAAAACAGTGTTTTCACTACTTAGGTTAGGTTAGGTTAAAAACACTTTGGTACAGTAAGTCTTAAAAATCTAAGTAACAATTTCTTTTTTTTATTTGAAATTTACTTTTGTTAAAAGAACGTTCAACCTTAAAACAGAGTTTTATTACTATTTAGGTTAGGTTAGGTTAGGTTAGGTTAGAGACACTTTGGGTCTGTATGTCTTAAAAACTTAAGTAACATTTTTTTTGGTTTTAAATTTACTTTTGTTAGGAGAACGTTCAATGATTTTGTTAGCGGTAATAGTTTGTTTGTAACCTTAAAACAGTGTTTTTACTATTTAAGTTAGGTTAGGTTGGGTTAGAGACACTTTGGGCCATTATACCTTAAATACTTAAATAACAACTTTTTCTGGATTTTAATTCACTTCTGTTAAGAGAACGTTTAATGATTTTGTTAGCGGTAATAGTTTGTCCGTAACTTTAAAACAGTGTTTTTGCTTTTTTGGTTAGGTTAGGTTAGGTTGGAGACACTTTGAGCCAGAATGTCTTAAAAACTCAAGTAACAACTTTATTTAATTTTAATTTTACTTTTGTTAAGAGAACGTTTACTGATATTGTTAGCAGTAATAGCTTGTCCGTAACCTTGAAACAGTGTTTTTACTATTTAGGTTAGGTTAAGTTAGGTTAGGTTAGGTTTAGTTAGGTTAAAGACACTTTGGGTCAGTAAGCCTTAAAAATTTAATTAACAACTTTTTCTGGATTTTAATTTATTTTTGTTAGGAGAAAGTTTGATGATTTTGTTTGCGGTAATAGTTTGTCCGTAACCTTGAAACAATGTTATTGTTATTTAAGTTAGGTTAGGTTAGGTTAGAGACACTTTGGGTCAGTATGTCTTAAAAATTTAAGTAACAACTTTTTTTGGTATTAAATTTACTTTTGTTAGGAGAACGTTTAATGATTTTGTTAGCGGTTATAGTTGTCCATTATCTTGAAACAGTGTTTTTACAAATTAGGTTAGTTTAGGTTAGGTTAGAGACTAGTTTGTCTTAAAAACTTGCGTAACAACTTTTTCTGATTTGAATTTTACATTTGTTAGGAAAACGTTCATAGATTTTGTTTGCGGTGGTACTTTATCCATAACTTTGAAACAGTGTTTTATCACTATTTAGGTTAGGTTAGGTTAGGTTAGAGACCTTTTGGAACAATATGCCTTGAAAGCTTAAGTATATTTTTTTGTGGTTTTAAATTGACTATTATTAGGAGAACGTTTAATGATCCTGTTAGCGGTGGTAATTTGTCCGTCACCTTGAAACAGTGTTTTATCACTAATTAGGTTAGGTTGGGTTAGGTTTGGTTAGGTTATAGACACTTTGAGTTAGTATGTCAAAAAAACTTAAGTAACTACTTTTTCTGGTTTCAAATTTATTTTTGTCTGAAGAACGTTTAATGATTTTGTTAACGGTAAAAGTTTGTCCGTAACCTTGAAACAGTGTTTTAACTATTTAAGTTAGGTTATGTTAAAGACACTTTGGGTCAGTAGGTCTTAAAAACTTGAAGAATAACTTTTTCTGATTTTAAATTTACTTTTGTTGGGAGAACGTGAGAACGTAATTTTGTTAGCAATGTTAATTAAATCGTAACCTTATAACAGTGTTTAATTACTAATAAGGTTAGGTTAGATTAGGTTAAAGACACTTTGGTCAGTATGTCCTCAAAACTTAAGTAACATTTATTTTGGTTTTAAATTTACTTTTGTTAGGAAAACGTTTAATAATATTGTTAGCGGTAATATTTTGTCCGTAACCTTGAAACAGTGCTTTTACTATTTAAGTTAAGTAAAGGTAGACAATTTTGGCCAATATGTCTTAAAAACTTAAGTAACAACTTTTTCTGATTTTAAATTTACTTTTGTTCGGAGAACGTTTAATGATTTTGTTAGCGGTAATAGTTTGTCCGTAACCTTGAATCAGTGTTTTTACTATTTAGGTTAGGTAAGGTTAGGTTAGAGATACTTTAGGCTAGTATGTCTTAAAAACTTGAGCTACAACTTTTTCTGTTCTGTTTAAAAACTTGAGAAACATTTTTTTCTTGATTTAAATTTAATTTTGTTAGGAGAATGTTTAATGATTTTGTTAGCGGTGGTAGTTTGTCCGTAACCTTAAAACAAGGTTTTGTCACTATTTACGTTAGGTTAGGTTAGGTTAGGTTAGAGACACATTGAGCCATTATGCCTTAAAAACTTAAGTAACAATTTTTTTGTTATTAATTTTACTTTTGTTAGAAAAACTTTTAATGATTTTAATAGCGGTGGTAGTTTATTAGTAACCTTAAAACAGTGTTTTTAATATTTTAATTAGGTTAAGTTATGTAAGGTTAGGTTAAAGACACTTTGACCCAGTATGTATTAAAAAATTAAGTAACAACTTTTTTTGGTATTAAATTTACTTTTGTTAGGAAAACGTTTAATGATTCTGTTAACGGTAATAGTTTGTCCGTAACCTTGAAACAGTGTTTTTACTATTAAGGTTAGGTTAGGTTAGCAACACATTGGGCCAGTAAGTCTTAAAAACTTTAGTAACAAACTTTTTCCGATACAAAATTTACTTTTGTTAGGAGAACATTTAATAATTTTGTTGGCGGTAGTTGATTTTTCGTAACCTTGAAACAGTGTTTTTACTATTTAGGTTAGGTTAGGTTAGGTTTGAGACACTTTGGGTTAGTATGTCTTAAAAACTTGAGTAACAACTTTTTCTGATTTTGAATTTACTTTTGTTAGAAGATCGTTTAATGATTTTGTTAGCGGTGATAGTCTGTCCGTAATCTCAAAACAGTGTTTTTACAATTTTTGGTTAAGTTAGGTTAGGTTAGAGACATTTTGGGTTAGTTTGTCTTAAAAACTTGAATAACAACTTTTTCTGATTTTAAATTTAATTTGTTAAAAGAACGTTTAATGAATTTGTTAGCGGTGGTAGTTTGTCCGTAACCTTGAAACACTGTTTTTATTGTTAAGGTTAGGTTAGGTTAGAGACACTTTGGGTCAGTATGTTTTAAAAACTCCTAACCTAACCTAACTTTTTTTTTTCTTAAGGGGAAAAACCTTCAACGGGAAGTATTCATACTTTGCCAAAGGCTTTTATGTGAGATTTTGGCTTGCCCAGAGTTAGGGTTCACCAGACCGCACTAAAAAACTTCTTTTGTCTGCACCTAGGCGTAGCGGAATTGCTGACGCATTGCTTCACTACGTCTTGTGTTGCTTTTTCTTATTTCTTATTTTTTTCGTGTTTGTTTTAGTTTTTTTTCTTTTGTTTCTTTTTTATTTTGCATTGTTTTGATCATTCGGTCAATGCTGTTCCAGTTTTGTTTGCTTTTTAAAATTGACCAGGTTATCTATAGTTATTTTTTCTCCTATAGCCGCTTCTGTTTCTTCTCTTATTTGCTGGAACGATGCGCATTCTGTTATTACGTGATTTACTGTATCCGTCATACCGCAATGTTGGCAGTCATCTTTGTCTCTTATTTTAAACCTATATAAATAGCTTCCAAAACAGCCATGTCCACTTAGGATTTGTGTTAGATAATAGTTTATTTTTTCATGTTTCTTTTCTGTCCATTTTTTAATATCTTTAATTAATGCTTTGGTCCATGTTGCCTTCCTCGTTTGGTCATTCTATCTCTGTGTCCATTTCTCTAGAGATATTTCTCTTAGATTTTTGTTTGTTTCTTTATTCAGGTACTCGTTTTCCCTTTCTTCCACTAAAAGATCTATTGGGATTAAACCTGCAATTACTTGCACCGCTTCTAATGCCGTTGTTTGATACGCACTACATATTCGAAGTCCGCATCTCTGTTGTACTCTATTTAGGTGGTCTACTTTATTTTTTTCTTTTAGTTTTTTTATCCAAATCAGGGCAGCATACAACATTATGGAGTTTGCTACCGAACAGAGTATCCTCTTTTTACTTTCTTTAGGACCTTTAATGTTTGGAATTAAATTTGTTAGAGCCATTATGCTTTTTTCCGCTTTTGTCGCTGTATTGATTAAGTGTTGAGTAAAGTTTTTATTTCTACCAAAATTAACCCCCAGATATCTTACACTTTCTTTTGATTTAATTTTAGTATCTTCTACTTGAATTTCAATTTGTTTGATTCTCCTGCTTCCATATAAAATGACTGCCTCTGTTTTTTTCTTTTGCTATAGTTAATCCTATAGCCTTAATTGCTTTTATAACGTTTATGAGTGTTGTGTTTACTTTTTCTTCTATTTCTTGTAGTATTTTACCGGTCACTATAATAACCGTATCATCTGCAAAACCAATTATTTCCGTTCCTTCTAATTTGTCTATGTTTAGAATTTGGTTATAAAGAATATTCCATAATGTAGGTCCTAAGACTGATACTTGAGTGACCCCGCATGTTACTTCCATTTCTTCAGTTTCCTTTATTATGATTTGTCTGTCTTTTAGGTAGTCCCGTATGACGCATTCTAGGTAATCACTCACGTTCATTTTTTTATTTCTTTGATGATTTCTTCCCATTTTGCCGTGTTGAATGCATTTTATATATCTAGTGTGACTAGTAAGCAAAATTCTCTATTTTTAAAAGCTTTTTTATAGATTTTTGTTAGTTTGTCTTTAATTACATACATTGCATCAATTGTAGACATTTTTTTTCTAAAACCATACTGATGTTTTGAAAGTTTATTTAAGATTTTTTCTTCCAGTCTCAATTTAATTAAGTGTTTGTAAAGTTTTCCCACTACATCTATTGGACATATTGGTCTGTACTGTTTTTTCACGTTCATGGTTTTTGCTTTTTTTTTCTATAAGTAGCAGTTTTGCACGTTTTAATTTTTTTGAAAATGTTCTACTTTTGAGATTTTTGTTCATTATGCATAGGGTTTTATCTGCACATATTTCAACTGTTTTTTTAATGAGTTCTGGAGTAATCCCATCTGGTACTGCAGCTTTTTTGTCCTTTATTTTATACACGCTTTCTTTTAATTCATCGATAAAGAATAACGGTATTTTATTTACATCAATGTTTATTGCAGGTCTTTCTTAGATTTGGTCTTTTGGAAAGAGTTTTTCTGCAATTTTTTTTGTTCAGTAGGTTCTATACTGTTTTGTTGACCTTTGATTTTTTTTTGTTACAATTTTGTATCCGTCTCCCCATACATTGTTGTTTACTTCCTGGCATAGTGTTATGCAACAGTTTTTCTTTGCTGTTTCTATCTTTTTTGTAAGTTTCTATTTTATTATTTTGTAAATTTTGTAAGCTTCACCCTTTTCTTCTTTAGTATGATTTGGTTTTCCATTTGTTCTTATCATTTTTCTTTTTGCCTTTAAACACTTTTTTCTTAGACCAGCAATAACTTTGTTCCACCAATAAGACTGTTTTCTGCCGGATGTACCTTTTTTTTGAAAAGTGTTGTTTGCGGCTATCTCTATACAACTGATTAGATTATTTTCGTCTATTTCATTTAGTTCGTTCTAACCAAACCTAACCTAACCTAATCTAACCTAACCTAACCTTTTTTTTTTCCTGAGAAGGTGTAAATCTTTCATAAGACACCCCGAGGGGTAGTGTCAGATTCTTACTGACTAAAACCATCTCCCCTTCTTCTTGCGGGAATGACGATCTATCTCCACCTCGGGATTGCATTTAAGTATTTCATCAAGGAGTCCCGCGCAACCGATTTCAGGTGCGCACACAGTTTAATAACAACATAACATTTTTTATGTCTTTTTTTTTTTTTTTTTTTTTGTGGTACAATTTGCATGTTAACTCAGTTTTTTTTTTTTTTTACTTTTTTATGACAATAACAGTCTACAAAACATACATAAGGAAACAAAAATTTACATAAATTCACAAAACATTTATGAGCAGCTACGGCCCCACCCCCTCCCTACTTCATTCACACTACACCATGGAGCAAGCTCCTTCTCTTCTTCTTCTTTCATACGTAGCATGGACCTTATCATGGTGGCCACAATGTCCCAATTGGACACTGAAGACAACATTACTACCACCATGTTATCCGGGTTCAAGCTTTCTCTCATCAGTTTTATTCTTGCTCTTTTAATGAGCACCACAAGTTCCGTTTTTTCTGGCGCCAATTCAAGGCCCAGCTCGTTAATTCTACGCTCTATGAGGGCAAGAGCGCGGTTTCCCGTTTCCTCCAGTTCCCCCCTAGAGCGTTTTGTAATTATCACCGCCAAGTCGTCAGCGTAAGCTACCCTTTCAACACCCAGGGGCAATTCCAGACCTACCACGTCGTCGTAAAGAACGTTTGTTCCACAACGTGGGGCCTAGAACTGATCCCTGTGGCACCCCCCCCTCCCCCACGTTAAAATTACTTTTTCCCTTTTCCGACCCTCTCCCACTAGCAAAACCCTGTCCCACAAATAGCTGCTAATGATATTTAGCAGGTATTTGGGAACACCCCTGCCCTCCAAAGCACCAAGACGCATGCTTTCCGATGTGTGTAGCTGTATTTTTTAGCAGCTACCACAGCTGCATTCACCTCAGCAAGCGCGCTCAGGGTTGACCGGCTTTTCTTAAACCCGTACTGGCGCTCACTGAGTGCTTGGTCACCCTGAAGTGCCTCCAGCAGCCTTCCCAGTATTAGGTGCTCAAGAAGCTTTCCGGCTACGTCTAAAAGACATATGGGCCAAAAAGCTCTTGCACCTACCCCACCTTTATCCTTGTCTAGAAGAACAAGGCTTGCCCTTTTCCATACTCCCGGGAAGTCTCCGTTTGTAATACATTTGTTGGCTGCCGTTAGCCACACCTGGGGATATTGTTTCACCAGAGCTTTGACGATTTCTGCGGGGATCCCGTCAGGCCCTGGCGCCTTCCCACAACGTATTTTTTGCGAAGCTTCTCGGAGCTCGTTTTTCGAATAAGGACAAACCTCATTCGCTTCTACTGGCCACTCTCTACGTACTCTTTCCTCCTGTTTTGGAAAGAGTTCCCCCACAACTGTTTTTTGCATTTCTGCCGATACCCTTGGTGGTGTTTTCCCAATTTTTCCCATTACTATTTTGTACCCTCTACCCCATATGTCCCCGTCTACCTCCTCCACCAACAGGTTCCACTTAGACCCCCTAACTTTTTTTGCAACCCCTTGTATTCTAATACTGTTTCTATATTTTCCCTCCCCGTGGTGTTGCCTCTGGTAACCGCTCTTCGAGCCCGGTTGCACCGAGCCGCGTCTCTGCGATTTTGTCATTCTACCAGTACTTTGCGCGTTTGCTTTGCAAACGCCTTTTCCAGGTAAGATGTACGTCGCAGAGACGGCCTATGCCTTTACACAGTGCTGTCGGGCTGTTTCCCGCCCCTATTGCCATAACCTCAAAATCCCTAATTATGCTTTCTAACCCTTCCCTTGAAACTACCCACCTTTTTTTATTAACTGCTGGCGCTGCCGTAGTCGTAACCCCAACTTGAAATTTAATAGTTTTGTGGTCGCTAAGGTTTTCTTCCTCCAGCACCTGCCACCCTGCTACCAGACCCAACACCTTTGCACCACATAAGGTCACATCAATATATGATTGCGCTCCCCGCTTCCAAAACGTGGGTGTCACCCCATTGTTAAGTGGAGAAAGATCTTTGCAGGCGGCCCACTCGGCAAGCAGGCGGCCTTTCCCGTCTTTAACGCTACCACCCCATAAAGGGCATTTAGCGTTGAAGTCCCCCCCAATTACAGCGTCTTTGATATCCCCCCCCCCCCCCCCCCCGGCTGTTGCTCTAGGCCTTCCAACACAGCTTCTAGGTCCCGCAGCGTCCTGTTTGGTAAAGCGTAACAGGAAGCGTAGAACCTTCCGCCCAGTTGCAACCACACAAAACCCTCACCCTTTCCCCGCTTCCCTATCCCTAAATTACTATTTAATACAACCACCGCGGCGTCTTGCCTGTCATTCAGTGCCCAGGCGCTACCCCTTGCCGCTTGCAGGTTGGGCTTGGAGATCAAGGCAATGTCCGCCCTAATCTCTGCACCCAATTGCATCGCAAAGTCAGTAGCCGCGGCCGACCTGTTGAAGTTTACCTGGATGACACTTATTATGCGGTGGTGTGTGGAGCCACCCTATTCCCGTTTTTTAAATTTTTGACCATTTCCCTGTATACAGGGCACGCCATGGACTCGATTCTGTGTCCTGTTTCTTTGCAGGTGTTACAGTAGGCTTCAGCTTTGCAGTCCTTGACCAAGTGTCCTGGTTGCCCACACTTAAAGCAGCGTGAATCTACTCTTTTTTTGGAACACTTGGCCGCAATGTGTCCAAGTTCCTGACACCTGTAACACCGGTCTATGTCCGTATAGGCCTCTACTCGACAACGCGCCCAGCCTATCGTCACTCTGCCCATATCGAGCAATTGGGCACGGAAACCTCTTCTAGAGAAACTACGGCAAACTGGTCCTGCCAATCCTGCCTGCCTCTCTGCTTTTTTAAGCTGCTTACTTTGCAGCCATTTCTTCCTTGAGTCCCGACCAGTTTGTCTATAGCTTCTCTCAGTTCCTCTTCCGTAGTTGCCATATCTATTCCCCACAGCAACACTTTTTCAGGTCTTGACAAAGCATTCACTGTAACATTAATGGTTTGGTTCTTATTTACGGCTTCCCTAAATGCTTTTAGGGATTTTTCCCACCCGCTCTGTACTTTGAGACTATTGCCCCCCTCTTTAGTTTCTCTGGCGTCTAGGACTTTCACCCCCGTTTCCGCTCCTACTTTAGTTTTTAGCGTTTTTAGCCTCTCAGAGTAGCTACCCCCCAGACCGTGTCCCTCAACTAAGAGGTCAACTGTCCTCCCTTTTGTGCCCTTCCCTTTTTGGCGACTTTAGCCCAACTATTTTCCCCCTGCGGCGCAGATACTACGACAGTTCCCTTGGGCCTTGGAGTGTGAACCGTCAGCTGAAGGCTTGAGTTCTCCGAGGCCAATTTCACTATTTTCCTCACCCCTTCAGTGTCTCTACCAGAAGCCAACACTACAGATAGGTTTGCCACTTCCCTCACTTGTACTATGGCAAACGCCTTTTTGACTATTTCTAAGAACTTCCCCGTCCTGACGTCCTGGCCTTTGTCGGCACCTAGCAGGAAGGTGAAGTTCTTGTTGCTGGCCAACTTTTTGCCTTCCAGCATAGCGCTGGCTTCCTGAGCTATACAGGCCACATTGCCGGTGCCTAGTTTTCCTTCCAAGAGAATGTCCTTTATAACACCCCCTTTTTCCCCATACAGCTTTGTGTGTTTGGCAATAACTAGTACGTTGTCCCCTTGTTTGGTCACCCCAACTTGAATTCTTGACCTTCTAAATGCTTTTTTTGGCCACTCACTTAGAATGAATTTCTGAAAGACATATCCTGACTTCCCTCCCTGCTTTCCCATACCCTCCCATATAGCGGCAATCAAAACTGCCTCCTCCGCTTCTTTCTGCACCTCTTTTTCAGTTGCTGTATCATTTGCACTGCGTTCACACATACCCACGCATCCACACCCCTCGCAACGTGCTCTCACCTGCCGTAGCTCCTCCATACATACTTCGTCATGCACGCTCGACGCTCCGTCTTTTTCTCCAGTTTCCGCATTTTCCTCCCTTTTCTTCTCCTCTGGAAGTTCCCATTTGTGTTCCTCAAGCCAAGCCTTTGATGCATCATTTCTGCTTACGGCGGTACACCTTCCAAGCTTGGCAATGAGATTCTTAAGGTCCGTTTTGGTGTTGTTAGTGACCTTCTCGTTTAACTCTATTGATATTCGGTTGATGGCATCTACCGCCTCAATCAGCCTTTTTGCTACTGAGTCAATCTTCCTGTGTTTCTTCTCCTCTTTGAAGGAAGTATCCTGCACCTTTCACTTTTTTGTTCCAGTTGGTGGTGGCTTCCATCCGTAACCGTCTTTGCTAGCTTCATCTGCAACATATTTCTCTGGGCTTTCAAAAAAAAAAAAAAAACTAACCTAACCTAACCTAACCTAAATAGTAAAAAACACAGTTTCAAGGTTACAAACTACTACCGCTAACAAAATCAATAAACTTTCTCTTAACAAAAATAAATTTAAAATCAGAAAAAGTAGTTTTTAAGGCATACTGACCCAAAGTGTCCTAACTTAACTTTACGTAACCTAACCTAACTGTAATAGTGATAAAACACTGTTTCAAGGTTACGGATAAACTACCAAATTAAACAAAATCAATAAACGTTCTCCTAACAAAAGTAAATTTAAAACCAAAACAAAGTTTTTACATAAATTTTTAAGCCAAAGTGTCTCTAACCTAACCTACAAAAAGTTAAAAAAAAAATTTCACTTGAAGACTTACGTTATTTCTTTTTCTCAAAATTATTAAATGTCCTTTTTATTTAAAACAATTTTAGCATGCTAGGGGGACATTATGTTGAGTAAAATATATCATCTACTTTTTATCATTAAAAAAACGCATACAAAGACTCTTGCGTCAAATTTTTTTTTTTTTTAACTAAATTGAAATTAAGTTCTTCTAAGCAATATTTGTTGACAATATTATTAAAGTTACGCCTTGTCCCATGTCTGATATATACATAATTATATCATTTAACTTTGTTGATGAGTTAAGTAAAATATTCATTTTTTTGTAGTCGACAAAGAATAGCAATTATCATTAACAAGTTTCTCTTTTCAAGTAAATTCTCCCACAGGATAATATCTTGTTTTACCCATGGGAGTTACAAGTTTAGTAGTTGTTTCAATCCTTACACTTCTATGACAGGCATTCAACAATAATAATTGCAAACTAGGGTAAATTTTCCATTAATGTTTTAACCTATAGGTGAATTTAATTATATTATTACAATATAATAAAATAATCATTAATTAATTATAATTATCACAAGCAAGCATTGAATCATTAATTATTAAATATATTGCTGAACAATGAAATTCCTTAGTGATTCATTGTTTGTGAATGGTTGACAAACCATCAAAAGGTAACCACAAAAATTGAATGGACACCATATAATTACAACTGTACATAATTAACCATTATTACAAAGGGAGTTATATTACATTACATCAAGCCATTTTGTATATAAACACAGTATTTTCCGCATAAATGATGGGTTGGTAAATTATAGTAAATATAACCCGATTAATGAATAATTAACGTGGGTAATTAACCTTCAGCTGGTTGGGTAATAAATAAAAATGTGCGGTAGTTATTTAAAGGGTTGTGCTAATTTCAAAATGATGCGTTTTATAATTGAAAGAGAATTAGTTTTGTTATCTATCCAGATTTAAGCATCTTGAATTGGAAGAATAATTAGCGAGTTGATAGTCTTATAACGAGAGTTGTAATGAGTTTGAGATTGTCCGTGGTTTATTAGATTGTATTGTGCTCAGCTCAGCTTCGTAACTTTATCTAACTGTGCAATGATTTTTGAAACAAACCAAGATATAAAAGTCAGGCTTACAATAACAAATATTTGATATAAGTGTATGAAATGTTCTGATGGTATATTACCATATATGGATTTCCGGGGGTTTCCGAGATTACAAATGTTGAAAATTTGATCACGTTGAAGAGCGAAACTTGGCGAGGAGCCAAACTGGTGAGATGATATATTTATACACTCTGATTACTAGCAATCAATAAGTTGGCCACGTTGCCCACTCGCTTTATGGCATCTGCCGGCCCATTGTAATCGTGCATTTCTACACAATTACCAAAGTATGCAATCGTTTCAATAGAAAAAAGTGGTCCTAATAACTAGCAACCATTCAATGTGATGTAAGCTTGCCGTGAATTCTTATATCGCAAAGATTCAATTATCATAATCTACTTCTACAAATCTCAGATAGCTCTTATATTCGTGAAACAAACGGATGTAGGCTATTACTATAACAACTTTTTTTAAAACAAAAGGGAAGCAGACATTTAATTCTATTTATATTGATAAGTGAACATAAAAATTCAATTGTTTTTAAAATTAATTTAATACCAAATAAAAAATTATTATACAGATCAAATATTATATAAACAAGTTAAATCAAAACATAACAAAGCACAACATGAAAATTTTTTTTTTTTATTTTTTCACTCATGTTTATTAAATAAATTTTATTGCTAACATTTAAAATTATAAAAGAATTTATTAATTGTTCTTGTGCATATAATCTGATAACACTATTGTCAAAATAATGTCTTAATATTTAAGCTATGTACGGTCTAGACTTTGCTCAATATGGTTCTAGACTCAAATTAATTTTGAAAAATTTTGGTATTATTTTGAAAATCTTAAAATAGTCTTTTGCATGCTGATAATACAATTGTTAAAATAATGTTATAATACTTAAGTCATGTATGGTCTAAACATTGCCTAAGATGGTTCTAGACTCAAATAAATTTTGAAACAATTGAATTTTTTAAAAATCATGAAGTAATTTATAAACCATTTCCGTGCATATAGTCATGCTGAGAACACATATGACAAAAAAATGTTTTAATATTTAGACTATGTACGGTCTAGACATTGCACAAAACAGTTCTAGACTCAAATTGATTTTTAATTATTTTGGTATTAATTTGAAATCCTTAAAATAGTTTATAAATTACCCATTTGCATGCTGAAGATACAATTGTTAAAATAATGTCTTAATACTTTGGTCATGTATGGTCTAGACAGTGCCTAAAATGGTTCTAGACTAAAATTTATTTTGGAACAATTGAAACATTTTTAAAAAATTATAGAGCAACTTATAAACCATTTCCGTGCATATAATCATGCTGAGAACACATATGTCAAAATAATAGCTTAATATGTAGGGTATGTACGGTCTAGACATTGCACAATATGGTTCTAGACTCAAATTAAATTTGAAAAATTTTGGCATTATTTTAGAAACCTTAAAATAGTTTATAAATTACCTTTTTGCATGTTGAGGATACAATTGTTAAAATAATGTTTTAGTATTTAAGTCATGTATGGTCTAGACATTGTTTAAGATGGTTCTAGATTCAAATAAATTTTGGAACAATTGACACATTTTTAAAAAAATATGGAATAATTTATAAATTATTTCCGTACATATAATCATGCTGACAAAACATATTTTAAAATAAGGTTTTAATATTTAGACTATGTACGGTCTAGACATTGCACAAAATGGTTCTAGACTCAAATTAATTTTGAAAAACTTTAATAATATTTTGAAAATCTTAATAAAGTTTATAAATTATCTTTTTGCATGCTAAGGATACTATTGTTAAAATAATGATTTAATACTGGTCATGTATGGTCTAAACATTTCCTAAAATGGTTCTAGACTCAAATTAAATTTAGAACATTTGAAACATTTTTTTTAAATTATGAAGTAATTTATAAACCATTTTCGTGCATATAATCATGCAGAGAACACAATTGTTAAAATAATGTCTTAATATTTAAGCTATGTACGGTCTAGACATTGCACAAGATGGTTCTAGACTCAAATTAATTTTGAAAAATTTTAGTAGTATTTTGAAAACTTTAAAATAGTTTATAAATTACGCCTTTGCATGCTGAGGATACAATTGTTAAAATAATGTTATATTACTCAGGTCATGTATAGTCTAGACATTGCCTAGGTTGGTTCTAGACTCAAATTAGTTTTAAAACAATCAACACATTTTTTTTTAAAGTAATTGAATTTAAAAACCATTTTTGTGCATATAATCATGCTGAGAACATAATTGTCAAAATAATGTCTTAATATTCAGGTTATGTACGGTCTAGGTCTAGACATTATACAAGATGGTTCTAGACTCAAATTAATTTTGAAAAATTTTGGTATTATTTTAGAAACTTTAAAATAGTTTATAAATTACCTTTTTGCATGCTGAGGATACAATTGTTAAAATAATGTTTCATTACTTAGGTCAGGTATGGTCTAGACTCAAATTAGTTTTGGAACAATTAAAACATTTTTTAAAAATTATGGAGTAATTTATAATAAAATAATGTCTTAACACTTAGGTCATGTATGGTCTAGACATTGCCGAAGATGGTTCTAGACTCAAATCAAGTTTGAAACAATTAAAACATTTTTTTTTAATCATGTAGTAATTTTTAAACCATTTCCGTACATATAATCATGCTGAGAACATAATTGTCAAAATAATGTTTTAATATTCAGGTTATGTACGGTCTAAGTCTAGACATTATACAAGATGGTTCTAGACTCAAATTAATTTTGAAAAATTTTGGTATTATTTTAGAAACTTTAAAATAGTTTATAAATTACCTTTTTGAATGCTGAGGATACAATTATTAAAATAATGTTTCATTACTTAGGTCAGGTATGGTCTAGACTCAAATTAATTTTGGAACAATTAAAACATTTTTTAAAAATTATGGAGTAAATTATAAACCATTTCCGTACATATGATCATGCTGAGAACACAATTGTCAAAATATTGTTTTAATATTCAGACTATGTACGGTCTAGACATTGCACAAAATGATTCTAGACTCAATTTTTTTTTGGAAAGTTTTAGTATTATTTTGATAACCTTAAAATAGTTTATAAATTACTCCTTTGCATGCTGAGGATAAAATTGTTAAAATAATGTCTTAACACTTAGGTCATGTATGGTCTAGACATTGCCGAAGATGGTTCTAGACTCAAATCAAGTTTGAAACAATTAAAACATTTTTTTTTAAATCATGTAGTAATTTTTAAACCATTTCCGTGCATATAATCATGCTGAGAACACAATTGTCAAAATAAATTTTTAATATTTAGACTATGTACGGTCTAAACATTGCACAAGATAGTTCTAGACTCAAATTAATTTTGGAAAACTTTGATAATATTTTAAAACCCTTAATATAGTTTATAAGTTATCTCTTTGCATGCTAAAAATACTACTGTTAAAATAATTATTAAATACTGGTCATGTATGGTCTAGACATTGCCTAAAATGGTTTTAGACTCAAATTAAATTTAGAACATTTGAAACATTTTTTTAAAATCATGAAGTAATTTATAAACCATTTCCGTGCATATAATCATGCTAAAAACACATCTATCAAAATAATGTTTTAAAATTTGAGCTATGTACGGTCTAGAGTGTCTAGACGTTGCACAAGATGGTTCTAGACTCAAATCAATTTTTGAAAATTTTGGTATTATTTTGAAAACTTTAAATTAGTTTAAAAATTACCTTTTTACAAGTTGAGGATACAATTGTTAAAATACTGTTTTTATACTTAAATTATGTATGGTCTAGACGTTGCTTAAGATGGTTCTAGATTCAAATAAATTTTAGAACATTTGAAACATTTTTTTTAAATTATGAAGTAATTTATAAACCATTTCTGTGCATATAATCATGCAGAGAACACAATTGTTAAAATATTGTTTTAATATTCAAGCTATGTACGGTCTAGACATTGCACAAGATGATTCTAGACTCAATTTTTTTTTGAAAAATTTTAGTATTATTTTGAAAGTCTTAAAATAGTTTATAAGCTACCCCTTTGCATGCTGAGAGTACAATTGTTAAAATAATGTTTTAATACTTGAGTCATGTATGGTCTAGACATTGTCTAAGATGGTTCTAACCTCAAATTAAATTTAAAACATTTGAAACATTTTTTTTAAATTATGAAGTAATTTATAAACCATTTCCGTGCATATAATTATGCTAAGAACACAATTGTTAAAATAATGTCTTAATATTTAAGCTATGTACGGTCTAGACATTGCACAAAATGGTTCTAGACTCAAATTAATTTTAAAAAATTTTGATATTATTTTGAAAACCTTAAAATAATTTATAAATTACCTGAAGATACAATTGTTAAAATAATGTTTTAACACTTAGGTCATGTTTGGTCTAGACATTGCATAAGATGGTTCTAGACTCAAATTAATTTTGAGACAGTTAAAACATTTTTTTTAAAACCATGGAATAATTTATAAACCATTTTTGTGTATACAATAATGCTGATAAAACATTGCCTAAAATAGTAACTGGGATTTTCTCTACATGGTACCCAAAAAAAGGTGATGAATGGAGACCATGCTGAAACTATCGTACTTTGGACGCAAGATTTTTCTCAAACATAACGCAAATTTTTTTTTTTTTATCACAATCGATTTTGTGAGACCTAACAAATGAATTCTCGTCGCTCCAAAAAAAATTAAGAAAATAGCCGTCACCACTATTTGGATTTTTTAAATTTTTGCTTTTGGGCTTTGTAACAAAACAGACTTTTTAACGTTTTATTGAAAAAAAAAAACAATAAAAGGTATGAAATTGCTTTATCATCTTAAAAAGAATACATAGAACAAATTAAGCAACTTTTTTAGCTTTTTTACTAAGTGACGTGTAGTCCCGGTGGAAGTCGCTGTTGCGGTTTGAGTGGTGTAAGAAGCGGCTTCCGTGCAATGTCACGTGGAATAATACACCCACGTGTCGGGAGTGTAAGGCTGCAATGCTTCGGTCAAGAGATCGATACGAAATTCTGCCAAAGCATCTCAAGTCCACGGGGTGGACCCGGAAAAGGATGAGGAAGGGTGGCTAGCGGTTTCCGTGCAATGACCGGATGGAGGATAAACCATCCGATCGGGAGTGCAATGCTGTATTGTAACCGGAGTGGATGCGTGACTACAACCCGGTGCAGGCATTGGTGCGTTTAAGTAGGCGGTAGGGTTGTTAGTGGGCATAGCGGTTGTTGTATGTAATAGCTTGCAAAGGTTGCGTTTGTTCCATATTCCAAAAGTAAGTTGACGGTATAACCGGTCGATGCTTCTTTTTTGGTAGTCTGGTCTCAACTAACTCTTGGCCAAAAATGTCGCAGTATAGTTTTGTCAGAGGCGGTAGCTGACAGCGGTTCTAGCCTGATTTTATGATTTTTTGCTGTTATGCCTTTACGTTATTTGTTCTTCCTGGGAATGCTTTAATGAGTGGAACGTACTCTAGGGCTTTCAATCCAGACGAATGCGTTCTGGATGACAGAGTAACCTTCCAGGGTACCACAATGCTTTCCTCCCGATAGGTGCGAGACTAGATCACTGCTGCTGGTGCTTTATCGAAAGTTGTCAGATCACCTTCCAGGTGGTCCTGGTGCGGTTGTAACTGTCTTGTCGCGCCCAAACGGTGCAACACAACAATATTTGCGCTGCTAGTGCTTTGGCGGAGGTCGTCAGGTTACCTTCCGGGTGGTCCTAGTGCGGGTGACTGGCCTGTAGCAGTGTTTCTGGATGTATGGGTGGTGGCAGAGTCAATGTGCGTGGTTTTGCCGCTGCTGTAAAACTGGCTGAAGAGATTCTGAAGCGGCGCTCTTTTGCGGTCACGTGCCTGTAACAAAAATAGATTTGCTTTATACTCCTCTAATCTGGTGCTATTAGCTGAACCGGGTAGCAAGTGGGTGCGGCCTAATCTTGGATATAGTCTAGTGGCGCCAGCTGGTGGCCGTCACAGTGAAAGCAGTCACAGTTGCAAATGCATTGTGCAAAAACTGCAAGTTGTCACTATTTAAGAAACTGAATTTTTTGTTAGGTATAACATATTTAAGGACCACAGCATATCATCTTGCGGCCAACGGCTTAGTCAAACGTATCTATAGACATTTAAAAACTGCTATTGGATGCTACAAAACACACTAGTGAACACGCAATTTGCCCCTATGTTTGCCTGTTTTTTTTTTGCTCTTTTGTATCTATTTAACTGCACCTTTGCATTATTTTCTGCATTTTTAGTTTTCTTAGGTTTTTGTTTACATCTTCTTTATTGTATTCTTTCTTTCATGAATAGTTTATACAGTTTCATTAACTGTGTTTCTTTTGGCAGTCCTAAATTTGTAAGTTTTACTTTCAGTTTGAAATTACTTCTTCGTGTTTACTTGTTAGGTAAATTCTGATTTTCTGCTTTATCAGTCAACCTCAAGATAGCGTATATACCATTTGGTTATTGTTTTGTTATTTTTGTTATTTTGTTACTTTTAACATTTGTTAAGTGCCACGATTCCTTAGTCTTGTTGCATGTGGAGCTAGGATAGGCTTCAGCGCATTTTACGCAAGTTTTACCACAATGCCATGTGCGCTGACAACGGTGGCATTGCATCAATTTTTTTGTTTATACCTTGTTTGGACTATAAAATTGCACAATTTAGAAAGACTGGATTTTAGGGTTCTAAAGTATTTGAACATAGCACATGGGAAAACAGTTTTGCATTTCTTTCCATGCGTTTAACAGATAAAGAAGCGTACCTTAGAGCAATAAACTTTGCTTGCACTGCATTAGCTTCAATATTCAGGTAATTTTTGAAACACGATTTTGAGGTAGCACCACACTTTGAAAGTACTGCTAAAGTGCTTGAGCTTAATGAAGGGCTTAAGGATGGATTTATTAAGCTGTCCAAAAGTAAACGCCTTGGATTTAAAACTTGGCCAAATTAAAAATTCTTTGGCCTTGGTGACGTACAAAAAATTAAATTGATGGGCTGGTTGATAGCCTAGTAAAGGGTGGTATATTTAGTGGTCCCTTTTTAAATTTTTTAAAAAATAAACAAAATTTTTTTTTTTGGTTTATTTGAAAGAGCAAACAATTCCTGTTAACCCAGTTTTTTAAAACCTTGTTGACGGTTTCTAGCTTTATCTCACAAATGGCTTGTTTACTATTTGTCTTGAAAGCCTGAATCGTTAATGGATTGTTTGCATAACATTGGTCCATTACGGCACTCTACAAATAAAGCAGCTCCGTGGTGGTCAATTGACATTGCCGAGACGGCTGATAACATGATTACCAAACTTGGCTGGCAAAAGATTGATTGTGGCTTGGGCTGTGTGGCATGGCGTGCTATCCTGCTAAAACCAACGATTGTCCAAGTCTATGTTTTTAATTTTTAGCCACAAAAAATTGTTTATAATTCCTCTGTAGCGCGCACCGTTGACAAAAATAGCGTTTCTAGCAGCATTTTTAAAGAAAATTGAGCCAATGATGCCACCACTCCAAAATTTGCATCAAACTGTTTTTCTCTGAAGATGCATTGGTTTTTCGACAATCACATGCGGATTTTTCAATACTCAGATGCAACAGTTTTGCTTGTTAACATAGCCGCCGAGATAAATATGCGCTTTGTCAGAAAAGATGATTTTTTGAGCAATTGTTGTCTATTTTGAGCTACTCTAAGGCCCAAACCGAGAAGCGGTAACAAATTGGATTGTAGTGTGCCTTCAGTTGCTGAGTCAATTGGACCTTATAAGCAAATAATGCAAGGACTTTGTGCAAAATTTGCTATTGCGTGAAATGTTAAGTTGTTGAGATCAATGAACAGTCGTTGTTCCAGGACTG
This sequence comes from Tachinus rufipes, assembly GCA_963932245.1. Lineage (NCBI taxonomy): Eukaryota > Metazoa > Arthropoda > Insecta > Coleoptera > Staphylinidae > Tachinus > Tachinus rufipes. Next base: position 5,538,744 of record OZ010750.1, read on the forward strand.
AGTCGCACACTTTTGGCTACGGCAGCCACATTGTCAGTGCGCACCGTACGACGGGAAGGACCGTGTGTGTTGGCCACTAGCATGCCAGTCTCACAAACTTTTTCCACAAGCTTGCGTACAGTACGCGCGGTGGAGGCTTCATTTTGGCCAAAACTTCTTTTTAATAAACACACTATTTGGACTACACAACATTGACTTTGGAAATAAGTTTGCAATATTTCCTAACGTTGTTCAAGCGTAAAGCGATTTATTTTGTTCTGCAAAGATTTTCTACGGGCAAGACCTGTCACTGTCAAAATAACAAATGATTAAAAAGATACTACTAGATGGACCACCTTTTAGTAGCAGAAACTGAAAGAGACTTACCTAATTTTTTGTTTTGTTTTTTTAATTTTTTTCTTAGAGTTGACTACAATGGTTTTTTTTTCTTAGAGCAGGATTTTCTTGTAGGCGGCAACATTTATTTTTTGTTTGATATTGGATAGGCTGGAATCAACTAGGTTTTTGGCCGGTTTCTTGAGAGCAGTCTCCACTCTTAGTGGATTAAGGTTTGGTTGAAAAAGCAGCGGTTTTTGGAACTTTTTTGAAAAAGGATAGCTTTTCCAGTAATGTGGTTTAAAAGGACCTACTTGGCAATGAGGTTTATTGTAGCTACGCTGGAAGAGATCTAGTCAATTTTGTTTAATTTTGTTGGCTAAGTTGTCGATCCGTTCCAACTTGAAAAAAAATTTTGTACATGCATCAAAATCCAAAAAATGTTGTAACTGTAGTTTAATTTTAGAAAATATATTCACCGCATTTTTTTTTTTAAATGGGCACTTTGAAGGGCACAAATTGGCGGCCCAGATCTGGCTGACCCCTGGTCTAGACCATTAAATTTTTTTCTTGTTTCTTTAGATAGTTCTCAAGCTTCTAAAGTTAGACGTACATCGTTTCCAGTTTTTTAAGAAAATGTTGAACTAGTTAATTAATTTAGTTAATCATCTGTAATTTGTTAAGAAGCGATTGTAGCACAATGGTCTAGTACAAAAACTATTGTGCAGGCAGCCCGGGTTTGATTACCGGCAGCGGTAATATCTAATTTGTCAAATATATTTTGATGCGGTCGTCTTCTTTGCAAGGCAATGGCTAACTAGCAAAGTATTTGCTTAGTAAACTCCTTTAGTGATGTTGTTCGTATTCCACGTTAAACTGTAGGTCCCGTATGTTTGTGTAGAACTATTATTGCACACCACAAACATACAAGAGGGGTGCCAACACACTCAAGCGAGTAACGGCACTATAAAAAGAAAAATTTGTTAAATGTGTGCAATTAAATCTGCATTTAATTGAGCCACAGTTTTGATTCAGTCGGGTGGGATAAAGTGATTGCTCTTAATGTTGATGTTTTGGTTGTTATCATGAACAGATAGATTCCACACAAAATCTTTAGTTTTATCTAGTACTCTACAAGGAAATAAAATCGCACAGACATGCGCACCTTAACCGATTCCACCCACCCAAAACAAAACCAAACAAACTCACAGTTACGCCAACTATTGCACTTGCCGCTACTAGTGCATTTCACAACGTCAACTTAAATATTCTTTAAACTAGTTAAACAAAATTAAACCTCACAACTATTGGTTGCATTTTGATATATTTTTATAGGGCTTATATCAAAAACTAACAAAACGGTTTGCAACTTAACTTTATCGTCTGATGCTACGTAAAAGTTTTACATACAAATGCACACCTGCAACTCAAAGACGTGTTATTTTACGTTGCGTTCTTTTGTATCTGCGCACTTTAAACTATTTGCAGAAGCGTTTTAGAACAAAACAGAAAAAAATGTCACTGGTTAGGAATAAACTAGATTGACTCAAAAAAGACGTTACTATTCATTCTGGCATTTTGGCAAAAAAAGTGACTTTGTTGCGTTGTTTTTTATTATTATTGCTGCACAAGTTTGATATTAATGTCAATTGTTATTAAACTAAATTTTTAAGACAACAGTTTTGACAATGTTGCAAGATGTACAAATTTGAACTGTTAAAAACTTACTATTACAAACAAATTTTTTTTTTGTAAATTTTGGTTTTGTGGTTTCATATTATTTGGCGGCTGTTACATACTCAGTACATAGTTAAAACTGTACAGGATTGTAAAAGATTATTACACACAGTCAGTTGAAACCTTAAGGTTGTGTGCTGATATTGAGAATGTCTGTAACATTTGTTAAGATCATGCTGTGCACTGGCATTTTAGCTTTTTAGAATTAAACAATAACTGCTACACAATGTCTAGCTTACGCTGACCAGTTAACCCTTGAGGTTGTATGCAGGACCCGTTGTACTAGTAATGAGCAGTTATAAATACATTAATAAATATACTTTAAAGTTGAGTTTATTAAATTCTGCTTTAGTAGAAAAGCTTGCAAAACTATTGACGGTCAGTATAGTACAATGTCAACGCTTGGTGGGTGGTTGAATAACAGAGCATTTTGTTGCCTCAGTTAAAAAGAAATAGTAAATAATTAAATTTAAAGCTCAACATAATAAATTTTTAAGACAAACCATACTATTACACATTTGTTAAAAAATATCTAAAACTTTAAAGTTTATGCATAACGTAACTTCACTATTAATTTAAAAGCGACGGAATAAATGCAACATTTTTATGTATGAACTACACCGTGACACAATTCTCAATTGCAAAGCAATAGATAAAATGACAAAAAATATACTTTGCATATCGTGTCCTAAAACAACATATTACAATTTTGACATTCAAGGTTATATTTATAAAGCAAAATAAACATCAATAAAGAGCAAATTATGTGTCTACATTGACATTATCAATTGCAAAACAATAGAATCAACTCAATTATAAAATTAAATGCAACATTAAAAATTGATTATTTTTTAGTGCAAAGAGTTGCAAACATCTTGTTATGAGTTTCAATAAACTTGCTGCCTATTCAACTCAACATATAAAAATAAATCTAAATATTTGCATACAATTTGGTATAAAACTTCACACAAATCCAAAAGATCTGCTTACATAAATATTTGCTTGTTAAAAAATACGTTGACAATAGGTAAATCGCACTTATCTAAACCCAAAATTGAGACAGATGTATTTTATAGCAGCGATAGCCGTATATCTAAATTCGCTTTTTCAGTATTGTCTTGTCTACCGGTAATCTCTCCATCAAAGCAACGTATACTGATTATACTTTCGTACTAAGAAAAAAAATATAATCAAAAGACGGCCGATGCCTTTGTCGAAGAAATTAAGTTCTTTTGTTATGTCTATAGTCCTATTATTTCACTAATTACATTCTCAAAGTATATAAAAAAAAGTGAAGTAAAATATATGGCTTGTATAGCTACAGGGATAAAACAGAATTTTATGGATGTAGCGGGACATTTGCATATACAGAATAACTCTGGATAAATTATTTAAAGCTGTTCGGATTTCCAATGCGTCGGTCGCATAAAATACATATTGAAACTTGACAAGTGTAACAGAACCAGAAGCTTAATAAAATATTCTTCGTAAATGTGAGGCATAAAATAGTCGACTAATATTTACTGAAATCAATACCGATTCATTCGATATGTGGATCACATTTCTAAGTGTAAAGAAATTTATTTAATATTCTTTTTTTTATTCACCACAAAACGATTAAAATGACGAATGTATTAATCCCTCTACCTAATTCAAAAAAATGCGAAGTAATATCAAGCCTTGTTTCATATTCAAATATATACAGACGGCGTAGTTTTTAAAATTCATTTCGATGCAAATTCTATTTACGCAGAAATTTCATTTTGTCCACGACTGTATCATAACATTATGAAAATCCATTAAAGAAATAAATATTTCAATTGACCTACATTACGTTACATTAACTTTTTTAACTGCAATGAAACAATATGCAAATATTTTGCCAATCTTGAATGGAATATTTTTTTTTTTTATCAAACGAATTAAAAGTTTTACTTTCATTTCAACTCCGGTATATTTTATTGTGTTTAGAAGAGAAGAATTTATGTTGTTACTAAATATATTAAATTTATTTTTTTTCAATAAATTTGAAATTTAGATTGAAATAATGAAGTTCGAAGGACAATTTGGTTGAAGTTGGTTTTGTCGTGAAATGAAAGCAGGATGCTTTGAACTGTAACAAGGCTTATCTTTAATTTAAAACTCTCCCTACATTCAACAATAAGGCAGCTGCTAAATTTTCAATTTAAGTTCTTCACCTAATTGCAGGTTCAACAACCAATATTGCCCTAAACATCAAAAGGTTAGATTTAAATTATTTATATATATAATAATAATTAGCAAACAATCCAATACTGCAATAATACAAATAGTTTTTAGTTAATAAATTAAGCATAATAATCCAAGTAAGCGGGTCATCTCTCCAGGGTGCTATATTTTACATTTTAACAAGGAATTTATAATCAGGAGATTAACTCACTCTATATTGCATCTCTACACTTTCCGTAAGTGTTACTATTTGCTATCTTGTTACACTTTTAATACTGGTAACTAAACTACGTCTTTAATCTCATAAAAAAATAACAAAATTGTTTTTACTTAGAAAAATATGAATTTTAAATATATTTTTGTAGTTAATATAAAATAACAATGGATTGAGTCGGCAAAAATGTCCCAAGGGCATTATCTGGCCCACATTGTTTTTTATCAAAAAAACAGTATAAAAATAAAATATGCTTTAAAGCAGGAAGAAAACAATCGGTTTAATGTTGGATACATAGCTGTAAGAAAATTACTATTGAACGGTGGAACGTTGAAAAGGAATACAGAATTGATTGATGTTCCGGTAGTTGTTTGGAATTTTGTTTCTTTATCTAAGTTTTTTTTAGTTAGGTTTGTATATTATTTTTTATAAACATTTTATAATGAGCTTAAACTTAATTAAATTTAACTGAATCATAAATATAAAATAACTTAAAAATTATCCTCGTGCATATAAGCATGCTAAGGATACGGATATGGTTTCAACATTACAAAGGGTCTAGACCCAAAACGTGGAAAAATATTTTTTTTTTAATTATGGAGTAGTTTATAAATCATTTTTGTTCACATAATTATGCTGAAAAAACAATTGTTAAAAAATATCTTTTAAGCTATGTATGGTCTAGACATTACCTAAAATGGTTCTAAACTCAAATTTTATTTTGAAAATTTCAAAATTGTTTTTGAAGTTTTTTGAAATTATAATTATTCTTGTGCCAAAAACACAGTTGTCAAAATAAAGTTTTAATATGTAGGCCATATGTGGTCTAGACATTGTCTAAATTGATTCTAGACTCAAAATTAATTTTAAATTTTTTTAATTAAATACCTTATAAATTATTATTTGCATATAATTATGCTGAAGATACAATTGTCAGAAAAATGTTTCAATATGTAGACCATATGTGGTCTAATCATTGCTTAACACGGTTTTAGACTTAAAATTAATTTTTAATTTTTATAATCAAATAATTTATAAATTACCCTTTGCGTAGAATATGTTGAGGGTACAATAGTCAAAATAATGTTTCAATATGTAGATTATAAGTGGTCTAGACATTGCCTAAAATGGTTTTAGACTCAAAATTAATTTTAAATTTTTTTAATAAAATAATTTATAAATTACCCTTTGCATATAATCATGCTAAAGATACAATTGTCAAAATAATTTTTTAATATGTAGGTCATATGTAGTCTAAAGATCGCCTAAAACGGTTCTAGTCTCAAAATTATTTTAATTTTTTTATTATTTTTTTTTTTAATTATTTGCATATAATTATGCTGAAGATACAATTGTCAAAATAATGTTTTAATATGTAGGCCATATATGGTCTAATCCATGCCTAACGTGGTTCTAGACTTAAAATAAAATTTAAACTTTTTTAATTAAATAATTTATAAATTACCCTTTGCATATAATCATGCTAAAGTTACAATTGTCAAAAAAAATTTTTTTATATGTAGGCCATATGTGGTCTAGACATTGCCTAAAATGGTTCTAGGCTCAAAATTTGTTTTAAATTTTTTAATAAAAAAATTTATAAATTACTCTTTTCATATAATTATGCTAAGGATACAATTGTCAAAATAATGTTTTAATATGTAGGCGATATGTAGTCTAGACATTCCCTAAAATAATTCTAATTTTAAAATTAATTTAATTTATTTTTAATTAAATAATTTATTAATTACCCTTCGCATATAATCATGCTAACGCTACAATTGTCAAAATAATGTTTTAATATGTAGGCCATATGTGGTCTAGACATTTCCTAACCTGGTTCTAGACTCAAAATTAATTAAAAAAATTAAATAAAATAATTTATAAATTACTTTATGCATATAATCATGCTGAGGATACAATTGTCAAAATAATGTTTTACTATGTAGGCCATACACATGTGGTTTAAAAATTCCCTAAAATGGTTCTAGTCTCAAAATTTATATAATTTTTTTTTAATTAAATAATTTATAAATTGCCCTTTGCATATAATCATGCTGAGGTTACAATTGTCAAAATAATATTTTCATTTGTGGGCCATATGTGGTCTAGACATTGCCTAACATGGTTCTAGATTTAAGATAAAATTTAATTGTTTTTATTAAAATAATTTATAAATTACCTTTTGCATATAATTATGCTTAAGAACAATTGTCAAAATAATGTTTCAGCATGTAGGCTATATGCGGTCTAGACATTGCCTAAAATGGTTCTAGACTCAAAAGTAATTTTAAATTTTTTAATAAAATAATTTATAAATTACCTTTTTCATATAATCATGCTGAGAATACAATTGTCAAAATAATTGTTTAATATGTATGACATATGTAGTCTAGACATTGCCTAAAATGGTTTTAGACTTAAAATTAAGTTCAAAATTTTTTAATTAGATAATTTATAAATTATCCATTGCATATAATCATGCTAAAGATACAATTGTCAAAATAAAGTTTTAATATGTAGGCCATATGTGGACTAGACATTGCCTAAAATAGTTCTAGACTCAAAATTATATTTAAATTTTTTTAATAAAATAATTTATAAATTACCCTTTGCATATAATCATGCTGAAGATATAATTGTCAAAATAATGTTTTAATTTCAAAACCATATGTGGTCTAAACATTGCCTAAAATAATTCTAGGTTGAAAGTTAATTATAAATTTTTTTAATAAAATAATTTATAAATTATTCTTTGCCTAGAATTATGATGAGGATACAATAGTTAACATAATGTTTCAATATGTAGGCCATATGTGGTCTCGACGTTCCTAACATGGTTCTGGACTCAAAATTAATTTTAAATTTTTTAATAAAATAATTTATAAATTACTCTTTGCATATATATAAATATATATTTTGACAGTTGTATCATCAGCATAAGCTGATGATACAACTGTCAAAATAATGTTTCAATATGTAGGCCATATGTGGTCTAGACGTTGCCTAACATAGTTCTAGACTCAAAATTAATTTTAATAAAATAATTTATAAATTACCTTTTGCATATAATTATGCTGAGGATACAATTGTCAAAATAATGTTTCAATATGTAGGCTATATGTGGTCTAAACATTGCCTAACATGGTTCTAGACTCAAAATTGATTTTAAATTTTTTTAATAAAATAATTTATAAATTACCTTTTGCATATAATCATGCTGAGGATACAATTGTCAAAAAAATGTTTTAATATGTAGGCCATATGTGGTCTAGACATTGCCTAACATGGTTCTAGCCTAAAAAATAATTTAATTTTTTTATTAAATATATTATAAATTACCCTTTGCATATAATCATGCTGAAGATACAATTGTCAAAATAATGTTTTAATTTCAAAACCATATGTGGTCTTAACATTGCCTAAAAAAGTTCTAGACTCAAAGTTAGTTTTTAATTTTTTTAAATAAATAATTTATAAATTATAAACTACCTTTTGCATATAATTATGTTGAGGATACAATTGTCAAAGTAATGTTTCAATATGTAGGCCATATGTGGTCTAGACGTTGCCTAACATGGTTCTAGACTTACAATTATTTTTTTAATATGTAAGCCATATGTGTCTAGACGTTGCCTAACATGGTTCTAGACTAGAAAATAATTTATAAATTACTTTTTGCATATAATCATACTGAGGATACAATTGTCAAAATTTTGTTTTAATATGTAAACCATATGTGGTCTAAACATTGCCTAAAATGGTTCTAGACTCAAATTTAATTTTAAACTTTTTAATAAAATAATTTATAAATTACCCTTTTCATATAATTATGCTAAGGATACAATTGTCAAAATATTTTTTTAATATTTAGGCCATATGTGGTTTAGACGTTACTTAACATGGTTCTAGACTCAAAATTAATTTAAATTTTTTTTAATAAAATAATTTATAATTTACCCTTTGCTTATAATCATGCTGAGGATACAATTGTTTAAATAATTTTTTAATATGTTTTCTATATGTGGTCTAGACATTGCCTAATATGGTTCTAGACTCAAAATTAATTGTAAATTTATTAATAAAATAATTTATAAATTACCTTTTGCATATAATCATACTGAGGATACAATTGACAAAATAATTTTTTATTACGTAGGCCATATGTAGTCTAAAAATTGCCTAAAATGGTTTTAGAATCAAAATTAAGTTAATTTTTTTTTAATAAAACAATTTATAATTTACTCTTAGCATATAATCACGCTAAAGATACAATTGTCAAAATAATGTTTTAATATTAAAATCATATGTGATCTAGACATTGCTTAAAATGGTTCTAGACTCAAAATTAATTTTAATCTTTTTTAATAAAATAATTTATAAATTACCTTTTTCATATAATCATGCTGAGAATACAATTGTCAAAATAATTGTTTAATATGTATGACATATGTAGTCTAGACATTGCCTAAAATGGTTTTAGACTTAAAATTAAGTTCAAAATTTTTTAATTAGATAATTTATAAATTATCCATTGCATATAATCATGCTAAAGATACAATTGTCAAAATAAAGTTTTAATATGTAGGCCATATGTGGACTAGACATTGCCTAAAATAGTTCTAGACTCAAAATTATATTTAAATTTTTTTAATAAAATAATTTATAAATTACCCTTTGCATATAATCATGCTGAAGATATAATTGTCAAAATAATGTTTTAATTTCAAAACCATATGTGGTCTAAACATTGCCTAAAATAATTCTAGGTTGAAAGTTAATTATAAATTTTTTTAATAAAATAATTTATAAATTATTCTTTGCCTAGAATTATGATGAGGATACAATAGTTAACATAATGTTTCAATATGTAGGCCATATGTGGTCTCGACGTTCCTAACATGGTTCTGGACTCAAAATTAATTTTAAATTTTTTAATAAAATAATTTATAAATTACTCTTTGCATATATATAAATATATATTTTGACAGTTGTATCATCAGCATAAGCTGATGATACAACTGTCAAAATAATGTTTCAATATGTAGGCCATATGTGGTCTAGACGTTGCCTAACATAGTTCTAGACTCAAAATTAATTTTAATAAAATAATTTATAAATTACCTTTTGCATATAATTATGCTGAGGATACAATTGTCAAAATAATGTTTCAATATGTAGGCTATATGTGGTCTAAACATTGCCTAACATGGTTCTAGACTCAAAATTGATTTTAAATTTTTTTAATAAAATAATTTATAAATTACCTTTTGCATATAATCATGCTGAGGATACAATTGTCAAAAAAATGTTTTAATATGTAGGCCATATGTGGTCTAGACATTGCCTAACATGGTTCTAGCCTAAAAAATAATTTAATTTTTTTATTAAATATATTATAAATTACCCTTTGCATATAATCATGCTGAAGATACAATTGTCAAAATAATGTTTTAATTTCAAAACCATATGTGGTCTTAACATTGCCTAAAAAAGTTCTAGACTCAAAGTTAGTTTTTAATTTTTTTAAATAAATAATTTATAAATTATAAACTACCTTTTGCATATAATTATGTTGAGGATACAATTGTCAAAGTAATGTTTCAATATGTAGGCCATATGTGGTCTAGACGTTGCCTAACATGGTTCTAGACTTACAATTATTTTTTTAATATGTAAGCCATATGTGTCTAGACGTTGCCTAACATGGTTCTAGACTAGAAAATAATTTATAAATTACTTTTTGCATATAATCATACTGAGGATACAATTGTCAAAATTTTGTTTTAATATGTAAACCATATGTGGTCTAAACATTGCCTAAAATGGTTCTAGACTCAAATTTAATTTTAAACTTTTTAATAAAATAATTTATAAATTACCCTTTTCATATAATTATGCTAAGGATACAATTGTCAAAATATTTTTTTAATATTTAGGCCATATGTGGTTTAGACGTTACTTAACATGGTTCTAGACTCAAAATTAATTTAAATTTTTTTTAATAAAATAATTTATAATTTACCCTTTGCTTATAATCATGCTGAGGATACAATTGTTTAAATAATTTTTTAATATGTTTTCTATATGTGGTCTAGACATTGCCTAATATGGTTCTAGACTCAAAATTAATTGTAAATTTATTAATAAAATAATTTATAAATTACCTTTTGCATATAATCATACTGAGGATACAATTGACAAAATAATTTTTTATTACGTAGGCCATATGTAGTCTAAAAATTGCCTAAAATGGTTTTAGAATCAAAATTAAGTTAATTTTTTTTTAATAAAACAATTTATAATTTACTCTTAGCATATAATCACGCTAAAGATACAATTGTCAAAATAATGTTTTAATATTAAAATCATATGTGATCTAGACATTGCTTAAAATGGTTCTAGACTCAAAATTAATTTTAATCTTTTTTAATTAAATAATTTATAAATTATCCTTTGCATATAATCATACAAATGTCAAAATTATGTTTTAATATGTAGTCCATATGTGGTCTAGACATTGCCTAAAATGGTTCTAGTCTCAAAATTAATTTTTAATTTTTTAATAAATTAATTTATAAATTACCCTTTGCATATAATCATGCTGAGGATACAATTGTTAAAATTTTTTTTTGTTATTTAGGCTATATGTGGTCTAGGCATTGCTTAACTTGGTTCTAGGCTCAAAATTAACTTTAAATTTTTTAATGAAATAATTTTTAAATTACCCTTTGCATATAATCATGCTGAGGATACAATTGTCAAAATATTTTTTGATTATGTAGGCCATATGTGGTCTAGACATTGCCTAAATTAGTTCTAGACTCAAAATTAAATTTAATTTTTTTTAATAAAATAATTTATAAATTACTCTTTGCAAATAATCATGCTGAGGATACAATTGTAAAAATAATGATTTTATATGTAGGCCATGTGTGGTCTAGATATTGCTTAAAATGGTTCTAGACTCAAAATTAATTATATTTTTTTTAATAAATTAATTTATAAATTACCCTTTGCATATTATCCATGCTGAAGATACAATTATCAGAATAATGTTTTAATATTTAGGCCGTGTCTGGTCTAGACATTGCTGAAAACGGTTTTATACTAAAAATTTAATTTTTAATTTTTTTTTAAATTTTTTCTTTTGCTTGGCGGCGATATTCTAGGTCCTGTAGTCGGTGTATTGCCCCATATAAAAGTTTAGTGTGTTTTTTAGGCCTTGGACAGTGCTTCCAGGATATTCTGCTTTTTTGGTTCCAACTTTTAGACACTAACTCCATGTTTGCAAGTCAATATAATTATAATTATTAGCTGCGGAGGCGGATAATCTTTTTGGAAAAATCTTTTTTTTTATTTGGATGTTGCTTGAGAGTAACGTTGTCCTTTTAAAATTTGAAAAAGATTTACTGGGGAGTCAAATCACGATAGGCCTCTTTGAGACGCGTGCCTGCAAGAATTTTCCTTAGTTTCTTTACATTGTTCCTGTTCAAATAAAAGTTGTGCTGCTCTGGTAAGTCCCTCACCCAGTAATTCGGGTTGTGAGCGCTCACTATCACGTTTGAGTATCTTGTTTGGTGGTGCTTCTAACGGCTGTGTTTTATGGCATTAGGCATTCCGAGCTCACCTATTTAGCCGCTAATCCTCTTATTTCTATCTACCATAAACTGGTTGCTAGGTAAATGGCGGCGTTGTGCCACTTGAGGTATTCTTGTTGGCGGTAGTAGCTTGTTGCTGATTTTTTTAAATTTCTGACAAAATTCCGAACAGAACACTCAAATGTTTATTACAAAAAACAATAATGGCTTTTAACAATATTGCTAATGCAGTCTCCTAAAAGCTTGAAAAACTTTTCACGTCATAAACATTCAAAGGACCAAAAGTCTCACCGTCCAAGTCTTCTATGTTTCTTAAGTGAGGTTACAGAAAAGGTAATCTAACAATCTTCTTCTTAAACATGAGATTTAATGCTATAATCTATCAAGTAAATGAAGTGACTAATCACATTGTCAAAGGTTTTAGACTGAGCTAAAAATGTGATTTTCTTTGACGTTGAAAATCTTTTGACAAAGTCCGGCACAAAGATTACTTTTGATGCTGCACAATCTATAATTTCTTTTGATGAACAATTTTTTTGTAGTCAAATGCTACCAAGTATCTGGGTATTACTTGCAAACTTGGGTCACTAACCTTGACATTGTTATAAACCTCCGCTTGAACTTGTCTTAAAAAGTGCCAAGGTGGCTACTTAACAAGCATTGCAATTTTCTTAACTCCGCGTAGAGTTCTTCCACGGGGTTAGTGTAAAAGTGATACGTAGTTGTGGTGTGATTGTAGTTCTTTTACGTTATGGTGGTTTTTCAAAATTTGTAGCTTGGGTACCCAAATTGACAAAAAAAATGTAGTTTTAGAATTTTGATGGTTACTTTGCTGGTGGTGTGCTGCGTGGCAAATGCTTTTGCCCAAGAAGTATAAACTGATGCCTCGTAAGGGTTATGTCTAAGAAACCAATGTAATCGATCGCAATACGTTTGGCCGTTGTCAAAATAAGAGTATAAAGCGGTAGCCTCTTGTGTAACACAAATCTTCTTCTGCGCGCAGGTGATGCTTTTACGGGTGCTTACTAACTAAACTAACCCTTGACTAGGACTGCTAAAAGTTTGCTTTTTGTGAGAAATAGTTTTCTTGAATTTTAGGCGTCGCTTAGAATTAGTAGAGACTTAGTTCCACTTCTAAGCCTGGATTCTAGACTGACGGACAGTGTCTAAAAATATTAGACATTGAGTTGTCTAATAAAAATTTGAAAGCTGCAACCAGCTTGGCAAAGATTTTGTTACTTGCTTATGAAGTAACGGCTGATCTTTAGCTAAAAGTAGTGAGGCGCTAGGCACCGGTCCCGCTGCTTGTGCAAAAGATTTCTTCTTGCGGGCGTTAGAAGCGCTCTAAAAAGAAGCTTAAGACTGCTTACGGGGACCAGATATTTTACCGGTGGCTTAACTGTTGCGGCTTGCCTTTTGTTTTTAATAAAGTAGGCAACCCTTGTAACTTCCCGTGTAGAGCCAACCACACGCAACGCATTTAGCTAAATGGCCGATCTTTTTAGCTCGAATGAGCTCTAGCGCATTTGACGTACCATGCGTTGCACCAAAATAGCCATAGCGTTGGCAACGGTGAGATTGTGCTGTCTTGGAACCTCTGTGTTTGACCTCTGTGGTAACACAAAGCCCGCACAACTCTGTGAAAAATATGATTTTTTTGTTTTAATTTTATAAGCGGCAGTACGGCAGAGAAAGCATGAACGAATACCAGCGGTAACAAAAGTTAAGCAACGGCCGCTCCGGTCACAACTTGAATGGGTGACCCACAAATTAATGCCAAGCGTAACGTTCCCAATATAAGTTCGTTACTTTATATTGGCATCCAAACATGCAAATGTCTTCTCTGTGGCTTGGTGTGTCCGACACTTTGACATCTAACGGTAGTAAGAAGTTATAGATTAAACTGAACTAAACGTACACCTTGGGGAAGGTTTTCCCGTCTCTGCCCATGCGTGTCGTCGATGATGGAGTATACACCTGAGCAATAAGCTCAACCTGCACTACTTCAGCTTTAATGAAAGTAGGTACATCCTGGATAAAGTATTTTAAGGTCTTTTTTGATTTTAATTGATATGTGTGGAAAAAGACTTTGTGTTTTGTGCAGTAGTCGGGGCGCCTTATTCTACGTTGGTTGCTAATTGTTGCCGCTTAATTGATTAAAGGCGGTTATCCGGTTGTTGGGGTTAGTGATATTTTGGTTTTTTGGTTCCAACTTAGTTGGACGTAATTCTCTACAAACCAATATAATATTAATTAGCTGCGAGGGCGGACTACATTTTTGCAAAAACCTTTTTTGGTTTGAATTTTGTTCAAGAACGATGTTGTCCTTCTGGAATTTGCAGAAAACTGGCGGAGGAGCCAAGTTATTTTTAAATAATAAAACATTTTTGATATATTTAAAAAACCATAAGTTAAGATTTTAAATCACTTCTATGCATATAATTATGCTAAAAATACAATTGTCAAAAAATTTAGCTCATCTATGGTTGAGACATTGCCTAAAACTCAAAATTAATTTTGGAATATTTAAAACATTTTTTTAAATTTTTTAAAACTATAAAGTTATTTATTATTTACTCTCGTGCGTATAATTATGCTGAGAACCCAATTGTCAAAATATTTTATTAATATTTAAGCTATGTATAGCCTAATATGGTGCTAGACTCAAAATATATTTTGGGAATTACAAAACAATTTTAGAATTTTTTGAAAACCATATTAAATTATAATTACTTTTTTGCATATAATCATGCTAAAGACACAATTGTTAAAATAATGTTTTAATATTTAAGCCATGTATAGTCTAGACATTGCCAAAAATAGTTCTAGACCCAAAATAAATTTTGAAAAATTTAAAACATTTTTTGAAATTTATGAAATTATTTATTTATTATTCTTTGCGCATGTAACCATGTTGAGAACACAGTTTTTAAAATAATGCTTTAATAATTAGGCAAAGTATAGTCTAGACATTGCTTTAGTTGGTTCTAGACCCAAAATTTATTTTGGATTTTTAATTTTTTTTAATTTTTATAATATAGTTTAATTAATTACTAATGTAATTAGTTTATCAATGTCGGGTGGTGTCCATGTTTCTTCCATGTTACCGTTTTTAAAATTCTCAAATATCAAAGCGAAAATGACAGTATTGTTTTGATTTGTAAAATATCAAGTTAGTACGTTTCAAATGACGATCAACTGTTGCCGCGCTACCACCAACCGATTTGAAATTATGAAACGGTGGTTATCAAATCACAGATGCCGGCGAGAATAGTGAATCAGTCGGACCGTCGCCATATGATTTAACGTGTTCGAATTTTAGTTGGTGGCGGTGGGTAGTGCAGTAAGACTGCAGCCTAATTAAGCAAACATAAATTGCAAATATTTCCCCAATATAATAATAACAAGCTGGACACCGTGAAGGTGTTGAATACTAACCTCCCGCTATAAAATCTAGTAAAAGTCAAACAATCACGTGTGCTTACAGTTGGCAACACTGATTCATCTTTAGAATAACACATGTTTATCTACGCTTGGCAACAATTATTACTCGTTGAAGCACTTCACACAGTTCACATGCTTGGTTAGATACGGTGTTAAACTATAAAATTGGACTGTTCTGTTTGTTTGTGTCAAAAGGATTAACTCAGCAGGTAAGAGTAATAAACGGTATAGTTTATTAATTATAAAATACTGTATTACTTATTTATGTGGACATAATCATATGTTATAATAATCGGAGTTATTCTCTATGCATAATGCTAGAGGTATGCAAGATATACTTTGCTAGGTAACAAGATATGAACTGTCGCGACGAGTCAATTATGACAAATTTATAGATAAAATAATACTAATAATAATATAATTTTATTTAGTTAAAGTGAGTATTCATATTGTTAGCAAACAAGATTTGTTAAAAACAGTTTATATTGTTAGTTAGAAATATATATTTTGCTTACTTCTAATAATGAGCATAGAGAATGTCTCAGTATTTAGCCGAAAACCCATTTATGTCTTGAATTATATACAGACACAGACCGTCTCAATGTAAGCGGTCTTATGGGAAAACAATCGGCAATCTCCGCCGTACGACATGCAAACACAATAAAGGAGGGAGATCCGAACACACAGTCGTAAATAACATAAATATTATGTCTTCAATCAGTATTCATACGCTCGCACGCAGAATGCGCACGTGTTAATTTTTTTGCCGGCGGCGGAGATTGCCGATTGTTTTCCCATAAGACCGCTTACATTGAGACGGTCTGTATATATAATTTTTATTAGAATTTGTGCAATAATTCCATATATAAAATTTATACCTGTATGACACTGTAAATAATTCTGTATATAATTATAAAAAAAAAGCATTTGCCTTATCTATGATCTGTCAAATCCAGTTTCAATGTTTACTTCACTTTGCAGGTTATGTCATTTGTTTTGAATTGATTATTGCTACAGTTTGTTATACAATTAAAGAAAATAATTATAAATGGAAGCAGAACAAATTAAAAAAGTGGTAGCAATTGCTATATGTGAAGCGGCAGTGGTAAAATTGAAAATAAAATAGAAAATATAAAATAATATGCGCTCATCACGTTCGCGTCGATTATAGGCGGGAAAATTGAACATGTTCTAATTTTTTAAGATATAATTGTGACCTTGATAATTTGTGTGTTTTACACACGTGAATGGTCTGATCTATAATTATATATACAGGGAGTTTATAAATTAATGGGATTATGTAATCACTTTAAATATGCCGTCTTTTTAAAATTGTCCACTATACTATTTGTTTTGACAGTTCAACTTTGACAGCTGTCAAGCAAGCAAGGTTATAAGGTTTACACATTTTCACTAGAGCGGCACAAATGTACATTTGATGGTTACATAATTCCAAACATTTATAATCACCCTGTATAATTCAAGACATAATTATGCACAGTGTCAAACGGGTTTAAGGTAGTTTTAAACTCAAATAAATATATTAATTGCGTTATCACTTTTGACAGATTACTAAACATAAATTGTTTAATAGTTACTGTGATTTTATGTAAATTGTCTTTTTGACCAGTGAGATGCTAGGCACACTAATAATGGGTGCATGTCTTGAAACACTAGTTGTATGTGTCTTACACTGGATAAATAGCAATTTACATAAAATACATTATTTTTTTAATATCAAAAAAATATTAGAAATTTTTAGAATGTTTATTCATGTAGCCGCTAGTCATCTCTCTCATTCTCTTTTTCTTTAACGTGTATGACCTGGTTGCCGGCTCAATAATCAGTGGCTGCGCATATGTTTTGCTCAAACTGCATCAAAAGAACTAAATCAAGCAGCAAGACTAACTCTACTTTAAAAAAATGAAGCAAAATAACATAAAATTTTGTCACACAACTCTTATCTACAGCCCAAATACTGCCTTATTACTTGTGTTAAATTAATGCAATCTACAACTTAATAATCTATAATGCAATAAAAATGTTATTTTTTTTTGTTTGTTCAGTCAAGTTTTATTATTACATTTTTTTCTTATTATTTTAATATTTTCTTCTAGAATTATTATGGATTCAAACAAGAAGAATGAAATGCCCGCACCAGATGGGAGCTTAACGCCAAAAAATAATTCCAACATTTCAACTATTAAAGAAAATAATCTTACGTTAGCAGAGCCATCCAAGCCTGCTCAAAAAGTTAACATTATTTACAATTTATTAATTAGGCCACCCGGAAAGATAGTAAAGAATCATCCGGGCATGGCAAAACTAACGATAATTCGTAGAGATGGAGCACGCAGGACCTTATTTATTACCAAAGAAGTTGGCAAATTTATTACTACAAATTAATAGTTTTTCATTGGGGCATAATATTTTTTTTGTTAGTAAGTTCATATTATAATCTATATTTATGTAAATGAACTGATTTTTGACTGATGAACTAAAGTATTATTATTGTTAAATTATTTATAATCATTATACTGTTTTCTC
The DNA here is from genome assembly GCA_963932245.1 of Tachinus rufipes. NCBI lineage: Eukaryota > Metazoa > Arthropoda > Insecta > Coleoptera > Staphylinidae > Tachinus > Tachinus rufipes. The sequence goes on from OZ010750.1 coordinate 5,556,810, forward strand.
ATTTAATCAATGATACTAGATTTTGAGTGGCTAAAAATTCTTAGTTACGCCACTGGATTCAATTTTTTTTATGTTAATTTGTAACAGTAATTTGTCACTTTTATTATTTAAAACACTACATTTTTTTGTTATATTTGGCTAAAAATTTCTAGTTAGCTAGCTAGCTAAAGATTGCATTGATGTAGTCATTTTAATTTTTTAATTAAAATTTGAAATTTCTATTTATTTTAATTCCTAACCTTATGAACATACCTAAAATAGTTTATGATTGCATGCAAGGTGAGCATTTATATTTATTTAACTGTTTATAAGACAATGTGAGAAAGAGTTTGATCAAGGTAGTTTGAAGCAGACTTAGCCTAGGTTTTAATGTCAGCGTTGAAGGATTAACTTTAGAAATTTGTCTAGTCTGAAGATAAAAAAGCCAAAACGTAAAGTTGCAAACAAAAAAGAAAAATTGGTAATGTTGAGTGATTCAAATGTTAGAAAAAAGTTTTAAAAAACAAAATTCAAATCTAAGATGTTAAAAAATTTTAGTCTGCAAATTTGGTGACAAACCCAAATTGATTGCTAAATGACTACAGCAATAATGACCAAAACAAATACAGATTGGATAAAAATACAACAACAGAGCAGGTCAACCTCAACTAGCGTAAAAAAGGGTTTTTTGGATTGTTGGTAGAAGTGCGGCTATCTTTCTGGAGAGCTATACTATCCACGGAAAATAGGTGGAAGCGCTAGTCGATTTTGGAGCTAGTCACAAAAAAGAAAAATGGTTTTTCAAAAAAGAAAACGCACTTCTGTCGACAACCCTAAAAGATTTTGGAGATGCCAAAGTTTTTAGCAAAATTGATATATAGATCAGATACTGGCAGATCTTAATGCACAAAGGTTACGTGCGTCTCATCCCTTTTGCCGCCCCAGACGAGGGCACTTATCACTTCAAAGTAATGCTTTTTGGGCTGAAAAATGCACTTACAACATTCCAAAAATTGATGTCTCAGATGTTAGCGGGCTTGCTATCGGTCTACTCCAAAAACTACAAAAAGCACTTTTGCCTAGTACTGAAAAAGCAACAAGAATACTAGCTACGTTGCTACATAAAAAAATGCAAGTTCAGCAGAAATAAAAGAAAATCAACTTCTCACTCATCACCTCAAACTGATAAGATTACAGATGCCGCTTCGCAATAAGAAGCAACTGCAAAGCTATGTTATGCATCTGGCTCTAGGAGTTTGTGGGTACTCAAAACTAGCCGCCTTCCTGATGGAACTCCAGGTTACAAAGAAATTTTTTATGTAGACAGACGTCAAAGCAAAGGCGTTTGAAGATGTAAAAACGGCTTTGGATCAACCCGACTTAAACCAGGCTTACCGTTTGTACTACAAACGGACGCCTGTGAGTTTAAGCGACATATTATAATGTACAACAGTGCCGTACTTAGAATACCAGCAGTTTACCCTCCAAATTGACAATAAAGCTTTGGTCTGGTCAGAAAACTTTACTGATATTACAAAAGTTTGATTTTAAGTTAGAACACACCATTTGCGCTACCAACTTACTGCCAGACACTCTAGCAAAGAAACTATTGTTTTGTTAATGGACCCTAAAAGACTACTGCCACCGGAAAGCCCGACTAGCGACAAATCAACAGACCTACGATGTCTATGCCGACTTCTCGGACGGAGCTAAGTTAAACTTACTAGAAAGAGAAACCTTAGCTGCATTAGTACGACAAACCTAACAAAAGTGTCAACAGACGCAAACTATCAGAGATGGCAAGAGATGATGAATGACCCGTAACATAAAAGGAGCAATTTAGGGTACAAACTGGGCGTACAGGCAAGCTAATCTAAACTAGAGCCGGCCAAAAACAACTAGTTGTACTTCCTGTAATGCAACAAGAAGAACCCAAAAAACATCACTTGACATCCACTGCAGGACATCCTGGAAGAGATAAACATGACCTGTCTGAGGGTCAAGATTGGGCCGACACAGCTAAAAGCCCTATTGAACTCACACCCGACGGGCAAGCTGTTGAAAAAAGTATCCATTGACTGCATTGGCCCCATGGATGCTACGCATAAAAGGAACAAGTATGCACTAACAATGATAGATCTTTGCATGAAGTGGGTTGAAGCAGTGTAAGTACCAGCAAAGTATCTTGTTTTATTGGTGTTGGTACCCAAAGACCACACTGTCTGAAAACGGTAGTCAATTTTTTACCCAGCATTTTAAGTAAGCGGTACAACGGCGGAAGGTCAAACACCACATTACCGCAATTTTTCACTCCCAGGCTAACCCGGTGGAACGACAACACACCAAAATCAAAAACAGCTTTTGTACCCTGAACGAAAAACAGTCTAACAAAAAATGAGACAAGCTCATGATCCTGGCGTTACTTCACTGTAATTGCAGGATTAACGCAGCAACAAAGCAAACGTCAAGCTAGCTGCTGTTAGGACTAAACTTGGCAGAACCAAGAAGTTGGAATGCTTCCCAGAAAGTTTCTCAGGTTTTGCTCACAGAAAGTCAGACCAGGGCAAGTAACATACCGAGATCAAAGGTAACCCAAACGAGCAAACGTTTGGGAATACGCAACAGGAGATTTGATGATGATGCAAAAATGGGTATTAAAGCTTAACAAGAAATGGTTAAGCCAAAAGAAGATTATCATCATTGCGGAAACCCATTGCTATTAGGTAAAGAACAATTCATAATTCTACCTGGACAACTTGCGACCTTGGAAACACCAACCCTACTACTAGAAGTTGCAATCCAGCAAATAGAGAAAAGGGGAGGAAGTGGGAATATTGATGCCGCTTTGTAGGCGAAGCTTTAAGAACCAATAAGGAACCGGCTAAGGAGTATAAATTAATCATTATATAGCTGCAATGGGTCACCAGCACCAAGACCACCTAGAATGTGACCTGACAACCTTTGCCAAAACCCAGCAGCACCATAATAACCATGACTATTGACGATGGGGCTGAGATACTTTATTTTTAAACAGATCGGGAGAATATCTCTGTTGACCTCCGCGCCAAGACTTTGTAGTAACTTGGATTGACAGCCCTAGTATACCGTTCCACTTCCTGGCACATTTTCAGAGGAAACAAAAACTTTATTTACTGCACTAACCCCATCAATTACTTTTAAACAGCGCAAAAGCATAACGCCAGCCTAGAACCGCCTTTAACAACCGCCTTTAACAACTGTGACATTTACGGCCCAACAATCAGTTAGTAACCAGCATCCATCAAGGACAGATAAAGATTAGACCATCTACCTGGAATTATTATGCAACCCTATATTACCTACTCTAACTGCTGCCATCAACGTATGACAACCGCTATGCCTATTGACCATGGATACAGATTTGGATCTACATCGACGACCGCATCAGGTGCACCAACCTTTGCACTTAGTTTGCACGGAACCTACCGGCTTGCACACTAATTACAAACACAACAGGCCTTGGCGTTTGCACACACCTCTCAAAGCCACACTCACGGCATTGCACATAAATATTTGGATAGAATTGTGCAACAATTCACTTATTAGTCTAATTTTTTTGCCTTTACGCAATGGTTGTACATGTTTTTTTCTAAAAATTGTAATAGTTGCAAATAAGATTGCTTATGTTTTTGACCTCCGTGTTCTTCAACTATGACTCAACTTGTCTACATATTTGGTGAATGTTTTGTCTTAATGGATGACTCTAAAAGACTACTGTCACCGGAAAGCCCGTCTACCGACAAATCAACAGACCTACAATGTCTATACCGACCTCTCGGACAGAGCTAAGTTAAATTTACTAGAAAGAGAAACCTTAGCCGCATCATTACGACAAACCCAACAAGAGAATCAACATACGCAAACTATCATTAAGGGATGGCAAGAGATGATGAATGACCCGGAACAACCCAAAAAAGCAATTTAGGGTACAAACTGGGCGTACAGGCAAGCTAATCCAAACTAAAGCCGGCCAAGAGCAACTAGTTGTACTTTCTGTAGTGCAACAGGAAAAAACCAAGATACATCACTCGACATATACTGCAAGACATCTTGGAAGAGATAAAACGACAGCAAGAAGAGATAAAACGACAGCAACCAAACTAAAGGAAAGATTAGCTGCTGCAGCTGCATGACCTGTTTGAGGGTCAAGATCGGGCCAACACAGCTAAAGGCCCTATTGAACTCACACCCGACGGGCAAGCCGTGGGAAACAGTATCCATTGACTGCATTGGCCCCATGGATGCTACGCATAAAAGGAACAGGTATGCACTGACAATGATAGATCTTTGCATGAAGTGGGTTGAAGCAGTGTAAGTACCACCAGCAACCAGCAAAGTATCCACTCGGCTCTTAGAAGAACACTTGTTTTATTGGTACCCAAAGACCACACTATCTGACAACGGTACCAAATTTTCTAGCCAGCATTTTAAGGAAGCGGTACAACGGTGAAAGATCAAACACCACGTTACCGCAATTTTTTACTCCCAGGCTAACCCGATGGAACGACAACACATCAAAATCGAAAACAGCTTCTGAACCCTGAACGAAAAACAGTCTAACAAAAAATGAGATAGGCTCATGAGCGTGGCATTACTTGCAGAATTAACAAAGCAACAGGAGAAACGTCAAGCTAGCTGCTGTTAGGACTAAACCTGGCAGAACCAAGAAGTTGAAATGCTTCCCAGAAAGTTTCTCAGGTTTTGCTCACAGAAAGTCAGACCAGGGCAAGTAACATACCGAGATCAAAGGTAACCCAAACAAGCAAACGTTTGGGATTACGCAACAGGAGACTTGGTAATGATGCAAAGATGAGAACAAAAGCTTAACAACAAGTGGTTAAGCTAAAAGAAAATTATCATTATTGCAGAAAGTCATTGCTATTAGGTAAAGAACATTTCATAACTCTACCTGGACGACTTGCGACCATGAAAACACCAACCCTACTACTAGAAGTTGCAGTCCAGCAAATAAAGGGGGGGGGGGAATTGATGCCGCTTTGTAGGCGGAGTTTTAAGAACCAATAAGGAACCGGCTAAGGGGTATAAAGATCAAGCGTTTATGTTGCAGAAACTCTGCTGTGATGCATTATTTAGCTGCAATGGGTCACCAGCATCAAGACCACCTAGAATGTGACCTGACAACTTCCGCCAAAACCCAGCAGCACTGGTTGTACATGTTTTTTTCTAAAAATTGTAATAGTTGCAAATAAGATTGCTTATGTTTTTAACCTCCGTGTTCTTCAACTATGACACAACTTGTCTACATATTTGGTGAATGTTTTGTCTTAATGGATGACACTAAAAGACTACTGTCACCGGAAAGCCCGTCTACCGACAAATTAACAGACCTACGATGTCTACACCGATTTCTCGGACAAAGCTAAGTTAAACTTACTAGAAACCTTAGCCGCATCAATACGACAAACCTAGCAAAAGTGTCAACAGACGCAAACTATCATTAAAGGATGGCAAAAGATGATGAATGACCCGGAACAACCCAAAAGGAGCAATTTAGGGTACAAACTGGGCGTACAGGCAAACTAATCTAAACTAGAGCCGGCCAAGAGCAACTGGTTGTACTTCCTGTGATGCAACAAGAAGAAACCAAGAAACATCACTTGACATTTACCGCAGGACATCCTAAAAGAGATAAAACGACAGCATCCAAACTAAAAGAAAGACTAGCTGCTGCAGCTGCATGACCTGTCTGATGGTCAAAATCGGGCCGACACAGCTAAAGGCCTTATTAAACCTACACCCGACGAGCAAGTCGTTGGAAAAAGTATCCATTGACTGCATTGGCTCTATAGATGCTAGCATAAAAGGAACAAGTATGCAATAACAATGATAGATCTTTGCATGAAGTGGGTTGAAGCAGTGTTAGTACCACAAGCAACCAGCAAAGTATCTTGTTTTATTGGTGTTGGTACCCAAAGGCCACACTGTCTGAAAACGGTACCCAATTTTCTAGCCAGCATTTTAAGGAAGCGGTACAACGGTGGAAAATCAAACACCACATTACCGCAATTTTTCACTCCCAGGCTAACCCGGTAGAACTAGCTAGCTGATGTTAGGACTAAACCTGGCAGAACCAAAAAGTTGGAAAGCTTCCCAAAAAGTTTTTTAAGTTTTGCTCCAAAGCCAGAAACCCAGACCAGGGCAAGTAACATACCGAGATCAAAGGTAACCCAAACGAGCAAACGTTTGGGAATGGAATACGCAACAAGAGACTTGATGATAATGCAAAGATAGGTATTAAGACTTAACAACAAGTGGTTAAGCCGAAAGAAGATCATCATCATTGCGGAAACTCATTGCTGTTAGGTAAAGGACAATTCATATCGGTCGCAGGTAAAACTCTACTTCGTCCTTGCGACCATGGAAACATCAACTTTACCACTAGAAGTTGCAGTCCAACAAATCGGGGGGAGAGGAAGAAGGGTGAATTGATGCCGCTTTGTAGGCGGAACTTACAGAACCAATGAGAAACCGGCTAAGGGGTATAAAGATCGAGCGTTTATGTTGCAGAAACACTGCTGTGATGCATTATTTAACTGCAATGAGTCACCAGCATTAAGACCACCTGGAATGTGACCTGACAACCTCCGCCAAAACCCAGCAGGAACTTTTTTTTTTCTTCAGCCTTTGCTCATCCACTCCTGAATGTAGGCCTCTTCCAAATTTTTCCACGTAGTTTGGTTCTGAGCAACTTGGAACCAGTTATATCCCGCTATACTCCTAATGTCGTCTGCCCATCTCTTATGGGGTTTCCCCGTACTTCTTTTTGTTGTTCTTGGGCGCCATTTCATTATCCTGATAGTCCACTTATTGGGGTCTTGTCAAGCCACATGTCCTGCCCATCTCCATTTTAGTTGCGCAATACGTTTTATAACGTCTGTCACCTTAGTTCTTAACCGGATTTCTTCGTTACGTACTTTATTTCTCAAGCTTATTCCAAGCATGGATCTCTCCATCGCTTTTTGCATAACACTTATTCTTTGGGCACTTCTTTGCGTTAACGTGGCAGTTTCTAGGCCATATGTAGATACTGGCAGTACACATGTATCGTAGACCTTCCTTTTTAGATTTATAGGAATAGTGTTATTCTTAAGCACGTAACCCAAGTTTCGGAATGCCGCCCAACTCAGCCAAATTCTTCTATTAATTTCAGCAGTCTGATTCTTCTTTCCAAGCTTGATGGTGTGGCCGAGATATACATATTCTTTCATCGTATGGAATGTGTGTTAGTCTACTGTGATCTCCAACTCTTCTGAGCTCATAATTTTTGTTTTGTTGAGGTTCATTTTCAGTCCGGCTAGTTTCGATACATCATTTAGCTGTTGTAGCATATCTTTCAGCTGACTTGGGTTACTGCTGATTAGTACAATATCGTCAGCAAAACGTAAGTGGTTAAGGTATGTTCCGTTGACATTTATACCCTTTCCTTCTCAGCAGCAACATAACTACAATTATTGACCGTGACGGAGCTGAGATACTTTATTTTTAAACATATTGGGAGGATATCTCTGTCGACCTCCGCTAAAATCTTGTGGTAACCTGGAGAGTTTATTTTGTCCGCATTTCTCTAGATCGACAGCCCTAGAACCGTTCCACTTCCTGGAGCATTTTTAAAGGGAACAAAAACTTCATACACTGCACTAACTCCATTAATTACTTTCAAACAGCTCAACAGCATAACACCAGCCCAAAACCGCCGTTAACAACCGCCTTTAACAAAACTAAATTGTGACATTTACGGCTCAACAATCAGTTAGTAACCAGCATCCATCAAGGACAGATAAAGGTCAGACCATCTACCTGGAATTATTATGCAACTCTATATTACCTACTCCAACTGCTGCCACCAACGTATGACAACCGTTATGCCTACTGACCATTGATACAGAATTGGATCTATATCGACGACCGCACCAGGTGCATCAATTTTTGCACTTAGTTTGCACAAAACCTACCGGTTTGCACTCTCCGTTGTAGGTTCTTTCCTGACAACTGGCTGTTGCCAAGAAAACACACCAATTACAAACACAACCGGCCTTGGGGTTTGCATACACCTCCCAGAGCCACACTCACGGCATTGCACATAAATATTTGGATAGAATTGTGCAACAATTCACTTATTAGTCTAATTTTTTTGCCTTTACGCAATGGTTGTACATGTTTTTTTCTAAAAATGTAATAGTTGCAATTAAGATTGCTTATGTTTTTGACCTCCGTGTTCTTCAACTATGACTCAACTTGTCTACATATTTGGTGAATGTTTTGTCTTAATGGATAACTCTAAAAGACTACTGTCACCGGAAAGCCCGTCTACCGACAAATCAACAGACCTACGATATCTATACCGACCTCTCGGACGGAGCTAAGTTAAACTTACTAGAAAAAGAAACCTTAGCCGCATCATTACGACAAACCCAACAAGAGAATCAACATACGCAAACTATCATTAAGGGATGGCAAGAGATGATGAATGACCCGGAACAACCCAAAAAAGCAATTTAGGGTACAAACTGGGCGTACAGGCAAGCTAATCCAAACTAAAGCCGGCCAAGAGCAACTAGTTGTACTTCCTGTAATGCAACAGGAAAAAACCAAGATACATCACTCGACATATACTGCAAGACATCCTGGAAGAGATAAAACGACAGCAACCAAACTAAAGGAAAGATTAGCTGCTGCAGCTGCATGACCTGTTTGAGGGTCAAAATCGGGCCGACACAACTAAAGGTTTTATTAAACCCACATTTGACGGGCAAGACGTTGGAAAAAGTATCCATTGACTGGATGCTACGCATAAAAGGAACAGGTATGCACTAACAATGATAGATCTTTGCATGAAGTGGGTTGAAGCAGTGTAAATACCACCAGCAACCAGCAAAGTATCCACCCGGCTTTTGGAAAAACACTTGTTTTATCGGTGTTGGTACCCAAAGACCACACTGTCTGACAACGTTACCCAATTTTCTAGCCAGCGTTTTAAGGGAGCGGTACAACGGTGGAAGGTCAAACACCACGTTACTACAATTTTTCACTCCCAGGCTAATCCGGTGGAACGATAACACACCAAAATCAAAAACAGATTTTGAACCCTGAACGAAAAACAGTCTAACAAAAAATGAGACAAGCTCATAATTCTGGGGTTATTTGCAGAATTAACGCAGCAACAGGAGAAACATCAAGTTAGCTGCTATTAGGACTAAACCTGGCAAAACCAAAAAGTTGGAAAGCTTCTCAGAAAGTTTCTCAGGTTTTGCTTACAGAAATCCAGACCAGGGCAAGTAACATACCGAGATTGAAGTTAACCCAAACAAGAAAACGTTTGGGAATACGCAACAGAAGACTTGATGATAATGCAAAGATGGGTATAAAGGCTTAACAACAAGTGGTTAAGCCAAATGAAGATTATCATCATTGCGGAAACCCATTGCTGTTAGGTAAAGGACAATTCATATCGGCCGCCGGTAAAACTCTACCTGGACGACTTGCAACCATGGAAACACCAACTTTACCACTAGAAGTTGCAGTCCAGAAAATTGGGAGGAGGAGAGGAAGGGGGAATTGATGCCGCTTTGTAGGCGGAGCTTTAAGAACCAATAAGGAACCGGTTAAGGGGTATAAATTAAACATTATTTAGCTGCAAAGGGTTACCAGCACCAAGACCACTTAGAATGTGACCTGACAACCTCCGCCAAAACCCTACAGCACCATAACCACGACTATTGTTTGCGACGGGGCTGAGATACTTTATTTTCAAACAGATCGGGAGGATATCTCTGTCGACCTCCGCGCCTAGACCTAGTAGTAATCTGGATAGTTAACTTTGTCCGCATTCCAGGACGCATTCATCTGGATCGAAAGCCCTAGAATACCGTTCCACTTCCTGGAGCATTTTCAGGGGGAACCAAAACTTTATACACTCACTAACCCCATTAATTACTTTTATACAGAACTGCCGTCAACAACCGCCTTTAACAAAACTAAACTGTGACATTTACGGCCCAACAATCAGTTAGTAACCAGCATCCATCAAGAACAGATTAAGATTTGACCATCTAACTGGAATTATTATGCAACCCTATATTACTTACTCTAACTGCTGCCATCAACGTATGACAACCGCTATGCCTATTGACCATGGATACAGATTTGGATCTATATCGACAACCGCATCAGGTGCACCAATCTTTGCACTTAGTTTGCACAGAACCTACCGGCTTGCACTCTCCGTTGTAGGTTTTTTCCTGACAACTGGCTGTTGCCAAGGAAACACACCAATTTTAACCATTGTTACGCCCACTGCCCACGTATCTTACTACGCATCTACTCCGACAACAGGCCTTGGGGTTTGTACACACCCCCTAAAGCCACACTCACGGCATTGCACACCCCATCATGAATATTTGGTAAGAATTGTGCAACAATTTACTTATTAATCCAATTTTTTTGCCTTTACGCAATGTCTTTGATCTCCGTGCTCTTCAACTATTACTCAATTTGTCTACACATTTGGTGAATGCAGCAGCAACCTTTTTAGAGCAGATGCAGAACATGGCGGCCGTTAAAGCTGTTGTTGAGGTCTGCTTGATCTTTCTGTCCGTTTTCCTTAGCCAGTTTGTTAATTTGTGCGTTATTTTATATTATCTTCTCTAGTTTTTTTTTCACTTTGTATTGGATTTAGCACATATTCTACAGCTTAACGCGGATTTTAGTTGTGAATTATTTTGTCGGTTTTGTGGTTGGTTTTATTTAAAAATAACCAAATTTTAATAAGATTTGTGGTTATTAAATTAAATATATTAAATATGACATTGTGACTACATATAAAAATGGCGCAGTCGGTATTTTTTTATTTGGCGCAGTCGATAGGTTTTGCAAAATTGGTATTAAAATAAACATGGCAGTTAATATGTTACTATTATTATTTTCTAATGATCATGTTTGATAAACTTTATTACACACAAAACAACGCTACATCATTAAAATATCAAATTTATTTACAAACCCGATTATAAAATCGATCAAAAATCGGTGTAAAATTATAATATGATTGAAAAGATCAATTTTCGCTTGAAGCTATCAGCTACTGATATTAACTTAATCCAGTTGATGTAATTGGTTAATTTTGCATACCGGCAAATTTCCCCACACGCAAAGTCATTTTCCACTCAGCGAATTGAATTTTTTCTGTAACGTACACAACATTTTTTATATAAAAACACAGCTTTATACAACATACAGTATTTTTAATTAAAATGGAAATTATTAAATTATACCATACTTTGAATGATGATAAAAGGAATCGTTTAAAAATGATAATTAAGTTTAGCATCAAAAAGATAGAATTGAATTAAAATTAATACATATATCTTGCAAAAATAATTTACAATTTAAACCGAATGCTGCATGCAAACGGTTGATCTCGTTGCAAATTTATGTCATCCAGAACCGGTTGAACTATTCAGATTATCCTTAGGAATAAGCGGGTGCATACAGTACACTATTTATTACACTAGAAAACTTTTAAGGAAATAAATTTGTAAATAGCTTAGCGTTCTCAATAGATTGCATCAAATACTGTTTATATTAATTTAACATTGTTAAATGTCGGAAACCTTAATGAGAATATAGGATTAAATTGTACTTTAGTGTTTGCCAATATTGTAATACTTGTAATCTATTCGAATTATTTGTAAAATATTGATTAATCTGCTTATGTAGTTAGAAAGGGAGTTTCTCGAGATAAGTGGCTACAGTTTGCTTTGGAGGATGTTATTATAGACTAATTAGTTGACAAAACAAAATAAATTTGATTGATTTTAAATCGAATTGAATAGTTCTCTAAATATGGATGCAAATAATTTAAAGCATTTTTCAAAAAACTAGAAAAATACTTTAAAGACGATTGATTACTAACAGTAACTACTACAGAAGGTATAACAAAAAATTTGATTTTGCCAGAATATTGTTTGTCATCTGTTGCAACCTAATTGTTGGTTACATAAGAATAAAGCCAAATTTGCAGCTTTAGTTAAAGTTGGAATACTCTTAATTGTGCACATTATAAAATTATTTTATGACTAGATAGATAATGTGACCACATTTCTATTTAATATTAGAGAACAATAAATGATGAATGTTTACTATAAATCATATTTTTAACTACATATAGTGAAAAATGATGTCTACTCTTGATATAAATGATATATGACAGGGTAAAAACAATATTTTCCGAGGCGCATCTAAAAGGCACTGTTGTTCTTTAATCTCGTTAAATAGTTATTTGAGGAAGAAGATATAATAAGAAAATAATAAAAGGTTATATTTTTTATTTTATGGATGAAAATTTATGTGTCCAGTTATTAAATTCCTTTATTGTTATCTTTAATAATTAAATATGATTATACGTGTGAATGCTATGAAAAAAAAAAGAACAGTTTTAACTAAATTGATATTGATTGCATCTTTTAGTTGACTGGGTTGAAAATAAAAAGAGAAAATGGTTCTATATACTTAAATATTGATTAATTTAATAAGTGACCCGTACACAATAGTAGTTACAAAGTCTCTAGAAGGCAATAAGTTAGAGTTAGTCTCTAACACCATTTATTGTTCTTCAGTTTTATCTGATATCCTTTATCTTCAATCTCCTTGCTTAATTTTCCTATTTATATCGAACTTTGTAAATTTATATTTGATATATACAGTTTCAAAATAATAGTTAAAACTTTATAAATAAAATAAGATTCTTATTTATTTTTAATTAATGTCATATAATTAACAATATTTTTTCTTAAATTATTAAAATAACAATTTTTTCAACTACATAGCAACTTAACAAACTCTGTGCAACTCTGACCCACATACGTTGACAGTGGCGTAGTTATAGTTTGAATTTTTTTTTGGAAATTTTTTTATTATTTTGTATAGATACGTATATTTATGTTACTTTGGATCACTTCAGTACACTAGTTTGGATCAGTTTGTACTACTTTGATCATTTTGAATTACTTTGAATTAATTTAGATCACTTTAGATCACTTCTACAAAAATTTGTATCAGTTTTGTCTCTTTGGATTAGTTTTGATCAGTTTTGAAGTTGGATCACTACAGATCAGTTAAAAGTTTTCGGATTTGTTAGATTACTTTGCAGAGTATACATTTTATGAGATACAACATACCAATTTGATTTAGATCAGTGAAGATTAATTTGAAACATTTTTAGTCACTTTAACACAACCGTTTAATAGAGATTTCATTTAGTTCAAAACATTTTGGATCAGTTTTTTTGTTTGGATCAGTTTTAATTACTACAAATCAGTTTTGGTAAAATTGGAATCAGTTTAGATTATTCAGATCTGTTTATTTAGAACTAGTGTAGGTTATTTTGAATCAGTTTAAATTATTTTGATTGCTTTGGATCAGTTAAAATCAGTTTGGATCACTCCCGATCAGTCCAACACAATTATTTGAATTGGTTCAGATCAGTTTAGATTAGTTCAAAATACTTTGAATTAGTTTTGTTACTTTAAATTAATTTGCATCAGTTTAAGCAAATATTTTAGATTACTAAGGACCTGTTAAGATAAAAATCTTAATGGATTTGTTCAGATTACTTTGCAGATTTGTATTTAAATTGATACATTTTACCGGACTAGTTTGCATCAAATAAGATCAGTTTGGAGGACTTTAGTTTACTCTAACAGCCGTTTCAATTAGTTCAGAATAGTTTGTAATTTTGAAGTGATCAGTTTTGTTAGTTCAGATTACCGCAAATCAGTTTTTGGATTATTTTAGATTATTTTGCAAAGCTTAGTTAAGATTAGTTTAAATCACTTTAGATCACAAAAGTTTAAATTAGTTTATAACAGTTTGAATTTAAACAAATTTTGGATCAATTTAGTTACTTTAGGTTATTTTGAATTTGTTTTAAATTGTTTAATTTAATTCAAAACAATTTGAATCAGTTTTGACTAGTTTGGATTAGTTTTATACAGTTTTGATTATTACGGAGCAGTTAAGATATTTTGGATTAATTCAAATTACTTTACAAATATTTTATTCGGATCAGTTAAGATCAGTTTAGATTACTTTAATTACTTCAAATACATCAAGAATTATTTTAAAACATTTTAGATCAGTTTTGTCATTTTGGATTAGTTTGAATTAGTTTTGCACAGTTTAAATTATTTTGCAGTGCATTTATCTTAAAAATTTAGTTAGCTTGGGTTAGTTTGCAGCAATATTCAATTACTCTGTATTAGTTGGAATAACTACAAATCAGTTAAGATTTTTTGGATCTGGATTACTTTGCAAAGCGGGTACATTCTACCAAATTTCAAATCCATCTTTTTTTAATTTAATAAGTTTTTGCACTTCCTACAATTTACCCTTTAGCTGCGCCACTGTATGTTTACTTTTTTGTGGGTGCAACCTATCAAAAAGTAAAAATCTTTAAGTCTTCTAAATTAATTTTGAATAATTAAAAATCTACACCAGCAATGAGATACTTGTAAAGCACAACACAACGTTCGTGTCACCTCGGTTCGCTCCGTCTTCAATCGTGTTTGTCTTAAGTATATGTTTCCAGAATTGAGTTCTCAACTCTGCAAATTTTAGTGCTATGTTTACAGTAATTACTAATAAAATAGTGTTTAAAGCGTGATATGTACATTTAATATAATATAATTTTAAATATCAAGAATTCATGCCGGTCATAGTACTTGCAGACGACACCACGTTCGTCTTACCTCGGTCCGATCCGTCCTCAATCGCTTGTTCTTAAGTACATGTTGACGGAATTGTGCTCTCAGTTTATTTGCAAATTTTGGTGTTATATTTACAGCAATTATTAGTGAAATAGTGTTTAAACCGCGATGCAATATATGTACATTCAGTTTTGTACAATTATATAGTTCGGGCGAATTAATTTTATTGCAATTATGTGTGTGTATGTGCCGGTGACAAATGCAGAGGTCGGAGAAGGTCATTTCGTTCTATATGAAAGGTAACATATTATATTATTTGAGTTGATTGATATATTATAAAACAATGCATTTTTATATTGTTTGAATCATTAGTTGTAATTATTAAATAAACATATGATTGAGTCTGCTTATACTTTTGTATCGTTGCCAGGCGTTCTAATTTGTAGTTTCAGATCTTTAGTTCTGATAGTAAATCGATATGTTGTGTTTGTTTAATATTATTAATTGATAAACTAAAACTAATTCATTTAATTTTTGTGGTGAATATTATGTTAATTAATAAAATAAAATTCCTTGCTTCTACATAAGCAGGGGCGTACTTACAAACTAGGGGAGCAACACATGTGTCTACTGTTTGAGTTTTGATTTGGTTTGTAAAATATGTTAACGTATAAGTATCAAGCAAACACAAATTATTTGTTGTTTACAAAATAATTGCAACTTTAGAAAAAAAAAATTGTTTGTATTTTGGATTGGAACGTAATGCTTTGCGGTTCTAGAACTTTAAAATACTTTTTTAAACAAAGCTTTCGAGTTTGTGGAAGTAGTAGGTGATAATGTATAGGTGATTCCTGGATGCGTAATCTTAGTTGTTTAAAGAAAAGAATATTTTAAATTAAAGAAAACGTTTACTTAATGAATTTGGGTGTTACGGAATTTGTAAAGCTCTGGCAAGCTTCTGCTGTAAAATGCCTATCTAAAGTTTAATTTTTAAGAATATTTTTATCTAAAGTAAAGTCACAAATGTACTAAAAGTGAGTTTAACGACAAAATTTTCCAGCATGCTGTCTGTTGTATCTTACAGACCGTGGTTCTTTTTCTAAACTTGTTTATTTTGTTACCGGTTGTACAAAATAATTTTGTAGTTGATGTACCAAACCACGTTCTTAGGTTTTTAGTTATTAAATTCTTTTTCCAACCTCCCTTCTACCATCAACTTTTTCTAGACGTCTCATTATGTCCAAGATACTTTAACCTCTTACTTTTTACGATATACAGATTTGACTGAGAAGAGCACAGGACCGTTGTCAACCTAGACAAACATTGCTTCTATTGTCAATATTTCAGAACTTTGCATTTTATTAGAACAAATTTTTACAGCCGGTGTATAGGTTGCATTCAAAACCAACCTAGTTTGGGTTTGTCCAAAACTGTGTTTTTTGCCAGCGCTAATTTTTGTGCAGCCTTATAGTAGACCTAACTTTTTTGTTAAGTTTGTTGAGAATTTTACAATCCATTAGGTCGTGATGCCTTACTATGTTTTCTTCCAGGTATCCCAAGAAAAAAGCCCAATTTGTTTGGGTAACGAATTTCCTTCTCCTCCCTTTAGACTCTCTTCTATAAAGTTTCAGAATTACCGGAACGTGGTCGGATCTTTGGTCTCTGATTGTTCTAATCTCGATTTGAGAGCTAACGCTCTTTAGTATCGCTACATCCAAGACGTTTCTTTGGTGACTAGCAACCCAAAATTTGATATCCTTTTCATTCAACGTAGTCTTACAATTTACGACCTTTTACTTGTTGTTAAACTATTTCACGCCGGGTGTTTAAAGTTGAACTCCCCAGCTAAAATGGTGGAAAGTTGCAACAAAAGAATTTCATCAAAATTTGCAATTTTGATCAGGTTCATTGAGTTGACGTACCCAAATGCGATCTTGAGTGGTTTAGCAATCTATTTGGAAAAACTATTGTACTAAGCTTCCGGTCCACCTCCGACGTTTCCAAATAAGTAAAAATATTTGGGATTCTCAACACTCACTCACAAGCATGATGTCGATTTTCTAGTTGAAGAAGTATTTTCCCATTTTGCCCAATTTCTCTATTCTAAATAGCACCTCAAGTGTATTATTCATAGTTGATTTAAATGGACTGGTGTGAAAATCTTTGCATTCTTTGATAAAAGCAGCGATTTGTTCATTTGCATTTGCATTAGTCTGAGATGGAGCTGGTGAGGTGACCAGACTAGCAAACAATGTGTTTGCCGTCCGGTTGGTTCCAGAGCTTTGGGTGGAGTTTTGAGCATCTGGCGCCGGTCAGGTAGTGTTTTTGTTTTTGTTTATCAAAGCCAAAATGTTTTTGTAGACCTTGTATCTTGGGTAGTTGGCCGGAGGAAGGCCACAGCAAAAAGCTCATTTTGGCGTAGCGCCTTTTGGGCAAGCTGTTGACTGGTTTTGATTGGAGATCCCTAGCAAATCTTACATACGAAATATGCTTTGAAGCATCGTTTGGCGGCGTGCAAACTTGAACCTCACCTTGCTGAAGTTTTTTTTGGACGTTCTTCTCTGAGCGGAAGCGGCGGTTTTTTGAGCGGATGGTCGTTTTGCTCTTTGGTCGTCTGTAAGCAGCATCTGAGAGAAGCTAGGGATTGACTAATAATTTATTGTTAGCAAAATTGGAGTTTGGGCCGTAGCCGCCTAAACAAATTTCTATTCTGTAAATGTTGGACGGCGCAAATTCAATATTTAAAAGCACCTGCCCAATGTCTGGTTCAGTGAAATTTTGAGGAACATTGCAAATTACTAACTCTAGACAACGTTCTTTGTAGGTAAACCAGGTGTAAAAATCTGCCCAGTCAGTTTTAAGAAAAGCGGTAGCATTTTGATCATTTGCATGAAAAGCCGGTAGCATTTGAATACCGTTCCAGGTATTTTAAGAAGATAAGATTTTTATTTTGTTATCTTGAAAATATTTCTAGTAACCTTAAAATTTGGCTTTGTCATTAATTACGAATGCCGGCGGGCGTTATTTAGATTGAGTGACGGAAGGTTGGATGGGTTCACCGGCGGGGTTAGGTTTCAAAACGGCAGATTTAAACTTTTTTTTGACGTTCCTTTCTGAGCGGAGGCAGCGCCTTTTTGGGCAGATAATGATGGCCGTCTGTAAGCAGCTCCTGAGGGAAACTGGGGAATAACTGATGATTTATTGTTAACAGAATGGTAGCACTTACCCCTGTTCTCTTTTTTATGCTCTTTACTACAAAGATAAATCTTTCGTTGTTCAATTTGTTTTATGGTTTCCCGTTGGGTTGCTCCGCGGCGACTTCCGTCGCGGTCAGTGTTGTCGTTCTCTTCTTCCGAGACGGAGTTAGAAGCTTGGCGCTTTATCTTGCCGCTTATTTGCCATGGGCGGTTCCGCCGCCCTCTTGGTTTTGATTTTGCCGCCCCCCTGAGTGAGGACGGCCTTGGTCGCTTGTTCTTGGTTGAGGGCCAACAAGTCCATTGTAGTCTTTGATTCTTTATTGAGAGTGAGGGCCTTTGATGCGATTAAGGCGGTGGACTGGAGGGCGATGGTGGCCGCTTACTCTGAGATGGTGGAGCTAAGCTTGGCAATAGTTGCCTGAAGTTTCAAATGCTTTTTTTGGAAAACATTTTTATGGCAGCCATTCGTTTGCTCATGTCTTTGATGAGATTTCTAGCCGGGAGCTGGAGACCTAGCGGTTCCGGTTCTGGGGTTTTTTCTCTTTACGGCTTTCTCGCTGCTTGGCTTTCCTCTTCCTATTTCTCTTTTTTTAATTTATGTCGATGGAATTTTCTCTGTTTGATGATGCCATTAATAATTGCTAACACCTTGCGGCATTAGCAATCATTAATATTCTGTAGTGCAATAAAATTTGCAGATTTGTGCTGGCTGGATAGCAGGCGTTTGCTTCTCTGCCGGTTGCTGGCACTCAAATTTGTTTTGTAGTTAATGTTTTAGATTTGTCGGCAAGTTTCTTGAAAGAAGTCTGAGTTGAGTCACCAGATGTTTTGATGGGCTGATGCATTTCTATAGCAGCTGGTAATAACTTTTTTGCCAACAAAGGATATCATTGCCGCGTTGCAAGCAAGCAATGATTAAAATATGCAATAAAATGATTGTCAGTTAACTATTTAAAGCTGAAGACTTGCTTTCTCTAGGGTGGTGAAGTTTGTGTGTGTTTGCTCTTAATGTTGTCTCGGCTGCTTGAAGTTGAGTGCTTGTCTACTGTTGCTGCTTTCTTACTTTTCAGTGATAGTATAGATTTAAAAACAGGTCTAGTACTCTTGTTTAAAGCTTTTTGTTACTATCTTTTTGGCCAGATTTAGTAAGAGTGTTATCTCATCAAACTTGTGGTCACTTGAGGTTTCCTCGACAATGTCATATTTTTGTACCTGTTCATTGAGGCCAACATTTTTTTGTAGACCTAGCATCTTTGGTAATTGGCCGGATAGAGGTCGGAGCAAAAACCACATTTTGGTATAGTGTTTTTTGGGCAAGCTCTCGACTGGTAAAATCCCGAGCAAATTCTACTCACAAAATATGCTTTAAAGCGTCGTTTGACGGCGTGTCCATGGTACTGGCATCTCTGACATTGAAGAATTTCGTCGCCTTTTTTTTTAACTCTACTGAGACCGTAAGATGTAGAATTTGTTTCAGATCTTTGATCTCAACATTGTTAGCCAACTTTAAGGGTTGTATTAATACTAATGGGAAAAGAACAAATTTATTTTTCATTCTCTGGATATTGGACGGCGCAAATTTAAGATTTTGAGGGAAATTGCGGAATGCTACTTTTAGGCAGCGTTTTTTTAGGGGGGGGGGGGGGAGGTAGACAAGGTGTGGAAGTCTGTTTGTTAGTTTTAAGAAATGCAATAGCGTTTAGATGATTGGCGTGAGAAGCCGGTAGCATTTGAACACCGTAGTAGGTAATCCGAGAAGAAAAGATTTTGATGTTGTAGTAACCTTAAAATTTAGCTTTTGCTTTTTGGCTTGAAGGGCCGGCAAGAATGGCCGTTGATGGTCATCTGTAAGTAGTTCTTAAGGAGACCTGAAGATTGACTGATAGTCTTTGTTAACAGAATTGGAGCAATCACCCCAGTCTTCTTTTGTTTTCTTGTTACTACAAGGATGAATCCTTTGTTGTCTAATTTTCTGGTGACGACTTCTATTGCGGTTGGTGTTGTTGCTCTCTTCTTTCAAGAAAAAGTTAGAGGTTTGGTGTTTTGCCGCACTCTTGGTAGTGATCTTGGTTAGTAAGGGTAAACCTGCCGCCCCACTGGGTGGAAACGGCCTTGACTCCTTGTTCTTGGTTAGAAGCCGACAAGTTTATTAGTGTTTGATTCTGTATCGGGGGTGGAAACCTTTGCTGCGGTTCAAGCGGTGGACTGGAGGGCAATGGTGGTAGCTTGCTTTGAGATGATGGAGTAAGCTTAGCAATGGTTGCCTAGAATTACAAATTTTTTTTTTTGGAAAATTCTTTTATGGCGGCTATTTGGTAG
Source organism: Tachinus rufipes (assembly GCA_963932245.1). Lineage (NCBI taxonomy): Eukaryota > Metazoa > Arthropoda > Insecta > Coleoptera > Staphylinidae > Tachinus > Tachinus rufipes. The sequence goes on from OZ010750.1 coordinate 5,577,067, forward strand.
AGTTCATGTCCTTCAGCTGTTTGTTTAACGTTTTGATGAGCTTCCTGGCTTAGAAGCTGAAGACTGAGCGGTCTTGGTTTTCGGATTTTTTTTCTTCTCTTTTTCTTTACCTATTCCTTTCCTCTTCTTTTAGCTTCTAGGGATCTTCATCCAAGTCGATGATGTCATTGCGAAGTTGGGGGTAGTAAAACAAGTAATTTTCCGTTTTCTCAAACAGTTGTTTAGTAGCAACCATTCATACTCTGTAGTGCAATACAAAATGCAGATTTGCGCTGGCTAGGTAGCTGGCGTCTTGGTCTGGTTGGAACGTCTGGAACGAACGATGCTTTTCTTTCGGTTGCTGGCAGTCAAATCTCTTTTGTTGTTAATGTTCTGAATGGGTTGTCGGCAGGCTTCTTGAGAGAAGTCTAAGTAGAGTCACCAGGAGTTTTGATGCGCTGATGTAGTTTCAGAGCAGCTGGCAAAGATTTTTTTGCTGACAAAGGACAACATTGCTGCGTTGCAAACAAGCAATGATTAAATTATGTAATGAAAAGATTGACAATTTGTTATTTAAACCATTGGCGTGACTTTAAATGCAATTAAATTTGCAGGTTTCCGGGCTGCGGACTTGCTTCCTTCAGAGTGGTGAAGTTGTTTGCTCTCGGTATTGTGGTCTTGGCTGCTTGCTCACTGCTTCAGCTCCTTATTTTGCAGTAGTAGTGTAGATTTAAAAGCAGGCTGTGTTTGCTTTATTTTGTAATTAAAAATAATTTTATCCAAAAATAATTAAAAGAAAAACATTTAGTGTTTGTTTTGTGCCATAAAAATGATGATGCACAGCTGGAGCATTCAGGATCAATTTTTAGAAACGTTTTGATGCAATGTGTATATTCAAGCTTAAACCGCAAACGGTAGTAAGCAACAGCATTTGGTAACATTTTGCTAAACAGTGATGAGTTGTCTAATCGCATTCATTTACACAAGGATAGCTTTAATTTAATTTAACAATAAATAAAACTTTTGGCCAATGCGGCTCAATTCTAATTCAATAACAAATCTAATTTTTACTTTTTTTTTCTCAAAAACTTTTTTTTTAAACAACAAAACTCGAAGAAAAGTTTTAACAAATTAAACAAAATCTTTAACCTTAGAAAAATATATTAATAATATATCAAACCTCAAACCAAAAATAGCCTAAAAAGTATCTCGATGAGGTGAAGTAGAATTTGTATGTGTTTTGTGAGGGGCCTGGTTTTCCAGGTGTGTGTAGACTCTATCTGGAACACGACAGTTTAAAACCGTAGGCATGGAAATGACTTAAAGGATTGCTCCTGCCAATATGTTGACTATTTGGAATATATTTTACTGTGACTTTGCGGTGGTGACAAAAACGGAAACGGTAAAGTTAAAGTTCTGATTGTTTTTTTTTTAGGCTAGGTAGGGAATCTTCTAAACTACAAACTTGTAATCATAAAAGATAAGGAATAAGGGATTAGGTGTATTTTTGCGGACGTCAGAAGTCATTTTGTCAAAAGAGAAGGTCGTAATCTAACTTGGGTGGGTGGGCGGGCTTCTTCTTCTTCTTGGTGGATCCATCTGGCTATAATGGTTTTATTGACGGCGGCGCGGAACAATTCCACGGAAGTCTTCCCGTACCACTGTCGCAGATTTTTTAACCAGGAGGTACGTCTTCTTCCCGGTCCCCTATTTCCGGCGATTTTCCTTTGCATAATCAGCTGTAGTAGTTGATATTTTGAGTTGCGCATGAGGTGTCCTAGATAAGAAAGTTTTCTTTTCTTGATGTTTGACATTACTTCTTTATCTTTGAGTATTCTTATCAGGACTTCCTCGTTAGTTACTCGATCTACCCAGCTGATCTGTAATATTCTACGGTAAACCCACATCTCAAACGCCTCTATTTTTCTTGATGATGCTTCTGTAAGAGTTCACGCCTCCATTCCGTAAAGTAACACCGAAAAAACGTAACATCTAACCATGCGTATTCTGAGCTTTAAGCTGAGACTGTGACTACATAGCAAGGATCTCATCTTTCGGAAGGCTTCCCGAGCAAGTGCAATTCTGATTTTAATTTCGGCCAAGTGATCCCAGTTCTTATTCATATTGCAGCCCAGATAAGTAATGCGTTGCACTCTTTCAATAGCCGTGTTGTTTGCGTAGAGACCAGTATCAATTGGATTTGTGTCTTTGCTTACAATCATGTATTTTGTTTTGGCTGCATTTAGTTTAAGTCCGTAGTCCTCTCCAGCATCAGCTACTCTGCTTAGTAGTCTTTGAAGTCCATCAGGCGTATCAGAGATTAACAAGGTGTCGTCCGCGTACCGTATGTTATTAATTACTACGCCGTTCACTTGAATGCCCTCATCCACATCTTGTAGAGAATCTTTAAAAAGTTCTTCGGAGTAAACATTAAAGAAATGTGGTGATAGGATGCAACCTTGTCGTACTCCTCTTTGTATTTCTATTTCGTCGCTGAGGCTGTCCTCTACTCTCACCGTCGCTTTCTGTTGCCAGTACTGGTTAGCAAGTATTTTGACGTCCTGATCATCTAAGCCGGTGCTTTTAAGTATATCAGTTTTGAACAACTTAAATTACTACGGATTAGTTAAATTTTTTTGGATTTGTTTAGATTACTTTGCAGAGTATACATTTTATGAGATACAGTATACCATTTTAATTTAAATCAGTAAAGATCAATTTGAAACACTATAGATCACTTCAACACAACATTTAAATTAGATTAAAAATTTTAAATTTATTTATTTTAGATTAGTTTTACATTGTTTGAATTAGTCCAAAACATTTTGGATCAGTTTTGATTACTACAGTTGGTAAAATTTGAATTAGTTTAGATTATTCAGATCTGTTCAGATTATTTAGAACCAGTATATATTAGTTTGGATCAATTTGCATTGTTTTGATTGCTTTAGATCAGTAAAAACCAGATTGGGTCACTTCCGATCAGTCTATTTGAATTGGTTCAGATCAGTTTGGATTAGTTTAAAATACTTTTAAATTAGTTTTTTACTTTATATTAATTTGCATCAGTTTAAGCAAGTATTTTAGATTACTAAGGTCTGTTTAGATTTTTTGGATTTGTTCAGATTACTTTGCAGAATTTGTATTTAAATGGATATTTTCTACCGGATTGGTTTGTATTAGATAAAACCAGTTTGGAACACTTTAGATTACTCTAACAGTTGTTTCATTTAGTTTAGAATAGTGTATTTCTTTGAACTGATCAATTTTGTTGTTTTGGCTTAGTTTAGATCAGTATAGATTACCGCAAATCAGTTAAAAAAAATTGAATTATTTTAGATTACTTTGCGGAGCTTAGTTAGGATCAGTTTAAAATACTTTGGACCACAGAAGTTTGAATTAGTTTATAACAGTTTTTACTTTTGATTTATTTTAAATTGATTGAATTAGTTCAAAACTCTTTGGATCAGTTAAAACATTGTGGATCAGTTCAAATTATTTTGTTTGGATTAGTTAAGATCAGTTTGGAACACTTCAATTACTCCAAATACATTAGTTGGAATTATTTTAAAATAAATTGGATCAGTTTTCTTATTTTGAATTAGTTTGGATTAGTTTTGCATAGCTTGGATCAATTTAGACAGTTTGGGTTACTTTACACTTTGCAATTTTAGATTACTTTGTATTAGTTGGAATTTGTACAAATCAGTTAAGATTTTTTGGATCTGGATTACTTTGCAAAGCGTATATTTTATCGGCTACATTTTACTAAATCTTAAGTTCTATCATTTTTTTTTCAAGTCTTTGCACTTGCATTGTGCACTTCCTACAATTGCCTTTTTAGCTGCGCCACTGTATGTTTACTTTTTTGTGGGTGCAACCTATCAAAAAGTAAAAATCTTTAAATTTTCTGAATTGATTTTGAATAATTAAAAATCTACACTAGCAATGAGATTCTTGTAAAGCACATCACTACGTTCGTGTCACCTCGGTTCGCTCCGTCCTCTATCGTGTTTGTCTTAAGTATATGTTTCCAGAATTGAGTTCTCAACTCTCAGTGCATTTGCAAATTTTGGTATTATATTTACAGTAATTACTAATAAAATAGTGTTTAAAGCGTGATATGTACATTTAATATACTACAATTTTAAATTTCAATAATTTATTCCGGTCATAGTACTTGCAGACGATACCACGTTCGTCTTACCTCGGTCCGATCCGTCCTCAATCGCTTGTTCTTAAGTACATGTTGACGGAATTGTGCTCTCAGTTTATTTGCAAATTTTGGTGTTATATTCACAGTAATTATTAGTGAAATAGTGTTTAAACCGCGATGCAATATATGTACATTCAGTTTTGAACAATTATATAGTTCGGGCGAATTAATTTTATAGCAATTATGTGTGTGTATGTGCCGGTGACAAATGCAGAGGTCGGAGAAGGTCATTTCGTTCTATATGAAAGGTAACATATTATATTATTTGAGTTGATTGATATATTATAAAACAATGCATTTTTATATTGTTTGAATCATTAGTTGTAATTATTAAATAAACATATGATTGAGTCTGCTTATACTATTGTATCGTTGCCAGGCGTTCTAATTTGTAGTTTCAGATCTTTAGTTCTGATAGTAAATCGATATGTTGTGCTTGTTTAATATTATTAATTGATAAACTAAATTTAGCTTTCATGGTGAGGATTATGTTAATTAATAAAATAAAATACTTGCTTCTACATAAGCAAGGGCGTACTTAACAAACTAAGGGAGCAACACATGTGTCTACTGTTTGAGTTTTGATTTGATTTGTAAAATATGTTAACGTATCAAGCAAACCCAAATTATTTATTGTTTACAATATATTTGCAATTTTAGGAAAAAAAATTGTTTGGTGATTGTTTGCTTTAGGTCTGTTTCTATAATCGGTTTAATGCTGATTTTCTGGTTATCAACGCAATTCTTTGGTATTTTTGTAGCATTTGTGTTATATTGCATTCTAAAACTGTTTAATAGTTGGTTATCACAAGTGCCAAAAGCAAAAAACATTTAAGCAGCTTTGGAGTTAAACAACGTCTTAGAAAGAAAATATTTATAATACATTGCGGTGGGTAAGCTTTCTCCTTTTTTGGACAAAGTTTTTAAATTCATGAAAGTAGTAGGTAATTGCTGGCTGCTTAGTTTTAGTTGTTTAAAGAAAAAAGTATTTTAAAATAAGGAAAACGTTTTCTGAAAGGTCAGTATGAGTTTGGGTGTTACCTGATTTGTAAAGCTCTGGCAAGCTTTTGCTGTAAAAGGTCTGTCTAAAGTGAGTTAAAGTCTAGGTTTTAAATATATTTTTATTTGAAGTAAGGAGTCACAAATGTACAAAAATTAGGTTTAACGACAAATGTCTTAGCATTCTGTCTGTTGTATCTTACAGACCGTGGTTCTTTTCTTAACGTGTTTATTTGTTACCGGACGTTGGCTATATACTTTAACTTTGGCTTTGATCTCTTTTTAAGACTTTTTCATCGGACAAGGTTCTGTTTAGGGGATTTTAAAAAAAAATTTGTACAACTACAACTCAAACGCAATTAGTTTTTTTGTTGTAGCTAGGACAGTGATATATATACACATTTGGCTGAGAAAAACATAGAACCATTGTCAACATAAACAAACTTTGCTTCCATTGTCGACATTTTGCATTCGTAAAACCATTGCAACATTGGAACAAATAGGCTGCGTTCAAAACCGCTACCGCAACCTAGTTTCGGGTTTGTCCAAAACTGTGTTTTTTGTCAACACTAATTTTTGTGCAGTTTTATAGTGAACCTAACTTCTCTGTTAAGTTTGTTAAGGATTTTACGATCTGTTAGGTTGTGATGCCTTTGCCATTAATGTCTGGCGGTATTTCTCTTCAAATTAATGCTTTTTGATTGCGAAATAGTCCAAGTGGGTTATCAGCTTAAATCTGAAAGATTTTAGAAACCTTTTCTCTGGCTTTGTAAATCAGTTCCGTGAACCTTCTCCTTTTGCAACTGGATATTGCCTTACTATGCTTTTTTCTAGGTATCCCGAGTAGAGAGCCCAATTTGTTTGGGTAACGAATTGTCTTCTTCTCTGTTGTACTCCTTTCCATAGAGTTTCAGAGTTTATGCCTTTTAGTATCGCTACATCCAAGACGTTATCTCGGTGATCAGCAAAGCTGTCGTAAGTGGGTTAGCTAGACCTAAAATTTAATATTCTTTTCTTTCAACGTAGCTAAAATGGTGGCGAATTGCAACAAAAGAACTTAATTAAAATTTGCAGTTTTGATTTCGTTCATTGGGTTGACGTATTCAGATGCAATCTTGAGTGTGCTCAGTCCAGGCACAGTTGCCACGATTGCATTTGTTTCCAGACTTAAGGTACCTGGGGTGTCCACATCAGAGTAATCTAGCATTTTTTTTGCAAAAATTACTGTACCATGTTTTTGGCCCACCTCCGATGTTCCCAAATAGCTATTTGATATTTTCAACGAGCACCTCAGGTGTAATATTTATTGTTGGTTTGAATGGACTGGAGTTTTCTTAGCATTTTTGTTTAAAAATTGTTGCATTCTTTGATGAAAGCATCAATTTGTGCTTTTGCATTTGCCTGTGGGCTAACCAGACTAGCAAACAATGTGTCACTGGCGCCGGCCTGGTAGCCTTTTCCTTTCTGTTTAACGAGGTCAAATTTTTTTGTAAATTTCGCATCTCAGGTAATTGGCCAAATGGGGGCCGGAACGCATGTTAGTTTAGTGCCTTTTGGGCAAGCACTTAATTGGTAAGGTCTTATGCAAATCTTACATTCAAAATATGCTTTGAAGCATTGTTTGGCGGCGTGCCTTTTAGCCAATTTTGGGAGTACTAATACTAATGCAAAACAAACAAACTTATTTTAAGTTCTGTGGGTATTGGACGGCGCAAATCCAAGATCTACAAACGCTTGTCCAATGTCTGCCTCAGTACAATTTTAAAAGACAATTGCGGATTACTATCTCTTGGCAGCGTTTTTGGGGGTGGACCAGGTGTGGACTGTGTACTGTTAATTTTAAAAAAAGCGGTAGCATTTTGATGATTGGCGTAAGAATTTGGTAGCATTCAAATACCGTTGTAGATCGTCCGAGAAAATAATATTTTGATGTTGTTATCTTGAAAGTACTTGGAGTGGCCCTGAAGTATGGCTTTGTTATTAATGACTAATGCCAGCAGGCGCAATTTAAATTGAATGACGGAAGGTTGGATGGGTTCACTGGAAAGGCTGGGTTCCAAAGCGGTAAGCTTGAACTTTATCTTAGACGTTTCTTTCTGGGCGGATTTTTAGGTGGATGATTTTTTTGCCTTAAAGGGCTGGCAAGAATGGCCGTTGATGGTTGTCTGTAAGCAGCTTTTGAGGGAAGCTGGGGATTGGCTGATAATTTATTGTTAATAGAATTAGAGCACTCACCCCCTGTTGTCTTCTTTATGCTTTTTACTACAAGGATGAATGTTTTGTTGTCTAATTTGTTTCCAAGCTTTTTGTTGGCTGCTTTGCGGCGACTTTCATCTTGTTGTTGTTGGGGGCAGCGGTTTTTTTGGAGTTCTAGGGGCAATTGGTGTTGTGTTCTTTTTCCGAGAGGGAGTTAGAGGCTTGGCGATATATTTTGCCATCTCTTTTAGTGGAATCTTACAGAATAGAGTGGAGAAGAGGGCGATGGTGGGGGCTTGCTCTGACATGGTGAAGCTAAGCTTGGCTGAAGGGAGGTACAAAATCAAGTCTTTTTTTTGTTTTTTCAAACAGTTGTTTAAAAACGCGGAAAACTTGAAACATTATGCGGCATTATCAACCATTAATATCCTGTGGTGCAATTAAAGTTGCAGATTTGTGCTGGCTGGATAACTGGCGCCTTGGTCTAGTTGGAACGTCTGGAGCAAACGATGCTTTTCTGTTGGTTGCTGGTAATCAAATCTGTTCTGTTGTTAATATTCTGGGTTTAACCTGGTTGTCGGGGGCAGGCTTTTAAGGAAAGTTTGAGTTGAGTCACCAGGGGTTTTGATGGGCTGATGTAATAACTTTTTTGCCGCGTTGCAAGCAAGTAATGATTAAATTATGTAATGAAAGGATTAACGATTACTCTAAATCTGATGATTTGCTTCCTCCAGGGTGATGAAGTTGTTCGCTTTTAGTGCTGTTGTATCGGTTGCTTGAAGTAGAGTGCTTGTTTACTGTTTTCTGTTTTCTCACTTTTCAGTTGTAGTATAGATTAAAAAAAAAGTTTTTTGTTAGTATTTTTTTGGCCGGATTTAGAAAAGTGTCATATTATCAAACTTGTGATCACTTGAGGTTTTCCCGACAATGTCATATTTTTGTACCTGTTCATTGAGGCCAACATTTTTTTGTAGACCTTGCATCTTTGGTAATTGGCCGGATAGAGGTAGGAGCAGAAAGTACATTTTAATGGAGTGCCTTTTGGGCAAATTCTTAACTGATGAGGTCTCGAGTAAATTCTACATACAAAATATGTTTTGAAGCACTGTTTGGTGCACCTCTGACATTGAAGTATGCCGCCGCTCCTCTTTTTTAGCTCTACTGAGACCGTAAGATGTAGTAGTTGTTTCAGATCTTTGAGATCTCAAAACTTTTAGCTAATTTTAGGAATTGTACTGATACTAATGGGAAAAGAAAAAACTTATTTCTTATTCTGTGGATATTGGACAAAACAAATCCAAAATCTACAAACGCTTTTGTAAAATTTTGAATGACATTGCAAATTATTACCTCTAGGCAGCGTTTTTTGGGAGTGGACCAGGTGTAGAAATTTGCCTAGTTATTTTTAAGAAATGCGGTTACAAATACCGTAGTAGGTAGAGAAGATAAGATTTTGATGTTATTTTGAAAATATTTGAAGTAACCTTGCAATTTAGCCTTGTCATTAATGACAAATGCCGGCAAACGTGATTTAAATTAAGTGACGGGAGGTTGAATGGGTTTAACGGAGAGGTTGGGTTCCATGGAAACAGGTTTAAACCTCAATTCGATGAAGTCCTTTTTGGACGTTATTTCTTGGCGGATTTTAGGGTGGACTTTGGGGAGGATGGCTTTTTTGCTATTTGGCTTAAAGAGCCGGCCAGAATAGTTGATAGCCGTCTGTAAGCAGCTTCTTAGGGAAGCTGGGTGATTTAACTGAATTGGAGCACTCACCCTCTATCTTTGTCTAATTTGTCTCCTGGCGTCCCGTTGGGCTGCTCAGTGGCAATTCTTATTTTGTTGTCGTTAAGGTGGCAGTTTTTTTGGCGTGCTAGAGGCGAGCGGTTGGTGTTGCCGGTTTTTCTTCTAAAACGGAGTTAGAGGCTCAAAGTTTTACCTTGCCGCCCCTCTTTATGAGGTTGGTTTATTGGAGTGTTAAATTTTTTATTAAGGGTGGGGGCTTTTGTTGCGGTTAAAACGACGGATTGGAGAGCGATGGTGGCTGCTTGTTTTGAGATGATGGAGCTGAGTTTGGCGATGGTTGTCTGGAGTTTCAAAAGTTTTTTTTTAGAAAACTTTCTCATGGTTGTTATTTGGTAGCTCATGTCTTTCAGCTGCTCCTACACTGACTTGATGAGCTTCCTGGCCCGGGAGCTGGAAACCAAGCGGTCCCGGTTCTTGGACTTTTTCTCTTCTTGGTTTTTTTGCTGCTCAGTCTTCCCTTTTTTGTCTTTTTTCTTTTCTTTAATCTTTTTCTGTTCTCAGAACAGTGGTTTAAAAAAAGGAAAAACTTGAATTTGTATTTAAATATTAATAGTTGCGGAATTAGCAAGTGTGCTTGCTTACTGCTGCTGCTCTCTTACTATGCAGTGGTTAGGTTAGGTTAGGTTTAAGTGGCAGCAAACCTCACAGAGGTCTCAGATAGGCCCGTTGTGTTACCACAGTACTTAAAAGTACAACTCTCTTCAGGGGATTTTGTTCATTTTGAGCCGTGAATAAATCTCATGAGAGTCTGCGCATCTAGTGATGCGAGGTCAGAGAGGTCATTAAAGAAAGGTTGGTCTAAGAAGAGCAATTGTGTTGCGGACAGAGAGGGGAATTGGCATAAGTAATGCTGAACACTCTCCTCTTCCTCCTCGTTCAGGTAACCTCTGCAGTAGTCTCGTTTTGCTATACCCAGTCTCTCAGCGTGCTTGCCAATAGGACAGTGTCCCGTGATGACTCCCACTGCCAGTCTGATATCGTTTCTTTTTAGAGAGACGATATTAGTGCTTCTTTTCCTGTTTCGGTACGGCCATACTTGCCTGGTTACTTTGCAAGTGTCTTCATCCCTTCCCCTTCGCTCCGCTAGGTTCGAGGTTATTTCGGCTATGGTCTCCTTGCACGAGGCAAATGGAATACCAATATCCTGTAATTGAGTGCAGGTTTGTGCCATTTTTTGCAAGCTCATCTGCTTTTGTGTTACCTGGAATTCCGCTGTGGCTTGGTACACACATGAGTCTCAAGTTTGTGTGTGCTGCCAACTCGTTCAGCTTTCTCCGACAGTCAAAGACCACTGTTGAGTTGGTGTAATTGCCTTGAGAGCAGCTTGGATATCGGTGTAAATGTGAATCTGTTTACCAAGGTTCCTATTTATTATCCGCCGCTCTGCTGCTTCTTTTATAGTGGTTACCTCCGCCTGTAGAACGCTGCAGTAGTCTGCCAGGCGTAGGCTGATTTTGAGGTAGAGGTCGTTGGAGAAAACTCCGCAGCCCACTTTGTCTTCCCTCCGTGAGCCGTCTGTATAGACCTGCGTGTGTCCTGCTGTTATCCTTTTCTTTTTAATTCACTTCTCTTTAGGGGGTATGTGGTATGAGAATTTGTTGCGAAAAGCAGGTGTTGCTAAACAGCGGTCAATGTTTTTGGGCAACCCTTTAAATTTACTGATTATTCCGGCGTGACCACGATATTCCGATGTCAACATTTGCACCGACTTTAGTCTGAGTGCTGTGGTAATGGCAAGTTGCTTGCCTATTAGATCGACCGGGGCTATGTCCAGGATTGTCTCCAAGGCTT